>OZ007590.1:346976640-348261879 GCA_963931845.1 Maratus michaelseni | reverse complement strand
TTTATACCCTACTTTTACGCTTTTAAAAATGATTTTCTGTGGATAACAATAAAAAGTATGACAAAAACAGTACTTTTTACCATAATGAAAATCGCTCATTAACGTTATCTCTTCTTTACCCCTCCTTTTTTTATGGGGATCTTGGGAAAATCGGAGTTTGTTACTTCACATTTAATTTTATCTTTAAATAGAAATGAAGACAAAAAAATGTAAAGAAAACATTTAACCTAATAAAATTTATTATTTTACGGTTGTCGTTTTCAAAAGACGGGCTTTTGTTCAAAAGTTCAAATCATTGTATTTTAAAGGAAAATATGTATTATCTTCATTTTTATGATCTTGAATTCCGAATCGATCATAATGAGATTTTTTTTTTTTTTAAGTATACCTTTCAGAACTCTTTTTCGGAAATACATATTTTTCTTTAGCGAAGAATTCTTTTTTATTTTCATTATCTACTAAGTATTAAGCAATATTAAAAAAGATTTTGGACTTAAAAGGGTTAAGATGGTGGCTACAAGAATCCATATGGTTTCAAAACATTATGTTTCGGCATGTTTTAAATTATTATTAACTATTCGTTCTTTAAAGCTGAAATGATCACAATAACTTTTTTAAAGTGTACATAACAAAAATCATACCCGGAAGAAAATATTTTGCAATAGACGAGATTTTTTTATGTATTTTCTGTTACCTAATCCATAAACAATTTATGTAAATAAAATTAAAAGAAAACTATGTACAATGAAAGTAAAATTCGTTCGCTTTAATATGCATATTATTTTTCCCTTGAATATTAAGTTAATTTACCATAGAAATTTTATCTATAACGCATGTATTGAACAAATTTTTATAATTAAGTAACTATCATTACTCGTTCAAATATGTTTCTTTAATGTACAAGTTATATTTTCACTGTACAATATTTGCTTTTAAAATAAAATTTTATTTTTCAAGATTAGATAATAAGGCATTTTTGCTATTGTTCTAATTTTCATATATACATATATATATATATGTTTAATTTATGCTGCTCCAGATATGTTTTAAATATTAATTATAGCTAACTCATATTCAATAATTTAGAATATGGTACAATATCATATTGCTGAATTCTAAAATTGTATTCAGAATCATAATATATATTTCTTATCTCCTATAAATTGTACAGTTCATTGATACATTTATTTAGAGGGAAAAAAATTCGCTCTCAAATATTTTGTCTTTTGATTATCAAAACTGTTACGAACAGAGAAAGTCATAATAATCAATACACCTTCGACGTGCTAATTTACTCTCTATTTTAACTTGATACAAAGTGAATCGCTTATGATGCATCGTTAATACTTTAAAACTATTTTTAATGTTTATTTTTCAAGCTAATATTCTAATATCCTGCATAAAAGAGAACAGCCTGCGTTTAGAAAAAAGAGAAATCATAATGCTGATGACTTTACTTTCTCTGTTTTTACGGCGTAATTTTTTTTAATGAAACCATATTTTAAAATAATCCCTTTTTAAAATTTATAAAACATTCAATGGTAATACAGATTTTTATAGCTTTGCCATAAGCATTTTGCTTCTGCTATTCATTAAAGTAACGTTTAAGGAAAAAAAAATCCCACGTCTTTGTCTATTTTTCTTTTAGGCATGTTTTTCCCCATAATTGTTTTATATCCTACTTTTTCGCTTATAAAAATCATTTTCTGTGGATAACAATAAAGATTATGACAAAAAAAGTACTTTTTAACGTAATGAAAATCGCTCATTAAGGTTATCTCTTCTTTACCCCTTTTTTATGGGGATCTTTGGAAAATCATGGTTTGTTACTTCACATTCAATTTTATCTTTAAATAAAAAGGAAGACAAAAAATGTAAAGAAAACATTTCACCTAATAAAACTTATTATTTTACGGTTACCTTTTTCTAAAGACAGGCTTTTATTTAAAAATTCAAATCATTGTCTTTTAATGGAAAATATATATTATCTTCATTTTTATGATTTTGAAGGCTGAATCGATCATAATAGATTTTTTTAAGTATACCTTTATGAACTCTTTTTCGGAAATGAATATTTTTCTTTAACAGAGAATTATTTTTTATTTTCATTATTTACTAAGTATTAAGCAATATTAAAAAAGATTTTGGACTTAAAAGAGTTAAGATGGTGGCTACAAGAATCCATATGGTTTCAAGACATTATGTTTTGGCATGTTTTAAATTATTATTAACTATTCGATCTTTAAATCTGAAATGATCATAATATTTTTTAAAGTATACATTGCAAAAATTATACCCAGAAGTAAATATTTTGCCTTAGACGAGATTTTTTTTATGTATTTTCTGTTATCTAATCCATAAACAATTTATGTAAATAAATTTTAAAAAATCTGTGTACTATGAAAATAAAATTAGTTCGCTTTAATATGCATATTATTTTTCGCTTGAGTATTAGGTTAATTTACTATAGAAATTTCATCTATAACACATGTATTGAACAAATATTTATAATTAAGTGGCTATCGTTATTCGTGCAAACATATTTCTTAAATGTACAAGTTATATATTAACTATACAATATTTGCTTTTTAAATAATATTTCTAATTTTCAAGAATAGATGATAAGGCATTTTCGCTATTGTTAATTTTCATTTTTTTCTCTGCTTTTATTTATGCTGCCCCAGAAATGTTTTAAATATTAATTATAGTTAATTCATATTCAATAATTTAAAATATGTAAGTACGTCATATTGCTGAATTCTACAATTTGATTCAGGATCTTAATGTATTTCTTATCTCTTATAAATTTTACAGTTCATTGATACATTTATTTAGAGAAAAAAAATTCATTCCCAAATACTTTGTCTTTTGATTATCAAAACTGTTACGAACAGAGAAAGTCATAACAATCAATACACCTTAGACGTGCTAAATTACTCTCCATTTTAACTTGATACCAAGTAAATCGTTTATGATACTTCATTAATACTTTAAAACTATTTTTAATGTGCATTTTCGAAGCTAATATCCTAATATCCTGCATGCAAGAAAACAGCGGGCGTTTAGAAAAAGACAAATGATAATGCTGATGACTTTACTTTCTCTGTTTTACGGCGTAATTTTTCTTAGCGAAACCATATTTTAAAGTAGCGCTTTTTAAAATTTATAAAACATTCGATGGCAATATAGATTTTTATAGCTTCACCATAAGCATTTTGTTTCTGCTATTCATTATCTTAATGTTTTTATTATTATTATTATTATTTCCACATCTTTGTTCATTGTGCTTTTAGGCTTATTTTTCCTTATAATGGTTTTATATCCAAATTTTTCGCTTTTAAAAATCATTTTCTGTGGATAATACTAAAGATTATGACAAAAACAGTACTTTTTAACGTAATGAGAATCGCTCATTAACGTTATTATGTCTCCTTTACCCCCTTTTTTATGGGAATCTTCTGAAAATCGTGGATTGTTATTTCACATTTAATTTTATCTATATATATAAAGGAAGACAAAAATGTTCAGAAAACCTCAAATAAAACTTATTATTGTTTTACGATTGGTATTGTCTAAAGACAGAATTTGATTCAAAAGTTCAAATTATTGTTTGTTTTTTATAAAATATGTATTCACTTTGTTTTATGATCTTAAATACTAAATCGATCATATAATGACATTCTTTAACAGGATATATAAAATATGTTTTTCCGAATTAAGTATTTTGCTTTATAAGAGTCTTTTTCTTTAGGTATGTTTTATTATTTAATAAATAACAGAGCGAAATATGTAGATGGAATTAGTTTAACTTAAAGCTAATATCGATTTTCTGTTTGGTATTTTCTTAAGAATTATTGTAATGAGGGTGATATATACTAGAGATGAGACAGGCTTAGCCTGATCCCAACCCAACTCCGGAACCGGGCCCAAACTGGTTTCAGGCACGATTTAAATACTCGTCTTCGGGGTGGAACTCAAAATAAAAATTTTATTTATTCAAAAATTTATAAATAAAAAAGAATTTGCTATCTCAGAAATAAGAATATATTATAAGTTTCTTAAAGTTTTTACAATTCTTTAAAAAATAGTTTGAAAGGTAATTGATTTGCTATTGATTGAATACAAGGAGAAATTAAGATATTGGAAAGCCGTGGGGTATCCCTTGTCTATCTTTGCTTTCTGTTTGAAGTCCTTTTACAGAATTATTGGAAAACATAACTTTGGTAATTCTGCCATAGTTTTACTATGACATTTTATAAGAATATGATTTGTGACTTTTTCAGATTTCTGCCAGTGGTTAAGTATAAATACCAAATTTGCTATTTAAAACAGATTTTCAGAGACATGAAAATCACGTAGCGTCGTCGTTATTGAGTGTTTGGGATAAATAGTTAAATCTACGTATGAATATTATTTTAAATGAGAAAATTAATCTGGCAACAATTAAAAAATGTTAGTAGCAATTTTCCACTGCAGATTTCCATTGTTGGGCTTGGATTTGATAACACAAAATTTTTCGGGCTCAGATATTAAATCATTGGACTCGGGCTCAGAAAAAAGAGCCCGAACTCATATGTAAAATGTACCGCTAAAATGATAAATTTATACGACATATTTTAAACCTTGTTATCTTAAAAAATATCAAACTAAAACTTTTTAAGTAAATTCACTAGTCAGCAAGTCAGCATAAATTAAGCAATTCAGCTAAAAGCATAAATCAAAGCGCTAAATTTTCCATAAGCGGGGGCCTCGCCAAATTACGTATTGTAATGGAATTTTTTCGAATTTACATGAAATGCAGTTATGAAATAAGGCGTGATTTTAAAGACAAACATTGAATGATTTTAAAGAAGTGTTTATTTTATTTCTATTTTGTTGCTTTTAAACTTATTTTTATTCTTTAATTAATATAATCGTTTTTTTTTTCAGAACCTCCCATGCCACCTAGAATAGAAGATAATACCAATGTTTTACCAGCTGGTGAGCCCTACCCAACGCAAGCTGGGAAGCCTAAAAGGCTACACTGTATTTCTAGAAAAGGCAATCCACCAGCAAAGCTCAAATGGTTTATAGAAGACTCGGATATAACGACGATGTCAAACCAAACGAACACTACAGACGTTGACAAACTAAAAACGTGGCAAGCGGTCAGCGTATTGGACTATGTTTTCCAAAAAGATCACAATGGAAAGATGTTAAAATGTGTGGCTATTCACGCAGCTTACGAAACGTTAACGAAGGAAATAAAGCTCAAACTTGAAGTTTTATGTGAGTGAACTGTATTTTAATTTTCTTCTTATGGATGAAATTGTTTATTTGTGGATAGTATTATAATATACGTGTGGATAGAGTTAAGAGTATGAAAACTCTGCTTTTATGTGATATTGTAGTACTACACTGTTAAAAATTCGCAGCAAACTCTCACATCATTCGACCGTTTTTTATAGAAAACGGTTACATGACCGTAATTTAGCTCTATTCTGACCATAATATGGGCAATAATATGGTCAGAATAGAGTTAAATTACTGTTATGTAACCGTTTTCTGTAAAAACGGTCAAATGACTGGACAGTTTGTTGCAAATTTTTAACAGTGTATATCTTTTGATGGACTGTTAAAAAATACAGAAATACTTAAACATACAGAAATTGTTCTGGATGGCCTGTTGCTAATACAGTTTTCGTATTGTTACGGAATTTATTTGTTTAATGACAATTTGTTTCTATGATGAAACTTAGCTACAAATTTAGCCATAGTTATCTGGTAAGTAATTCTCAAATCTACATTCAATAACTGTAGATATTTTTCTACTTACTGATTTTCGTTATTTATAATGATTATTATTTTTATTGATTATTATTATTTTATAATTATTGATTTTCACTTTCATCAGATTTGTTTTTCGCAAACATATGAATTGACAAATTGTACTAGTAACCCAATCGCCACTGCAATTTCCATATTTTAACAAAATTTCCTTACTCTGTTTTTCCGGTTTTGTTAGAGTTTTGTCAAGATTTTTTATATTAAATAACACAAAACCATACACACTTTGGCAACAACTATATGATTTTAATGTATTTGTGACCAGAATCCACACATATAACCTCAGTTTTCTTCCATCATTCTCAGATGTCTTATATTCGTAAATTGCATGTATTATGTTTTTTTTCAATGTATTTACTTATACATTTTTCCCAAATTTATCGACATTTTGTTTTCTAGTTTCTTCTATAGGGGAATCTTGCCATTCTTGAATTTCATGGTCCTGTTGAAAACAATTAAACGTTGTATTAACGTTGTATCTAATAAGAAGGAAACCTGTAACAGAATTGCTTTCCCTGTCAGCAGAGATATCATATAAACAGTTTAAACTGTAAACGAAAAATTTATAAAACATTTTAAAGCATTCTTTATAGTAAATGCTGTTTAATTTATATTTTAATTTTTGTAAAATATGCTATGGTAATTCCTGTATATTATGTGCATTACATTTTAGTATATCTTTATCTAAAAATTGTTTGTGATATTAAAATTCCAATTACATAGTTCAGTTAAGACCATAAGTTTTATTTAAAATCACTTGAATGCATTTAATGGACCAAATTTTACAATTTATTGTGGAGTGGTATACACACTCATACATATAATGCGCAAAATATGGTAATAAGTTTTTAAATTATAGAATAGTTAGCCTGCTTTTTTAAATGACCGATTTAAACACGCCATTTTATACTCATACATTAAATAAATTATTTATTTATACAACTGTATTTGCATGTGATATTCTTTTGAGTACAAAAAATATATACATTCGACAGAAGAATGAATATAAACTAACTACATGCATTTTTAGAACTCGTATATTTTTCCAAAAATGCAAAAGATCTCTTTTTACCTGTCTGTCTGATTTTGTATATTGTGTTATTTTTTTTTCTAAATGTATCCCAGTGATAACATTTAAATCCCAAATGCATACTACATACATGTATATAAATTGATGTTTATGCATTTATGTCACAGTTGAGCTGAATTACTCTTTAATGCTTTCTTACCATAAGCTACCAGCTTAAATTTTATGGGTAAAAGGGTATGAGCGCATTTTCTCAAAATATTCTTAAGCATATGTATTGCACTATATTTAAGGCTGTGTTTTATTCTTACAAATTATGTGATGGTTTCGCATAAAACAAGGCATTATTTTAGCATTTATGGTCTATTTTATCTCGAAACATGGTGTATATTGAGCATGCTGCGTTGCTTGTAATATTTCTCTTAGATGAGGTTTTGATGCTTTTTTGAGCTGTATGAAAAGGAATTCATATACTTGTAATTTTCGAAATAAAATGGGAAAGCATTTTGGTTTTTATAAATTGAATACAAATCCTTTGTTTTTATTTACACATTAAATGTTCATCATGAAATATAAAAATGTATTTTTAAGTTCGCCGTAAAGATTGAAATATCTCCTAATAAAATAGTTTTAACAATAGTAAAAATATATTTCACAATTTTGAATTTTAAATGAAATTTATTTAATAAAAATATTTTATATATTTAAATAAATTTCTGTGAATTATTATTCGTGTAATTCTGTTGATGCATGTATTTATGTACCTCTCCAATAGTTTATGCGTAAAAAAATATTCAAAGAGAATCATTTAGAAAGCTAAAGTGCCCAAATACCGTTATCTTATTAAAAAAGAAAATTGTAATTTTAAAAATTATGGTACAGCTGAAGATGATCTAAAAATCAATTTAAACAGTGCGGTCCTTCTTTCTGAGTAAAAAGTACCCAAAATTGTTGAATAAAACACAAAAAAATAATTTATTGATCAAAATTTATTTTGTCAACTTCAAAGGAGGCTCCATACAGCCCAATACAACTATGCCATCGCGTGGCTCGATCCTCAATAGAATTTTCGTAGATTGATTTAGGGATAGCCATCGGCTCCTCCAGCGAATATTCTTTTATGTCCCCTATTGACTTACATCTGCTTGAAGTGGTAATTTTAGCTTCCGTAACAGAAAAAAAGTAACATGGGGCCATATCAGGAGAGTACGGTGTTTGGTTGTCTTGGAGGTGTAAGTTCGGTCGCGCGTTATCTCAAAAAATTGACTTCTCAGAAAGTAAATGGCATAGTATATTCATATATTCAACAATTGAGAAATGAAAATGGAACTGTCATACCTTTTCTTTCGACGGTCAACATACTTATATCCATGATAGATTATAATATTTATTAAGGCACGTTCACAATGTCGTAATTAGATCACGTAAATCCTTTGTGATTAGATTTCTGTAAAATAACATTTTTATGACATTAGTATTAACTCAAAAAATAAGTCATTCTTTATATATAAGCAATATTATATAATTTTATAGCTGAATAAATTTAAATTTTAGATTAAATTTTGTTGAGTAACAAGAAGATATTTATATTTTAGAAGTTACAAGAGCCATTTGCTCCTTTTAAATGTGTTAACAGGAGGAGTTTTGAAGGCAGATTAAAACTTAAAAGTTTTTCAGTCAAAAAGAAAGAGAATGTTCTTGTTTTTATTCTTGAACTGTTTTAGAGCCATGAGATTTTCTTTAATTGAAGTTTTCTGGCATATTTCACTAGTAAATGAGCACATTTCACAAACCTATATAATACACCACATTTATCTGGGATTTCCTACTTGTTGCAGCAATTATACAAGTCATTTAATTGGTGTTTGCACTTTGTTCATTATTTGATGATATAAAATAAAATAGCCATTAAATGATTTCACTATCGCTTTTAATGATAGTAAGCTGGGTACTGTATTTGAAGATAATTGGATATAACAGTAAACAGGATATTTATGTCGGTGAATCTGTTCATCAGATATTTCATTAAGTGGAAGAAAATTTTCCGCTGCATTTTCTGTTTTGAACAGCTATATTTTCGACTGGTTCCAGAGATTCTAATATGAGGAAATATTTCTAACAGGTCGAAGACATTCGTTGCGTTTTTGGACAAAAATTTTTTGCACAGTTATAGCTTTGTGCGACGATGTATTATCGTGGTGCAAAATCCGTGAATTGTCCTTTCACAAATCTGGCAGTTTTTGTCGTATATTCTCGCGAAAATGCCTCATGATACATAAATAGTATTTCTTATTCACTGTTTGTCTCCTTGAAAGCAGAGAGGCAGAGGTCTCTATGTTAGACTCGAAACAGCTGCCTTTAAAAATATTCACTTAAAAGATTTAAAAGAAAAAAAAAAGTTAATTGTTGGTTTTTATTTAGACGGAATTTTTGTACGTAAGATTATATTATTATATTTTCTTTCAAGATCGTGTATTGAAACTTTTGTATCTGTACGTTCTCTTAACTATTCTACAAATTTTTGTACTTATTTTTTCTACTACAGTGAAATTATTTTTAGTTATTTGTAATATTTGAAAGGTTCGGGTGTAAAACATGGTAACTAGCATTTTTTTCTTCAGATTTCCATGTAAGATTGTTTAACTACCTTCTGTAAATCTTTTAAAAGTACAAGGTTTATTTTTTACTCAATTAAGCCATATTAATCAAGATGGATAGATATGAATTTCTATAACGTTGATTCGTTGCACATAAGCCCAATAAAATAAAATGTATCGCACAAAATATGTTACACAGGAGTTAACTGAAGGTCCATTCTAAACAAATCGGCTGTTTTAAATGAAAGAATCACAATAGTTTTGTTTAAAACTTTCTTTACTTTTTTTAAATTATGAATATCTCGAAAATTGCATTTTGTTATTTACTTTGTTTTACGCACTAGCTTTTCATTTATATTGCAAAATATAACTATTGTGTCTTATTAGCAATGATTTTTTTCTACACACTCTACTTATTTTAGTTATTTTTGAATAAAAATTATCATTTCAATTAACAGATTTACCAGAAATTCGTTTAGAAGGACAGCCGGAAAAGGATATTGAAGAAGGGGAAACTGTATCAGTAAAATGTTTGGCAGATGCTAATCCTCAAGCCAATATAATCTGGAAGAAATCTGGCTATTCTAGCATATATGCTCTCAAAGATAGAATAGATTTTCTACCTGCAAAAAGATCGGACTCAGCAATCTACAGTTGTTCTGCAAGCAATGACGTAGGCCAAAGTCAAGAATTGGAAGTCAATATTGACGTGAAATGTAAATAATCTATTTAACTCTTCTTTCCTATTATTTTACCTTATACTTTAATCTTCTGTTTTTGTGAATATTCTCATGCTTTTTTCTTTCAGCAAAACATAGTAAAACCTTGATAATACGAGCACGGTTAAAACGAAGAAATCAGACAAATTGAACTTTATAAAATTCCCTGCAAATAACAACATGAACTACAAAAATTAGTTATAACGAATTTTGCGTATTTCAGGATCTCTTCAGCTTTATTATAAACCATTTTATAATGTTAGGCTCTCTGCAGCTTCATTATAAGCCGAAGAATCATACAAATCGAACTTTATAAAAATCCCTGCAAATAACAACATGATGTAAAGAAATTGGTTACAACGAATTTTGCGTATTTTCAGGCTCTCTTCAGCTTTAATATAAACCATTTCATAATTTTCAGGCTCTCTGCATTTTCATTATAAGCTGAAAAATCAGACAAATCGAACTTCATAAAATTCCCTGCAAATAACATGATGAAAAAAAAAATGGTTATAAGAAATTTTGCGTATTTCCAGGCTTTCTTCAGCTTTATTATAAGCCATTTCTTAATTTTCAGGCTCTCTGTAGCTTCATATAAAGTCATTTTACAATTTTCAGGTTCTCATCTGTTTCTTTATAAACCATTTCACAAATTTCAGGTTCTCTTCTGCTTCATTATAAGCCATTTTACGATTTTCAGGCTCTCTTCAGGTTCATTTTAAGCCATTTCCACTGTACAATGCTGTCTATAATTTTCATAAATATTTTTCTTCAGATTCTGAAATCTTTATTTAACTTTTTTTATTGTTGTTTATTTAATATTGTGAGTCTTAACTTTGACTCAACATAAAATTCTTTTTTATGTCGTAAACCTTAATATTGTGAGTCTTAACTTTGACTCAACAGAAAATCCTTTTTTTATGTCCTAAACCTTAATATTGTGAGTCTTAACTTTGATTCAACAGAAAATCCTTTTTTATGTCCTATAACTTAATATATTTGCATTGGTGACGTACGTCATTTGGGCGGTGACATAAACAATATCAGCTTAATTTCCAATTTCAAACAGTAATTTCAAGCATCCGTGCTGTAGTGTTTACACACATTCTGTATGAAAGTGTGCAGGTACTCAGAATAATACATCATAATATATTATAAACTGCACTTCAAAGAAAAAAAAGACAAATATTTCTTAATATAGGAAAATATAATCATGAACAAACATATACAATAACTTCTGCCGAGTTACGTACGATTCCGAAAAGCGTTGTTTATCTTTAGGAACCTCAGAAACCAATGTGTTTTAGAGATTCAAAGAGGCATTTATAAAAACAAAATTTCCTTTGCTGCCACTGATTTTTATAAACGTTTCTGAGTAATTTTACAGTGTATTAAACAGTTTTCTTAACTCAGAATTTATGATATCAATTCCCAAGTAATTATTTTCATGTTGAACAAAAATGTTTTACAGACAAACATGATAAATTAACAGCATTAACATTAACATTAAAATTAAAAATATTTTGTTATTTTTGTATGCATAAATTAAATTATCCATTTTGTAAATATTTAATTAAGAATTAATGACATCCTAAAAACCAATATTCAGATTGGAGAAATCCGATTAATGCATTAGAAAAAAGAACTGCTTGGAAAGGTTTCCGAAAATCAGTGGTAGCAAAAGAAACTTTGTTTTTATAAATTCTTCTTTAAATTTGGAAAATATATTGGTTTCTGGTGATTTTAAAGATAAAGAACGCTTTTCGAAATCATCGGTAACTCCGAATAGGTTATCGTATATTATTATATTATATTTTTTAAGATTAAGAAAAATTTATCATTTTTTACTGTGTGTAGGCAAATGTTTGCCTTAAAAATGGAAATATCTATAAATATTTTAAACTATTTTACATTTTTATCTTGAAAAATAAATTTTCTTTTAAATGGATTTTCTTTTAATTTGATCAAAAAAAATCGCAATTTTTGCTCCATTTTGCTACACTTTACTTTAATAATACTTTACATAAAAGTTGAATGATATTCAAAATTTATTATGTAACACTCAAAGTTATTTTTGCATATACAATATCAGTTGAATGCATTTCTAAGTAAAATTGTGTCGCTGTTTTGTGACTAAAAGAATATAGATATATAAATATATATTCGATGTGTTTTAAATATTACAACATATCTATCTTTCTGAAGAATTTCAATTGAAAGATACAATTTCAAAATTAAATATTTACCGATATTATTAGTCACCGACATTATATCCTTTCATCATATTATTTTTTGCATAAATATCAATTTCGATATACACAGTTTCGACGTTTTTTGTTTATTGAATTCTTTAATAAATTATTTGACTTAAAAAATGCGCCTCAGTTAGAAATTCAATTTTTTTTCTCTTTTACTGCCGTGTTTTTAAATTTCATTAAATATACTGTATAAATAAGATCTTTTCCAAAAAAATTCAAAATAATTACTAAAAGCATTCTTTAAGTTGTGAGCATACGAGAAATGATATTGTATTTGAATACAAATTAATATCTTCAAATGCGTCTTCTCAAATCCAGAATACAAAACGTATCTTTAAATTTACAAAATTAAATTAAGACAAACTTTTGTATTTTAAAAGCTATATATATATATATAATGGATAGTATTATTTTTATTTTTATATTCATAAGAATATTTGTGTTATAGCAGCTATAGTTTAAAGATACATCTATTAAAAGCCCAAATTTTGCCATAATTTATATTTTTGTAATTATTAAATACGTTATTTTACTGCTGCTTATACGCATAATTTGATGTATTTCTTTTATTTCATTAACATCATTATACAGGGTGATTTTTTTTAAGTTGTGAAAGTAAAACCCTATAACAAAAGAACCAATGATCCAAATGACCTAAAATTTCAGCAGTATGCTCCCAAAGCAATGGGGATTTTTTGGCGTGGTTAAAAAAAACTTAAAATCGCACCAACAGATGGCGCTGTACATGCAGTAAAGTCGGGAGATGAACTTGCGCCCGGCACACACACATTGGCAATAAAAACGTGAAGTACGCACATCTTGTGTTCATTATTCTACGGAAATCCTCGCAATGACTGCGCCATTGACGGACCGTGCGTTGTTAGTGAAACTGTATTATCAGAATAATGACAGCGCAGCAACTGCTCTTAGGAGGTTTAGGACACTTAAGAATTTAAGAAAAGGTCCAATGACGACAGAGGGTCTACGGAACATGGTTTCTCAAAGTACTATCCATTGTTTTCCTCCCACATACCATATTCTTTGTTTCTGCTACCTTACAACGCCATCTGTCGGTGCGATTTTAAGTTTTTTTAACCATGCCTAAAAATGCCCATTGCTTTGGGAGCATACTGGTGAAATTTTAGGTCATTTGGATCAGTGGTTCTTTTGTTACAGTGTTTTACTTTCACAACTTAAAAAAAAATCACCCTGTACTATGCTGTATTTCAATTCCTTCTTGTATTTTTACTATTGATGTAACATTTGATTCTGCAATTTTGGCCATTTACATTGTTTTTTTCTTCTCTCAATCAAGTATGGTCATCTTGCATTTTAAATCATTTGGAATTTTGATATTTCATTTGAATTTATCATATTTCATTTCTTAGGACTACATCATTTAATTTGTAATTGGACTCTGCTATTTGGTATAGTGATTTCAGTGTATTTGGCCGATATCTTATACACTGTCAGAAAATAAGGCAAAAATGGCAGCATAATTTGCTGTAAATTTATGCACCCAAATTGCCAGCATTTTTTGCTGTAACATTTAGTATGATTATATATTTGTAGTAAAATTAGCATGTCTGAAGCACATTTTGCTGTAAAATTCCAAACATTATATTATTTAAGAACCATTTTGCTGTCAATTTACAGTAAAATATGCTGGCAATTTGGGTGCCTAAATTTACATCAAATTTTACTGTAATTTTTGGCGTTTTTTCTTAGAGTGCATTTCGATGGATTAATTGTACAGAAATATTTTATATATGTATATGGAAAAAAAGATTTATTGATTTTTCAATACATATACAGTAGAACTCAGATGTTACTAGGGTTTTTAAATCTCAGCATAAACTGCGCATTATTAAATTCTATTAAAAACTCAAAATTTTCCTTCGTATTTCAACACATCTATAACGAATCCTGCAAAATGTCAATATCCCATATAACGATTATTTATAAAACTTTTACCAAGTAAAGACTTCTTTACAGTCTATTCTTGCAGATTGGTGCAAAACTCTCAAGTGGATAGAATAAAAAAAAAAAAAAAAAATCAACTCTATATAAAGTATTTAATAACTCTGAAACTAATCGTAGAATCAGGATGAATATTTCTTCATGGGCAAATGCAATTCTTTTGCCTTGAGAAATTTGGAAGTTGCTATGGAAATTTTAAGCATGAGTTCATTAAAAATATGTTGATCACCCCCATTATTTATTAGAAATATCAAATAAAAATAGACGGTTAAAGTAACAATGCATTTGCTTAAATTGATAATAGTACACATAAAGTCTTATAAACGAAATTTAGTACGTAGATCAACAAGTTTTGTACGCTCAATCAACGACATTTTCAAGATCAATAATGATAAAGGTACTATTTTCGCAAAAACTTTTGAAAATGAATTTGATGACAACATTAAAGACGTGAGTATAAAACATCACAAATTTACTGAATGGTGTATACAAACGTCAAATTTAAAATTTTATACATACATTAAAATTAAAAATATCGACGTTTCGGCCACCTTCTATAATCATCCTTGTAACGACCGAAGAAACCCCTGGCCTATCCTGATTCGTAAGATGCTGGCCTAGAGTGGCACAGAGTTTGTCCATGGTTTTGTCGCCTAGCTTCGGAGGTAGATCTCCGTGTACGCCGTGTAATCGAATCGAAAGGACAGTTTTCGATATGCGAGGAGACTTCAAGAGATGTTAGTTTGGCAGGTCAAAAGAAGTGAACCGAGCTAAGCTGAGGAGATGCAGAAAAAGTTGGACAGATGTTTGGGCAAAAAATGTGAACTGTGCGCGTGTAAAGTATGAAATAGTTTTGTACGCTGAGGTTACGGAGGAGTGTAATGTTTTTAAAGTGTTTATATTATTTTAACTTGTGTATCAACGAAACCGAATAAAGGTGTTGGACGTGAAGCGTCATCTCGGATCACTGGAGTTATCATTGAATTCATTACATCCTCAGGAAAAATTTTGTTATATTACTTCTAAAGTTTTCAAATGCAAAAAACAATCCGTCCGTTGCCACATTATTATTGCCGTTCACAAATTAAAAAATTAGCTAGGGTAACACTTAACCATCGTACCAACCAACCACAAGTAGAAACGATGCAGAAGCACCTCCTAACGGACAAAAATCTAACAGCTGTAAATTTATTACCGATGATAATAAGATCCTAGATAACATATAACAAATTTTTTCCTGAGGATGACCATAGAACGTGGTCGAAACGCCGATATTTTTAATTTTAATGTAGGTATAAAATTTTAAATTTGACATTTGTATACACCATTCAGTAAATTTGTGATGTTTTATACTCACGTCGTTAATGTTGTAATGTTTCATGGTGTAATCGTCCAGCATTTATATTTATATGAACTTGATGAACAAAAACCACGAGATCACATGTATAATAAAAACAGGTGTTTTAAATGAATCAGCCTCTTTTGAGTTAGGGGCTGTACATATATAATCAACTTTTTGGTAATTTTAACCACCCCCCCTTACGATATCATATGTTAACATCAATCGACCCCTCCCCCCCCCCCTCTTAATAATATCGTTATCAGTATCTAATTTTTTTCTCTTTTTTTTTTCAATTTTTTTCTTTCGTTTGTAGTTATATACATATCTAGTTATATATTTTTTATTCACATACTTTACGGATTGAAATGCAGAGAAGAGGTCCATAAAATATCACTATAATATAGGAAAAAACTTTATATCATATAACGCTTAAAAAAGTAATTACTCTTTAAAAGTATTAAATAATAGATTTTTGTTACAAAATGCATTCAACAGTAATAATGTCTTTTGCATTTGCTCCCTACAAGGGGAGGGGGCAAGCAGAACTTCTTATCAACAAAACAAATCGAAATAAAAATCGAAATCACCCTCTCGTGGATATCCAGCCGTTAAGCATAGGAACTTTTCTCCACGAGGGGAAACGTTCATTGAAAATTCATATTTTAGATTACAGATGTTGAATATTACATCACAGATTAAAGTAAAATTAGTACAAAGTTAGTTTTTACAATACTGGTTGAGATCACAACATTCTTAACACTTAAATATATATATATATATATATATATATATATATATATATAAGAAAAAGTATAAAGGAAAGTAAATAATACTATGTGATACAGCAATAATACTACCACAATACTGAATAATACTGAACTGGAGTAGATAGTAATATTGGATACTAAAGTATGTACTAAATGAACAATAATGAATAAATAATAAAACTAGAGTAAACAAGCATAAAATATCAGCAAATTAAAATGTACAAGAAATTTCAATTCCAATTCAGCTGGGACCAGCCTTAATACTTAAAAGGCATTCAATATTAATACGTGAACAGAATTAAAACAAATTGGAGAAGATGCTAACTTAATATAAGAATTAAAAGGAAATTACCTATGTTGTTGAAGGGCCCAGCTGGAAAGGTATATAATTACAGAATAACAAAAGGAAATATTTAAATGCAAACAAAATAGTTTCAATACAAAAAAAAAATATATACAGAAGAATAAACTTATATCATAAAAATTTATAAAATTGTATAAGAACTTTTACACTTGTTACTGATTTTAAATTTCGGTTTAGTCCTACTAAATCTTTCTGAATTCCTTATTCTTACAACATTATTTTTATTTTCTTTACTATTAAACACAAGAAGTAAAATTTCAAACATACTTTCCACCTGGTTCCTCAAACAACGGATTATATACGCATGCACATATGGCAGAAGAATAGGGATGCCAAAAGTTGGGGTATTCCATATTTTTTAATGAAAAAATGTTATAATCATTTAATGATTTCAATAATATCTTTGTATTTTCATAAAAATAGTTAGCAGACAAGCAATAGAAAGAAAGCAGAATATTTTGATGTAAAGAAAAAGTTATATATATAAAAAAAAAATTGATTGGATCAAAAATGATAACGATATTGTAACAAAGTCTGACTCACTAATTGGAAGACTTAAGTTGTATACAAGATGTTAAGAATTACTTCCTTCAACTGAAACTGCAAATCCAGATTCTCACGTATAAATATTCTGATGAGTTATATAGACTTGCCAAGTACATATAATTTTTTTTCTCGCTTCTTCTTATCCGACACTATACAGACTGTTAAAACACGATAAAATCGTAGTACTTAAGTCCATAAGTTTAACATCCCTCAACCACTCCAAAAGTCGCTATAACTGCTTAACTTGGGATGTTAAGATCTCGAACTACTTGAAATTCTTCAACGAGATATACTCAAATTTTGAGGGGCAACAGAAGGTATTCTGTTGCCCCTCAGAGAGCTCCGAGATGAGAGGTGTCCAGTAAGTTCGCTCTCTTGAGTGAAAAGTCTCTTTCGGCCCTTGTGCCGTGGAATCTAAGTTTTGGCCGGAAAGGTGAAATGAGCATCCTGACAACCAACAAACTTTAGAACCCACCAACTGGAAAACTACATGTATGTCGCTTCTTGTATGTTGTAATTTTGTTGTGTACTGTGGAGTAGTCCAATTAAAGTTAATGTTGCGCCAGCAAGTCTTTTAATTTAATTATGCTACAATATCAAAGACGACAACCCCTCCTCCCCCTAGATATATCTTACGATATCACGTGCCAGATCCCCCTCCCCCTAAAGTGATAACGTTATATATGTACAGCCCCTTATCTAAAATTTGCTTCAGATGTTACACAGATTAAAAAAGATATAATAACTTTTATGTTTAAAGTTGACCATTTTTAGGCACGGTCTTTCATTATACATGTGATCGCGTGATTTTACTTAAATGATAATAAGTGATTTTCTTATATATTTTTATAAAAATAGACGTTTTTCCTAATCGATTGGGACTTTACTTTTTCTGCTGAGACAAACAGTATAGTATGAGGATAATTTTTTTACGACTGTACATGTGAAATAGAAAACTAGTCGTTGGGGGCCATCGTAATACTTACCCATCGTGGATATGCATACTGTAAAATATTAAAATAAAAAATGTGTAAACTACTTATAAAATGCATTGCAATTCGAATAAAATCGTGGCTTGATGACGTCATAAACTTTAAAGGCCCGATTACTGAATTGCTTAAAAGAAACATACTTATAACTCCAAAAACAATAATCCTATTAACTAGCGGTTTATTGCATCTGATTAAGCGTCTCATTTCCAATTAAAATATATCTTTGAATTGAAATTTGGATGAAATACAGGGTCATGAAAAATCGAAGATGGTGGATAATAGGATTACAAATATCTCGGCAACTCATTATCCGATCGACTTCATGCTTTATGCAAAATTTATGTTTTTTTATTGTATTTTATATTCACTCCTTAAAATAAACAATTTCGAAAATTTTTATATACCTTTTATCAGAACGAATATTTCGAGAGTCCGAAAAAAATAATTCCGAATAATCGAGGTTACTGAAATTCAATAAGCTTCTTCCCATTATTACATACTAAGTACATACCAAATTTCAAGTCTCTATCTCAATTTTTTCGGGAGATAGAGCGTTCACAGACACACAGACACACAGACATACAGATACACAGACGGACGGCAATTTTTTTTTTCTAAAAATTTTTCGAAATCTCCAGTGTCTGAAACATGTAAATCCGTCAAAAAAATTTTTTTCGATTTTCAAAACGATTACAAGATTTACCCTATACTACGTATGATGGGTAAATAAAAATATATTGAGGTTTTTTTTTTTTTTTTTTTTTTTTTTTAGACGATTGATAAAATCTCGTTGATTTCAAAATTCTAACCATTTACATTTTACAACAGTTCCGATGTTGAAACATTTAATGTAAAACTCAATACAAAGTCATCACAATTGAATCCATTTGGACACTACACTGTTAACTAGTATTTTAAAAACACAAATTGCACAAATTGTGCTTATTAGTTGCTAAAATCAGTGTAAAAATTGTTTTAAACTCATAAAAGAGCTAAAATCCTACAAGTTTCGGCTTTAAACTTAAAGCCATCATCGGGGAAGAGGAACAACACAAACGACTACTGATCTTTTAATTTTCGACACGAGAAAATTGAAATCAACAGTATGGAAAAATTTAAATAAAATAAGCGGGCGCTCTCTGTTGCCAAAGAGCGAAAAACAAAACAATGAATTAACAAGGGGTTAAAAATGTATCCCATAGACTAGGTATGTTGAAAGAAAAGTTATCATTACAAATACAATCTTTTCTAATTTTGATTTCCAATGATTCCCTAATGGCGGCTTTAAATGGGTTATTGAACCTATGGATAATTCTTGCTTTATCGAAATTAATTACAGTATCATTATTTTTAGCGTAAAACCGGGAGAGTGCAGTGGATAACTTTCCAAATTTTATGTCGTTTTTATGCTCTTTTAACCTTTCCAAAAACTTTCTTTTAGTCATACCAATGTAAAAAATTATACTATTATTATTTAAGCTAATGGGGATTTCATAAACACCTGCGAATTGATCAGGGGGGATAGGATCTAATTTACATGAAACTAAGTCAACCAATTTTCTGGGAGGAACAGCAATAAGATGGATATTGTATTTACGGAGGGCCCTTTTAATCCTTTCAAATATAATAGGTATATATTGGAATTTACGATAGTTTGGTTTATTATTGCTAGGGACAGGATGCTGAATTAAATGGCCATTGAATTTTTCTATAATTTTCTGTACGTGATGAGCATAGGAAACCATGGTCAATGGCGATATCTCTGATAAAATTAAGTTCATCTTGGATGAATTCACTTGAACAAACCAGAAAAGCACGCTTGATGAATGAATTGAAGGCAGCAATCTTATAAGTGAAAGTTGTAGAGGCATTAAATGGGATTATTGTGTTACTTCTCATCGGTTTACGATAGACTTTACGTTTTAGGTTGTTGTCATCTTTAATTAATTGAATATCCAGGAACGGTAGTGATGAATTTTCTTCTATTTCCAACGTAAACTTAATATTTTCATCTATTTCGTTTATTTTTGAGAGGAAAGATAGGAGTTCTTGCTTTCCATGATTCCATGTGATAAAGATATCATCCACGTATCTTAGCCAAACTTCTGGTGTCAAATTCAAACTTTTAAAAATAAATTCCTCCATCGGTCTAAGTTTAAATTCAGCCAACAGACCGGAAATAGGAGATCCCATAGGTGCTCCATTATTTTGTCTGTAAAATTTCTTATTAAACATGAAAACGTTGTTATTAATGATAAGGTTAAGTCCTGACTTTAGAGATGTTTTTACGCTTTGTTTATCAATTTCCAAATTAATATTTTGTACAACTTCATTTGTATTAATAGATGGGTAAAGAGACACAATATCTAAACTAGCTAGAATAGTTCCTTTAGAAATCTGAATATTTTCTATTTTATGGATAAAATCTTCTGTTGACTGTACAGTTTTGCTTGAACTTGGTAAAATTAATTTTAGGAATATAACGAAAGCTTTTTCAATAAAATATGTTGGGCCAGAACACCTAGAAACAATAGGTCTCATAGGGAGATTTGGTTTATGGTCTTTGAGTCTACCAATTAAACGAGGGGTAACTCCTGTATTGTTAATTTTAATAAGTTTTTTCATGTATTCTGGCCAGGCTCCTCTTCTAATAAGTTCTTGTGTCTTCCGGAAAATCAAGGGATTCGGGTCTTTCTTTAGTTTATTCTTGTTTAGTTTATTTCTTATTTAGTTTATACTTTTAGTTTATAATGTTATTCCCAAATTTTTGGAGATTAGAAATAAATGTATCTCATATAATCACTCTAATGTTAAGCGTAAGTTTGAAGCAAGATGTCTTAATGTATGTATCAGGAAAAAATTCGCCCTTGTAAATACTCTTTCTATTCGCACTTACAAGCTTTATTGCATTTTTGCTAAAGTTACACCTGTGGCGATATTTGACATTTGTATGAAGTTACTAGAGGGTTTTCGACATTCTCAGCGTAAAGCTAAAGTGGCTAACCAATATAAAAAATTAAGTTGTCTAATTTCCAAAGTTGAGAAGCCTAATCACTATCAAGTTAAGCCAGTGCCATTTGTTAATTATTCAAGTAAAGTGTTTTCATATAAAGAAAACCAGGTGTTATCATTAGGCCCTAAATTTATTTTTCAAGAAAGGCTTGATATCAAAGACTTGATTACGGAAGTGGAGTCTACTATTAATTCTGTATCAACCACAAATAGAGAAGAAGCACGTAACTATATTTATAATCTAATTAAGAAATATCCAATCTGTTCAAATACAATCCATACCGGACCTATTAGAACTATTTCCAGGTTAAAGAAAGACAAGCATTTTCCTTAAGACGGATAAATCTAATAAAATGGCTATTCTAAATAAAACAGACTACATTAATAAAATGAATGATTGCATTGACACAATGGACTGCACAGAACTAAAGAAAGACCCGAATCCCTTGATTTTCCGGAAGACACAAGAACTTATTAGAAGAGGAGCCTGGCCAGAATACATGAAAAAACTTATTAAAATTAACAATACAGGAGTTACCCCTCGTTTAATT
Organism: Maratus michaelseni; assembly: GCA_963931845.1. Lineage (NCBI taxonomy): Eukaryota > Metazoa > Arthropoda > Arachnida > Araneae > Salticidae > Maratus > Maratus michaelseni. The sequence goes on along the minus strand of OZ007590.1, from coordinate 348,239,898 downwards.
GGTAGACTCAAAGACCATAAACCAAATCTCCCTATGAGACCTATTGTTTCTAGGTGTTCTGGCCCAACACATTTTATTGAAAAAGCTTTCGTTATATTCCTAAAATTAATTTTACCAAGTTCAAGCAAAACTGTACAGTCAACAGAAGATTTTATCCATAAAATAGAAAATATTCAGATTTCTAAAGGAACTATTCTAGCTAGTTTAGATATTGAGTCTCTTTACCCATCTATTAATACAAATGAAGTTGTACAAAATATTAATTTGGAAATTGATAAACAAAGCGTAAAAACATCTCTAAAGTCAGGACTTAACCTTATCATTAATAACAACGTTTTCATGTTTAATAAGAAATTTTACAGACAAAATAATGGAGCACCTATGGGATCTCCTATTTCCGGTCTGTTGGCTGAATTTAAACTTAGACCGATGGAGGAATTTATTTTTAAAAGTTTGAATTTGACACCAGAAGTGTGGCTAAGATACGTGGATGATATCTTTATCACATGGAATCATGGAAAGCAAGAACTCCTATCTTTCCTCTCAAAAATAAACGAAATAGATGAAAATATTAAGTTTACGTTGGAAATAGAAGAAAATTCATCACTACCGTTCCTGGATATTCAATTAATTAAAGATGACAACAACCTAAAACGTAAAGTCTATCGTAAACCGATGAGAAGTAACACAATAATCCCATTTAATGCCTCTACAACTTTCACTTATAAGATTGCTGCCTTCAATTCATTCATCAAGCGTGCTTTTCTGGTTTGTTCAAGTGAATTCATCCAAGATGAACTTAATTTTATCAGAGATATCGCCATTGACCATGGTTTCCCCGCTCATCACGTACAGAAAATTATAGAAAAATTCAATGGCCATTTAATTCAGCATCCTGTCCCTAGCAATAATAAACCAAACTATCGTAAATTCCAATATATACCTATTATATTTGAAAGGATTAAAAGGGCCCTCCGTAAATACAATATCCATCTTATTGCTGTTCCTCCCAGAAAATTGGTTGACTTAGTTTCATGTAAATTAGATCCTATCCCCCCTGATCAATTCGCAGGTGTTTATGAAAGCTCCATTAGCTTAAATAATAATAGTATAATTTTTTTACATTGGTATGACTAAAAGAAAGTTTTTGGAAAGGTTAAAAGAGCATAAAAACGACATAAAATTTGGAAAGTTATCCACTGCACTCTCCCGGTTTTACGCTAAAAATAATGATACTGTAATTAATTTCGATAAAGCAAGAATTATCCATAGGTTCAATAACCCATTTAAAGCCGCCATTAGGGAATCATTGGAAATCAAAATTAGAAAAGATTGTATTTGTAATGATAACTGTTCTTTCAACATACCTAGTCTATGGGATACATTTTTAACCCCTTGTTAATTCATTGTTTTGTTTTTCGCTCTTTGGCAACAGAGAGCGCCCGCTTATTTTATTTAAATTTTTCCATACTGTTGATTTCAATTTTCTCGTGTCGAAAATTAAAAGATCAGTAGTCGTTTGTGTTGTTCCTCTTCCCCGATGATGGCTTTAAGTTTAAAGCCGAAACATGTAGGATTTTAGCTCTTTTATGAGTTTAAAACAATTTTTACACTGATTTTAGCAACTAATAAGCACAATTTGTGCAATTTGTGTTTTTAAAATCAAAGTCATCACATTATAAAATATCAGTAATACCCATAGAATTCGAAAGATAAATACAAATTCGATTCGATTCTTTCTTTCAATTTTTAGAATATTACGTGTGCACTGTACCTTCTACTTTTTACGATAGGTATTTAAAAAGCAATTTATAAAGCATAATAAACAGTTGTAGATGATAACGGGCAATCACAAACACTAAAGTTTTTTTTCTGTTTAATTTATGATCAATCTAAAATATTTTTTATCACTTTTTTGATTAAACAGCGATGAAATATCTAAGAGAAATATTAATTCTTTAAAATCCTTTTCGGAGGAAAATGGGGAAACGTAGCTTTACATTTTCCGATTTCGTTTCTGTTTCGAAGTTTTCTTAAATAAATCTATTTTATGTTATATTTCAGCTTTAAATGTTGATGCATCAAAAAGGCGGCGAATACTCGAAACTTTTAGATAAATATTAAGTTTAAACCATATCTCTTAGGAGGTATTTTTAACCTCTTTCGTACGCTTACTTACCCATTTTATTGAAATTTAACACATTAATGGGTGCATCGGTTAAGCTGATTCTGTAACTTTTAAAATCTCGCTCTCTTTTGAGCACTTAAGTGAACTCAGTGAATATTTTAAATGTAAGAATATGTTTTCTTTTTTTTTCTTTTACTTAAAAGTTAATGGCCTCAGAGATATAAAAGTAAAGTATTTTCCAATCCATTTTCAATAAATCATTGCCTCAATCAACATCAAAAGGAAATATGTATGTTATGTATTAACAATCGAAGCCGCGTAATATAATATGCGGTAAATGAATATTTTGTAAAATGTTTGTTTTGTTTATTGATACATGCTACAAAAGAGACTTGCTAAATTTTATGATAAAATCTTCAGTTAATTGAACAGATGTTTCAAGGAATACACATGTTATTCCCATATTCCCTCAGTAGTTATTTAATTTGTTTACATCATTAATTATGTTAAAGAATTCTTTATTTACAAATTCTTACATTTATTACTGCATTTAAAATTTGTAATTTTAGGATTATTGTAGTGTCTTAGAAATGATATTATAAAACGACAGCATATAATTTTGTTTTAATGTTGATGTGTTTATTTTATCGCAAAGACTAACAAAAATATCAATAGCGATTTGTATATATTTTCCGAATATAAATGCCTTTTTTGAAATAAAGAAATTATACATAATAAAAATTATTCAAACTTTGATTTTTCAAATAGTCGCACCATTTTTTATCTTTCTTTCTTTTCTTTTCTTTTCTTTTCTTTTCTTTTCTTTTCTTTTCTTTCTTTCTTTTTCTTTCCTTTTTTTTCTTTTTTCTTTTTTTTCTTTTTTTTCTTTTTTTTTTAGTTCCTTGGATTAAATCAGACCGGAGAAGAGTATACTTTATATGCTTTTTCTTAAATCTTCATAGCGTTCAAGATGTCAAAAAATTTAAATTGATAATGTTAAACTCATGTAACATATTTTATTTATATTTCTCCCCCTCCCCCCCCCAAAAAAAAATCATCCGATTGAAATGTTTCCTTGTTAATAAGATAAAATGGATAGACTCAAACATATGCCAGACATTTTTTAATTCAAAAACATATTTTTAATTATGGAAATTATAAATAAACTCAAATTTAAAAATAATCAATTATGAACTAAAATTACTTTTTACGTAAAAATAATGTGTTTCGTCCAACACATTGTTTTTACAACTTATTCCTATCATTAGTTTTCGACGTATAGGACATTTTCTTTCGACGTTCCTAAGTGGATTTTCTTCTGTTATCAAAGAGAATGAATATCTTAAAATTTTGCTGGAAAAATGTAGAATTTCTTTTCATATAATGTTGAAGTACAATTCTTCTCTTTACTAAATTAGTGTTTTCAGTACTTTTCCTTGTAAAATCTGAATTTTATTTTCCTAAAATTATGGATAAACCCCTTACAAATTTTACTTCAGAATTCTATAACGATTTCCCAAATAGTACAGATTGTTGACCCGTCGTTAGTAGTTAGTGAAAACCTTTGGGAAATTGTTGCATAGGCAATGGTAGAGTTCGGAAGTGGTATGTACCCTGATCATAGGTACGCGTTTAATAGGAGCGTATTTGCACAGGATTTTGAGCAACTAACGGTTGGACCACTGTTGGAGCATTGTTGGCAACTGGTTCGTTGTCAATGATACGTCAAGGCAGACATTTCTTAGGCCAAGGTGAGACAACAATTAACTAGCCAACGTTGGTCCAGCACTTTTGTGCTACTTGGGTTGCACAAAAGTATAAAAACTATGCGTGTTTTCCAAGCCGGATTTGATCCGAAGGACATAAATATAGTGTCAAAAGCAGATGTTACCTTTCGAAAATTCAATGTTGGTACAATTTTTAGTATGTAGACTCCTTTCTGAAAACATTCATAATTGGAAAGAAAACACAATTCCAGTAAAATGCTATCTCTTGCTGCGATATATACTCTGCGATAATTTGATGATAAAATAGTGTATGAGTTCCTCTTTTATTTAGTTTTTTTTTTTAAACAACTGTACGTATGTATGTTTATGTAATATATATATACAGGGGTGTGCCAAAAACATTGACCTCGGGTTTTATTCCTTAAATATTGATTGGAGACATATATTATAAATTACAAAGTTACGTAACAGAAGGTAGAGAATTTTATGAAATCGATTACAATTTTCAGGGGTTTAAATTTAAATACAAAATTTAATTGTTTAGTAAAAAAAATCGGCTCCAGTAAAAAAAATTCCAAATGAGTAAAATGTGCCTCATACATTAATAAGTTCGTGTACAAAATTTCAGCATTTTATCTTAAAAAGTCGCAGATATATGTTTAAACAAAGTTGGTGAGGGGTTAATCATAAATTACAATGTAAATGTTTTCAGCTAGAATGCAGATGACGCGACGCAAATATGTATCATAAGCAAATAAATACCGCTCTTATCTTTAGTTTTATTTACAAATTTACAAAACTATGCTTCCTGAAAAATACCTTCAACTTTTACAGGATAAATTACAGAGTAAAACTTGGAAATGACACAGTCAATGAACATTAGAACAGCTTACAAATGTTTGACAGAAATGTAATCATAATGTAAACATTTTGAACCAGTTTTGTAATCTTTGCATAAAATTATTATTTCTACGATACTTTTGTACAAATAAATAGTAAAATTCTTATTTATTCATGGAATCATTATTTTATTTCGTAATTTGTGTACGACCCCTGAAACGCAATCATCTGATATTATTTTTCTCCTTTGCGAACACGTATCCACGCAAGGAAAAGCGGTTTAGGTCAGCATTTATGCATTTTACATATATCTGCGAATTTTAATGATAAAATGCTGAAATTTTGAATATAACTTTATTAGTATGGGGTACATTTTACTCATTGGGATTTTTTTTTTACGTAATCTTGTATTTTATAATAATATGTCTATGATCAATATTTAAGGAATAAAAACTGCGTCTATATTTTTGGGACACACTGTGTATATATAGGCGCATGTGTGTGTAACTGTGCATCTAAGTGTGTATAAATGTAAGGAAGTAATGCATTAAATTAGGAGATAAAAGTATACAGAGATGATCTAAAAGTTTATAAAACACATTTCAATCATAGTTTCTTTTGTACTTAAAAAATCTGCCAACGGCTTTTTTTTTTTTTTTTTTTGGTATTTTATTAAATTGTTTTCCGAAAAAAAAAATTTAATATTGAGATAAGCTGAGCTAATATTCGATGTGAAATTGAAACTAACACTTAAATGAATTATTATCTCTTATTATTTTCATTTTCATCTGCATTAACAATGCCAGGGCATGAGATGTTAAAATTTGCTAGATACATCGGGTGATTAAGTGTCTTGAGTACAAATATTTCTTGCATTGCGCCCACTTGAAAAAAAATATTAACAAAAGTATTAAAAATTATATAGCATATATCTTTTATTGTTTTTAAACACATAAATATAAAAATTCATTTCAAATTTTTGAAAACAATAATCAATAAAAATATAATACTTGGATTTAATATATTACATACAATATTTCGAATTATTTTCAAATATTTGAAACAGAAAGCAGCTTTTTTTTTCTTTAAATAAAAAAAAGAACCAATTTCAGAGCAATTTTTTTTTATAATGATTTCGATAAATTGTATATAAATCATTTTTATATCCCGAACTGAGAGATATATATTTCCTATTTTTTTGTAATATCTTTGCCTCTTTTGTCTTCCCAGTGTCTAAAAAATCTTTATAGGAAAATCTTTTATAGAATGATGGATAAATTCAAGTTTTGTAAAGAAGCTCTTTTTTGTTATTTCCAAAATAATAGAAATGAAGTCCTGTTTTAGAAGGTTTATTAAATTTTGCTCCACTCCAAATCGATTTTTGATTTTGATTTATTTTTTTCGATTTCCGATCTGTTATATCTTCTGGAGATACAATAGTTTGCTCCATGTTTAAAGTTTCATGAAAAAAGGAAATCTAGTTGAATCTTATAGATGTCCTAAATTTTGATGTATTTCCTCATAGAAAAGTTCAAATTGAGAAATTAAACGTATGATAGTATAAAGCGAATCGATAAAAATAGTTAACTGATGCTTTACAGTAAAGCATTTTATATATTTTTTAATGTGAAATTGCACTTTTAGGTGCGTTCGTAGTTGTATAAATACGTAGTACCTATAGTAGTCGTCTGCTCCGTCCGTCTGTCCGTCCGTCCGCATCTAACAGCGCAAAAACTACCCAACCGCATCGTTTGAAATTTAATATATATCATATTTGCAGAATTTTGTCGAGTCATTTCAAATTTTATGAAAATCGTATCAAAATTTAAAAAGATATTAATAAAAGTTTTCTTCATTCTATTAAATCATATCTTACATAATCTATATAATAAAGGCGCAAGTCATGTGACTGAGGAAAATAAATACGGGCTAATCACTTCTTTTTCCATATGCCAGGCGGCCATTCTTATTCAAAATTATTTTTTGTCGAATACAATTACATAAAAGCTATATTTTTAGAAAGATAGTTCAAAAAAATTGTTTGTTTGCTTTTTATACCTTAAAAAATGTATAAATTCTGAGATAACTTCAGTTAAAATTAGATTAACAGCCCAATATTTATCCGAATATCCACTAAAGTAAAAAAAAAAACACAAGATATTCGTTCATCATGAATCATAGAAATATTAAAACATGGAGGAAATCATTTGCAAAGCAAGATCTCCATGGTGAATTTTGCAGCGCTATCTGGTGTCGAAAAAATTCCGCATATGTAATAAGAGAAAATAAAGGCATGCTCATTTCGCTCATAACAGACGATATACTTCATTTCACTGAAATAATAACAAAGATTTTTTTTACATTGTAAAACTAGTTATTGTAAGAACGCACCTCATTTGTTGCAGAACGCACCTCATTAACGTACAACTTCTAACTTGTTCTATTTATATTTTTCAGATGAAATTTAAGAATCAATAGTGTGTATATGCTATATAATTTTTATTGTTTAGTTGTTGTTTATTTTCTTATTTCGAAAGAATTCTACAAAAGAAACATTTGTAAATGATACATCTAATTTTTTTTTAATTTGGCGAAGTTAGAGAGCTTTTTCATTTACTGACACGACACCGATAAATAGTACACTTTTGTCGTTATCCGACATCGATGTACGCAAAATGCATTCATATAGACTACGCGATTTTCCACTCCGATTCGATGACGATTTTGTTGTCATAGTGAATATAAATGTATTTTGAGTGCAATCGATGTCGGATAACGACAATCGTCTACGATTTCGTGTCGGTAAATGGAAAAGCGTTCTCTTGTTATAAATACATTTGAATAAAGACATATGTTGTAAATGTTGTAACACTTGTTTTAAATACATGACATACCTTTAAACCTCCTAGCATTCTTCCGTGAAATGTGGGTTAATTGGACAGGGTTAGAAACAGAAAAATACAGGGTGTTTCAAAAGTCTTTGACACATTTTAAAATTCCATAAAAGGTCAAGCAATCGGCGAACGAGAGTTTGGTTCGGACGAAACTCCTTTTTATTATCTGAAATTTTGTTTAAGCAAATAAAAATAAATAGTTTAAGAAATTTGTCATAGGTGGCGTTACTTCTGCAAAGCTACCCAAGAAGAAGAATGCCTTTATACATAACAGGAATGAAAAGCGCACAATGTGTATGCACAGTTTTTGTCCAAACTATAGCAACCCACATTCCAGAACTTAACAATACTCGACATCCTGAGTTCGATTCATCTAATCGAACTCATGAAGGCGTGTATTGTTAACTTCTGGAATGTGGATTGCCAGAGTTTGGACAAAAACTGTGTATACGCATTGTGCGTCTTTCGCCATTGTTGTGTATAAAGGTATTCTACCTATTTGATAACTTTCCAGAAGTACGTCACTATATCTATGAGAAATTTTTAAAACTAATTTTTTTATTTGCTTAAACAAAATCTTTAGTCATAAGTAGCATTTTCGTCCAAATCTCACTCTCGTACGCCAATTTTCAGATCTTTTATTGATTTTTATAATGTGCCAAGGACTTTTTGAACTCCCTGTATTTTAGAAATAAAATTGAATAAGTTCCACGTAGAAACATGCAATTACTTAAATAAAGATATATCAAATAAACTCTGTGGTTCGAAATGTGTTTAACCTTGGTCAAATTAAACCACGTTTCACGGAAGAATAGCTGAGTAGGAATTGGGCGCAAGTATGAAATGGTAACAATTAGAAAAAGTAATTCATTTAATTATAATTATCGCGCAAATATTTTTTAGCATCGAAATACACCGCATCAATGCAGACTGGTATCAATAGAGTAAATAGCTAATATCACCATTAGAATCAATTTAAAAGATTTGCAGGAGGAAAGAATTGATACTTTGATTGACCATGCTTATCATGATGCCAGAATGATCGTCGAATTAAGCGGTAAATATTTAATGAGAGGAATGTGTTTTCGTGGAACGTGTTTGCTAAATCAGCATGCATAACTAATAAATTATTTATTTAATATACTCAAGTGTCTCAAAACCTCTAATATGCAATGTTTATGATTCAATTATCACAAAGATCCATTGCACTAACGTTGTTATGTCGATTGCAATTACGGTGAACATATTTTACACACGAGGCTAAACAAACGGAGATTTCCGTTTAACATAGAATCCGACTAGAGTCTTGCATGTTTAGGGATTTACTCTACCGAACCTGAAAATTCTATATGAAGTCAACTAGCAACTTATCCGAACCCGCCAGAAAAAAAAATTCAGCGACTCAAACCCGACAAACTAATTTTCGTCGACGCGGCCCGAACACATTTCAACCCGCATCCGGAATAGTGTCACCCGGACCCAAAATGAAAGGAAATGAATTCATGTTTTAGTGCAATTATGAAAAGTAATCTACAATTATATCTGTAATATCAATTTTATCTTCTATACAGAAAAACGGACATACTATATTCTTTATTTTTATATTATTTAATATTCAAATATAGCAAACCCCTTTAATATAGGTTTCCTCAGAATCATTGTATCGTCATGAATCGGGTCGGGTTGTTCCTGATTTTCTTTTATCGTATTGGGGTGACTCTAATTATTTTTTTTTCTGTGGTCGAGTTCACTGTAGAATGTTTTTTGCGAGTAAGATTTAGGTTTTTGCAACATAAACGTAAATCTCATGTTGCAAAATTATTTTTGGCTATTTAATTTTGCCAAAAATTATATTGCCAATTGTGCAAAATATATTTTTGGGATTTCCACAAAAAGTTTGAATAAAATTATGTTTCATATACATACATATTCAAATATACATACATATTTAAATATGAATAAGTATATATTCAATTTACTGCATGCGAAATGAAATGTATATAAGAAATGTGATCATAGATTATTGTTTCCTTATGGTTCAGTTAAAAACCACTTTTTTTATCTCTCGGAACATGAAAAATAGTACCAACATTTCATTTTTCATACACAGAAATATTTATACATGTATTGTATTTGTGACAGTTTGTGTATGCAGACAAATGTAATGTGTGTGTATGTAGATTCGGAGGTGCACACTATTCAGCGGTTAAACCGTACAAATATATGTGTTAGGAATTGAAAATTGTATCGCTAAATAGATGTGTTCGCTATTCGGGAGTGTCCGTTATGAAGGTTTTATTGTATATAGACTTTCCAACAGAAAAAAAAAATATTTTGGATATTCTTTTGAAAAATCAGGTTAACATGAACCCGACTAACAAGATTCAAAACCCAACTCGAAACGGACCCGAAACCGAAATAAGGAAAGTCAACCTGAACGAAGCCGACAAGCAGCACAAAATAGAAGTCAACCCGACCCAAATTCCACCCGCAACGAAAAAAATATAGCAGCAAGGGTCGGGTAAAGACGTGTTCTCTAAATCCGACTTACTACAGACATCTATGCCGGATTTAGGATTTGGAACCAAGACTTTCTGTGTAATTGCCGGAGCCCAAACCACTGGACAAATAAGTGCACCTTAGGTTATTTGGATAATTGACAAATAAATAAGAATAATAATACAGTGACAGAATAATAATACACAAATAATCCATTCCGGTAGGTTTTATTGTATATAGACTTTCCAACAGAAAAAAATATTTTGGACATTCTTTTAAAAAATCAGGTTAACATGAACCCGATTAGCAAGAGTCAAAACCCAACTCGAAACCGAAATAAGGAAAGTCAATCTGAACCGAAGCCAACAAGCAGCACAAAGCAGAAGTCAACCCTACCCGAACTCGACCCGCAACGGAAAAAATATAGCATGAAGGGTCGGGTAAAAACGAGAAAAAAAATTCAAACGGGGCTTCGTTATTTTTGAATGCATATAAAATTAGTCTTTGTATTTTTAAACTATAAATTACTAGAAGAAAAAGTGCAAAAGATTAATCACCGCCCTCTTTTTATCTGATACTTTCTTTAAATAATGTTAAAAGAATCCTGATTGTTAATTAAATAAGATTTTTTTTTATCTGCAAATTTTACTTTTCAATAAATAAAAAATATACAGTTTCTCTTTTAATGACCTAAGGATAAATGAATACTTTTCTTAATTTCCATGAAAATTTGAACTGGCAAAGGTTATTCTTTATGTGAGCAAAAAGTTCATTATAAAGAACCTTTTAATTAAAAACAATGGTTTTTGCATAAGGGTGAAAAAAAGTATTTTTCTGATAATAAAAATTTTGATTAATATATATATAATGTTTTGAGATAGATAACTTATTTTTATAGCTACTGTTTTTTCTTTTAAAAATGTAGAAAAATAAATTTTACATAAAGAAAAAAAATGTAATAATTATTCTTTATATTAAGAATTTAAAAACGATAGCGACCAAATAAAGTAAACACTAAATAGCATTCAATAAGAATGAGAATGCATTTGCTGTACTAATTTCACCAAATCTAAAACTATAATAAGTCCTCCTATAAAAATTCTCAATGAGAATTTTGTGGATGAAAAATTCTCAATCCGAATTTTTTCTCATCTTCGCCCTTGGATGATGACCAGGTTCTGGTCGAAAGTGCTCGGGACTTGGACGAATGTTTTAACATCTTAGAATGGTTTTAATGTTTTAGAACCTTTATTTTATTTTTCACCTATTTTAGTAATATATAAATTGTGATCCATTTTAAATGGTTTCATATTTTTAATTGGTGCACAAAGGGGAATTTAAGTTCCAATTTTAGAAGATTTTTTCTATATATTCAATACGTTAAATTATATAATATTTAAGGAAGAACAATCATATGAACGATAATTAGAGGGAGATGCATCAACCGAACATGTACTTTAATTCTTTGTTTTCAACATAAGATCCAGGCACAACCTTAAGTTGAAACATAATGTTGTTCCTTACCTTCCCTGTTTCCTCTGCTTCCAACCTTATGTTGAAACCAATCGAGAAATACCTTTCTTTGTAAATAAAAGTAAACAATCGACTGATACATTTTTCCAGCGGGCCAGAGTTAAATTTTAGCCACAGGATTATTTTACTATTAATTCAAAAATGTTATGCATGCGATATAAACTCTATTTTTTTTTAATAACAAAAATGAATATAATTTATGGTATGTTTTGAAGAATTAAAATAATAAATCTATTTAAGATTTTTTGTTTTTGCTTGAGTTTTAGAGTTATAATCAATTTTCATTTATGTAACTTGTATCTCGATTGCAAATTAGTTTTTACAACTTTTTATGTTGGTTTTGGAGCTTTAGATATAACTGCATAGCCTGAACTATATCAAATTTATTTGGATGAAAAATATTAAAAATAGTCCAATATTAAAAGAAGATTTTGCCACACAATGTTATCAAAAATATGGAATTTTCAATATGAAATTTATTTTTATTTGCCAATATTGTTGTAAAATCTATGCAATTGAATTTTCAATTTAGTGTTTTATGTGTGAAATTGTTAGTGTTTTGTGTACATTTTTTTTTCATTATTAAAACAAAATAGTTTAAAAAACAAAAAAACGTTATATTTTTATTATAAACTTGCAAGCTACGCCCGCTACGCTGGTCAATTTCTCTTAACGAACCTTTAATCAAACAAAATATTGGCATTTCATAATTCACTTTTATATTTTAACAGAATAATTTGTGACTCCTGCTATAGCCAATATACACGTCGGGACACGTCACTCTTATCATTATCTTTTTACGCGTGAAGGTTTCGCTATGGTACTTCATTGTGAAATTTGGTAATTTTTGAAATTCAATATTTGAAAAAAGGCATAATCATTAGATTTGAAATTTATATCAAAAAATATACAATTTTTACCTTTTAAACGCAGTTGGTCTAACAATTTTCTGACAAATACTTGTCGAGCTATTATTTTTTTGAGTAACTTCAAATGTTTCATTTTCCGAGATTAATCTATGGCAAAGATTAGCGAAAAACCCAGTCGTCAGCAACGCATAGCTTTATATTAAAGAGGATGTTGGAGCAGGGATTGTCACCATCACTTTTGAAATCGGTTCTGTAGTTCCAGAGATTCCATAGGAATTGTAATTTAGAATGTTTTTAGAACGCATTTCGCTCATTTCACCCTTTTAAATTTCGATTTATTTTATTTTTTCTTAGACAGTATTACATCTTATAAGTAACTACAATGCCAATTTTCAAATTTCTAGCTCTTTCAGTATAAAAAAATTGCAATTTTAGAACGTTTTTCGCTCCTGCACCCTTCTGGAATTAGTGGCACCGACATAAAATATACCCTATGTTAGAGCAGGGAGTATCACCATCAATTTGCTACCATCACTTTTGAAATCGGTTCTCTAGTTCCAGAGATTTCATAGAAATTGTAATTTAGAAAGTTTTAGAACGCTTTTCTCTCATTTCACCCTTTTAAATTTAATTTTTTTAAATTTGTTCTTAGAGAGGATTACATCTTATAAGTAACTACAATGCTGAATTTCAAATTTCTCGCTCCTTCAGTATTAAAAAAATGAAATTTTAGAACGTTTTTTTTTGCTCCTGCACCACCCTGGGATTAGTGGCACCGACGTAAAATATAGCCTATGTTGGAGCAGGTATTGTCATAAAAAATTTGCCGCCATCACTTTTGAAAAGGGTTCGGTAGTTCCAGATATTCCATAGAAATTGCAATTTAGAATGTTTTTAGAACGCTTTTCGCTCATCTCACAGTCTTAAATTTCAAATTTTTTTAGAATTTGTTTTTAGAGAGCATTTACATCTTATAAGTAACTACCATGCCAAATTTCATGTTTCTAACACCTTCAGTATAAAAAAATCGAAATTGTAGAATGTTTTTGCTCATGCACTCCCCTGGGGGCAGTGGCACAGGCATGAAATATAGCCTATGTTACAGCAGAGACTGTTACCATCAATTTACCACCATTACTTTTGAAAATGGTTCTGTAGTTTCAGAAATTCCATAGAAATTGTAATTTAGAATGTTTTTAGAATGCGTTTCGCTCATCTCACCCTTTTAAATTTCGAATTTTTTTACAATTTGTTCTTAGAGAGCATTTATATCTTATAAGTAACTACCATGCCAAAATCCATGTTTCTAGCTCCTTCAGTATAAAAAAATCGAAAATTTAGAACGTGTTTCGCTCCTGCACCCCACTGGGAATAGTGGCACTAATATAAAATATATCCTATGTTGGAACAGGGATTATCACAATCAATTTGCCACCATCACTTTTGAAAACGGTTCTGTAGATCAAGAAATTCCATAGAAATTGTAATTTAGAATGATTTTAGAACGCTTTTCGCTCATCTCACCCTTTTAAATTTCGAGTTTTTTAGAATTTGTTCTTTGAGAGCATTTACATCTTATAAGTAACTAATATGCCAAATTTCATGTTTCTAGCTCCTTCAGTATAAAAAACATCGAAATTTTAGAACGTTTTTCGCTCCTGCGCCCCCCTGAGGGTAGGGGCACCGACATAAAATATAGCCTATGTTGGAGCAGGGACTGTCATCATCAATTTGCCACCATCACTTTTGAAAACGGTTCTGTAGTTCCAGCTGTTCCATAGAAATTGTAATTTAGAATGTTTTTAGAACGCTTTTCGCTCATCTCACCCTTTTAAATTTCGAATTTTATTTGAATTTGTTCTTAGAGAATATTTACATCATATAAGTAACTACCATGCCAAATTCCATGTTTCTAGTTCCTTCAGTATAAAAAAAATCTAAATTTTAGAACGTTTAACGCTTCTGCACCCCCCTGGAGGTAGTGGCACCGACATAAAATATGGCCTATGTTGGAGCAGGGATTGTCACCATCAATTTGCCACCATCACTTTTGCAATCGCTTCAGTAGTTCCAGAGATTACCCCCTACAAATAAACAAACAAACAAAAAAACAATCTTTACTACTTTATAATATTAGTATAGATTAGGAAACGCAGACTATTTTTAAATACATCTTTTGGTTTCAGTCATTTGTAAATAATAGAAAATCAATACTATTATACTTCCAAATTGTTTGCTTTTATACATATATTAGTGTAAATGTTTTGTTAGTTAATCTTCTGCAGTTTTTCAACTGATAAAAGAATATTTTTAGCATTAAGAAGCACTTTATAAATACTTTTATAATTTTTGCTACTGTGGTATTTTTTCTTTGATTAAAAACAACATGTGTATTACTAATTTCCAGACAATCTCTTTTATAAATATACCTTTTGATAAATAATTTTGTCTAATTTATTAATTAATTTCTGTTGAATATAGTTTTTATATTAAGACCAGCAAATTTCTATTAAAATGCGTAATAAAATAATTTAAAAATAGTTTGACGATGAAATTAATGAATATAAATAATGCGTTACATTTATAAAGTAAAAAAGCGCTTTTCCAAATGATAGTGCATATCCAAGTCTATTGAGTAAATTATTTACTAACATGTATTTAGATATGTGTATGTAGATAGTTGGATTTTCTCATCGTTTTTCTTCTGCCCATCAACCATGATCTTCGTTATTTCGATAATTCAAACTCTAATCAATCATAAATTTTTAAATTTGTATATTGAAGTGTGTTTTACTGTCTAAATGCTTTTACAACTATAATTTTATTTCATTTAAAAAGTATATTTAAAAAAATTTTTGTTTTATGTTTTAGATAAACCACAAATATTGAAAGTCTCACCACATCCTGGAGCTAAAGTTGCAGTATATAACAATACAACGCTAGTATGTGAAGCTGAAGGAAATCCTTCTCCGAAGTAGGCAACAGGAAGATATTTATAAGTTTACCTTTTATGTTATATTAAAAAAAATATTGATTTTAAATATCAGTCAATAGCATTTTATAAATTCACATTTTACATTATACTACTGTGATAATTGTGAGAGACGGTAATGAGTGAGCCGTACAACACTAGTATGTGAAGTTGAAGGAAGTCCTTCTTCGAAGTTTGCTACAAGCAGAGATTTATAAGTTTACCTTTTATGTTACATTGAAAAAAATGTTGATTTTAAATATAATTCAATAGCATTTTATAAATTCATATTTTACATCAAACTACTGTGACAATTGTGAGAAGCGGTAATGAGTGAGCCGTACAACACTAGTATGTGAAGTTGAAGGAAGTCCTTTTTCGAAGTTTGCTACAGGCAGAGATTTATAAGTTTACCTTTTATGTTATATTGTAAGAAATGTTGATTTTAAATATAATTCAATAGCATTTTATAAATTCACATTTTACATTATACTACTGTGATAATTGTGAGAGGCGGTAAGGAGTGAGTCGTACAACACTAGTATGTGAAGTTGAAGGAAGTACTTCTTCAAAGTAGGCTAAAGGCAGAGATTTATAAGTATACCTTTTATGTTATATTGTAAGAAATGTTGATTTTAAATATAATTCAATAGCATTTTATAAATTCACATTTTACATTATACTACTGTGATAATTGTGAGAGGCGGTAAGGAGTGAGTCGTACAACACTAGTATGTGAATCTGAAGGAAGTCCTTCTTCAAAGTAGGCTAAAGGCAGAGATTTATAAGTATACCTTTTATGTTACATTGAAAAAAAATGTTGATTTTAAATATAATTCAATAGCATTTTTTAAATTCATATTTTACATCAAACTACTGTGACAATTGTGAGAAGCGGTAATGAGTGAGCCGTACAACACTAGTATGTGAAGTTGAAGGAAGTCCTTTTTCGAAGTTTGCTACAGGCAGAGATTTATAAGTTTACCTTTTATGTTATATTGTAAGAAATGTTGATTTTAAATATAATTCAATAGCATTTTATAAATTCACATTTTACATTATACTACTGTGATAATTGTGAGAGGCGGTAAGGAGTGAGTCGTACAACACTAGTATGTGAAGTTGAAGGAAGTACTTCTTCAAAGTAGGCTAAAGGCAGAGATTTATAAGTATACCTTTTATGTTATATTGTAAGAAATGTTGATTTTAAATATAATTCAATAGCATTTTATAAATTCACATTTTACATTATACTACTGTGATAATTGTGAGAGGCGGTAAGGAGTGAGTCGTACAACACTAGTATGTGAATCTGAAGGAAGTCCTTCTTCAAAGTAGGCTAAAGGCAGAGATTTATAAGTATACCTTTTATGTTACATTGAAAAAAAAATGTTGATTTTAAATATAATTCAATAGCATTTTTTAAATTCATATTTTACATCAAACTACTGTGACAATTGTGAGAAGCGGTAATGAGTGAGCCGTACAACACTAGTATGTGAAGTTGAAGGAAGTCCTTTTTCGAAGTTTGCTACAGGCAGAGATTTATAAGTTTACCTTTTATGTTATATTGTAAGAAATGTTGATTTTAAATATAATTCAATAGCATTTTATAAATTCACATTTTACATTATACTACTGTGATAATTGTGAGAGGCGGTAAGGAGTGAGTCGTACAACACTAGTATGTGAAGTTGAAGGAAGTACTTCTTCAAAGTAGGCTAAAGGCAGAGATTTATAAGTATACCTTTTATGTTATATTGTAAGAAATGTTGATTTTAAATATAATTCAATAGCATTTTATAAATTCACATTTTACATTATACTACTGTGATAATTGTGAGAGGCGGTAAGGAGTGAGTCGTACAACACTAGTATGTGAATCTGAAGGAAGTCCTTCTTCAAAGTAGGCTAAAGGCAGAGATTTATAAGTATACCTTTTATGTTACATTGAAAAAAAAATGTTGATTTTAAATATAATTCAATAGCATTTTTTAAATTCATATTTTACATCAAACTACTGTGACAATTGTGAGAAGCGGTAATGAGTGAGCCGTACAACACTAGTATGTGAAGTTGAAGGAAATTCTTCCCCGAAGTAGGCTACAGGAAGGCATTTATAAATTTTCGTTTTATGTTACACTGAACAAAACATGTTGTTTTTAAGAATAATTTAATAGAATTTTATAAATTCCCGGTTTACATTGTATGGTGATAGGTGTGATCGACAAAATGAGTGATCAATACAACACTATGTTAAGCTGAAGGAAATCTTTTGTGAAGTAGGCTACAGGAAGTCATTTATAAAGTTACCTTTTATGTAACAATGATAAAAATATGTTGCTTTAAAATATAATTTAATAGCATTTTACAAATTCCCAATTTATATTGTACGGTGATAATTGTGAGAAAATATTACAATATCATCACAGTCTTAATTTTGAGAATAGTTTCTTTTTAACTGCTACATACATTCGAAAAGCATATGAATTGAAATTGTGCAACAATATTACTTTACCTGCAAATACATGTAAACATAAAAGGAAAACAATCTTGTTTTCTCTGTACATTTAATGAAACTGTAGTGTATAAAAAAGGTTGTCTAAATTTGTAATTTAAATCTGCTATTAAAAATTAGTCCAACCAGCATGTTTATCATTAAAGCCATGTAATAAATATGAACAGAAAAAAAAAACTATTGCATAATCAGCAGAAAAATTATTCATTAACAGGATTTTAAAAATCATAAAATTATACAATATATGCAGTAATGTTTTTAATTATTGTTGAAAAAAGGAAATTTAGAAAATTATTTCTCAAAATTCTTGACACAATTAATTTTTTTAATGAATATTAGAAGATTTTTTTTTAATTATTGCACTTCAATGAAGTTTCTATGAGAAAAAAAAACTAATGTATGATTATAAATGTATAATTAATTCTTAGTAAGACCATTAAATTTTCATATTAAAAAACTATAAGTTTTTATTTTCAGAAAATAAGAGCTTCAGAAGAATTAGTGTTAAAATTTCTATTATATTTTTAACATTTAAATTTAATTTGATAAAAGACACGTCATTTCTCTATACGTGGAAAATAAAATAATAATTCCTTTTGACATATGAATAAAATTATATGAATGCGCCCAAATATTTAAATGACTGTTATTTTTCTCAGATATTCGTGGTTACAAAAGATGGGAGGTGATCCAGTTGCCTGGCAACAGCGAGGAAATACACGTCTATTACATATACAGAACGTCACATACCAGTTTCAGGGGCAATACATATGCGAGGCATCTAATATAATAAATGGCAAAGAGCATAAAGCTACCTCTGCTGAAATTACGCTTGACGTTATGGGTAAGTAAAAGATATTTTCTTAGAAAAATTGAAATGTTATTTACAGAGTTTATAGAAGTATTGTCATATATTTAATATTTTTTTTCAATTGAAGTACTAGTAAAACGAATTAAAAGATGTTTTAAAATATTTGTATATTTTAAAATATAGAACTTGATTGTTTAAAATAGAAATATTAAAAACAGAACCCATAATTTTAAGATATTTTAGTTTCTTATAGGGTAGTCCGACCAGTAAATGAACAATTAAATACATTTAAAAAAAAAAGATAGATAATATTTTAATAAACACTACTTTTTGGTGTCTAACAGTGCAAATACATGTGTTGGTATACAAATGATTAAAAAATAATAAAAGGAAGTTTATATTTCATTTGTTTGTGATGTTAGGGGTGTTTTAATAAAAATCTATACAAAAACTAAGAACACTCTAAGAAAAAACTGTATATTTATGAGCGTTTGCTCTTCAATTTTCACGGGCAACAGCCTTATTTGATGAAAAACGGTCTGATCCACTAAATAAGCGGCCTTATCCCTTAGATACTTAGAAAATTAAGAGCAATCCACATATTCTTATACAGTTCTAGCCCATATGTTAGCAAAAATACGGTGCGACACCATACATTGTCCTCCGCTAGGGTGTAACCCTTCATTTTACTCGTGTTTCGAAAATTTTAACCCGCCAAAACAGCGATTCTGTGACGATCATCTAACGTGCTACGTGCTACGGAACAGTAAGCAAAGTGTTATTGTGTTTTAAAGTGCATTATATCCTGTGATTATAATGCTGTATTACTTTGCCCCGTAAAATTACGGGCTTCACAAAATGATGGGCATGGATTTTTTTTTTTTTTTATGGGGTATGACTGGAATCTCTGCTGCCGGCCTCTGCCCGTAATTTTACTGCAATTTTTTTAACAGTGAACAGTTTTTACCAATGAATGAACGCAGAATTTTCCAGTGAATGAACAGGCAGTAATTTAAAAACACTTAAATTTCATGTTATGTTATTTATTTTACAACTTGTGCAAATAACTTATAACACGTTTTTACTAAATTACGGGTTTTTTAAACCTAGCATGATATTTAACTACTGGGAAGTTTTTCAAATCTTATTCTTTTAAAATATTTACTAACCGCTCATTCACTGGGGGTTGTTCACTTACTGGTCGGACTATCCTAATAGATTTTAGTATATCCTAATAGATAATCCTAATAGATTGGTTCATAGAAATGCTTTTTTAGTTATTGAGAAATTTTTCGTGGGTTGCCATTGAAAATGCATTATTTTTAACTTTATGCCAAAAAAATATTCGTAAATTCTATGACATATCTAATTATTTTTAACTTTATGCCTACAAAATATTCCTAAATTCTATGACATATCTAATTATTTTTAACTTTATGCCTAAAAAGTATTCGTAAATTCCATGATATATCTAATTAATTTTATATATTACAACATTTCATACATACAATATAAACACAAATACAAAAATTGTACATACAACAATTATACATAACACACATCATACATAGCAAACATAAATTTGTAATAATACATTTCCGTAAAACTTGGTTGTATTATAAAAAGGAAACTATAAATTTTCAACTGAAGAAAAGCAATTTTATTCCATTAATATTATCATTGTCTGTTATTAATACGGGGGAAAAATTCATATTTTAAAATTAAAAAGAAATATTTTCACTTGATAAATAAAATTATATAATAAAAAAAAATAATGATTGGCAAAACGCAAATAATACACAGTTTCGGTGATTTATATTTTGCCACCGTCCATATACTGGCAAAATAATTTGATGAATGTTTTCCCTAGACATTAAGTAATAAATATAGTTGAAATCTGCACGGAATTAAAATGTCTTGCATCTTTTAATCATTTTTTTTCAGTATTTATTTTTATAACACTTCCTACAGTTACTTCTATTATGCAATCTCAATGTAAAAAAAATATAAGAAAAAAGGGTTAAAAGGGTTTTAATAATACATAGTAGAAACTATTTCAGAATGGACTATTTGCCAGACAAACTAAATTAATTTTAAATGTAAAAAAATATAAATTCTTACAAAAACAGTATGCACCGCACTTTTAACAATAACTGTAAGATACGTAGTAGCGATCATTTTGGAGCAATTTTTCACTGTAAAGTAGACAAGTGGTTTAAATTACGGCAATTTTGTTCTCGATTTTTTTTATTTATCTGTCACTGTCATGAACCCACTTTTATCCCAATATGTTTTGAAAAATTATTTGTTTCTGTTCTCATGACAACCGTTATTTGTAGATGGATGACATAAATATCGTTAAATGGATAAATATTGGTTACTGTAAACCTTTTTTGTATTCTGATCAACTGAATACTTTTTTAAAATAAATTTTAATTAAAATAAATGTTTTTTTCTTTTGATTACAATAGATTTTTAATTACATAAATTAGTTTTATTAATAATTTATTAATTATTATTAATAAATTAGGTTTATATGTAAATCACAAAATATGTTTTTTAATATATAATAATGGGGAGATTAAATGTCGGAAATGATATTTTCACCACTTCTTATTTTCACAAAAAACTTTGATTGAATTTTCCATTGTTGCATGTTACAGAAATATAATTGAAATTATACGCAAGAATAAAATATATTTTTTCTTCTATAGATACTTTAAATTTGCTTTTACTTTATTTCAGTGTAACAGATGCATCTGTTACATATTTTGATAATCATCATGTATATGTGTATATGCGTGTAATCTAAAAACGTGATATTGTCTAACATATAAAATCTCTCAGACTTTATAAAACCTAACGTTAAATATCCAAAACTTCATTTTGAAAGCACGCTTTATCTATTTGATATAATAAAAGAGCATTTTTTTTTACTTATTTAAAACTTTTAAACATTTACTCATCATTATCAGACAGTTTGTCAGACAAATAACATTAATTTCAAATGTACTCTCTAAAAGAATGTAAAAGCATACAAAAAAGGTATACACCACACTTTTAACAATAACTGTGGGGAACGTAGTAGCAACCATTTTTCAGCAATCTTTCACTGTAAAGTAGACAAACGGTTTAAATTACGGTAATTTTGTTCTCGATTTTTTTTATTTATCTGTCATTGTCATAAACCCACTTTTATCCCAACCTGTTTTGAAAAATGATTTGTTTCTATTCTTATGACAACCGTTATTTGTAGAAAGATGACATAAATATCGTTAAACTGATAAATATTGGTTTAAGTAAAGATTTTTGTATTCTGCTCAACTGAATACTTTTTTAAAGACATTTTAATTAAAATAAATTGTTTTTCTTTAGACTATAATAAATTTTAATTGCATAATAATAATAATATTATTAAATTAGGTTTATATATATTCATAAAAATGTTTTTTTAATATAATAATGTGGAATTTAAATGATGGAAATGATATTTTCATCATTTATGTCTTCACAGAAATCCTTCATTGATTTTTTCAGATGTTGAATGTTAAAGCAACATAACTGATATTATACGTAGATTAAAATATCTTGTTTTTTTTTCTGCTGATCCTTCAAAATTTACTCCTACTTTATTTCAGTGTAACAGTTGCATCTGTTGCATATTCATATAATTCTCATGCGTGTGTGGGTGTATGCGTGTATTCTCAAAATATGATATTGTATAACATATAAAATTGCTCAGACTTTGTAAACTCTAGCGTTAAATATGCAAAACTTCATCTCTGAAAGTATTTTTCATCTATGTGATATAAGGACATAAAATTATTTTTGATTATTTAAAACTTTTGAAAAACGGTTGCCATTTCCTGATCATTATCAGGCAATTTACATTAATTTCAGATGTACTGTCTAACATAATGGAAAAACGTATGAAAAAGGAATTCACCACATTTAAGCAATACGCAGTAGCAACTACTTTGAAGCAAATATTCACTGAAATTGAGACAATCTGTTTGAATTACGATAATTTATATTCCGATTTTCTATTTATTTATTTGCCATTGTCGTGAATTAGATTTTTTCTCAATCTCTTTTGAAAAATAATTTTTTTTGGTTTTGATGACAACCTTTATTTCCAAATAGATTATATACATATTGTTAAAGTGATAAATATTAGTTTAAGCCAAAATTTTTTTGGATTTTGCTCAACTCAATGTTTTTTAAAAATGCATTTTACTTAAAATGAGTTGGTTATGTTTTAGACTACATTAGACTTTTATTTTGTTTAATAATATTAAGAAAAATGTTTTTATGCAACTCTATAATTGTGTTCAACATATAAAATACGTTTTTTTCAATAATATGGAAATTAATACGATATGAATTATATTTTTCCACCATATATCTATGTATGTTTTGGCAAAGTGCTTTGATGAAATTCTTCCTTGTGTTTCAATTTAAAATATTACTGAAATAATCCACGATAATAAAATCTCCTGTTAATTCTGACGATTCTCCTAAATCTGTTTCTATAATAGTTCACTTTAATATGTTCCTTTTATTACACATTAAGATAATTGTTGTGTGTGTGCGTGTCAGACCAAACTAAAACACTCTATATCATACATATTCCATCGAAATTTTTAAGCTTAACATTAAGTATGAAAAATCTATTTTTGAAAAACAAATTTCATGTGTCTGACATAATATTAAACAGATTTTTTTTTTACGTATTTAAACTTTTCTCTAGAATGAATGCCATTAGCTGATCATTATCAGGATATTTGTCAAACAAATTACATTAATTTCATACGTACCGACTAAGATAATGTAAAAACATACGAGAAAGGTATTCGCCACAGTTTTAACAACACCTTGCAGCAGGTAGTTCAAAAACAGCTTATTATATTTACTATATTCGACTATATTATTATATTTACTATATTGAATTAACGTTAAGTATGAAAAATTCATTTTTGAAATACAAATTTCATCTGACCGATATAATAGTAAATGGATACAAAACAATTTTTGCGTATTTAAACTTTTCTCTAGAATGATTACAATTAGCTGATCATTATCAGGATATTTGTCAAACAAATTACATTAATTTCCCACGTACTGACTAAAAGAATGTAAAAACATACAATAAAGGTATTCGCCACAGTTTTAACAACACCTTGTAGCAGCTATTTTTCTAAAAAAAGCTTATTATATTTACTATATTTGACTATATTATTATATTTACTATATCGACTCTGTTATTATATTTACTATATTCGATTAACATTAAGCATGAAAAATTCCATTTTTAAAAACAAATTAGATCTGTTCGATAGAATACTAAATGGATACAAAACAATTTTTACGTATTTAAACTTTTCTCTAGAATGATTACCATTAGCTGATCATTATCAGGATATTTGTCAAACAAATTACATTAATTTCATACGTACTGGCTAAAAGAATGTAAAAACATACGAAAAAGGTATTCGCCACAGTTTTAACAACACCTAGTAGCAGCTATTTCAAAGCAATATTTCACTGAAAACTAGACAAAAGCGGTTTGAATTACTGTAATTTTGTTCGGAAGAATTTTTATTTATTTGTCATTGTCATGAACCCACTTTTCTCCCAATCTATTTTGAAAAATGATTTGTTTCTGTTATCATGACAACGGTTATTTGTAGATAGATGACGTAAGTAATGTCTGAAACTCTTTCGTTAAATTGATAAATTGGAGTTTAAGCGAAAATTTATAAATTCTGTTAACTCAATAACTTATTTAAAGAAATTTTTACTTAAAATAAATGACTATTCTTTAGATTCTAATAATCTATCAGTTGAATCGTTTTATATAAATTAATCGTTTATATAAATTAATCGTTTATATAAATTAATTGCAATCTTGTTGTCAAGCTTGATGAATATTTAATGAATTTCATTTATATTTTATTTCTAAATAATATGTCTTCCAAATCCGAATATCACTGTACGTATAACTCTCACTATCTCATTTAAAAAAGTAAAATAAAATAAAAAATCAAAATGTTTTTTATTAAACGGTGATAGCGAGCGAAAATATTAAATCTTATCAGTAGGTTTTATGGATTTTCAACGAAATAAAAGCTTCAAAACCTTTTATCTACAATAACAGACAAAAATTAACCTTTGTTTGCCAGGAAAGCGGCTCTCTTTTAACCAATTACGTAAAATATCAAGGGAATGTTTATGATCAATTAGCAGCGAAGTTATCGTTCTTATCTTTTATTTAGGGTGGATTTCAGACAATAATATCTAAAAGCTGTGATTTTTCTAGTGTTCCTTTTTTTTTTTTTTTTTTGCTACTTTAACAAAGTTTTATCGTCATCTTGGGATCCATTAGGACGATGACAAAAAATTAAAGACAAAACTCAATTCTCTAAAAGATAATAAATCAATAATAACTAAAGTTATTTCTTTTCTGAAATATTTTTATTGTAGATTTATTTTAATTGAGAAATGTTGTAGATTTTGATATAACTAAACCCAAATAAACCAAACAAGATACTTATAATAAATACAGTAAAACCCCGATTTAATGATACTCGATTTAACGATTACTTAATTTTAACGATAGATTCTTATTGTCCAGATTAACTTTTATTTATTTGTATGTTTTATGATCCCTGTTTTAACGAAAATTTTCACCAATTGATCAATAACTTTTATGAATTTAAAAAATTTAAAAATTTTTTCAATACAACGATGATAAGAAAAAATAAGATAAAACTCTCTTCTCTAAAATATAATAATCAATAATAACTAAAGTTATTTCTTTTCTAAAACATTTTTATTGTAGGTTTCTTTTTATAGAGAAATATTGTAGATTTTGATATAACTAAATCCATATAAACCAAACTACATACCTATATTAAATACAGTAAAACTCCGAATTAACGATACTCTGCTCGATTTAACGATTATCTCAATTTAATGAAAAAATTCTTATAGTTTGGATTCATCTTTTATTTCTATGTTATAATATTACCCACGTTTCAACGATACTTTTTCTCAATTTAATGATAACTTTTATGAATTTCAAATATTTCAAACACTTTTTAAGTCAAAATTTACTTGTTAATCTGTACCTATTGAACGATCGAAAAATGTAGTATGTTCAACGGGTAGCTGAATTGGTAGAATATGTACTATGTATAATGCTTTTGAAACAAAAAAAAAAGTTATGTGACAAGGATTTTAAGGAAAGAAAAAAAAGCGAAGGAATTATGAATAAAATATTTTGTGTCAAAGTGACACGTATATATTTAAGGCATTAAAAAATCAACCTAATTAAATATTACTGGTAATTTTTTTTTTTCAAAATTAAATAACAAACTTTTATTTAATTTTTGATTTATTTGACGTGTTTCTTGATTTAAGGATAATCACGACTTAACGATGATTTTTAAGAGTATTAGATTTGCAATTCGTTAAATGGAGATTCGACTGTAATTTTATTATAGGTTTATTTTAATTATAAATTATTGTAGATATTGATACAGTTAAACATCGATTATCTTTATACAGGACGGGTAAACGTATACATTAACATTTTTATGGTTGGTTTAATTTTGGTGCATTTGATATCGATGTCTCTTGTTGTAATTATAATTTATTCTAACCTTAGTAATTTTCTTAAAAGAATTTTAAAAAAATCCCATGATATTCATTTAAAGTTTGCTATATTACAATGCACATTGTTTTATAAATTTAAATTCTCAGACATATGCTACTGCAGTAAACTGTTCATTTGAATGTTCTCTTTTAATATATGCACCACGTCAAGCATTTAAATTTTAGAGGAACGCAACTTATTTTCAACATTATAATAATTTCCTTTATTTAAAATATTCTCCTATTTTAAAATCTAGAACCTTATACTCTTATGGAATGTTTTGAGAATATAGTTTTAAAGAAACTCTTTTCGAGCTTATGCGTTCTATAAGTACTACTAGTAAATAAGGTAGTAGAAATTTCTTCCTTAACAAATTATTTTAGAACTTTGCTTTCTTGAAACCATTTTATGTCTAGATTTACTTGTAGTTTGAGGAAATAAGCATTAGTTTGTATTATTATATGCTGGGTGCTTTGAAAAGTCGTCGAAATTCGTTAGTAATCATTATTAACTAAAATACTTATTTTAAATGTATGCAATGAACTGTTTGCCTGAAAATTAGTGCTACTTTGTTATGGAAATATTGCTTGATAATACTTTTAATTAAATATCACAAAATAAATAATTATTGCATTAATCGTTTTCTACATTTATTTATTGGAAGCATATGCATATGCAAAATTAACTTGCATATGAAATGAGGCAAATTAACATTACTATTTTATGCAATTATTACTTTATTCTATCTTTAAAAGAAAAAAGTATTGGATTCATGAAAATTTTCGATTTCTGGTTTTCGATGGATTTATACGTTTTAGAAGGTCCTGAACACGGTTAGACTGTTTTTAAAAAATGTCTATCTGTAAGTCTGTGAATCTGTCTGTCTGTATATGACAAAAATTTTGTGGGCGCTCTATCTCAAGAACTAATGCGCGGAATTTAATAAAACTTTAGATTCAGTTAGTCCCTGATATAAATTGGTGCTTATTGGTGTTTTGTGTAAATCGCCCAACAGGTGGTGATACTATGCTGCATTTTTCACGGTTTTCGCGCTAGCTATATCTCAGGAACTAATGCACAGAATTTCATCAAATTTCATATTCTGTTAGACTTTGACATAAATAGGCGGTGATTACTTTTTGGTGTAAATAGTCCAACAGGTGGCTCTGCTATGCTACATTTTTCACGATTTTCACGATAGCTATATCTCAAGAACTAATGCACAGAATTTCATCAAACTTCAGATTCAGTTAGACGTTGACATAAATTGTTGTTGATTAGGTTTTGGTGTAAAGCTCCTAATAGGTGGCGCTGATATGCTGTATTTTCCAGGATTTACTTGAGTTTTATTACGGCAGCTACTTTTTCAAGTAAATTACTAGAATTAGCACACTGTAACATTAATCTTAGATATAAAATATCATGGTATAGTTAGATTAATTATACGACAGCTGCATTTTTGGAAATCGTACACATCTTGAATATAATACAAATAAAAAGTAAAATATAATTTATTTACCCTTTATGTCTAAGGATGCGATTTTTTTCTTTAACATTGACAGACAAACCGAATTCATAAACACTTTTCAACTACGTTGGAAAGTTTTAATAACATTGACAGACAAACTGAATTCATAAACACTTTTCAACTACGTTGGAAAGTTTTAAAAACCAGTCAATTATAACTTATATACATAATCTGTAGATGTCTTTTATGAATATTCACCCTTTATACTACAAATTCGCCAATTTAACATTGAATGTTAAGTTTTGGGATATCACATCTAGCATAATACATAAATAGCCATACGTAGCGATAGTTAATATCCCTTGTATTCTCGTTGATGAAAGTATGGCCCCCTGAGCTGTTCAGTGAAAAATGACGTCATACTTCCAGTTCGCGGCTATCCCCTATTTCATAAATTAGCTGATTATTTTCTCAGCATCACATTTTTCCTTAATGTTCTTTGCCGTTCTAATCCACAGCTTTTGTTAAAGTAAGCAGGGAACGTCAAAAATTGTTACCGTGAGATACTTATTTATCCACGAAACAATGAATAAATAATTAATTAAAAGTAAATGAATATGCATAAAAGGCATTATTTTATTCCATGTTGAATATTTTATTTTAATTGTGTAAACTTCGTCCGCTTTATAAATAATTTATATTTATGTGTACATTTAATATGATTTATGAGTAAGATAAATTTTTGAAATAATTTAATGCATAAAATAATAGATCTAGAATTAATTATTTAAAATGCATCAGTTCAGGTATATCTTGCGGCTCATTTATAAATAATAATAAAATATATATTATTTAACTGACTTTGTGTGAATTTTATGTTAATTACCTTAAACTTATTGAAGCTCCTTTAAAATGAGAAACATTTTATTAATAATTGTTATTCAGTATTTTATAACAAAAGACAAATTTACCCAAATTTATCGATCAAATCTAATCATAACAATTAAAAATGTAACTCAAAAAACTACATTTTAATTCATTTATAGCGAGACAAAAAATGCAACAAGATGCATAGTTGTCTCACTTTTTTTCATACCAATATTTTTATGCAAAAATATTTGTTTTATTTAATCGTACAATTTCTGCCAAAATAAATAAATAAATAAATAAATAAATAAATAAAAATAAAAATAAAATTGTATGGCTTTTTTAAGCGCTTTTCTTTTGTTTATGCTTTGCCCGCCTTTTCACTTCCTGGCATTTATGTCCTGTTTCACAAACATGTTCCGAACCCTATTGTTTACTTATTCAACTTCCTTACTAGTAGTTAATTATAACTACAGCTACACCATTTCACTTTATTCCAATTATTTAGACTCTATCCTTAATCTCTTTCGTTTTAATTTTTTATTCCAAATTTGTTATCATCTCTTTTTTTAACTTTACATCTATCCTTTTCATCGTAATTATTCTTTTTTCTTGTAGTTAATACTACATCTTAACTTTTCCCAACGGCTCAATTCAATGCAAGACGCTCTACTCACAAATAGACTGGTCGTAAAATTGTCTGCAACTCGGAAGCCCCTTAACCGACATCAACTGTTCGGCAACTGCAATTTAATAAAGCGAAATTTTTTGTAAGATTTTACTGGTATTCAAAAAATCAGAAGGTTGGTAACTATGAGGTAAATAAGAAATAAGAGGCTTTAGAATTGAGCACATTTTGGAAAGTCTTGAGTTGAATGAATCAATTCGACAAGGAAAAGTATCTTCAATACACAATGCTATCAGTTCAATCACAAACAAGGATTAAAAATCAAACTATAAGCAGCATGGACTATGAATCACTTTCCACCGCATTCAGAATATTGTAACAAAACTTCATAGATTATTAAGATGAAAGTTGATATATCTAAGTAAAATAGTTGGAAAAAGGCTTAACACATTTGAAAATCCAATTTCAGTAGGTAATAATTGGAAAAGTATCCGAATTTTTGTATGCAGCCCTGTATATGATCAATAGATTTGTATATATACTACATAGTATGTTAAAATTTAATTCAGTTATGAAACGCATAACACAGTTGAAAATTTCCATTCATCATTTTCCATTAGTGAGAGGCAATGTACACGAGATCTTTTGTGCAGCCTTGTATATGATCTATAGAATTTATACACACCAGACAATATGAAAAAAAAAAGATAGTTCAATTTAAACTCCCATGCAACAACGGAAAACAAATTTCTAGCAATTATTGTTCATAGTCAGTACAGTAACCAAATTTTTTTGTGTGTCCCTGTAAATGAACGAGATGAATATGTACTCCATAATCTGTTAGTAAGAATCTTGTGATGCACCTCAGTCATATATATGAAATTCAATATGTTTGAAATACAGTAACATCATTAAAATACACCGCAAACCATTTTTCCGTATAGCCCGTAATGTAAAAAAATTCTTTTCGTGGTCCTGTAAATGAACTATAAATGCTACACTTCCAATACCGAACATGCCATAGTAAATCTCAATAACATATATCACTTGCAGAACAATACGAGTATAATTACGCGAGTTAGAGCACGGAGAGACGGCCAGGCATACAGACAGACATACAGACAAACCGAATTTATAAACACTTTTCAACTTTCTTAGAAAGTGTTAAAAAGCGAAGTGTAACGCTATCAAATATACTTTCTGAGGTCTCACAAGAAAATGAGAACCGTTCTTCTAGTAATTTGTTTTATGAAAGGCAAGGTTCAGAAAACGGTGATAGAGATAAACAATACTTATCCTGATAGCAATCCAGAACAAGCCAGGTAGGATTCGTATAGGATTTATTACAATGCAAAGATACTCTTCGATGCAAGCACCACGTGCTGTAATGCTGTCATAATTCAGACTGATTTATACAGTCAGCATATATCAAATAAAAACATGAAGGATGTTATTATTTTTTTAATTGAGCAGTGGCAGTTTCACGTGTCAAGACATAAAGAGTTCACTCAAAGAGATACAGCCAGAAATTCATATATTCTCATCTGCTTAAGGATCTTATTCACTGATTCTTATGGATGACAACGAATTCCAAATTTTGTCAAAACAAGCAACATCCGCTGTCACTTTTCAATCTGGGTCTTCAGTGAAGAAAAAAGGCATCCACGTATCTATAACTCTAGAAAATTGCCAAAGTGGCACAGCCTATAGGCTGCCTCTGGCACCACTGTGACAGTGACGCACAAAAACCTTCTTTTCTTCCATTCAGACGAAGTGCATGAAGTCTTATGAGCATACACTGTTAAAAATTTGCAACAAACTGTCCAGTCATACGACCGTTTTTATAGAAAACGGTTACATAACCATAATTTACCTCTATTCTTACCATATTATTACCCATATTACGGTCAGAATCGAGTTAAATTACGGTTATGTAACTGTTTTCTATAAAAACGGTCGTATGACTGGACAGTTTGCTGCAAATTTTTAACAGTGTAGGCTACTGATAGCACACTCCCGGTAGTAGCAGCGAGGAAAGACTTAATTAATTTATGATTCCCCATTTGAGCTTTGTGCTCTTAATTGCAGATATAGTCCGCCTACATATACGTAATATGTATCCTTCTATGTCTTACTTTTAACTGACTAATTAATATTTTAAATGACATGCAATGAATTATTTTTGTTTATAAAATTCATCCTGCATAACAATTAGTTTAATGATTTTTTTTCATTTTACTATCTTAAAAATATAGAATAAATAAATATATATATATTGTTTTAAGTGACTACATTCTAAAGATTTAGTTAATTTGTTTGGATTAGAATCTTGTTTCTATATGATTTACTCCATCATAGATACAAGTATCTATAATGGAGTAAATCGAATATATACTATAGTATAGAAAGTATGGTTTTTTAATTATAGTATAGTGAATATAGCATCCATATTTGATATAATAAAGAGAGTATAACTATGATACAATAAATATAAAGTATAAATATAGTAGCATATAGTAGCATGGTGAAAATAGTGTAAACATATTATAGTAGATTAATATAAATATAGTATTTCAAAATACATGTATAAGAATTATTAAATGTTTATAATTAACACAATTGTAATAACTTTTTCTTTAATGGAATTCAAAATTTTTATTTAAACAGTTGAGGATGTTATTATTTCCGATTTTTGCCTGTTGATAAAATTCCATTTTATGCAAATGCTCTAAGCATATCACAAATGAAGTTTTACTCTTTCAGAATTGTTTACATCCTAAGTTAAATATTTAAAAAAATACAAGCTACTTTTTACTAGAGCATTGAATATTATTTTTATTTACACTTCTAGCTATTTCTTTTTATTGCTGTAACGTTGTATTCACTTTACCTGAAATCAATTGAAAGAAATCACGTATTCAGTAAGAAAAAAAATTAAATGATAATTTTAATAAATGTACGTAAACTGTACTCGAAAAATATTGCTTCACTGGGAACAATTATGTAAAATAAAAAGATTAAAAATAAAAGAATGCTGGCAACAACATGAAGACACCCCCCTCTAACGCAATTGTTTAGAATTGCGATACTATGAAAGTTTGTGTAATATTTACGCTAAATCCCTTAAACGAGAAGAAAATCGCTTTGCTGAAAAAATGATTTATGTATTCTCAAGTATACTTAGATATTTTTTTCATTCCTTTGTTTCCGTTATTGATTGCATGCAAGAAAAAATTACTAACTTTTAAATCTCCCACTTAATGTTTAAATGGTTGATATTTTTTAAATATATATTTTGTCTTTACTTCAATTGTATTAAATGTCGTTAAATGAAACTTTCTTTGATTTTTTTTTTTACTTTCTTTGTAAATCTATTTTCTTTAAATGATTTACAATGTGTTCTAAATATATTAAATAGCTATATTATAAAAAAATTTAACTTGAGATTAATAATTATGCATTCGTTTTTAAAAATAAATCACGTGCAGTCAAAGGCTTTTTCTCATCACTGAATTTTATAATGCATTTTTAAGATTGCCTGTTTTTTTTCCCCTTACGATTTTCTTGTATTTACATATGAATGAATTGCTTATATAGGTGCTCCGTGCTTCTTTTATTTTCATTCAAAGGCAAAAAAATAATTTAGTGTCTATTAGTTTTATTTTATTTTATTTTATTTTGAACAATACTAAAATCTCTGCTGCTGTAGGATAGATGTTGACAAAGTTTGGAATCATAGGGATAACACCAAATAACCTGTTTGCAACTTAAGTTACACTAGAGTTCGATGACATTTATATATATATTTCGAAAGATAAAAATCATATTCAGTTTAGCTAAAAGAAAATATATATATATATATAGGTTAAATCATTCAATTATTACAAGAATTAATTTTCAAAAGTTTTCTTGAATAAAATTTCTTTTGTAACAGCCATGTCGCTGTTAGTGACAGTGAACAATGCTAGTCACTAGTCAGTCGTAAAAAGAGCACGAGACGTATAAAATCAAAGTCACGTTTATTAAAATCTTAAGTGAATTAAGAGCCTACATCAGTCACGCGAAAAAACGCTCCAGCTAATGTTAAGTCTATGGGAAGGTAATCGCGCGATTTCTCGCTCGCATTTTAATATTTTTAAATGATTATTTTTGCATAGGATAGCTGAGGTCGATCTCTAACGTTGTTAGTTTTTACTTTTTCAATTTTGGTTCCAGTTTTTTTATATAAGGGTAATTTCACTTTCAGAACCGGTTCCAACCGGTTCCAAAATTGAAAATGTCCGCTTATAAAAAAACCGTAACCAAAATCAAAAAAGGAAAAACTAACAACGTTAGAGATCGACCTCAGCTATCCTATGCAAAAAGAATCATTTAAAAATATTAAAATGCGAGCGAGAAATCGCGCGATAACCTTCCCATAGACTTAACATTAGCGTGAGCGTTTCTTCGCGTGACTAGTGTAGGCTCTTAAGATTTGAAGTGTGATGAAGACTTGAGAAGATTTGAGAAGTGAATTAAAATTTAAGTGAAGTGTTTTTGAGAAAGATTCGACAAATTTTCCTTAGGCCAAAAGAAATCAGTTTATTCAGAAAAATAAAGCATCAAATATCAATTAGAGAAAACTCTAAACGTTACTTACAACTTTAGACAAGACAGCAGATCAAGATACCTTCAGCAAAAAAATAATGGTCGCTATGCAAGCTAGTCGAACTCCGATGGCAAGATGCCCACCTACGATACTACTGAAAGCGGTGCTCCGTGAGCACCAAAGCAACTTTATTTCAATTAGCAGAAAATAACGCAGTTTTCGCTTACCAACTGCTACTCTTCTTTCTCAGCTTCGGATAGTTGATTCCGATCTAGATTGTTATACCTAGCCGGATCTAACAGCAACTATTTGGGAGAAGAAACTCGATCCAAGTTCCACTTTCCCAACGCAAGCCAGTGCTTAAATACTAGCATATCGATTGACCAGACGTAGAAATTTGCATACATAAGGATATGAAGCGAAAAACCCACAAGTTCCGAGGTTTTCACCCTCATTCATCGAAAGTTAGAGACTGAAAGCCTTGATACTTTTACGCACATTTACAATTAGTGGACAAAAAGTACGTTCTCAAACAAAATTTCACTGACTCTTATAATCAGAGTAGACCACACATCATACATTTACATTATTACCCTTTATTATTATTATATATTTTCTTTTAGCTTACATTTATGTATGTATATGGCAGTCAAATCTTGTCACTCATTTTTTATCCACTTCCTGTTGACATAGAACTTTGAAATTTGGAACATATATGTATTACTGAGGGCAATACATGAATTGGACATTGATATTTTTAAATTCGATCCCTAAGGGGGCAACGTCGCGTCGGCCCCAAACTTGTATTTTCCATATGTTGCAACAATGGAGCTATTTTTTTTTCAATTAATATTAAGCAATTGCAACGTTATTTCTATGGGGGAAAATGCAATTTTTGGGCTGACGTTGCCCCACTTAGGGAAAGAATTTTAAAAAATCAATATCCAATTCATGTATTTCCTTGAGGAATACATATATATTCCAAATTCTAAAGCTCTATGTCAACAGGAAGTAGGTGAAAAATGAATAACAAGATTTGACTGCCACATACAAACATAATTGTAAGTTAAAATAAAGCATGTATAAGGGAGATTTTTTTATAATTTTATGACACAATGGATACGGCTTTATTCGATCACTGGGCCTCACGTTTTGAAACTGGAGACGTTACTTCAGCGCAAATAATACTTCATTACACCACAGTAATATTTACCATTTACAATCTGTCAAATGTCCTTTGTAGTTTTCCGTATATGGTCCGTAAATTGGTTTAAAAAAGGTTTAAAAATGGATTAAACACTTAATTCGTCGATCGATTTTTACAGAAATCTATATAGTTATAGCGACAGTGATCTATAACATATTCACAAAATGCAGGTCTCCAAAATGGTCCGCCAACTGATTACCAATATGTTTTAACAGAAAATTTCATGGTAGGTTCATCATGTTTACTTACATCATGTTACACATACAAATCATGATTACAATACTTTCCTTACAATTCCAATACTTTACTATAAAAAACTTGTCAGTATAAAAGTTGTAGATAATATTAAGACAATGTATAATACATTTAAGCGAATTTGATATCTTGTGCATTGACGAAGTTAGGATTTTTTTTCTTTTTAAACCTCTATTCAACCCCCCCGCCTCCCCTGGAGGCCAATTTTAATGATATAAAAAATCTGTCATACATAAAATTTCGGCCTTTTTTCTAGACGCAACAATAACTTTAAACAGATTCGATACGTATCATAATTAAGACGTTATAGGTTTTTTTCTGTTTTCACAAAAAGCTCAACCATTCCCCCCCCCTCCCCCTGGTTCGATTTTGCCCATTAAAGAACTTGACCGAGATATTATGTATGAGTTTGGAGTAAATTTGTGCAGAATTATTAAAGTTATCGTGTCCATAAAAAAGTGATATAGATAGATAGATAAATAGATAGATAAAGTTTTGAACTGCGGGTAGTTTTGGATTCTGGGAGTCATGATCGGCGTAGATCTGCAAGCATTTTCCAGAAATTCCAACATAGGGGAGAATGTAATAGATAGTATTT
Source organism: Maratus michaelseni (assembly GCA_963931845.1). Taxonomy (NCBI): domain Eukaryota; kingdom Metazoa; phylum Arthropoda; class Arachnida; order Araneae; family Salticidae; genus Maratus; species Maratus michaelseni. The sequence goes on along the minus strand of OZ007590.1, from coordinate 348,203,840 downwards.
ATTACGAAATCTATCTAAAAAATATTTTACTTAATTAGAACAGATTTATTAAACTATTAAGGAAGTTAATTAGATTAAAATAGGTAAAGGTTATATTACACATGATACTTACCATGAAACCACGCCTTAGTGATATAATGAATAAAATCTAAGTAAGCAGCAATCGAAAGAGAACAGAGAAATGTGTCTTTTGACACATAAATCATTTGCCCTCGTCCCAGTCTTGAAATATTAAGTCTTAAAGTTTGCTAATTTATTTACTTATTTTAGGGAAAAAAGGCGTTGTTTTGATTGAAAAATGCGTTGTTTTAATAATCAGAATAATATGAAATACAAAACATCTTTGGATATAGTAATATAAAAATAAATAAAGCCCGCAAAAAAGAGAAAAAAATGCTATTGACAAATGTGGCACTGAACCAAAAAATGATTGAAGCGTAGGAAATCGTGGCACCAAGAATATTTCATAAACTTTAATCTAGTGCAGTGATTACAATTATCAACCTCCTGCGAAAAACAAAACTTCAAGGATGTTTCAAATGGAAAAGGCCTAGTTTGCACGCAACCAGACATGCACCAAGCATAGCGAATCATATCCGAGTATTGCGGCATACTAAACTGGAAATGGACAAGTGACCGGAGTTTGATGACGTTCTAATTTTGAAAACGTAACGACTCCTCCTTCAATCCTATCGACTCCTCCTTTCATCTTATTAAATCAATAAATTAGCTATTAAGACTTTAAACCTCGATAACGAGGTGACGAAGGAAAAGGATTTAATCGTCAAAAAAACACGTTTCACTATGATCATTCGATTGCTGCTTATTTAGATTTTTTTCATTATTACACTAAAGGCGTGGTTTCCTGATTAGAAATATATTTTTCTCTAAATGACTTTAGACGCAACTTTAAATAAAAATGCGACTAAAGCCTTATGGATAGTTTAATTTAAGTTAGCTATAATAGAAGGAAATGGATCTAATTGTGAAAAAAAAAAGAAATTGGAGAGGGAATTGGTTTAAATTAAATAATTATTAACCCTTAAGCACCATATTCTGTTTACTGATAGTATGCTGAATACCAGCTATTTTAAAATTCGTCAAAAGTATTTTGTGTCATTATTTTTAATTACACGTGACTTATTTAATTACATGTAATGTAAGGAAATGAATTAAAGGTTTACCGTATATACTCGTGTATAAGCCGACCCAAAAACCGAGATGCAAAAAAGTTTAACACCAGTAATTCAGAATAATTTTCTACACCCTGCTTCATTCATTTAATTGTGAATTATGCAAGACGAAGAACATTATTGTAAAATACTGGTATTAAACATGTTTTCATCAGGAATTTTAGGGTCGGCTTATACACGAGTATATACGGTATTTATATTATACAAACAGAAATATGTCTGTATATTTTGAAATATCTGTTGTCCCGCAGTGGTGCGGACGTTTAAGTTCGGTTCCCGTAAGATCACCGAAAGCGAAGCAGCATCGACCAAGGTCAGTGTTTGGAAGGGTGACAACCCCTCTCGACTGCCGCTGCTGTGGGGCCGTGTACGTTAATGAGAGATGGTGCACATAAAATCTGTTCATATAGTATAAGCGTTACCGCTGGGGGTACCAATCCACGTGTAGGTCTCTCATCTGGAATTGGTTCAAAATTAGGAGACCAGCTCCAGAAGTCCAACCTCTCTTGAGGCTCTGGCACCCTTTCTTTCAGAGAAGTGCCTTGGCACTTCCTCTGACACGCCAACAACAACAACAACAAGAAATATGGTTCTAAGTTTCAATCCTCATAGCTTGATTCAAAGCTATCATCAATATCGTCTATGTCATCATCAAAATTAGGAACATAATCACTTTCTGATCTGACATAATTATTCTATAAAATCACTATCTATCAGAGATACAAACAAACGCAAAAATGAAAGCGAAACACTACAATTTACGAAAGACAACTGAACAGAATGACCAACGCATAAACAAATGAACGACGAAGAAGAAACAAAGCATCGCAAAAACTAATGAGTTCTTTTGGGTAATTGCAAAACTAAATTTAATGCAAAAATAAACATGCAGTCATATAAAATTAGTTTCATCCTATGGCTGACATTGCTGTATTTATAATTGCCTAATATAGTTCTATTAAAAAATACCAGTAAAGAAGTTACCAACTGTGATTACAAACTGTACTACAGAGCAATTAACTGTAATACTCTTAATTACTGTCAAGTAATTTTTTTTTCAAACGGAGAAAAAAAATCTTTCCAATAAAACGATTAATATAACTCAGAAATTTCTTTATATTTTTTTTCTAGTATTCAGCTTTAAAAAAAAATTATTTTTATTCATTTTATTTCTTTTAATTTATTTTACTTTCTTATTGGAAAATACTTGTGAAAAACAGAAGAGGTACATTTATATTTAAAGATATATATTATGAAGTTATCGAGTGACATTTTCAATTTCAGCAACATAGTTTTAGAAAAGAGAATACTTATACGCAAAACATTAGCTTTCCAAAACTCTCAAAAACATATTTAAAAATGAATTTGTGTCAATTTTTTATTTAAACTGTATGAAATATTTGTTCCATATGTAATTTTTTTCTGGAATTGTTTACAAATCTAGAAGCGAAAACGCATGTTTTATACCTGAAATACGAGGTCACGTACTGTGATATATATATAAATAAATGTAGAATAAAGTCACACTTTAGTTGTTTTCAAAGCGTTATCCTTCCTTAGTCACGTTTTGTAAATGTTCTCAGTATTTTTTTGTACGTCACAGAACTTAAAATATAAAAGTTCATTCCTAAAGAAATTTCTGAAAAAAAAAAGGTTTTATTTAATTAAAGGACTAAATCTCCAAAAAATTGTGCTCATTTTTTAAAAATGTTTTTGTACTGTGTTTTTTCCTATTTCAAGAAAAAAATAAATGACTTTTTTGTTTTTTAACAAGTTATATAATAAAAACATTTTAAAAAATCCCGTCTTCTTTTGTGCATTTGTGAATATATAGATAAATTATTTCAGATTAAATTCATATTGGCAGTCAAGTACATGTATATTAATTCCTGTTGAGCCAAATAGTTACAGTTAAATTACTTTTTATATTTATAATTATGTAGTGGAAAATAATTAAAAAAATAACTATGTGAAAAACTTTAAGAAAATAATCGATAAAAGAAAATTAATAACTTTTACAGCATTAAATCAATTATTTTAAGTCAGAGAATATTTTATAAATTTCTCACACTTAAACTGTATCTTGTTTTCTCCCCCTTCTAATAAACGTGGAAATGTGTTTATAACCTTAGTTCACCTGCCTTTTTGCTTTCATAAATATACGTTAATTGCTAAAATTAATTTATGTTATAAAAAATCACTTTTACATGTTCCCTATTAAAAATGCTGTGAATAAATGGTTATTTACCACCGATCAAAAGGGTAAAATTGTAATTTTTTTAAATGCTAAAAAAAACATATTTCAAACCTGATAAAAAAACTTAATTACGTATATGAATATAATCCTTTAGACTATTAATCATTACTAAATGTTTTAAAACTACATTATATTTGTAGAATTATATTAATTTAAATAATGCTAATATTGCCGTTAAACCTACAGCATAGGTGAACGGATATATCAGTTCAAGGCTGTGAGACGGTTAACAAAGACAAACAAAATAATTGGATATACTATGGTGCATGAATGGTAATTGAAATGGCATAATTGCCCTCTTATAATGGCATTTTTGGTGCCATTGATGGCAATTGAAAAACATTTTATAAGAGTTATGCTAATTCAATCCTAAAAAATACATTATACACCGTACATGATTAAAATGACATCAAACATGATTAAAAATATTTAGTAGCTAAGCGTCCAATAACCTATTTAAAATTTAATTAAATTTTTCAAACGTGAATGATATTTCGAAGATGATATAAAAAACTTAATTGCGTATATGAATATAATCCTTCAGACTATTAATAATCACTTAAAGTTTTAAAACTGCATTGCATTTGTAGAATTATATTTATTTAAATAATTCTAATATTGCAGTGAAACCTACACCAGAGTGAACGGATATATCAGTTTACGGCGGTGAGAAGATTAATAAAGACACACAAAATAATTAAGAAATATTATGGTGTATACAGGACAATTGAAAAACATATTATTACTAATTCAATCATAAAAAAATACATTATACACCTTATATGATTAAAATGATATCGCCGCTACCATATCAAACTATCGAATATGAAAAAATGAATTTTCTTTACTTTTAAAAATGGGCCGATTGTCACCACTAAATTTTAATAGTAATCTTCACCAGGGTGTCCAGTTTAGCCTCCTTTTTTGTTCAGAAATTCAGAAGTCATACCAGGAATTTGAAACATAAATTTTTGTTTATTTAATGAAAGACATTTCAGAATTACTGGAGGTAAATTTTTTTCTCTGAAAATTTCCGGTACAAATTCAGCATCTCAAAATAAATGAAAAGTCTAAACTGGCAACCTTGTTTCTCACATAAATTTTATTACTATTTTTACTACACGAATAATTCTAATAAAATTTAGTGGTGACAATCGGCCCATTTTTAAAAGTAATTAAAATTGCTTTTTTTTTCACATTCGATAGTTTGACATGGTAGCGACGATATCATATATGATTAAAAATAGTTAGTGACTCAGCGTCCAATAACTTATTTAAAATCTAATTAAATTTTGCGAATTCTTTGTTGTGAAGGGTGAAATAATAACTTCCAAGACAATACCATGCTCAAATTTCTTATAAAATTAATTTAAGTAAAAAACAGGAGTGACTATATTACTATTGTTATATTATGGTGCATACAGGCCGATTGAAAAATATTTTATAAGAGTTATGCTAATTCAATCATAAAAAATACATTATACACCTTACATGATTAAAATAATATCATACATGATTAAAAATATGAAGTGACTCAGCGTCCAATAACCTATTTAAAATGTAATTAAATTTTGCAAATTTATTGTTGTGAAGGATGAAATAATAACTTCCAAGACAATAACGTGCACAAACTTCTTATAAAATTAATTTAAGTATGAAACAAGAGTGGCTATTTTACTGTTGTTAAAAATAAATGTACCACAACTCAATGAACAGAAAATATCCCCGTATTGCTTTAAAATGCAACAATATCTGCAACATGAACTCGGAAGTCATTTTAGATTGCGGTAGATTTAGCATACCGTCATCAGTGCAAAGAATGACGAAATCTCCCCCCCCCCCCTATATATATGTAGGAAAAGCGAATTCAAGAGATTGGTTTACCAATAGAATTGCAGAAAATTGTAGAGTACAACCAATATGAAAATGTATAGGGAAAGGAAAACGGTAATAGTGGAAATTAAAAAAAGAGGTTTTTATATGATATTTCCAACAATCTGACAATTCGGGGATAACGAAATCACAATTAACGGTACTTCTCCATTATCCCGTCGAACACTTTCCATTACAAAAAAAAAGAACTATCGCCAAACTATAGGATTTAACGCCAAAAATGCATAATCGTGGCGTCACATTCACTTGACGTCAAATGCGTTACACGTGCTTGTTATCTCATCAAGTAATTTTTTAATTCGACGTTTACTGTATTTTTAATAATGTTTTACTGATTTATTAGTTATTTTATTAATTAAAATAAAAATTACGTCTTCGACACCATGATATTATGAGAGAAAAAGCATTGAAAAAAAATGTTGCTATGCGTTGTTACGGACAATAGTTCAATTTCGACTGACGTCACAAACATTTATCCAACAGTCGAAAGGGATAATTAAGAAAAATACTGTAAATAAATAAATATCCAAGATTTTTTGTTGTTTCTGATTTCTTTAATATATTGTAAATTTTATTGTTTAAAGTTACTGATAAATGATACTTTAGCAAATGGGCCTTTTCAAAAATTCTTGTTTATTATTATTATTATTATTATTATTTTGAGATTCCAATGGCAATATTCTTCTATTTGTTTATTGGGCGCTACAGGTTCGCAAATAATTTGGCGATTTTTTTTAATTGAAAGTGGTCGACGGGATAATGGAGAAGTACCCAATTAACAATATTTTTATAATTTTTATAGATATATAATTGTCAATAAACATTTACTTTGCAAGATGCACAATAGAAATTAAATTATTTGTTTAATTTAATACATCTGCATCAAAATATAATTTGTATAACATATTTTCATGGCATTATGTATATATAAGTTAAATCCTATTTTTACTTTGTACATGTCACCATAAAATTAAATTAGAATTATTTCTTTTAGGTGCACCACAAGTATTAACAGACACAGCTAGAACAAAAAAGAGAGTTGTTGTGGAAAAAGATGAAGATGCTGTCATAACAGTGTACTTTTGTTCCGACCCAAGTCCGAGACGATCATATTGGGAATGGGGAAGCCTCAAACTTGAATCGGGTGAAGTTCATATACGGTACACAGCCGAGCCATTGCATCACGTGAGTGCTATTAATATATATATTTTTTCGTATATGATTATTGCCTAAACTGCTCCTAATTTTTCTTTTGGAAGTATGTTTTTTTTTGTTTTCAAATTATTTTTAGATACCAGAAATTTTATTGAGTATTTTTCTATTATTTAACAATAGGCTTTAGTGGTTACATAATACTAATATTTTTATTTAAATATAGTGGGTACATGGATAAGAATTTTTTAATTAAATGTTAAATTTTTATTGATTCATATGTGCATCCCTGCGTAATGTTGGGTTAATGATTTTAGTCCTTAGAAAATCATTTACTGTTTTCAATATTAAGAGAAGATATACGTTGTTATATTTTTAATATATGTGATTATTTTATCCTTATTGTTCGGATTTTATGTAAAATTATGCTTTTTAAAGAATGATTTAATGAGTATTTTATGAGAAGTTCTTATACGGTACAAATCCGAGCTAGTGCATGACGTACGTGGTATTATTATATTTTCGTATATGATTATTGACTTAATACTACACAGCATTAATTTTTCTTTTGGAAGCATGTTTTTGTGTATTCATATTAAGGTTATATACCAGAAATACTAAAGATTATTTCTTCGCCTTATTTAATAGTAGACGTTTGTGATTACATAATACGAATATTTTTATTTAAATAAAGTAGTTGCACGGAACTTAATGTATTTATTAAAGGTTGAATTTTAATTAATTCATATATGCATCACTGCGCAATGTAGGGTTAGGGATTTTTGTCCTTTAGAAAATCATTTACTGTTTTCAATATTAAGAGAGGATATACGTTGTTATATTTATAATACATGTGATTATTTTATGCTTATTTTTCGGAATTTGTGTAAAATTATGCTTTCCTAAGAATGAATTAATGACTATTTTATGAGAAGTTCTTATACGGTACACAGCCGAGCCTGTGCATTACGTGCGTGGCATTATTATTTTTTTTTTCGTATACGATTATTGCCTTAATCCTAGACAACACTATTTTTTTCGTTGAGAGCATGTTTTTCTTGTATTAATATTAGAGTTAGATACCAGAAATATTAAAGAGTAATTCTTTGCCTTATTTAATACTAGATTTTTTGTGATTGCGTAACACGAATATTTTTATTTAAATAAAGTAGTTGCATGGGACTGAATGTATTTATTAAAGGTTAAATTTTAATGGATTCATATATACATCAATGCGCAATGTAGGGTTAATGATTTTTGTCCTTTAGAAAATCTTTTAATGTTTTCAATATTAAGAGAAGTTACAGTTTGTTATATTTATAACACGTGTGATTAGTTTATCCTTATATTTGGATCTTGTGTAACTTATACTTTTGTAGGAATGATTTAATGATAATTTTATGGGAAGTTCTTATTTGGTACAATAACGAGCCACTGCATCAGTTGAGTGGTATTTTTTGTTTTATATATGATTATTGCCTTAATCCTACACAGCATTTTTTTTTTTTTGGAAGTATGTTTTTCTTGTATTCGTATTAGGATTTGATACTAGAAATATTAAAGAGTATTTCTTCGCCTTATTTAATAGTAGACTTTTGTAATTATATAATACGAATGTTTATATTTAACTATAGTGATTGCAAGAAATGAGTATATTTATTAACTCTTATATACCTAGAGTATCAAATTTGCAACACTTTTTATTTTACTTAATTAATAAATAAATCAAGTTTTTCGCAACCACTATTATTTGTATCGAAATATTAATCCTGTAAAAATAACTTAAATATGCTACTAAATAAAGTTTGAAATATATCTTAAAATTTCTGCCGTTAAATCCTTAACCCTTCAATCCATGAATTTTTCTTTTAGATTTTTTTATTATTATTATTTATATTAAAGATTAGACACCAGAAATTTTAAGATATGCTTTTTTTAACTATTTAGTAGCATGTTTATGTGAATTTTATGGGATTAATATTTCGATATAAATATAGTGGTTGCGAAGAACATGATTTATTTATTAAAAGTTAATTAAAAAGCGTTGCAAATTTCATACTCTAGGCCAGCGGTTCCCAACCTTTTTTCCCTCACGTACCGCTTGCTTAGAGTTTTCATTTATGCGTACCCCTTCTCACATAATCCCATATAAAATATTTTTGCTTTCGTTCATTAATAATGTTCTTATGCTAGTTATCAATGTTAAATGCAATTCTCTTTAGAATTCGAATTTTCAACCACTTATCCACTTTGAACCACAACCCAATATCAACATAAAGTCACTGAAAACACTAAATATTAGCTAAAAATTTCAAATGTAGCACTCATAAAGGAGGGATGAATTTCTACACCCGTTAATACAAGTTAATGAGTTTATGCTAATGCTGACCAGTCGTACACTAAAATGATGTCCTGCTTTCAAATGAGTTTTAAATGAAATCGCAGAAGCCAGAAGTCTTGATACGATTTATATTTTTTTCTGGGTATTTTTAGAATTACTAAAAAGAAAACAACAAAAGAAAAGGAGGGACACATGCAAAATCGCAAGATATTATTAGGTGTGGGGAGAGATAATAACACATATGATCGACTAATTACTATGTTTTGACATTTTTCTTTATTTAATGCAAATAGCCTATTTTAATTTTACACAAGTCTCTCTTTGTAAACGAAAAAAAATTCTGTTTTCATTTTAAGTTTTAATTTTTTCGTTATCCGCCATTATCAATAAAATTTTCACGTACCCCCAACTGTTTCACCAGGTATCCCCAGGGGTACGCGTAACCCAGGTTGGGAACCGCTGCTCTAGACATTTAAGAGTTAAAGGTTGGAGTTTAATTGATTCATATATGCATCCCCGTGCAATGTAGGGTTAGAAGTTTTTGTTTTTAGAAAATCTTCTACTGCTTCCGATATTAACAGAAGTTATAGTTTTATATTTAAAACATGTGTGAGTATTTTATCTTTATTTTTCGGATTTTGTGAAAATTATACTTTTGTAAGAATGATTTAATGATTATTTTGTGTGAAGTTCATATACGGTACACAGCCCAGCCAGTGCATCACGTGCGTGATAATTTATTTATTTATTTTCGTATATGATTATTGCCTATGACACAGCACTATCTTTTTTTTTTTGGGGGGGGGAGCATGTTTTTTTGTATTCATATTAGGGCTAGATACCAGAAATATTAAAGTGTATTTCTTCGTCTTTTTAACAGTAGACTTTTGTAATTACATAATATAATTAATTACATAATTAATTACATAATTAATTTTATATTACATAATATACATAAGACGAATGTTTTTATTTAAATACACCGGTTGGATGGAACTGAATGTATTTATTAAATGTCAAATTTTAATTGATTCACATATGCATCACTGCACAATGTATGGTTAAGGATTTTTGTCCTTAGAAAAAAAAATACTGCTTTCAATATTAAGAAAAGTTATAATTGCGCTATATTTATAACACGTATGATTATTTATCCTTATTTTTCGAATTTTATGTAAATTATACTTTTGTAAGAATGATTTAATGGTTATTTTATAAAAAAAGATCAATATATTTCCTGATCGTCTTCAATAAATTTAATGGCGATTTTTTACGTGTCTTTGAGATAATTAAGTTTAAAAAACTTGAAGCATGAGAACCATCTTCATCCCACCAGCATTCATAACTCAATAATATCCACAGGAAATGCATTAGCACAGAATATAGCATATCTTGCCAATTAATTGTAGCACATACTTATACTGTTTTAGTTCACAACATATTTTTGTTGCAAACTATTTCTAAGCAGTGCAGATTTTTATTAACTTATAGATATTAAATTTTTTAATGATTATTATTTAAGATAAAATATAGTTAAACTATAAGTTTTAAAACGTCATGTTCGCCTTGAAATTTAAATGAAATATATAATAATATACACTTTACTAAAAAGGTGCAAATATACAAAAAGGTTTTTAAACGTAAAAACCCGTCAAAAGATGTTAAAAAGATAGTAAAAACCCGAGCGCTTTCAATTGCTCTAAACAGTCATCATCAGGGGAAATTCGGAAAGTGTGAAAAGTCATGAATGTTCGTTGCTTAACCCCTTAATCGTCGCGCCCTTTATGTGTAAGCTACTTTTTAAAAATTCATATTGTTTGATTACCACCAGTTTTTTTAAGTAGAAATGTTCGTCTTATTTAATAGACAGATAAAATAATGCAAGAATAAAGCCAATAACACTATTTTAAGAAACTGGTGGGAATCAAACAATCTGAATAAAACAGGCGTAACTTACGCTGCCCGTGAATGTCTCGGGCACGACGATTAAGGGGTTAAGTAGACAGAGACGAATCTATTTCAAAGGAGGGGATTACATGCTCTCATATTCATGCAATATATCCAGGATCCGGTATAATGCATTAAATGTCTCTGGCAATTTTGGAAATTAACTATACTATCTTCCCGCTCTTCCCTCCTCCCCTCCTTTGAAATACACTCGTCTCTGGCTATTTAATCAACGAATATTCATGATTTTTCGCACTTTCCGAATTTCTCCTGATGATGACTGTTTAGAGCAGTTGAAAGCGCTCGGGTTTTTACCATCTTTTTAACATCTTTTGACGGCTTTTTACGTTTAAAAACCTTTTGTATATTTGCACCTTTTCAGTAAAATAAATATTATAATATATTTCATTTATAATTTAAGGTTAAATATTTGTGCGTCGCTTTTATTGTATGCTTACATTGCCCTTGAGCATCTCGAAAACTAAAAAAGTTTTATTTTAAATTTAGAAATGTAATAATTTATTGAATAGTATAAAATGCTCAATATTTTTATTTAAACAAAATGAAGAATTTTTGTTCCATTATTATTATAAAAAAGAAATAGCATATCGGTTAAACGAAAACATATAATTCAGAAATAAATCAAATTGATATGCATGAGGAATGCAATTTTTTCAAAAGAAAAGAAATGTACACAACGTTCAGAAAAATTTAAACAGTAAGAGAAATCGGAAAACTTATTGATTTCAATTGATAAAACTTTTGTTCTTAAAAACACTTTGGGAACGTATTTAGATAATGGAAATGTAATAAAATATTTTCGTGTCATGTTAAAACCAACGTAACTATAGAAAACAGATCTTGTGATTTACGCTTTTCGTTTTGCTAGTTTTCGTTCATCACGTATTCGACGCACATATTTTTATATTTAACTTTTCTGAAATGTTTAATATGAGAACCAGATACTAAAGAATAGTTCTATTCCTATTTTATTGTAGAAGAGAGGATTTAAAAATTCCTGTCTGGACTGGGATTTGCATTTTTTTCTAATGAAAAACGTAGTACAAAAAAATTAGAATGTCTCGCTTACCCTGGAATTTCTTTTCGTGACTGGAATCACGAAAACAGAAATTAATTCTGGTCGTATTTAATTTTTAAAATGACACTTCAAACAAATTATATGGGCATGATTTTTTTTTTTAAATAGGCGAATTCTACGTATTATTTATGATTCATAAAAAAAGTGGATGTTACAGTACAATTTTATGTAATTAAATTTAAACTGAAAATAAAAACTATAAAGTGCGTGCACTAATGCTTAAATACAGAAAAAGTAAGGGAAAAATTTTAGAATAATATTACCTGAATTGGGTATTGGAGATATTTACAGGAAATCCTAAATTGTGAAACATAAAAAACTTCCTACTTTTCACGTAATTTTTTTTTTTTTTTTTGGTACTGTTTTTTTCATCTGAATTTTTAACATAGATTTAATTATATTTGGTTTCTGCTGGAAAGTAAGATAACTTATTCTGATTTAATATTTTCTTATAAATATCAATAAAAATATAGCGACTTTTTTATTAGATACAAGAATTACAATAAATCTTTAGATTTTTGCTTCTGAAAGTTATTGTCTACTTTGTATTGCTTTGTATTGCTTTGTATTTTTGTGCAAAGTATGCATTGTTATACATATTAGAGTCCTGCAGACGAACACGGAAATTATATTTGAAGTCAACCCGAAAGACAAACTTAATCCAACGCACTTCAACCTCATATTTTAATGCATTAACTAGCTGCGTACCAACGTGATGTATTGCATTTACATTGCATAAGATCCTTCGAATTCTTGAGGGAAAAAGGAATCCGATATTTTTGTACATTTAGAAGAAAATACATAACATTGATTTTACTAAATGCTAAATTTTAAGTAAGAAGTTGTATTTACAGTATAAGTTAAACAGAAATTTGGAAATCACATTTAGCAGATTATGTGATTTTTGATGCCATACGTTATTTGTCAAAATTATATTCTTCTTTTAGGATTTGACAATTAATATGATATTTGATGCAGTACAATATAGGGAGGTAAAACAACACGTTTAAAGAACCATGACTTTTTAACGAATTACAGACTAGTTTCGATAGTATTCAGCGTACCGTCATCAGTGCAAAGAATGATAAAATATTACCCATATATACATAGGAGAAACGGATTCGAGATATAGGTTTACTGGCTAGAAATATAATTACAGTGTACAGCCAGTAGGAAATTGTATAAAATAACAACTGGTAATGTGGCAAAATGTTAGTAGAAATTAATAAAAAGAAGTTTTTATATATTATTTCCAGCAATCAGACAATGGGGTAACAGCGAAGTCACAATTGATAATATTTTTAGCATTTTTATATAAATGGAATTCATTAAAGAAGTTACGTTCAAATAAAGAAGTGGTTTTAGAGACAATTTTAGCTGATTTAAAGACACAGCAATATTTTTCAATGTCCGATTTGTAATTTCTTGTTTACAAATATATTTTTTTCGTTCTTTAATTCGACTACGTTTCGTTTGTCCAAATTAAGAAAGACAGCTGGCACATAATGCTATAAATACCCCAGGACTTAGCTGTCTTTCAGTTTAGAGAGGGTAAGCTTATTGACAGAGGATAAAATTATTTTGGAATCATATTGCTTAAGATTATTAGGAATGGAAAAGCTGTATATGGGAAAGTAAGGCAAAACAATGCTAGTATTGAAAAGAGAAGAAGATTTAGGTAAACACGAGGAACGTGTATCCCCATTCATTTTAAATCTTTTTGTTGTCAATATCACTTATTTTGACGAACAGTAGACGATGGTATATTAATCTTTTGAAGTATCCCTGTAAAAGAACTGTACACGATCAAAAGACTATTTTAAAAAAGTCAAATAATGCTGTTTATCTTAACAACATTTAAAAATTTTGTGATGATTGTTCAATTTTTACGAAAGTTAGACTATAACGAAAAAAAAAACGCATAAATACTAACAGACAGACAAACATATCAGTTTCAAATCCTAATAAGAGGGGAGGATAGGATAAAGAAACAAACTGCAGACTATCACCACCACCAACAAAAAAAAAACGTTATGAAAATCGAACCATCCGTTCAAGTGTTATGCGTGGACATTCACAGAAGAAAAAATATATATAAACGAATTGTACAGCTTCCTTCGACGGAAGTCAGTTAAAAATATGAATAAAATCGATTGCCTTATTTTTTCGTATGAATTCTTAACTGAAAGATGCAAAAGAAAAGATGAAAATAATAATAAATTTCTATTTTTTAAAAAATAAGTGTATATTTATGTGTAACTATGTATACGTCTGCAGGTAAAAATAGTATTTGAGATGAAAAAAATATGTAATCTGCAATTTTTACTTTTATTTTCAAGATAACTTTTTAACTTATCAAGCTGTAGTTGATATCAGTAACTTAAAATTTTAAATTGTATGTACATTTAAAAGTTTAATGATAACCTGCACTTTGAAATGGTATTATCGAAATTCGCATTAAATTGAATTTTGTTTGATGGTTTTAAATTGAATTTGATTTTATTAAAATGTAATACTTAATAAAGTAATTTTTATATTAAGAATTGCATATTTAATTAATACATAGAACTGTATATAACCTATTGATGAAATATGGGCCAAAAATATTTTAAGCTATTTTTATTTTTAAAAGTTTGAAAGGAGTTTAAATTGTATTTTTATTTTATATTCAGAATATCACTTTTTAAGAAAATTTTTAAATATAATTTGAACATTGACTAACATCAAGGTTCTTTTATTTAAAAAATATATATATATTTACGTATTAGATTATTTCATCAATTTCAGTAACTCAAATAATGTGTATTGCATACTTAATATCTCAAAAGAATTGAATATACTTATTTTCCGAAAAATTATAAAGTAATAAGAAACGTGTTTTCATTGTAATAAAATAGATTGAATTTAGATTGTTTAAATATAATTGCTTTACGACTAAGTGCATCTTTGTAAAATTAATGCCTCCTTACAATCTGAATTACAATTGAAATCTCGCAGGAGTATCTTTATCCGTAGTTAATTATGAGTTCTGCATATCGGCAGAGAGCTAATTAAAGTTATGATAATCTTATGTGTTCTTAAATCGTTAATTCCCATTCTTATGTTTCAGCAATGATCTCTTATAACAAATGATTCAAATTAAGTATAGGAATTCATTTGAAGTACTTATTCAATTTAGAAATGTTAAGATGTTAATTATATTTTATCAAATTGTAATGTTGTATAAAGTAATGCTTACAATAAAAAATGTATCTGCTACAAATAATACATACAATTATATAACCTAAAATTAAAAAAAATAATTAATCTACGGAAATAGAATATGACAACGAACAAAAATATAGAATAACCTCCTCCGAGTTACTGAAAGTTTCAAAAAGTATTATTTATCTTTAAAAACCCCAAAAACTAACGAATTTTTGATATTTAAAAAATCATTTACAAAAGTTACTTTTGCTGCCACTGGTTTTGGGAAACGTTTCCGGGTAGTTTTTACAGTGTATTAATCAGTTTTCTAAAACAGAAAATATAGAATATAAGTAATATGAGTAACTGTAATATGAGTAACAAAAATATAGAATAACCTCTTCCGAGTTACTGAAAGTTTCAAAAAGTATTATTTATCTTTAAAAACCCCAAAAACTAACGAATTTTTGATATTTAAAAAATCATTTATAAAAGTTACTTTTGCTGCCACTGGTTTTGGGAAACGTTTCCGGGTAGTTTTTACAGTGTATTAATCAGTTTTCTAAAACAGAAAATATAGAATATAAGTAATATGAGTAACTGTAATATGAGTAACAAAAATATAGAATAACCTCTTCCGATTTACTAAAAGTTTCAAAAAGTATTTATCTTTAGAAACTCCAGAAACCAACGTATATTTGATATTTAAAAAATCATTTATAAAAGTTACTTTTGCTGCCACTGGTTTTCGGAAACGTTTCCGGGTAGTTTTTACAGTGTATTAATCAGTTTTCTAAAACAGAAAATATAGAATATAAGTAATATGAGTAACTGTAATATGAGTAACGAAAATATAGAATAACCTCTTCCGATTTACTAAAAGTTTCAAAAAGTATTTATCTTTAGAAACTCCAGAAACCAACGTATTTTTGATATTTAAAGAATCATTTATAAAAGTTTCTTTTGCTGCTACTGATTTTCGGAAACGTTTTCGGGTTGTTTTTACAGTGTATTAATCAGTTTTCTCAAACTGAAAAATAGGTTTTCAGGAGGCTATTAATTCTCAATTAAACATTTTCCGTTGCGTAGTTGAATTTATACATGCTAAAGTAACAAAATAATATTAATTTTAATGTTAATACTATTACTTTGTCATGTCCGCCTACACTGTAAATACACTGTAAAAGTACTCCGAAACGTTCCCGAAAATCAGTGGCAGCAAAAGAAATTTTGTTTTTATAAATGTCTCTTTAAATATCGAAAATATATTGGTTTCTAAGGTTTTTAAAGATGAAGAACGCTTTTCGGAAGCGTTAGTTACTTGGAAGAGGTTATTGTAAATAATAACCAGTAAATTTTTACCGGATTTTCTAAGCGTAAACCGACAGAGTGAAAAATGTCCAAGCTAGGTAGCGAACCCGGATCCTTGGAATAGAGCTCCAATTCTCCACCTTTGAGCTACGAGAACGATACCCAGCCCGGCATCTCGCTCTTATACAGGGTGTCCATAAAAGAACTCCGAGGTTTTGAAGAATTTTTTTTTAATTTAATCATAAAATTAAGTTAATGTTATATATATGTACTTAAAGATAAATTTATCAAGATTTTTACTATTTAAGAGATTTCAATGTTCCGTTTGTGGCACGGCACACATCCAAACGGTATTGAATTTCTTCCCATATCCTAGCCAACGGAATGGTTTTGTCCGACAGCGCATTACCACCATACTCCCGCCGCAAGTTCCGCTGTACAATGGTAACAGATCCAGTTTCTGTAAGCCAGATTGAACCTTTTGTTGAACCTTTGTTGAACCTTGTTTTATTGAACCTTTTGTTGTGGCGTCGCCATCGCACTTGCATTAACTGAATGGAATGATGGAATGTGCGTCTGCTACGTTACTTCAAGGTCAATGACGCACAGAGCTACCTAGTGTTGAAAAAAAAAACATACTGAAACTGGTGTTGATAAAATTTGATGATCTACTGGTTTATTCTAAATTAACTGACCTGAACTAACTCATATCGTTAACTCGATATAATGTTTTAAAACACCGGAGTTATTTTATGGACACCCTATATATGTCGGTAAGGCTGAAATCGCTGGTTATTATCCAATGGTTACAGGCGTAATTCACTGCTGAAAAAGGAATTAAAATTAACTCGGTTTTTGTATATTTTTATTCGTGGTTATGTTACCTTTCCTAGCTCAAGGAACGTCTATCCTTTTTTACAGTGTAGTGATGGAAGATGAATCAACACATTTTAAGCTACTCTTAATAATAAAATTTTCAAAAAGCTTAAATGATATTTTCTTTTAAAGTTAATGTCCTTCCACACTATTATTCTAACATATTTTAAAAGGATTGCAAATTGTATTTTAAATATTTAAAATAAAGAATTTTAATTTAAAATAAAACAATTATTTTATTTCATAAGGTTATTGTATGTTTTCGTTTGTGGTTACATTATATTTCGTAGATCAAGGAACATCTGTCTTTTTTTTACAGTGTAGTGACGGAAGATTGATCAACACATTTTAAGCTACTCTTAATAATGAAATTGTCAAAAAGCTTAAATGATATTTTCTTTTAAAGTTAATGTCCTTCCACACTATAATTCTAACATATTTTAAAAAGATTGCAAATTGTATTTTAAATATTGAAACTAAAGATTTTTAATTAAAAAAAAACAATTTTTTTATTTCATAGGGTTATTGTATATTTTCGTTCGTGGTTACATTATATTTTTGTAGATCAAGGAACATCTGTATATATTTTTTTTACAATATAGTGACGGAAGATTGATTAAAACATTTTAAGCTATTCTTAAAAGAATCACTAATTATTAAAATATAGATTTAAAGGCTTAAGTGATAAAAGTAGAACACAAAAAGGCTTATAAAAACCTCTTAATATAAGGATCGAGAATTCGACATGTTTCGAGGGCACAAACGGTGCCATTATCAAGATCTACATGATAAACAAACTATTCTCGCAAAAATATTTGAAAATAAACTTGAAAAAACATAAGTCATGAGATCATATGTTTAATAAAAGCAGGTGCTTAAAAATAGTCATCTGTAAACGTGAAAATTAATGTTTTCTTACTGCTTTTTTAAAAAATTTAACAAGACCTCGTGCCAGATTTCAGGTAATTCAAAAGAGGCTGATATTCTCATTACGCGTATAAATTTCTATTGATTCAAGGATAATGGATTGGAAATAAAGACTTGATGGATAAATTATTTTACTATACTTAAAATTAATTTTTAAAGTCTCTGACCAATGTAATCTATTGATTCACGGATAATAGATAGGAAATAAAGTCTTGATGGATAAATTATTTTACTATTCTTAAAATTAATTTTTAAAGTCTCTGACCAATGTAATCTATTGATTCACGGATAATAGGTGGGAAATAAAGTCTTGATGACAAAATTATTTTACTATTCTAAAAATTAATTTTTAAAGTCTCTGACCAATGTAATCTATTGATTCACGGATAATAGATGGTAAATAAAGTCTTGATGGATAAATTATTTTACTATTTTTAAAATTAATTTTTAAAGTCTCTGACCAATGTAATCTATTGATTCACGGATAATAGATGGGAAATAAAGTCTTGATGGATAAATTATTTTACTATTCTTAAAATTAATTTTTAAAGTCTCTGACCAATGTAATCTATTGATTTACGGATAATAGATGGGAAATAAAGTCTTGATTGATAAATTATTTTACTATTCTTATATTAATTTTTAAAGTCTCGGAGCAATGTAATTTATTGATTCACGGATATAAGATCTGTGATTTAAGCATTTAAATCTGTATTTTAATGATATTTTCTTTTAAAGTTAATATATTTTCATACTATTCTACCATATTTTTAAATGATTGCAAAATATATTTGTAACATTGAAACTAAGGATTTTTAATTTAAAATAAAACAATTAATTTATTTATTAAGATTTTTCACCAATTTCTATTATTTAGATGTCTCACATTTAATATCTCTAATACTTAATTTCCACTAATTTGAATCTCACAGCTCATATACCAACAGAGCTAAATATACTTATTTACCAAAATTTTATAAATTAATTAGAAACGTGTTTTCATTTTAATGAGAGACTGAATATAGATTATAATTGTTTTATGACATTGTTGTATACTTAATGCCATGTTACAATCTCAATTGCTATTGAAATCTCATTGTAGTGTACTTTAGCCATAGTTAACAATGAGTTCTGCATATTGACAGAGAGTTAATTAAAGTTATTATAATCTTATGTGTTCTTAAATCATTATGTTTTTCACGTTATAGAAATTATATTTCCTAACAAATGATTTAAATTTGGTTTAAGCATTCAATTGAAGAATGGATCCACATTAACATTGTTAAAGTGTTAATTACATTTTCAAGAATGTCAATGGATACAACAGATGAAAATTTCAATTGTATAGTGTAAAATAAATGAAATGAATAAGAATGTTCATAAAAATTATTAATAATTCTTAACTGGTGTATTTACATTAGAATTGTCCATAGTTTCACATGGTTTCAAAATTTTTTACCTGAAGAACAAAATCTACATCTGCTCTTAAAAGTAAGTTGTAATTTTCGAATGAAAAAATAAAAAAGGCTTAAAATAAATATTAAAATTCACCCTTGTCATTTATCACTAATTCAACAGCAAAAGCTGCTTTAAATAAAAAAACAGATTTTTTTTTTATTTGCAAGATATAATTATAAATAATCATTCTAAGATATTTAATAATTCATTTAATGATTAACAAAAATAAAGCTTGGTAGACATTATTACCGAAATTCACCTTTGATAATTTAAGGTTCGTAAACATTTGCTTATGTGTAAAAATGTATTTTTTTATTACTTAATTTGAATAAAAGAATTGTTACCTAATTCAATTAACACATTCATTTAATATTTATAAAGTATATATTAATTACCGATTATAAATTTGGTGGTTATATTGCTTTAATTTATTTTAATGCATATTTCTCTAAACCAAAGGATATAGAAACCATGTAGTAAATAAAAGAAAAAGAAATTTACATTACATTTCATTAAAATTATTATATTGGGATATTGTTTTTATGCATATCTACTCATATAATTGCTTGTTTAAGTATATATTTTTAAAGGAAGTTTAACCTAAAATTTTGTATTTAAAATATTGAGCATTTTCTAATTTATATTGCAAGAATAAATGCATCATAAATTTTAAGTTTTATGTTTTAACGATATTTTTGTCATTTTTCCCTTTTAATAGGCGTCCCAATTTAACCTTCAAGATTTCAGATACATTTTTCTCCTTATGTTATACTCTGTAAAAAAATAAAAATAAAAAAAAATAAAAAAAAATAAATGTTGTAATTTTGACAGAAAAATGTCGTATTTTTTTACAGAAAATATACTGTTTTAAAGAAAAACAGTTTTTCCCTGTAAAATAAATGTGGATTTTGTAATTTTTACAAAACAAATCCCTATTTTTTACAGAAAAAAAACTGTTTAAATGAAAATATACAGATTTTTTCTGTAAATTAAACACTTTTCCACTATCGCCAAAATTGACAAGTTTTTTTTTTCTGTCAATTTGAGAGATATTTTTTATTTTATTTTTTATTTTTTTTATTTTTACAGTGTAAGAATAAGATATTGACGTTACGATATTTTATGTTAAGATAAATTATTTCTTTATTTATGAGATTATTTTATCAATTTTAGTTACTCAAATAATGTGTATTTCATACTTAATATCGCAACAGAATTACGTACCATTAACATTCGCGAGGGTTACGTTCGAGGAAAACCTCGCGAATGACAAATCTGCGAATGTTGATAAATCTGCGAATGAAAAAGGAGTTAGGTTCTATAAAATTTTAATTAGAGTTGGCACAGCATATCAAAGAACAAAGGGATATAGGTATTAACAGTAATACGTTATACATAACATATACATAACATATATGTAGACGGTGAATGTACACACATATTCATTGTTGTTCACACATATTCATTGTTCACACATATTCATATGCATTGTTGTAAAGTTATTGCCGTCTGAATTGCTATTGAAATCTTGTAGGAGTATCTTTATCCACAGTTAATTACGTGTTCTGCATATTGACAGAGAGATAATTAAAGTTATGATAATCTTGTGCGTTCTTAAATCTTCAATTCCTATTCTTATGTTACAGTAATGATCTCTCGTAACAAAAAATTCAAATTAAGGTTAAAAATTCATTTGAAGTACCTATTCAATTTGAAGTTGTTAAGATGTTAATTATATTTTATCAAACTGCAATGTCGGATAAAATAATGTTTACAATACAAAATGTATCTGCTACAAGTAATACATACAACTATATAGCTAACAATGTAAAAAAAGACGAGTGTTTCTTAATATACGGAAATGTAGTATAACCACGAATGAAAATATACAATAGCACCTTCCGAGTTACACTGTTAACAATTTACAGAAAACTGTCCAGTCATTCGATCGTTTTTGTAAATAACGATTATTTGACCATATTATGAAAGTATTATGACCATATTATTGACCATATTATGAAAGTATTATGACCATATAATTGACCATATTATGAAAGTATTATGGCCATATTATTGACCATATTATGAAAGTATTATAACCGCATTATTGACCATATTATGATCAAGAGAAAGTAAAATTACGGTTAAGCAACCTTTATCCATTAAAACGGTTAAATGACTGGACAGTTTTCTGCAAATTTTTAACAGTGTACTAACCATTTTGGAAAGTTTATTTTTCTCTTTCTTTTCCTTGTGAAGCCCCAGAAACCAACGTATTTTCGATATTTAAGGAATCATTTATAAAATAAAAGTTTTTTTTTTCCCTTTTTGGCACTCACTTTCAGAAACGTTTCCAAGTTGTTTCTACAGTATATTAATCAGTTTTCTCAAGCCGGAATGTCGGTTTTTAGGATGTTCACGCATTAATTTACAATTATTTGAATTAAATTGTGCTTTTATTCAATGAATTAAATATATCTCTCTAAATTTTTGCGTAATTCTCCAAATTAAATAATAAAAATGTGTTTCATTTATATATAAAAAAAAATATTTTTTTTTCTGAATAAATTGGTAACAATTGTTTGGTAACAACAGTATGTTTAAAATCCCGAAAATAGATTAATAATGAAAAAAAGAGGTTCTCATGTAGAAATATCCTTTTTTTAAATTCATCTTATCATTTATATTAAGTCGGTTATTGAAAAAAAAAATTATACACCTTTCAATAACACGAAACTTTCTGATACATTTTCTGACTTATTCTTAAACGTAAAAGCATGGGACTTACAAGAATGATTATTGAAATAATTTCTAATCGAACAGTTTTCTTTCATTTTTCGTTAAATAAATTACTTCTAAGCTTGACATTTTTTTTTTCTTCTCCCAATTTGTCTCGTCCGGCAGTCGATTCAAAACGTCAACCCGGCATTTTCTCACAGATCTTCTGCTTTTACCGATAAATGAGAAAACAGTTCAATTACAATGTTTCTGAATAAAAGCACCTGAAATTTTAATGAGTTTTCAAGCAAAACTGAATAGAATAAATTGTCAGAAAGCAGCCAATTTGGTTATGAGAAGGCCTAAGAAAAAACGGTACCGGTTCAAAATAATAAAGTACTCTAATAACTTTCTTCTATTGGAACCCCTTTACAAACTTTGATCGTGAAATATATTTTTAAGAAAATGAATTCTTTATTAGATCTGTTCTGAAGCGCCCCCTAATACAAATGCATCCATATATTGTTTCAAGTATGCCTCAGCCTAGAGCCGGGCCCTGGCGAAATCCCCGGTAATCAATATTAAATGTTTAATCGTCGCAAGATATATTTTCTTAGAAATTTTCTTCTTTTAAAAGATATAAAATTACATTAAAAAACTTAAATAAATTGTGTTTTTTATTGTAATTATATATTATTTAACGTAATACAGTAATACATCACTTAGCAATGGGTGTGTATTTTATCACAGATTTATTAATACAATAAACCAAGTCACATAAAAAAAATTAAAAAAAAAATTAAAAAAAACATTCAAAAGTCATATTTTTATGTAACCCAAAGTCACACAACAAAAGAATAATTCTACAAAACGATTTAAAGAAAAATGAATATATATTTATCCTTTAAATTCGATTTGCGGTATAAAATTTGAAGATACAGATCAATAAATAATCTAGGACATACGGTTACCAATGAATGCTTGCTCTTGAAATTGTCTTCCTTTTTTTCATGTCTGATAGTGGTATTTGAGTTTTGTCGCATATAATTTTTTTCCCTAAAAGAGTATATTTTTTGGAATTTTAAACAAATCTGAATCGAAAATAAGTGTCGAATTCCATACAAACGCACATGTAGAATTTCCTTGACATTTTAATAATTCGTAATATTGTGGCATTTCGAAATAACAGAGTTTATTTAACTACGCATTCCTAGCCTTTATATTTTATACCAACACAAAGTAATAAAAAAAAACCCACGTCATTTCAATAAACTACATTCATTACTAAGCATTAAAAATAAAAAGGATCATATAGCGTCAATAAAAATCTGGAGCAATGCTTCAGGCTCTCTATTTTAAATCGATATAAAAAAGGTCTCAGAACTTTTTAAGATAATTAATTTCTAATAAGTATTAAGTTTTATTGCTGAAGGGCCAAAAAACAGTAAGTGGTCCTTACATTTTAATGTTTTTAGATGGAGGAATGTCTTATTCTAAAAAAAAATATTTGAACTGCTATTTAAGACATTTTAATAGCAATTACCATACAAGTATCATCTGGTTAAACGGCTTAAGTAAAGTTTATGCTTTCTATTTAATTGGATATAGAAGAAAGAATTATTTTTTTTAATGTGTGCGTTTTAATTTTTAAGGAAAATTTTACCTTTAAGTAATTTCAGCCTTTCGTTCAAAAATGGTGCTGAATTTACATTCTATTATGCGATTATTTACTTTTTTTTCGCTTTCGAAATCTAAATGAAAAGGTTTTGTGTTCTCTCTTTTTTTTTCCAAATGCGTCTATGTAAATAATTTTAAGTTTGTTTGACTTTTGCATTTAAAGTGTAGTTTTTTAGTTGATGAATACTTTTTTATTCGTTAACTGAATCAGAGAATACTTTCCATGAAAGTAGCCTTAAGTTGAAAATCACTTTTCTATATCGTGAAGCCAGAGTTATTTTATAAGTGTTATAAAAATTAGTTTTTTTTGTAAAAGAAATATTTAGTTACTGTACAATATTTTCTAAACATCAAAATTTATCCAAATAGTAACATGTAAAATAATTTATTCTGTTAAAAATTTTAGGAAAGCTTTAATATAAAACTCACCAGGGTGGCTAGCTGTCAGGGAAAAATACAGTAAAAAAATTATAATTACCAGTATATTCTTATAGAAAAATTCAAATTGATTATTTGATCGAATAATCAACATAATTTTTTCTATAAGAATATACTGGTGTTTATCACTTTTTTTTACTGTATTTTTCCCTGACCATTAGCCACTTTGCTCACTGTCGGTTTAAAATTTTAAACCTATTGTTATATATTAGCGTACTGATTATGTATATATGCTATTATATAATAATCCGTAACTGGAATTAAATACACAAAACGGGAAAAAAAAGAAAATCAGAAAATATTTTCTATGAAGGTAGCCTTGAGTTGAAAATTTCTTCTCAACACGAAGACTGTGAAGTCAGAGTTATTTTATAAGCTTTGTAAAAATTAGTTTTTGTTTTGTTTTGTTTTTAAGAAATATTTACCGTAATAATACTTACCGTACAATATTTTCTAAAGATGAAAATTTATCTAAATCTATAATGCAATAAAATGTAAAATAATTTATTCTGTTCTTTTTTTTATGCTTTATTTTTTATCGAAAATGATCGAGATCTCGATTTATTTTATTTTAAAATATAAAATGATGCATCAAAATTGTAGAAATTTTAGGAAAGTGTTAATATAAAAATCAATGTCGACTTAAATATTTAAATAATAAATGGATTATTGTGTAATGGCGCACATATTATGTACAGGGTACTCCGACCCTGTAAATAAACACTTAAACACATTAAAAAAAAAGTTGATAATATTTTAATAAACAGTACATTTTTTGTTTGACCGTGCAAATACATCTGTTAATATACAAATGATTGAAAAATAATAAAAAGATGTTTATATTTCATTTGTTTGGGATGACAGTTCTATATGCTTTAAACATGCGTAATTAGACATACTGTATTTCTAATTTTTAGGATGAAGGATCCAAAGACTGCTATGAGGCTAGACTTCTAGTTCGAGGTGTTGACGGAACAGATTCTCGGAAATATACACTAAATGTAGAAAATGAACGCGGTAGTGAAGCGTTCGCAGTAATGTTAGAAGTTAGAGGTAAATCTACATTATATGCTTATTGTATGTGTTTATGTTTTGTATGCAATATGTTTTTTTTTTTTTTTTTTTTTTAATAAAACACCAAGGCAATTCATCCAATTGCAATAGAATCCAATATAATGCTACGGATATTTTAAGTGTGAAATAACATGTAAACCCTTATTTTGGGGTATATATTACACAATCGTTCATACAGAGCTATTAGAATTCACTCTTTATTTAAATATTCCCACCAATAAATTATTTAAAAAATTTTAAATAAAAATTTAAAAAATCTCAAATACTGCTCATTGTTTTGCTTAGAAATTATGTCATTTGAAAAAAAAATTACGATTTATGTTTTGTGTGCAAAATGTGTTTTGGTAATAAAACACCAAGGCAATTCATCCAATTGTAATAGAATTCAATGTAATACTACGAATATCCTAAATGTGAAATAAATGTAAATCCTTATTTTGGGGTATTTATTACACAATCGTTCATACAGAGCTATTAGATAAAAGTTATATTAGAATCCATTCTTTATTTAAATATTCCCACCAATAAATTATTTCAAAAATTTTAAATAAAAATTAAAGAATCTCAAATACTGCTCATTGTTTTGCTCAAAAATTATGTTATTTGTAGAAAATTTGCGTGTTTGGAAAAATGGTTGTATTTTACAACCTTTTTATTGAAGTGAAAATAAAAGAAAAAAACCCATTAGCAATGCAAATAATTGATGTGATAAGATTGTTAGGTAATTCTTCGGAGTTCGTTTTTATTTACATTGAAAAAATGCATATTGAAAGCTTTAGATTGAATTATTGTTGCAAGTGACGCATTCTGCAAGTTCATCTTGGAATACTATTTTCTATAGTTAGCATTTAAGATAAAAAAAAAATTAAATTAACAGTTTATGTTTTTGGACTTCTTTATATACCTTTTCTCATATCATAAGCCAATATAATACTTCATTACTATCTGATATAATATTATTTTGTGTAGAATTTTCATATCATTATATTCTAGAATAAAATACCTAACTTTTCTTGGGATTTGTAATTTATAAGTTAGTTAAATATGCAGATATTTTTTACCGTATTTTTATACTTTAATATTATAAGCATTTTCTTGCAGTTGCATTAAGTTTTATTTATCTGAAGCTTAGACTGATAAAAGTTTTTCCCCATCAATTAAAGCTGAATTTTAAATCATTTGTATATATTTTTTTTTTATTTCGAGTGTCCCCAATATAATCT
Source organism: Maratus michaelseni (assembly GCA_963931845.1). Taxonomy (NCBI): domain Eukaryota; kingdom Metazoa; phylum Arthropoda; class Arachnida; order Araneae; family Salticidae; genus Maratus; species Maratus michaelseni. Next base: position 348,177,070 of record OZ007590.1, on the reverse strand, counting down.
TCATAATGAGCTGCTTAAAATTTCTCACTAATCCTGTTTAGTTCTTTTTAAATATTATTGCAACCATATAGTTATTAAAAAGAATACTGTACTTAAGAATTAATGGAAATATTTTACTGTTTTTTTCCCATTTCAATAAATATCTTGTATTTCTTTTATTTTCTATGTATCTGGTAATTAATTCCTTAATAATAGTGGCCTTAATAACATTTTAAAATATGCTTTATAATTGGTTGGGGAATTCGTACTTTTAAGATTAGTATAAGAAGATTATATACTTTGTCTGAACCATTTAGAATTTTCTAAAAGCTCTTTAAGAACCCATTAATTTGAAGTAAATGGCATTATATGACAAAGAAAAAATCTTAAAAGTAATCAAAATATATTTGTAATTAATATTTTGCAATTAATAAGCACATTTTGAAACATATTTCTACAATGTTTTACTTTCTAAAACTACCGTATATAAAATTCGGTACACCGAGTGACTGCAATGAAACTTTCTTGACAAGCTGCTTCAATTAAACAGTAATCCTATTTCGTTGTTTTACTTACCCATCATACTTAGTATAGGGTAAATCTTATAATCGTTTTGAAAATCGATTTAAAAAAAAAAAGTTTCACACGTTTCAGACATTGGAGATTCCGAAAAACATATTTTTAGAAAAAAATTTGCCGTCTGTCTGTCTGTGTGTGTGTGTCTGTAAACGCTCTATCTCCCGAACAAATTGAGATAAAGACTTGAAATTTTGTACGTACTTAGTATGTGATAATGAAAATAAGCTTATTGAATTTCAGCAACCTCGACTATCCGGAACTATTTTTTTCGAACTCTCGAAATATTCGTTATGATAAAACGTATATAAAAATTTTCGAAATTGTTTATTATAAGGAGTAAATATAAAAGACAATAAAAATAACATAATTTTTGCAGAAAGAATAAAGTCGATCGGGTAATTAGCTGCCGAGATATTTGTAATTCTATTTCCCACACTCTTCGATTTTTCACGATCCTGTGTTTCATTCTTAGTTTACTTGAAAATTATTAGCGATAAAAAAATTTAGCCATTCAAATTTCAATTCAAAGATGTATTTTAATTTGTAATGAGACGCTTAACTCGACGCAATAAACTCTTAGTTATTATGATTAGCATTTTTGAAGTTAAAAGGATGTTTCTTTTACGCAATTCAGTAATAGAGCATTTAAAGTTTATGACGTCATCAAGCCACGATTTTATTAGAATTACAATGCAGTTTATAAATAGTTTACACATATTTTATTTTCATATTTTATATTATGCATATCTATGATGGGTAAGTATTACAGTGGCCAGCAACAACTAGTTTATGTATTGCTGCAAACAAATAGTTATGTGAAAGAAACACCATTTAAGAATTAAAGAAAATAGTTTGATTTTGTATTCCCATTTCACTGAATATTTTCCATGCATCTATTTTCTTAACAATATTTCAAAACATGCTTCATAAATGATTGGATAATTCACACTTTTAAGATTAGTGTAAGAAGATTGATTAGATTCTTTATTTGTCTGAACAAATTATAATACTCTAAAAGCTCTTTAAGAACCCATTAATTTAAATTATAGGATATTATATGACAACAGACTTCTTGAATTAATTAAAATATATTTGTAATTATTATTTTGAAATGATAAGCATATTTTTACACATTGATTTCTACATTGTTTATCTTTATTCTACGCTACATAAATTAAGATAGTGTGTCTAATGTAATATATCTTATGAAGAAATATATCGATAATTAATTATTTCTTATTAATAAAAAAACATTTCATTTAAATAACTAGTATACAAAAACCAATTTCACAAATTTGAAATACTTTTCCAACAAATTTAATTATTAAATAGAAGGTAAAATACAAATTAATGGCTTCTTTTATCTTGGGAAGCATTTTAAAGCCATTCGCTACTCATGCTAAAAAATGAGGAAAAATAAAATTCTACTTCTAATTGAGCAAGTAACCATAGCATAGAATAAGAATTTTTTTGACGCACTTTATCAGTTTACAATCGCGCATCCCTTGAATATTAGCTTTGTGAGAAACATCGCTATGTCATTTTTGTTACCTCAATTTTCCCCATTTCAACATCTTAAAATATCGGTATTGGATTTCACAAGATATGAAAATACAGAAAAAATATTTAACAACCACTAATTTTTTAAAACCACTTCACTTGAATTCTATTCAAATTAAAAATAAATAATTTTCTCCTCTTAGCTCTTTTTATCCCCTTCAAACCTCTTGACTTTTTTTCAGAGCGGCAATCATTTTAGCCTATACTTGTCTTAAAAGGGGCTCCCCTACTACATTCATAAGTACTGTTCTTCCTTCTTTTTTTTTAAAGTATCGATTAATTGTGAAATTGGTGACTGTGCAATAAGCAGCTTTCATCGCTCTTTTGGAATACGAATAACATAATTGCTTTAAATCTCTTCTACTAATAATTCTTTCGTTTTTTTTTTCTACAGCGTGTTTTAAGATTTTCGTTGTAACGCTATTATCTAAAAAAAATCCACCTATAATGTAAATATTCCGCTTATGCTTAAAAATCAAATACTTTTATTCATGAATATCAAAGACATTGTTAAAAAATATCGAAAAAAATCCCTGTATTTATTACTTTTTAGAAAATTTCGCAGAATGTAAACAATTTTATCTGCTTTTCTTCTTAGTTTTACATAATACTTTGAATTTCATTTAATTATCTAGGATCACGTAAAACTGTATTTCCACGAAGAGTTTTTGGAGTATGACTCTCATATTAATATATATTTGTTTGTTTAGAGGATTATTTACAAATATGATTTATTGTTCAGTAGACACTAGCATCCATTATGAATAGTATAAAAAAAATTCTTAACGAAACTAATTTTTTTAAATTTTAAAACTTAATCGTTTCTTGCATTTTACCATAAATTCCATTTAAATAGTATATAGGTTATGTGTTTTCAAAATAAAACTTTATTCAGAAGTAGTTTAGAAGTAGATAAGTAGCAAATTGAAGGGTTTTTAATAAAAGAGAGTACTTGTCAAAAATTGCGAAAATGAACCAATAGTGCAATATTATTATCAATGGTACTCACGTAGAATTTGTAACCAATTAATATGACAAATCAAGTTTTATTTATGAAGCGAGAAGGTTTTGGTTGTTTCGTAGAGACAACGCTTGTACATATTTGTTTTATTTTCTTTCTGAATTTTGAATAGTGAGAATACAAGAATAAGTTTTTTAGAAGTAGTTTAGAAGTAAATAAATAGCAAAAGCGTGATTGAGTGATTTTAAAGAAAAACACCATTTGTCATAAATCACGAAAATTAACCAAAAACGTGATATTGTTTTTCCAATGGTACTTACATATACGGCTGCGAAGCCATTTACCATTAGAAAAAAAAGTTTTTAAGTAAGAAAATTCATTATATCATCATCCTCATTTTTAATTAAGAAAAGAAAAGGGTTGATACGCCTTACAGTTTTGCCCAAGATACCACAAAAACTAAATGCTTTCCTAAAAATCAGCATTCGGTATTTTTTTTTTTTTTTACAGTTGAACATATAATATTTAGATAATAAGATTCTGCATAAGCTTTAAGCCTGAAATACACGAGAAAGATGTAAGGATAGCCTTGTTATTATTATTATTTTTAAATATATATTTCGATATTTTATTACTTTAATCGGTTAAAAGGTCTTCGTGAAACAAAATTAACGAATATCTTACATATAGTAAATTGTTTAACTGCTTGAATAATGGTAAGTTTATTTTGCTACATCAAGTTCTTAAATGCAAATTAAAACGAAATATTTATTGGAGAGTCCAGTTCCCCCATTTCTCTCAGAGTCCTCTAGTGCCTTCTGATAGAGTACCTTATTTATTAGAGTACTGACACATATTTAAAATGAGAGGATTGAATTTATTATTAATTTTTAATACTGACATATAGCCTGTAAAATTTGACTAGTCCAGACGAGTTTGGACAAAACTAGATTTTGCTAAACTTCAACTATCGCCAAATTAATATTTGTTTACATGTATAGCACTCATTCAAGCCCATATAACAAACTTCTGTAATGTGTGTTTAAATAACTTAAAAAAAAAAAGAAAGAAAGAAAAGAGAAAAAAGAAAAAAGAAAACTGTAAACCCAATTTGATGTGGAATCACATATATTTTTCTTAAATTAATCTTTTTCTCTAATTTTCAGTTTCAACTAACTTTTAATTACAGTAGAACTCCAATTATCTGAATCAATTGGGACCGGACCCCATTCGGATAATCAAAAATTCGGATAGTTGGATTTTTTCTGAAAAAGGGTCTATGTTAATTAATTACTGTATGTATGGTAAAAATGGGAGAAAAAAAAACTATTTTTAAAGAAAAAGATCTTTTAATTAATTAAATGAAAAGGCAACACTTTTACATGTTAAGCGTACTTACAAGTGCTGTACAGTATGTACGTATCGTACTGTAAATGAAAGTCATATTGCTTGCTGAACATCTTGATCAAAGTAAGTTGTCTGACAGTCTTCATCCGTTTTCGGGCATGCAAGTTGCGCATCCGCTTGACACTGAGAAGTTGCATGTGGTCACACTCAGGCTGACACTTCATCCACTTCAACGCAGTTTCAAGGCCGGCAAATGCTTCACTAGCTGATGGTCCCGTGTCTGCTTCAACTTCGACATTAAGGTCATCTTCTTCCTCGACACTTTCTTTTCTCACACTTTCAATAAGTTCATCGTCATTTAGAATTTGAAACCCAGGTGGGCCGGGCCGGCCACCTGGCGACGGACGACAGCCAATAATCGAACTGCACTATGAGACGGTGACTCATCATCCCAATAATGTTCGCGCTGCGCCTATACTAGATTCGCGTAGGGAAGGACAATATAGCGCGCGTAGACAGAATCATTAATTTTGCGAATCGCAGTACGTTTCCGTCGTAATTTTTTTTTCTGAAATTCTGAAAGCGATTCGGATAGTCGGCGTTCGGTTAATTGGAGTTCTACTGTACTTATTTTTTTTTAAATCCTAACTTTTATTTTAGTTTCCACCGTAATTTTCGTTCATTAAAAGAAAATATATTTAACATATGCTGTTTAATAATAAAACTGCTCTCACATAGAATTCATTTAATATTACTTTTCACCCTGACTAGATATCCAAAAAAAAAAAAGGATAAAGATTGATTTTGTGTTTGGTCTGCATTTTATTCTCATTCCGTTCAACGTTCGTGAGTTCTGTAATGTGTGTTAGACTCTTTTTCCATTTAATATTTATTTCTCCGGAAACATCTATCCGAAAAACTGTCGGTAGATTATGTGATTGTTATAATTAAACAATTTTAGTATACAAATTCGGTTTTTAAATTCAGTAATACGGAAATAATAGGACTCCATCTTAAATAGGATGCAATCACCATGGCAACCTAGAATCAATACCTATCATGGAATATAATTGAATTAATTACGTATGATAGGATTTAATAGAATGAAGAAAACTTTTATTAATATTCTTTTCAGTTTTGATTCGATTTTCATAAAATTTGAAATGACTCGACAAAGTTCTGCGAGGGATATATATATTAAATTTCAGACCATTCGTTTGGGTAGTTTTTGCGCTGTTATATGCGGACAGACGGACAGACCAGACGACGACTATAGGTGTTATATAATTACGAACGCACCTAAAAAAGCAAAAGAGGCAACAGATTACGCACAGAGACACAAAAGTTGTACGATACTCTTCACATGTAACCTGTGTTTTGTGGTATCTGTAAATCTAAAAAGCTAACTGGAATATGCACAACCACTTGCAAAATCTTCAAAGAAGAGGTGATTCTTTAGATATAAGTGACGTAATACTTAATTAAGAGTTAATTTTAGTTATTAAAGATATAATTTCAAATTATTAAATTTTCTATAAAATAATAAAAATATTTTTTCAAATAATTATATTTTTATTACTTTCCGACGTGCATGCTAGTTGGTAAAAATGATGTCATGAGGCATGGTTGGTGGGCGAAAAAATGTCTTTTTGTACCATTCTTCTTTTTGATGTATAGTAGAAACAACGTTCGAGAGATATGTTTTTCCGCTTTCTGAAAATTTGCAAAATTTAAACTCTAAAAACGACATTTTCAAAACTGAGCAAAAAATACTCAAATATGAGTATGTCACATAGTCAAAATGGCTCCGAATCAAAATTACTCAAGTTTGAAACATGTATATACTCATTTCTGAAAACATGCACACACTCAAAAATAAAACATCGTGTGTTCATATATGAGTATGTCCATGTTTCAAAAATGGGTGTGAACTGACTTCTATGACATCTATGCACAGTTTTGAGTATATCCATGTTTCAATATTCTGAGTATTTCTGGTAGTTCAGAAGTGATAAGCTTGGGTCATCACAATTAAAAAAAAAAGTTTCATAAAAAAAATGAAAACATCGATTTACTCAGATTTAAAAGTGTCATTTTTCTCAGTGTAGACAGGCTTTTTTTTTGTGAACACTTCATTTATTTTTTAAATAACTTGTTTGTCTGAAATTTAGTAACGCTTTAGAAAAAAAATAATCTGTGTGATTAAAATTTTTATATCATTGGAAAAAAATAGTTATTTATATTTTCTTATGTCTCAGTTGCCTTTTTAAGAAATGATATATTAAGAGCAACATACACGCCAAAGACATATTATCTTTCTCAAGTAGTTTTTCTCTTTTATTCAGAGACAAAGTAGTAGCACGAAAAAGAAAAGATAGCGAAAAGAGCACAGAATAGTCACGAATGACCACTAATCGATAATACTAACTTTCAAGTTGGATTGTAATTCAAAGGTTAACATGTAACAGGAGAAGTGTCGTTGGATTCCAAGTCTTAATAAAAATCAAAACTCCAATCTTTTAAAAGAATTAACAAAACAATATATTTTTTAATGCAACAAGGACGTTCCAGATTGTAACTTTGACAAAAGATTAAAGCTAATACTGTTCCTCAATTAAATCAATTAAACTTTGGGAAGAAAGAAAAATTGACACATTATCATGAACGACTTAAACTTTTAAAAATAGAAACGCTGATAAAGATAGCTGTTGCAATACTAACTCACACAAACAGGATAATTTTTTTAATGTCCTCTTTAAATGTAGTTCCATGGATCACGAAGAATAACAAAGTAAATACAAACTTCAAACTAACCAAGGAGCATCTCGCAGTACGCCTACGAGATATGTTTGAAAGAATCAAAAAAGGAGAGGTTCCGAGGTCGGGGCCGCAGAATGCGTAGAAAGTGTGTGTATCTATACAGTATAGTTAATATATAAATATATGAAAACCATAAAGCGCAACACCCAGGCGGTCTTGAGAAAAAATGTCTCAAAGCTTACGTCACAGTTTATAATCAGATAAATTTCATCCTTTGGTAAGTGGGTTCGTAGCCTGGTTAGTAGCGCTAATACATATTTTTATTCAATGTTCGGAAGTAATTGATACAAATTTTCACCGCGAAGTATAAGTCTTGCTGGGATTCGAACCTAAACAAAAAAATCTTGAATCCAGTGCGCTGCGGAACGACTTTTCGAAGGCAGAAAGGATCATGGTCCATAAGCCGTGTTTTTGGCCCATGAAATAAGCCTAAGCTCGATTTTGTTATACTGACTTAATTATTTCACTTTTTAATATTAGAAGGTTTATCCTGTACGATTTCAACAATAGTTTTTTGCATTTTGTTCGGATTTATATGACTTACACAAGCTCAAAGTTCGTATTATTCGTAGTTTTTGATGAAAATTACGCAATATCTCCTAATTTTATCTCAATTATTTATATGAGCGCAATCGTGCAACCCTTTCTTCTTTACATATACTATAAAATACATCAAAATGTACAATATATGTAAAAATAAAAGTGTTGCAAAACTACACTCATAGTAAAATATTAAAAAAATATATTTAAAATTGAGGTAAAATTAGGCGAAATTGCGTATTTTTCATCAAAAACTACGAATACGAACTCTGAGCTTGTGTAAGTTATATAAATCCGAACAAAATGCACAAAATATCCTTGAAATCGTACAGAATAAACCTTTTAATATTAAAAAATAAAATAATTAAGTGAATACAACAAAATCAAATTTTAGTCTTTTTTCATGGACCAAAAAACACGACTTATGGACCCTGATCCTTTATCCGATTATCAACTGTGACGTAAACTTCCCTGGGTATTGCGTTTTATGACTTTCATATATTTATATACTAATTATACTCTATCGATAACCAAACATTCATCGCATTCCGTGACCCCAATCTAGGAACGTCTCCTTGTTAGACATTCACTACTAGACGGATAATTTAGAGTAGTTTGAAGTGCCAAGAATCCCATCCCACGGAATTTACTGACTAGAGAAGAAGAGCATATGGAAGGAAATGTAGTATGAAATGAATACGTTCTCTGTTGCATAGATTGTGACGTCTGTTATACACCCTACCCTTCAGAACTAGAATTTTGTAAATGGATCACGCTTTATTTTTCAAAAAAAAAAAAAAAAAAAAAAAAAAACTACACAAACGGAAAATTATTTAAATGCCTCTTCTTCACATAAAACAATCAGGTCTGTTAATCAGAACACGAAGTTACGCACTGTAAAATAAAGAAATGTTTCTTGATCTACGAAAATATAATATAAATACGAACAAAAAAATAGAATAACCTCTTCTGAATTACCGAAGATTCCGAAAAAGCGTTCCTTTATCTTCAGAAACCTCAGAAACCAATATATTTTTTAGATTTAAAGAAGCATTTACGAAAACTAAATTTTTATTGCTGCCACTGATATTCGTAAATATGTCCGAGTAGTTTTTATAGTGCAATAAGCATTTTTCTCAAATCCGAATACTTTTTTTTTCTTTTTTTTTTTTTAAGTTATCAATTCTCAATTAAACATTTTTATCAAAGTAACTGATTTTAAACATGCAAGACGAACAGAATAAAGCTAATTTTAATGTTAATATTAATGCTGCAAATGTATCATGTTTGCATGTAAAACATGTTTGTTAAACATGAAGATGTTTACTTGAGAAATTATAGCATCCTAACAGATATTCCGGTTTGTGAAAACTTATCAATACAATATAAAAACTACTTGGAAACGATTCCGAAAATTGGTAGCAGCAAAATAAACTTTATTTACATAAATACTTCTTTAAATCTAGATAATCTAGATACACTTCTGAGGTTTCTAATGATAAAAAACGCTTTTCGGAATCCTGGCTAACTGCGAAGAGGTTATTGTATAGTTTAAGTTCGTGGTTATATTATATTTTCCTATAATAAAGAAAAACAAAAAAAACATTTATGTATTTTGACATTATTTGCACTGTAAAAACACACTCCGTAACTTACTAGGTGGTAATGCTTATAAAATATGATAAAATAATGTAATTTGGCAAAAGAAGACTTTTCAGTGTAAATTGTTCTTTTATTAGTAACAAAAATGTCTTCTGCATTATCTTCATTATTATCTTATAGTGTCACAAGATTTCCGTTTTTCTTTTTTTTTTCTTTTCTTTTCTTTTTTTTTTTTTTTTAAGATTTAAACGATTTGTTACTTTGTAATATTTATTACTTCCATTCATATTTTCCCAGTGATTTCTTCTTTACAGTATGGAAATATTGGAACGAACACTCTTTAATATCTGGAATTTTATACCTGCTTAAATAAATATTAAAAACTAAAGATGAATTATTAATATCGATACATTATACAAATGACATAGATTCATGTCGATTTCAATTTAAACACGAGTCAGCAAAAAAAGTTTCGATGTTGATGGAAAGTTTAAATGGCAGGAGCACTGATTAATGTCTTCCTGAATGAATAATGACTATTATTGATGGAGTTTAAATGCAAATTGTTGCTGCCCAGAAATAATTCCCCCGTTCGATTAAAATAGATTTATTTAATATATTTGTCTCTTAAAAATATATAGAATCCTACTCAAGGCATGTATGCAGAAAGGGCACATTCATTATAAAGCTATCTAGAATGATTTATAAGTTTAATGAAGTTATACCAGATGTTAAGGCAAGTTTTTTAGTGTTTGGAAAAAATTGAATTTTAATAAAATATTCATTAAAACCCACTAATGATAGAAAAACACATTTCTATCTGTGGAATATCAATGAAATTACCTTTTTGATTTCTTTATTTTTCGAGTAATAAAAGAAAGTATGTTTTCTTATTTTACATATCTTTATAAAGCAAGGGCAAATATCGAATGTCCATTGAAATGTTTTAACGTTTAAATTTAACAAAATTGTATTATAGCAAAATATATTTCCTTTTAAAAATTGGTTTTAAAATTAAAAAAAAAATAGGTCAGGTTATTTTAACACAATCAAATAACTGATTGGTAAATGAATCATACGAGTATTAATTTTTCTAACTGAATGAAAATGCGCCCAAGCCGGGAACCGAACCCAGAACTTTTGGCTTTAATTTTCGATGTTCTTACGATTGAGCTATCTGGATGACGTCACAGCTAACACAATTCACTCAGGTAACCGTTTGGTAATGGCATCTGATCTATTATTTCATACAGAATAATCCGCAGGTAAAGGAACTTCAATAAACTATGGATACGTAATTATTATTAATTATATATTTGTAAATTTGTATTTTACGGATTATTTGTAAAGTTGTCTCCTTACTTATGAAATTTTTTTTAATTAGTATTATAAATATGTTTTAAATGTAGAAATTTTTAAAATTAGATCTTTTTTACTTAAAAAAAATATATCATACAATGCAGATGGACAACATCGGTTTTTTACACAACTTGATAAAAATGTAAATCACATTTTTATCACAAAATCTAGTTTTCATTTTAACGATGCTTACTAAAAGAAAAACAACATGTCGATGGTCGCAAAAATCCTTTACTAAAAAAAGATTTAACTTGTTTGTATACAGTATATCATGCACAACTTCAAAAATCTAAAGTTATATTCATTGAAAGAAAATTGAAAAGGAATCACTCTAGTAATTACGTTGCCATGCACTAGATATAACTTCAACATTCAGTCAAAATCCTGTTTTCAAAACAACTGACCTAAACATAAAATTCAAAATCAGCAGACCGTAAATGTGCCGCATAAAACAGAAGCGTAGGTAGCTTCTAATTAAAGACCTCTTTTATTATATAACAAACAAAAACAAAATTCAAGTTTGATTCAGAGAACTGACCTCAGATTCATTTTGGGAAGCTATCTGGCTATTTGTTCTGGCTATTCAGCGTTCTTTCCATAAAGCTGCTTAATCAATAGCAGAATGATGACGGCAGATGAAAAATGTCTATTTTCATGGTAAAAAAATCATGTATGAATAAAATTTTCAGAGACGACTTTTTTTCAATTCCACTTTAATATGAGTATGTAAATTTCTGAATGTATATTAGTTTTATGAAATATACAGCATTTTTAATGAAAATGCAATTATTCATTTTATTATTACGTTTGTTTTCTATTTTCGTATATATATTTTAACGTATTTTGATTTCTCTGTAATTATGATATGATTTTTTATGAGATATTTGGAAATACTGGACTTAAAATTTCATACAGTTTTTTCTAACTTTATTAATCGATTTATTTGTAGCTTTTACCTATATTTAAATGTAAGAAAAAACTGTGCCGTTATTAAGATGTTTATTTAAAATTTTACATTTATTTAAAAAAAACAGTTTAAAGAAAGAATCAAATAGGAATGATTTAAATATATAATCGGGAAATGTAAGTAATTATGAATGTTAATTCATATTTATTGCTTGTTATAAAAGTGAAAAAATGTCTATTTTCATGGCAAAAGAATCGTGTATGATTAAAATTTTCAGAGACGCCTTTCTTTCAATTCCAGTTTAATATGAGTATGTAAATTTCTGAATGCATATAAGTTTTATGAAATATACGACATTTATAATGAAAATGCAATTATTCATTTTATTGTTACGTTTGTTTCCCATTTTCGTGTATATATTTTATCATATTTTGATATCTTTGTAATTATGAAAGGTGTCTTTTATGAGACATTTGAAAATACTGCACTTTAAATTTCATACAATGTTTTCTAACTTTATTAATCGATTTATTTGTAGCTTTTACCGATATTTAAATGTAAGAAAAAACTGTGGCATTATTAAGATGTTTATTTCAGATTTTACATTCAACATTTATTTTTAAAAATATTAAAGAAAGAATCAATGAGGAATGATTTAAATATATAATCGTGCAATTTAAGTATTTATGAATATTAGTCCATATTTATTGCTTGCTATGAAAGGGAAGAAATGTCTATTTTCATGGTAAATGAATCCTGTATGATTAAAGTTTTCAGATACGACTTCCTTTGAATTCCACTTTAATATGAAAATGTGAATTTCTGAATGTATATTAGTTTTATGAAATATGCAACATTTTTAATGGAAATGCAATTATTCATTGTATAATTAAATTTGTTTTCTATTTTAGCATATATATTTTATCGTATTTTGATTTCTTTGTAATTATGAAATTATTTTTTATGAGATCTTTGGAAATACTGCACTTTAAATTTTATACATTTTTTCAAACTTTATTAATCGATTTATTTGTAGCTTTTACCGATATTTAAATGTAAGAAAAAGAAAAAACTGTGCCATTTTTAAGATCTTTATTTAAAATTTTACATTCAATATGCATTAAAAAAACACTTTAAAGAAAGAATCAATTAGGAATTATTTAATTTAAATATGTAATTGTGCAATTTAAGTAATTATGAATGTTAATCCATGTTTATTGCTTGTTCTAAAAGTAAAGAAATATCAATTTTCATGGTAAAAGAATCGTGTATGATTGCAGTTTTCAAAGACGGCTTTCTTTCAATTCCATTTTAATATGAGTATGTAAATTTCTGAATGTATATTAGTTTTATAAAATATACGACATTTATAATGAAAATGCAATTATTCATTGTATTATTACGTTTGTTTTCGAATTTCGTATAGATATTTTATCATATTTTGATTTATTTTTAATTACTAAATAATTTTTTTAGATCTTTTGAAATATTGCATTTTCAATTTCATACAATTTTTTCTAACTTTATTAATAGATTTATTTGTAGCTTTTACCGATATTTGAATGTAAGAGAAAACTGAGCGATTATTAAGATGTTTATTAAATTTTACATTCAATATTTATTTTTAAAAACAGTGTAAATAATCAATTAGGAATGATTTAGATATATAATTGTGCGATTTAAGTAATTACGAATGTTTAGTGCTTGTTATAATAGTGAAAAAAAATATATTCACTTTTTTTTTAAGTATAGCATGTCATAGTCAGAAATTAGTATTATTTTACAATGGATAATTAATAATCTTAAATATCCAATAACAAAGGTCTCTTTTAAAAACTTTTTCAAACTATATAAACGATGTTTCTAAAATGAATAATGAGCTTCGACATATTTTCCTTGATATTATTTATTGAAAAATGTTTGTTCGTCTTTTCTTGAAAATAATTTTGAAAAATGAAATCCAGTTTAAATTAGTGATAGGCATAGTGAATGATTTTGTCATTCGAATGAAACTTTCGGGCCTGCGCAAAAGCGTAATTGCCATCCTTCGCATTTATTTTATTCAATAACCGCCAGAAAAAAAAGACAAAGAAAAAATACACGGTTGTCAACCGTCGTATTTTTAAAAATCAATTACCCCCGGAAATCTCATAAAAGAATAAGTAATTCCATATTTTTATGTTGATTTTCATTTAATTGTTATTGAAAAGAAAATTGTGTTTCTTAAAATTAGGTTAGCGGCTATGCTTTTGTGCATACCCGAATGATTAATTTAAATATCAAAATCATTCAATCTGTCCATCACTAGTTTAAATCATTAAATGAAATCTAAAAATTATTAATTTAATGAAAATGAAAATATAATTTATTTGCATTTCATTTATGGAAGTATTAAAATAAAATTTTTCTTTTATTTTCAGAACCAGTAGCCATGTCTGTTGTAATTGGTATTGTTGTGGGATGCATTGTTCTGCTTCTCATAATAACCCTAGTAATATTATACTTATTAAAAGCAGAAAGAATGTGCTTCAATCGTGAGTATTATTCTGCCTTCCTATCTTATATTTTGTGTTCCGTACAATTTATGCCTGTAGCAGCAAAACTTTGCTAATTTTACGTTCGTATAATGCAGTTTATTTTTGTATTTATTATTATTTTGCTTGCCTGCTTTTTAGTGTTTTGTTGTTAAGACTTCAAATGAAATCTTTCATTAGCTTTTACTTTACACAAATCATTACGTCAGATAATGCTTATTTTTTTTTTAAACACAAAAATTTCATTGACGTATTAAATTAAATATTATTTTAATTAATAATGGAATTGTTGATAGCAACGTTGGATTACAGAACATTTTTCATGCTTTTTTATTATTATTTACATGCATTTTGTAAGTTTGAATTTTCAAAAATAGCGTGCCTCATAAAAGTCTAGTAAATAAAAGAAAGAACATATATTTACCGGAAAATACCTACTTATCAGATGTAGTTTGCTAGTTTTAAAATAATAGCAATAATTACCTTATCATAATAAACTCTTTTAATGCAATAGTCGAATACTAAATATTTGTATTATTTAATATTTGTCTCATAACAATAGTTAAAGCGCACGTTTTCTTTTCCTTTGACACAATAACAAAAATATTTTTTCCCCGTTGTAGTACAATGAAATAATTTTAGGAATTGAATTTTTAATCTTTTATTTATTTATTTATTTACTTAGATAGTTAGTTTAGTTTAGAATGAATAACCTTTTAGATTAGAAAGAATAATTATTTAGATTTATATAAAATCGCTCATTGTTAAAAAAAAAAAAAAAAAAAAAAAAAAAAGGAAAAAAGAAATTTGCTTTGAAAAAAAAAGAATACACTTGAAAGTTTTTGATATAGCTGAGAATTGATACTATTTTGAAACTCTTAAAAATACTTTAATTACATAGTGACTAAAATGTTTTATCGCAAAATATGATTTGTAACGATAAAAGTAATGAAATATATCGATATACAGGGTCATTCATAATTCCCTCCGGGGTTTCGAAACGTTATAGTAAAAAAACGAATTCGAATATGAAAAAAAGAAACATATGAAATTATTCCGAAACTATTCAAGTTTTATTTACATACATTACAGGTGTTCTATGTGTGAACCCTTGGTCACACGGCATACATCCATGCGATAGTCCAGTTCCTGCCATACTCCGTTTCTTTAAACCTGAATCAGTGGTGTCAGTTCAACGGGCCTTTCGTAATAAATATCGAAAACAGGGACCAACTGACAAAACAATTCATGTGTGGTACCGGAAATTTAAAGAAACGGAGTATGGCAGGAACTGGACTATCGCATGGATGTATGCCGTGTGACCAAGGGTTCACACATAGAACACCTGTAATGTATGTAAGTAAAACTTGAATAGTTTCGGAATAATTTCATATGTTTCTTTTTTTCATATTCGTCTTCGTTTTTTTACTATAACGTTTCGAAACCCCGGAGGGAATTATGAATGACCCTGTATATATTTTTTCATTTATTCATGATCAAATGAATTTAATTTCACTGATGATAACTTCCTTATTAATTTATTGAAATTTTTCAATTATGAAAGCATTTGAACTTTTGCCTGAAAAATCTATTGCATGAATTTACTAATGAATTTGAGTTTACTTTGATTTGTGCATGTTCAAATAAAAATGATTTTCCGTTTAGTCATTTTTGCATGTTCTTATAATTAATGCGATAAATTGTATATTTTATGAGATTTTACTTTATAGTGCATTTATAAAACCTTATCATAAACAAACCTTCTGAATATTTATTTAAATGTTAATAAACAACACAGTTTTGTTCAAAAAGTACAGAATAAAAATTTCCAATTTTAAACGATTTCATTCGATTTTTGGATATTTTTAAAATGATTTCTAATTGGTAACATTATTGGAGCATTACTCCAAACATTTCTATATGCATAGAAATGTATTAGTATTTATTAAACATTAATATTTTTTTCATAAAAAATTAAAGATGCTTTAAAAATCCAACGATATTAAAAAAACTATGTTTAATTTAAATTCAATTATAAATGCACTATATGTTTTTTCCAAGATTAATTATGATATTTCTATTTAAAAGCTTTAATATTTATAATATAATGTCCATTTTACACCTCTGAGTCTCACACTTATCTTTTAAATACGTGCTTTGAAATGCTATGCGCTCTTTCATGATTCATTCAAGAAATTTTGCATAACTTAACCAAATTTTTTTCATAGATTTAATCAATTTATAATAAACTTATTTTAACACTGATAATGCATGATGATTTCCATTTTACATAATATATATTTAACATTTTAACATCATTAACACCACTAGATATTTCAGTCTACTTCAAATGCTTTCCTAATTGTATGTATTTAAGGTATAAAAAATACATTTTTATAAAATGTTTAAAAAAAAAAAAAAAAAAAAAAAAAAAAAAAAAAACGGAAAACTTTAATTAAACTTTTTTTCCTTTCATAAAATGTTACGCAATCACCCAGAAAAAGGAATTGATTAAAACTACAAAACATGTTTTGTTGAGTACATTTTGGTTGTTTTAGCAAAATTCAAGTAAAATTGAACTTTTTTACTTGAATTAACAAAACATTTTTTGATGACGATACAAATTTTTTTTTTTGGAATTGCAAAAAAAAAAAAAAAAAAATTTTATTCAAACAAAATTTCCATTGACCTATATTTAAACAAAAAGTTTTGTTGGGTCAACCAAATTTTTGTTGATTCAACAAAACTTTTTTCTGGGTAATTGAAAATAATGAAAAATCCGTTTTAAATGCAATAACCGACGTACCATAACTTAATATGAATAATTTCTCGTGTAAAATAATATTTCCATTTATTACAAGGCAATTTATTTTGAAGATCATTTCTTTTCGATTCTACATAGTTTATTATATATATATAATTTTTTTTTGTAATGTAAAAATGTAAAGTTTAAGAATATTTAATATAGGGTTGGTTATATTAAAGGGTTCCATATAAGAAAATGTTTAGATTAATTTCTATGAATAAAAAATATTTCGCAAGGAATTACATAAATTATAAAGTATAATAGTAAACTTTCAGACTTGCCAAGTCTCCGGCTTTTTGGCTACCAGTAATTTAGTACAGAAAATGTTCTTTTCTTGAATCTGAGCATTTTGTGATTTAAAAGAACAACATTTTCTCAAGAAAATTACTGGTGTTCAAAAAGCCGGGGCCTTGGCAACTCTGCACCTTATGAAGATTATGAAAAAAATTATCGCGAGGCTTTTAAAATGTATCATATATTTGTTTTAAAATATATGATACAATTTGAACTATACAGCATTGTTTATTGTATCATTTCCAGGTAGAAAATAAATAAAACGATTGATGCATGTAATATGAATGAGATGATGCATAGTTTTATCTAACGTGTACTTTACTAGCATCCTAAAAAGATTGCTGAATTAAAACTAAAAACCTCATTACACTAAAGGTAATTGTTTGGTAAATGTTAGTGAAAGTATTGTTGTGTGCTTCCGTAGCATTGAAAGGCATGCGGCTATATACGTTTTTGTTACGATTCGTTCGTAAATTATTAAATCTACAAGATTGATTTGCTGTAAAGTTTGGATATTTTTTAGAAGAATAGTATCCAAAAGTGTCAACTATCAAAGTATTCGTAAATCAAAATTTCCTAAATATCTGAAGTTTAATGAGTCACAGAACACACATTAAAGTAGTGTTATTTTACATAAAACTTTCGTATATTTTCGTAACGTGAAAATCAAACAAATTATATAAAAGACGGGCACATATGTTAAAGATTCTTTTTTTAAATAAATAATACATATCCTCTAATGCGTATTTAGAACTGTGGTTTACATGAAACTCAAGTAGTTTTGATTCAGGTAATTTTCCAAACGTTTCTTTCTCCCGCATATTTTGTCACAATGGCAAAGAAAAAAAAGGAGAAATAAAATAAAATGAAGAGTATAAATTTTATATGATGACAAGAGGGAATATTAATTTGTTCAAATTTAATAATGTTTTCTATTGTTGTTAAAAGCAAAGGAAACACGTAAACACGGCTACAATCAGCAGTGTTAACTTATGTCGCTTTATTTTGTTTTATTTTTCACTTTGTTGGGACAAAAGGACTTTTTTATCATGTGGTAATTGAAATTATGTATAATTTCATTTGTTATGTTCTAAAACGAGGACATTTTTTATTTTAAAGTTTGGAAAATAAAAACTCGCAATCGTGCAAATTTATATTGTAGCCGAGATTAATATGAGATCGATGAAAGCACTGCATGCATATCATGTTTTTGCCTTTACATGTGCATCAGATGCGGTATTTTGTCTTGAATTTTGATAGGTCATTTGCAAATTTGTATTTTAATATTAATATGAGTCCACATAATTTTAATCCCAAAAAGGCATAATTGTCATACGTCTTCTGAATTTAATTTTCAGTTGATTCAAATTAAATTTACTATGGTGTACAGATTCAATGTTTTTTGTTAAAAAATTTAAAGAATTGTTGGCATTAAACAACCTATAGTTCTGCAGTATTTTGATAGGTCATTTGCAAACTTGGATTTTAATATTAATATGAGGCCACATAATTTAAATCCCAATAAGACATAATTGTGATATGTCTTCTGAATTTCATTATCAGTTGATTCAAATGAAATGTACTATGGTGTACAGTTTCAATGGGTTTTTTTTTATTAAATAATTGTTGGCATTAAACAACCTATCGTTCTGCAGTATTTTGATAAGTCATTTGCAAACTTGTATTTTAATATTAATATGAGGCCACATAATTTAAATCCCAAAAAGCTATAATTGTTATATGTCTTCTGAATTTCATTTTCAGTTGATTCTAATGAAATTTATTATGGTGTACAGTTTCAACGTTTAAAAAAAAATTAGAGAATTGTTGGCATTAAACAACCTATCGTTCAGCAGTATTTTGATTTAAATGCTGCAAATAAAATAAATTTAAATTTGTATCGATTACGACGCACCAACAGATGAATTTTACAGAAACGTATCTTACAAATGCTTTTTTTTTTTTAATGAATTTACAATCATGTTACTTCAAAAATGAAAATAGAACGCTCCTAACTAGCAGTAATTTTATTCAAAATTAAGTTTATTAAATCTCTGTGTAGCACAAGAGATACTCCCTTTATTGAAATTGTAGCATTGCAAAAATGTGGACTTTCATATAAAGGATTCTAACGTTTCAAGCGGTTCATATGAGATTTGAAATGCTTTATAAAATATATGGCGTGATAAAAATTCAGACATGTTAATTCAGATGTTTAAAGGATTGTTGGCATTAAACAATCTATCGTTCTTATGCAGTATTATTTATACGTATCAATTATACATAATTTAAATTTTTAATATAGTATCAGTTATACATAATTTCAATTACCAGAAGATAAAAAAGTTCTTTTGTCCCAACAAGGTGAAAAATAAAACAAAATAAAGCGAAATAAGTTAACACTGCGGATTGTAGCCGTATTTACGTATTTCCTTTGCTTTTAACAACAACAGAAAACATTATTAAATTTGAACAAGCATCCCAGCAAAAAAAAAAAATGTATATATTTATTGTTCTATTATTTTTACTAGGGGATCCGGGCATCCCAGGTCATAGAATATAAGTGAAAGCCATTTTTTTACCATTGAGAACTATAAAAGATTTTTTTTGTTTTTTACATTTAATATATATATATATATATTTAAAATGCTCCCTAACAACACCAAAACAGATTTTTATATGAAAAATGTACTCGAATTAAGTTTTGAAATTTATTAAAAGAGATACTTTGGTATTAGCCGCATGCCAGGAGTTAATAACCGAAGAAATCAACAAAGATTTCAGCAGCTTATTTTAATCTGATTATTTCAATGGTTTGAGCGCGTAGTTCGATTACATGTCTGTTGAATTTGTATTTTATTTATATTATTTTATTTATTTATATTCATGTTCATTAATTTATAATCATGTTCATTTTAGAAGGCACTTCGAGACACACAATTTTTCAGCTCATTAAAAAATTACTATATTTTATTTAACGTACGATGTTTTCGTTAATATTGCTTTAAAAGATTATTTATTAGATTTTCATTGGTATAAAGCCTTGCGAGCAACGAGACAAACTGAATTTACTAAGAGGTTTTAAACATAAAGTTTGGAAAATATATGAAGCGCTCCGCAATAAAGTAAAATGAAAAAAAAAAAAAAAAAAAAAAAACATAATAAGGCACATATCCCTTTTTCTTTTAACTTGCATTGTTCTCAAATTTGCAATATTTTGTTATATTGTCAGTACATTTATTAATTCTTTAGTTTTTAGTTTCATCAGTCTCAATCATCAGTTTTTAGTTTCATCAGTGTTTTAGTTTCAGTTTCAATTCAGTGATTCTTAATTTTTTATTATTTCATCGTTTTACAACTTTTAAAGATTCATAACCTTCATAAATTTACATTGACGCAATTTTTAAAGCTCTGTTAACGTTATACATCATTTTAAATTAAACATTTAAAATTCATTGCTCATTAAAAAAAATATTTTATTTTATGATGTTTCGTTAATATTGTTATAAAAATTTATTTATTAGACCTTCATTTATGTAAAGACTTATACTTACTGAGTGGAGTCAGTTTAAAAAACTAAAGTTTGAAACCTAAATATATGTAGCATCCCGCTCCTCCATAAAGTAAAATGTAAAGCAAAAATTGCACACATGAATTTATCTTTTAACTTACATCGATGTCATACTTGCAGTATTTTTTTTACTGTAATTTACATTCTTTGATTTTTATTTTTCTTTCGTTTTGAAACTTTTAAAATTTATTACCACCATAACTTTACATTGACGAAATATTTTAAATATCTGTTAATACCATACATCACTATATTGCATCAATGTTTTTCAAACAGAAAAAAAAAACTTTTATTTACTATAATCCGTAAACGAGTTTTACTTTTTAATATGCATATCACATATATCTCATTTTGTTTTATAATCCAAATTACTTTTTGGAACTTTGTCCGAGTGTTTTGTAGTATATATTCAAGAATGTGTTTTATAAAATTTACTTGTATATAAATTATTAATAAATAAATGATTTATCTTCCGGTGATTTTTAAAACATTTTATTGGGAAAAATAAAGCACTAAACAAAATAAAAATAAGAGAGCATAGCGAACAAAGCACGTATTTCGCTGTCATAAAATACATTCATTTGATACATTATTTTTCCCAGGCACGAAACTTGCTGCTGTTCCTTTAACGCAGGATGAAGAAAACAGAACACCCGTCCGAAAATCATAACTATGTGTTTTAAAAAAAATATGAAATAAAACATCTCTTGCTTTGAAAACTGCCTAAAAAAAATTGCTGTCCTTTATCTCTAAAGAAATGACTTTCAAGTACTGATGGGCGTTTGAAAAAGAATGGCTGTGAAACACGCAGCTCTACAGAGAAACATGAACTAACTAGTGATAGATTGACGATTTCCGTTTGCTTATAACAAGGTGTATGGCGTGTTACACAGGTTTTACTATTGTGTTTGTCTTGTGAACAGTTAAAGACAATCTGTCGTGTCAGAGAGAAATGTCCTTTATTATCAAAGACATTTCTAGAGAACATTATCATGTCTCGCACATTTTTCAGAACTGAGATGAAATGATCTTTGAAATTACATGAAAACTAGTCATATTCCATAAATGAAATGAAAAGATGGCAAATAAGATATTGGAGAGCTTAAAAGAAAGTTATAAACAGATGTGCAAGAATTGATAAAATTTTGCAACGAACTTTATAATACTATAGTTCTTATACGTAACCTCAATGGACTGATAGGTTATTTAGACGTCAGACTGAAAAATAAAAGAAATATTTTATATAACGAGAAAGATTTTGAAAATATCAACCTTAACTTGGAACAATAGACAAACATTTTGTGAACATCGTTTTCAAAATATTTGTATTTAACTGGAAGTGTATCTCAGTAAATTTTGTATCAGTGTAAATTCGCAATAAACCCTTTTAAAGACGGAAAAATAAATTTCATTTTATGATTTTTATTTTAAAACAAAATAAAAAAAATATTTACTAAAAAAGCCATGTCAATGCTCAAAAAACAGGAAAAAACCCAGATAACCCAGATCTTGTAAATAATGTCCATAAATCTTTTAAAATAAGTTATCACTATATTAATTTTACTACTGTCTTTTAAAGGGTTTAAGTGCTTAATGCTTTCAAGTTTTTTTTCCACATCTTTGTATAAACAAATGTGCTTTTGTAAATTATTCTCATCGCAGCTTAAAGTGTGATAATTAGATGAATATATTTATATTGCTGACTTGTTGTTGTTAGCTTTATGTTTATTGGAAGTTTAGTGTTTCAAGCTGGTTGTGCATTGTAGTGCTTTCTGTGTTCGTCATATTAATCAAATAATATTTCTGTGACAAAAGAAAAAAGTCTATATTCGTTTCGTCAGTTTACGTTTAAGTATTCTGATAACGAAAGTACTTTGTAAACTATATTTTTTAATTTCTTTAAATAACATACTATAATATTTGTGTTATAAAACAGTTGAAATGTAAAGTTGTGTGAATTGCATGGAACTGTTTTTGCAACATTTTGCAATTCAGAAAAAGAGTTTGCTGGACTGTATTACAGGACTTTACTAAAACAAGCGTCTGTATAAAACTGTTAGATTTACAATGACCCTGAAATTATGATAAAATATCAGCAATCTTATTTATTTTGGTACTTTTAGTTTCATTCGAATAATTAATAATGCGGTTCTAGAAAAGACGTACCATTTTTCTTTTTCACTTAATTTGGCTTTCAAATTTGCAATTATTGCAACATTGGTGCAGAAAAATTTTAATGCATAATATTAAACATGACTTGACAAATGCGGTCACCAGGTCGCCCCTGGAGTTATTTAATCTGCCTTTTTTGTACAAAAACTGACCTAAGAAATTAGTACAAAAGGCGTTTTTTTCTCCCCCATATTTACTCGTGCGCGGCAAGCGTCATTCTTTTCTCTAGTTTTCCTTTAAAGAAAGAAAAAAAAAACACTCTCAACAAGGAAGGAGTGTCCCCTAACATTTTACGTCATATCGTCCTCCTCTAGCTGGCTAGAGGATTGCCATTTGATTATAATGTGAGGTCAGGGGAGAGAAATGTCATTTAAAAAGTAAGAAATAGTGTCAATAAAGCCACTTTGTCATTTACAATTGGATACAATGCTAAAAAATGCTCAAGATATTTTGTAAAAGTTTCAAATCAGATTTTTGTGTTCTGAATCTAAACTGATTACCATATCACATTCATTTTAAAGAATAATAACATATAAGTGATTGTGAGTTATTCATTTGTAGTAAATCTATAAAACCTAATTAAAATTTCACGAATAATTAATTTTAATAAAATTAAAAAATAATATATATATATTAAATATTTCTTTCTCAATTAAAATGTTTGGCGCCTTTGTTATCATGGCGCCTGTATGCACCGAACACATTTCACATTACCATCCTCGTTTGGCGACAAGTGTCTGTTACTGAATTGTTTATCAATGTTTTTCGTGAGAGGGTTCGGTTTCTAGTTTTGGTGGGAGGGATGTGTGTGAAAGAGAATTTTTAATTATCTCATCTTTAGAAATTTAGCCTATATGACATAAAAGATTGGGGTGCACACTCCTTTTTTTTTTTTTTTTTTTTTTTTTTTTTTAAGGAAAACTAATTGAAAAAAGTAATAAAATTGTCTTTCAAAATAATTTTGTGAAAAAAGTTGATTTTAGTAAAGGAAAATTGTTTTTCTTATTATACTATACTGTAGATTTATTCATTCATATTTCGTGATTATTCAGTAAATACTCAGTTATCCAGGAAAGGGAGAAAATTGTTTATTTAAGAATGAGAAATCGTTATTTCACAAATTATTTAATCTAGATCATTATTTTATTCAAAAATTGTATTACTACAAAATTTATTACATGATTTACTCACAAATATTTTATAATTATATGAGTTCGGGTTATCATATGCTGAAAATGAAAATAAAAAATCATTCATTGCACTTCTGAGAGGTAATTTAAAAAATTTATATTTATCCTCAAATTCTTGTCGTAGATTGTTGGATCGTAGATTCCCCTGCTGTTGAATCCGATTACGTAACACGAGTTTGGGGAAACGGTTTATTTTAGCAAAACAGTTATGCTTTTCGAAAATAAATCATGAAGGTGCGGTGGAATAAGTATTTTTTATTGGCGACTGGAATCTTTGCTGGCTACCAGTTTTTTTTTCAAATTTGTAAAGCCCTGATAATAACCAATAATTTTCACTTTCTAAAAATAGCTACCATTTAATCAAAAATATTTGAAACATGTTTGCAAAAATACATCCTAAATTCTGATTTTCTTCATTAGATTCACGAAGTTATTTTTAAACAATGTAGATCTTGTTCCCCACATTAATAAACACAAAGCTTTTATATGATGAAGGGAGATCATCATTTTTCAAATAAATAATTAAATAAATAAAGCTACTCACAAATTTCCATGATATTATATCCTTATGATCTTTATGATGTTTTTGTATATTTGGATTACAATACAGTAAATGAAAATTATTATTACAAATTAAATACTCAATAAAATTTTAAAGAAATAAGATAGTCAAGTTATGTTACTTGTACGTATGGCAGGATACCGAAATTCTGATTGTATGCAATGTGGGTTTTTGTGATTTCTTAAATTTTCAACTGATAGATCAACACCTTCTATGTCCGCGCGATAAATTTTACTAAATGATTGAAGTTTCATCATAGTTACTAAATGCTTTCAGTTTCACTATAGTCTAAACACAGTTACTAAATGTAACTATGATTATGTTTCAAATCAGTTATATTAACCATCGGAGTATAATACACAGTCTTCAAATAATTTCCACAGAAAAATACACCAAACAGAGTGATACTTGATAACCTAACTGGTCAAGGTGTAGGATTCGCCTCGAACAATATATCGGTCAGAGAAATATTTTTTTTTTTTTTGCCAAATTACAAATCCTTGTTTGGTTTTAAAGCACTAATAGCATTTTGCTTATAGACAATACTTTATGATTAAAGACCAATTTTATATTTCACACTTGAATACACACACATATTTACACAATAAACCCAACACGAGTGAAAATTTGGCCAGGGCAAGGATTCGAATCTGGGTCTACACCGTAACATGCTGTTGTTCTAACTAGTGAACTAACCCGGCCGATATCCTAGCTCGTCAATTTATCACCATAATTCATGTTGAGTAACATAACCGGCTAACAATCAGATAGCACTGGATGGCAGAACAACAATGAAATATATCTATTCCATCTATACCTACAGGAAAAGATGTAAATATGGGCACCCTCTTTTGTTTTTGACTTAAAGTGACTTTCATTTTGTAAAATTCTAGATTTTTGTCCTTCATTAACAACTATAACAAGTTTATTAAATGAGAGGAGGCAAAACAATGATTAATATCAATTATTTCAATTCGAAAACGAAGATTTACAAAAAGCTTTTACAAAAGCACCAGAAAAAATAGGGTGCAAATACAGGCCCTATCCAAAAAGTCAGAAAAAATAGTTTATAATGTTTTAAAACAGGATAAAACAATACAATATGGTACAGAATTTATTTATTACAGAAAAAAAATTACAGAAATCGGAAATATAACTGGCTCTTTCAGCCCCGGCCCAATCTAAGTGTGCCCACATTTGGCACATAACACATTTAACCCACGTTTCTCCGTGAGTGTCTTCAGAGAACTTTCCATCACAAAAGATGTAAGTTGCATCTCTCGAGTCTGGTTTATCCCCACCGTTGATATCTAGGTTAATATCATCATCACTGTCCACAGGAGAATGATAACAGTAATCTGATGAATCCAATGATGAATCGTATCGTTTTGTGGGTCAAATTTTCTTTATTTTTTAAGCCCTTTGGTCTTCCTACTCTGCCCCCTGGCATTACGTCATTATGTTAGATTACGCACGCACATTACCAGATATATTATAAAATAAACCTAACGTATTCTTTGAGGATTTATAGATAATAAAATTTACTTATAATCATCTATAAAGTTATTATTATCTACATCTAAGGTAATTTTAAAGCTGTCTTACCTCAAAGAATTTTTTAGGTTTATTTTATAATATATTTGGTAATGTGCATAATGTAAGTAATTGCTGTTTTCTCGTAAAAAATTATTGAAATAATTTCTATTGTTTAAGAGTAAAAGTTATGTTATTATGGACCCCCTTTAACCCCTTGAAGGGCATCGGTATATTATATATACCACTTAATTTTAATCCCAAAATGCCACACTGACACCAGAATTTTATAATCAAATTTTGAATTTATAAGATACATGAGGAAAAGTATTTGTTTACTTATGTTAAAATAAATTAGTTCGTGAATACTGGTGTCAATCAATCATTTCAATATTTTAGCTACAAGAGTACTTTGCCCCTTAAGGCGTTAAATGTGTATAGCGTCTATTCCCTGCACTTTGGCTATTATTTAAAAAAACGGATCACTCTGCGCGCATGCGTGCTTGTCTGATACTTTAAAATTTTGTTCTAAACCATTTCAAAATGAGTGCGTATAGCTCTGTGGTATGTCATTTCTCTTCCATTCTGTGGTCTTGAGTTCGAATCCCAGCGGCGGAAAGTTTTATTTTTCAGTATTTATTTGAGTTATAAAAAATAATTTGAATTAAAAAAAAATGTAAAGTTTCCATTTTCAACATATAAGCGATGGAAAGTTTGAAACAAAATGGAAGTAAATATGAAATTTGGTTATAAATAAATTTCGTACATTCTAGAGAATGCTGTAAAGCGAGTTTCATGCGTCCAGTGATGTTTTTTTTCGGTTAATGTACGCGAAGCGTACATACACAAGTTATTGACCGCGGCTTGAATGAATTTCGTACATTCTAGAGATTGCTGCAAAGCGAATTTCGTGTGTCCAGTGATGTTTTTTTTTAATGTTAAAAATTGTTTTTTGGATGTTAAAAATTCGCTTTAAAACGCTATAAAATCGTTAAAAATCCTTAAAAATTTAAAAATCCGGAGGAAAAAAAATGTATTTTAGTAAAAGTCTGAAATTGAATTTCTTTAAGAATTTAAAAAAAAAATGAAAATTGTGAAAGAAAATATTTAGTTATATTACGCTAAATGTTTTAAATCAAAATCCTTTTACGAATTAAAAAAAAACTGCCGCGGAATGGAATAAAATTAATATGGTTCTCGTTGAAACTGTCTTGAGCAATGTGTATGCACGCAGCACGTTCCATTTTTTGAAATCGTAGCCAAAGTGCAGGGACTAGACGCTTGTTTAAATGTGTGCCCATATTTACACCAACCACACCAAAGAAAGATGGACACTTTCACATGTAACCTAAAAGCATGCGTGAGAAAAGGCGTGCTTCTAAAAGTAGCTTAGGATTTCCACTTTCCGGGTATCACTGTGAAATTATTTTAAACTAACCATAAGAACAGGAAAATAAAACGATTTCAGATAGCTGGGCAAAGTTTGCAGTCCAGAACAAACACAAATTCGCACAATAAATTACGCTGCATCGACACTACTTGAAATAATGGTTCCAACTGCTTTCTGCTATCGCATATCAAAAAATGGCATCACCTACAGTCCTGGCCACCAGTCTTCAGCACCTCCCATAGACACTTGGGAAGGGGGTACCCATATTTACACCTGTGCCCATTTTTACACATTTTGCTCTAATAATTTACGTGCTTTTCAATACTTTATGTGTTGCTGTTACATGCACAAAAAACATAATTTTATTATCTATTTTTTTCAGTTGTTATCAAATGTCAAATTTGTAATGACACTTTCATCCAATATCTTATCTTATTTCATATATAAGATACCAATAATTAATGCAGTTATAATGCTGCTTTAAATGTACTATCACATTGGAGTAATGTGAAATAAAACATTTTATGTGGTCGTTAACAATTTTTTTTTTGATCATGCGCATTTTAAAGAATCACAGTTCACACTTTCCTTTGAATCAGCAGGTGAGTTAATCATGAAGTTTGAAAGTATGAGTAGAGTAGTTTACTTGAAAGACATTGTTGGTTCCTCAAAGAAAAACATTCTGTATAAATGTAAATTAAAATGTCATCGGAGTTATAACTAATGTGAAAACATTTGCTTGGATAACAAGGTAATTTTGTACAAAGTAAATGTACAGATATCTGTGTAAATTTGCATTGGAAATGTATTTTACAGTGCTGTAAATAAATATATTATTTGTGCGTTAAATGTTTTATGTATGTTCAATGTAAGTATGAAGATTAATAAATGTTATTTGTTCTATTAACAATCTTCAATTTCTACATATTTCACAGACATATGATTATTTTTAAACTTTATTTAGCATGTCTTATGAATAAATTTGTAAGAATCATAAATTTAAATTAAATCAATAGTTTCCGTAGTAGTAAAACAATACTGAACGAATATTGTTTATCTTAGCTATATATTGGTAAATAGTGATTATATCTCGGCTGCACCTTGGCCTGCATTAACAATATAAATATGCAACATTGCCCAATTTTGCTTGTATTAGCTATATTTTAGATAATGGTCGTCATATCTTCACTGTACTTTGGCCCGTATAGACAATATAGATATTAAATATTGCCCAATTATTGTTTGTACTGGATATATGTTGAACAATAAGGCTATATATTGGCCAGTGTATTCACCAGTTAGGGAAATATTGGTATGAAATACTGCCTTATTACTCTTTGCATGGGCTAGATATTGGACAATATTAGTTATAAGTTTGGCTCTATATTGTCCCAATTTAGCCAATAGTGAACCAATATTCGCAAGAAATATACCGTTATTTCAATACGAATATTATCTATGTTAAAGCAATATTTCTGCAATATTGGCATTTCATTGCTAATGTTTTCAATCTAAAGCAAATATATTTAATCGATATTGGCATATATCTTAATATATTCCGTGAATGAAATTCCATGTAGTACTGGATAGTATAACCAATATAAAAAAATATTATTTGGCTACTAAAATTACGTCCATTTTAAACAATAGAAATATTATCTGAAAATTTAATCAGAATAAACAAAATAATCTACTACATCTATAAAAACTTCTGCTTTAAAAAAAAAAAAAAAAAAAAAAAAAAAAAAAAAAAAAAAAAAAAAACCCTCGAGCTTTAATGATTTATGAGTTATTATTTTAATCAAAAATTGAATTAACTTTTCATGATCATGGAAAAAAAAAATTACAAAAGCAGTATTACAAAAGCAGATCACATAAAAGAGTTACATAACCCCACGATGCTTTAGTTAGTGTATTGATAAATGTTGCTGGTTAGAAGCGTGTTTTAATACGATAGATGCACCATTAAGCACTTTACAGACGTCAAACCAATAATCAATCACACGCGAAGACATATTAGTTTTAACTTGAGTTTACTGTGGAGATGCAATTGTGGATGTGGTATGACGTCTGTCGTTCTGCAATCAGCAAGCATTTCATGTATATTGTGCTGTCCTCTAAAAAAAACCCACAGTCAAATGTTGTCTAAAAAAACCCACCCTAGTAATACATCAAATATTTCACTAAAGTCAATTTTTTTTGTTTTGTTCTGTTTTTATGCACCATTAAGTATAATAAAAATAGTTTAAAATATGTAAAAAGTGCTTATTAAATTAAAAAATAATTTAAACTAACAATTACAAAATTCTGGAAAAACATTTTCTTCATTTTTACAGATTTTCTTGTTATAATAGAGTTTTAGAATGATCTACATTTTTTTCTTTTTTTAAATGTTAACAATAGTAAAATGCTTCATTTTCAGCTGATTATGTCAGCTGTGGGTTTTTTTTTCAGGTAACATGGGTTATTTTGTTGGAAAAGTAGGCTTTTTTTCAAATGTTGTATAGGTTACATACTTTTGAAGTGCATTTTCGGCGATAACTTTGAAAATGTAATACCTATAATTTTAAATAATACATTTTTAATTTATAATTACACACCTATCGGCGGGACACTATATTTGGAGATAAAATAATGTTAGTAGAATTTTAGATTATCACAGATAATAAACGGAGATCTATTTTCGTTTTAACACTATCTATTCTTCTTGATTACAATAAGCGTAGAGGCTGCGTAAAGGTGCTCTACTTTTACATTAAATTAAGATACATTTTTCTACATTCACACACACAACTTAACGATAGAGATACATTTTACATACTGAAGAAAGTTTATAGGAAGCACACACACGCGCATAAACAGTTCAAAGTTGAAGGAGTAATCTGCATTTTTGCTGAGTTCTAAGTTTCAACATAAGTCCATCTGGATACATTCAATTTAGATCACATCTGCAGTTTTCATTTGAGATGCAAAAGTTAATTGGACTCTGATTTTAACAGATAGTGTTTTTTCGCTGCAATGTTTATAAAGATACTTGTTAGTCACTGAGTAATATTCGATGCGGTTTTCCTTATCGTTCACGACACGTGGAGATTAGTCATGCGTAAAAGGTTTCTCCGTCAAAAATTATGAAACCGTTACGGGTAATAGGAGTTTATTGAAACAGGAAAACCATAGCGACTTTCTTATGTAAAATAGTTTTTGAGAACAACGAGTTTTTCTGTTACATACAAGCTTTACTTTTCGGGTGATCAGCTGAGTTGACGGGCGCTCGAGGTACCTATCGACACAGAATCATCCAAGGATATTTGATATTGTTTTTCGAGAACAATTGTCGGTAATTAGCTGAGATATTAATTAAGTTATTTGAAAAAAATATATAAATCGTGTAGGGTATCGTTTGAAAGATCTCGTAACATCGAACTCAAAACTATATTTGTTTTAATTTTAGGTATTATATTTTCAGAGATATCCTCGAAAGTATATAGGAAAAAAATATGCCCCCCCCCCACTCTTATTTCCGAATTTACTGAAACTAAAATTATGAAAAAATTAGGGGTAATAGAAGTTTATTATTTTATAAATAGTAATTAATAAATTTAATGAACGAAACCCTTTGAGCGTGAGTTATACTCGCACTTGACCGATTTATTGTCATTTTATATCTTAAAAAGAAGACAAATCTTCTTTAGAAAACACAATTTTTGAGGGTTGTAATACAGGGTTGTTACAATTAAAGTTCGCCTATTCAGAAGGCTCTAGAGCTGATTCTATGGCTCCAAACGAAACAAAATTTCACTAGTACAGAGTACGCAGTAACAGAGTTACAGTCAAAAATCAATGCTCAAAAATCAATGACCCAAAAATCAATGAGTCAAATTGTTGCAATTGTCTTTATTCGTAGAAATTACCTTTGAAAATCGTTTCCATAAAGTGTGAACGACCTTCTGTATATATCCCGAAAATTTTGCGAAGAAATATCGAAATGTGTTCTAACTATCTTGCGCGTAATGAATGGCCCAAAATCACCATTTTGAGAAAAGTGACTTTAAAGTTCTCTCTTTGAAAATATTCCATATTTAACAAATATTAGGGGATGTCATTCATTTTGTTTTAAAGTGTCCAGAAATGATCTAGGTTTTTTCAAAGATTAAAAGTTCTGTAGATTTAAAAGTCCTATGACTCCTTAAGTTCAAATGAAAAATCTTTTATAATTACAAAAAAAAAAAAAAAAAAAAAAAAGTCAAGTGCGGTTTGTAAATGCAAAGAAAAAATTCATAATTGCGGCTGGATTTTGTTAAGAAATTAAATTAAAGGTAAAAAATGCAGTAAATCTAAGGTGATTTCACTTTATTGTCAGTAAAATATTTTAGAACCCATTTTTGAAGAGTAAATTCTAGCTTTCTATGAAAAAATCATTAATTGACCTTCATATGAACAAAGTCTCCCAGCCGATCTTCCGTAACTCAACTGACGCATATTTAGCAAAAAAAAGAATCCCAAATGTAAATATATGGTGTCTCATTTCAAGATATGCATTTAAAATCACCTGAAACACACCTCTCCTTCATCAATGGCTTTTTTCTGCATTTGTATTATTTAAATGAATTCACGAACATTGAAAAGACTTTGGAAAGTTTCACAAGAGGTATCGGAGAAAATTGGCATAACTGTAACACGGAAGTTCTATTATCATGGAAATTTCAAACCAGAGCTATAGAAAGCTTTTGAAAAATTCAACGCCATTTCATCTGGCCGCGGGGCGAGAGATGGCAGGCAAGCGGTCGTGGCCTAGGAGTTTTTAATTCGTTTTTACCTTTTGAGTTGGCACTGAAGATGGAGCTTAAGGGCTCTGAAACAGCTGTTTGCCATTAGAAATGATTTTAATTTGGGCTAATTTAACGTTGCACATTTATTTTTAATACTATAGCCAAAAGTTAAGGCTATCCAACAAAGTCAAATTGTTGCAAAGAATATGTCATTCATGCCTAGAAATTATCGTTGAAAATCGTTTCCATAAAGTGTGAACGACCTTCTGTACATAGCCTGAAAATTTCATGAAGAAATATCGATAAAGTGTTCTATCTTGCGCATAATGGCCCAAAATCACCATTTTGAGAAAAGTGACTTAAAGTTCTCTCTTTGAAAATAGTCCATATTTAACAAGTATTAGGGGATGTCATTCATTTTGTTTTAAAGTGTCCTGAAATGATCTAGGTTTTTGCAAAGATTGAAAGTTCTGTAGATTTAAAAGTCCTATGACTCCTTAAGTTCAAATGAAAAATCTTTTATAATTACAAAAAAAAAAAAAAAGGGTCAAGTGCGGTTTGTAAATGCAAAGAAAAAATTCATAATTGCGGCTGGATTTTGTTAAGAAATTAAATTAAAGGTAAAAAATGCAATAAATCTAAGGTGATTTCATTTTATTGTCAGTAAAATATTTTAGAACCCATTTTTGAAAAGTAAATTCTAGCTTTCTATGAAAAATTCATTAATTGACCTTCATATGAACAAAGTCTCCCAGCCGATCTTCCGTAACTCAACTGACGCATATTTAGCAAAAAAAAAGAATCCCAAATGGAAATATATAGTGTCTCATTTCAAGATATGCATTTAAAATCACCTGAAACACACCTCTCCTTCATCAATGGCTTTTTTCTGCATTTGTATTATTTAAATGAATTCACGAATATTGAAAAGACTTTGGAAAGTTTCACAAGAGGTATCGGAGAAAATTGGCATAACTGTAACACGGAAGTTCTATTATCATAGAAATTTCAAACCAGAGCTATAGCCAAAAGTTAAGGCTATCCAACAAAGTGAAATTGTTGCAAAGAATATGTCATTCATGCCTAGAAATTATCGTTGAAAATCGTTTCCATAAAGTGTGAACGACCTTCTGTACATAGCCTGAAAATTTCATGAAGAAATATCGATAAAGTGTTCTATCTTGCGCATAATGGCCCAAAATCACCATTTTGAGAAAAGTGACTTAAAGTTCTCTCTTTGAAAATATTCCATATTTAACAAGTATTAGGGAATGTCATTCATTTTGTTTTAAAGTGTCCAGAAATGATCTAGGTTTTTGCAAAGATTGAAAGTTCTGTAGATTTAAAAGTCCTATGACTCCTTAAGTTCAAATGAAAAATCTTTTATAATTACAAAAAAAAAAAAAAAAAAAAAAAAAAAAAGGGTCAAGTGCGGTTTGTAAATGCAAAGAAAAAATTCATAATTGCGGTTGGATTTTGTTAAGAAATTAAATTAAAGGTAAAAAATGCAATAAATCTAAGGTGATTTCATTTTATTGTCAGTAAAATATTTTAGAACCCATTTTTGAAAAGTAAATTCTAGCTTTCTATGAAAAATTCATTAATTGACCTTCATATGAACAAAGTCTCCCAGCCGATCTTCCGTAACTCAACTGACGCATATTTAGCAAAAAAAAAGAATCCCAAATGGAAATATATAGTGTCTCATTTCAAGATATGCATTTAAAATCACCTGAAACACACCT
The DNA here is from genome assembly GCA_963931845.1 of Maratus michaelseni. NCBI lineage: Eukaryota > Metazoa > Arthropoda > Arachnida > Araneae > Salticidae > Maratus > Maratus michaelseni. The sequence goes on along the minus strand of OZ007590.1, from coordinate 348,142,850 downwards.
CTCCTTCATCAATGGCTTTTTTCTGCATTTGTATTATTTAAATGAATTCACGAACATTGAAAAGACTTTGGAAAGTTTCACAAGAGGTATCGGAGAAAATTGGCATAACTGTAACACGGAAGTTCTATTATCATAGAAATTTCAAACCAGAGCTATAGCCAAAAGTTAAGGCTATCCAACAAAGTGAAATTGTTGCAAAGAATATGTCATTCATGCCTAGAAATTATCGTTGAAAATCGTTTCCATAAAGTGTGAACGACCTTCTGTACATAGCCTGAAAATTTCATGAAGAAATATCGGTAAAGTGTTCTATCTTGCGCATAATGGCCCAAAATCACCATTTTGAGAAAAGTGACTTTAAAGTTCTCTTTTTGAAAATATTCCATATTTAACAAGTATTAGGGGATGTCATTCATTTTGTTTTAAAGTGTCCAGAAATGATCTAGGTTTTTGCAAAGATTGAAAGTTCTGTAGATTTAAAAGTCCTATGACTCCTTAAGTTCAAATAAAAAATCTTTTATTATTACAAAAAAAAAAAAAAAAGAAAAAAAGGGACAAGTGTGAGTGTAACCCGCGCTCAAAAGGTTCCGTACATTAAATTTGTTCATTAGTATTTATTAACTAACTAACTTTTGCTCCTAAAATAATTTTATATCCTCTAAAATAATTTTAGTTTCAGTAGATTCGGAAACAAAAGGGGAGGGACATATTTTTGCACTACGCTTTCAACAATATTCTCTGAAAATATAATACCAAAATTAAAACAAATATTTTGGTGTTACGAGATTTTTCGAACAATACTATACACGATATCTAGAAAGAATTTTTTTTCAAGTAACTTAGTAACTTAATTAATATATCGGCTAATTACCGACAGTTTTTATCGAAAATCATTATCAAATATCCTTGAATGATTCTGCATCGATAGATACCTCGAGCGCCCGTCAACTCCCCTGCTGATCGCCTGAAAAGTACAGTTTGTGTGTAACGGGAAAATGCGTTTTCCTCAAAAACTATCTGACCTAGGAAAATCGCTATAGTTTTCCTGCAAGTTTTAAGAAAACTCCTGCTACCCCTATTTTTTCATAATTTTATTTTCAGTAGATTCGGAAAGAGAGGGGGAGGGAACATACTTTTGCAGTGTATTTTCGACGATATCTCTAAAAATATAATACCTAAAATTAAAACAAATATATTTTTGAGTTCGATGTTTCGAGATCTTACACATGATACTCCACACGCTGTACAAAAAGAAATTTTTTTTCCAAGTAACTTTATTAGCACCCTAAATTTTTCTAAACATATTTGTGAATAGCTAATGATCTGAACATATGTAGGTCATAGTCCAGTAGAAAGAGCGCAAAAAAGGGCCTTGCCTTGCAAAAATTCGGGTAACTCTGATTTTTGGATATGTTGTATAGGTTGACTCAATAATAATAAAAAAAAAACAAGTTTTCGACCTTCTAGACCTTATGCGTTTTTCACAATATTAAAAAAAACCCAATATTTTTCGGAACTTTTTTCAATTTTTCTTACATAACTCGATTTTAGTGAATCTTCGAGAAAAAAGCACTTTCACCAGTTTGTAGAGCTTAAATTCTCTACAACATTCAGTATTCATGTTTGTAAATTGTCCAAATAGGGGGTGAGATACGGAGCCGGGAAAATAGAATAAAATTTGCAAAAAGTGCAAAAATCCACAAATGACATTAGTTTTTGCTTAATAACCTACATTTAGTGCGTTTTAGAGGCAAAGGTGTCATTATAAAGTTTGTAAAGCATGAAGTAGTCTATAAGTTTCATTTATTAGATTATTAAATATCTATAATAGACTCTAAAAATCAGAATAAAACAATTTATGGTTAAAACAAAAAAATACCGCCTGACAAGTCATTAATTTAAAAACGAGCTTTTATTTTTGATATCGATTAAACGATGCAATTAATTAATTATAGTATGTACAATGATAGGTAACTGTTGAATAGTTGAGGGGGGGGGATAGAAGTTAACCAAAAAACCTAGTCGGTAGACATAGGTGCAGGGTCAAGAATTCAAAGTCGAAAGTGAAATTAATATCTGGTAATAATGTAAAAAAATACTTGAAAGGTAAATAACTTATAATTTAGAAATTTTAAAAAGGAAAAGGAGTATCTAATGCCGAAACTAAGGGAGGTGGGAACAAAAGGAGCATGTGGCTCGGACGCTAGAATGGAAGGAGAAGAGGGCACACAATGAAGATTTGGTTTGTCGTGTTTTTATTCATTTGTCCCACATATTTTTGTTAATCAAAGTTTACATTAATGGTAAATGCATCTCAGTTTGATAATGTTAGTCCCAACAGAAAGAATAACAATTATACCTGATAAGACGGAAACCTGTATAAAAGGGAATTGTTTTCCGGTGTTATGAATTCAGTTTTAAATTTTAAAATAAAGAAAATATTAGAAACTTATCCTGAACATAATCAAAAAAGTATAAAAAATGCAGAAAGTGCTCGTCGCTTGAAGATTCATACTTCTGCTGAGGTTAAGTTCAATGAAACCATGTTTCCACAGATGCCACAAGAAAAATCGTTGGTCAGCAGAGATGTAAAGTAGGCGAAAGCAAGTTACATTCCTCTTCTTCGGGCTAATTTCCCTGGCGAAAATATAGAGGCATATCTTTTGTGTAGTACCTGTGGCAAGTCGTAGATGCCGACAATATTCCGACGCTGTTACGCACTCAACCAGACATGGATACTACAATCGTTATCCTGGGCGACATCAATGTTGATACACGATGCAACAGCTACCTTCTTCACTTCATGAAAAATGAATTCAGCCGCAACTACGTGCCCACAGAGCCAACACTGGGCAATATCACGATCGACTGCAGATGAGTCACCAGACACATCGGTGTTGATATTATGTTCCTTATCTCTCTTACAACTCATGTCTCAATCCAATGTTATACAAAATTGTTGTCAAGTACAAGTTCAATTTAATATCATGTACCGTTCAGTTTCTATTTTATGTTAAAATAGAAATTGGTACGCAGTCAATGTCTCGTTTTTACCTCAATTCAATACGCTAAAAGTGACTCGCTTTTTGTAGGAGTTATCGCCAGACATACAAACAGACACGTTTCGGGTCTCAACAAAAAGCCTCAACTGACTTTCAGCAATTAAAAGCGTTATTTTGAGGATATGGATCAAGTACATGAAAGAGGGAGCTTTAAAAAACTCGCATTTTTTTTAAAAAAGAGGATCGTAATTTATAGATGTGGCTCTACATCGATATAATTTAATTTATCCATTGGTATAATTTTATCGATAAAATTTATTCCTCTGTATATTGTTGCATACCTGTCTTTGGTGTGCAGGAAATCAGTTTGTAAATATAAATGTGAAATCATACATGACTTTTTTAGGTTTCATTGCCGATCCCCAAAATAAGTATTATACCTCGTGCGCATATTTTTTTTTCGTGAAATAATTTTGCCGACGACAGTCAGAGCTGTTACTTGCACAGGTTTCTTCTTCCAGGAACTCTGATTTTTACAAACATGATTTATACAAAAAAGTTATATGGAAATAATGTAATGTCACAAAAGCAGTTGAACATTGTACCTTTGAAAGGCAACATGGTAGTCATATTGACATCCTGAGCTTCGATTCGTTAACTTCATACATCTGAATGGGAGTAATGGAAATTTTCAGAACTCAAAACTTTTCTTATAATCACAAAAAATGCCTGACTCGTCTTCCCGTTTGAGGTGTAATTTTACTCTGGTCATTTCCAGGCCCCCACTAGCGGCTGAGATGTTGTGCTCTCATAGCTGGTAGACGGAAGGTGCTGGGTTCGAACGCAAGTTGTGCTTGTCTGACTAACCTTTTGGAGGCTTCCGTGCTTTACTTGGAACCTTTTTGTAAATAAGGGTTAGGATCCCCTAGAAAGACCCCCACGGAAGACAATCACCCGCTTGGCGTATATACCTCGCATAGATATTCGGCCATAACAACACATCACCACCACCAGTGATTGGTTATTTCCAGCTTTACTCAGATATTTTGTTTTATTTTCAACTTTTTTTTTTTGAGCAGTTCATATTATTTTGTTTTAAAGTCAAAGTACATTATCGTAACTTAGAACTGTCCAACGCGGCGCCATTTGTAGGTTTTTTGGCGCCCTTATTAATATTTCATATTAAAAAAATTTTCTTAAAAACAAAAAATCCATTTTAAAGGATGTGTTCTTTAAAACCCATAATATTTGCATTTTTTTTTTAAATTATTATTAAGGCTCCTTTCCCTACAAAAATTTTGAGATATGTCCCCATGCAGAAAAATGTACTAGGATTTATGTGTTTTTGACTAGGATTTATGGCTTTTTATCACTAGGATTTATTATTTTTTCGGCAAATTATTCTTGAATGAATTTATTGAAGAGTAGGATCCTTTTTTACACTGTGAGATGTATGTGCATCGTATAAGGCGCTTTACTGGAAATTAGGCGCGTCATATCTACCACTATTTCCTTATAGTAATTTTAGCTTCATTTAATTTCAGACATTCCGTAATTACATAAAGAGGAGATTGCTATTCTGAAATATTGGTATATATTTTGAATATAAAAAAAAGTCGATATATTGGTAACACCGATAAGATGTGTGTGTGCCGCTGCTACTAATTATAGTGAGATAATATTGATGCATGTTTTGAGTCATGTGAAAAATGGCGCCCTTCATTGATTGCTATCAGCTAAGGTGCGCCCCTGTTTACTGAAAGATTGGAAGGCCTGCGTCTAACTCAATGTTTTTTTTTTCATGATACTTGCAGAAATGAATTTGTATTAAATTATAAGAGATAGAAGTTTATTATATTTTGCACCCATTCATCCAAACACACAATATATCTCATTTAATATACTTCGGATGATGAATGCTGACTTAATCATCAGTTTTTAAATTTTATTAATTCGTTTTATTTTTTCAAATCTTAATCTTCTATTCAAGTGTAGTTTTTTTACAAAATAAAGGCCTTTGTATGTTCCTATTAAGAATACAACAAAGCTATTTGATTCATCGTATGTTATGTTTGCCATTTTCCTTTTTAAAACTATTCCCTGTCTTTTATTCCCCTTTGGTTGCATGTCTTAACAAATTCGCCTTTTTTTAATCCCTATTGTAATTTTACTCTCCTTTATTTCTTTTGTGTTTTCTTTTCACACTTAGAACTTTGAATTTGATAAAATACTTTGTTACAAAGTATTTTATCAAATGTCTGACAGTATTTGGAATGTTTCGAATACTTTTAATATTACTGTTTCTTTTCTTTAAAGTGTGCTTTTACACCTGATATCTAACAAATGATCCCAGTTGAACTGTCGTCCATTGTCTATTAAGACAAGTGTTTTGTTTCCTTTCATTTCATTGTTGACGAAACTTTTTTTTAAATTCTTCTGTAGTACCCTTTCTGTTTAAATCTTTCAAAGATTCGAAAATAATTAAATCTTCCCTTAATGCGATTAAAACAATAGCGTTGTTTGATAAAATAATATTTATTTAAGCTGAATTGAAAATAAGAGAATTTAAAACGAATGTACAGATTATTGTTATTAGTCACTGAAATAAAACATGAATTAATTTGTTTTTGGAAAACTTATTTTGGAAAACGTACATTGAAATCGACTGCTATCCCAAGTAGTACAGTTTCGTTTTTAAATCGTTTAAAAAAACGACAATACACGTCGTTGAAAAAAAAGGTTATTCGTTGACATCATATATCCGAAAATATGTCTCGTTGATTCGATTATTTTTAGACGGTAAATTTAGCTGTATTTTCAACGCTATATACTTTTTACATAATCTTTTATTTACTACGTAAATGCAACGATTTAACATATAATTCTTAAAATATCTTACTCATCTTTGTTATCTTTGTTTTGGGATATACTTATTTAATGATTTTCAGAATATCGGATATCGGATGTTATAGTATTTTTTCCGAAATATATTTTTCAGAAACTGACAGGTTTATCACTTTATTTCTGCTTATTTCAAATGACGTGAAATTAACTACCTTCAGTCATTTACCTCCATGAAATTAACTATCTAATTATTTATCTGCAATTGAGCTGAGACGTACCAAATCTTTTATTTTCTTAACACCTTTTACTTTTTATTTCCGTAAGAATTCTACAGAGTGACCAGAAATTAACTAGTGTAGTAAACATTCTCGCTCAAGCATAGTTTTACAAAATGTAAGGAAATAATTTATAAACAATACATTATTTAACTCAAAAATCTTTATTTGTGTGCGTGTTAACATTGAAAATTTCTTTTTATTTTGTTATGGAGAAAAAAGCATTGACTAGTGACAAAATAGCACTTGGCTGTTCAGCAATAGTTTTTGGCAAAATAGCCCTTGGCTGTTATATTAATGACATTCCTCGAATTCCCGGCATTGTCTTATCTTTATATGCTGATGACACGGCCATCATGCCGAGAAGCAGATCACTACGCATCGTTATTGTATTCCGTTGTATGGAAAGTTCTTTCTGTTGGGAAAATTGGGACTGCCGGAAAAGTCTATCATTTAATTGTTAGACATTAATTCCGATATCTAATGTCTAATAATTTAGGAGCAGAATTTACCGGTACGAATTGGTTTTCCCAAATGGAAGGAACTTTCCGAACAACCCAATAAAACTCTAATGTTATCTTCATATATCTTCTTTATTTGTCTTCATAAATGGTGCATCAAAGTTAATGCAACAAAAAGTGACAGCATGATCTTCTCTGGTAAGACTCTCTCCCCCGACATTAATCTTTCTCTTAACGGTATCAACATACCTGCGTCATCAACTATAAATATCTAGGAATTTATCTAGATTCAAAATTATCCTGCGCTAAGCAGATTACGGACGTTTTAACAAAATCTGCCAAAGCTCAAGGCTTCCTTAAATCTTTATTGGTTTACCACAGCCGTCTGTCAATTTCGACTAAATTATTACTGAATAAATCCTTCATTAAGCCAACCATGACCTACGGGTATGTTTTCTGTGTATTTGTCTGTGAAACTCAAATACATAAACTTCAAATTAAAAAAATATATATGTATTGCGTAGGACACAGTTTGTATGGAACGGTGTCATGCATGCCAATCTCAATATTAGACCTATCGCTCAAGTTACGCAAAATTTTCACAGAGATCTGATACCTAACGAAGCGTTGTGATCCACCAGGCCTCACTGAGTCCATATCACTCGAAGTAAGAAAAGACTCCACTAACTTTATTTTATATGACGTCTTCGAGCTTTGCATAGGGCATCGGGTCTCATTCACTTTCCTGATAATCTGTTCTGACTAAATTGTACTATCCTTAGAAAAAAAATTAATATTTTTCATTTTATATTGCACTTTTTTATATTTTTGTGCTAATATATTTTAATATTTTAATGCCTGAGGAAGACCACTCGGCTGAGGGCGAACCCAGACGTTGAGCGTTTAATGTCTTCCCCGGCACGCAGGTATTAAACGTGGCAGTACAGACTTCGCCATGGCGGGTCCTGCCGGGCAAAGCCCCACGCGACAGGTGGCAGGAACTAAAGACAAAAAAAAATATTACAGGGTCTGTCGCTGGAACCAGCGTTCCTACGCGACAAGGAGCGACAGACAGGGTGGACGAGGTCCACAGGTGCGCCTGCACCAGTTGTACAGTCCGCTTATTTAGTAGAAGGGTGCAGTTCTTACCCATATAGCACCAAAGCTCCTACAAACCTCCCCAGGCGCTCCCATTCATCCCAAATTCCTCCTGAAACTGCAATGACGCTATCAGGCGTTCCTGGGGAAGATACTTTAATCACTTCCCCAGGATTGACCTCCCAGATTCTTCCCAGGGAGCAATCTCCCTGGGATGATATTCCTGAGGAAGTACCTAGGAAGAGACAGTACTGGTGCCATCTCATGGGTGATTTTGATACTAAAATAACTTATTATAACTTTTTATTTAAAAAAAAATATTTGATTTGATGTGGTTCGATTTTTTAATTAATAAAGTTTATATCATTATTTGATTTATTTTATTTCCTAAGCACATCTGGTTATTGTTTAACTTTTAAAACTTTTAATTATTGTTGTAATATTTAATTACCCTTATTAAGATTAATTTTTAATTTATAAAATGAAATCAAAATGTAGTTAAATATATTGAATATAGAAAATTAAATTTAATATTAGACATCATATATTAATAATTAAAATAAATTAATCTTTAAATATAAATTGAAAATTTATTATTTATTTTATTTCTGATCTTTTAAAAATTAACTTATATATTAATTCATTTTATTATTACATTCATTAATTATTTTTTCTGAACTTTCAATAATTACTTATATATTTATATATTTTTACTATTACTTTTTCATCTAACTAATAATTTTACATTGATTTCACTTATATACGTTATTAGTTTCTATAGAAATATTTTAATTTTAAATATAAAATTGATTTACTTTCTCCTAATAAATTATTTTTATTTTCAATGATAAGAAATCAGAATTATTTTTTTCGAAACACGAAATTTATCAAAAGTTTAATATATATTTATATATTTGTATATAACCATATTTTATAAATTAAAGATTAGAAATACCTAGTAAAAATTATTTCTTCTGATCCTTTAAATATAGTCTTATATATTAAATAATAATAATACTTATTATTATATAATGAATCATTTCATATTAATTTGAATTAAAAAATAAATAATTTTTGGATCAATATTTAATTTTAAAATATAAATTCGATTTATTATTTTTTTTTCGCTGCCCATTTTAAATTATCATACATATTTCTTTTATTATTCCTAATTAATGAGTTTTTTTTTTTTTTTTTTTTTTTTTTTTCCGTAACTGTAAGAAATTAAAAGGAATCAAAAATTTGTTACAAATAAGGATTTTATCAACAGTTTAACATATATTTACATATTTGTATATATTCAGAATTTGCTAGTTAATTGATTAGAGATAAGCATTTTTAAATTAAACAATCTATTTAAAAAAAATCTTATTTCGATTGTAAAAAATAATTTTCATGTAAGTTTCAAATTTGAATCATATTTAACTCATATCGAGCATATTTACTTTTATTATTATTCTTCTATCAATTATTTTTTTCTGATCTTTCTAAAAATTACATATATATTTATGTATTTTATTATTACATTTTAATATTAATAATTTTATATTTATCGTCATTATCAAATCAATAATTTACTTTTAAGTCTAAATTATAACACCAACTTAAAGAGATTACATGGTCTATTGAAATGGCACATTTGGTTTAAAAAAATACAAACATACCCCCCCCCCCCCCCCTGAATATGAGTTTTGCTTGAAAGATTTTTATTTAAAAATATACATTCTTACAAAATCGGGTTAAAGATATAAATTCGTGCAGATTATTATCACGGACATGATAAAACACCCCTTCCTTTTTCCCTTTTCCCTTTTATTGTGATGCCGCGTGGGGAATTCGGTTCAAAACGACGACTTTCACAGTATTTTCTGAAAGATCTGCGTTTACAAAAAAAAAAAAAAAAAAAAAAAAAAAAAAGGAAAGGAAAACGTTTTCTAGCATTACATAGTTTCTAAATAAGACCACCTGCCAATTTAATGCATTTCCGAACAAAAAAAGAGTTAAAAAATGTGTCAGAAAGCAGCTCTTTTGGGTCTGAGAACAGTCTTAAATAATTGATACGCTTTTTTTCTAGTTATCAATTTAAAATTGTATTGAATATATATCAAAGGGTATGCATCTTTATTTGCAATAAAAGTTACAGAATTCCTGCTATACGAAGCGTAAAAATATGCATGTTTTCTATTTACTCACTTTCATAAGAGGAGAAAGAAATACATGAATACCTTATAAACGATTCAGGTACAACGGCCGTGTAGCGTAATCACCAGAGCGTGTTTCTCGTATGCGTAAATACCCAGGTTCAAATCCAGTCGGCGGTAAGAAAGTTTATATTCCCTAAAATCTGTACCATAACTTCCATGTGATTACGTGTGCGTGATTAATAAAAGTAATGTCTGTTATATTGGTTAGGTAAATTTTTAAAATATAATGTCCGTATTTATAAAAAAAAAAAAAAAAAAAAAAAAAAAAAAAAAAAAAAAAAAAAATACTTTTTACATTACGTCGAATAATAATAACTTCGGATGTTTTTTATGCACATTAAGTGACCCTGAAGACTCCCAAATTCCTCCGGTATTACTTCCTGAAATCTTCCCTAGAACAACCCGAGGAGGAACCTGAAGGAGGTCCTGGGGAGCTCCCCGGGATGCTATGAGGCGGACATTTTCGGTTCCTGAGGACCTCCTGGTGACAAATTTTTGCATCCTCAGGGATGCCTGGAGGATGAATGTTAATCTTCCTGGGGATGTCCTAGGGAAGCACGTGTACTATATGGGTAGGTAAGACTGTATCATTTGTACAGTTCGTAAATGACGGCACTTGAGATGTGGAGGTACCAGTGTGAGATTCCCACGCGACAAGGAGCGCCACACAATTGCGCTGAAACCCTCACACTGGATGGAGGCTGGATGCACTTTGTGTTAGAGGTGACGATACGTTGCTTGCTGACCAGACTTGCGGTGCGCGATAAGAATAGATAATTAATGGGGACTCAGCCCCTGCTAGGAAGAGAACATTACTTGCGGATGAGAGAAACAATTAAGCTGAAAAATAGCTAAAGGAGAAAGCTAAGCAGATAAAAAATGATGGAATGATTACGTTAATGACTAAAATAAGCGATTTATTATTAATTTATGGAGAAAGAAAACTGCTTTGAATGATTAAATTCTGTTAGATAGGTCTAATAGTAATTTGTAAATTTCTGAAAGTTTATGAGTTAAGATGGGACACGTAATTATGTTCCGCAGCCAAGAAGGAGGTGGGTTAGAAGGAGCAGGCCTAAGTTGCCAAGCAACAGTCAGTGGACAGGAGAAGTAATAATGCATGGGGGTACCAATATCGCGGCACTCGCACACATTGGTTCGTGAAATTTATATATATATATATATATATATATATATACATATAGATAGTATATACATATACAGAGAGAGGGAGCGGGAGAGTGGAAACAGCCAGACAAGTGATAATAGATAAGGATGCGCGGTAGGCGACTACCCATCTCCCTAACTATAACCTGTTTTACAACTGACGCCAGCTCGTCATTTTGAAATGAGCTGTAGGCACGTAAACATGGCTGGTGTGATTGATGCTCCCGCCAAGTGCGAGTTACGTAGTGTTATCCACTTTCTTCAAGCAGAAGCCATTCAAAACAAAAAAAGTGGAATGCTGACTTCTGCTGTTATCCTCATTTATGACAATACCCGCCCTCACAGTGCTGCTGTAACCAAACAGCTGCTGGAGCAGTTTAAATGGGACGTGTTCACCCGCCGTATAGCCAAGATTTAGCGCCGAGTGATTTCCATCTCTTTCCTGAATAAAAGAACTGACTAGGAGGCAAAAACCTCCAGACGAATGGTGAACTTCAAACCATCGTTCAGACTCATCTCACATCACTGGCAGTAACGTCCTTCGCAGAGGGAATAGGAAAGCTCGTCCACGGATATGTCAAATACCTCAATCTTCAAGTTGAATTTGTAGAAAGCAATCATGTTTGTGCATAACTTTTTATAATACATTCATTTTGTTCTCTACTTTTGTCTTTTTTGTGGTCCAGCGGAGTTTGAAAATAAAACAACACTCTTATCTATATATAAATTTCTGATTAGACGTCCCCCTCCATTCTTTACGCACCGCCACTGTACGCCACTGTCAAGTGCACAGAGAATAGCACTCCATTTATGAAGCTCTACTAACACCCAAGTTTAATTCTACCACAGCCCACTGACGAACCTTCTATTTTTCTGTATGTTCCTGATAATTATGGTTAGATCTTTTTAGCTTAGAAACGAGATAAACGCCTGCATTACGACCCACGTAGGCACTCCAGGAAGAACTGAAGTAAACATGACTTGTAGCGTTCGTTCTTTATTTATGGGAAACAATAAACGAAAAATAAGGTGTCCCATACTTGTTAGAGAAAAATGTTGTTTCCCATATTTGTTGTAGAATATGCACGAAAAATGGTGTATAGGGTACCATATTTTCTTTACCTGGTATGGAATAGTGTGGTTTAAATGTAATTTTCGATTCGATACAGAAGTGTGTGTCATGCAGCAACTAGATTTAGAAATATAAGTGAGAAACACTTACTTTTCTTAATTTTCGCAATCTTCTCTAAATAATTTGTATTTATTTTGAATTATTTTTGTTAACTATTTCGGCAACGATGGGTGGAGACAATTCAAAGAATTTCCCTTACAAAACGTGGAGAAGACATAAAATTCAATGATATTTTTATATTCAATTAGTTCAACACTAAACCTCTATAAATTAATATGATGAACGGATTGACATTCATAGCTTTTGATTCAAAGAAGTCTAACCTATACAATGCATTTCAATGTGATTAAATGTAAATTCAGGGCTCAAAACTGTTTTTATAATCTTGAGAAATGCATGATGCGTTTCCGCTAAGGAGGTATAATTTTACTCTGGTCATTTCCATCTTTCCTCAAACGTTTTGTTTTAGTTTCAGCATGCCATTTCGACCCATTCACGTTAACTTGTTTTAAAGCCAAATTGCGTTATTCTCCTACAGCGCTTTTCATGACATTTACGAAAATACTTTTGTACACAATTATGAGAGATTGAGGTTTCTTAACTTTTGTATTCCTTTAAAATTTTGTTAAGTAACCCTTAAATATTGATTTATTCAACCAAACATTAAAAATATTTCACTCTTTAACATATTTCTGATGGTGAATGCTCAATATATTTCATCAGTTTGAAATTCTTATTAAATTTATTATTTTTTCAAATGTTAACCCTCTATTCAAGTGTAAGATTTTTCTTTTTTTTTTCAAAATAAAGACTTGTGTGTTCTTATCAACAGTGTAACAAAGCTATTTGATTTATCGTATCCGTATGTTATGTATGCCATATTCATTTTTAAAATTACTCTCTGTTATTTATTTCATTTTGGGCACTATATCAAAAGAAATTCACTCTTTTCTAATCTCTATTGTAATGTTACTCTTCTTTGTTTGTTTTGTGTTTTCTTTTCGCACTTATAATACATTGTATCACAGTATTTTATAAAATACCTGACACTATTTGGAAATTTTAAATACTTTTGATACTGCTTATCTTTTGTTTTTATCTTTAAATTGTTTTAACACCTAAAATCTAACAAATGATCCCAGTTGAACTGTTGGCTATTGTTTATTAATACAAGTGTTTTGTTTGCTTTCATTTCTTTGTTGAGTAACTATTTTTTTACATTGTTTGTTGTACAATTACTGTTTAAATCTTTTAAAGATTTGAAATTAAATAAATATTTCATTAATGCAAATAAAACAATAGCTTTGTTTGATAAAAAAAAATTATTTACGATAAAAGAATTTTTATTTTTGCAAAATTGAAAATATGGGATTTTAAAACACATGTATAGATAATTGTTTTAAAACTCTGAAATAAATGATGATTTCTTTTTGTTTTCTAGTAATTGTATTTTGGAATTCAACAGTTACTGCTTTCTATAGAACAATCCTGATTTGATTCTACAAAAATATAATGATTTAACACAATATGAAAAAAAATTTATTTGTGTTATTTTTGCTTTTTGATATCATTATTTACTGATTTGTATAACATCGTACGTTAGAGAATTTTCTATGCGATATTTCTCTAAAATTGTTGTGTTTTTTTCGTTTACTTCTGTTTATTGCAACTGGTGTGCAATTTTCATTATTTGATAAACTATCTTTTATTCTTTATCTATAACTGTGCATTACCGAAAGAAAATTATATAAAATTTTCAGACCCTTTTACTGTACATTTCTATCAGAAGTTTACAGGATGATGAAACATTAAGTTTACGTTCAATGTTGAACCATTTGTTAGATCTAAATAACAGATGCACCAAAATATGATTTGCTTCATTTTTCAAAACTCTTTAAAACTTCAAAAATGGTTCCACTTTTCCATATATTATGGCAATATACAACAGTAAATCAAAGCAAATACATTTTTGCACTCTCAGTATGCTGCTTTACAGAACTATGATATACTTCTACTTGTCTAGTGGTGAAAGAAATAGCTATAATCATGATCCCAATTAGCACAGAGTGTTGGCTCGTCTGTCAGTTTCTTACAACCATTGTGAAAAGTTGGCTTAAAAATGGTAAGGTTGAGGAATGGTTGGTATTTCGTAGAGTACAAAAGTTCCTCAAATGTTGAACGTATCCGAATAGGAATCTTAGCAGTTAACGGTTAGTCCACTGTTTTGCCTTAATTGGTAAATGGTACGGTGAGGTGGACATTTCTTAGTGTGGGCCAACGTTAAAAGACAATTAGCTAACTATTTGCCATCGTTGGCCCAACCATTTTATGTTACTTGGAAAGGTATCATGTTTGGATGATGGTAGATGCTTAGAAGTGTGGCGGATTTTACTTTAAAAAGAGGGTCCAATCTAATAAAGCCGTATTAGCCGATAATAACTAACTGTATCCTTCATCCAGCAGTCTGTGGTTCAAAATTTACCAGTTTATTGTTCTAAGTTTAACGTATCATGGTACAATATTTCACCAATTCATGGTTCAAGCTACATGTTTAAGTGCTACAGTGGCATTAAATGTTGGAATAGGGGCAAGTTGTTTGACACTATATTTTGGTGAAATGGTGAACTAAAATTTCAAAAGTGTATATCATTGTATTCTTTTGCTCAAAGGTTTGTATTATTGTCATACGTAGAAAAACTCAAAACTTATTTTTCTTTTGTTTAAGACAAAAAAAGGCGTTGTTTAGAGAAAAGTGTATATGCATTCATTGGTTATTGCAATACTCATTATATCCAAACACATTATTTTAAAATAATTTAGAAGATATGTTTACAAAGATACAACAGAAATCAATCAAGAATGGTGAAAAACAGTTCCAAGACTCTGGACATGTTTCGCAGTCAACACGGTACAGGTAGGTATATGGTGATTCAAGAGGATGTTTCTGTTAGGTAATTTAGTAACAGCTCTGGCAAAATTTATCAACCATGCCAATTTTCAGTTATAGATACAAAAGGTATTTTATGGGTGGTTGAAATTCATTGTATACGAATTACAAATTGTTCAATGGATTGCTAAAAGAAATATCTTTATTTTTTTAATCGTTTCCACGTCTTTCTAAGGTATATGTTTAATGAGTAGGTAACATTTATGAAGGAATGCAATCGATCAGATGTAAATCAGCTTTTAAGGATGTAACTATTGCCTATGTTATATTATGTTTGTTTTCTAACAGCAAGATTATTTAGAATGACACAATGTTCTGCAGCAAGAAAAAAAAATTTCTTTCAACAACAAACGTTATATATACAGGGTGATCAGAAAATGAGTATACATTTGAAAAATTAATAATTCACGGAATAATGTAGGTAGAGAGGTAAAAATTGACAAACATGCTTGGAATGACATGGGGTTTTATTGTATCCACAAAAAAGTTCATAAAATGGCCGACAGATGGCTCTTCGTGTGATAAGAAAAGCAATAATTAGCATAACAAATTATGACAAAGCAAAGACGATGTTCTTCAGAACGAATGCTCAACATGTCCACCGTCATCCCGCAACAACAGCTGTAGCCGAGGAACAATGTTGTGCACAGTACTCTGCAGCATATCTGTAGTTATCGTGAGAAATTGGCGTTGGATGTTGTCTTTTAGCATGCCTATTGATATCGGTCGACAGATTCCCCATTTTGATAGTAGAGCTTCACTAACATTGCCTTTTCTGCAATTCATGCTGCAATTGCTGGTGCATCTGATTTTCTCTCTCATTACAGCTCCTTTTATACACGATTCTCAGGCAGAGTCACTGACGTTTTGCTGTTCAGTGCCATCTGTCGGTCTTTTTTTTAACATTTTTTTTGTGCGGTTACAATAAAACCCCATGTCATTCCAAGCACGTGTGTCAATTTTTACTTCTGTACCTACATTATTCCATGAATTATTATTTTTTCAAATGTGTACTCATTTTCTAATTACCCTGTATATATATATATTGCTTGTTTCTAATCATAAGATATAAGCACTGATGTTTGCGGATTTCTAAGATGGATTTTGCTTTTCATGATTCGCAAACACGATTGAGATTCTCTCTATCTTAATTTTAATATTTACATATAATATATAATAATATATAATAGTAAATATATATTATGTAAAGTTATATATCACTTTAAGTGTAAATAATAAAACATACCTTGCTTACATGTACACTCTAAAAACGACATTTTCAAAACTCAGCAAAGAATACTCAAATCTGAGTATGTCGCATAGTCAAAAGGGCTCCGAATCAAAATTACTGAAGTTTGAAACATGTATATACTCATTTCTGAAAACATACACACACTCAAGAATAAAGCATCATGTACTCAAATTTGAGTATGTCTATGTTTCAAAAATCAGTATGAACTGACATCTGTGTGCTCATTTTTGAGTATTTCCATGTTTCAGAAATGAGTTTGAACTGATTCTAATCATTTTTTCGCATGTCCATGTTTCAAACATCAGTATGAACTGACTTCTGTGTGCTCATTTTTTAGTATTTCCATGTTTCAGAAATGAGTTTGAACTGATTCTAATCATTTTTTCGCATGTCCCTGTTTCAAAAATGAGTATGAACTATGTGGTCAGTTTTGGGAATGTCCATGTTTCAATATTCTGAGTATTTCTGGTATTTCAGAATTAAAAGCATTGGGTCGTCCTATTTGAAAGAAAAAATTTCATAACAAAATGAAAACATCGATTTACTCAGATTTGAAAGTGTCATTTTTTTTCAGTGTATTAGATTTATTAGTAAATCTGTTCATAAGCAAACGCATTTACACATTTAAATCTTTTCTCTATCTCGTGTACTCTCACAAATATCATTGCAAAAGTTTTTGTTTCACTATTTCTATATTTTTAAGCTATTATAATGCAGATTATTTTTACAATTTTAATACTTTTAAAATAATGTTACAATTATTTATCTTACCCTTAATAATTCTTATTTTATTTTCTAGGAAAAGGATTTAAACCTGAAAGTAGTGAAAGGTAATATTTCCCATTTCCATTAAACTTATTTTAAAGAGTTATTTAAACATATTTTCTCCATTATAAAAATTTTCGTAGTAATCCGTTTATCCCACGCTAATTGTATCTCCGGTGAATAAACATCTTCATAATTATACGAATATTTTTAAAATATTAACAGTGCATGTAATGTATCTTAAATTAAAACTTTTCATGTTTACGCATTTAATGAGATTGTCATGGAATTTTAAAATTTTAATTATAAATTGAATGTGTAGGATATTGTGTAATAATGTTTAAGATTAGTAATTAATATTGAAGTTCGTTTATTATCTAAAATATTTCACGGTAATTCTTAGAATAAACTAGATTCTGATTAATAATAATTTTTGTTATAAAAAGTTTATAAAGTAATCTAATATATATAAATGCGAAGTACAATTTTTATATAAAGAATTTAAAAATTCATCAGACCTTAGAGAATTATCTAACAAACTTTAATTTGAAAATTTGAGAAATTGGATATATAACGATACTTGGTGTAAAATTTAAATCCTTAAATGGATTTGATGTATCCGAAAACAACGAAAGTTTTTATAATTTTACAATTAAAACTATTACTAATAAAGTTTGCTATTAAATTTACTATATTTTTATATTAAATCATATTAAGCTTCTTAGGACAGTCTATTTTATATACAGTATTGTATCCATCAAAATCTTCTTTTTGAAAAGCATTTCAAGAATAAAATGCAACCAAATTTCACGACTATTTTAAAATATGGAAAATAAATAAAATAAAACCTATGTAAACAGGATATGATGGCTTCCAGTTTTAAACCAAAAACATTATGGTCCTTACCTAGGGAATACAATAAAAGTATACCAACTAAGACTTAAAACTATCTAATACGTGAATTTCTCTTGTTTTAGATATTCTTTTTTCGCAGGTTTTATTATAATTGTATTTAAATCTCCAGAAACCATTTTATAACCGTCGATTTAAATTCAAAATCATTCTTCTTATGGTACTTGCAAGCAGATCATTCGTTGCTACCATGTCAAACTATCGAATATGAAAAAATGAATTTTTCATTACTTTTAAAAATGGGCTGATTTTCACCACTAAAATTTATTAGAATTCATCGTCTAATAAAAATACTAATAAAATATCTCTGAAGAACAAGGTTACTGGTTTGGCTTCCCTTTTTATTCATAGTTGCCGAATTCATACCGGAAATTTTGAGAGAAAAATGTTTACTTTAATTAATCACGAAATATGCTGTTATTGTATGAAGCAAATATTTCTATTTTAAATTTCTGGTATGGATTCGAAATTTCTGAACGGAAAAGGGGACCAAACTGGAAACACTGAAACTGTATTAAAAATTATTGGTGACAATCGGCTCATTTTTAAAAGAAATAAAAAAAGCATTTTTTCACATTCGATAGTTTGATATGGTAGCGAATATATTACGTAGTAAAATAAATCATATGGATATATTGAAACAACAACTTAAAAAATATATTGCTCTTATTAAAAAATATCTTAAAAATCTTTAAAAAAAAATGTGTACAAAAAAAACTTGATTAGCAAATTATAACTATTTCATACAAAAGGCAGTTTTCCGTGATTGCCAACACTGAAAGTAAATTAAACTTTTCAAAATACTTATTAACCCATTGTCATTTCATTTAATTTTTACTCGATATATTTTCAAATTTCTGCGGATTCCAAAAGAATTTCCGAATGCATTTAGTAATAAACATGATTAGCACTAGACAAGTCTTGACACGTTTTCAAAGCAATGTCACTCAGAGTTGGACCACCGCCCTCTGAATGAAAACAACGAAAGTTCGGATGCGATATTGACGACTTCTCTTGTACAACCTCCGTCCCCTGAATACCACGCCTACGTGTGACACAAAAATGGCGGCTGTCGTAGGCGGATTTTTTTCAGCGTTTGTACGGTCCCTTTAATTTCAATACCAATATTTTTTTTAAGTTTCCCCGCATTATTTTTTTCAGATTAAATAAGTCACAGAAAACTTTTAGAAATTATTGATGTGTAGCTTCAAGGGACCGTACAAATGTTTAAAAAAATCTGCCTATGACAGTCGTCATTTTTGTGTCTGCGTTTAGGCCTGGTATTCAGGGGGCGGAGGTTGTACAAGAGATGTCGTCAATATCGCATCCGAATGCACGCTTTCTTTGTTTCCAAAAGAAATTATCTACGGTTTTCAAAGTTCGGACAAAATCGTTATTTTTCGTATCAAACCGATCTGCTATGATGCAAGTTGTTGCGATTTCGTCCGACTTTCCGTCCAACTGTCTACAGTTTATGACACAATTATAAAGCGATATCTTCTGTCGACCACCGACCCAATTTTCGTACGGCGGCGAAGACATTTACGAAAACATTTTTCTTGTTTAAAAAAATATATATTACCATTCATGAAATAAGCAGAGCTAACCTTTTATAACTAATTTTAAATTTTTTACAAGTTTTAAATTTTAATTCAGAACTTTATTTCTATAGCGATGCTGAAAGTGGACGCTCCAATGAACTTATCCAGAACGGTAGACCCAGACCTGGAGCTATTCCACCAGATGCCTTATATACGGCAGGAAAAAGAGATGCCAGCAATGCTTCCCCAGACAACAGGCCTTTATATGAAAATATCAAAGTATGTGTTTCAAGTTTTTAATTTTATTTCGTTGAATTCCTGTAGGATAAGAGAAAATTTTAATATTTATTTTCTGGCACGATTGGCTGAAGCAGATTTCTGCTAAAAAATAATTTTTTTTTCAAATTGAAGTTCTTTTGAACACAGAGCTTTACAGTATGTTCAAGGATATGCTTTTTTAATATTCTTGTTTGGTGTTTTCAACAGTCTCTACAAAAACAATTAGAATTTTTGCATCAGATGCAACCCCCATTCCAAACCATTAAAAAATTGAGACGTACAGACCATTCGACATGAGCTAATTGCTCTATAATTTTCTTTGTTAAATGATTCGTTAACTACAAATAGCTTTTGAACTGTCCACAAAACATTTGTGCACGTGCTTTGAGCCAATATATGTCCTTTGAGTGTTTCCATTCATGCCTAAAAAAATAGAAAAAAACAATGAGCACATGAAATTCATTAAATAAAGACCTACATCAATATATAACATCAACATCTTGTCAACAATTAAATATTTGAAAAGAAAAAAAAATTGGTTCATCAAGACATTTTTTAATCTTTGTATTTATAAATTTTTAAAACTAATAATCATTTAAATTCTCTTTAATTTTAAAAATGGTAATTATTCGGATTAAGATGAAGAATCCTGATAGAATTTTGAATATTAAAAATCTGAATTCTGAATATTAAAATGATGGAATTAGAAAATCTAATAAATTGAACGCCTAATAGAAAATCACCCAAATTTGGTTTAACCTATTAAACGCCTTATTATATTATAACCGTTTTATATTAAACCTATTAACTGCGTTAAAGAAATAAAGTTTTTATATATATTTGTTAAGTACTACATTAGATAGTCTTATTATAAAACAGTTGAATATTTTTAAATAACTATAAAAAGCTTCAAAAAACACTTCAAATTACACTAAAACTAGTCAATATGTTAAAAGTTCTAAAAATATTTTCACCTCTTCTTCCCGAGGCATCTTCAGTTAGTGAGATTGTTTTCATCTCTGGCTATTCAATCTGTTAAAAACTTCCTCTTTTTCCTATTCCTAACAACATATGATGCCATCTATTTTCAATTTTTGCGTGCATCATATCATTGTATATTTCTGAGATTGCTGTAAATATTTCAATGGCTTCTTCCTGTAATGCGCAGTTTAAATTATTATAATTTGTTAATTTTCGACATTATTGAAGTCTATTCCATTCGGAGACTTATTATTTAATCTGGCTATTGCAGTGGTTGATTTATTTAAGTTTATATCTCTTCTGTGTTCGTTCACTCTGTCTCATTTTTTCTTTTTTCATACCTATAAAATAATTAGCTTTTCCTTCATTATCATTGATATTAATCGTGTTTTGTTATTAACATTACTGTTATCATTAATATTAATCGCCTGATGTTGGGGTGATGGGAGTACTTATTACAAGTTTCATGAATTATCTTTTTAATTTTATGGAAATGCCTTTTATAAATGGGATCGAATTTGTAAATTTTATTTATTTTGAGTTGGTTGTATCCTATCATATCTTGACGTCATTTTCCCGTTTAAATTTGTATTGTTTTGGTATCATATCCTGCATCCTTAGCTATTGCTTTAATTTTGTTTATTTCAGTGTGTAAGAGGTCTTCCGTTGGACATATTTTAATAGCTCTATGAATAGATATATTTATTTCAGCTATTTTACATGGGATGGGAGTTATTGAGTATATTGAAATTATTTGAACGTTTTCATTTGGTTTTCTGAATACTGTTGTTAGTAGTTTGGAGAACTTAAAATATGTTCAACAGAAGACCTCTTACATACTGAAATAAACAAAATTAAAGCCATAGTTAAGAATGCAGGATACGCCACCAAAACAATACAGAAGTTATTCGGAAAATCGACGTAAATGTATGATAGGATACTGTCAGCTCAATAAATAAAATACACAAATTCAATCCATTTTATAAAATGCATTTCCCTAAAATTGAAAATAAAAAAATAAAAAAATTGGAATAAGTATCCCATCACTCCAGATCCATCGATTTTCAAATTAATCCGATCACACGCAGAGAAATTCAATTATCAAGAGACATCAGAAATATACAGGATAATTTTCAATGATAATGAAGGAAAAGCTATTTCATATATAGGTATGACAAAAAGAAAAACTGAAGACAGTTTGAAAGAACACAGAAGAGATATAAATTTAAATAAATAAACCACTGCAATAGCCAGATTAAATAATAAATCTCCACTTGCAATAGACTTAAATAATGTCGAAAAATTAGGAAATTACATTAATTTAAACTACTAATTAAAATAATTTACAGAGGGAAGCCATTGAAATATTTACAGCAAACTCAGACAAATGCAATGATATGATGCACGCAAAAATTGAAAACATATAGTGCCATATGTTGTGAGGAATAAGAAAAAGAGAAAGTTTTCAACAGATTGACAAGCAGAGAAGAAAAACAACTTCATTAACTGAAGACGCCTCGGGGAACATTAGGTGGAAAATATTTTTAGAACTTTTAACATATTGACAAGTTTTAGTGTAATTTTGAAAGTGTTTTTTGAAGCTTGTGGTCATGTGCACTGCTTTTTGATGTGTTTTGTAATAAATTAATGTGGACATAATAAATAAAGTAATTATTATGTCCAAAAATTTCTTATATTATGAAATCCAATTTATGTTTTCGGAGATTATTGATGTGATTTATGAAATGTAATCTTGCTCCAAGAAGTTCTCATTTTTTAAATAGCATTACACATGTAGCACATAATGGTTGTGTGAATGTTGGATAATTGTTATCCTACGTTAGGCCGCAGTAAAAAATGTTCGCATTGGCGTACCATTGGCAAACGAACTATTTGCCAACAAAGTCCAAACAATGATCAAATCGTATCTATACAGAATCCTGTTCAGATAAGCTCCAAATTAGAAGAGCCTCTGTACCCCACATTTTCCAATCCTACCATTCCCAAAGGTTTTCAGAATCTACCAATGATGACTCACTTGGGTACACATCGAATTTCAAGCGACAATAAAATAATGTACTATTTAAAAAAAAAAAAGCAGTTAAGCACAAACATAAATCCATATAATTTGATTAAAAAACTGAATACTGTTAAATTATTTTAAGAAGCAATATATAAGATTTTATAATTATATAGAATGAGTTAATGAAAAAGGTTTAAGTAATTGAAGATTTATGGCAGAAAACTCTCAAATTTTGGTTACCACTATTTCTGAATAGTAATATTGTCTTCATATCACGTCAAAAATTATGTGATTAAATAAGGCGAATATTACTATTCGTAAGTAGTCATTATTGCCAAACTGTGCCAAGGCTTGCCTCCCTAGATATGCACTCTATTGCTCTAGATTTTTAGGAACACCCCTTCTCCCAAATCAGTACCGTCACCTGTATTAATAATGAAATGTAGGGGCTGCTGCCATGACTATACAGCATATAAAGAATCTGCGATAAAGTATCTAAGAATAAAGTATATAATAGCGATAAAGAATAACGTATATAATAGAAGTAAAATGCATGCGTAAATGTAATTTCATTTCCGGATAAGAGATTGTATTATATGGCAGCTCTTTTCACTTGCCATTCTATACTTGTACAATGTGTAACGTTAAAGTTAAATTTTGAAATTTTTGTGGTATGAGCTAATTTTCATTTATTTTTTTTCTAGCCTAGCCACGTAGACGGACAAAATGGTTCCTCCTTAGTATACGCTAGTCTAGATCTCTCCAACCAAGTTCCTCATAACAACAGGAATGGAAATCCAAACAGAGGTGGCAGACACTACGCTCCTCCAAGGCGGGACAGAACGGAGTATGCTGAGATACAGTTCCAGTCTCAGGCTTACGAACAAGCTTCACTTTAGTTCCATGCATTCTCACGAACAAGCAAATGAACTAGATACAATACATTTCACGTATATTCCGCTATATGTGTGCTTCCAATTTGCGGACCATTTTATTACATTCGAGCTTCTGTGAATAAAGAACAATGTTGTTGCTGGATTTTTTTTAAATGTTGCTAGATGATAGATGTAGTATCTTGTAAATAAAAACTAGAAAAAGTTTCACAAAAGACTTCAAATGAGAAGGAGAACTCAGACTTTATGCTGTACACAAATGTGTAAAGCATCCTTTGCGAGGGAATAATCAGTGCAACAAAATGACTTGAATTGTAAAAGTTTAGATATGTCCTTTAAAGAGCAATCATGTATTGGTTGCTCACAGCTAACTACGGCAACTATTTACTACCGCGAGACAACTACGAGCATTGTGTTTTACTAAATTATTGTCAGCTACAGACTTTTGGAATAAAACACCAAAGATGAATTACCTGACATATGTTGCTTTAGCTAGAAAAATGGTGTAAAAACTAGGAAAATGAACAGGAACTCGAAGATACGTAAGTCCTAATGTTCGTTAACAGTATCTTCTTATCACTTTACGTTCAAGTAACAATAAACAAGATGAACTTGGAATAAAAAGGTTTTGGAAGACTTCTTTCATAAGAGTAACAAATAAAAAAAACAAATTAACATGCTTTTGTTAATTTTTGATCTCATTGGCTGATGTATCCTAAAAGTGAAATCATGCTTTCTTGGAAATTTTGTAACTAAAATCATCCATCTTATTCATGAAAACATAAATTAAAGTGATAAGTATTTTTGTTGTTTGAAAAATCTTATTATTTTTTAAATTAAAATAGAAACACGAGAGGCTTAAATTTTATATAACGAAAAAAATCGTAAACTGCAAAAATATTTTTAAGGAACAAAATGAAAGGATACGTATTTAGCCATTTATTATTACTAGAATGAATAAGAAAATATAAGAAACGATAGATAAATAGGAAATTGCAAAAGTCCAATTATGATAAACTGTGAAGTGGAGGTTTTAAGATTTAAGTATTTTTTTTAGTAATTGCAAAATTACCAATATGTGATTTATTAATCTGTAATTTGTAAAATGCTATCCAGCGTTTTGCGATTAATAGAGCTCATGCTTCTAAGTTCATTCAACTTTTTGAACAAGATGTATAGTCAAAACAAACATTTTTTATTAAATTTAATTACGTAATTTATTAACTACAATATAGTTTGAAGCGTACTTCTTATTTTGTTAAGTGATTTTTGTAAACAGAAAGTTTTATTGTTTGCTTAGAAGCTAACAATTTTAAAAATTATTCATCAGATTATGCTAGAATGCAGTTTAGACGAGGTCAAAACAATTTTTTTTTTTGCTTTGTCTATCTTTGCGTTTGTCCGTAAAAGGCTCAGGAACGATTTCATAACAATCACTAAACTTATCAGAGGGAAAATGTACAATGTTTCTGGTTACAAATTGCAGTTTGTCGCATTTCGGTATCTAAAATAAGTTTTTGAGAAAACAGGTGTATTTTAGCTGAAAACATGGAAAATGTTATAAACTAAAAATGCAATGTAGCTAAGCAGCTAGTTATTAATAAAATTAAAGAACGGAGATTTCTTATGTGAATAACAATATGATAGTGTACAGTGGGACATTGTCAAACATGGCATGGACAAAATGAGACATTATATTGTTAATATTCAGCAGTGAGTGGCTTTTTGTAAATGTTCACAGGAGACATTTGTGTCTAAACGTCACATTTCATTGTTACACATGGACATATTTCATCGTTTTAACAGGAGCTTATACGATAATGTTAAACTGTATACATTTGTAAAAAGTCAAGAATTCATTTTTAAGTGTTGTATTTTATGTTTTATCACGTTCTAAGTATAAATCACAAGCAGGTTGTACTTAATGTAAACTAATTATTTTTTTATGTATTTTTTTTCTATAGCTTTCTGCGTTTAGGTTTAACTTTTACATCAAGTAAACTTTCCAGAACGAAAATAATAAAAAAAAACAGTCATACAGGAATATAAAAAAATTAAAAGACGAGAAATATAAATATACTTAGTGTTGTTCAAATATGAATATATGAAACATACGAAGGTAAGTCATTAAGTAAGTCACAAAAGATAAATAAATAATAACGTACAATGATATTCACTTCAAAACTATTTTTATTTCTCAACATATTATCCTCCAATATTTATGCACTTATATCACCATTTTATCAGGGCCCCAACACCAGCTGCATACAATTCTTTCGGCTGCTGTCTCAGCCACATTAGGAGTTCAAGTTGAATCTTTTCATCATCTTTCTTCCAAGATTGTTTTTTAGTGGACTAAACAGATGGAAATCGCTAAGTCGAAGCTGTATGGTGGATGTTGGAGAAGTTGCAAGATGATGTTCACAGATGATGAAAAGGTTGAACTTGAAGTCCTAATGTGGCTGAGACAGCAACCCAAAGAATTGTATACAGCTGGTGTTGGGACACTGATAAAACGGTGATATAAGTGCATAAATATTGGTGGGGAATATGTTGAGAAATAAAAATAGTTTTGAAGTGAATATAGTTATTATTTAATTATCTTTTGTGACTTACTTAAGGACTTACCCTCGTATTTCAGATCAGTTCATTACACTGTCAAAAACAATTTCGTCAAAAGACGTAAAGAGTACAGGCAGAAAAGTTGCCGGAATACCCCTGTGATTGGAGGAGATTTCTCTTTTTTGTTATTTGAAGAAATTTCAGTCTTTTGACTGGATAATTTCAAGAAATGTTGTGCTTAGGTTCGCGAAATTTTCGTGTTTTGAGGAGAAAAAATTCCGTTTCTAATATGAAAGAACTACACGCAGCACAGTTGCCGCTGTGGAAGCCCCGTGATTTGTAGAAATTACAGCATTAAATTCAAGGATTTTAGGTATTTTTTACGTTAGATTGATGAACTTTCTGTGTTTTGGGAGAAAATGGGCAAATAAAAGCGGAGATTTTCGTGTTTTAACGAAACGAAAAAACGGCAACGGAAACCATGAACTCTGGAGTGTATATCTTAAACATTTTAAAATCACGATTAGTTGAAAATCGAGAAAAATGAATATTAAAATCTTAAATGGCTGGCTATTATAAAATTACTTGCATCATTTCTTATTACTTCCATCTTTTCAAAAGTATCTTAATATCCCATCATATAAATGCAATATATTGCTTTAATTGAGATCTTTGAATACCAGGACAGCTTTATATGATTTATTTAATAAACCTTAATTAATCTTGAAACTCGTGATAATATTTATATAAGTGTAAGCAGCTTATACTAAATTTCAAATTAACCCATTAAGGACCGAATTATTATTTTGTTATGTTTCTATTTTAAGATACAAATATTGCGATTGATACCACTTTTATATTACAGCAACCTAAGAGTGACTTTATCATGGTGTTTCTTGCTTCAAATAAAATGAATATTTATCCTAAAAACAAACTGTTGTTACCTCAAAATCTGGTGTAAGAAACATAATGTTGCGAAAACGTAACAGTCTTTAATATGTTAAATGTATATAGCCATCAAATTGCAATGAAATTGTATAGATCAAAAAGTGCATAGAAAATTATATTGAATAGTCAGTTTCAGAAGTTCATAAAAATATATAATTAAATTCTAGAATGAATTTCATGACATTACCGTGTGATCTATCAGAGTGCAACCTGCTTCTCTTCAGTGTTGCTTGATCTGGGAATTTGTTTTTAATTTAAAGTATCTACCACTTATTCCGACTAGTACTGTTTGCTTTAATTAATCACGGAATGTCTGTAATAAAATAAAGTGACGAATAATGATATTCTGAATAAAAACATTTCCCAACTTGCTAACACTGCTTCACATTGCCGTCTGAAATTTCTTTTGTCTAATATATAATGTGGCATAATTATGGTAAGAAATGATTTGCTTACGCTTTTCAATATTATGACAAATGTATGCTTTGTATTTTTTCTTGTATTGTCTGTATGAGATTTTAAATTGATGTCGCACATACCACTGAAATTTTTATGTTTGAAAATTTGACTGAATACTAGAGTATTCGGATATTTTTTGAGTATTTGAATATGTGTTTCAATATGTGTTTGAATATGAGTTTTGTATATGTGTAAAATGTGTTTCTTTATTTGTAAAATATCAATATTTTCACAAACATCTTTGCTATTTAAATATTTGTGATATATAAGTTTCCATTAAATCATTATATAATTAGAACTGAATGCGTATTTTACATAGTATAATAGGAAAACACATTTGTTTATTTTAAAAATCACAACTATTTTCGATGACATTAGGAAGTGCTTGGTTTGAGAGGATATTTAAAAAAAAAAACTTATTTTTATCCTATGCTCCAAACTATATCCCTGTGACAGAACCGAATTAACATAAATTGAAACCTTAAAAAATGAATAAACAGAGGTTAAATATTTCTTGATTTTGAATTTTGATTATTTTAACATTTATATAAAATTATGAATTATATTTCAGATATGGTAGTATAAAGCTGTAAAAGATTAAAAAGAAAAATAATTGTTATTCGAATCAATCTTACAGTACTGTTGACCAATTTTTAGAATAAATTAAAGCATATTTAACATTTCACAAAACTGATTCAAATATTTTAAAAATAAATAATAATTATCGAAGCAAAAAGTATGTAAATTTTGCATCAGAAATTTTAATTTAACAAATTTAATATTTCTTTAAAAAATTATAAATGTGAATCTAATTAATATTTAAATATGTACTACTCAAACCTGTTTTCTTTTTATATATTTCATACAAAATATTAGAACGCATCGCACGAACTTATAAACTGAGCAATTCATTGAGTATTAAATTAGTAAATATTATACTTTGTCTGACGTAGCATATTTTTTAATACAACAAAACAGGTCATGCGTAAATTTTTTGAATGCAGTAATCCAATTTTTTTAAATATTATATAGAAGTTAATAATCACTTTGATCACTGCACAAAAAGTGTATATTACTTATGTAATAAAATTATTCAGAAAATTCTATTTTTAATTGGTGTAATATGCAGTTTGCTTTGACATCTTGCTGTAAAGTTTATAGGAAATGTGAAATTGAAATTAATAGTGAATTTCATTATTACTTATTTATTCTATTTTTTATTATTATTTTAAGACAATTATACGCAACTTTGACCTTCAATTGTCAATTAATTATTTGTATTTTATAGACATTGCTAAATTGTTTATTAAAAACCAATAGGTAGGGAGTTTCGAGGTCTAAAATAAATACTCATTATTTTTAGCTTTCTAATATAAATATTTTAAATTAATTATTGCCAGAAAAATGAATAATTTAATATTATCTAAACGAAATTTTATCTTATACCCTTAAAAAATATCTCTTTATGATACATTTTGCTTGAGATATAGCTTTTCTAGAAAATTAAGGTATTTTGTCACAAGTTGAGTATTATTATTTGTCGATTAATTGGTGATGAATGCATGACAATTGTGATGACATATCTAACTGGCAAGATCTTAATCAAAACAATGTGTAATTTAGTATAATTGTAAAAGTAATTATATTTACTTTTCTCACAGCCTTAACCCATTAACCGCCAAAACTATGTGGGCGGAGCCTTCAATATTTTTACTGAAATCCGTTTCCCACCAAAAATTCTGAAAGATAATATTCGGTATCTTTAATGCAAAGTTTTTGCCAGTAAATAAAGTATTTTTTAACATATTAAAATAGTGGTGGCTAGGCAGGTTTTTTTTATATACACTTTTATTTTGAATGTTGCGTTAACGCAACACCAGCGGGTAATGGGTTAAACGATGTCAAATACATATTTTGTTGCAAAATTCATCCTTGATTTATCTCACTATAAAAAATGTTACCATAATTTTTCAAAGTTTTGGTACAATTTGTCTAAAATTTTATATGTAAAGTTTCATTTTATTTCTTATTTATGCTATATATATCTGGAAAAATTTAGAAATTTCCAACTGATTTACGTATTTCATAATAGGCAACATCGCATTAACTCTATTTGACACCTTTAAGTGTAGATAATATATGCACTAATGAAGGGTTATTCGGTTTTGCCAAAGCACCGCCCACACCAATTTTTATACAGCATATTAATGATAGGAATTTCTTATTAAATTATATCATAATTAAAATAATAATCAAAAACAAATATTTATTTGTCATATTATGTTGTTCAAATAATGTATTTTCTATGGCGAATTATAAATTATGTGTTCATTCATATCGTGTTCTTCAATATACATAAAAGCATACTATCGGTTATCTACCATTTGTATATAAAGCTCATAAAAAATCATGTACATAATATCATAATATCATCATAAATTTCTTATGCATCTTTTATTTCTTGAATAAACTAAAATTTCTGTTTTATTTTACGACATGTTTATTTTCAATCAAATATAATCTTTTACTGATGTTGAAAAAGTTTATAAAAGCAAACATTAATGTTCTCATTTAAAAAGTAATGACAATGACATAAAACAGAGAGAGAAAGTCATATTTGTTTCAGTTTTAGCATTTTTGTGTTTTTTTTCAAGTAAATATTATAATTACTTCAGTTTTTCTTTGAGTTGCAGCACGATTTAAAAACAAATCATGCCGTACCTTATAACATAACCGCATGTGTATGTTACAATAATAGTTATATCTGTTACCCTTTATATCACCATGCATATTTGTTACATATACGCAACATACACAATCGCTCAATTAAATTAAAATTTGTAATTTCAAAAAATTTGTAATCAATTGTTACATATACGCAACACACAATCGGCCTATTATATCCAATATTTGGATTTCAAAAATTGTTTATTTAATTATTGCATATTTATGTCATTATAATTAATTCAAATTATTCTAGAAATCTCAAGAGGTGCTGTTTCTTTCTTGCCTTTTAAGGCAAAAATTTATTTATGATTTTATTTGCACTTATGATTACTGAAAATATAACTATACTTATAAAATATACTTCGTATTTATAATTTTAACTTTGTGTTATATTTAAAAGAAAATCTGGTGACATTCAATAAAAGACATATCAGAATATAATATGCAAATTTGTGAAGAAAAAAATGCATTTCTTACCAGAAAATTTAAATAACTTGTACTAAATATAAAACATCTAATTATAAATTTTGCCTAAATATGTAAAAAATTCTTTTCATTTTTCCTTATAAATTATTTGAATGCCTTATTTCAGAAACCCCATAACTGACAATTTTTTTTTTAAAAGGAATTAATACTGATTATTTTTTTTCAATTTTACTAACATTGGTTTACTTCAAGCTTTGATTGGTACAGAAATCTACTAACATAACATTGTGCATATTATTGCTCCGCGTCTTTGAAATATTACTTTACTGCAGCAACTTTACTCACTTTACTCACCATCAACTTCAACTCGCGGTTAAGCTCAAGGACTTGAGTCGACCACTCAAATGATATTCATCATTAATCTGATTTCAGCCGAAGTTCAATCAGTTGAATAGAGAATACCATTTGAGCGTTCAATTGAACTATTCACCCTTAACCAGGAGTTGAGATAGTTTGTGAATAGGAGATAGAGGCTTAACCATTTCGCGATGAGCGGCGCATATACTGGACATTTAAGTTGCATGAAATCTTTTTAATTGTGACACCAGCATTTTAATACAGAAAATTTCATTTTGTATTATTTTAGAATGTTCAGAGATTTATTTTTTTAAAAAATGGAGTATAAAAAAACTGGTGCAGAAGTATTAAAAGAAGTGTAAAAGATGCTTGTCGTGAAGAGTTTAAATGTTTATTTAAATGCGTATTTTGAAGCTTTTAAATTTGCATTTAAGGAGATGTTTCACCGGTTTGTAACAATTTTCCCAGATCTAATTTTCTACATAGTGAAAAATAGTAAACTCTGTCTAAGACAGACTCTGTATAAGACGAAAATCTGTATTATAGCGGAAATATTTTAAAATCCCAGAGAACGAAATTCAATACAGTAAACTGTTTAAGGCAGAATACATTCTCCGATGGAATTTTTTTTACGTTCCGATAGATTTCGCCTTAATCAGTGTTTACTGTATTTCATTGAGTTTTCTTCTCTTTATCTTGTATGTTTGAAGTTCAAGTTTAGTGTTATCTGAATTCTTTCATCATTTTAATTCAATTTATTTTTTGTTAATGAACCGATATAAATTTCAGGTTTATAAAAATTCTAATCTTTGTTTTTATAGTTTTACCCTTAACTCCTCCTATTTATATCAGAAAGATAGTAAAACGGATGAAAATGTAGAGGCGAAATGTATTTTATTGTAGAAACCTCATAATGTCTGTAGGGAAGAGTTTCTGTTTTACTGTCTCTCTTGAACTTAAATGAATAAATTACTTTTCAATTTGATCTAGAGCCGTCCTTACAGTTTGGTGTAGACCCATCCTTGATATTTTTTTCTTTAAAAAAATTGCTTAATTTTCAATTGGCTTGAATTTCTTAAATACCTCGAAGTTCTGAACTTAATGCTTTTCTGAAATAAGCGATTCATATAATATTCCCTTAATGTATTTCATAGACTAAAAAAAACTCCCTTAAATAATAGTTTAATTTGTTACCTTGTTAGGAGAAACTATGCATTTTTTTCCAGCATATAATAACATGTTGCAAATTAGTACTAATAATTTTTTTTAAACATTATTGATATTTAACATTGATTTTTTCAAAGTATTTCTGTCAACTTATTATCATGTACTTAAATTTACTTGGTCAAGTTGTGCTTATAATCGATGTATATATGAATATTAAAAGTGCTTCAGATTTTTATATTGTTGTTGAACAATTCGCTTAACAGTAGAAGTATACATGTTTCAAGTTTCATAAAATGTTTCATTTCTTGTTCTGGCCTATAATGTTTATAATTGTTTATATTGTATATCAGATGTGACACTGCTGAGATTTATCGATAATTCATCAACTTGTTATGTGTGATAGATAAATGTAACGGCTTTTTTAATAAAAATTTCAATTAAAATATTGAGCTTTTATAGATTCATTGCTTTCCGAACGCGTAGTGTAAATATCGCACACAGTAAAAAATACAAATAGTATTTCTTACGAAATCTACCTAAAATCCGTGAAAAACGGAAGACCTACTGGACTACTAATCTCCATTTGCTTTTTCTAAAACTTCCGTTTTGATATCCCACCGTTTTCATAATCGAAATTTTCCGGTATCCAAGACGGGAAATTTTCGTTCTTAGAAATAAATGTAAGCAATAAAGCAATACACTTCAAATTCGCAGCACACATTGGGAACACATTTGGAACACTTTGATTAAAAAAAAACTGTTCCAGTTACCTTAATGTGTATTGTGTTTCTTTAATGTGTTTCGAATGTGCTCTGCTATAAAGAAAGTGTTCTGAAAATGTACCGAAAGTGTTCTACTTAGGATATCAGTTAAATCTAAACTTTAGAACACGTTTGAGAACGGATTGGGAGCACATTTGGGTACACTTGTGAAATAATCACTTTCAAAAAGTGTGCTGAACAAAGGAAGTGTTCTCAGAAATATTCTAAAAACTGTTCCAAAAAGTGCGCTTCAAAGTGTTCTAAAAAAGTGACAAAATAACTGTTCTAAAAAGTATTCTGAAAAGTGTATAAAGATTTGCAGTGTATTTAAAAATATATAGATGATAATTATATAACGATTAAATAACAACACAGAAACATCATACAACAATTGGGGGGGGATAATAAATATGAAAAATTAACAAGTACCTGTTTGAATAACATCCATAATAATGTAAAGAAAAAGTAAATAAATATATAACAATAATTTAAAATAAAGAAATAATATATAATAAATAGGAGGGAAAATGAAAATAAAAATAAAAACCTGAGAGATGGAACTCAAAACTGTTATGAAATGTATCCATAAATTAACAAACAAAGAAAAATGTGAAATTTTGAAATAGATGAAATAATTTCAAATAATTGTGGAACCATGGCAGAATTATCAAGCCCGAATTACCACAGACTCCACAAAAAATGTATGATTTCATCTTTGTACGAACTATTAAGTTAAATTTGTACAAAATCTGGGCTATCATACATTAAAAAACCAGAATTAAGATATTAGAAATGAAAAATATATAATAAAAGTGAGGATAATATCCCCATTATTAACCATGATGAAACGTGGTTTACTCAAAAATTCCATGTCTCAACTAATATTCACCTGCTACCAATAAATAATTAATAATTTTTAAATAACTTTGAAATGATAATTACGTATCATGATGCACATTTACAGGGAGCAGGATTTTGCATTGAATATTCAATTTTATTGTTTTTCCTGCCTCCGTATTCTAACCTCGGTACTGTCCCCCAGGGTGGTGCAAAATTCTAATTAGATTAACTATTGAAAACTAACGATTAAAAGTTTAATCATGACTAACGATTGACCATTGAACTTTATCGTCAATCTTTAGTCATGATTAACCCTTAATTGCATAGTGATGTAAATTTCCATCACTTTTTATTTAACTTTTAATAAATAAATCAACTTCTTTGCCACCACTATATTTATATAGAAATATTAATGCAGTAAATTTCCCGTGAACTATGTTGCTGAACAAAGTTAAAAATCTATCTTAAAATTTCTGGTGTCTAATATTTAATATATGTGTAACAAAACACAATTGTAAAAAAAAAAACTCATGCAAAGAAGGGTTAAACTTTTAATCGTTAGTTTTCAATAGTTAATCTATTTAAAATTTTGCACCACCCTGCTGTTCCCTACACCAACTGGCCTGATCCAATGACTTGCTATAGGCTAAAACATCAATTACGACAATTTAACTGGAATTTTCCCGTTCCTTCTCAATTAAAAAGAACATTTTAGTTTGTCTGCCTTGGCAGGAACATTTCTGTTTTTTAACAGTCAGTGCGTAAGGATAAAAAAGGAAATTTTCCGTTTACTCCGGGAAAAATTACGATTTTTACTGACAATAGAAATTCTGCCTTTAAGGGTGTCCGGGATACAAAAATTTTCAAAATTTTGAAAAATATTTTATTGTATTACAAAATGTTCTGTTTTTTTCTCGCTTAAAGTGACGTTTATATCCTGTTTCTGTCTTAATTAGAACAGGATATATATTTTTTTCTTTTAAAACTTTTTCTATTTTTTATTTTTTTATATTTTTAGTAGTGGTTGTTATGGAAAAGTTTTTGCGCCTTTCTGCATGATGGGTTTTTACAACAATTCTCGTCTTTAAATTGTTATAAGTGAAGAACCGTTGAAGATGGTTAAAACTTCCTTAACTTGGACCTTCCGTAATTAAAACTCATTCTTCAATCCATTCTACTTCAATA
The DNA here is from genome assembly GCA_963931845.1 of Maratus michaelseni. NCBI lineage: Eukaryota > Metazoa > Arthropoda > Arachnida > Araneae > Salticidae > Maratus > Maratus michaelseni. The sequence goes on along the minus strand of OZ007590.1, from coordinate 348,107,642 downwards.
AATATAAAGTTAATTTTAGATATCATAATAATCTAATGATAATTAATACAATGTAATATATAAGAGTTGCCCAAATGAAAAGTGGACAGGTTGAATAAAAATAATACCTTTATTGGAAGTCAAAAGAAATAGGTCAAACGCACATACCATGGGCGTTGTAACACAGATCCCATCGTTTCGGCCGGTCTGTGCATTTGCTGTAGAAAGATCGCGGTTGATTCTTGGAGCCCTGCACAGCCTTCCTTCACTTCATCGTCCGAATAGAAACGTTTCCGTTGTAATGCTCTCTTAAGTGGCCCAAAGATGTGGAAGTCACTGAGAGACAAATCTGGACAATACGCCGGATGTTCCAATAGTTCCCAACGGAATTTGTTTAAGGTCATCTGGGTTTCACGGGAGACGTGTGGGCGGGCATTGTCATGGAGAAGGATCACCTATTGTATGAGAAGGACTGGCCGTTTGCTTTTGATTGCTTTACTTTTGATTGCAGTTCCGTCAGAGTACTGCGGTATTGTGTTGAATTAATAGTCCTCACATTCCGCAATCAGAAACCGCACTACCGCGTGTTGTTCCGATCTCGACCCATCCATGTATGTCACGATTTTACTTTTGATAAATTTCCTCTGCCACGAACAGGTTTGAATGTTGAACGCCGTATGCGGTGCAGCACACCTCCTACCGCTCTTTATAGCCTTGTTCGGTTACGCTGCTATAGCTGCAGTCATTCTGACGCAATCGCACGTGGCCACTTTTCATTTGGGCAACACTTATACATATTCGTTTTTGATATTTTTCATAAACATATGTTACTTATAAAATATATGGACGAAAAAGTTTTGAATGAAGAGAAAAATGGTTTATACAGATATCTACAAAGATTAATGATAAATTTCTGCTTTTAATCATTAATCTTTAAATATCAAAATATTGTAATTTCCCAAAATTGTCAACAATACTAACAAATTAAAATTTTAAATTCAGTTCTGGAAAATATGGCACAACTGCATCATTTCCTTTAAAAAATATGTAATAAACAGATACAATTGTATCATTTCATTTCAAGCGTATTTCGTTATCATAAATATAGAATATAAAGTAAGATAACGTACATAATCATCATGTTACGTTGCTGCATTTTGACAAAACCATTAAGTTTCACTAAATGAAAAAAAAAATGATAAATTGCTTATTTAAATGTTTCTGCTGTTCGTATAAAAACATTTCAATACGTATAATAGATTTAAGTTACTTTTTATTAGTTTAAAATATTTCTTAAAATTCAGTCTCTAATTCAATTTACCATTTTCAATGAACAGAAATTGTGTATTTCAGTGATAGTAGGTTCATTTTTTGTTTACTTTTTTATTAGCTAATATGAACACTTTAAAATTTTTATTTTAGATACTTAACGACAAAAGATTTATATATTTATAAAGTAAAAAAAATAATATTTAGATAATGACCAATTAAATACTACTATTTAGATTTTTTTAAAAATTTTTAAAGGATAAGGACAGTATTTTCATTACACATATTGCATAAAATATAACATTAACCCGTAAATTTTTCAAATTTTACAATTTTATCTCGTTAACTATTAATCATTCAATATTGAAAGGCTTCTTATTCATAAATATCCTCTGATATTAAGAAATTAAAATTCCAAACATATCCCAAATCTCATTCATTCTACAAATTATGGCCAAACATCATCATTTCCTTTAAAAATAATTATTAAACAGATGGAACACCGTACTTTCAAAAGTATTTTTTAAAGATAGCTATAGAATAGATATTCAGATATCCTATTTCATGTCATTAGCGTCATCATTAAGCTAAGTTGCTGTATTTTCTCGAAATCATTAAGCTCGAGTAAATAAATAAAAATAAGATAAATTGCTTTTCCAAATTTTCCTAAAGAAACTTTTAAATATCTATAGCTGATTTAAAGTACGTCATTATATAAAAATATTGTTATCATTTAGACAATACTTTAATGCAGTATTTTCACAAATGCTGAAATTGTTTATTTCAACGATACCAGCTTAATTTCAGAATTATTTTTTATTATAAGCTAGCTTTAACAGTTAACAAATAATTTTAGGCTGTTAACAATTGAATTTCTTATAATTTTAGTTTTTAAAAGAATGCTAATATTTAAAAAAATTAACAATAAAATATTGTTATTTAGGAATATTAATAGATATTAAATGTTAAGGGGTATATTGTTTTACACATATCTATATTATAAAGGACAAACGTGTCCGTGCGTAACGCTGACGTCATTTTGCGAATGGCTACATTGGACATGAAATTTCGGTTTTGCGATTTTTGCTACTATATTATTTTTATATTTCTAAACATCGCACATTTCTAATTTTTACACTGATATATAGGCAAAAAAATCTACTTTCAAATGCAATTTGTTTGAAAACTGTATCGCAATTTACTCATTTATAATAGCATTTAAATTAAATTTCCAGCCTGATTAAAAAAAAAAAAATCTATCTCTATCGCTTGCGGATTATTGCAAAATATTAATCATTTTGCACTTTAAACAATATAAAAAGTTCAGTATTTGTTTCCAGCTAACATTCGATAACAAAATTAAACTTGATTAAACAATAAATAAAATAGTATAAACATAACACAGATTTAACAGACATGTAATTGAAATAAGCGCTTAAAACCGTTGGAATAATCATAATAATAATAATAATAGTAATAAACTGCTCTAGATAAGAAAATTTAGCGATTTCTTCGGCTATTCACTTCTGGCCCGAGGCCAATACAAAGTTACCGCTTTTAATAAATTTCAAAATTTTATTTGAATATATAATTGACATATTTCATATAAAAATGCTCTTTGCTATTGTTAGGGGGAAAATCTAAAAAAAATTATTAAATGTAAAAATCTATTAGAGTTTTCAATAATAAAAAAATGGTTTTCACCTACATTCTCTATCCCGGGAAGTCCGGATTGGATGGCCTAGTGTCTATCAACTCTAAACGGAATATGTATAAGCTTTCGACATTTACGCGTTTAACGCGAAAATGTACTTTCAAATGCAATTTTTTTGAAAACTTTATCGCTATTTACTCATTTATTATGGCATTTAAATTAAATTTCAAGCATGATTTTTTTTTAAAAATTTATCTCTATCGCTTGCAATGATGTTAATCATTGTTGTCAATGTTAATCATTAAATGTTAAAATGTTTAATTTTTTTTATAAATGAAGCTGATACTAAAAAATTAAAGTTTCAAGCTCTAATCTAAAAATTCTGACTCAATATTATCGTTTTCTTTAAAAGTAATTTAAAAGCAGATACAACCGTGTCCTTTTAAGAGCATTTCATTAACATAGCTATAGAATAGAAATACAGATATTTTATTTTGTGTCATCGTTAACATCATAATTAGGACAAGTTGCTGAATTTTTCGAAGTTATATATTTCCAATAAATAAAGCAAATAAAAATTGCTTTTTCAAATGTCCCTGATGTTTTTAATAAAACCTTCCAAAATATATACTTGGTTTTAAAATATTTTTTATCATTCTGTAATAAGTTTAATTCTGTATTTTAAAAATACCGAAATTATTTATTTTACCGGATACCATCACAATTTCATGTTTTTTTTTTTTTCCTCTTTGACAATTGAATTTCGTTTAGATTTTGAGACAAATAACGTTTACGGTTTCTTTCCAAGAAACAGGTTCAGATTCCAAAAATACTCAATTAAATTATGTTACTAAGAAATTTTTAATACAACGTTTTATAACTATCGAATTTAATACAATAAAAAATTTATTTCAAATTTGAACCATCAGACAAATTTTTAGGTAAAACGATTTTTCTGATTTATTGTATGGAATTGAATGAAAAGCTCTCAAACAATTAGAGGATAAATTTTGATTATATTATACAATTTCAATAAATATAATGTTTTCGGGGGCCGCAGCGTCTATAACTTCTTTTTACTTTCGCTACCAATATTGCAAAAGAAAAGTATTTGTAATAGATTCCTTTAACACCTGAAATAAAAATATACCACAAATAATATTGTTTTGAAATAGTAGTAGCAAACGTGCCAATTTTTAGACACGCTGTGAGCTGTTAATTTCAGACATCGTAACAATGTAATATTAATAATAATATATATATATATATATATATATATATATATATATATATATATATATATATATATATATACGTGTGTGTGTGTGTGTGTGTGTGTGTGTGGGATTGAAGTAATAAATATTAAATATTAAATCGCAAGATTTTATGAGGCTCGTGAAAAGGTGAAGTTAAAAAATCCTTCCGGCCTGTACCGGGAGGAAAAGGAAGCTTTCCTATATATTCGTTTTAAAATTTTAGCTAATGTTACACGAAAACAGCAAGTTAAAATGCAAAGAAACGTTTACAAAAGATTCGTTAATACTGAATTTGAATAAGAAATTCGCCAAATTATTGAGCAATAGCCAAATTGGCTTCATTTATGAAGACTTATTTTGGTCGCCAAATTTGGCGACATTTCGTCAAATGTCGCCAATTTTGGCGAGAATTTGGCGCTAACAAATATGAATATATAGTATTATGCGTATGATTGGGAAAATTATTACAACAATGAAAGAAAATAATTTGCGAGTAATCGCGTTAATGTGCTGTTTTGTTTCAAAATGTCAGCCACCCTAGAATTTCAAACTGCTCTATCTCAGCCATTTTTTAAGATAGAGATGAACCAAAAAATTCTCTGGAATCCTCGTATCAAGGCCTACCACTTAATTAAAAAATAAATTTGAATTTTTAACTTTTTTGTATATTTATTTTAGTTCTAAAATTTTTAAGTGGCCGCCATCTTGAAACAAAATGGCGGACCAAGCTGGCCAACGAACTCGGTCGAGACATTGGTAAGCTTAATACACACAATTAGTTTCATCAAAAGTGATTTATAAATACGAGCGTTATCGTATGACATAGGTCAGATATATATATATATATATATACAGGGTGCTTTTTTTTTAACTGACGCTATTCAGAGCCGCCTGTAGCTAGTTCTAATAACTGGGTTGATACAAAATTTTGTGAATGGACTAAGAAAACCATGGGAAAAAACATTCCAACAAAAAAAAATTAGTTCCAATCACCGCCGATAGGGGGAAATGTGGCGCTGTACATTGAAAAAAAAACCCATCAGAAACAGAAAAAATTAATAATTTGGATAAAATGCCATATTTTATGCATCATTTACACTTTCCCTTTCGTTGATTGCAGTTGAAACATCCATTATCACTTTTTCTGCCACCGGTTTACGTCCTCTGCCTGACCGAACTGCTAGCGAGCCTGTTTCTTTGAATTTCAGAATCATTGCTTTCAATACATTAACGGATAAAGGTCCTTTGGGCAGTTCATGGCGTGTTCTAAGTAAACGATGATCGTCTGGTGCATTGCACTGGTTACAATAATAGAACTTCACAAGTAACGCGCGCTGCGGTAACGTGAGATTCATTTTCAATTTGAGCTGAAATTGTTTCTCGGTGTTTTTCGCATGCATTTATAACTTAAACTATTGGCGCTACTGTCGCTTGCGTAAGTAAAAAATTTGCATTTGCATTTATTGCCCGTATTTTATGCTAATTCTCAGTTGCATAAATTACCATAGCGCCACATTTCCCCCTATCGGTGGTGATTGGAATTAATTTTTTTTTTAAATCTTTTTTCCCATGGTTTTCTTAGTCCTTTCACAAAATTTTGTATCAATCCAGTTATTAGAACGAGCTACAGGCGGCTCTGAATAGCGTCAGTTTAAAAAAAACACCCTGTATATAAATCAACATTTGAACGGAGGGTGGTTTTGGGGTCTGGGGGTCATGATCGGTGAAAATATATCGAAATTTTCCGGAACGGCTCCAATAGGTAGCTTTATACTTTTTTGTATTGAAAGCTACATAAAACAGAAAACGAGATAAATGATTATTATATAGTTTTGTATCACAATGTGAGGATTATGAATCCGGTTTGCGAAATAAAGGATTTAAAGTACAGTTCTAGGTGAATTATTTCATATGTTTATAAAGATGTCATGTTATTAACAAGTGTGGAGTATTGTGATTTCATCATATTATTTGTTTGATTGAGTAAGTAATAAAATTTTTTTTAAATCAAATCGAAACAATATAGTTATTTATAGACATAAGTCAAGTAAATATGTATGATATTGTAAGATTTAAATATAAAATCCTACACAAATTCCTTGAACTTGAGTTAGAAAAACTGAGTTGCTCTGCCGTATTTAAGTGTGGTCCCCATCCCACAACTTATATATACAGGGTGATTATAAAGAAAACTATCCCGATATATGAGCCCCTATCATACCGATGAGAGAAATTGAATGAAATTTTGGTTTAAAGTATTTTGAGGTATGCGCTCAAGAATCATATGAAAAACAACAGTTTAAATCTAACAGTTACGGTAACAGTGACAAAATTTTGAAAGTTTCAAATGGCAACACCTATTTTTTTTTATTGGAATGTGATCTTCATAGCGAAAAACCATAAAAAGCGTTGGAGCGGTACCTGTAGCACGAAAATCGCCGGCGCTAGACAGACTAAGAAGAAAAGTGAAAACAACCTAGAAAGGAGAGAAAAAAACAGAAGGGAAAACATTTTATTGTTCAGTGCTATCCACCATCTGCCGCATGCAAAGTGCCATCGTGTATGAATTGGAAGATTTCTGAAACACAATAACATGTTTTGTTTTCTGTTGCTTCTCTGTCCTTATTGGATGTTTTCACTTTTCTTCTTAGTCTGTCTAGCGCCGGCGATTATCGTGCTACAGGTACCGTTCCAACACTTTTTATGATTTTTTTGCTATGAAGATCACATTCCAATAATAAAAAGTAGGTGTTGCCATTTGAAATTTTCGAAATTTTGTCACTGTAATCGTAACTGTTACAGTTTAACTGTTGTTTTTTATATGATTCTTGAGCGTATACCTCGAAATACTTTAAATCAAAATTTCATCCAGATTCTGTGATTCTTAGTCTGTCCAGCACCGGCCATTATCGTGCTACAGCTACCGTTCCAGCGCTTTTTATGATTTTTTTGCTATGAAGATCACATTCCAATAATAAAAAGTAGGTGTTGCCACTTGAAATTTTCGAAATTTTGTCACTGCAATCGTAACTGTTACAGTTTAACTGTTGTTTTTTATATGATTCTTGAACGTATACCTCGAAATACTTTAAATCAAAATTTCATTCAGATTCTGTGATTCTTAGTCTGTCCAGCACCGGCGATTATCGTGCTACAGCTACCGTTCCAGCGCTTTTCATGATTTTTTGCTATGAAGATCACATTCAGCTCATGCCTCAAAATACTTTAAAGCAAAATTCCATTCAGTTTCTGTGAACGGTATAATAGTTAGGGGCTCATATATCAGGAGAGTTTTTTTAAAAATCACCTTGTATATATTGCTTTAAATATTTTCAATGAATTGTTTTATTTTTATAAAAAAAAAAAAAAAAAAAAAAAAAAAAAAAAAAAAAAAACTTTGGCACTCCGGGAGTGCCGACAGAAGTGAAAACTTGAACAATTACGTGTGTATTTTTTGAATCGTCAGGAATTGTTTTAATATTTATGAAATATAATAATATATATATAAATGAATATATAATATGGTATGATTATTATATATATATATATATATATATATTATATATATATATATATATATATATATATATATTATTATATATATATATATATATATATATACTTTATATATATATAAATATATATACTTTATATATAATATATATATATATTATGTATATATATTTATATTATATTATATAAAATTAATTAATATATAATTATATAATATTAAATTATATAATTATATGGTTAATATTGTCATAAATATATATATATGACCTCGCCCTACCTCGCCCTAACTCGTACCGAATTATACACAATACATGTACATACTTATATACAGAGGTGTCGGTTACAGTAACAGTGTCGCGAGTTCAATGTTTTTTTCCCATCTCAAAAAATGCCCAACGCGCCTAAAGAAGTTTTCACTTCAAATATACAGAGGTGTCGGTTACAGTAACAGTGTCGAGAGTTCAATGTTTTTTTCCCATCTCAAAAAAATGCCCAACGCGCCTAAAGAAGTTTTCACTTCAAATATACAGAGGTGTCGGTTACAGTAACAGTGTCGAGAGTTCAATGTTTTTTTCCCATCTCAAAAAATGCCCAACGCGCCTAAAGAAGTTTTCACTTCCAAAAAGCTTTGGATCAGAAAACAAATGTGTTTATATACAGGATGACAGTTTTTACACTATGAAACTACATGAAACTACTATTATTGAACTACAAAATTCCTCTTAAAACCATTAATCTTTAAATCTCAAAATAATTTTTTTTTCTTATGCTTATCAACAATAATAATAAATTCTCAAACTCTAGTCTGTGAAATATAACACAACTTCCTCATTTCCCTTAAAAATAATCATAAAAAAGATACAGCGGTGGTCATTGAAAAGCGTTTCGTTATCATAGCTATAAAATAGAAATTCAGATATCCTATTTGTTTTCATTAGCATCATCATCAAGCTGAGTTACTGTATTTTCCCGGATTCATTAAATAAGAATAAAGAAAGAAAAATAAGATAAATTGCTTATTCAATTGTTTCTTCTATTTCTAAAGGTCTGTGCAATATAGCACAAATTCCTCATTTCTCTTGAAAATATTCATGAAAAAGATACAGATGTTGTCATTGAAGAGCGTTTCGTTATCATAGCTCACTGTAAAAAAGAGGGAGTATTATTACGCTTAATTTGGGTTTATGAAATGCCAAATAAGGATTAAATATGCACTAATTTTGGTGTCAACACTGAATTAAGTGTTATAATACACTTAAAATAGTTTATCTTTACTCTTTCAAAAAGAATCGGTGATATCATACACCCAGAATGACGCTTTCAAATTTATTTGGGAAACCAAAACTCCAATATAGGTGTATATTTTTATCTCGCTATCTAGCGTTTGGTGTTCAGATACACGATGACGTCAGGATGTTGCGTCAGCACACGACAACAGAGAACGAGAACGAAGCAGTCGCCATTTTGCTTTCATTTTAAAACTTCTTATTTGCTGTTTAAAACGCAAGGGAAGCAAAGTAATTAGTCCTTATTTATTTAAGTGTACTAAATAGCAGTGGCACCAACTTAAATGGCCGCTGGGGCCCGAGTCCACCCAATAATTTGCTATCCCAGCTTACCCAATTTCCATTATTGTGTTATTTATTTACCTCTGAAACGAAATTTCATCATGTGGACGTTCTCAAAATTGTTTTGTTTGAAAAACAGTGAGACAGACAGTAGGACTGTAATTAATTAAACAGATGTATAGTTTGATTTCGTTTAAAATTATTCTTCCTGCATATTTTACCTGTACGGCTATAGTGTCAATGGTCACTTATATTAATACTCTGACTCACAATCATAAAGCACTTAGATAACTGCATTTATTTTCTCGATGTTCAGCTTTTTTACGCATTTTATTTGTAATCATATCCATTGTATGATAATTGTGATAAATACTATTTTTTTTATAAAGAAAAGCTCATGACAGTATAATTTAATAAAATTACTATTTTTATACCATAAAAAAAAATTATTTTCCCCTTTTTGTTTGCAGACCACAAACATATCTTTAGCCGAAATTTCTTATGAATTTGGTACAAAGTTGAAAAAATATATATATAACGCCATCTTCAAATGGGAATAATGTGTGTGGGGGGGGGTGGCAGTTTACTTGATCAGTAGCCCAGTACCCTATAGCAGCAATGTTAGTTTTTTTTCACACAGAAGATATAAAATTGTATGAAAATGCAACATGTGTAAAGAAAATTTGAAAAATAAAGAACATTTGTTATCAACATTTACTGTGATTTTCTAAACAAAAGGTTTGTGAATTGTTTAAAAAAGTAAATGAAAAATAAAAAGGAGTGAATTATTTATTGTTAGGAAATTAGCTGAAGAAGAACCTATTTTTTCAAAAATTTTACTCATTAAAACAGATAGTGATAAAGTTTTTTTTTCTTAGAAGATTATTGGGGGGGGGGGGGGAGTTGCTTTAAATGAACATTTTGGTGCATATAAAATAAGAAAATTGTCTAATAAGGACTCTTGCAATTTAGATATTCATTTTTCAGCTACTACACAAATGAAAACTGGTGCATTGTTTTAAAGCATATTTCGGTAACATTAAATGATGTTTCATACATGGAATGCAATACTTAAAAATGCTTTGTTACATATAAAAATTGTAATATTGTGTGTAATATATCTTAGTTGGGCATTTTTAACAGTACAAGTTCAAAATTATAATTTTAGAAGAAAGTGAAAAATTTGTGTATTCCTGTTTTATGTTTAACTGGGTATAGGATATTTTGGTTAATATTAATGTATTTAACCATGAAATGTGTTTTGATAATGTTAAGTAATAATTATATGCTGTTTGGTTTGGTGCACTGCAATATGCAATTTTTTTTTTTTTTTTTTTTTTTTTTTTTTTACAATTATGATTAGTTAAAACAGTTCTTTACTTTTAACCTTGACTTATGATCTTCTAAGTGCTTATAAAAATCACTTTTTTATTGTGAAATTGCAAATATACTCATTAAACCAAAGACTTACCGTCAGGACTGCCTATCTAAGATATGAGTATGTAAATGTCTTCAGAGAAAATTCTATAATTTTTATGCTAACTTGAGTGGGTGATGGCTAAAACTTCTATAATGCTATATTGATTGTCGTTTAAACCCTTTAACTACTAACGATAAGTGCAAATAGTTCCATGTGGCCATGTAAATATGTAAGTATTTTAATATGAAAAAATACAAAGTCTAACAGAATTTCCTGACTCAGTTTATTTTAATATTCCTGTAATCATAACATTTATATTGTTAAATTTCATTGGAATTCTTTTTAATTATAACTGTAATTGAATAAGGCTTTATTAATGGTGGCAACAAAGTTGCTATCATAATTGTTGTAATTAAACACCAGATAAATCTTACAACACCAAATTATTTTTAAAGCAATCTTCAAATGTGTATGAGTAAATAAGACCGGAAATCTGTCGATCCAAATTATCCTAAGGGAAAAAGTGATTGAAAGGTAATGGACATTTACGTAAAACTACAGGCATTTTTACTGTATTTTTACCCCTCTTGATTAAAATATAACATCTTTCGAAACACCAGTAAATTTTCATAATTGAAATTTAAAAAAAAATAGCAAGGATTTCAATTACATATTTCCTAACTGACTTTTAACTATCATTTTCTGATTCAAAGAGAAAAATATGTTTAATTTTTATGCAAATGTATAACAGTGCAAACATTTTTCGCCATCAGGATAGCAGGGACAGTGAATTTATTGAGCAGATTTGGAACACCAAATTTGGTGTGATGCTGCATCTAAGTGGCATATTCTAAATTAGATAGTAGAACACCCAATTTGGTGTTAAAGTACACCAAATCAATGATGGTGTTTTATTACTCCACTTTTGATGGCAACAAAGTTGCCACCAAAAGTGGTGTTTCTTTACACTAATTAATTTTTGGTGTTTCCTTACACTAATTAATTTTTGGCGTTTCTTTACACTAATTATTTTTTGGTGTTTCCTTTCACCAATTTACAAGTGGTGTTTCTTTACACCAAAAATGATGGCAACTTTGTTGCCACCATTTTTGTGTATAGAATAGAAATTCAGATATCCTTTTTCGTGTCATTAGCATCATCATCAAACTGAGTTACTACATTTTCCGGGAATCATTAAATTAGAGTAAATAAAGAAAAATAAGATAAATTGCTTATTGAATAATTTCTTTTATTTCAAGAGGTCTGTGAAATATAGCACAACTGCCTCATTTCCCTTTAAAATAATCATCAAAAAGATACAGCTGTGGTCATTGAAGAGTGTTTCGTTATCTTAGCTATAGAATAGAAATTCAGATATCCTATTTCGTGTTATTAGCATCATCATCATGAAGCTGAGTTACTATATTTTCCCGGAATCATTAAATTCGAGTAAATAAAGAAAATAAGTTAAATTGCTTATTCACTCCTTTCTTCTCTTTTTAAAGAAATCGTTCAATACCTATAGTTACAAAGATCAAAAGATCATTAAAAAAATAATTTCCATCATACATGCATTTAATTTAATATTTTGATAATGCTCAATTTGTTTATTTCAGATAAACCAGCTAAATGCCATACTAATATTTTATTAGTCATCTTTATCACTCATTAAGTAAATTTTCGATTTTTATTGTAATGATGTTTTCTCTATATATTTTTAAAAATGCTAAAAATGAACGATTTTTCCAAAATTATATAAAATTTTAATTACGTATATGAATAGAATCGTTAAGAGTATTCATCATTACTTACTGTTTTAAAATTGCATTATATCTGTAGAATTATATTAATTTGAATAATGCTTCGATTGCAGTAAACAAATAGTTTACTATAGCTTACTACAGAACGTATATATTAGTTTAACCAAAGAAATTCATGATTTTTTTCCGAGAAAATAGTTAATGTTAAGCAAATGCGGAAATAAATATTGTTACATACAAATATTAATAAGTTTTTAATTACAATTTCAGATTTTCAAAATGCATTTTATTATTATCTATATTATAAAGGACAAACGTGTCCGTGCGTAGCGCTGACGTCATTTTGCGAATGGCAACACTTGACGATGAAATTTTGGTTTTGCGATTTTTAATACTACATTTTTTTAATTTCTAAACTTTGCATATTTTTAATTTGTACACCGTTATATAGAAAAAAAAATCTACTTTGAAATGCAATTTGTTTGAAAACTGTATCGCAACTTACTCATTTATTATAGCATTTAAATTAAATTTCAAGCATGATTTAAAACAAAATCTAGATCTATCACACGATTACAAAATATTAATCCGTTTGCACTTTAAACAATATAAAAAGTTCAGCATCTGTTTCCAGCTAATATTCAATAAGGAAATTAACAATAAATTAGCAATAAATAAAATAGTATAAATAAAACACAAATTTAACAGACATATAATTTAAATAAGCACTTCAAACTGCTGAAATTATCAGAATAATAATAAAAAAAAAAACTATTGTTGATTACGAAATTTTTAGGGATTTCTTCGGCCATTAACATTTGGTACGAGACCAATACGAAATGACCGCTTTAATAAAATGCGAAATATATTTTGAATATATAATTGACATATTTCACATAAAATTGCTCTTTGGTGTTGTTAGGAGACAATCTAAAAAAAATATTAAATGTAAAAATCTATTAGAGTTTTCAAAAAAAAAAAAAAATGATTGTCACACATATTCTCTATCCCGGGAAGCCCGGGTTGAATGCACTAGTATAAATAATAACTTCGAACATATTTTCTTTTTATGAATAATAGTTCAATTATTAAAATATTTATTAACAGTTGCATCATCTCCTTTCATAATAATAAACAGGTACAAAATGAGTCTTTTTAGGATATAGAATAGTAATTCAAGTAACGTATTTCGTGCCATTAGTATCATCATTAAGCTAAGTTGCTGGATTTTCACAAGAGCCTACGTTAGTCACGCGAAGAAACGCTCAAGCTAATGTTAAGTCTATGGGAAGGTTCTTGCGCGATTTCTCGCTCGCATTTTAATATTTTTAAATGATTTTTTTTTTGCATAGGATAGCTGAGGCCGATCCCTAACGTTGTTAGCTTTTACTTTTTTGATTTTAGTTACAGTTTTTTTATAAGTGGACATTTCTAATTTCGGAACCGGTTGGAACCGGTTCTGAAAGTGAAAGTACCCTTATATAAAAAAACTGGAACCAAAATCGAAAAAGTAAAAACTAACAACGTTAGAGATTGACCTCAGCTATCCTGTGCAAAAAAATAATTTAAAAATATTAAAATGGAGCGAGAAATCGCGCAAGAACCTTCCCATAGACTTAACATTAGCTTGCGCGTTTTTTTGCGTGACTGATGTAGGCTCTTAACCCTTTCAAGGGCGGTGTTTGCAAGGCGCGAACGCTTAATTTTAATTCCAACTGCCAAGTGACACCCAGAAATTTGTAATAAAATTTTGCTTTTATAATATATGCAAAGAAAATCTTTTAGTTATTTTCAAATAGATTTGATCGTTAATTCTGGTGTCAGTCAAATATTTCAACATTTTAGTAAAAAAAGTCCTTTGCCTTTGAAAGGGTTAAATACTTACAAACAAATAAAAAGCAGACGAATTGCGTATTCAAATGTCTTTGCTGGTCTTAATGACACCTTTCAATATATGTAGTTGATTTTAAAATAACATTTTATTTATAATATTTCTTATCATTTAGTTTTTAATAAGTTTAGTACTTTGCAAATTTATGTTTTCAGTGATAGAATGTTGATGTTATGTTTTTAATTTATTAGTCAACTTGAGTATTTAAAAAGTTCATTATAGAGTCTTTAAAACATAACATTTATGATTTTTTAAAAGCAAGAATAATTTTATTTAAACTAGTCGAAGGGGACCACCGTAATACCCCCATCATGGATTTGCATAATATAAAATATGAAAATAAAACATATGTCAACTATTTACAAAATGCATTGCAATTCAAATAAAATCCTGGCTTGATGACGTCATAAACTTTAAATGCTCTATTACTGAATTGCGTAAAAGAAACATCCTTATAACTGCAAAAATGATAATCATATTAACTAACAGTTTACTGCGTCGGATTAAGAGTCTCTTTACTAATTAAAATATATCTTTGAATTGAAATTTAAATGAAATACAGGGTCATGAAAAATCGAAGAGTGTGGAAATAGGATTACAAATATCTCGGCAACTCATTATCCGATCGATTTCATTATTTATGCAAAATTTATGTTTCTTTTATTGTCCTTTATATTCACTCCTTAAAGTAAACAATTTCGAAAAATTTTATGTACCTTTTATCAGAACGAATACTTCGAAAGTCCGAAAAAAATAGTTCCGGATAATCGAGGTTACTGAAATTCAATAAGCTCCTTCCCATTATTACATACTAAGTGCATACCAAGTCTCTATCTCAATTTGTTCGGGATATAGAGAGTTTACAGACACACACACACAGACGGACGGCACTTTTTTTTAATAGCTGACTATCTGAAATCATCAATTAAAAAACTAGTCATTGGAGGCCACTGTAACACTTACACATGATGGATTTGCATACCATAAAATATGAAAATAAAACATGCGTAAAATGCATTGCAATTCGAATAAAATCCTAGCTTGATGACCCCATAAACTTTAAATGTTCTATTACTGAATTGCGTAAAAGAAACATCCTCAAAACTCCAAAAATGTTAATCATACGAACTAACGGTTTATTGCGTCTTATAACCGTCTTATTTCCAATTAAAATATATCTTTGAATTGAAATTTGGATCAAATACAGGGTCATGAAAAATCGAAGAGTGTTCAAAATATGATTACAAATATCTCGGCAACTAATTATCCGATCGACTTCATTCTTAATGCAGAATTTATGTTTTTGTATTCTCTTTTATATTTATCTCTTTTATATTACTAAGTTACCAAATTTCAAGTCTCTATCTCAATTTGTTTGGAGATAGAGCGTTTACAGACACACACACAGACAGACGGACGGCGAATTTTTTTTACTAAAAATATGTCTCTCCAGTGGAATCTCCATTGTCTGAAACGTGTAAATCCGTCAAAACTTTTTTTCAATTTTCAAAACGATTATAGGATTTACCTCGAGGCTAATTAAAAAGACAGGCTACCGTGGTGCATTCCACTTAACTTTTTTTACAGACCGCTAGAGTGACATGTTGCTCTTTTCGTACACCTGCATTGGTGGATTCTAGCATCACGTGACTCCCGCGGTCTGTAAAAAAAGATACGCGTCAAGTACCGCGGTAGCCTTTCTTTTTCGTTAGCCTCGGATTTACCTTATACTACGTATGATGTGAAGTAAAAATGATCAATTAAATATTATTATTTAGGATAAATAATATATTTTAAATGGTATGGGCAGTATTTGCTTTAGACACATGTGTATAAAATATATCATTAATCTACAAAAGTTTTCAAGACTTATAATTTTAACTATTAATCATTCAATATTGAATGGCTGATTTGTTTCATAAATATCTCTAATACTACTAAAATAATTTTCAAATTCATTTCTGCAAAACATGACAGAACGGCGACACTTCCTTTAAAAATAATTGATAAACAGATACAACAGTGTCCTTTCAAGAGCATTT
Organism: Maratus michaelseni; assembly: GCA_963931845.1. NCBI lineage: Eukaryota > Metazoa > Arthropoda > Arachnida > Araneae > Salticidae > Maratus > Maratus michaelseni. The sequence continues at coordinate 348,091,290 of OZ007590.1, read as the reverse complement.
GGATATCATAGTTATGGAATAGAAATTAAGATATCCTATTTCGTGTCATTAACGTCATCATTAAGGTAAGTTGCTGGAATTCCTCGGAATCATAAAGGAATCATTAGTTCCTTTATTATTCAAAAATATAAGATACAATTCTTATTCAAATATTTCTGCTGTTCTTAAAGATCACTTTCGATATGTTTAGTTGTTTTAAAGCATCAGGTACCTTTTTAAACTGTCATAAAATATATTTTATAAAAGTTTATATTAAAATTTGTTTCTTTAGGAACATTTTAAAAGAAACCCCATGCAAAAAGTTTGCTTTAGAAGTGAAGTTATTCCCAATGTAGTTTGAGCTCATTTATACAATCAATGGTAATTTTATCTTAAACCCTTAAATCCCTAGTGTACCAAATTTGCAAACTTTTTATCTAACTTTTAATAAATAAATCAAGTTCTTTGCCACCACTATATTTATATCGAAATATTAGTGGTGTAAAAATCCCATAAATTTGTTACTAAATAAACTTAAAAAAGTATCTTAAAATTTCTGGTGTCAAATCCTTAATATTAGTAAAAAAACAAACACAATTCTGAAATTAAAATTCATCCATTTAAGGGTTAAGGATTAGAGATATATTTTTAACTTTATTTAGTAGCATATTTATGTGATTTTTACAGGATTAATATTTCGATATAAATATCGTGGTTGCGAAGAATTTGGTTTATTTATTAAAAGTTAAGTAAAAAGGTGTTGCAAATTTCACTAAGCATTTACGGGTTAAATTCAATTTTCTCAAAGGTTTGATTTTGGTCATTGCGCGCATGATTTTTAAGAAATGGCTGTTTCATGAAATTAAATGTATAAATCTTATACATTCCTAAAATGACCTTTTTTAGTTTAATCAAGTAAGGATTTTAGAAATTAAAATTTTTAGTTTTTAGCTCACGGGCTATCAAAGCCTGAGAGCTAATGTGCCCGCAAGTTCTGTATGTACGCATGTATGTATGTACGTATGTATGTATGTAGCGGGATAACTCTTGATAGAAATATCCGATTTGCTGCAAATTTTGTATATAGGTCCATTCTGATAAGGCACTTACCTGATTAGTTTTGGGGGTTCATGGTTTAGTATAAAGGGGGAGACGGGGGCTAATCTACTCCCTTAATTTAGATAAATGGGTGTTTGATGCAGAATTATCCGATTTGCATCAAATTTTGTACATAGGTGAATTCTGATAAGGCGCTTTTCTGATTAGTTTTGGGTGTTCATTGGTTAAGTATAAAGGGGGGAATGGGGACTAACCCCCCTCAACTTAGATAAATATGTTTTTCATGCAGAATTATCCGAGTTGTTTCAAATTTTGTACATAGGTTCATTTTGATAAGGCGCTTCCCTGATTAGTTTTGGGTGTTCATTGGGTAAGTATTAAGGGGGAACGGGGTCTATTCCCCCCTAAATTTAGATAAATGGGTATTTCATGCAGAATTCACCGATTTGCTTCAAATTTAGTATACAGGTTTATTGTCGATTTCTTTATTTTTCGAGGGGCATTATTCTTTGAAATAAGAGTATAATATACAATTAGTGGGAATAGTCAGTGAGCTTAACGCCACGATGAATCATGCATCCATCATAGATTATGAAACACTTTCCAACACTAACAGAATATTATTACGAAATTTAATTTTGTGATACGATGAAATGATATATCTAAATACGCAATTTAAAACAATACACAACTCAGTGAAAATCCATTTTCAGCAATTGCTGCCCACTCATGCTGCCCTGTATACGGTTTGCAGAATTTGTAAATAACACGTAAGACACTAAATTGCATATCACAGCGGAAACAGCACTTCTAACAATTACCGATCATATTCAATCCTTTAACCGAATTCTCTTGTGCGTCTGTGTACATCAACGATAAATTAAATGCACTCCATAATCTATATAACATAAGTTGTATTGATCAGTGATCCTTTTCAATTTCATTACAGACCGGGAGGCGGCAGCACAGACAATCACCTCATCGAGTTTACAGCTGAAATTCCAGAATTAGTTAAAACTTGATTCGCATATTAAAACGCAATCGGTCTGACAAGTCATATCTTGGTGGAAAACACCAGAAAAACCCGATTTTAGCGCTTAGCTCGTAGGTTTACCATTGTGTGTTCCTGCTAACAGTCCTCCATGTTTTCATAAACTGTGGGTGCAGGAAAACACAATGGTAAACCTACGCTTCAACACTGTAAAAAATGGGGAGTATAATTACGCTTAATTTGGGTTTATGAAATGCCAAATAAGGTTTAAATATGCACTAATTTTGGTGTCAACACTGAATTAAGTGTTATAATACACTTAAAATAGTTTATCTGTACTCTTTAAAAAAAAATCGGTGATATCACACACCAAGAATGACAATTTGAAATTAATTCCGGAAACCAAAACTCCAATATAGGTGTACATTTTTATCTCGCAATCCAGCTCTGTGGTGTTGAAATATACGATGACGTCAGAGTGTTGCGTCAGCAGACGACAACAGAGCAGAGAATGGAATGAACCATTTTGATTTCATTATGAAGTGCTGTTAAAAACATAAGGTAAGCCTAGTAATTATTCCTTATATATTTAATAGATAATACTAAATAGTGTTTGTATAGTTAGATGAGGGAAATTAACTAAACAAAGCATGAGAATTTTTACTTTGTTAGTTGTTTTTGCTTAATAATCCTCTTCACGCACTTGACAACACTCGATCGCTAATGTTAATTCTATATTCTATAGGCATTATTTTTCTAATATCTCGTTTGTATTTGAATAGTTTTAAATGTTTTTTTTTTTTTTTTTTTTTTTTTTTTTTTACATTGGGTAGCAGAGATTAATCTATTTCCGCCGTTGATTACGTTTTCGATTTTCTTTGCGGATTTTTTTTAGGAAGATGCTTTTACTTTCGAAACCGGTTCCGAAAATGAAAGTATCTTCGTAGAAAAAAATCGAAAAAGTAATCAACGGCAGAAATAGAGATTGATCTCTGCTATCCAGTGCAAAAAAAAAATAAAATAAAATAAAATAAAATCATTTAAAAATATTTAAATGCAAACGAGATATTAGAAAAATAATGCCCTATAGAATTAACATTAGCCCTTAATAAAAAATTATCATATTTTAGAACATAATATTTAGTTCCTGTTTTATTTTTAAAGCAAAATACTTGTGGATTGCATTAAAAGAACATTTAAATCATATTTTAAAGGGGAAAAAATCAGTAGTGTATGTTGTATCTGAATAATAACGTTTAGAAATCATTGTTTATGTGAAAAAAAAACAGTATTTATTGTTAAATATCTAAGCAGTCCATAGTGATTTGAATTTTCATAATTTTTCCTCTGTACTGTGAGGAGTTTTGAAATCTTGTATGCAGCATAATTAAAAGTAAGCTTATTCCCTGGACTACACTCTCTTTGTGTTTGGCTTTTCTAGAAATTCGTATTACCATTTGTTAAACATTTGCTCAAAAGCAAACTTTTGTGATTATAAAAATATAATTTGCTGCTTCCGTAGAAGATTTTTAGCTTTTGGAAATCTACTTTTATTTATTTTATAATTCTGCAATAGTTGTGATATAATTAATATAATCCTAATAACAGTATTTTTTACAAATCTTCTAGATTAAAAAAAAAATGACCCCCCCCCCACACCCCCTTAGGAAAGATTCTCAGGTCACCAAATGAAACTGTTCAAAAATCGAACTTTGTTTTGGGATCCTTTTACATTTTTTAACATTCTTACAAATACTAAATTGTAATATGTATAAAAACTGCAAATAAGTGTCTTAAATTAGTTTAAATAAGTGTTTTAAAAACAATAACTTTAAAATGCAAAGTACATCCTTGATTTTGTCAATTTTTTTTATCGTATACAAATACAACTTTAAAATCCTTAAGGGTAGGGAATTTTAATAAAATAATTAAAGGTTGCAACTCTTTATGAAACGGGTGAACCGCAAGCTTTTTATTTATTGTTGACATCATCACTTATTATTTCACCAGTATAATTATACACTAGTTTACACTGGAAATTTTTATTCTCCAGCCTTTTCTTTTCTTAGTATACAATGATGTTATCAACAATTTAATAAAAAACATAGTGCCTAGAATATGAATATACACTAATTTATCTTTCTGCATAATACTTTGATTAAAGGTTGCAACTCTTTATGAAACGGGTGAACCGCAAGCTTTTTATTTATTGTTGACATCATCACTTATTATTTCACCAGTATAATTATACACTAGTTTACACTGGAAATTTTTATTCTCCAGCCTTTTCTTTTCTTAGTATACAATGATGTTATCAACAATTTAATAAAAAACATAGTGCCTAGAATATGAATATACACTAATTTATCTTTCTGCATAATACTTTGATCATCTATATATATATATATGTGTGTGTGTTTTTGTGCGTGCATGTGTCAGAGAGAGAGAGAAAAAAAAATATGAGCCTCCGCTACATTTTCTTGAGACCCCCCCCCCTATTATTCACATCTAGCTACAGCCCTAATTTTTAAATATTAGAAACTTTACTTATTTTTTCTTGATTTATGCTCTTGTATATGGTATTATTCTAAAATTTGATTTAGTTTATATTTTATCATTTTTAGCATGGAAAAAGATATTTTGGTATCCTATAATTCAAGAAGTAAATTGTTTAATTTACCAGCATCATTGGATGAATTTGAAAATGTAAGATATTTAAATTTTGCAATGTTTTTTGTAAAGAAATTAATGTTTACTATTTTCTAAACAATATTGATGTTTAATGCTACTTTATTAAATGGTACTTGTGTACTAACGCCACCGCAGCAGAAGTTGCGCTAATGTGCCAATAAAGAACAATCTTGTTGTTTGCACGCGCACACAGTTATCTTTTGGATTCCTTGTTGTTTGCTGATTTTTGACGCCATTTTTTAGTGCTATAAAAGATTGGCGGCACTTAAAAACCGCCAAATCTGTACCTACGGTTGTGTTAATACGTAAGTAAATATTAAATTTTAACTTTCTTCTTTATTGTTTCATTTTCCCCAAAATTTATCAACTTTGAACTTTAAAAGTTAAATCTAAAGCTCTATTAAAGCTGTTTTCAAGTTCACTGTGCAACAAATTCAAAATTTTCTGACACAATGACGGGCTAATTTTTAAATGTAAAGATACAAACAGTGTTGAATTCAGGAGGTGACCAAGGGTGGACAATAATAAACGTTGTATGTGTCACATGTTAAAAAATATACACAATCTTTATATAAATATGTATTATTTTATGTATACTAGATGGAACCCGTCAAAACCTGACAGAAACAAATTACTATAACAATATGAGTAAAATAAGCTTCTTTATTATTTAATAGGGGGATAGTATGAAAAAGTGTTTCATAAATTTTATTTTAGAAGTTCTTCCCCTAGTGAAACACAGTACTATTTTCGATGCAAACTCCAAACAGACAATCTGTAAACAACTGTGTAATGCAAATCCTTTCGAAATTGCAGTTATATTCAGTACTGCAAGAAATAAATTTTCAAGGACTTATGATCATGCAAATAGTATATTCCTTTGTCCATATCATATTCAGTAAATAAAAGAACGTAGTATAAATAAAGTACATTACCCTGTGATAATACAACCGAGTGAGCTCCTATGCGCATTCTGCATTGCATCTGCTCAAAGACACCATGGAAATTTTATGTTAAGGCGGTATTAAAAAAATATTTTTCCACGCTCAGCAACTCAAAATTTTGAGACACATTTTCAGACTCATTTTTAAAAGTAAAAACATGAAACTTGGCGGTGTGATTTATGAAGAGATTTATAAGGGACCTATGTTTTTATTTTTCGTTCAATTAATTAGAAATTGAATTACGAACATTTATTTTCACAGTATAATTTTTTTTTGTTTTCAGCGCTATCGCTTTGGGAAATTTTGTTCAAAATGTCCACTTTGACAGCATTTTTTGAAATATATTCTGCCTTTATCAAAACATTGAGACAATACAGACATTATAAAAGTTTCTGAATAAGAGAACCTGCCAATTGGAGGCATTTTAGAGCAAAATTGAATTTAAAAATGTGTATCAAAATAAGCAGTTTGGATTTGAATACTCTTAATTTTTTTTTTTTTTAATATTTAAAAGAATGTTTTAAAATGTCCTCTTTAATCATTGTTCGTTTCAAATCCATATCTTCTAAAACACATCCATTGTTGTAAACTAATCAATTTTTATGCAAAGATGGAGAAATTTTCGCTATTGCCAAACTATGGGATTTAAAGCTAAAAATAATGATCGTGGCGTCACATTCAGTTGACGTCAAATGCGTTACACGTGCTTGTTATTTCATCAAATGATTTTTAATTGGATGTTAATGATTTTTTAATGATGTTTTACTGATTTATTAGTTACTTCATTAACCAAAATAAAAATTACGTCTTCGACATCATGATATTTAAACAGAAAAAGCATTGAAAAAAGGTTGCAATGTGTAGTTACGTACAATAGATCACTTTCAACTGACATCACAAATATTTATCCAACAGTCGAGAGGGATAATTAAAAAAAATAATGTAAATAAATAAATATCAAAGATTATTTTGGTTTCTTTTTTCTTTAATGTATTGTAAATTTTATTGTTTAAACTTGCTGAGAAATGATACTTTAATGAATGGGGCTTTCCTAATTTCTTTTTCTTTCGTTTCTTTTCCTTACTTTTTTTTTTGAGATTCAAATGGCAACATTCTTTCATTTGTTTATTGGATGCTACAGTTTGGCAAATAATTTGGCGATAGTTTTTTTTTTTTTTACGGAAATTGGTTGACTGGATAATATAGAAGTACCAGAATATTTTTCTGCATTTTATAGTTATATTAATAAAAATACATTTTTAAGCTTTGCTGAATCACTTACTTGTTCACTTTTTCATGCATTACATTACTGAAGATTGACCTGTTATTCTTTTAAATATCCTCTACTTACATAAAAAAATAGCATGTGTTTTCTATGGTGTTTCTCATAAACATTGTAAAATTAAGATTATTAGATTTTATTCAACTTCAACTGTCATAACTGCTGATGAAGCAGTTATTTTTGGCGATTTTTCTGTTACCTGTAAAATGGTTGTTTTTGGTATAGCCGTAAATAAGAAAAAAATTTCCAATCGATCAAATAATTGTATTTCGTTAATCATTATATTTTCTGATTTTTAAGCTAAGAAAGAAACAATAATCATGGATTTAATTAATTTTTCAATTTTTAATCATTAATTTCAGTACACCCAAACAATTTTGATTAAATCGGTACAGATGTCACTGCACAGGGTTTTCTTTTTGGCACCATAAATGGCGATTTTTGCTGGGTATAGCAACCTGTTTTTTTATAATAAAAATGAATATATGTGTAAATAAATCAAATAATATAAAAATAATAAATTCAATTAAATGCGTGTGTGTAATAAAAGATTGGGAAAATTGGGTTTTTTTGCCAAAATGGCGCAAAGAAAAATTGCACAAATCCCGGTGCGTCTGCGACATCTGTTCCATTAAATCATGTAAGGGTAGTTTTTATTTAATAAATAATGAATTTTGTAAGAAGCCTATGGCTATGTTAGTAAAATGGATTTTGAGAATGGGCTTGCTTTATTAAATGAGTTTTTATGAAATAGGCCTCCAATTTTGTCAGGATCAACTCCTGGTATGGTTACTGAATTTATACAAGATGTACTTGAAACTTATGCATTCTTATTTGATGTTTCAGGAGGTGTATGCTAGATTTTGTATTGATCGGACAGTATCCATTATTATACAGTTTTTTAATGAAGTTTGGCAGGAGTACATTGATGTACAAAAAGATGAAAACATTCTTCCAGGTAAGAAATATAGAATTGTGTTAGATACACCCAAAGTATTATATATTGAAAATTCAGTTCCTGACTGTGCTGAATCGAAATCATCATCCCATATAACTGAACCATTTTTCACTGATGAGAGAAATGCTTCTGGTTCCTGTGAATCATCAGAACCAGATCTATTTGCTGCAGCAACTCCACAGTCATCTTTTCCCCTAGATAATTTCACAATAACCGCTAAAGACTTTTCAAGTCGCCTAAGACAAGCTTTGCAAGATGAGGTACCCTTACCTAGGGTTTTGCGGTCAGAATTAATACATACCATATGTTCATCTGTTGTGAAACATTCAAAATATCCGACATCAGTTATGGTGACCGACATGGCAAGAGCCATTGTTTCTAAATACCCATATTTAAAAGAGACCATTGGAACTGGATATGGTGGATGGCGACAGGCTATTCGAGATAAATTGAAAAATATGCGTAGATTTGATCAAAGTGAGGAAGTAAAGCAGAAGAAAATAACCAATAAGTTCCATAACAAAGGAGAAAAAGCGAATGAAAAGAAAGAAATACCATAGTTCAAAAAACAACTCATGGTTATTAATGAACAGGCTAGTGCTTCATCTGAGTTAAATGAAACATTTGACATTAGAAGAGATGAAATTGTCAATCAATATATGAAAGTTGCTGATTTAAAAATTAAATATCCAAACTTATTTAATAAACAGCACTTTGCTGATGAATTTTTCCGAATAACAGGGAAATCTAACATTTTTCAGTGTATTCCAAAATTTCTCAGTTTATATAATAAGCAGCTCTATAATTTATTATTGGCACGAAAAAGCCTTCCTTCATGGGTTGAAACTCTGAAATGTCTCCAAGAGCAAGCTGACACAGCAATAGCTAAAGATGAATTTCTGCTGATCTCATTACCTGTGCATTTTTCTGAAGACCAGCTATTTTTAACATACACGGTAAGTGATAAATTACAAATACTGTTATTAATTTATTTGATTATCTGCAAAAATAAGGTGTCTTTGGAGAAGAAAGGTTTAACATAAGAGTAAGAGTTTCCCCCTTCCCCTCCTCGAGGGATGTTGTGCCTAATGTTTACATAAGATAGTTAGGTAATATTTTATATGCAATGTTGCTTTCACATTTACAAAATGACAGCATTTTTTTATACAATTTTTATCGCTCTTATTAAATGTTTAAAGTTTTTATAACATGCTATTTAATTTATTTACAGTGTTAGTGACCGTACAAGACAATAACATGTTTTGGTACTTTTCCATTATACTGACACCATGCCAAAATGTATGTTAATGCATAATGTATATATTAAATGTATGCTTGGCGACAATGGTATCCGTATAATGGAAAAGTAACCATATTTTTCTTGCCCACTTTTATTTTCTGTGCATCTATATTAGAAACATTTCTTTGATATTAAATTAAAATGTCTTGGTTTGTAACATTATTTTTCTTTTTTATGAAATGTGTGAAAAGTATGTATTTTATTTGCATGTGTTAGAAATGAATTTAATGTGGTTGAAAATGATAGGAATATTATTTAGCAGTGTGCCACCTGTTATTGACTTGCATAAAAAGTATTGTTATTACATACATGTAAATGTTTAAAATGTCTTCCATTGCCCTTAAATTTTCAGGAAAAGATTTCTAAGATTCCTGCCTAATATGTTAGAAAAATCCTAGTTTTAGCTCTGCATTTAATCAAAGACATTCTTATAAAAATGATTTTCATCATGATTTAAATTTCAGTTTAAATAATATTTAATAGAGCCTCCGTACAAAGCCCTGTGGGTCGGTTTTGGGTTGGGAGATGGGGGTGAAGGCTGATTGTGCAAAATGTTGGGGATTTTCAACATTACAATTGAATAATAGGTAAAATGTAGCACTATAATAAATACGGCAATGTTTTCACATTTTATAAATAAATTATACGCCTCAATTAATATTTCACAGGTTTCTATGAAAGGAGACTGCAAATATCAGCTTTAACTATTGTTGCTCATGTGTTTATAAATTACTTTCATATGCTAAAAAAATGAGTCACTTGTCTCTAAGATTGATTAGAAGCTATAACTTTTAGATTTCACCTAGTATTAGAAAAATATTTATCTATCAAATCTTACATTTAAATTAAACAACCCTGATAATGTAGTCTGTTTCCTTATGTCACAATCTCATTAAAGATTTGAATTGCTTGATAAAGAATCAAACTAAAGATCTCATCAAAATGATAAATATTTGCTTGTACAAACCTTTTTTGTTGTTGTTGATGTTGCCCATATTTATGTAATTTACAATAGACTGCCAAAATAAAGCATTTATAGTCAGTTACAACAGATGAAAGAGAAAAAATACATTCTTTATTTCACATATCAGAATCTGCTAAATCTCTTTAACTGTTTGTTAAAGGATTACTAAACTTGTAGTATCAATAAATATTTCTTTATAATTTTTCTTCCTGCATGCCATACTTTCTAAGTTGGTTTGTTTTCTGCACGTTACTCTTTGTATAAGTGAAATATAGCTAAAATCTATGTGGTAAATGTTTTGTGTATAAAACGATAAATCTTGTCTTAATCTTTCTTCTACATTATCAGTTATCAAGTTTTATAATAGCATGCTTGGATGATCAAGGGTCGATCCAGGAAAATTTTGGGGTCTATTTAGAGCCCGTTCACAAAAATCTTATTTAACAAAACATTCTCCTTCACAAAATTCTTTTTAAAAAGTAGACACTTTCACAAATTTCTATTCCATAAAAACATACTCTTCATTGATTATTTTTATTTCGTTATGTTTTAAAATTTGTAATTTGACAACAAAACAAGTTCACTGAAAAGTAAAACTTTAACAGAAGGACTTAAAGAAAAAATTATTATTAAATGCTTCGTTTGAATTTGAGTTAGCTAAATTTCATCCTTTGTTACAAAATGTTATTTTTCACAAAAATATGATAAATTTCACAATAATAACTTATTTTTCACAAAATGGGCCCCAAGAAGAAAAAAAAAAACTGCATCGACCGCATGATGAGGTTTATGCTATATTTAAAGAAAAAAATTAAAATTGTATTTGTCATGCAGTGAAATCGAGTAGCACTGATTTTAATTTTAATTTCTCTTATAGGCAACTACTTCTATTGATGACATTAAGAAAGCAGGTTATTCATCGCCTCATGTAGGAATCATTGGGTTTGAGACTAAACAAGAAAAATACTATGTGCTAGCTGAGCATGAAATTATTCTCCACTGCAATTCATTATCGGAAGCAGTCACCAATCTGATAGCATCATACTTTATATTTAATTGCGAGTATCCAAAACGTTGCATCAAAACCCTTATTTTTATAGAAAAGTTCATCTTTGACATTCAGTCAGACAAGAAGAAATTACCATCAATTGTTGTAAACTTTGCACAAAAACTTAAAAATTGTATGTAAGGATAACAATTAGAAAGACATTTTATACTTAAGTCAATTTATATTGTTTAGTGCTTTATCTTTTTTATAATCATGGTTTTAATTTGTAATTTTTGCCCAAACATAATATTTACAGTTTTTACCAAGTATCTTACTCATTTAAACTTGTTTCATAGCCAAGAAAACAATTTTTTTTTGCAATGTGCTGTTCATGACTGTCCAAATACGTTCACTAATTTTCACGCATATAAATCTCATGTTTATAGAAAACACAGGAATACATTTTCTCAAGATAGATCTATTTTTCCTGGCCATTACATATGTAAAACATGTATCAACTGTCCACAAGTAAGCTGCTTTAAAAATCTGCCAGATATTTCAAAACATTTGAATGTACATACAAAACAAAATAAAACAATATTTTGCCCTTTCATAAGCTGTACAGCCAAATTCAAAAGTTTTTCCTCTTATCGATCACATTTGAGTAGAAAACATACATACTATACGCACACTGATAAAAGTAAAAATAATTTGAATAATTGCGATGAAGAATTTTTAAGTCACATTAATTGTAGTAAAGATCCGTTAATGGACTTTGAATCAATAAATGTAGAAGATGATATAGGTGCAACTGAAGAAAATTTTGATTCAAAAATGAAACGACATGTTAGTTTATTATTATTAAAAGCTCAGGAAAAACACATGCTACCTCTGTCCACAACCCAAAAAATCTTGCAGGATTTTAATTCTTTGTTGAAAATGCAGAGTGATTATTTAATTAACAAAATTAAAAATGAAACTTCTAATTTAAGTATAAGTAATGAGAGTTTTCTAAAGATTAATGAAATTTTGAAACAAAATTGTATTTTTGAGAGCATTGATTCATTATCTAATAATTATAGGAGAATGAAGTACTATGAAACAAACATGCAAATGGTTCTTCCTGTTGAGTATATTTTAGGAAATAATAGTTTCAACAAGTCGTGTTGTTTTCATTATGTGTCTATATTAAAAACTTTGAAATTTTTGTTGATGCAAGATGATGTATTTACACAAGTTGTGAACCCTAAGTGTGACAAAGCCAAAAATCTTATAACAAGTTTTGATGATGGTAAATTCTGTAAAACTCATCCCCTGTTTTCTACCAACTTCCATTCCTTAAAATTAAATCTGTTTTGTGATGAATTTGAGATTTGTAACCCATTAGGTGTTCATAGAAAAACTCACAAATTACTGGCATTTTACTATGTTCTAGGAAATGTATATCCACAGTATAGATCTTCAACTGATATAATTCAATTAGTTATTATTTGTAAAAGTACAGATGTGAAATATTTTGGTATTGGTAAAATTGTTGAACCCTTAGTTAAGGATTTGAATATTCTTGCAACTGATGGAATTTCTGTGAGAGCTGAAACTTTTGTTGGCTGTCTGTCTTTTATTAGTGGTGACAATTTAGGAAGCAATATGATTGGTGGTTTTGTGGAATCATTCTCTAATAAAGTAAACTGTTATTGCAGAACATGCTTGTGTAATAAGGCTGAGATACAAAACACATATACTGATGATCATATTACATTGAGGACTCCTGAAAACTATAAACAACATGTAACAGAGTTGCTTGCTGATGACACAAAGTTAATTCAGTATGGAATAAAAAACAATTCTCCATTTAATTCAGAATTTTTTCATGTTACACGTGGTCTCCCTCCTGATATTGCCCATGATTTGCTAGAAGGAGTTGTCCCATATGAAACAGGTTTAGTTTTAGAAGCTTTACACACACACAAAGTAATTTCTATTGATTATATAAATAAACAAATTGAAATGTGGCCTTATGGACCTTTAGATTCTATTGATAAACCATCTTTAATAAATAAAAAATGTAAAATAAATCAGACAGCTGCTCGAATGTGGACACTTGTCAGATTACTCCCGTTAATGTGTGCTGCTGTCATTCCTGAAGACAATTCATATTGGAAATTGTTTATAGATTTAAAGGGTATTGTTGAACTTATTTTTGCCCCTGTTCTCACAGTAGACCATATTGCTTATTTAAAAATTAGAATTGATGACCACCTACATTTTTTTAGAGAACTTTTTCCTGATAAAATGATGATACCAAAGCAGCACTTTCTTATTCATTACCCTTCTCACATGTTAAATTTTGGGCCTCTCCGTCACTGTTGGACATTGAGATTTGAAGCGAAGCATTATTATTTTAAGAGACTTGCTGCAATAGGAAAAAATTTTAAAAATATAACTGTCACATTAGCAAATCGTCATCAATTACGTCAAGCATATTATGCTTGTAATTCAAATGGATAACTTCAGCATAATAAATCGGTTGGGATTACCAAACCACTTGAATTAAGTTCTATACAACCAGAAGCTGCTCAGGTTATTGTGAAAGACAAAGGATTTACTAGGGAACTATATTCTGTTTCACACTTTACTATTAACTTTTTAAAATATGTTAGTGGTTTATTTATTGTTAGGAAATTAGTTGAAGAAGAACCAATTTTTTCAAAAATTTTGCTCATTATAACAGATAGTGATAAAGTTTTTTTTCTTTTAGAAGATTATGAGTGTGTTTTCAATGATCATTTTGGTGCATATAAAATTAAAAAAATGTCTAATAAGGACTGTTCAAGATTTTTTTTTATGGATGCAAGTCTCTTGCAATTTAGATATCCATTTTCCAGCTACTACAAAAATGGAAACTGGTACATTGTCTTAAAACATATTTTGGTAACATTAAATGATGTTTCATACATGGAATGTAATACTTAAGATTTTTTTTGTTACATATAAAAATTGTATAATATTGTGTGTAATATATCTTAAGTGGGCAATTTGAACAGTACAAATCCAAAATGACAATTAAAAAATTGTGTAAGCCTGTTTTGGGTTTAACTGTAGGTATACTATTTTGGTTAATATCAATATATTTAACCATGAAATGTGTTTTGATAATGTTAAGTAATAATTATATGCTGTTTGTGTGGTTTGGTACACTGCAATATGCAATTTTTTTTTTTATGATTAGCTAAAACCGTTCTTTACTTTTAACCTTGACTTATGCTTTTTTATGTGCTTATAAAAATCATTTTTTTATTGTGAAATTGCAAATATACTGATTTGACCAAAGGCTTACTGTCAGAACTTTGCCCACCTAAGATATGAGTAAGTAAATGTCTTCAGAGAAAATTCTATAAATTTTTTTGCTAACTTTATGAGAAAAGTATGTGTCTAACCCATTGGTCTGCAAGCTGTTAAGAATTATTATAAGCATTGCTTGCCTGTTCAAATTAAGTTAGGTTATTTTGTTTATTAATGCATTCAAATTTCTTTAAGATATTTTGAATTTAACTTTTTTTCTTTCTTCACTGTATTTCATTCGTTCTTACTTAGTTATTAGTCTCTGATTATTTTCATATAATACTTTTAGTATTGACAAATGTGTATTATACTTTCCAATTCAGTATTAGTTAAATAAATATCATAAAAGTTATTTTGTTCTTAATTCTTACTATTAAAATTTTGAATAAATTCTGCATACATGGTTACCTGATTATTCTATTGACCAACTAAGTTATAACCAGAAATGTAAGATGTGTTGGGATGCCATAGTTAAATATCACTAACAAGTAATACTTGTAATTAAATCCAATTAATTTAAGCTTCTTAAGAGTGATATTTTAAAATTAATTTTTATTTAAAGTGAGTAACATTTTCCTTGGGGTATTTCTTAAGAAATTTATTCAAAACGCAAAACATTCATTACTAGGATAATAAAATATTAGGTGTTAATAAGAGTGGGGGATGGCCATAACTTCTACAATGCTATATTGAAAATCGATTAAACCCTTTCACTACTAAAAATAAGTGCAAATAGTTTCATGTGGCTTCATTGTTAAATACGTAAGTATTTTGACATGAAAAAATACAAAGTCTAACAGAATTTCCTGACTAAGTTTATTTTAACATTTATGTAATCACAACATTTATATTGTTAAATTTCTATATGGAATTCTTTTTAATTATAACTGTAATTGAATAAGGTTTTATTAATGGTGGCAACAAAGTTGCTATCATAATTGTTGTAATTAAACACCCGATAAATCTTGCAGCACCAAATTCTTTTTTATAGCTCTTTTCAAGTCTTTGACCGGAAATATGTCGTCCCAAATTATCCTAAGAGAAAAGGTGATTGAAAGGTTGTGGATATTTACGTAAAGCTACCGGCATTTTTACTGGATTTTTCTTCTTTTGATTAAAAGATAACATATTTTGAAACATCAGTAAACTTTTATAATTAAAATTAAAAAAAATTATATTGAGGATTTCAATTACAGATTTGCGAATTGACTTTTAAATATCCTTTTCTGAATCAAAGAGAAAAAGATCTCTAAATTTTCTGTAAACTGTTATACATTTATATAAAACTTAGACATATTTTTCTCTTTGATTCAGAAAAGGATATTTCAAAATTAATTCGCAAATTTGTAATTGAAATCCTCAATATATTTTTTTAAAATTTTAATTATAAAAGTTGTTTCAAAATATGTTATCTTTTAATTAAGAGGGGAAAAATCCAGTAAAAATGCCTCTAGCTTTACATAAATATCCATAACCTTTCAATCACTTTTCCTCGTAGGATAATTTGGGACGACAGATTTTGAACACCAAATTTGGTGTGTTGCTGCATCGAAGTGGCATATCCTGAATTAGTTAGTAGGACACCCAATTTGGTGTTAAAGCACACCAAATTGATGATGGTGTTTTATTACACCACTTTTGGTGGCAACTTTGTTGCCACCAAAAGTGGTGTTTCTTTACACTAATTAATTTTTGGTGTTTCATTACACCAATTTACAAGGGGTGTTTCTTTACACCGTTTTTGGTGGCAACTTTGTTGCCACCATTTTTGGTGTAAAGTAACACTAATATTTTTTACAGTGAACGACTAAAATCGGGTTTTAAGGTGTTTTCCACCAAGATATGACTTGACAGACCGATTACGTTTTAATATGCGAATCGTGTTCCAATACTGGAATTTCAGCCTTGAACTCGAAGAGGGGATTGTCTGCGCTGCCGCCTTCCGGTCTATTATGTTTCAAGTATCATAACATGTTCAAAATGCACGGCAAAAAATTCTTTTCTATAGATCATAAATGTAAAGGAATTATTTTGTACGTTCCGGTAATTGAACTATAAATGCTACTAATTGTATACTCCAGTTAAAGGATGCTGTGGTCCATATCAATAATGTGTATTAATTTAATTATGTTTGAAATAGTGTGATATCAGTAAAAAGCGCAGCAAACGATTTTTTCCCATAGACCATAATGTGATGGAATTATTTTGTGTGTCCCTGTAAATGAACTATTAATGTTACACACTTCATTTTCAATGCAGAACATTCTATAGTAAAATTGAATAATGTATAAAAAATTCATGACAATCGGAGTATATTTACGAGAGTTCGAGCAAAGACAGACAGACAGACAGACAGACAGACAAACCGAATTCATAAACACTTTTCAACTATGTTGAACAGTGCTAAAAAGGCATTAAAATTAAAATTAAAATTAAAAAACTTTATATACATCTAGTCTCTTTTTCAAAACATTAAGTCTTAGAAAATACCTCCTTTATTATGTGTTTAAAATTTACTACCCAAAAGTTAATTGGATGTGGAGGTATTGCAATCCATATTAGTGTAACTTTTACATGTAATTTGCCTGTTTAAAAGATACTTAACCACTTAAGATATGTCAAAACCCATTAAGATATGTTAAGACCCCTTAAGATACAATAAAATATTTCTAATCATTCAGTCATTAATATAACTTATTATTTTGAAAAAGCCTCAATTGTGTTTTTTTAATGCATCCAGCATAATTTACTGCTTATACAGGGTCATTCATAATTCCCTCCGGGGTTTCGAAACGTTATAGTAAAAAAACGAAGACGAATATGAAAAAAAGAAACATATGAAATTATTCCGAAACTATTCAAGTTTTACTTACATACATTACAGGTGTTCTATGTGTGAACCCTTGGTCACATGGCATACATCCATGCGATAGTCCAGTTCCTGCCATACTCCGTTTCTTTAAATCTGAATCAGTAGTGTCAGTTCAACGGGCCTTTCGTAATAAATATCGAAAACAGGGACCAACTGACAAAACAATTCATGTGTGGTACCGGAAATTTAAAGAAACGGAGTATGGCAGGAACTGGACTATCGCATGGATGTATGCCGTGTGACCAAGGGTTCACACATAGAACACCTGTAATGTATGTAAGTAAAACTTGAATAGTTTCGGAATAATTTCATATGTTTCTTTTTTTCATATTCGTCTTCGTTTTTTTACTATAACGTTTCGAAACCCCGGAGGGAATTATGAATGACCCTGTATTTTGTTAGACAGCCTTAACACTTTTAAATCTGAATCACAGAATCCTGCAATAAATGCAACGAAGATGTTTGGAAATAGCGCTATTAAAAAATAAACACTTCTGCGCACCCCGAACTTCTTATGTCAATATGATCTAATCGACCGCTGATGAGCATATATATTTAAATTGCTACTGCATTAAGGTTTTTGAAATCCACAATTTTTTTTTCACAGAATAACGTATCAATACCCTGATTTCTCCTGAAGAAGACATGTTTTTACTAGCATTAAAATATTTTTTACTTACACATCATATACGGTAAATCTTGTAATCGTTTTGAAAATCGAAAATTTTTTTGACGGATTTACACGTTTCAAACACTGGAGATTCCGTAAAACATATAAAAAAAAAATAAATAAAATGCCGTCCGTCCGTCTGTGTGTGTGTGTTTCTGTAAACGCTCTATCTCCCGAATAAATTGATATAAAGACTTGAAATTTGGTATGTGCTTAGTATGTAATAATGGGAAGACGCTTATTGAATCTCAGTGACCTCGATTATCCGGAACTATTTCTTTCGGACTCTCGAAATATTCTGATAAAAGGTATATAAAATTTCTCGGAATTGTTTATTTTAAGGAGTGAATATAAAAGACAATAAAAAACATGAATTTTGCATAAAGAATGCAGTCGCTCGGATAATTAGTTGCCGAGATATGTGTAATCCTATTTTCAACACTCTTCGATTTTTCATGACGCTGTATTTGATCCAAATTTCAATTCAAAGATATATTTTAATTGGAAATGAGACGCTTAATCCTTCGCAATAAACCGTTAGTTAATACGACTAACATTTTTGGAGTTAGTAGGATGTTTCTTTTACGCAATTCAGTAATAGAACATTTAAAGTTTATGAGGTCATCATGCTAGGATTTTATTCTAATTGCAATGCAATTTATAAGTAGATTATGTTTTATTTTCATATTTTATAGTATGCAAATCCATGATGTGTAAATGTTACAGTGGCCTCCAACGACTAGTTTTTTAATTCATGATTTCAGATATTCAGCTATTAAAAAATGAAAAAGTTAAGGGGTTCTTTATTTCATGAAAGTTTTGCTGCATTAAATAAGTAACATTATTACAAAGGCACATGTTTCCTTTTCTTACGTTTTATATCACACTTAGTATGTAATATTATAATAATATTTAATATTATAACATTTTAAAAAAATGTACCGTGACTAAATTTTCTATTACTACTGAAATATTATACTATTACGAGGGGCAGTCGGAAAATAAGTTTCCCCTGGCGACTGTGGACAGAGGTGTGTATGAAAGGCAAAAAATGTAATAAGACATTAAAGATAAAACATAACTTTATTTTTTCACATAAGTACCAAGTACATTGAGACATTTGTCATACCGCTTTATAAGCTTCAAAAAGCCCTCCAGGAAAAAATCAGGGCTTTGCATACGGACGAAGCGTTGAACGGCTATGAGCGAAAGACGACAAAGCAGGTGAACGCGAACGTGCAAGACACCGATAGCATTGGGTAGAGGTCGACAGCCATCAAGTAGATGGCGCTGTTGCAGTGCCTGCACAGATGGCGCTGTCACTGCAACAGCGCTATCTGCTTGATCGTAGTCGATCTCTACCCAATGGTATCGGTGTCTTGCACGTTCGCGTTCACCTGCTGTGCCGTCTTTAATTCTAAAAATTCCAATAAAAAATGATTAGCATTTTCATAGTTTTTTGTTGATTATTTAAAAACAAGTATTTTGGGATAAATGAATTTATAATGTTCAGCGTTCAAAGCTTTCTTTATACTTTTGTTCCCTATTTGGGATCATTTAAAAATTAATATTTGTAAAATTATTTATAATTTATGCTTGTTATTCGATTTATTAACATGTCGGCATTCGAATAATCACAGAATGCATTTTTGTTTTAATAATTAAAATGTATTACGATAGCTCGATATATTTAATAATATAAGCAATAAAAAAGCATTAAAATAGTGACTCATACTTCAACTTATAGTATCAATAAGTTTTAGAAATAGCTTATATCTTCAAACACGTGCTACAAAATGTCACAAATGACGTAAAAAATGTTGGTGCGATGGTTTAGAAAGCATAATCTTCTTAAATCGACATGTTTACAGATACTCATGATTTGTTGAGATACTGAGGTGCCGTTGTATATTACATTGGGTTGTTCGGGAAGTTCTTTCCGTTTGGGAATGTAGGTTCGCACTGGAATATTCTATCTTTTAATTACTAGATATTAATTAGATATCTAAAGTCTAATAATTGACGGGTAGAATTTTCTGGTACGAATTGGTTTTCTCAAATGGAAGGAACTATCTGAACAACTGAATACAATCTTTGTATATCAAATAACTCCGCCTTAACGCTAAGTGGATACTAATATAGCATTCTAGACATAAGGTCAGAACGCGGTCAGCGTAGCTCAGTGGTCTAGGGCGTTAGTTTACGTTCTGGCTCTCTGCAAAGAAAGTGGGTTCGAATCCCGCTTCTGACAGAATGATTTCTGCATTAGTTTTGGCTGTAATTCGTTTCAAGAACTGTCATATTTTCAGGAAAAGAAGTTACGTATATATATATATATATTAATTGGAATGCTTTTAAATTAAGTAAAATTTAGCACCAAACAATAGTTTTACGAATTAAAAATTGTATTAATTATATAATATAAATAAAAATATTTAAATTAAAACTACCATTAAAATTTGTATTGGAAATATTTAAATAAAAAAAAATGCATGTAATTATTATCTATTAAATAAATAGAAGTGATCTATAATTTTTGCTATATTTTGTATGACCATTATCAAGAATGTATGTATATGTGTACTAAAAAAAATAAGTGATTATTTTCCGTAAAAAGGATAAAAAAGGAAGAGGGAATAGAAAGAAGGAAAACATTCTTCCAAGAACTATAAAATAAATCTTCTTCATATCCATGGAATTAAATTACAAGTTTAAAATTCTTTCACTTCATGAATTGAATATCTTGGACTAGGAGCAACATGTATTGCCTTATTCTTACATCTATAAGAATCGCTTATACAATATCGAAATTCTTCAAGTTTTTAACACTTAAATAATTTAAAAACAACTAAATGAAAATTCAAACACTTTTCTAACGAAACTTTCAAGTTGTTCACCGTCAAATCTTGACGTGTACTATCTAGTAGTTTATTAACAGCTTAACTGTACATTTTCACTGTTTATTACTTTCTTCTATCTTTACAAGAAGAAAGTATTGGATTCATGAAAATTTTCGACTTCCGGTTTTCGACGGATTTATACGTCTTAGAAGGTCCTGAACACGATTTGACTATTTTTAGAAAATGTCTGTCTGTGACTCTGTCTGTCTGTATGTGACAAAAATTTTGTGGGCTCTCTATCTCAAGAACTAATGCTTGGAATTTATTAAAACTTTAGATTCATTTAGTCCCTGATATAAATTGGTGCTGATGAGTTTTTGGTAAAAATCGTCCGGCAGGTGTCGCTGCTATGCAGCATTTTTCGCGATTTCCACAATAGCTCTATCTCAAGAACTAATGTTCGGAATTTAATAAAACTTTAGATTCAGTTAGTCCCTGATATAAGTTGGTCCTGGTTAGATTTTGGTATAAATCGACCTGCAGGTGGCGCTGCTATGCAGCATTTTCGCGATTTCCACAATAGCTCTATTTCAAGAACTAATGCTCGGAATTTAATAAAACTTTATATTCCGTTAGTCTCTGATATAAATTGGTGCTGATTAGTTTTTGGTAAACATCGCCCAGCAGGTGCCGCTGCTATGCAGCATTTTGCAGGATTTACACGATTTTAGCGATAGTCATATCTCAAGAAATATTGCACGGAATTTAATAAAACTTGATTTTCAGTTAGGCCTTGATATAAATTGGTGCCGATCCTTTTTAGTGTATGCGAAACCAGTGTGAGATAGAAGAAAGTTTTGGGATTGACACATCCGACTAGTTTTTAAGACTTGAATATGCAAATTATTATTACAAGCCCTAAAGCAAAACATAAAACTTTTTTTAAAAAAATATATAAATATTCGTTTTCCTACTTTAAAGTAAATAAGGTTATAACATTTCAATTTAACAAATAGTCTTTCGCTTTCAAATTTCATTCATAACATTACTTTATATTCCATTACAAAATTAAAGATTAGAGCGATATAAGCAATCCTTTGAGAATTGTACAACGCAAAACCAGAAGGTAAATTTTGATTAAATTTAATGCATCTTTTTTCTTTTTTATATGTAAAATTAATACTTGTTTAACGAGCGGAAAAGTTCATTCTGAGTAAATGTTGTAAAGATGAAGAAGGGGCTGCATGTAATGGAACATGGTAGACATGGTAGACATCTGCAAATGAGACTGCATTAAAATTTCTCTTTGATTGTATTATTATTTGAAGGGGTGCTCTATTATTCAAAGCACTGACTAAGCACATAAAACGTTTCATAATAAAGCATTGTTTTCCTATTTTAAATTAAATAAATTTATGACTTCAATTTCACACATAGTCTCTTGTTTAAGAATTTAATTCATTACATATTTTATATACCATAACAAAGTCTTGTAGATTAAAGCAATTTAGGCAGTCTCTCGGGAATTATGCCATGCAAATCGAAAATCTAAATTTTGATTAAGTTGAATGCGTCTTTATTCATACATAAAACAAACGTTTGTTTAACAATCGGAAAGTTCACACTAAGGAAATGTTATTTAAGTGAAAAAAGAGTTGCATGTATTGAAAAGAGATTAATGAAAGACTTTAAAAATGAGAGAGCATTATAATTTTTATTTAATTTTCTTTGCAATTTTTTAGAATACAAATTATATTTGAGACAAGGCAATATAATATAATATTTTTAAAGAATTATTACATGAATTAAGCAGTTTTTCATGATTGAAACCCTATGTTAATAACATTTTATATTTAACCAGCGCTTAGAATTTGATTTAATATCTAACTGCAATGTGTGAAAAGTTGTATCAGAAATTATTTTGTTACAAATGCAGACAAAAATTTGACTAATTGTCTAATTTGAACAATATTTTTAAACGCATCCACGATAAACATTTCTTAATGAAAACTTCATTTTACTATTTTCAAGTAAAAAGGGATTTGGCTTATTCAATTGAACTAGTTTTAAATTTTTATTCACTACATCTTTCATATACTATTACAAAGTTTTAAAGGTTAAAGTAATTAAGTACTCTCTTGGTAATTACCCAATGCAAAACAAGAAACTGAATTTTGATTAAATTTAATCCTTCTTCATTGACACCTGAAACTAATGCATATTTACGAATAGAAATTTGATACTGAAGAAATAATGGTAAAGTAAAGAGTGGATTTCATGTATAGAATGTAGATTAATCTTGGGTGCTGTAATTGAGATTGTATTAACATTACTGTTTGATCTTTTATTCCGATAATTCAAATTAAGACTATATTTTGAGAAAAAGGATTATTAACAGATAATTTAATTTCCCTATGATTATGTTAATGT
Organism: Maratus michaelseni; assembly: GCA_963931845.1. Classification (NCBI taxonomy): domain Eukaryota; kingdom Metazoa; phylum Arthropoda; class Arachnida; order Araneae; family Salticidae; genus Maratus; species Maratus michaelseni. The sequence goes on along the minus strand of OZ007590.1, from coordinate 348,067,980 downwards.
AATGACATATTTTATCAGAGCTTCGAAAATAATTTTCTACCCAACTTCAGAAACTTAAGAAGTTTCAACATTATTTCTATTAAATGCATCTGATAATTCAACTAAATTTCTATTTTGAACAGTACGCATCCATACATCTCATTTCTTTATACAAACATTTTGCTATTTTAATGCAAGACTTTTTGAATTTAGCAAATAGCCTCTAAGTTTTAGAATTTTATCTTTTTAAGAATTACAAAGTCTTAAAGCTTAACAGAATTTAAATAGTTGCTTGAAATTACACAAGGCAAAATAAGCAATTAAATTTTTACTACCTTTGATTAAATTTAATGCTTCTTGATTGACACCTGAAACTAATGCATATTTGACTAATAGAAATTTGATACTGAAGAAATAATTGTAACGTAAAGAACGGATTTCATGCACTGAATGTAGATTAATGTTCGGTGCTGTAATTGAGATTGTATTAACATTACTGTTTGATCTTTTATTCAAATAATTAGAATTAATAATATATTTTGTGAAAAGGGTCATTAAAATAATTTAATTTTTCCATGATTATCCGAGACTATGTTGAACATAATCACATACTTCGTCAGAACTTCGAAAATAATTTTCTACCCAACTTCAGAAACTGAAGAAGTTGCAACATTATTTCTATTAAATGCATCTGATAATTCAACGAAATTTCTATTTTCAATAGTAAGCATCCATACTATATATTTCTTTATACAACCAACATTTTACTATTTTAATGTAAGACTTCTTGAATTTAGCAAATATTCTCTAAGTTTTAGAATGTTATCCTTTTAAGAATTACAAAGTCTTAAATCTTAACAGAATTTATATAGTTACTTGAAATTACGCAAGGCAAAATAAGCAATTAAATTTTTACTACATTTATTTGTTATTCATCGATGCATTTGTCTAAAGTATATTTAACGAACGGAAAGTTCATACTGTAGTATTCTTATCCATGTAAATAAGAAATTCCATGTAATTAAAATAAATTCATGTAGAATGTTGTAATCAGATTGCATTAACATTTCTGTTAGATTTTCTTTATACATAAATAGAATAGAGAATATCTTTATAACGATGGGTGTTAGAATATAATAATATTATACTTGCCGATACGTCCGGACTTGCCCGGAAATCAGTAACTTTCCTTTGCGGTTTCGATAAAAAATATCATTTTCGGCGTGCATTCTGTTCTAAACAAACCTATTTACGAACGAAACTCCGGCACTCGTCCCCGCTGCCTACAGCATTATATAGCAGGCTTGTTACGCACGCCCAACAATATCGACCAGTTTCGATTTCCACCGCTAGGGGGCGCTGAATCATCTTACTTAGTTATTTGCATCTGAATTAGTTTATGTTAAGTTGAATGAACCAATTCCCGTTGAAGAAGATTCCAAACATTTTTTAGAACACTTCGGTCGAAATATGAAAATGCCCTATGCTGACCACTTTCAACCACCCTATCTTCCACACCTTCACAGTTACCGAGATGCAACCACCATAGTGCACAATGGGAGATCTCAGGTTGCTACCACACTCAAATACCAGTGGTCTGCGCTGGGTAGTTGTCGCGACAAAGTGAAGTATAGGGACACACACGTCTATTTTTATATCCCGAATCAGATGTTTAACACGTTCGCTGCCAAAGCTGATATAGTGCATCTGTTCACAGATGCCAAGTGGCATATCCGATATTATGCTTTTAAATTGTTGTCCGTGGTTTTATTATTTAAATATAGATATAACAGATTACTTTTAGCAAAAAAACAATTGTACATAATCATACATAATTTTGTTTCAATATACCTATTGAAATTTCAACGTAATGTAAAACAAATAACTTTTATTCATAGTATTCTCCAAAACATATCGTGAAAAGATAAGTTTTTCTAAATATTTATTTATTGTATCTAGGTTTTGAGAAATAAATGATCCATTTCAGTACGCCAAGTGTATTATTTAGTCTCTTTCTGTGTACCAAACACCTAATCAATGCATGTGTTTTCTATGGCAATACTCATAATCGGCGATTTAGATAGGGATATCCATAACGAGTTATCTCGTAGCTGGCAAGGAAACCCAGTTTACCAACTACGAGTATTCTCGTAGTTGGCAGCGAACGTGTTAACAATTAAACTAACTGAAGAAGTTGGAAATTTACAGTATTTTATTTAGTATATAACTTTACAATTTACTTGGATTTCTGATTAGTTATTATAATTAGAATACTAAAAGTATTAAAGCTGTAAAGAAATATACGAAACACTTTTCTCAATAAAAACTTTTTTCCTTTTTTAGTGTATCCCCTTAGTTTTTGTATTTATTATATCTTTTATATATCATTAGAATATCTGCCCGCCGTTGTCCGAGCCCGCAGAATACCATCTATCCTCAGATATTCTTTTTCTCTTTATTTTTGATTTTTCTGTATTTCTATCTGGACCACACGGATGTCAATTTTGTAAAAACCAGAAAATATGGAAATGACCTTCAAGAAACATTTTCTTTTCAATGGGAGCTCTATCCGTGAGTATATTTTTATGTCAAAACACATAGGGCGAAATGCAAATTTCCCCTTACTTTATTCATAAAATATCATTACGAGTATATTACTTTTAAATGCTAAAGGTGTAAAATTAACAACTATAATATAAATTAAAATAACTTTTATTAGTTGTTTTACATGTTTCGACTCTTCGGAGTCATTTTCAAAAACAAAATGAGAATATTCTAAAGCTGCACGGGCTTTGAAGTTATTATTTACATGTACTTTTTAAAAAAAATTACGCACGTTATCTATTATTTTTTACTTGATTGTTTATTTTCATATCTTTATTTTATTTTATTGTTATCATTATGAGATTTAATAGATCTCAGTGTTACTTGACAGGTGACATTTAAAAACACAAATAGATGTTGAAAGATCTTTTAAATGTTTATATGTTTAATCAGAAACGAGGAGAACCTCACTATAGATACAGGGGTTTTCACGAAGGACCCCTAACTTTGAAAATCAAAACACGAAAACTGTGATAGACAGAAGCATGGAACCAATGATATGTTTATTAAAAAACCGCAAGAATCTGATACAGAAACCTCAAAATTTTATTTTAAAATAGCGTCAATAGATGGCGTTGCAGGCAGCATTACGGATCCCTATAAAGAAAGCTCAGACGGCAAGAACGTCCAGTCGTCGAAGATTTCATCGTTGAAACGTGATCGCTATTAGCGCAAAGTGAAAGAAAATGATATTGAAGGACATTGTTTACCGCAACAATCCTTTAACACTCAATGAGCTGAAGGAGGCTATTTGTCAAGCTTGTGCGTTGATTTCCGGTGGCATACTATATAGAGTCACACTGACTTGCCAAGTCTCCGGCTTTTTGAACACCAGTATTATCTTAGAGAAAATGTTGTTCTTTTAAATCGCCGAATGTTCCGATTACATAAAATAACATTTTCTGTACTAAAATACTGGTGTCCAAAAAGCCGGAGACTTGGCAACTCTGGCACTGACAATTTCATTCTTAGTTTGCGGCATGTGTGTTGTGTAAAATATGTACATTTTGAATAGCTTTTGATGAGATACAGCCTACTTATGGTTATGTCACCTGCAGCGCCATCTATCGACGCAATTTTTTACTAAAATTTTGAGGTTCCTGTTTTAGATGTTTACATTTTTTAATAAACATGCCATAGGTTTTCATGCTTCTAGCTATTACCGTTTCCGAGTTATTTATTTTCAAAATTAGGGGTGATTCGGGAAACACCTTACAACCTCTGTTTACAGGAAACCAATGCGATCAAATAACACTATTCCATATAATTGCTTCTCACCATTCTTGTATAAAACGACAGCCTTCATATTTTACATCAGACAAGTATTTAAAGTTTGCACAGAAACATATTTAGAAAAAGAAATAAACACTAAAAGAAGCATTGCAGTTGAAAACGGCTTTCTTTATCTATCGTAAACAAACTAATCTATGAATTTAATCATTAAAAATTTTTTAGTAAAACAAATCGTAAATAAATGAGTTAGAAAAAATTTAGCTATAGTACTACATTGTACGAAAAGTTGAGATATGCCTTATTAAAGCATGGTTTAAATTTCATAGCCTGCCCTCCGCGAAAATTAAAAGATTTAATTTGTACTAAAATAGATCCAAACCCGTAAAATGAAATTGCTGGTGTATACACTATCCCTTTTACAACCGAGTACAGTAATACAATGAATTATATAGGCATGACGAATAGGAAATTTAGTGAAATAGTTAGAGAACACAAGCAGATATTGGATTTCGCCACCCGTCTACTGCGGTTCTGTGTCAATTCATCGCAGCGGCAATTCGTCACGGTGACAACTCATCGCAGCGTCTATTTGTCGCAGCATCAATTCGTCGCGACATCAATTCGTCGCGACGTCAATTCGTCGCAACGAAAATATTTTTGAAGGCTACGATGATAAAATAAAGACAATTTAGTAAAAATATTTAATGATAATTAGTTTTTTAGACATAGAACATTATAACTAACAATTTACATACGATTATATATAAAAAATAAATTATCATTAAATAATTTGACTAAATGATCTTTATTTTATCATCATAGGCTTCAAAAACATTTTCGTTGCGACGAACTGACGTCGCGACGAATTGACACCACGACGAATTGACGCTGCGATGAATTGTGCGCGACAAATTCCATCCACTGTCGCGCGGCACCGTCTACTGCTTTTTCACGGTTAAATTGTAAACAAAATATTGTAATAGATTTCAATCAAGCAAAAATCATTTATACATCATCCAACTACTATACAATATATCTGTTATCAGAGAATCTATAGATATTTTATGTAAAAGAAATCAGGTTTGCAATGATACAGTATCATACAATATACCAAATATATGGTTTAATGTCCAGAATATTAGAAGATAAACGCGCAGAAAAAAAAAATCCCTCTTTTTCGAATAGTTTTCAAGGTTGTTTACATTATCAATCAGAGTATCCATAGAAACTCTAGGAACTCCCAAGAAATAATGGACGTTTCCATCTAAAGATGAAGATGTTCAGATATTGAAGGCGGCAGTAGAGAGGATTTTGAGTATCTGAGGATGGTTGCGGTTGCTGGCCGAAAATGCTTGGAGGGTTTTTAAACATTTTAAACATCTTTTAACATCTATTTGTCTTTTTAAATATCACATATTAAGTAACATCGACATCTATTTAATCTCATATTGAAATTTTATTTATTTATTTATTTGTTTATTTATTTTGTATTTCTATCTGGGTATGAGGATGAATTTTAAAATGCAGAAAAAACGGAAAATATAAAAACGATTCCCCGAAAAAATATTTGTTTTCAAATAGTAAATGTTCATTTTTAAAAATTAAAAATACCGTCAGTACCAAACAAGAACCGATGGCAGATAAGTAATTATATATATATATATATATATATATAACTGGATCAGAGAACCGGCGATTGCGATTTAATAATGCACAAAAAACAAAAAAAAAATATATGAAAACTGACTACAGAAAATATTATCTTTGAAATAGTAAATATTCATATTTTGTCATGACACACACTCTCAGTACCATGAAAGTACCGTCTAAACGTAGATACTTTTGTCTTTTTATATATATATCCGGACCGAAGGGATTGCGATTTTAAAATACACAAAAAACGGAAAGTAGGAAAAATAACTTCAGGAACTTTATTTTTTGTCATAAAATAATATACGACAAAATTCTGCAATGATTACACGTATTAAATTTCAAAACATTTGGTTGGGTAGTTTTTGCACTGTTATATGCGGACAGACGGACAGACACTTTTTCATTACATATTTCATGTATCATTACAAAGTCTGAAGAATTAAAGTGATATCAGCATCTCTGGAATTTCTCAACACAAAATATGAAATTAAATTTTGTTTAGAATTAATGTATCTTCATTAATACATGACTCTAAAATTTTCTTAATAAAACTCCGTTTACCAATTTCAAATTTAACACGAACATTGACATTTAAATTAAACTGATTGTTTTCAGTTTTAGAAATTTTTCATTACATATTTATGCACCATTACAAAGTCTGGAGAGTTAAAGTAATATCGGCATCTTCGGAATTACTCAACGCAAAACAACAAATTATATTTTGATTAAATTTAATGTATCTTTATTGATACATAAAACTAACGCTTTCTTATTAAAACTTCGTTTAACTATTTCAAATTTAAAAAAAGGCTTTGACATTTTAAATTAAAATGATAGTTTTCAGTTTCAGAACTTTTTCATTACATATTTTATGTATCATTACAGAATCTGGAGTATTAAAGTAATGCCAGTCTGTTGGAAATTTCGAAACGCAAAACAAGAAATTAAATTTTGTTTAAATTTAGTGTATTTTCATTGATACATAAAACTAACGCTTTCTTAATAAAAATTCGTTTACCTATTTAAAATTTTAAAAATGCTCTGACATGTTCAATTAAACTGATAGTCTCCAGTTTCAGAATTTTTTCATTGCATATTTTATGTACCATTACAAAGGCTGAAGATTTAAAGTTATATCGTATTCTTGAGAAATTCTCAACGCAAAATGAGAAAAAAACTTGTTTAAATTTAATGTATTATCATTGATACATAAATTTAACGCTGTCTTAATAAAACTTCGTTTCCTATTTCAAATTTAAAAATGCTTTGACATGTTGTCTTTTTGACTTTTTTGTTTGTCACATGGGAACTTTTTCATTACATATTTTATATACCATTACAATGTCTGAAGATTTAAACTTATATCGTATTCTTGGGAATTTCTCAACGCAAAATATGATTTTTTTTTTTAATTGAATGTATTATCATTGATACACAAAATTAACGCTGTTTTCATAAAACTTCGTTTCCTATTTTAAATTTAAAAAATGATTTGACAAGTTTGTCTTTTTGACTTTTTTCTTTGTCACATGGGAACTTTTTCATTACATATTTTATATACCATTACAATGTCTGAAGATTTAAACTTATATCGTATTCTTGGGAATTTCTCAACGCAAAATATGATTTTTTTTTTTAATTGAATGTATTATCATTGATACACAAAATTAACGCTGTTTTCATAAAACTTCGTTTCCTATTTTAAATTTAAAAAATGATTTGACAAGTTTGTCTTTTTGACTTTTTTCTTTGTCACATGGGAACTTTTTCATTGCATATATTATATACCATTACAATGTCTGAAGATTTAAAGTTATATCGTATTCTTGGGAATTTCTCAACGCAAAATAAGAAAAAAAAATGTTTAAATTGAAAGTATTATCATTGATACACAAAATTAACGCTGTCTTAATAAAACTTCGTTTCCTATTTTAAATTAAAAAAATGATTTCACATGTTTGTCTTTTTGACTTTTTTGTTTGTCACATGGGAACTTTTTCCTTACATATTTTATATGCCATTACAATGTCTGAAGATTTAAACTTATATCGTATTCTTGGGAATTTCTCAACGCAAAATAAAAAAAATGTTCAAATTTAATGTATTATCATTGATACATAAAATTAACGCTGTCTTAATAAAACTTCGTTTCCTATTTCAAATTTTAAAATGCTTTGACATGTTTGTCTTTTTGACTTTTTTGTTTGTAACATAGGAACTTTTTCCTTACATATTTTATATACCATTACAATGTCTGAAAATTTAAAGTTATATCGTATTCTTGAGAATTTTTCAACGCCAAAAAAAAAATGTTTAAATTTAATGTATTATCATTGATACATAAAATTAACGCTGTCTTAACAAAACTTCGTTTCCTATTTCAAATTTAAAAATGCTTTGACATGTTGTCTTTTTGACTTTTTTGTTTGTCACATGGAACTTTTTCACTACATATTTTATATTCCATTACAATGTCTGAAGATTTAAACTTATATCGTATTCTTGGGAATTTCTCAACGCAAAATATGATTATTTTTTTAATTGAATGTATTATCATTGATACACAAAATTAACGCTGTTTTCATAAAACTTCGTTTCCTATTTTAAATTAAAAAAAATATTTCACATGTTTGTCTTTTTGACTTTTCTGTTTGTCACATGGGAACTTTTTCCTTGCATATTTTATATGCCATTACAATGTCTGAAGATTTAAAGTTATATCGTATTCTTGGGAATTTCTCAACGCAAAATAAAAAAAATGTTCAAATTTAATGTATTATCATTGATACATAAAATTAACGCTGTCTTAATAAAACTTCGTTTCCTATTTCAAATTTAAAAATGCTTTGACATGCTTGTCTTTTTGACTTTTTTGTTTGACACATAGGAACTTTTTCATTACATATTTATATCCCATTACAATGTCTGAAAATTTAAATTTATATCATATTCTTGGGAATTTCTCAGTGCAAAATAAGTAATTAAATTTTTTTAATTTAATTATTCTTCATTGATGCAAAAGATTTAAGCGTTTTAAGGCACGGAAAATTCACATCGATGAATTGTTTCTGAGGTAACGCAGGAATTCCATGTATTCAAACTAGATTAATGCATAATATATGATATTTAATTAACATTTCTGTCTGATTTTCTTTACATGTTATTGGAATAGACAGCATGTATTACGGCAACAAATGTTCAAAAATAATTTAAATTTTCCATTATAAAATTGTTATTCAAATTTTGCAATTCATCACCACGAACAGGTTTTGTTTATAAAACCTTAGTTTCATCAACGCTATAATTCATATGAAATTGCAAAAAATCATTATACCATCATTTTATTAAAGATGCATTGACTATTTGAACTAAATTTCTATTTTGTACAATATATTAAAACTCATGCATGCAAAATATATTTTAATAAAAATTCCTATTTCCTATTTCAAAATAAATAATGTTGCGTCTTATTATTTTAACTAGTCTCTCGTTTTCAAAATCAATTCATTACACTTTTATATGCGATTACAAAATGTTAAGGTTTAAAGCAAATTGACTAGCCTCGTTGGAATTATGCAATGGAAAACAAGAAATTATTCTTTGATTAAATTTAATGCATCTTTATTAATAGAGAAAAACTAATGATTTCTTAATATAATTTCTTCTACCCATTTCCAGACTTTGACATTTTAAATTAAACTGATAGTCTCCAGTTTCAGAACTTTTGCACTACATATTTTATGTACCATTGCATAGTCTGAAGAGTTAAAGTAATACAAGTCTCTTGGGAATTTCGAAACGCTAAACAAGAAATTACATTTTGTTTAAATTTAATGTACCTTCATGGATACATATAACTGACTCTTTCTTATTAAAACTTCATTTACCTATTTCAAATTAAAAAAAGGCTTTGACACTTTAAATTAAAATCATAGACATTAGTTTCAGAACTTTTTCAATACATATTTTACGTACCATTACAAAGTCTGAAGAGATGAAGTAATATCAAACTCTTGGGAATTTCTCAGCGCAAAATAAGAAATTAAATTTTGTTTAAATTCAATTAATCTTCATTGATACATAAAATTGATGTTTTTTAAGGCACGGGAAATTCACACTGATGAATTGTTGCTGAGGTAACGCAAGAATTAAATGTTTTGAAACTAGATTAATGCAGAATATATGATATTTAATTAACCTTTCTGTCTGATTTTCGTTGCACGTTATTAGAATAGAAAGAACGTTTTACGAAAAGATGTGTTTAAAAAATCTGAAATTTTCCATTATAAAATGGTTATTCAAATTTTACAATTCATCACCATGAACAGGTTTTGTTTATAAAACATTTGTTTCATCAACGCCATATTTCATATTAAACTGCAAAAAATCCTTATAATATTATTTCATTAAAAATGCATTCAATAATTCGTCTAAATTTCAAATATTTTTAAAGTCATACATGCAAAATATATTTTAATAAAAATTCCAATTTCCTATTTCAAAATAAATAATATTTCGTCTTATTATCTTAACTGGACTCTCGTTTTCAAAATTAATTTTTTACACTTTTATATACGATTACAAAATCTCAAAGTTTGAAGCAAATTGAACGGCCTCTTAGGAATTCAGCAATGGAAAACAAGAAATTATTATTTTATTAAATTTAATGCATCGCTATTGATACATGAAACTAATGCTTGTTTAACGAACTTAAAATCCCTGCTGAGGAAATGCTGTTAAAGTGAATAAGGAATTTCATGTCTTGAAATTACATTAATGTTGGTTGCTGTGGATGGTTATTGCATTTGAATTTCTACATGTTATTTATTTTTTTATTTTTTTTTTTACAAAAAATAATATTTATTATTATTTTAAGGGAAGGACTGATTATTTAGTTTTTCTATTTAAAAATTATCATTAAAAATATGCAACTTCCTACGGTGAATGGCATTAAGAACAATTCATCAAAAACATTAAAAAAAAAATCAAGCAAATTATCATCAGCGCTTATAACATAGATGTATACCCGGCAACAAAAAATGCCAAAGTTGTATCATAAATGATTTCTTTATAAAATTGTGTTTGATGATTTGACCAAATTTCTACAGTCGAACCAGGTTAAGATAGGTTTCAAGGGATTGGACAAAAGTCGCGTATTAAACATGATTTGCATAACGTTGCAGGAACTTAGCTTTATTCACACATTTAATCGTGTAAATGAGCTATAAAGCCTTATTTATATGTTTACGTTCAAAAATTGCATCTTTTATGCGGATTTGGATTACAATTTAACTGTATTCAAGTTTAACTCACTGTTTGCTTTTATACTACCGGCTGGAATAACTGAAAATAAATATGGATTCAAACATGGCTTTATAGTTGATCAATATGTTACAACCAAAGATAAAGCAGCAAACAAAAATTCTGCTAGCCTAATTTTTTTTAACACAAACCAAAAATGTTAAATATTTGTAGCACAACCCATTTATTAAAATCCTATTTAGTATTGTGATAATGAGTACCCTTAATATCAAGTTTAATATAATTAGTTTAATTATATTAAAGTTTTTAAAATATCGCGTTTGAAATTCATTTTTTTTTTTTTTGTATTAAAAAAACTGAGGTCGATCTCTTTGCAGGTCCTTTTGTACTTTTGCGATTTTGATTACAATTTTTTTTTTTATCAAGATACATTCACTTTCGGAACCTGTTTCGAAAGTGAAAGTACCCTCAATATAAAAAGAACTGCAACCAAAATCGAAAAAGTAAAAATGGGCCTGTATAGAGATCGACCCCAGTTATCTAATGCAAAAAAAAAATATATATATATTGAAAAGTGAACGTGATATCTTAAACTATTTTCCCCGTAGGTTTAACATCGGCAAACGGGTGTTTTCGCGTGAGTGAATTAGCCTTTTAAGCGTGAGTGAAGTAGCCTCTCAACGGATCAAAACTCTATGGCGTATTAAGTGGGAGTGCTGTTTGTAATAACAGTTCGTGTGTTAACAGTATAACTACCACGAGCCGTCATTTTGATGGTTACCAAATGAATATATTCCAATTCGAACGAGAAATTTCTTTTTAAATTAAATGAAATATAAAACTCACAGAAATACGTTAAATGAATAAGTTAAGTATTTCTAAATAAAATTTCTGGTGTGAAATAGTTTTAAAAAACTCGAGTAAAATTTCCGGTAGTTCTAGTGTTAAACATGATATCGTCGCTACCATGTTAAACTATCGAATATGAAAAAATGCATTTTTCATTACTTTTAAAAATGGGCCGATTGTCACCACTAAGTTTTATTAGAATTCTTCACCTAGTAAAAATACTAATAAAACTTCTGTAAAGAACAGGGTTGCCAATTTGCCCTTCTTTCTTATTCACAGATACCGAATTCATACCGGCAATTTTGTGAAAAATATTTTACTTTATGTAATCAAGACATGTCTGTTATTAAATAAAGCAAAAATTTCTACTTGAAATTTCTGGTATGCATTCGAAATTTCTGAATTAAAAAGGGAAGGAAAACTTGCAACCCTGCTGAAGAATACTATTAAAATTTAGTGCTGTCAATCTGCCCATTTTTATAAGTACAGAAAAATTCATTTTTTCACATTCGATAGTTTGACATGGTAGCGATGATATATTTACATTAACTCCTTGAGCACCATATTCAATTTAGTGATAGCATGCTGAATACCAGCTATTTTAAATTTCGTCAAAAATACAAAACAATTGAAAAATACAAAATTCATACCGGAAATTAAAAAAAATAATTTTAATTTGTACAATTACGAAAAGTCTATCATTATATAAAATACAAATTACTACTATAACTTTCTGGTATGAATTCAAAATTTTGAATTAAAAAAAGGTCAAACTAGCAACCTGGACGTACGCACGTACGTTCTGGTATTTCAGATAGAGGTGTTCCTGACGTACGCAGGTACGTCGTGGTGCTTAAGGGGTTAATATAACGGCGATGTTAAAGGGACCGAAAAAAATCCGCGTATTAAGCGGGATCTCGTATGAACCGTGTTCATCTTATTCTTGTCCGACTGTATTTTGAATAATAATTTTAAACGCATTCATGCAAACCAATTCTTATAAAAACACCAGTTTTCTATTTCAAAGTAAAAAAGTCAGAACTTTTCCATTTTTAATAGACACTTGTTTCAGAATATTTTTTTAATACAATTAATACGTTTTAAAGATAAAAAGAAATTTAAAACCTTGGATATTATGCAACGCAAAACAGAAAATTAACTTCGAATAAATGTAAACCTACTTAATTGATACCTGAAATTAACTCTTGTTAAACGAACAGAAATTTAATACAGAGGAAAATAATGGTAATTTCTTTACTCTTAATTTGAGTATAGAATGATAAAACGATTGTTAAAAGAATTTCTTTTTAATTCCGGTAAATGGTGTTTCAGATATTTGGCAAAACAAATTAGTACAGTTCAGATAATTGGAGTTTTATTGTATTGTATTAACAAAAAACTGTACAATTTACTTTATTTTCATGATTTGAACACGGAAAGTATTATTAAAAACCATGAAGAAACTCACAAAACTTTTTTCTTAATCAATAATTTTGTTTTTCTATTTCAAGTATTTGACTTTTAATAGAATTAGATTTTAATAGAATAAAATTTTAGAATTTTATTCATTATATCTTTTATATAAGATTTCAAACTCTCAAAGTCTATACCATTTAAGCAGTCTCTGGGGAATTAAACAATCCGAAACAAGAAACTAAATTTTCATGAAATTTAATGCATTTTCTTTGATTAATAAAATGAACAATTGTTTAACGAAAAACAAGTTTGTGCTGAAGAAATGCTTTTAACGTAAAGAATGAATTTCATGTACTGGGAAATATATTAATGTAAGACGTTGTGTATTATGCTATTGTTGCTTGAACATTTCTGCTTGATTTTCTTTGAATTTAATAAGAGTAGAGAATATATTTTGAGAGAAGAAATGTTAAATGATAATATAGTTTTTGAAATAAAGAATGATTATCCGAATCGGGCCATTTTGCAAGAGGAAAAAGAGTTGTTAATAAAAATGCTTATTCCATGAGCGGTTATAACGTAATTAAATACAAGGGCAAAAAGCGTTAACGTTATATCATTATTAGGTAGCTTTCATTACAAAAAGCCACTTATTGCAGCCGTTCGGAGGAAAGCAATTCCAAGAAAATTTGGTATATTTTCATCGATCATGAACCCTAAACCCCCAAACCACCCTCCGTTCAAATGTTGATTTATATATATATATATATATATATATATATATATATATATATATATAATCTGATATACGTCATGCTGTAACTCTCTTATTTATGAATCGATTTCGATGTGACTGACTAAGTATGTGTGTGGGACATGCCAAGATTTCGATTGAGTTTGTTGGCCAGCTTCATCCGCGATCTTGTTTCAAAATGGCGGCCAGTTAAAAAATTTGATTTATTTTAAGAATTCAAAAAAATGTACAAAAATGTATAAATTGAGAGAATTGCTTCTGTTATGAATTAGAACGTAATGCAAGGATTCCTGGAACAATTTTTATTTTGGCTATTTCTTAAAAAATGACTGAGATAAGGCAATTTGAAATTCTAGGGTGGCTGAAATTTTGAAACAATCTGATATTTGTTATGCTGTAACTTTCATATTTATGCACAGATATGAATGTGACTGATCAGGTGTACAGAACATATCAAGGCCTTGACCGAGTTCGTTGGCCAGCTTCATGCGCCATCTTGTTTCAAAATGGCAACAAGTTAATTATTTTAATTTTTTAAAAAATTTAAAAATATGTATCAAAAATTATAAATTAAAAAAGTTGTTTCCGTTAGATGTTAGATCGTGATAGAAGGATTACAGAACATTTTTTGTTTTTGCTTTATCTTAAAAAATGGCTGAGATACGACAGTTTGAATTTTTAGGGTGTCTGAAATTTTGAAACAATCTTATTTTTGTTATGCTGTAAATCTCATACTGAAATTCGCATTCAAATTCAGTATTAACGAGAACCGGGATTGAATCTTCTATAATCGGGTTCTAAGCATTTTAGGTTCGGGTGTTTGAGTAAAATTAGTTGAATTTTTAAAAATATGGACTTATGAAAGTTACCTTTTCCTCGCGGTACAGGCCGGAAGGACTTTTTTGTTTTTAAATATTTTCGATAATTGGACTAAATTCCTATTTTGATTAATATTTTGAAACGTATCCGTGCAAGTTATGTCTTTTTTAATATAAAAACATAAAAGTAAATAAGATTTTCATTAATATTTGAATACAAATTGATGCAAATAATTTTTTAATAAAATCTCCATTTTCCCATTTTAAAATAAATAGGCTTTTCATTAATATTTTTAAATGCATCCACACAAATCATTAAAAAAAAAATCCATATTCCTGTTGCAAAATAAGTAAGATGTTTGCTACTATTTTTAATGGTATCCATATAAAAAATTTTATAATAAAAACTCCATTTTCTAATTTCAAAATCAATAAGATTTTGTTCAATATTTTAAACGCATACATACAAATAATTTTTTTTTATATAAAAAATCCGTTTTCCTTTTTCAGAGTAAATAATATTTTTGTTAATATTTTTAATCACACCCATGCAGATCCCTTTTTTAAATAAAAACTACATTTTCCTATTTTAAAGTAAATAAGATTTCGATTAATATTTTTAAACGCAACCATGCAATTTTTTGTTTAATAAAAATTCCATTTTCCTATTTCAAAGTACATAAACCTCTGATTAATATTTTTTAAAAGCATAAGTGCAAATAATTTTTTTAACTCTATTTTCGTATTTCAAAGTAGATAAGATTTTTATTAATATATTTAAAAGCATCCAAGTAATTTTTTTATGTGTAAAAACTCCATTTTCACAAATCAAAGTAAGTATATATATTTAGTTTAACAAGTATCTTGTTTTACAATTTCATTCAATACGTCTTTTATACACCATTACAAATCTTTAGAATTAAATAAGTTTAAACAGCCTTTTTGGAATTACGCAACGTAAAACAAGGAATTAAATTTTGATTAAATTTAATGTATCTTGATTGATAGTACATAAATCTACAGCTTGGTTAAAGAACGAAGATTCCATGCTGAGAAAATGCTGTTAGCGTGAAGAAGGAATATTATGCATTGACAGTAGATTAATGTAGAATGCTGTAAATGAGATTGCATTAACATTTCTGTTTGATTTTCTTAACAAATAATTAGAATGGAGAAGAGTTGTTTGAGACAAAGAGTGTTAAAGTATAATTTAATTTATTTTATTTTTAAGGCTACTCGTTAGCAAACTTATGGATTCCCCTAGCTAATGACAAACCTATGGTCGTAGGATGCATTCGTATATTTAAAATATCTCCTCGGGAAATTAATATTTTTAACTTCTGTTTTCTTTGTACTGTTCTTAAAAGATGCCTCTTTTTTTCTTAGCTATCAAAATATTTCTAAAATATGTGCTTAATTTATAATTTTATGTGTTAAAATCTTTGCGAAATAATGGATTAGATTTTAATATTTCACATGAAATTGAGTATATATTTTAGAAAAAAAAATGACAACTAAGCAAAAAGAGACATCGTTTAAGAATAGTACAAAGAAAACAGAAGTTAAAAATATTAATTTCCAAGGCAGATGTTTTAAATATACGAATGCGTCCTACACCCATAGGATTAACATTAGCGAGGGGAATCGAGAAATTTACTGACGAGCAGCTTTAAGGGGATTAGATAGGTTAGAATACATGAAAAAATTTAACTTTTGTTATTAATATTTTTTTTATAATGTTTGTATCTTTAAAACTGCTGTACAGTTGTTCCTATAGGAATCGTTAAGCCGCGTAGACCGGTGAGCGGCGATACCTGTAAACGTAAAACTCAATTGAATCAGTCATTCTAGAAATGGCGCTTGTGCCTATAATAAACAAATAGGAGTGTCATCCATTTCTAGAAGGACTAATTCAATTATATCGAAACATTGTTTTTCATCGGTTTTACCACGATAACGTTTAAACGAGTTACTGTTTTTGGTACTTCTCTATTATCCCGTCGACCACTTTTCATTACAAAAAACCATCGCCAAACTGTAACGCCAAATAAACGGGAGAACGTTGCCATTGGAATATCAAAATAAATAAATAAATAAAATATAAGAATTTAAGGACACAATTGTTATTTTAATTAATGAAATAACTAGCAAATCAGTAAAACATGATGAAAACTACACGCAAATGTCGAATTAAA
The DNA here is from genome assembly GCA_963931845.1 of Maratus michaelseni. Taxonomy (NCBI): domain Eukaryota; kingdom Metazoa; phylum Arthropoda; class Arachnida; order Araneae; family Salticidae; genus Maratus; species Maratus michaelseni. The sequence goes on along the minus strand of OZ007590.1, from coordinate 348,051,217 downwards.
AACCTCTTGATGACATAACAAACACGTATAATGCTTCTGAAATCAAATAAATGGGACTGCATTTTTGGCGTTTAATCTTACAGTTTGGCGATAGTTTTTTTTATGAAAAGTGGTCGACGGGATAATAAAGAAGTACCCCGTTTTTACATGTTTCTTTTCTTTTTAAGTAAAGGAAGTTAACTTCTTTACAAGCTATATCCGAAAAACAAGTAAACAAAAAATACGGTAAGTTTTTATGGATTTTCAATTTTGAATTACAACTTTTTTTTTAATTAAAAATTTATTTTTCATTTTTCAGTTATAATGAACATACAACGTAATGTGATGTATAAAAATATATACCGAATCGAAAATATGGAACTTGAAGTTTAAAATCTTGACAAAATTAATTTTGCAAGATTAATTTTACTCTATAATATTGAAACGTTTGTTATTATGTTTCTTTCAATTTATCAATTTTTTTTTAAAATTTCTATTAAACATAAATAAATAAAGGAAAAAATATGTAATAATCTAAAAGGGTTCTTAATACACGATCAAACTTCTGTCAATTTTCATTTTTTTAAACCTTTCTGCCCCCTTAAAAAATAATTATCTGAATAATGGAATTTCTTGCGGTGAAGAATATAAAATTTTAATTTCATAAGTGCTCATAATAATAATTTGTTATACATCTTCATACAATGCAAATCATCGTAAATTAGTTCTTCACATATGCACTTTAATATTCGACTAAATTTCTATTTCAAACAATATTTTTTAAAGTATACATGCACGTTGTAAACTTGAGCAATTTAAAACCATTAAAATTTTATATTAGGTATTTTTAAATACTGTTTTGTTAAACTGTGTTTATTTTTGTCTATATTTTTGAAGTGCAGTCTAAATAAATACTTTTACTTGTAGTTAAAATTATTTCAATAAATTTTGAAAAAAACAAAACAAAAAAAAACATACATAATTCTTAAGAGTCACTTTTTATCAAATAAACCTAAACTGATATAATAAAAAATCTAAACCTAAACTACTACGCTGCGCTGCAGTCTATTAAGAATCCTGGACTACAGTGCCCAGACCTGTTTTCTTGACCATGGGCCCTGAGCATACAGCATATACAGCATATATTCCGGACAGGTGGTCAACCTCAGAGGCCCTTACAAGGAAGGTCTCCATAAGCGCATACTCAGGAAATTTTGAACAAATTACAGAATATTCTTCTTATGAGGATATACACGTTTATAAAAAAAATTGCTGCGGAACCTCGATATAACGTCCGTAAAAAATTACGAAAATTTCGTGTTTTGGCGATTTATCGTTAGGTTGGCGACACAATGAAAAAAAAATACGCATTTACGATTAATACTCTTTTAGGAAAAACACTTTCTACTCTTTATATTGAACTAGTTTAAGTTTGTTTCACTTAAATAAATTCACTATTATAACTACGGTTTTGCCCTATACATTTATAGGTACATCTAAAGAAAAATAACGATTGTATTCTACGGTTTAGAACAAAATTTAAATTTATTAAAAATGTTTCAAACTAAAAATTAATTGTCCAATTCTGAGCACTATCAATTTGACCTCGATATTGTTAGTGCCGGAGACAACAAGAGAAAAGTCTTGTTGCCGTGGGAACAATGACTTATTCAAAATCGAAATGTATAATGAGAATGTTTTTAATCGGACAGTTACTGTTAAAATACACTTAAAACTTATCCTGCTGTCGAAACAATGTAAAATTAAACAACTTCAGCAGTACTTAACTTGTATATATATTATATAAGTTTATAGAAACAATAATAAACTATTTAATCGTTGAAGCTTAAATTCATAAAGTACTACACATTTAAACACTCATTTTACCAGGAATTTTCAAATACATTAAAATCGCTTGCATTTAGCGACGAAAAAGATTTTCTACTGGGATTCCGCAGTTAAATTTGACTGATCCTTTATAACGTACATGAGTAGTTCCATTAGCATTTTTTTCAAAAAATCTGAGTATGCGCTTTAAGGAGATCTTCCTTGTTAGTGCAAGCTTGATACTCATTTTTTTTTACCCCGAACTGGTGAAAAGTACAGTGCCTTGTGAATGCATGAAAGTATAAAATATCGTTAAAGTGCGTATTGTCTCTATTCTCTAATTACAGTACATCTTTATTCACAGAAAATAGAGGTAAGAAAGTTTCTACTTACCTTATTCTAATTAAGCAATATTTAAGTATCCATAATGCTTTGATTTATCTAATGGTGGCTTAAATCCATAAGTTTACACATATATATCCCTGAGTGATAAGTTAATGAACACTGCTTATGTTGGGTGAGAATAAAGGTCCATTATGTGTTAAATAATTAATTCATTTCTATATAATATAGATTTTGATTTACGACTAAACAATTATACAGTTAGGATAAGGATATAACATTTATAATTAATAAGGAGTCTTATCATTTTGCTCCTTTTTACTTACCCATCATACGTAGTATAGGGTAAGTCTTGTAATCGTTTTGAAAATCGAAATTTTTTTTGACGGATTTACACGTTTCAGACACTGGAGATTCCGAAAAACATATTTTTAGAAAAAAAATTTTGCCGTCCGTCTGTGTGTCTGTGTGTCTGTGTGTCTGTGTGTCTGTGTGTGTGTCTGTAAACGCTCTATCTCCCGAACAAATTGAGATAGAGACTTGCAATTTGGTATGTACTTAGTATGTAATAATGGGAAGAAGCCTATTTCATTTCAATAACCTCGATTAAACGGAACATTTTTTTTCGGACTCTCGAAATATTCGTTCTGATGAAAGGTATATACAAATTTTCGAAATTGTTTATTTTAAGGAGCAAATATAAAAGACAATAAAAAAAACAAATTTTGCATAAAACATGAAGTCGATCGGATAATTAGTTGCCGAGATATTTGAAATCCTATTTTCCACACTCTTCGATTTTTCATGACCCTGTATTTCCTCCAAATTTCACTTCAAATATATATTTTAATTGGAAATTTGACGCTTAATCAGATGCAATAAACTGCTAGTTAATAGGAGTATTATTTTTGGAGTTATAAGGAAAAACCTCTTTCAAGCAATTCAGTAATCGAGCCTTTTTATGACGTCATCAAGCCAAGATTTTATTTGAATATCAATGCATTTTATAAGTAGTTTACGCATTTTTATTTTAATATTTTACATTATACATATACATGATGGGTAAGTATTACGGTGGCCCCCAACGACTAGTTTATTTAAGGATTACATCTTTTTATGTTCCACCTTTTCGTTCGTAGTTTTTAGAGTCTCTGAAAGATATTACATGAAAGATATTTAATGTCAACTCACTCAATGTCAATACTCTGAAAGATATTTAATGTCATTATGAGTTCATTCTCTGGGAAAGCCATTCAGAGATATAACATCTACGTCATGATGATGCAATGCTTGTTTCTTGTTCGGGTTGAAATACTTGATTATAACTTATGGGTTATCAACGGTGATTATTTGCTGATTGATGTTTATTAGAGTGTTCTTTTTCTCATCTGAGAGATTACTTCATGAGGTTTTACCAAGAGTGTAAACCTTGCCCACTCCGCAGCACTAAATTGGACTGTGGGCCTGTAGCGTGGTAGCACGACGCGCTGACCACTAAGCTACTGGACTTCATATTGATGAAATGGAGCTATAAATTGTTGGCGGTGATGGTTCTGTATTGTTACGGATGATTAACTACGCGAGGGATATAGGCCAAAAAAGAATGCTCTTAGTGAGGGTCTTTCTAAGGAATCCTAACCCGTATTTATGGCAAGGTTAGAGGAAAACCACGGAAATCCCGCATCTTGGGTTTGAACTCACCACCTCCCGTCTACCTGCTTTGAGAGAAAAACCTCTCAGCCGCTGGTGGTCTTATAGATCTTTTCATTCATATAATAAATGAAATAAAATGTTAGATAACAGTTAAAATAATTTCTTCTCTTATCATATTTGATAATTTTTCGCAAAGTTGTATGCAGCCTTTATTTTTTAAACAAAACAGCTTATAATTCTAACTTTGTTTTCTTTCTGTTTCTTTATTTTGAACGCGGATAAATTAAGTGAGACACTTCTTTTACACTTCATATCATCTGTATATTCTCAAATGTGTACTTATTTCAAAAACGTAACTTTATTACTTAAAACTTACAATGTTATAATATTAAAATTTTTAAGATTTTTTTTTTAGTTTTCATTTTAGCTCTTGTTAATATACAGGATAATGCAAATGTTCTTAGACAAACTTTCAAGGCTTGTAGAACATAATACAACAAACAGTTTTAGTAATAGGATTCCAGGAAAACATTACATAAAATCTCACTCATAGAAGTATTGTTTAATTCAAGCGCTTTTTGTGATGTTATTTCTTGTCAGACAAAGCAAAGAAATTCTGATGAAAGGTTCGTTTAAAATAAAAATATGAACAATGGTTGTGTCCTGATTTGCGCGAGACACCATTCATTTGCTGTTATTTTTTAAAGTATTTTACTTTTAATTATGACCCTGGTTTCTTATATAAAAAGTATTTGTTGTAGTATGGTCTAATGCTCATTAAAGTTTATCAAAGGACTTTTGACTTAGCTTGTATTTCTCTTTACCTTTTCGATGTGAATAGTAAGTTCCATGTAAATAAGGCATTTCTCTCTCATTTTATATTAAAGCAAATTATATCGGATCAAAACCCTTAGATACAAAGAAAAGAACTGTAAGTTTTGTACAAATATAAATTTTAATTACAAATATAGTAACAGGGCAGATCAGGTTCACCCGGATAGAATATACTTTTCAAGTTTAAAATGTACTGAAAACTTTCGTAGTTGTGTCAAATACGTGTTTTTTAAGATTAAACATAATTACAGAAAATCCTCTAACTGAGCATACTAACGGAGCATACTGTAAATAAATCACTTATAAAACTAAATGCACTAAATGTAAAAGGTTTCAATGGATTGTGGCTATAAATAGATTGTTTGACTTCAGTTAAAATACTACTTTAATCTTAGATGCCGTGGAATCTCATATTATTAAAATTCAATTTTACGAATGTGCACAATTATTTCGGATTTTCTATATACATTACATTTTTCTGTAGCAATAAATTATTTCGCTGTGTAAGTCTTTCCGTTTCAGACAAAGAAAAGATTAATGGATATTTTGCTTAACATCTGTCTATGAAATATTATATTAAGTTGAAAAAAATTAGAACATTTCTGGTAGAAATTATTATTAATTTGTAAATGTTAAAACCAATACGTTTTCATGCTGCATATCAGCATTATTAGAAAAGCGAGATTACAAACTGTATTAAATTAAGAATGCACAATTGTGGCATTTCCTTTAAAAATAATTATTAAACAGATGCTACTGTGCCATTTCGGTAAAGCTTCGTTATCATAGCTATAGAATAGAAATTTAGGTATCCTATTTTGTGTCATTAGCATCATCATTAAACTAAGTTGCAGCATTTTACCGGGATCATTAAGTTACAGTAGATTTAAAAAAAGTAATGTAAGTTGCTCATTCAAATGTTTCTGCTTTATTTGAAACTTTTACTATCTATAGTTGATTTTGAAATAATAATTATTTTAAAATATTTTTTTTATCACGTAGTCATTAGCTTAGTGGAATATTTACAAAAAACGTATGTTATATGCTTCAACGATAATAAATATATCAACTAATATGTATTTTAATTTAGATGCCGAGATAATCTTATGTTATTACAATTTATTTTTTTGAATGTGCACAATCATTTTTTATCTTCCGTATACACTGTGCTGTATTAATAAATTATTTCGCTGTCTAAGCCTTTTGGACATAGAAAATACTAAATAATATTTTACTTAACATCTGTCTATGGAATATAACATTAAATTGAAAAATATTAGAAGATATATAGTTGTGATTATTAATTCGAAAAATGTTAAAAGCAATAATGTTTCTTGCTGCATATCAGCATTATTAGAATAGAGAGTTTACAATGTGTATTTAATACAGCATGCACAATTGTATCATTTTCTTTAAAAATAATTAATAAACAGATGCTACTGTGCCATTTCAGTATATACTCGTTATCATAGCTATAGAATAGAAATTTATATATCCTATTTTGTGTCATTAGCATCATCATTAAGCTAAGTTGCAGCATTTTACCGGGATCATTAAGTTCCAGTAGATTAAAAAAAAATAATGTAAGTTGCTCATTCAAATGTTTCTGCTTTCCTAAAGAAACTTTTTACTATCTGTAGTTGATTTTGAAATAATAATTATTTTAAAATATTTTTTTTTATCACGTAGTCATTATCTTAGTGGAATATTTCCAAAAAACGTATGTTATATGCTTCAACGATAATAAATATATCAACTAATATGTATTTTAATTTAGATGCCGCGATAATCTTATGTTATTACAATTTATTTTTTTGAATGTGCACAATCATTTTTTATCTTCCGTATACACTGTGCTGTATTAATAAATTATTTCGCAGTTTAAGCCTTTTGGACAAAGAAAAGACTAAATAATATTTTACTTAACACCTGTCTATGGAATATAATATTAAATTGAAAAATATTAGAACATATATAGTTGTGATTATTAATTCGAAATTGTTAAAAGCAATAATTTTTCTTGCTGCATATCCGCATTATTAGAATAGCAAGTTTACAAACTGTATTTAATAACGCATGCACAATTGTAGCATTTACTTTAAAAATAATTAATAAACAGATGCTACTGTGCCGTTTCAGTAAAGCTTCGTTATCATAGCTATAGAATAGAAATTCATGTATCCTATTTTGTGTCATTAGCATCATCATTAAGCAAAGTTGCAGCATTTTACCGGAATCATTAAGTTCCGGTAAATGAAAAAAAATATTATAAGTTGCTCATTCAAATGTTTTTGATTCCCTAAAGAAACGTTTTAATACCTGTAGCTGATTTTAAAATAATAATTACTTTAAAACATCTCCTTTTATCACGTAGTCATTAGCTTAGTGGAATATTTCAAAATAATCCATGTTATATGCTTCAGCGATAATAAATGTATCAACTAATATGTTATTTTAATTAATAGGCCGAGAGAATTTTATGTTATTACAATTTATTTTTATGAATGTGCTCACTCATTTTGGATCTTCTGTATAAACTGTGCTGCAGTTATAAATTATTTTGCTGTCTAGGTGTTTTGGACAAAGAAAAAACTAAATGATATTTTTCTTAACATCTATCTATGACATATAATATTATCTTGAAAAATATTAGAACATATCTGGTTGTGATTATTAATTTGTAAATGTCAAAAGCAATACCTTTTTTCTTGCAGCATATTAGCATTATTAGAAAAGCAAGTTTACAAACTGTATTTAATAAAGCATGACCAATTGTAGCATTTTCTTTAAAAATAATTATTAAACAGATGCTACTGTGCTATTTCAGTAAAGCTTCGTTATCATAGCTATAGAATAGAAATTTAGGTATCCTATTTTGTGTTATTTGCATCATCATTAATCTAAGTGCAGCATTTTACCGGGATCATTAAGTTCCAGTAAATAAAAATAAAAATTAATGTAAGTTGTTCATTCAAATGTTTCTGCTTTCCAAAAGAAACTTTTAAATATCTGTAGTTCATTTTAATATAATAATTATTTTAAAATATTTTTTTTATCACATACTCATTAACTTAGTGGAATATGTCAAAATAACCGATGTTGTATACTTCAGCGATTATAAATATATCAAATAATATTTTATTGTGATTTAAATGCCGAGAGAAACTCACGTTATTTCAATTTACTTTTTAAAATGTGCACAATCATTTTGGATCTTCTGTGTACACTGTGCTGTATTAATGATTTATTTCTCTGTCTAAGCGTTTTGGACAAAGAAAAGACTAAAGGATATTTTGCTAACATGTGTCTATGAAATATATTACGTATTAAATTGAAAAATGTTAGAACATATCTAGTTGTGATTATTAATTTGTAAATGTCAAAAGAAATTGTTTTTTCTTGCTGCATATCAGAATTATTAGAAAAGACAGTTTATAAACTGTATTTAATAAAGTATGGCACAATTGCTGCATTTCCTTTGAAAATAATTAATAAACAGACGTTATTATGCCCTTTGAATAACACTTCGTTATTATAGCTATATAATAGAAATTTAGATATCCTATTTCGTGTCATTAGCATCATCATTAAGCAAAGTTGTAATATTTTTCCGGAATCATTAAGTTCCAATAGATGCAAAAATAAGATAAGTTGCTCTTTCAAATGTTTCTGCATTTCCTAAAGAAACTTTTTAATAACTGTAGTTGATTTAACGTAATAATAATAATAATTATTTTTTTATCACGTAGTTATTAGATTAGTGTAGCGGTTTCCAATCTGAGGTACGCGTACCCCTGGGGATACGTGGTGGACTTGGGGGGCGGGGGGGGGGTACGTGAAAATGATATCGGTAATGGCTGAAATCATAAAAATGGTTTAACTGAAGACAGATAAAGAAATTTGATAGTTATGGATTACAAAGTCAGTCTCATAATTCATTGATAATTCAATGTCACTGTAGCTCCACCCACTGCTAATCATATTGCATGAGTACTTATACATTTACCCCAATCTTTGCGAAAACTGCCATTAGACATTCCCCACCCCTTTTTAATTATTATTCAGTTTTTAGTAATTATTGCAAAACGCCTAAATTAAGCCAGAGCTTCAAGTTCTAATGTTTTATTTTAAAACGTTTTGGAAAGCAGGCCATTATTTTCGTTTGCCAAATAGGAGTAGTTGTATCACTAACGTATATTAATTGGAATGCTTCCTTTCGTTTAATGTGTATTTAATTTGAAGTGTTTAATTATTATTTCAATTATTTGGTTTTATATTTAAAATGGGTAACTGTTTGAAATTCGGAACTCTTCAGAGTACTGCAACTGCGATTGAAATTCAACCTGATGATTTGGGAACTACTAGTTCTTCGAAACAATCTGATTGTTTAGAATTGCAAGAGAAAACCTGTTAATAGACCTGTTCTGATAACTGATAAACCTAATACTAAGAAAAAAAAACTGAAAATATCAGTGTTTCCTCAATGAATAGAAAATATAATAATGAATGATTCGTGCTTGTAATATGGATTTTTATTCACGAGAGATGAATATTTTAATAACATGTGGGTGAGGAGAGGGGGCTGGTGGGTATTTATGATAAATGAGGGGTACTTCGAAATGATAAGCCTAAGCGACGATAAGCCTACGTGAAAGAAAAAAGGTTGGGAAGCACTGCCTTAGCGGAATATTTCAAAATAACCGCTGTTATATGCTTCAGCGATAATAAGTAAATCAACTAACATTGTTATTTCAATTTCATATGCCGAGAGAATTTCATGTTATTAAAAATAAATTTTATGAATGTACACAATCATTTTGGATATTCTTCATACACTGTGATGTATTAATAAATTATTTTGCGATGTAAGTGTTTTGGACAAAGAAAAGACTAATGGATATTTTGCTTAACATCTGTCTACGAAATAGAACATTAAGTTGACAAATATTATAACATTTCTGGTTGTTGTTATTAATTTGTAAATGTCAAAAGAAACACTTTTTCTTGCTGCCTATCAACATTATTTTAAAAGCAAGTTTATAAACTGTATTTAATAAAGCATGGCACAATTGCAACATTTCCCTTTAAAATAATTAATTAACAGATGCTATTGTAACTTTCAATAACGCTTCGTTATCATAGCTATAAAATATACAATTCGATATCCTATTTTGAATCATTAGCACCGTCATTAAGCTAAGTTGCTGCATTTTGCCGGAATCATTAAGTTCAAGTAAATAACAAAAAATAAAATAAGTTGTTCATTCAAATGTCCCTGCATTTTCTAAAGAAACTTTTTAATAACTGTAGTTGATTTTAAAATAAGAACAATTTAAAATATTTTTTTTATCATGTAGTCATTAGCCTAGAGGAATATTTCAAAATAAGCGATGTTATATGATTCAGCGAAAGTAAATATATCAACTAAGATGTTACTTTAATTTCAGATGCCGAGAGAGTCTTATGTTATTAAAATTCAATTATTTGAATGTACACAATCATTTTGGATCTTCTTTATACACTGTGCTGTATTAATAAATTATTTTGCTGTGTATAAGGGTTTTGGACAAAGTAAAGATGAATGGACATTTTGCTTAACATTTGTCTACGAAATATAACAGTTGTGTAGTATTAAGTTGAACATTTCTGGCTGTGATTATTAATTTGTTAAATGTCAAAAGAAACACTTTTTCTTCATGTACATCAACATTATTTTAAAAGCGAGTTTATAAACTGTATTTAATAAAGCATGGCACAATTGCATCATTTTCTTTTAAAATAATTAATTAATAGATTCTATTGTGACTTTCAATCGTTATCATAGCTATGAAATATAAAATTCGATATCCTATTTCGTGTCATTAGTATCATCATTAAGCTAAGTTGCTGCATTTTGCCAGAATCATTAAGTTTTAGTAAATAAAAAAAATAAGTTGCTCATTCAAATGTTTCTTCATTTTCTAAATAAACTTTTTAATAACAGTAGTTGATTTTAAAATAATAATTATTTAAAATATTATTTTATCAAGCAGTCATTAGCTTTGTGGAATATTTCAAAATAAGCGGTGTTATATGATTTGGCGATAGTAAATATATCAACGAATATATTACTTTAATTTCAGATGCCGAGAGAGTCTTATGTTATTATAATTTAATTTTTTGAATGTACACAATCATTTTGGATCTTTTTTATACACTGCGATGTATTAATAAATTATTTTGCCGTGTAAGTGTTTTGGACAAAGAAAAGACTAATGGATATTTTGCTTAACATCTGTCTCTGAAATATAATATTAGCTTGAAAAATGTTAGAACATATCTGGTTGTGATTATTAATTTGTAAATGTCAAAAGCAATACTTTTTCTTGATGCGTATCAAAATTATTAGAAAAGCGAGTTTATAAACTGTATTTAAAAAAGCATGCACAATTGCATCATTTCTTTTAAAAATAATTAATAAAAAAATGCTACTGTGCCCTTTCAGTAAAGCTTCGTTATCATAGCTATAGAATAGAAATGTAGATATCCTATTTTGTGTCATTAGCATCATCATTAAGCTAAGTTGCTGCATTTTGCCGGAATCATTAAGTTTTAGTAAATAAAAAAATAAGTTGCTCAATCAAATGTTTCTGCATTTCCTAAATAAACTTTTTAATAACTGTAGTTGGTTTTAAAATAATTATTATTTAAAATATTTTTTTTTATGAAGCTGTCATTAGCTTAGTGGAATATTTCAAAATAAGCGACGTTATATGATTCAGCGATAGTAAATATATCAACTAATGTGCTACTTTAATTTTAGATGCCGAGAGAGTAATATGGTATTAAAGTTAATTTTTTTGAATGTACAGAATGATTTTGGATCTTCTTTATACACTGAGCTGTATTCATAAATTATTTCGCTGTCTCAGCCTTTTGGACAAAGAAAAGACTAAATAATATTTTACTTAACATCTGTCTATGGTATATAACATTAAATTGAAAAATATTAGAACATATATAGTTGTGATTATTAATTCGAAGATGTTAAAAGCAATAATTTTTCTTGCTGGATATCCACATTATTAGAATAGCAAGTTTACAAAATGTATTTAATAACGCATGGCACAATTGCAGTATTTCCCTTTAAAATAATTAATTAACAGATGCTATTGTGACTTTCAATAACGCTTCGTTATCATAGCTATAAAATATACAATTCGATATCCTTTTTTCAATCATTAGCATCGTCATTAAGCTAAGTTGCTGCATTTTGCCGGAATCATTAAGTTCAAGTAAATAACAAAAACTAAAATAAGTTGCTCATTCAAATGTTCCTGAATTTCCTAAAGAAACTTTTTAATAACTGTAGTCGATTTTAAAATAAGAATTATTTAAAATATTTTTTTTTTATCATTTAGTCATTAGCCTAAGTGGAATTTTTTGAAATATCCGATATTGTATATGCTTCAGCGATACGGGAGCAATGCTATGCTTTTGTGTTATGGTTTAACCTTTAAAACTTCTAAAATTTGTTTTAATTTCCACAAAATAATTTCTTATCTTTTTTTTGCAACAGTAATATTATTGTTTGAAGAATACTAAAAAAAAAAAAAACATTTCTACACGGAATTAGTGATTATGTTTATAAAATAAATGTTGCTGTTCAACGTAGAATTGGCTATAAATAAGCAGATTTTTCACGGAACAATTGATATTTTAAAAGACACGAATTAAATTTTTCATTATCGCGACAACTGAAGGCTGTTTTCGTGATTAATGATTTTGTAATGAATTTTCGTGATTTCGTGATTGCCAAAGGATTAATTACATATTTGATAATAAGCTTGTATACAATAATTAATTCAAAATATCGTTGTTCTACGGACTATATCATTTTTTTAATGAATATGAAACTCATATTGAAACAATATTAAAAAGGCAAAAAAGGAATTTCATGCATTGAAAATAGATTAATATAAGACGCTGTAAACGAGGTTGCATTTACATATATGCTTGACATATAGTGTATATTTTAAAGATTAAGCTTGTTAAAAACAAAATGTTTTATTTCCTAATATTGATCCTGAAATTTGGCAATCTAAATATCTGGAGTTTTACTATATCTCATTTATAATATAGCTGTACAATTGAGTTACCTTTTAATCATTTACAACTAATTGAAAAGATGAAGCATTTTTAAAATGAATCTTGTTAAAAACATTTTTTTTTTTTAATTTCTTATTATTGGTTCTGAAATTTGGCAATCTAAATAACTGGAGTTCCGATAATTGGAGTTTTATTATATCTCATTCATAATGATAGACTTACATTTTAATCACTTCCAACTAATTGAAAATTGTTTTTGAATTTGTTTTGTTTGTTTGCCATCTATCCGACTCCATGTGTTCTAAATGTAGTAATTATACTCGGATTGTTATCTTAATTTCATATGGTACTGAAGTTTACCATACAGTAATCCGTATTGAAAAGGAAGTGCTTGGCCTTTACAGTTCGTTTACGGAGACACACAAAATAATTTCATTACATTATAGTCTTTTTTTTATGTTGCAAAATTTAAGACATCGTGAAACTGATATGCATTATTCAAGCGGAGTAAAAAATTCTTTCTCAGGAGTATAAACAGAGATGATATTTCTCCGACTTTTTGTGTACCAGTATAATTTTAGAGAAAATGTTGTTTTTATTTAATCGAAACATTTTGTGATTTAACAAAATTTTCTCCAAGATTATACTGGTATGCAAAGGTCGTAGAAATCAAATCCCTGTATAAAATAAGTAGCCTTTATAATTTACTTACAGGGACGAACGAAACAATTCCATTACATTATGATCTATAGAGGTTAAATATTTTACGGTGATTTTAATGATGTTGAGATATTTAAAACATAATGAAATTATAAAAGATCACTGACGAGCACTAAAATGTTTTTAAAGATTTTGGAGCTCGCAGCATATGTCGTTTACAGAGACATAAAAAAACGTGGTTACTATGATCGAATACTGATGGGAGTGCGTATTCCAGTATGGTATGCATTTTTATATTATTTAATTTTTAGTGTATTCCGTGATGTGTATATATTCTATAGCTCATATGTAAGGCTGCACAAAATAATTCGCATGCATTGCTGGATGTGGACAGTGATTGCTAAAAATGTATTTTTTCTGAATTATGTGTTTTTTAAATTGCTTGTTTAGATATTTCATTTCATTATATAAAAAAATTAAAATGTATTAGTTATAACTATTACTTGCATGTCTATGTGTGATGCATGATTTTTCCTTCGGGTTAAAATTTGAATGCGCTAAAATTCCTTAATAAATGCATTCTCTTCCTATTTCAAAGTAAAAAAGGTTTTGATCTTTTTAGGTTTGACTAATAGTATCTCGTTTTAGAATTTCATTTGCTACAATTTTTACGCCATTTCAAAGTTTTAAAGATTCAAGAAATTTAAGCAGTTATTTTTAAATAAGCACAAAACAAGAAATAAACTGCTGTTTAAATTTAAGGCGTATACAGCGCTACATAAAACTTCAGCTTGTTCAATGAACAGAAAGTTCCAACTGAGAAAATGTGTTTAAAAAGTAGATAAAATATTCCATATATAGAAAAGTGATTAGTGTAGGACATTGTAAATGAGATTACAATATTCATAGGATGCCTCTGTAACATAAAAGCGACATACGGGACAAAAATATTGATTGGGCGATAACAATCTTTTTAAAATGTAACTTTTTTGCAATTTTTCGAAAAAAAATAATTTTGAATAACAATGGCCGCCTGGCAGTGGCGTAGCCAGGGTGGGGGTCCAGATTCTCTGGATACCACTAATTTTATAAAGTTTTCTTTTACTTACCTAACTGGAGAACTTTCTGCGATAATCAATGCAAAGAAAACTTTACATTATTTCTAGTATTCAGAGCATTTGGACCCCTTCCCTGGCTACGCCGCCGCTGCCGCCTGGCAATATGAAAAGAGAAGTGGTCAGCCCGTATTTGTTTTCCTCAGTCACATGACTTGCGCTTTTATTGAATTAATTACCTATGATAGGATTTAATAGAATGAAGAAAATTTTTATTAATATCTTATTAAATTTTGACTCGATTTTCATAAAATTTGAAATGACTCGACGAAATTCTACAACAATTATATATATTAAATTTCAAACCATTCGGTTGGGTAATTTTTGCGTCGTTATATGCGGACAGACGGACAGACCAGACGACGATTTTTAGGTGCTATGTATTTATGTGATTGCGAACGCGCATAAAAATGAATTACATGTATTAAAAATAGATTAATAATGCAAGACGCTCGAAATGAGATTGCATTTTTATTTATGTCTGATTTTATTTACACATAATTAAAATAGTGACTATTTCATGAGATAATGAATGTTAAAAGATAATTTAATTCTTCTTTTAAAGAATTATTGATCAAATTATGCAATTTACCCACAATGAAGAAGGCTTTATTAATAACATTTTACATTTATTCAGCAGCTTCGGAAGTTTTATATCCTGCCAATAATTTGATAACTGCAAAATAATAATAATAAAATATAAAAAAAAAATCGTTTGATAATTCGACTAAATTTCTATTTTGAACAATGATTTTTAAAGTTTCGAAGAACATTTTTATTAATTTAGCGCTATTGAAAGTTTTACGATATTTTGTGTTAAGTTTCTAAGTAGTTTCTTTCAGTTTTAGAGTATTATTCATTACACCTTTTATATACCATTGCAGATTCTTGAGAATTAAAGTAATTTAATCAGTTTCTTAGCAACTATGCAAATCAAAAGAAGAAAAGAGTTTTTTATAAAATTTACTGCATCTACATTGTTACGTGTAACAAACACTTGTTTAACGAACGGTAAGTTTATGCGGATGCAATTATGTTCACGTGAAGAAGTAATTCCATGTATTGAAAATGCGTTAATATGAAATATTTTAAATAAGATTGCATTCAAATTTTTGTTTGATTTTTTTGTACCGATAATTAGACGTGTTAACATTTTTTAAAACAAGGCGTGTTAAAAGATGATTTTCTATTTTTTTTTTATCAATTATAGAATGATTATCCGATTTACGCAATTTTCGCCGATGAAAAAGCTTTTATAATAAAATTGATATTTCAACAGCGTTTGTAAAATAAATTTATATCCAACTTCAAAAGGCGAAAAAGTATTGTCATAAATTGTTTTTCTAAAAATTCATACGAAAATTCGACTAGATTTCTACTTTAATCAATATTTTAATCTCATCGATGCACAATATTGCTTAATATAAACTCCATTTTACCATTTTAAAGTAATTAAGGTTTCGACTTTTTCCATTTAACTAGTATTTTGTTTCAGAATTTAATTCATTGCACGTTTGATATGAGGGTTACCGTGAAATTTTTATGATACGCTTTATGGTACAAGTTATACGTACTAATTATTTAGAGTGTCCAAAGCAGTTACTTTCAACATCTATACACTTTTAAAGACGATTTTTCCAACATTAATTGCTTCATAATATCGGTTTCTTGGAATCGATTACAAATATCATTTTATAACCTAATCAATCCTATCTTCTAAATTAAAACAACGTCCACGTAAATTTTGTCTGTTGCAAAATATAGCCAAATATCATACATAGCAAGATCAGGAGAATACGGTGGATGATCTATCATTTTTATGTGTTTTTATTAAAAAAATTCGATTGTATATCATACTGAATGAGAAGACGCTTTATCATGGTGTAGTATGTGTCCCCTAACATTCATATCTCTAGAAACATTTTTCGAACATATTTAGTGGTGTTTCAGTTACATGCAAATGTCTTATGTCTCACTAGTGGTATGGATTTCACCACTTCCATACTTCTGAGGAAAATAACATCTATTGCTTTTTGCATTAGTCATTATCTTTTCACCATTTTTGCTTTAGGATTGTATTTAAATGACGAAAGAGACTTCTTTTATGAAGTTTGGAACATAAAAAAATACGGCATGTAAGTTTTATCAACAGTTATAAATTTAGAAATAAAGTCTGTCAATCATCGCAATTTTATTGGGATTGTTTTACAGATTCTAATACGAAGGTTCGTATTTAAGATTTTTGAAAGTAATACAATAAATAATTTCTTACCAATAAAATACGTTTTATTGTGTCTCAAAATACTCTTCTGTAGCATCGATACATTTCTGAATTCGAATAAACTAATCATCAAAACATTTATGGCACTCTAACAGTGGCATACCAGAAACATGGCATTTGTAATATTCAAGCACTCCTTGCACGAACAATGTTTGTAGATCTAGGGTCATCTGAAAACATCCAAACAGTCTATTGTTGTTTTGTTTTAGTTTCATAGGAATAAATCCAGGTTTCGTCATATGTTACAATGTCGTACACATGTTTTGAGGCACCAGGGTTGAATATTTCTAGATTTTCCTGATACCATTTGACACGAGCGTCCTTTTCAGCTTGAGATAAATTGTGGGGGAGCCATCGGGCACAAATCTTTTTCACTCATAAATGATCATGTAAAATTGAATGCACGCGGGTTCTTGAAATGTTCAAAGATTCTTCTATTTCATCATATGTCACGTGACGATCTGAAGCGATTAGTTTTCTTAGAGCATCAATATTTTTGAGAGTCACAGCACTTCTCGGTCGACTCTCCCGAACATCATCCCTGAGATTCTTACGACCGCGGTAGAATTCTTTAAACCAGTTTTTTAATTGTTGCCTTAGATGGTGTTTCGTTAGCAAACGTCGATTTCATTCTATCGCTACACTGTTTCTGTGTAAAACCTCGTCGAAAGTCATAAAAAATCATGGATCTGAAGTCCCTTCGACATAACTCCATAATTACTTAACACTTACGGTTTTCAAAAAATCACAGTAAATAAAATTTCACAGCGTTTGATGTTCTATAAACGCAGACATTCACGTAACTATTTGAATTTTAATAAAAATCGTCTGCGCTGAAAGCAGTTGTTATTTCGTTGCCAGATTCGAAATCCTTATGTACTGGCCCTCGTATATTTCACATTTTTGGCGTTCTGTTAAATTATATGAAACACAAAAAAGTACTTTTTTTTAAAAAATTCAATTCATTATTAACATTTCATTCTTAGCTGCTGATCCAAAGTGAAGTTCTTTCGGAATCGTTTGGTAGATACATCAATTATTATTGATTACCAGTTTTCGTATAGCTGACACATTTTTTGGGACTACAGCTGATAAAATCTTCCTGTTTCTTCTTCATCCAGGAGAGAGTTTTGAACTTTACCAAATTCTGTAAACTATCTGAATACAATGACAGGATATAGAGATTTTATTTCCATATACAGGGTCATTCATAATTCCCTCCGGGGTTTCGAAACGTTATAGTAAAAAAACGAAGACGAATATGAAAAAAAGAAACATATGAAATTATTCCGAAACTATTCAAGTTTTACTTACATACATTACAGGTGTTCTATGTGTGAACCCTTGGTCACACGGCATACATCCATACGATAGTCCAGTTCCTGCCATACTCCGTTTCTTTAAATCTGAATCAGTGGTGTCAGTTCAACGGACCTTTCGTAATAAATATCGAAAACAGGGACCAATTGACAAAACAATTCATGTATGGTACCGGAAATTTAAAGAAACGGAGTATGGCAGGAATTGGACTATCGCATGGATGTATGCCGTGTGACCAAGGGTTCACACATAGAACACCTGTAATGTATGTAAGTAAAATTTGAATAGTTTCGGAATAATTTCATATGTTTCTTTTTTTCATATTCGTCTTCGTTTTTTTACTATAACGTTTCGAAACCCCGGAGGGAATTATGAATGACCCTGTACTAATTACCCACATTGTACTACTAATTCAACTGCAACATTGAAGATATTCTTCTTGATCATTTCCACATTAAACCCATAGAATGTCATAGCGTAATAATGCTTTCGCATCAACTTCGTTTTCCTTGTTTTCATATTTTATTCTACGATCGCTAAATTGTGATTTTTATTATAAATTACCGTCTGTTGACATAAAAGTGTTCATATTTAAACAACTAACCAATATTGGTTTTTAGCACATATCTCATGATGATACCTCATGATGATGTCTCATGATGATGTCTCATGATGATTTGTCATAAACGTCATAGTGACCTTCGAATAGAAATACAAAATCTTAAAGTTTAAGGAAATTTAGGCAGTCTTTTGGGAATCACGCAAGGCAAAACAAGTAACTAGATTTTGATTAAATTTATTGTTTCTTCGTTGATACAGAAAACTAACTATTGTTTAACGAAAGGAAAGTTGCCACTAAGGAAATTATAATGTAAAGAAATAATTCCTTTCATTGAAAACATATTAATGTAAGACTCTGTAAATGAAATTGCATTAACATTTCTCTTTGATTTCCTTTACACGTAATAAGAATGGAGAATATTAGTTGAGAAAATTTAATTACTCTGTTAAAGAATGATTATCCGAATTATGCTATTTCCCATGGTGAAAAGGCTTTGTTAATAAAATTTTATATTTCCCAAGCGATGATAATGTAATTTAACATTCAACAACAAAAAGTGACAAAGTTTATTGCCTTAAAAATGCGCTCGATAACTCGACTAATTTTCCAATTTTAACAATATATTTAAACATATCCATACAAAAGATTCTTTAATAAAAACACCAATATCCTATTTTAAAGTAAGGAATATTTTGATTTTTTGAATTTAACGAAGATACGCTAGTTTTAGAATTGTATTCTTTTAACATTTACATACCATTCGAAAATCTTAATGATTAAAACATGTTAAGCAGTTTCGCAAAACGACAACAAAATTTTAATTAAATTCTTTTCTCATTAGTACATAAAACTAGTTTTTTTAACCTTTACATGGGGGCTTGGACATCATCTGTCTCTTGGACAGATTGTATTCTTGTATGTATTGTATGTATGTATATATGTATGATGTATTCTTGGACAGATGCTGTCCGAGCCCCCATGTAAAGGTTAACAAACAGAAACTGCATGCTGGGGAATTATTTTAAAGGTAAATGGGAATTCTCTATATTGAAATATAATAATGTAGGATGTTGAAAATGAGATTTAATAATAATTTGTTTTATTTTGTTTGCATATTATAAGAATAGAGAATATTCTTTTTTATAAGTCGTAGGGGGTTTAATAATAATTTTTCCTTTCCCGATATTGATACGACTAATTGGCCACTCAAATACCTGAAGTTCAGATACATTGAGTTTAAATGTACGAGGGAAAGTTATTAAATAAGTCACAAAAGATAATTACATAATAACATACAATGATATTCACTTCAAAACTATTTTTGTTTCTCAATATTTTCCCCACCAATATTTATGCCCTTATATCACCGTTTTATCAGTGCCCCAACACCAGCTGCTTAAAATTCTGTGGGTTGCTATCTCAGCAACATTCGGACTTCAAGTTGAACACAGGAGACAATTCAAAGGTTTGGTTGGCAACTTCTTCAACATCCTCTATACAGTTTTGATTCAGCCCCAAGCGATTTTCATCTGTTTAGTCAACTAAAAAACCGTCTTGGAAGCAAGATGATGTTCACAGATGATGAAAAGGTTCAACTTGAAGTCCTAATGAGGCTGAGACAGCAACCCAAAGAATCTTATGCAGCTGGTGTTGGGGCGCTGATAAAACAGTGATATAGGTGCATAAATATTGGTGGAGAATATGGTGAGAAATAAAAATAGTTTTGAAATGAATATCCTTGTAAGTTATTATTTAATTATCTTTTGTAACTTACTTAATGACTTTCCCTCGTATTTTATTTACTAAATAACTGCACAATTTACTTGAGTTTTATGACTTGAAAATGAAAAGTATTATTAAAAGCATTTGCAATACTATTAAAAGAATTTGCACAAAATATTTTGTAATAAAAACTTTGTGTTTATGTTTCATAGTAAATTATTTCCCTTTTTCAATCTGACTAACAGTATCTCGTTTTAGAATTTTATTCATTACATATTTTATATATCATTTGCAAAGTCTTAATTATTAAAGTAATTTAAGAAATCTCCTAGGAATTGCGCAACAGAAAACAATAATCTAAATTTTGATTAAATTTAATGCTTCCTAATTGATACATAAGAACAATTACTTGTTTAATGAATGGAGAACTCATGCTGAGAAAGATTATGCTAGAAAAGGCATTCCATATATTATAAAGAAATTAATGTAGGACCCTGTAAATGAGATTATATTAGCATTCCAGTTTCATTTTCATTACACATACTAATTAATTAGAATTAATATTTTTTTTTGTGATAATAAATTTTTAATATAACGTAATTTACTATTAAAAAGTCATTATCCGAATTTATAATTTAGTATGTTTACAACACAATTTTATACCCAACTTCAAAAAGTTAAAAAGTTGTGTCATTATTTTTAGACTTATTTCTTTAGAAATCGACCTTTACAATAATTTTGGTTACATATACAAGGTGTCTCGAATTAAACTACATGTTTTCGATAGGCGTAATGATTGTCATGCCATTTGGGGAGTGTCATAAGAAATAAATGGGAAGCACTTTACAGCAAAAACTTAATTCTAAAAACCCTGAATAGAGAATGTATAACCCTGAATAAAGGATGTGAGTATACAATATATAATATAAAATACACAATTATACCTTTTAATGAGGACAATACATGTTTAGTATGATGATCACCATTCTCGACTACTATCTGGAATTGTAACATTGCATGTTCAGTGATTGATTGCAGCATATGCGTCTAGTGTTATGCATATGGCATGCTATACTATCTTTATAATCGGACAGAAGTATGCGATCACGGTATCTTAGGTCTTCGAGACATCCCCAGAGTAAAAATATGCATGAATTGAAACTTAGAGATGTTGCAGGCGAAACCGTATGAAAATGATGGCGGATGATCCTGTCATCACAAAAATGGCATATATTGAAAATAACAATTGAAATTTTATTTTACGATTCCAAATGGTAGCAAACAACGTGGTCATAACATTGAACATATTTTCTCCTCATTAAATTAAACAATAGTTTATTTTCTGTTATATATTTCGTACAATCATATCATAGAACATGACATTCTTTAGTTAGTAATTTGTAATTGTTTTTATACAATTCTAAAAAGGGTTTGGAATGAATTATAACGTTAATTAAAAAAAGTATTTATTTTTTTTTTTTTACAAAAGAAGTCTTGTAGGATTTGTGTATATTGTTAAGATGTTACTTTCAATGTTTTTAATGTAAATAAATTATTTGTTGGTTTAAAAAATGTTGTCATAATTTAAGTGTTTGCGTAATTAATTTTAAAACCTAAACGTTTCTTTAGAATTCATTAACTTCAGTATTTGAGTTTTCCTTATAGATTTTCTTTGGGGTTGTTTTGTAATTTTACTGGGAATTCCTTACACTCCTATTCAAAACAAAGGCTATACGTTAGATACTCGTCTAGAAACAACGCGATGGTTTATTTTTCACAAATAAATAATTTCTTTATTAAATAGTATCTAATTAAATCATGATCACCTTGTCTTCTGTAATAAGAAGCTCCTTTAGATAATTTCTGGGTTATGATAAAGGTGCACCCAACACATTACTTTCTCTGATGTTGTTGTTGTTGTTTCTAATCCTAAATGATCTAGCCAATAGGCTAGACCAAATCCATGAGCCCAAAAATTTGGAAGAAGTCCAAAACGATGAAAAGACATTTAGACCGGGAGGCGACAGCACAGCCAATCACCTCATCGAGTTCACGGCTGAAATTCCAGAATTAGTTAAAACTCGATTCGCATATTAAAACGCAATCGGTCTGCCAAGTCATATCTTGGTGGAAAATACGTGAAAAGCCGATTTTAGCGGTTGACACGTAGGTTTACCATTGTGTTTTCCTGCACCCAAAAGTATGAAAACATGGAGAACTGGGTGCAGGAAAACACAATGGTAAACCTACGAGTCAAATGCTAAAATCGGGTTTTCACGTGCTTTCCACCAAGATATGACTTGACAGACCGATAGCGTTTTAATATGCGAATCGAGTTTTAACTAATTCTGGAATTTCAGCTGCGAACTCGATGAGGTGGTTATCTGTGCTGCCGCCTCCCGGTCTAACTCCAAAAGGTCACACCTAGTCAAGTCCAAACAGGATAGGAGATGGTCAGTGGTGGATGGCGTAGTCTTGCACTTTCCACAAATGGGGAAAATCTTGGTACCATTGTCAAATTTCAGGCATCTCAAGTGTCCACTCAAAAATTTTGAAATAGCGGACTGCTGGTCATGGCTACCCCCAAGAGTAATAGCCCGGGCTGTTTTCCACAGTACCACTTGTGAACTAGAGGGGAACGCCAAGATGTGTCGAGAGTATATTTGGCTCTTGAACAGATCTCTAGAAAAGTCAAGGTGGAAGTGTGCGGTGTCAAAGAGCCAATGTATGTCTCTTTAGCCAATGTATCTGCCATTTCTTTTCCGCCAATGCCAACATGCGAAGGGATCCATTGAAAGAATATGTCATGATAGCATGAAGTCCTCTGAGTAGAGATAGAATATATAATGAAGATCTGTCCCCAACGTGAGGCCAATTTTGTAAGTGTTGTATGGATCTGAGACGGTCAGTTAGAATCCAAATATCTTTATAGGTGGTACAAGAAGTGGCAGCTTTGAGGCCTCCTCAATCGCAAGTGGTTCCGATCGAAAAACTGAGCAGTGGTCCGGATTTCTGATCTTTATGGCAAGTTTGGATGAGGACATTTTCTCAAATATGCTACCACAATGATTATGCTAATTTTTACTACCATCCGTGAAAATTTGGAGGGCATTAGATGGAATAGTACTGATGGTTTCTAATACAATTTTTTCTAAGATAGTCTGGGATGTCTTGCTGTTTGTTGGTGTAGAAAAGAAGATCGGTATTCAAGTGTACTCTTGGCAGTCTCTCAGAAGGGTCAATACAAAGTTTTAGGGAGTGACCCTCGACGCTGGTATCAGTAAAACCCTGTTTGATTGCCAGAGAGAAAGGACTGTTTCCTTTCAGCCTTTGATTATTTGTCCAGTTAAGAAGAAGCAAAGGGGTACGGTTATGTGTGCCATAGCTATAGAATTTATTAAAGTATTTCGTTAATCTTATTGTTCGTCTAAAAGTAAGCGGCTGTAAATCGCATTCATAAAGAGCCAATTATCCCGGGCAACTGTGACGTAAGCCAGCTACTAAACGGGCAGCACTCAGAAGGAAGGTGTCCTTAAAGCGCATACTCAGAAAATTTTGGAAAAAATGCTAATGAAGCTACTCATGTATGTAATAAAAGAACAGTGAAATTTGGCTGCGGAATCCCAGTAGAAAATCTGCAAAAAATAAAATACTGTCGAGTATTTGGCTCAAAAACACGCGATTTGGCTAGAAACATTTTTCTCTCGCCAAACGCAAACGATTTTAATGCATTTTTAAATTGCTTGTAAAATGATTATTCGAATGCGCGATACTTAATGAATTTAAACTTAACGATGAAATAGTTTATTATTTTTTGTATAATATAGAAAAGCTGCTTGTTTTTGCAGTTATTTAATTTTACCACTGATGAAATATGTTCTATGTTTTTGAAGCTGCAAACATCTATTTTATGTTATAGCGAAGCTGACATTGAAGTTATGTGTATTATTGAATTATTGAATCTGTTTTTAAGTTGCAAATGTTTATTTCCACTTTTAGTTAACAATCGAAATTTTAAAAATATACGAATCTGAAAAGCATATTAAAGTAAACGAAGAGTTTGGAGAAATTCTTGTTATGAGACCTGTCTATGAGATTTTTGTAAAATTTGAAAGAGTAAAATTGTCATTAGCTTAAAAAAATTATATGAATGGGTTGATTCTAGGGCTCATGATACCATACCCTCTTGTTCAGAATCGTTTGCATTTTGCGTTCAACATTTTCAACTTTCTGTACGTTTGCATTAATATTAATTTAAGATATTTTTTTTAATCAGAATAAATAAATCATTCACGTATTTTTCTTTATTTATTTCCGATTGAATAAAATTTTGCCTGTTGTTTTATCCTCCATTCCACGATTTTTTTCTAATTTAAATGGCTTCAACGGTTGTACAAGCAACTTTTAAATATATTTCAAAAGGAAAACCCCGATGACAAGCGGATTCGTTATACATTTCTACATCGAAGAAGTCGTTGTTTCCAAAGCAACAAAAACTTTCTTGAATTGACAATGTTCAGACTTGGGCTTATTTTTGAACTTGAAACAATTGTAATCAATTTAAATTTTGTTTTAAATCGTAAAATACAATCGTTAATTTCCATTATATATACATATAAATGCGTACACAAAATTGTAGTTATAAAAATTTATTTATTATGTAAGTTAAACATTCATAAACAAATTCAGTATGAAAAACTTTTTCCATAAATAGTATTTGTCATAAAAGCGTATTTTTTTAACCCCTTGAAGAGCGGTTTAATATAATATATCCCACTTAATTTTAATTCCCAACTGCCACAATGACACCGGAATTTTGGAATGAAATTTTACTTTTATAATATACATGAAGAAAATCTTTTACTTATTTGGAAATAAGTTTGTTGTTAAATCCCGGTGTTACTTCATGATTTCAACATTTTAGAAACATAAGTACTTTGCCCCTGAAAGGGTTAATTTCCTTCCGTCGCCAACTGGTGATAAATCGCCAAATAAACGAAAATGTCATATTTTTTTACGGACGTTATATCGAGGTTCCGCAGAATTTTTTTTATAGACGTATATATCCTCATGAGAAGAACATTCTGTAATTTTTTCAAAAATTTCTGAGTATGCGCTTATAGAGACATTCCTTGCCAGTTGGACACGTAAATTGCTAGAGGAGGAAAATTGTAAATTGCTAGAGGAGGCACAGAAATAAACCTCAGATCCATATTCCAAAATGGGCCTAATGACACATTTGTTGTCTTCAGTATAGAGGCATTCGCCCCCCAATCAGTACCAGAGATATATTTCAGGATATTAAGTCATTTCCTACCCCTTGAGACTAGATTTTCAATGTGTTGAGCTTACTTTCTCTTTGTGTGGTAATTAACTAATTATTAACACCTGTAACCGGCCATTAGTAGGCTTTGTCTAGATATTGCCAGCAATTAGAGTTTTTCTATAGTTAATGAATAATTACAGTATGGTTTGATTAATATAATCTATTAGAGAAATTTTCTTTTCTTAACGAATAATTAGAATATGGATTGATTAATTTTTTGCTGAGAAAATTGGAAATTTTGAAGAAGATTTTGGGGAGATTTTGTAAATGTGAGATGAGGGTTAGGATTTTAAATTTTTATTATTTAAAGGGGAGACATGAATTATATATTTTTTAAATTTGATAGTTAACAATATATTTCTTAAATGAAAAATTGCTCCCTGGATTTTGAAATTTTAATAAATTTCCTTTTTGACCGATGTTGAAAAACACAGTAAATAAATTTTTTTCGAGTAACTGGAAGACAATTTCAAAGTTGTTTTCTTTTTAATGTTATGTATTTTTATTTTAGCAAACTGGGGAATTAAAAAAAACTGTTTAAGTCCTTCATTTTGAGATTTTTTTAAAAATTTTTTTTTGAATATATAACATTTTTTTAATTGCTAAAACTTTACACCTTTTTTATATTAAAATTTGTCTTGCACAAGGAGCCCACCTACAAAAATCTTAATTTAGCTTATTTGATATACAAGGTGATTATAATTAAAGTTTAAGTTTCAAAACGCTCTAAAAAACGAGCCACTGATTAGAATGACGTCAAAATTGAACGGCGTATTATTGAAAAAGGGGGAAAGAACATGAACCAAAAAACTAGTTCCAAATTTTAGCGACAGATGGCGCTGTAAGCGTCAGAATTTCGACTACAAATGACAAATCGTAAAACAACGGTTATGGCGTAAGTTACACGATAAACCAACTGTACTGTACAGGTGTGATACTGTTAGTTACGTAAGCTAATCCACCACGGCAAGGTCGTATCGCATCGGATGGGAAAAATCGGTTTTTAATTGTCCTGAGGCCATAAACCGCATAAAAAGCATCCATCCAATTGGATTTTAATTGTCCTGAGGACAAAAACCGCATAAAAAGCATCCATCCAATCGGTTTTTAAGTTTCGCGAGACTGGCGCAAAACATGTTCAATATGCTGTCCACCGTTGTGTGCAACAAGATTAAATTGGGAAACAGCATGATCCATAATCAATCGAAGTGACAATGGGGTCAAGTTCAGAATGTGTTGCGCAATGCCTGTCTTCAATTCAGCTACGTTGGCAATCGGAGTACTGAACACATCTTTCACATAACCCCACAGCCAAAAATCACACGGATTGAGATCAGGTGATCGGGACAGCCAGGCTGTAGGGAAATGACGACTGATAATTCTAGCATTTCCGAAATGCCGCCTCAACAACTGTTTCACTCTATTTGCAATGTGCGGAGGAGCGCCATCTTGCATAAAATTATACTATCCAGACATCCACGCTGTTGCAGAGCTGGAATGACGTCATTACGCAAAAGAGACTCACAGCGCTGACCATTGACGGTAATGGTAACAGGACCGAAAGCACCCGTCTCCTCGAAAAAATATGGCCCTACGATAAATTATGCCGTAAATCCACACCACACAGTGACCTTTGCAGGATGAAGTGGTACTGAGTTCGTTGAGAGTGGATTTTCTGTTGCCCATATTCGGCAATTCTGTGTAGTGACATATCCCGTGAGATGGAAATGGACTTCGTCTGTCCACAGAATTTTCCACGGCCAATCATTGTCCACTTCCATGCGAGCAAGAAATTCCAAAGCAAAACTTTCTCTTGTTGGCAGGTCAGAAGGAAACAACTCCTGCACATGGAAAATTTTGTACGGATAGCATTGCAGATTGTTTCGTAGAATGTTATGCACCGTGCTCACAGGCCTGTCCAATATTCGGGCAATTCTCCGTGCACTGCATGGTTACACACCACCGCTCGACTCCTCCTGAACTGCTGTAGCCACTTTTTAAACCACCGCCGAATCACATATTTTCCTTCCTCTACCAGACTGCACATCAAACGAACCTGTATTTTCGAATTTTTTTCATCATTTTCACCAGACCTATGACAGTCATCGGGTCAACGCATTTTTTCTTACCCTTGAGGGTACTGAACTTCTGCAGAGCTACTGGTGCAGAACACCGTTCTTGTAATAAAGCTTTACAAGCAGAGCGCGGTCCTTCATTGAGACACTCATGGCGAACATCTGAGACGCGAAATGAGGAAACGCCGTTTACCCAACGCTTTTATGACACCTGAAATGGCCGTGCGCATGCCAGGTATTTTAATTTACATCTTCTGACGCTTACAGTGCCATCTGTCACTAAAATTTGGAACTATTCATGTTCTTTCGCCCTTTTTCAATAATACGCCGTTCAATTTTGACGTCATTCTAATCAGTGGTTCGTTTTTTAGAGCGTTTTAAAACTTAAACTTCAATTATAATCAACCTGTATATATTATGCATTTAAAAAAACGGACTATTCTGTAGATGTAGATCACTGGCACGTACATTTTAAAACCTTGCCTCTGCCTATATTTCTTTCTTGACTCTTAGAATTTTTAAGTTTCACAGCAGTGGAAAAAATGTTTTTTTTGAAATTTGATGGCTTATAACACCAAATATGTCTTTGTAAAACCCTAAAAGCTATGTACTACTGATAAGATAATCTAATCACAAATATCATGCAATACAGTTTTTTCAATTATATACATTTCATGAAACGTTATAGCCAAATAATCTTTTATGATTAATATATAAAACCTGGTTAGGTTGATGATAATTTTCTTTTTCTTGAATGTAGCCAATGTATATGAATGTTTGAAGTAACAGACATATTTCATTTCATTTGGGTAATGTGTCAATCAAAGTTAGGGTAGGATTTTAAAAAAAATTGTCATATTTTGGTACTTATAGGAGGACTTCTATTACTATTTTTTATGATTGCTATCAAGTTGCTAAAACTCTTTGTCACTTTTAAATTTGTAAGCTTATAAAGCATAGTAAAATTAAGAAAATATCATAAAGAGTTGATTGGTTACCCAGAAATCAAGGTATAACAATATTTTTAAGTGTAGAAAGCTTTTATTATGAAGAAATTTGAAGATTACACTGAATATTACTATTTACACGATTCCCATATACTATGCAGCTAAAGCTGTATCTTGTAACACAGTGCACCTAGAACGAAATTAAAACATTTTTATTTGGACCAAGAAGCCCAAAGTTACGGTACACGTTTTAGATCGTACCATATCGGAAAGTATGCTTTAGATTTTTTATTTTATAATAAATCTATCAAATAATAACTCTATCTATAAAATAATCTTATCAAATTTTGCATACCGTATGTTTAAACTTATAAGTAAATAATATTAGGAAAACTTCACTTGAACACTGAATGCAAAAATATATCTTGGGCTACCACATTTGTAATCTGATTTTTCTATATTTTAGATGATAACTATGTTTGTGTAAGCCTCTCAAACCAAGAAATATTTAACAGAAATCGGGAAAATTTATACACAAGTAACTTGAACGAGATTTAGAATTGGAGTTATAAGTTACGTTCGGATATTTTTATTACTTTTTAATATAGTTGAAAAGTTGTCTGTCTGTCTGATTATTTATCTGTCTGGCAATGTGTGTGTTTGTCTGGTCGTGTATCTGTCTGTCTATCTGGTAAATGTATCTGTCTGTCTGTTTTTCCGTGTACCTGTCTGTCTGTCTGGTCATGTATCTGTCTATCTGGCCATTTATCTGTCTAGCAATGTCTCTGTTTTTCTGGTCGTGTACCTGTCTGTCTATCTGGCCAATGTATCTGTCTGTCTGTTTTTCGGTGTATCTGTCTGACTGTCTGGCTGTCTGCCTGCCCACGCTCTACCTCGCGTATATATACTTGGATTGATTTGTACTTGATATACATTAATTAAATTTATCATGGCATGTTCGGTATTGAAAATTAAGTGTGCAGCATTTATATATCGTGTACAAGGGGCACTCAAAGGAATTCCTTTAAATTATGGTCTATGGGGGAGAACCACGATGTTATAATATTTCAAACATATTGATTTTGATATACATCGCTGAGGTGCACTACAAAACTCTTAATATTGAATGTGGTGTGCATAGTATTTATGTTTTATTTACAGGGATACACACAAAATTCGGTTACAGTACTGTCTATGAGCAATAATTCCTGGGAATGCATTTTGAATTGTGTTATGTTTTTTTTTAAGTTATACTATTTTTTTCATATTACTTTGTGTATAGAAAATGTATAGATCATATATAGAGCAGCACAAAATAATTCGAGTATGTTTCTGTTTATTGACAGAAATTGCTGAAGGAGAATTTTCAACTGTGTTGTGCGTTTCCATAATTGAACAATTATTTTTTCATTCTATGCGGTATATATACACATCTATAGATCATTTATTGGGCATTACAAAAAATGATATTCTTCTGACTATAGATGGTAATTGCTCAAATTGAGTCACAATTATGTTATGCGTTTTACAAACATTTAGACACAAACTTTGATCTTATTAAACTGTGAAATTTTGTTACAGTTTTCTGGATGTGTTGGAAAGTTTTTCACAATATTTACTTGATGTATAAATTTTAGGTGCGTTTTTAATTATATAAATACATAGCACCTATAATCGTCGTCTGTTCCGTCCGTACGTCTGTCCGTCTATCCGCATTTAACCGCGCAAAAACTACCTAGCTGAATGTTTTAAAATTTATTACTATATATAATCGATGCCGAATTTTGTCGTGTCATTTCAAATTTTATGAAAATCGAATTAAAACTTATTAAAATTTATCGAATTATTTTGTGCTGCTCTATATATGATCTATACATTTTCTATACACAAAGTAATATGAAAAAAATAGATTAATTTGAAAAAGCATACCACAATTCAAAATGCATTCCCAGGAATTATTAATCATCTGAAAATATATTAATAAAAATATTTATTAAGTAATTTTATTTTATTAAAAATTGGTACTTCCTTGTTATAGCAGCATCCGAAGATTAATCGTCAAGCGAGTGAAATGTATCTCCAAGTTATCTGACATGTATGACGTTATAGTCATACATGACGTATTTGACATTTTATAGCATTTTTGACCAAGTTATGCTACATTCTTCATTCTATTAAATCCTATAATGCGTAATTAATTCAATGATATCCCATGATAGGTAATGATTCTAGGATGCCATTGTGATTACGTGATATTTAAGATGAAGTCATATTACTGTATTTTAAAATTGAATTTGTATACTAAAATTGTTTGATTATAGCAATCCTATAATCTACCGACAGTTTTTTTTAACATGTTTCCGGATAAATAGATATTAAATGGAAAAATAGTCTAAATATGGATTTCAAGCTCTGAAATTTTCAAAGTTAGGCGAAAATTCAAATTTCCCATTGGAATTTTCAGTAAATGTGAACAAAAGATAAAATGTTGCCAACTTAAGGTATCTGCCTACGTACGGAGAACTTTTTTTTAAAAAAGGACAGTTTTGAATAAATATAATTATTTTTAGTTCAATTGTAATACAGAATGATAAGAAAACATAAAATCATAGCAATATCTTTTTAATATTTTAAAAAATTGGGTGTTTTTGCCATTTTTTTTAGCAAAATTTCATGTTTACGCCAGACAGCGTACACTCAATTCAAATAAATATATTTCAATTTCCTTTATGCTGCATACTTCTATGACACTTATCTGTGCACTGAACTAAGAGTTTTACAATATCTTCAAAAATAACCGAAAATTTTCAAAATATGTAAAAAAGTACATTTTTTTTGGTAAAAATTACCATTTTTTCATATTCGAGTACCTATAAAATAATTAAATTATAACATATAGCTTAGATCCTAGTTCAGAGCATAGTGAGTGATGAGGAAAGCATTCTCACAATATTTCACTGAAATATCTTTAAAACTTTTTATGTAATGAATTTTATCGCAGATGGAAATAACGAAAAAACTGATTTTCCAGAAATCGCATTTAAAGATTTCTTTTTAGGCAAAAAACTACAATATTTAATTGTTAAAATTGCCATTACTCCTCTTCTAATAATCGTAGGAATAAAATTAAAACAGATTTAGAATCGTAAAAGATTGCTCTTTCAAATAAAACAATAAAAAAAAATTCGAAAATTTTCACCAAAACAACCAGTTTGATGTAGTCAGATACCGTTGCCAACTTAAAATGTACTTATTTTATTACGGAAATTAATCATATCATAATAACAAACGACATAATTCATTTCATTGAAATAATAACGGTACGGTTATTTGTCACCTTTGATGCAAAATTTCTACCCTTTTTTTTTGTTTTTATTCTTCAGAAATTCACGTGATACGGAATGAGAAACATAAAAGGACACATTTTCTATTTGAAATATTTAATTTAATTGTTATCTAATGTAACCCATTTTTACATTTTCTTTCATGAAAAATATTTGATACTATTCCCTGAAGATATAAAAGTACTAATCATAATTTATAAATTTTACATTAGAATTTTTTTTATTATCTTTATATCAGAAAAAAACCACTTTTTTTTTATCATTATGTGCGTACAAAATCAATAACGGTTTAAACATTGTACCCCATTCATTTGAAAATGTCGGATACATAGTTCACTGGAATTAAAAATAACCGAACAACTGATGATAGTACTTTGCTGATCATTTAGATTAAATTTTAAGCAATCAGTTTCATTTATAAAATATTACGAGCTTCCGTTGTATTATATTACATGCCTTCAAGGCAAGGCCGGGTATTTCATAATGGTATATTTTAAAGAAACATATGTCTTTCTTTGTATCAGTTTAAGTATGCCGTTGCATTATAAATACACCTAGTTCAAGAAACGCATGAAATTGGATCTTCGTCAAACATTACCCTGAACATCAAAGTATATTTTCTTAACACACGTGATTTCCTTCTCATAAACATTTGCCTTGTAGACATCTTCCTCTTAAAATAGATTTTCAAAAAATTGTATTCACGATGCGATGACTTATTTAATGCATTTGACTTATTTGAGATATTTTAGTGAGCAAAAAAATTAGCAAATACATAATAAAACACGATGGATTAAAACCTGTCGTTACATTGTTGGACTATAATTATTATATTTTTAAAAAAATATCATTATTAGTGAAGATAGCTTCAGAAAAGGCCTATAAATTCTGAAAATATCAATAAATATAGACCAAATCTATTTAATACTTGGAAATTTTTTCATAGAAAATTTCTCACGCCTTGCATTCATAATATTTAAAATTTTAGTTGCTTAAAAGGCGTATAGCTAACATAGTGAAAAAGTATCGATGCCGGGACTCGAACCCAGGTCATCAGAATAGCTCACTGATGTTCTACCAACTGAACCACTTTGAACGATGCGGAAGAGAAGAAAAGACATGAACTCTCTTTAGTTTCGTGTTTGCCCCAGGGTTGGTGGCTCACGGAAAAAAATTCCGTCTTGTGCCGTGATTGTAGCCTTACCAAAAAGTGATAGTGAGAAGTGGCAGGCTGGGTGTTGTTCCAAGTGGTTCAGTTGGTAGAACGTCAGTGCGCTATACTGATTACCCGGTTTCGAATCCCGGAATGGATACTTTTTCACTATGTTGGCTATACGCCTTTTAAGCAATTAAAATTTGAAATATTATAAATGTAGACCAATATGTTCTAAAAACAGCAATAAATATAGATCAATAATAATCACCAATAAGTGTAGACAAATTTTTCGCAATGGTTTTTTGCAATTTCCGACATTTGAATGTGGATAATAAATAAGTTAACACTCCTATTACCATTAGGTTACCTGTGACACCAGAGCAACCTTACTGCACAACTGTAAAAAATATATGAGTTTTAAAATTCTTTAAAAAATTGAATTTATTCATTATATGCTTAACATTTGACTCATATAGAGGAAATTAATTAAATGGGTAAATTTTCTTTTTTTTTACAATTTATCCACTGACTACAGCTGGGGTCACCTATGACCCCAATACCAATTTATATATTAGATCAAATTGTGAACACAAAATTTTATATTATTTTACGTTAAAACTCATTTTTTGTAACTGAACGAATAAATTTAAGGTTTATAATTCTTCAGTTATAATATTACATGTAACAAAATAAAAATATTAGTGGGGTCACATGTGACTCCAGTGGTATTCAATGAAAGGAACAAAAATTGGTATTTTATATTATTTTATATTATTATGTTATTTTATGGTTTTTATATTATTTTATATTAAAACACGTTTTTTTAAAAACTAAATGAATAAAATTAATGTTTATAATCATTTAGTTATAAGATTACGTGTAACAAAATAAAAATCTTAGTGGGGTCACATATGACCCCACTGGTACTCAACGGCAGAAAAAGAAAGATGGTAGTAGCAGGGTTAATATGGAAAGTTCTATTCTAAAGAATTTCCACTTTCTAATCGTGAACATTGAATACATTTTTTTTTTGTAACGTCTAAATCTAAAGTAAAATTGTAATTCGATTAAACTGCATGTACGTGCTGTGTAATGAAATAATGTTATTAATATTCATGCTTTTAAAAGTGTTAATATTTTTTTTAAATATAAAGAAAACATGAAAGTTTTTAAATCGTATAATGCACTTCCCTTCATAGGAAGAGTTTTCTTGTAACATTTTAATTTAAAGTACCATTTCAACATATAACGAAATAACCATTTACCAATCAACCATAACTATGTACCATTTCGTAACATATAACTAAATAACATATAAATAATAAGTAATGAAATCAGTCTAATAATTTAATATGCGTTTATAATTTTCAATGTATTTATAAATATAAAGAAATTAAGGCATTTTTTAAGTACCGTGATATACAGGGCTGCACGAAAGACTTTGAATATGGACAGCAATTGCTGAAAGTGGATTTTTACTGAGTTATTTATTAATACAATGAGTATTTGCTGAAAATTACTACGAAGTGTCGAAACATTTGGAGACAAAAATAAGTTGCCATATATGAATCCAATTTGGTGATAGCTGGCTAATTTGCCGAAATTCTCATTTAAATCCATTAATCTTCCTTACTGTTCTCCCATTGGCATAGACTACTATTTTATATAAAGTTCCAATATGTTCTAAAAACAGCAATAAATATAGATCACTAATTTTCGAATAAAAAACACCAATATGTGTAGACAAATTTTTCGCAATGGTTTTTCGCAATTTCCGACATTTGAATGTGGATAATAAATAAGTTAACACTCCTATTACCATTAGGTTACCTGTGACACCAGAGCAACTTTACTGCACAACTGTAAAAAATATATGAGTTTTAAAATTCTTTAAAAAATTGAATTTATTCATTATACGCTTAACATTTGACTCATATAGAGGAAATTAATTAAATGGGTAAATTTTCTTTTTTTTTTACAATTTATCCACTGAGTACAGCTGGGGTCACCTATGACCACAATACCAATTTATATATTAGATCAAATTTTGAACACAAAATTTTATATTATTTTACGTTAAAACTCATTTTTTGTAACTGAACGAATAAATTTAAGGTTTATAATTCTTCAGTTATAATATTACATATAACAAAATAAAAATATTAGTGGGGTCACATGTGACTCCAGTGGTATTCAATGAAAGAAACAAAAATTGGTATTTTATATTATTTTATATTATTATGTTATTTTATGGTTTTTATATTATTTTATATTAAAACACGTTTTTTTGTAACTAAATGAATAAAATTAATGTTTATAATCATTTAGTTATTATATTACGTGTAACGAAATAAAAATCTTTGTTGGGTCACATTTGACCCCACTGGTACTCAACGACAGAAAAAGAAAGATGGTAGTAGCAGGGTTAATCTAGAAAGTTCTATTCTAAGGAATTTCCACTTTCTAATCGTGAACATTGAATACATTTTTTTTGTAACGTCTAAACCTAAAGCAAAATTGTAATTCGATTAAACTGCATGCACGTGCTGTGTAATGAAATAATGTTATTAATATAACATGCTTTTAAAAGTGTTAATATTTTTAAAAATATAAAGAAAACATGAAAGTTTTTAAATCGTATAATGCACTTCCCTTCGTAGGAAGAGTTTTCTTGTAACATCTTAATTTAAAGTACCATTTCAACATATAACGAAATAACCATTTACCAATCAACCACAACTATGTACCATTTCGTAACATATAACTAAATAACATATAAATAATAAGTAATGAAATCAGTCTAATAATTTAATATGCGTTTATAATTTTCAATGTATTTATAAATATAAAGAAATTAAGGCATTTTTTAAATACAGTAATATACAGGGCTGCACGAAAGACTTCGAATATGGGCAGCAATTGCTGAAAGTGGATTTTTACTGAGTTATTGAATACCTATTTATACAATGAGTATTTTCTGAAAATTACTACGAAATGTCGAAAAATTTGGAGACAAAAATAAGTTGCCATATATGAATCCAATTTGCTGATAGCTGGCTAATTTGTCGAAATTCTCATTTAAATCCATTAATCTTCCTTACTGTTCTCCCATTGGCATAAACTACTATTTTATATAAAGTGCCACAAGACAAAAAAAATTAAAAAGATTTTTTTTTAATTAACTTATACAGTAAAACCCCGATTATCCGAAAATCGGCTTAAACGAAACACCTTAAAACTGTTCTTTTTTTTTCTTCTTTAAGAAAAAATTTTGTTTTATGCAAGCCTATTGTTTATGAGATAATTAAAGAGTCAACTTATTTATATGGACATTGAGTAAATGCAGGCATTTTATTGCATAGACACAAACAACACTTTATTTCTTTAAAAATAAGTTGTGTTTTGTTTTTCAACTTTGCATTGCCTCAATGCTGCCTTATCACGCTACTTTTTAAACAACAACACACCTGATGATGTTGTTGCATCTTCCTGTACTTCAATATATTAAAGTGCCATTATAAACTCTTATCAACGCGTTGAGATCTTCATGCTTATAAAACCATTCGCGTTTCAACCTTTTGATTACGGGCTTGGACTGGCGACTATTTTTATATTCACTCGTACCACAATTTCCAATGAACTTCTTTGTGGTAGATTTCTCCTGAAATTATCTTGGTATAAGTGCATGGTAGGTATTGGTATTAAAAAAATGGTGAGAATAGAATTAAAAAAAGAGTCCCTGGGACGACATGTGTCCCAACCCTGTAATCAAAAGGTTAAAGTATTACACATTATAAATAAAGTTTGGAGGAAATTAAAACACGTGTATACAGGAAGGGGGAATTGCATAGAATACGGACTCTTGCTGTTACTGCATCTAAAGGCTCCTATAAGGCTATTATAGGAGCTTCAGCTGCATCTACAGGCACAGACGCGTTACCTGACTGTGCGGAAGTGAAAAAGTTGAGTAGTGCCATCTGTTAGAATAAATATAGGAAGGTCTATGTTTGAAGGCCTATGTATGGAAGGCCTATGTATGTTGAAAATTCCTATGGAATCCCGGTTAACCGAAAATCCTTTGGTCCCATGCTTTTCGGATAACCGGGGTTTTAACTGTATTAAAGTAACAGTTTGTTGCTTTAAAAATTCTACTTGGTGTATGTTTTCCAACTATTACAAAGTTTTAACGATTAAATTTATTCTAGCAGTAGTTTGGTAATGAATACGAAACGAGAAACCAGAGACACAATTTTGATTAATTTATTGAAATTCGATTGTTTAACTAAAGGAAATTTTAGTTTGAGGAAATAGCCCACATCTGAAAGAAGATACTGCTTTGAATAGAGATAACTGCTAAATATAGGATGACGTAAAGGAGATTGACATTTATGTTTGTTTTCTTTGATTCATAGTTAGAAGTTACAATATATATATATATATATATATATATATATATTAACTATAAACATTTTCCCCTTCCACAATAAAACATTTGTCTAAAAAATAGATTATTTATCTTTCACATTAATTGTGCAGTTTGTGTAATTTTAACAAGAACGAAAAATCATGCGACAAGCATAGATTATGTAACACTTTCCAACGCTTCCAAAATAATTTTACGAATCATACCGTTTAATAAGCTGAAAGATAACATCTAAGTAAACAATTTGAAAAACGCATAACATATTTAAAAACATAATTTCAGGAATTTCCAACGCATACAATATTCGGAAAAAGTATCGGAATACTTTTATTCAGCCCTGTATAGAATCTATAGATTTGTATATATACTACATAAGATGCTAAATTTTAGTTCAGTAAAGAAATGCGCAGCACAGTTTAAAATTCTCTTCTGGAGTTTCTGTCAATAAACGGATATGTGTTCTCGAACTTTTGTGCTTCCCTGTATATGATCTACAGAATTTATACAAACCACATAATAAACAAAAAGTGAGTTAAATTTAAAATCGCGTTCAGTAACTTAAAACGCACTTCCAGGAATTATTGTTAACAGACAGTAGAGAATTATTTTGTGTGTCCCTGTAAATGAACGATGACTGCTATCCACACACTATTCTGTAGTAAGCCTCTTGTAATGCACCTTAGTGATATATATAAATTACAGTGTTTTCAATTGTGTAACATCATTAAAATAAACCGCAAATGATTTTTCCCCATAGACCGTAATGTAAGGGAATTCTTTTAAGTGTCACCGTAAAAAAACTATAAGTGCTACACACTTCAGTTGAAATAGGGAACGTGCTACAGATAACGACAATAACATATAAAAATTGCAAAGCAATCCGAACATATTTACGGGAGTTAGAGCACGGACAGACGGCCAGACGGCAGACAAACCGAAGTCATAAACACTTTTCAACTAGGTTGGAAAGTGTTAAAAATATGATTATCTAATAAGGATAAGGATATCTAATAAGGCACAGGATGTAAAGAAATTTTCGATAGAAAATTAGGTTTCTCTTGGCTTTAAAAATTCTATTCAATGTATCTTTCAAAGCCTTATGGATAAAAGTTTCGCCAACAGTATTTTGAGAAGTGGAACTAGAAACAAGAAATTTTGATTTAAAAAATTTTATGTATTTTTATTGATAACCTTTTTAACGATTTCCAACATAGTTGAAAATTGTTTATGAATTTGGTTTGTCTATCTGTCTGTCCATGCTGTAACTCACGTAAATATATTCGTATTGTCATGCAATTGATATATGTTATAGTGGTTTACTATGGCACGTTCGGTATTGAAAATAAAGTCTTATAGTTTGTTGCACTTATAGTTTGTTTACTATCGCTCAAAAGAATTACATTACATTACGGTCTATGAAAATAAAAATCATTTGCGGTTTATTTTAATGCTGTTACACAATTTTAAATATATTGAAATTGATATGTATCACTGATGTGGACCACAAGACGCTTACTATAGAATATGGTGTGCATAGCACTTATAGTTCCTTTACAGGGACACTCAAAACAATTCCGTTACATTACGGACTATATGGAGAAAAATCGTTTGTGGTTTATTTTAATAACGTTTAACTATTTCAAACATATTGAAATTGATATATATCACTAAAGTACATTGCAAGAGACTTACTATAGAATATTGTGCGTATTCTTCGTTCATTTACAGGGACACACAAAATAATTCGGTACTATCTGTTAGCAATAATTTCTGGAAGTGCGTTTTCAGTTGCTGTACTCGTTTTTAAATTTAACTCATTTTTTGTCTACTACTTGGTGTGTATAAATTCTGTAGATCATATACAGGGCAGCACAAAACTCCTCGAGTACATTTCCGTTTATTGACGGAAAATCCATAAGGGGAATTTTTACCTGTGCTACGCCTTTCCTAACTGAGCTAAAATTTAACATTCTATGTAGTATATATACAAATCTATAGATAATATACAGTGCTGCAGAAAAGAATTCGGATATTTTTCCGAATAGTGTTGGTAATTCCTGAAAGTGGGTTTTTAATATTTTATGCGTTTTCCAAATTGTTTACTTAGATGTCATATTTCACCTTATTAAACATTAAAGATTTGTAAAATTATTTTGGAAGTGTTGAAAAGTGTTACATAATCTATGCTAGACGCATGAATTTTTTTTCTATTTTAGCTAAGAGAAAATTCATGTC
The DNA here is from genome assembly GCA_963931845.1 of Maratus michaelseni. Lineage (NCBI taxonomy): Eukaryota > Metazoa > Arthropoda > Arachnida > Araneae > Salticidae > Maratus > Maratus michaelseni. The sequence goes on along the minus strand of OZ007590.1, from coordinate 348,011,328 downwards.
CCGAATCTGACAGTTGAAATTGCTTGAATAGACAAGAAGTTATAAATAAGATAGACATTTCCAGTTTTTGAGTCTCATACACACTTAAAAGATACGAATGGGATATTCTTTAAGATGAAAAGTATTGAAACACATTCTTAAATTTTTTTTAAAAAAATCCTTAATTTTTAATTAAATTCTACTCAATGTATCTGTTATAACCTATTATAAATCAATTAAGACTAAATCTGTGCTAACAGTATTTTGGGAGTTGAATAACGAGATACAATAAAGTCAATTTTGATTAAATTGAACGCATTTTTATTGATGCCATTTGTTTAATTTAAAAGGACTTCTTGCTGAACAATAAAAAATACTTATTTTCTTTCGAACTCTCTAAAAATAAATCGAATTGTATCCAAGCTCTCTTTAAAATTTCGTGAAAAGATATTCATATTTATTTGTGAGCATATGAGTCAAAGCAGAGCGACGCCGCTTCAAAACACCCCACTTTATCGCGTTTTTATTTTATCGAAAATCCTCAGATTTTTTAAAAATATTTCTACACGTCCAAATGTTTTTAAAATATTGTAGGTGGTGTAAATCTGGTCAACAGATATGCTCAAAAAATGTTGTATCGGAATACGGACGTTTAGTTATTTTTAGCGTAGAAAACAGATCGTCTCTGCGAGGCGCGAAGTGACTAAAAAAGTTTCTGAAAGGGTTAAAATTCGTATTTTTTAAAACCTATTGCATCGTTAATTAGTAAAAGGGTTAAAATTTAAGAGTATATTTATGATTTGTCGGTACCTTTAAAATTGTGCCTTGGACGGGCATTGACATAAGGGGAAAAATCGTCCTTCGGGAAAAAAACCGTTTTTGAATTTTTTTTTTCAAATAGTTAACATGGATACATTTTCAAATTGATAGCGGCATTTCAGACATAATAATACGATCTTTCTGAATATGTCTTTCAATTTTAACTATACCGAATTGTTTGGGGGATTTAGTTCGATTTAAAGCTACAAAATAACACACACAGACACACACACACACACACACAAAAAAAAAAACCTTTGCGTTCGAATTTTCATGGCGATGTATAAATCTGGTTCTGGGCATTCTGCCGGCTTGCAAAGAAAGAGTCTTTGATGTTTTTAATTAATGTGTAAGCTAATTATCAAAATATTAAGAACCTGAGACTGGGGTGCACCAGGAAATGCACTGGACTATATTTTCCAAAATTTTCTGACTTCTAGGTTCGCTAGATTTTGCTAGCCATCGCCGACACACAGAGAGAGCGAAACTTTCTTTTAGTAGTATAGATTTCATATCCTTAAAGATTAAAGTTTAACTAACCGTATTTTATGAATTGTGCCACAAGAAACATTATTTCTAATTTTGATTAAATGTAAAGTATCTTCATTGATAGTATTTGCTAACTAAATAAAATACCACGTATCTGAAAGAATAAACTCTTCCTGAATAAACAGCACCTAAATATGGGGCGCTGTGAACGATTTTAACATTTCCGTTTAGTTTCTTTCATGCGTATTTAAAAGTTACAAAAAAACATTCTTAAGATAAGAAGTATCAAGAAATAGACTTTTATTTCACAAAAAAAAAAAAAAAAAGGAGAGAGATTTTCTTTAAATTTTAATTAATTAGAAGTTTTTTACTTTAAAATTTTCCTCCCAGGTTTCTTAGAAAATAGTATAAATCCCTAAGGGATAAAATTGTGCTTACAGTAGTTTGAGAATTAGGTACGTAAAGCAAGCAATTCAGTTATGATTAAATTAAATGCATCTTTATTGATAACCTTTGTTTAAGTAAAAGAAACATTTTCTGATAAAATTTCATCGCGTATCTAAACTAGTCGTTGGAGACCACTGTAATTACTTACCCATCATGGATATGAATAATATAACACATGAAAATAAAACATGTGTAAACTAGTTATAAAATGCACTGCAATTCGAATAAAATCGGGCTTGATTGACATCATAAACTTTAAATGCTCTATTGCTGAATTGCGTAAAAGAAACATCCTTATAACTCCAAAAATAATAATCATATTAACTAACGGTTTATTGCACCGGATTAAGCGTCTCATTTCCAATTAAAATATATCTTTGAATTGAAATTTGGATGAAATACAGGGTCATGAAAAATCGAAGAGTGTGGTAAATAGGATTAAAAATATCTCGGCAACTAATTATCCGACCGACTTCATTCTTTATGCAAAATTTATATTTTTTTTTATCGTTTTTTTATATGCAATCCTTAAAATAAATAATTTCGAAAATTTTTATATACCTTTTATCAGAACGAATATTTCGAGAATCCGAATAAAATAGTTTCGGATAATCAAGGTTACTGAAATTCAATAAGCTTCTTCCCATTATTACATACTAAGTACATACCACATTTTAAGTCTCTATCTCAATTTGTTCGGGAGATAGAGCGTTTACAGACACACAGACGGACGGCATTTTTTTTTTTTTATATATGTTTTTCGGAATCTCCAGAGTCTGAAACGTGTAAATCTGTCAATTTTTTTTTTCGATTTTTAAAACGATTACAAGATTTACCCTATACTACGTATGATGGGTAAGTAAAAAAAACAAAACTGCCCGAATAGACTTAAATATAGGATATTGTGAAATTAAATTAACATTTTCCTTTGGTTTCTTTTATGCATTTTTGTAAGTTTCATTAATGGATATACTTTAATGAAAGTTGAAAGAAATAGAATTCAATATTACAGAAAATAAGGTTTTCGTTATTTTTGTTTGAGAATTATTTTTCGGTTTTAAAATTTCTATCCAATGTAGTTTTCAGAAATTTTTTTAAAGTTTTAAAGTTTAAATTTGTGCTAACAGGTTTTTGAAAACTAGTTAACGAGAAAGAGGAAAATGAATTTTGATTATATTCAATGCATTTTCATTATATTTAATGTATATTTAATGCATTTCTATCAATAAAGATAGAATTAATTAACAAAAGAAAAGTTTATGCCGAGGAAATACTGTGTATCCGAAAAAAATATCTGTTTGAATAGACAACAACTAAATATGGGGAGTTGTAAATGCGGATTATGTGTCCATTTCATTTCGTTTGCGACTATTTAGAAGTTATAAAGAAAATATACTTATAAGTAAATTACAATTATTTTTTCAAATAACTTTCGAGAATGAAGCTCACCCGAAAGTAATGAATAATAAACATGAATTTTTACATTGATAAACCGAGCGTAAAACGTACAGAATTAAAAATATCCAAGCCAGGAATCAAACCCGGTCCCTTGGATTAAGGCTCCAAGGTTCTACCACTGAGTTACGACGTCGATACCCAACTTGGCATCTCTCACTCACATATGTCGGCAAGGCTGCAACCGCAGCGCAAGATGACATTTTTCACTCTGTCGGTTTTACGCTCAGTTTAGCAGTGTAAACATTCATGTTTATTATTCATTAGTTTCGGAGGAATTTCACTTCTGAAAATTAATTGAAAAATTAATTGTAATTTACTTATATCTATTGATCTACGCTGGACTTTGTGTGGCTTTATATGTCGTCTCAAATTTGGCAGAGGGTTTGTGTGCCCATGATGACATTTCCATCTTTTGCTGCGGTTGCAGCCTTACTGGCATATGTGAGTGAGAGATGCCAAGTTGCGTATCGTCCTCGTAGTTCAGTGGTATAACCTTAGAGTGTTACTCCAAGGGATTGTGTTCGATTCCCGGCTTGGACATATTTCACTCTGTCGGTTTTACGCTCAGTTTAGCAATTTAAAATTCATGTTTATTATTCATTAGTTTCTGGCGAATTTCACTCATGAAAATTAATTGAAACTTTTATTCTAATTTACTTGTACGTATTGATCTGTGCAGGACTTTGTGTGGCTCTATATGTCGTCTCATATTTGCCACAAGGTCTGTGTGCCCATGATGACATCTCCATCTTGCACTGCGGTTGCAGCCTTACCAACATAAGGGAATGAGAGATGCCAAGTTGGGTATCGTCCTCGTAGCTCAGTGGAAGAGCCTAGGTGCGTTATTCTATGTGCCCGGGTTCGATTACCGGATAGGTCATTTTTCACTCTGTCGTCTTTACGCTCAGTTTAGCAATGTAAAAATTCATGTTTATTATTCATTTAGAAAATATGTTTTAAAACAAAAAGTGCAAAAAAGCAGTCTTCAAGTTTTAAAACATAAGATTTTCCTTAACTTTTATTAAAATAGGAGTTTCTGTCTTTAAAATTTCAATTCAATGTACGTTTTAAAAACATTTAAAAATCCTTCAGAAGTAGTCTTCAAGTTTAAAAGAAAATGATACATTCCTCAATTTTCATTTAAACACTAGTTTCTGGATTTAAGAATTCTATTGAATGTTTCTTTTAAAAAGTATTACAAATCCTTAAAGATTAAAGTTGAACAAACAGTATTTTCCAAACTTTGTCCCGAAAAATTAGAATCTTAATTTCAATTAAATGTAACGCATTTTCACCGATAGCATATTCGTCCAACTAAAGGAAAGTTTATGCTGAAGCGCGTATCTGAAATAAGAAGTTGAATGAATATGCAACAGCTAAATATGGAAAGTTGTGAATGAGATTAACGTTTCCTTTTGGTAGAGTTTGATGTATACTTAAATGTTACAAAGCAGATATTCTTTTAGACGAACACATTTACATTGCATGTAAAGTTTTACGTGTTAAAGAATAAAGTGTTTTGCCTAAGGAAGAAATCACAAACCATTTAATGTATTAAATGTGTTCAGTTTTTAAAGAAAATTACTTTTTTCTGAATTTCTTTGAAATAATATTTTATGGATTTAAAAATTCTATGGATGAAAAATTCCACACATCTTTTATAAATATTAATATATCTTAAGAGATAAAGTTGTAAAACAATAATTTGGGACTTTTTTAATGATAAAAAGAAATTTTTTCTTTAAAATTGAAAAAAAAATTTCTTTCTACTTTCATTCTTCAATGAAAGTTTTCATATACTTTTGCAAAATTTTAAGGTTTAAAGTTGTGCTAACAGTAGTTTGAAAATTGCTTAAAGAGAAAGAAGAAAATAAATTTGTTATTTGTTCATTGTTATTGATAGAATTAATTACAAACGAAAAGTTTATGCTGAGGAAATACTGTTTATCGGAGAAAAAAACTATTTGTTTGAATAGACAACAACTAAATATGGGGAGTTGTAAATGTGATTAACGTTCCCATTTGATTTCGTTTACGTCTATTTAGAAGTTATAAAGAATGTATTCTATAAAACAAAAAGTACTAAAAGACAGTCTTCAAGTTATAAAACAAATGGGATTTTCCTTAATTTTTGTTAAAATAGGAGTTTCTGTCTTTAAAATTTCAATTCATTGTACGTTTTACAAACATTTACAAAACATTCAGAAATAGTCTTCAAGATTAAAAGAAAATGACATATTCCCTAATTCTCATTTAAGCACTAGTTTCTGTCTTTGGAAATTCTATTGAATGTTTCTTTTACAAAGTATTACAAAACCTTAAAAATTAAAGTTGAACAAACAGTATTTTGAAAACTTTGTCACGAGAAATTAGAATCTTAATTTCAATTAAATGTAACGCATTTTCACTGATAGCATATTTGTTCAACTAAAGGAAAGTTTATGCTGCAGCGAGTATCTGAAATAAGAAATTGAATGAATATGCAACAGCTAAATATGGGAAGTTGTGAATGAGATTAACGTTTCCTTTTGGTAGTGTTTTATGCATATTTAAAAGTTACGAAGCATATATTTATTTAGACGAAAACATTTACATCGCATGTGAAGTTTTACGTTTTAAAGAATAAAGTGTTTTGCCTAAGGAAGAAATTACAAATCATTTAATGTATTAAATGTGTTTAGTTTTTAAAAGTTACAAAGCAGCTATTCTTTTAGACGAAAACATTTACATTGCATGTGAAGTTTTACGTTTTAAAGAATATTTAGTTTTGCCTAAGGAAGGAATTACAAATCATTTAATTCACCTGTGCGGTTTTTCTAATTTTACAATTTAGATAAAACAAATTAAATGTAAAAAAAAAATAATAAACATGCTTTTATTAAAATTCACAAAAAGTCAACTTATAAGGAACAAATGTGTGCGTCGCTCAATGCAAAAAGAAAAGTACGTAATTCAAGCTGACATCATAATGATGCGCGCAAACCATGCGGTTAAAATAGATGAATGCTGCAACAATCGAACTATTTTTTCCCAATTAATATTAAACCATCGTAACGTTATTTCTATGGGGAAAATGGAAGTTTGAAGCCGACGTTGCTCCCCCCCCCCCCTTAGGGATCAAATAAAAAAAAATCAATGTCCAATTTATGTATTGTCCTCAGAAATATATATGTATTACAAATTTCAAAGCAACAGGAAGTGCGCAAAAAATGAGTGACAATATTTGACTGCCACATACATACAGAAATGTAAGTTAAAAGGAAGCATGTAACAAATAATTAAAGGATGCAAAGAGAAAAGTTCCAAACGTTTCCTAATTAATTGTGTTCAGTTTTTTTAATTGAGTAAACTTCTTTGAAATAATAGTTTATGATTTTCAAAGTTCTATTCAACATATATTTTATTAACATTAATACGTCTTAAGAGGTAAAGTTGTAAAGCAAAAGTTTGAGACTAGTTTAAGGATAAAAAAGAAAATAAATTTTGATTACACTTAACTAAAAGAAAGTTTTTTCAGTGGAAATGCCTCGTACTTGAAATAAGAAACTTCTTGAATAGGCAATAGTTAAATATAGAAAGTTGTAAATGAGATTAACTTTTCTGTTTTGTTTGTGTGATGAGTATTTAGAAGCTACAAAAGGGATATTTTTAAAACGAAACAATTTACATTATTTGTTATTGTTTTTATCTTAAAGACTAAAAAGTTTAGTGTAAGGAATAAATATTTTCCTTTTACGAGGTGTTTTCGAAAAGTTAAGATACACATCAGACAGCAGGAAAGAAAAAGTTTTAATGAGCGCGTTGGCAACACATATTGTAACCTTTCCCTCCCAGTCCTTTCATTATTTGTACGGTTAGTCAGTTTTGTGTAGCACGTGTTTATAATAGCTGCGTCAATTCAGAATCCCGCCAAAAGTGAAGTACGTTCCATCATACGTTTTCTTCATGCAAAAGATAAGCGCACAGCGGATATTCACAGAGAAATTGGTTCCGTGTATGGGAACATTATGAATCGAAAAATAGGTTTTATTAGGCTTCTTAGGTTTTATTAGTGCTTTTTATAGGCAACATAAATGATATAAAAATAATTATGACAATACGTAAGTGTAATTCACATCTAAAAAGATACTCCATTAAGTAAACCAAGTCATATTTCTATACATAAAAGACTGTATATCTAAATAAATATGAAAGTTAGTGTTTACCTTATAACAGATGTTATAAAACCCAATTTTTCAAAGAATTCTGTTCAGACGTGTAATACTGCGATCGCTTGAATATCACCATTGCTTCTTCTTCACTTATCACAACTAGTTTATGTGTTACCCTGTAGATAGCGCGACCTGTCTGGAATAAAATATATGTGGATCGTTTTACCCCTGAGGATGATTTTAGGCCACCTTCCCCTACGTTCCGTCATACGTTTTCTTCATCCAAAAGGTGAGCGTCCAGCGAATATTGACAAAGAAATTATTTCCGTCTATGGAAACATTATGAATCGACAAAATGTAATAAAATGGCGTTGTGCTTTCTCTGGAGGTAGGGCCAGGGCTTAAATTGTGCCGGACCCCGGCTTCGGTACATCTCTGCTTTTAGTAAATATTTAAATATTGGTCGGTATTCACAAGAGCCCATAAATACTGGTCTCCGGAGCCCACTGCAAGCGGTTCCAAAAAACCGAATTCTAAATTATCCTTTCATTTTCCTCCCATATCGAAACTTTTGCATTCTTTTTTATCAAAACACTACATGTGACATAATGTATTGCACGCGTATGAAATGGAGATGAAATGGACTCAATTTTTATATCACTCTTCCGGCTTGTGCGTGCTCAAAATCAAGCTGTCTATAAACTAAAAATTTTATTTATTCATCTCTCTCTCTCTCACTCTCTCTCTCTCTATATATATATAAAGACTAACGATTTGGAAATGGAGCAGTTCTCCTTTTTCTATAAAGCATCGAATCTTTCCGATCACGGTGTCAAATGTTTAATTCTATCTGATTTTCAAGGACTCATCGCGAAAGACTGTAATACGGAAGGAATCAATTATAGTTTAAGATATGCACCTTTTATAGGAAATTAAAAAAATTTGTTCGATTCTTCAACATATAAATATTAATTTTTGAAAATTTCATTATTCTTTTCGTAAAAATGCATGGTTGCGAACTATTTTTTTTGTGTTAACACTATTTCCGAATCACATCACAATCCTTACTTTATTTAATCGCAGAATTCTGAGATTAATTAACATTAAAATTAGGCAAAGATTTCTATTCGGCCTGAGTGATAACTGAAAAGTGGAATAATTGACAGCTAAGTTATTGCAGATAGATATATTTAAAATTTTTATTTTGGTAAAGAAAAAAATTGCTTTAAATATTGCAAATACATATAACGTATGAAACATAAATATGCAGATTTGAGTGACGGTAGAGGGGGGGAGGGGTACACTACGGTTATTAGTACTGCAGAATATTAGGGCTCGGGAATTTTTTTATTAGAAATTAAGCCCTGGGTAGGACCAATGTTCATGAAGAACCCAGAACAGTTAGACCATCTGTGATCTCTGATGCACTTCTTCAAAGAACAAAGGAAGCAATTTGAGAAATCCTTTACCTAAAGAAACATGTTGCAGGGAAAAACTTCCAGGATGATGATGAGATCAAAATCGATGTTCAAATGTGGCTTTCACAACAGGTGGTAAACTTTTATGACTGTGGGATACAAAAGCTTGTACTCAAACTTAAATAATACTTGGATTGTACAATGACGGTAACTATGTCGACAAATACACTGTTAAAAAAATTGCAGTAAAATTACGGGCAGAGGCCGGCAGCAGAGATTCCAGTTATACCCCGTGAAAAAATAAAAATAAAATCCATGCCCATCATTTTGTGAAGCCCGTAATTTTACGGGGCAAAGTAATACAGCTTTATAATGCACAGGATATAATGCATTTTAAAACACAATAACGCTTTACTTACTGTTCCGTAGCATGTAGCACGTTAGATAATCATCACAGAATCGCTGTTTGGGCGGGTCAAAATTTTTGAAACACGAGTAAAATGAAGGGTTACACCCTAGTGGAGGACAATGTATGGGGTTGTACCGTATTTTTGATAGCATATGGGCTAGACCTGTAAGAATATGTGGATTACTCTTAATTTTCTAAGTATCTAAGGGATAAGGCCGCTTATTTAGGGGATCAGACCGTTTTTCATCAAATACGGCTGTTACCCGTCAAAATTGAAGGGCAAACGCTCATAAATTTACAGTTTTTTTCTGAGAGTGTAGGGCCAGTAAAATTATTTGTAATGCACATTTTATCAAATAAATTTTTTTTGAATGAGCACGCGGCATTGTATCTTTACTTTTCAAAAAACCCTCGTACATTACTTGTGCAATTTGTCTAATTTTCAGATAGTAAATCTGCAATAAATAACAATAGGATGTAAAGAAATGTTCAAAATGTTTTTTTTAATTAAAACTGTTAAATTTTTAAAGAAAATAAGGATTTCCATAAATATTAATTACGTTCTCATTTAGAACTTGAAACAATTTCTTAGAATTTGAATTCAAGTTCTAAATCAGAACTTTATTTTTTAATTAATAATTTCCATGTTCTTAATTTTTGGCTATAATAATTCTTATAAAACGTTAAAACAACTGTTGTGATACACAATTAATGGGGGAAAATTCTTAATAACACCATAAAGTTAAGCCATGAGCAAAGGTTTTTCAAAAGAACATTGTCTTTCTTCATCAAGCGCAAAGAAGACGAGCTACCACTTTAAAAGCAAGAGCAACACAAGTGTTCATGAGTCTTGTGACTGTTTTTCAAGTTAGTCTTTGCTCCTAATGAAGAAAAACAAAATTATTCCAAAAGGCCTTATGCATCTCATAATTTTATAGTGCTATTAAGAAGTTTTTGGTATTTATTTAATAATTATGTTCAATGTATCTGCCAAAGCCGTAATGATAAAATTTGTACTAACAATATTTTGGGAATTATATAGAGAAAAGCCAAAGACTCAGTCTTGATTAAATTTACACTTTGAAAGCAAGAGCAAGACAGGTGTTCTTGAGTCTTGCGGCTGCTTTCAAAGTCGTATTCGCTCCTGATGAAGAAAAAACAAAGTTCTTCCGAAAGCCCTTGAGCATCTCTTAATTTTATAGTATTATTAAGAAGGTTTTTTGCATTTATTTAATAATTCTGTTCAATGTATCTGCCAAAGCTTTAATGATAAAAGTTGTACAAACAATATTATGGCAATTATGTAGAGAAAAGCCAAAAACTCAGTCTTGATTAAATTTACACTTTGAAAGCAAAAGCTAGACAGGTGTTTTTGAGTCTTGCGGCTGCTTTCAAAGTCGTATTTGCTCCTGATGAAGAAAAACAAAGTTCTTCCGAAAGCCCTTGGGCATCTCTTAATTTTATAGTATTATTAAGAAGTTTTTTGCATTTACTTAATAATTCGGTTCAATGTATCTGCCAAAGCTTTAATGATAAAATTTGTACCAAGAATATTATGGGAATTATGAGAAAAGCCAAAGACTCAGTCTTGATTAAATTTACACTTTGAAAGCAAGAGCAAGACATGAGTTCTTGAGTCTTGCGGCTGCTTTCAAAGTCGTATTTGCTCCTGATGAAGATAAACAAAGTTCTTCCGAAAGCCCTTCGGCATCTCTTAATTTTATAGTATTATTAAGAAGTTTTTTGCATTTATTTAATAATTCTGCTAAATGTATTTGCTAAAGCTTTAATGATAAAATTTGTACCAACAACATTATAGGATTTATGTAGAGAAAAGCTAAAAATTCTGTCTTGATTAAATTTAATGCATGTGTATTGACCGCATTTGTTTAACTATAGGAAAGTTTATTTTGAGGAAATGTCGCGTATCTGAATGAACGAACTGCATGATTAGGCAATAGCTAAATATGGAAATTTGTAAATAAGGAATGGCCGTTTGGCTTATTTGATGTAATTTAGAAAATATTCTTTGAAACGAAAAACATTAAAAGTAATTCAGTCTTTTACTTTAAAGAAAGATTTTCAGAATTATGTAATTTAAATAAATTAAGTCATGCCAGAATGCATTTAAATAGAAATTTAGAAATGATGTCAGGATGCATTTAAATAACGTATCATGAAATACAGCAAAAATTTATAAATGTCATTTACTATGTTTGACATACGAGCACCTCATATACATATTTTCCTTTTTTAGGTGCGTTTGTGATTATATAAATACGTAGCACCTGTAGTCGTCATCTGGTCCGTCCGTATGTCTGTTCGTCTTTCCGAATATAACAGCGCAAAAACTACCCAAGCCAATGGTTTGAAATTTAATACAAACAACCGTTTCAGAATTTTGTCGAGTCATTTTAAATTTTATGAAAATCGAATCAAAACTTAAAAATATATCAATAAAAGTTTTCTTTATTTTATTAAATCCTATCATACGTTATCTATATAATAAAAGCGCAAGTCATGCGACTGAGGAAAACAAATACGGGCTAATCCTTTCTTTTTTCATATGCAAAACGGCGAGTTTTATTCAAAATTATTTTTTTCGAATAAAATTGCTTAAATGATACATGTTTAGTAAGATCGTTCAAGAAAAACTGTTTGCTTTAGAGATGAGTTACATTAAAAAATGTATAAATTCTGAGAAAACTTCAGTGAAAATTAGGTTAAGAGCCGAATATCTCAATCCATTAAAGTAAATAAACGCAACAGATTCGTTCATAGTGAGTCATAAAGATATTGAACCATGGAGTCATTCGTTCAAGTACTTTAAGAATTATAAAAGTTTAAAATTGGGAACTTTAAATGATAATTTCGTTTGAAATTGTTACACTCATTTGACATTGCATTTTTAATCCAAAATTACGATTTCATACCAGAAATTTTGATAGACATTTTTTTATATTATCAAATCAGGAAATGTCTGTCATTAAGTCAAGCAAATATTGCTATTAGTATTTTCTGGTATAAGTTAGGCCTTTCTGAATAAAATAAAATTTCGTTAATTTTAACCAGGTACTGAACGTGTTAATCAAGGTTAGGAAACGTTTGTTTTCTTTTCAGCTAACCCATACACTCTAAAATGGGTATTTTTCTGAAATAAATAATGTCGGTTGTACTGGATAATAACAGAGGTTTTTACCATTCCAACTTAATAATTTTATAATAAAGTCTTTGAATAATGCTGACCTAAGCAGCCATTGTCTTATTTTCAATTGTCGTTAGTATGTCTTTCTAATTTTTCCATCTCATATCATGAAGTTAAAAATAGATGACTTCCTCTGTAATTCTGCCTTAAAATAAATGATTTCCTGAAAGAAAAAACTTCATAAGATCATTACCTATTAGGGCCCATGTCGGATGTAGTAATGGTTATCTAAAATGACAATTTAATTTTTAATGCTGAATTGTTAAACAAAAAAATAAGAAGCTTTCTATAAGTTCGGTAAAAAATATAAATTCAAACTATTGCTCATGTCTGAAATGTGAATGAGGTATAAAATATAAGTATATAAATCATATGAGACCAATAAAATAGGATACTGGTATAAGGACAAAAATAAGCTATACGAAGCATTCATTCGACCCTATTTTTACGAGTATGTATGTACGTATGATTGATTCGACTATATGTAATATTTTAGCCACACACATTTATCCTCATTGTAGGATGCCACATATTAATTCTTGTCGTATCTGATTGACACATAATTCCGGTAATATGTATTTATAAAAATAGTATGATGAAAAATGTATCATTAGTACTTTTATTTCTTGTTAGATAATACTTATACATATAATTGAAAGCATGAGATAAGTAGAAATGAACGAACATCATTTCCGAAATAAAGATACATACCATGATATCCTGAAGTCTTTATCAAATGAGGAACATTTTGATGAAATTTCTTTTTTATTTTTATGTAGATTCAATTTTAACCCTTAATTGCATAGTGATGTAAAAGTCCATCACTTTTTATTTAACTTTTAATAGATAAATCAACTTCTTTGCTACCACTATATTTATATAGAAATATTAATTCAATAAATTTCCCGTGAAATATGTTGCTGAACAAAGATAAAAATCTATCTTAAAATTTCTGGTGTCTAATATTTAATATATGTATAAAAACACAATTGTAAAAGAAAAACTCATGCAAAGAAGGGTTAAAAACTAATCATAAATAGACGAAAAAAATTCAGGTACATTTTAAATATTTACCTTATTTGAAGTTTCACGATGTCTTTAATAGAAGGTTGGCTAAACAATGTTTTTCTTTTATAATTGTTTCTTGTTGTTTCAAGAATATATCTTCTGTTGTGTAATGCAATGAAAAATATTTACACAGAAAACGAAAGAGTCTATGCTCTCTTGACCTAATTCTTTTAACAAAATGAGGTTCTCTTCAAAATGTTTGCATATATGTTTTACAATTTTCCGCGTTTCCGAGATAGAGAGCAGGAGAGGAGGGGGGAGATTTTGACAGGCCCTGTATATAGAATGTAACATATAAAATGCTATGTACGGGCCAACCATGGCTTTAACTATAAGGCTTAATGCTTGATGCTATTTTTTGGATGTTATGTATATAGTCGCCTTAAGTTATTACCGTGATTCACTGAATTCAACATTAATCTTCAGTCGAGTTCATATTAAACCCAAATCTCTTTTCAGCTTTACCACACTTATTTATATTGCACTTATCCAGCCATCTCTAAACTCTTATTACTTGCTTAATTTCTTGCATTTGTTTTTTCTCTTGTTGAATAGGAATTCTCTGAAAATCTTAAAATATCCTGAAAGAAAAGTTAGTCGCTGATTCAGATGGGAATACATTTCTTATGATGAACACTAAACCTTACATCCTATAAAACTTAATGAATAGCTTTAATCTAAAATCCTCAAATAAGCTTATGATATATTCTAAAGTACAGTTTAGAAACACATTTAATAAACTATTTTTGTTATATCATTTAATGACAGTTTTTTTCCTATTAATGTAATGTAACAGAACTTTGCTTTTAAAACCCCTTCAAAGTTCACGCGATACATTAACGTATTAACTTATTCAAAATTTCGAAAACTTGAATTTACGAAATTACAGCTGCAAAATTATTATACATAGAATTTCAAGAAACGCGGTCAACTTAATGAATAGCTTTAATCTAAAATCCTCAAATAAGCTTATGATATATTCTAAAGTACACTTTAGAAATACATTTAAGAAACTATTTTTGTTATATCATTTAATGACAGTTTTTTTCCTATTAATGTAATGTAACAGAACTTTGCTTTTAAAACTTCTTCAAAGTTCACACGATACATAAACGTATTAACTTATTCAGAATTTCGAAAACTTGAACTCACGAAATCACAGCTGCAAAATTATTATACATAGAATTTCAAGAAACGCGGTCATATTAAATTAATTCATCTGCGAAATATGTCGTTGTTTTTCTGCTTATAAAAACACAGAAAAGTATACTTCAAACAATAATGATAATTGCATTACATGCTTTTTTTTTCATTTGATATCAAATATTTATTTTTCTTGTTTAACATAGTCAAATGTTATCTTTATTCTTCGTCACTGCGCAAATTTAATTATAAGGATCTATTAAATATGCGCATTCCGTTATTAAATATGTAGAGGTTGAGTGATTTTTCTTTCCGGCAGTTTTCTTTTTCTTTAACATACATGTTAGCTTATAAAATGCCAGAATGAATTTGACTCATATATATATGCACGCATCCGTCACTTTTTTTTCATGATCTATTATGTACGGTATAAAAAAAGTGGTTAGAGTTATTTTATATTTTTATATTGTTCTGCATATATTTGTTTAGAGATTTGTTTTTGTTATATTTCTCGAATTAAGGATGCCCCAATTTGTGCTTTACTTTTATATTATGCTACGAAATGTATAAAAATCATGTTAAACATTTAATAAATATATTTTCACTGTCAAACATTCAAAATTTAAAACTTGAGTTCTCAAAAATACACTTACAAAATTTTTATAAATAGAATTTTCGAGAAATGCCGATCACTAAATTTGCGAAATCGTAAATTTTTAATTTCACACTAAATTTGCGAAAATTGTCCTTGTTTTTCTGCTTGTTAAAACATGGATTAGTACTTTAAACAAAAGTGATAAATTACACATTATGCGTTTTTCTTATTTTATATTAAATATTTATTTTCCTTGTTTAACATAGTTAAATGTTATATTTTGTCATTTGTCACTTAGTAAATTTAATTATAAGGAGCTATTAAATATCCAGAAGATGAGTGATTTTTCTTTTCGCCAATTTTCTTTAACCCCTTGGGGACGAGCGACACGTATACGTGACGCATAAGATGCTCAGAATCCTCGATTATTCCCACCAGTTATTTTTTTTTTTTTTGCAAGCTTTGCCTTATTTAATGATAGGATTTCTGCGATTCAATTATACGAAAATTTCTGCTTTGAAAAACCGGTGGTGAAAGATTAAAAGTTTTGTAAAGGACGATTGTCACGAAGGGGTTAATCCAATATATTGCATGTTAGCTTATAAAATGCCACAAAGAATTCGCCTCATTCATTCATTCATTCATATATATATACACTGCTCAAAACAATTAAAGGATATTTGAAGTTTTATATAAAATAAAGATATCAACGAAATTTTTTTTGCCGAAAATAGAAGAAGAGAATCACAAATGCAAATTTTTCTTGTTTTCAAACTGTGGAGTATGCAAATTTTGAGTTCGACGTCAAAAACGTCGCTTCAGCGGCAGCGAATGAAATTTGACTTTCAACTGGATAAAAGAGAATGAAGACAGGGATGATCGGCATTCAGTGATTGCTTTGTTTCGATGAGTAAGATGTCTCAGCGAAGTCATTTGACAGATTCAGAAGCTTGGAGAATTGTTGGTAGGTTAGAAGGGGGCCAAACTCAAGCCGAAGTAGCGCAAGCCATTGGAGTGTCACAAAGTGTCATTTCCAGGATCTGGGACCGTTTTTTGGAGAGTGGATGTGCAGGCCGAAGACCAGGGCAAGGTCGTAGACGGGCAACAACGTCCAATGAAGATCGGTATTTAGCGTTAACAGCTCGGAGACACCGAAACATGAACGCTACTCTTCTCCAACAACACCTTCGCTCGGCTACATGCACCACGATTTCAACTCAGACTGTCCGAAACCGGCTCCATGCTGTAGGTCTGTATGCTCGCCGACCGATGGTATGTGTTAGATTAACATCAAGGCATCGTCGCGACCGCAGGGAGTGGGCAACCGAGCATGTCAACTGGAGGAGAAATGAATGGAGCAATATTCTGTTTTCTGACGAGTCCCGTTTTTCTGTGCATCCGGATAATAGGCGTATTTTCATCTGGAGGGACCGTGGCAGTAGGAATAATCCTGCGTTCGTGCACGAAAGTGTCAGATTTGGCGGTGGAGGAGTGTTGGTGTATGGTGGCATCTTCATTGATGGGCGCATTGACCTCTACATCATTCGAGATGGAGCTCTGACTGGTCGCCGATATAGGGATGAGATCCTCAGACCTATTGTAGTCCCTTATGCTGCAGCAATCGGAGATAACTTCATTTTAATGGACGATAACTGCAGGCCACATCGTGCAAACCTGGTGGAGGATTTCCTTTTCGAGGAAGGAATCGTTCGAATGGAATGGCCAGCGTGTTCTCTAGACATGAATCCAATCGAGCACGTTTGGGACGCTCTAGGAAGACGAGATTCTGGCCGCCAACAACCCCCACAAACTCTCCAAGAACTGGAAAGAGCTCTTCTGGAAGAGTGGGGCAGAATACCCCAACTCGTCATTAATAGCCTCATTGAGTCCATGCCTCAAAGGTGTTCAGCGTTGCTGGCCGCCCGTGGAAACCATACCCCCTACTGAAAATGATTTTCTTTGAAGAAAACACCTTTTCTTATTCTTTTCTTCTCATATGCACAAATTGTGTTTTTTTTCCTTTTGTACACAAATGCGCAATAAAATGCATTTTTTTCTGCCAAACATGTGTAATTTATTCTCATATAACCTACTATGTCTGTCGACCATGTATCAACCAGCTAAAAAGTTTCCCAGATACAAAATCCACCTAAAACTGCAATATCCTTTAATTGTTTTGAGCAGTGTATATATGCAGGCATCCCTGTCTTTTTTATCATCATATATTATATACGGTATAAAAAAAAGTGGTTAGAGTTATTTTATATTTTTATATTGTTCTGCATATATTTGTTTTGAGATTTGTTTCTGTTACATTTATCGAATTATAGATACCCCAGTTTTGTACTTTAATTTTCATATCATACTACGATATTTATAAATAACATGTTAAATATTTAAAATATTTAATAAACATGGTTTCACTTTCAAACATTTCAAAGTTAAAATTTGAATACTTGAAAATACTCTTACAAAAGTCTTTTATGCATAGATTTTTTGAGAAATGCCGTCACACTAATTTTGCGAAAATTATCCTTGTTTTCCTGCCTGTCAATACTGGGATTAGTATACTTCAAACAAAAGTGATAACCTACACTAGGATTTCCCTCAAAGGGATTAGTCTGAGTGATATTGTTAAGAACGTAGGATTAACAATTACGACATAATGAAAAAGAGAAAATTAAATGATAGCATTACAAAATATCATACATAAATCCATATACACTGTTAAACAGGGATGACCACCTCAGGAAATCCGGCCTAAGCCTTAAAGTTTGTGTGCAATCCTGAGGGGCTGACACGCCTCTATCACCAGCGAGACCACAGTTACAGAATTATGTATGCAATTTTTACAATATAATATTACACATGAATTTTGTCTGATAATACAGTTATTGCTTTCATACATACGATTATTATTATTATTTCAATGTATGCAGAATATATAATTTCCGGATGAGCTATTTACAAATACTGTGCAGGCACCATGCCTAAAATTATTACTGGTTAAATATGATGGGTTATTCTTGGCTAGCATATTTTATACAAATACTTTACTACAATTGATGTATATGGAAAAATATGATGCACACATACAGTTATTATAATTAATTCGATTATACAATTATACAGTTTAGACCATTTCCAGAATATGACTATATACAAGTACTGTGCAGACTTTATATTTTGGATTTTTGGTTAAATGTGATGCAGATTCTTGGTTAAATACTTCTAATACAATTAATAATATAATAATATGAATATACAGATGCGAATACACTAAAAATTTACAAATAATATGCAGATACTAATAATATACAGACAGTGTGATATTAACTCTCATTACAACAATTATTATATTCAAATACAAAATACAATTATTTATATACGGATGTACAGAGAAAACAGGACCCCTGCTAGATTGTACAAGCGGGCGCTCGACTACAGAGGAAGAGGATTTGAAAATAAAAATTCATTTTTTTCAATAAATTTCGTCAAACCGTCCATCAGATTTGTTTTTATAACATTTGGCAAATAATCCCATTTTTTTTGCTTGATCTTATAAAACGCCAAGCTTTTTAAAGTTACGTAATCAGATTTCCAGCCAATAGCGTATTTTAGCAAGCGTGGCTTAACGCAAATTTAATTTCATTGTTGCAACATTTTCCTTGTGACAAATATTTACATTTGAATTAATTTTTTTCCTCTACCCAAACTCTACCCAACTCTTTACCTGTCTCGCTATCCATCTGTCAATCCGTCTTTCTACCTGTCTTGCTTCCCGTTTAATCATCCCGTCTCTCGACACGTCTGCCTGTGTACATACTCCTCTCTCTACCCGTCTGTCAACTCGTCTCTGTGCTCTTCTGTCTGCCCGTCTCTCTATCTACCACGCAACCCGTCTCTCAACCTTTACTCTACATGCCTGTATATCGGTCTCACTACTCGTCTCGCTACCCGTCTCGTGACCTGTCTCTCTACCCATCTCGGTACCCCTCTGTCAACCCTTTGTTTTACCTGTCTCGCTAACCGTCTACCTATTCGTTCCGCAACCCGTTAGCCTATCTTTGTCACTACCCGTCTCTCTACCCATCTCACTATCCGTCTGTCTACCCGTTTGTTTACTCGTCTCTCTACCTCTTTCAAATAGTTTCACAATTCATTCAATATACAGAAGACTTTTACCGTTATTAAATACAAACAGAAGTAATTCATCTAATAAGTGTAATCAGATGCAATTTTTAAAAATACATGCGTAAACCAGCAAAATAATTCATCAGTTTTAGTTTCATAGTTGTTTATATAATTTGGCAATAAATCTCAACTTCTTAAACCCGAATTGTGTCAAGCTTTTTAAAAAAGCCTAAAGGTCCGTATAACTGGGAAGCATCCTCAGGACTATCAGATACATGTTATAGTTAAGTGAAAGTTTCATAATCGGGTTTACAGTTAATTGCTTAAGTTAGAAAACGTAGCTTAACGCCATTTTAAATTCAATGCTGCAACTTTCTTTTTATTTTTCTTATTTTTTTCAAGAGTTGGGAGAGGGGGAAAGATTAACAAATATATACATTTGAATTCAAACTTTTGCTTCCATGTTTATGTTAGTTTTGTTTGTATTATTAATTAATACTTTGTTTACCAAGCTTCATTCGAAACAAACGTAAAAGACTTCTTCTACAGTTTTTTCCAGGGGAAATTACCGTAATCGGGCGCAAAGCCAATCGGAGCATTTAATATTGTAACTGTTATAGAGTTAAAACAATTTTGTTGCTAGCTTTATTGTTGTTTGAGACCAGCTTTGCCTGTGTATCTGAATGGGGTAAAGTTCCGTATCCTTTGCCGGTTTGCGCGATTGGCGAAAAAATTAAACATGGTGTCAAAAGCATCTTACCGAAGCATCTACTTTAAAAAAAAGCATCTTACTAAAAGCATCTACTTGAGCATCCTACCAAATTTTTCCAGAGAGCGGAAAAACAGGTTTTTCAAATGTTTACAAACGTACTTTTATTAAACCATGTTTTTGAACCATCTTAAAAACATAAATACGATGCTAAAATAAAATTTTGTCGCCATTTTCTAAATTTTAATAAGTAATGAAAATACATAAACAAACATATTTAACAAACCTAAGAGGTATTTTTGGGATAAATAATTGTTATTGTCAGGGGGAAAATTGTAAAAAATTAATAAACGAACGAAAAACATACCTAAATTAACTTTTGTGAACCTTAGGAAAAAAATATCTGATGTAAATAGCATTTAAAATCTTTAAATGGAGAAGTGTTCCTTATAAAAATGCAAAACATTATACGCTTGATAAATATTTTTGGAACAGCTGTCGCTAGCGTACTGGGATTGGCGTGATTTTTGTTTGCGCCATTTTGGCCAGAAAACCCCGTTTTTGAGAACCCGTTAGGCCAAGATTGCTAAAACAGCATGCTAGTTTGATTTTATTATGTTATAAAAACACACAAAATTTTTATTTTAAGCACATAGAAATTATTTTAGGCACAGATGTCATATATGCACCACATTGGCGCGATTTTTCCCCCGCCAATCTGGCAAAAACTTTGTTTTTGAATAATAGTTACAAAGGTACTTTTCTATTATCCCGTCGACCACTTTATGACACCGTCGACCACTTTATGAACTATTTGATGACATAATAATCACGTATAATGCTTCTGACATCAAGTAAATGGGACTGCATTTTTGGCGTTTAATCTTACAGTTTGGCGATAGTTTTTTGTTATGAAAAGTGATCGACAGGATAATAGAGATATACCGTTACAAAAAGCGTGCAATAATAAATGAACAGTTATAAATAATAAACGTAATAATATAAATATCACAATAAATCGTAAATATTAACACATATTAACACATAAACAAAATAACCGGGTTACTATGTTTGGCATAAAATTGCCATTTTGTTGCAATCGCGCCAATGTGGTGCGTATATGACATCTTTACCTTATTTTATTATACAACACACACGGTGATTAATTTATTATAAAACACACAATATTTAATTTAACATAAAAACACAGAATCTGCCCTACCGAGTTGCTACACGTAGCAAAATCTCACCAAAATCGCCAGGTTGCCCACACATAACACCGCCATTTTAGTATCAAAAAGATACTCCGGTGCGCCTGCGACATCTGTATCATCATTTTTTAATGTTTTAATATTTTCGAAAGCATAGATAAAAAAGTAAAAATCTCATTCCCAACTGCCATTACAATTAGCATATACAGGGTGAATCTAAACTCTTGGGCAAAACTTTAAGGGGTGATAGTACACATCAAGACAAACAATATTAAATAGGAAACTAAGGGTCCCAAACGTCTTCCGAAGGAGATAGGCGCCACTAAAGTTTAGGGTCCAAAATTTCAAATGATTATAAAAAACTGAAAAATTGGTCGATTCGTTTGCGGTTTTCGCTAAAACTATTCTTTATATCAGTATTTTCTTAAAAATAAATTTTAAAGATAAAGTTTAAAAAATGCCGATAGAGGGCGCTTTAGAATTTGGAGTAACGAACAACTATTTTTTACTGTTATTTTTTGTATCTGATTAAATGCTTTCAAAAGTTTAGACTTAAATTTTGAGCTCAAAATCTGAATCGTTGGGAGTAGTTAAGTAGCTTAACTAAACTGTGTTCAGGAGTTGAAATTTGACCCCCCCCCCCTCCTGAACACAGTTCAGTTATTCCCGATCTTGGTGTCGTAGACCAGACATAAACTACTATCCCCTACACGTAAAATAAACGATAGAGGGATGACAAAATTAAATAAAAAAATTATTTTAAAAATAAGTTTTAAAGATACAGTTCAAAAATCCATATAAGAGGCGCTTTAGACATTGGAGTAATGAACAACTACTTTTTACCGTCGACTCCAACGAGGACCTGGTTGCGAGGATTGCCGTCGTAGCAGGCGATATCCGGGAGATGTCCCGTGTATTCCCCAATGTTCGCAACTCCCTCCGTCGGCGGTGTGAGGCCTGCATCGTTGCTGGTGGGCACTCCTTCGAGCAGTTTTTGTGATTCCTTACGAACATCATGCGTGTACCATTTTCTATGTGTCAACCTTCATCCATATTGCGTACTATATGCATACATCAAATTGTTTCTTTTTATTTTGCTCAGAGAAATTGCTCATGTCTGTTATGAATAAATTTTCTATTTAATTTTGTCATTACTCTATCGTTTATTTTACGTGTAGGGGATAGTAGTTTCTGCCTGGATTAATTTTAACCTAATTATTCAAATTGGTAAAGAAATCATGAGTTGTAATTTTCCAACTCGACGAAAAATGTCCGGGCCAGGATTCGAACCTGGGATCTTTTGGCTGAAGCTGCCATGCTCTACCAACTGAGCTATCCCGGTTGAATCTGGGGGGGCATGAACTGGATGAATTATGCCCTGCAGATTCAACCGGGATAGCTCAGTCGATAGAACATGGCAGCTTCAGCCCAGAGATCCCAGGTTCGAATCCTGGCCCGGACATTTTTCGTCCAGTTGGAAAATTACAACACATATTGTTTCTACCTGGTCTACGACACCAAGATCGGGAATAA
Source organism: Maratus michaelseni (assembly GCA_963931845.1). Classification (NCBI taxonomy): domain Eukaryota; kingdom Metazoa; phylum Arthropoda; class Arachnida; order Araneae; family Salticidae; genus Maratus; species Maratus michaelseni. The sequence continues at coordinate 347,988,560 of OZ007590.1, read as the reverse complement.
CTGAACTGTGTTCAGGAGTGGGGGGGGGAGGGAGGTGTTTCAAATTTCAACTCTTGAATGCAGTTCAGTTTGCGCTACTTAACCACACCCAACGATTCAGATTTTGAGCTCAAAATTTAAGTTTCAGTCGAAGCTTTTGAAACCATTTAATGAGATACAAAAATTAACGGTGAAAAATAGTTTTTCGTTACTCCAAAGTCTAAAGCGCCCTCTATCGGCATTTTTTGAACTTTATCTTTAAAATTTATTTTTAATAAAATACTGACATAAAGAATAGTTTTAGCGAAAACCGCAAACGAATCGACCAATTTTTTCGTTTTTTATAATCATTTGAAATTTTGGACCCTAAACTTTAATGGCGCCTATCTCTTTCGGAAGACATTTGGGACCCTTAGTTTCCTATTTAATATTGTTTGTCTTGATGTCTACTATCACCCCTTAAAGTTTTGCCCAAGAATTTAGATTCACCCTCTATATACAAAAAAATATCTACAAAACATATGTTTACATAATATTACATCTGCAAAACATAACTTTAGAAAAGGTAACCGAAAGACTGAAGATCGCAACAACCACATCGAAACACTTACCACCAAAAAATAACTCGCCAAATCTACCGGCACAGGATATGGCACTTTTCCCTCTGAATGCAGAATATTAGCTATTTTTATTGTACGATAGGTGATTATAATAAAATTGTTTCATTTCACATACTACATACCATTCGATATATTTGTACTTTTATGTTCCATTTTATAAAAAATTTAAATATATTTTATTGGGTACTTTTCGGTTAGCTGGACGCCAGTGATATATGAACAAATACATAGATAAATATATATGTATATATATACATACATACATATTATACATACATACATATATGTATATAATATATATATATGTGTGTGTGTGTATATATATACATATGTGTATATATATATACATATGTGTGTATGAATATATATCACTGGCGTATCTTATACACACAACATGTATATAGATCACTGGCGTATCTTATACACACAACATGTATATAGATCACTGGCGCCCGGCTAACCGAAAAGTACCTTTTATTGTACTGAATATTAGTGAGTGCATATTTTTTGCTCCATGCTCCATGAACTTTTGAAATCCGATTGATTACGAATATCTCCCGCCGGTGAAAATGACATACGCACTAAATTTTCGTGACGTATGTACTTTAATTGTGCTTTTTTAATATAATTTCCAAACGGTTTGACATTTATTCTTGGTAATAAATAGACGTCGTTGTCACCTTTATAGGTACCTGCTGTAAAAATTTGAACGAAATCCGTTAAATATTTTTTGAGTTATGCTTGACGAAAGGTTTTAATATCCGCCGTAGCTATATATGGAGCAAAGTAATACTGCGCTGTGTATGAGTCTTCGTGTCACACAGACAATTATGCGTTTTTCTGAGTTTACATCAAATATTTATTTTCCTTGTTAAACATAGTCAAATGGTATATTTTATCATTTGTCACTGCGTAAATTTAATTATATGGAGCTATTAAATATGCAGAAGATGAGTGAATTTTCTTTTCGCCAATTTTCTTTTACTGTAATATATTGCATGTTAGCTTACAAAACGCTAGAAAAAATTTGCCTCATATATATATACACGCATGCCTCCGTTTTATTACATGATGTATTATGTACGGTATAAAAAAAAGGCGGATAGAGTTATTTTATATTTTTATATTGTTCTCCATATATTTTTGTTTTGAGATTATTTTTGTTATATTTCTCGAGTTAAAGATGCTCCAGTTTTGGGCTTTACTTTTTATATTACACTGCGATATTTATAAATAACATGTTAATTATTCAAAATATTTAATAAATATGTTTTCACTTTCAAACATTTCAAAGTTAAAATTTGAATCCTTGAAAATACTTTCACAAAATTCTTTTATGCATAGATTTTTCGAGAAATGCCGTCACACTAAATTTGCGAAAATTGTCCTTTTTTCTGCCTATAAAAACAGGGATTATTACACTTGAGACAAAAAGAAGATGAGTGATTTTTCTTTTCGCCAATTTTCTTTTACTGAAATATATTGCATGTTAGCTTATAAAACGTGAGAAATAATTTGCTTCATATCATATATATATATATGTACGCATCACTCTCTTTTTTACATGATGTATTATGTACGGTATAAAAAAGTTTTTAGAGTTATTTTATATTTTTATATTATTCTGCATATATTTGTTTTGATATTTTTATGTTATATTTATTGAATTACAGATGTCCCAGATTTGTGCTTTACTTTTTATATTACACTGCGAAATTTATAAATAACATGTTAATTATTTAAAATATTTAATAAATATGTTTTCACTTTCAAACATTTCAAAGTTAAAACTTGAATTCTCGAAAATACTCTTACAAAATTCTTAAACATAAATTTTTCGAGACATGCCGTCACACTAAATTTGCGAAAATTATTCTTGTCTTTCTGCTGTAAAAGCAGGGTTTAGTATACTTCAAACAAAAAGTGATAAAGTACATTATGCGTTCTTCTGATTTTATATCAAATATTTATTTTCCTTGTTTAACATATTCAAGTGTTATCTTTTGTCGTTCGTCACTGCGTAAATTTAATTATAAGTAACTATTAAATATGTAGAAGATGCGTGATTTTTCTTTTCGTCAATTCTCGTTTCCTCCAATATATGAAATGTTAGCTTAGAAAACGCCAAAAAGAATTTGCCTTATATATATATATATGCACGCATCCCTCCCTTTTTTATATGATCTATTATGTACAGTATAAAAAAGGTGGTTTGAGTTATTTTATATTTTTATATTATTCTGCATATATTTGTTTTCAGATTTTTATGTTACATTTATCGAATTAAAGAGGCCCAAGTTACAGCGCCTAGAATACATAGTGTGGAAAACGGTTTTACCGTTTTTTAATTCAAAAGTTTCGAATTCAAACCGTAAATTCTGGGGAATCCGGAATTTCACGAAATATCTGCCATTAAGTAACCAAAAGAACATTATAGGGAATTTCTGGTATGAATGCGAAATTTCGAAATTAAAAAAAAGCCAAACTGGTAATGCTTTAAAAAGTGCTAAAAAATTGCGGTACAAACGTGCGGTACAATAATAGGGCGATCGTAGAAACACCTGCTTTAAAAATAGATTTACCTCTAGCAAAAGTAACCGTTTCACTAATGACAAGATGAACATGATTTCTGTTAATAAAATCTTCTTGTAAGTGCATATTTCAGATGTAACGGATTTTGAAATTAGTTTTTTATCATATCAGGGAATTAATCTTTTCCACTCTTCTAGCAGAGATTCATGCTTTAGCTTTGGTATGATAAAGGGATAGTTTCTAGTTTGCTGTCTTGTATCGAGTACTGCAACCAGGCACAAATGAATACGTATCACGTATTTTGGCCATGACCAATATCATTCATATTTTCATAGCTTATGAAAATCACTATCCAAGGCAAAGGAAATAGGATGTAATTTAATTATTTAAAATATTTACCACCACCTGAAACGTTCTCTCAGCTTGATTCTTATACAATGTTTGTGTTGAAATGAGGTAGCAGACAGTGGCGTAGCCAGAGAGGGGGGGGGGGTCCAAATGTTCTGGAAACCAGTAATATTATAAAGTTTTCTTCGTCTCCATTATCGCAGAAAATTCTTCGATTAGATCAGGCAAAAATATTTTTATAAAATTAATTTTATCCAAACCATCTAGACCTCCTACTTGTCTACGCCGCTGCTAGAAGATGTCGCTATGAACGACCCGTTATCTTTTCCCCATCGTTTTACATTTATTGGATTCAATTTTTTAGTACCATTTTCTTGCCGTTTTCCGCACTATATATTCTAGGCACTGTACCCAAGTTTTGTACTTTACTTTTTATATTATATTACGATATTTATCATAATATGTTAAATATTTAAAATATTTAAGAAATATGTTTTCACTTTAAACATTTCAATGTTAAAACTTGAATTCTCGAAAATACTCTTACAAAATTCTTATACTCTTAGATTTTTCGGGAAATGCCGTTACACTAATCGGTGAAAATTGTCCTTGTATTTCTGCCTGTAAAAACAGGGATTAGTATACTTCAAACAAAAAGTGATAAAGTACATTATGCGTTTTTCTGATTTTATATCAAATATTTATTTTTCTTGTTTAACATAGTCAAGTGTTATCTTTTGTCGTTTGTAACTGCGTAAATTTAATTATAAGGAGGTATTAAATGTGCAGAAGATGCGTGATTTTCCTTTCCGCCAATTTTCTTTTACTGTAATATATTGCATGTTAGCTTATAAAACGCAAAAAAAAAATTGCCTTATATACAGTATATATGCACGCATTCCTTTCTTTTCGACATCCTGTATTATGTACAAAAAAATGGCTAGAGTTATTTTATATATTTATATGTTTCTGCATTATATTCGTTTTGAGATTTTTTTTTTGTTATATTTATCGAATGAAAGTTGCCCCAGTTTTGTGCTTTATCTTTTATATTATGCCACAACATTTATAAAAATAACATGTTAAATATTTAAATATTTATTAAATATGTTTTCACTTTCAAACATTTCAAAGTTAAAACTTGGATTCTTGAAAATACTCTTACAAAATTCTTATATATATATATTTTTCGAGAAATGCCGTCACACTAAATTTGCGAAAATTGTCCTTGTATTTCTGCCTATAAAAACAGGGATTAGTATACTTCAAATATAAAGTGATAAAGTACATTATGCATTTTTCTGATTTTATATCAAATATTTATTTTCCTAACATAGTCAAGTGTTATCTTTTGTCGTTTGTCACTGCATAAATTTAATTATAAGGAGCTATTAAATATGCAAAAGATGCGTGACTTTCCTTTCCGCCAATTTTCTTTTCCTCCAATATATTGCATGTTAGCTTATAAAATGACAGAAAAAATTTGCCTTACGTACAGTATATATGCACGCATTCCTTTCTTTTCAACATTCTGTATTATGTGCAGAAAAGTGGCTAGACATATTTCATATATTTATATTTTTCTGCATTATATTCGTTTTGAGATTTTTTTTGTTATATTTATCGAATGAAAGTTGCCCCAGTTTTCTGCTTTATATTTTATATTATGCTACGACATTTATAAAAATAACATGTTAAATATTTAAAATATTTATTAAATATGTTTTCACTTTCAAACATTTCAAAGTTAAAACTTGGATTCTCGAAAATACTCTTACAAAATTCTTATATACATAGATTTAAAAAAAAAAATGCCATCACACTAAATTTGCGAAAATCGTCCTCGTTTTTCTGCCGGTAAAAACAGGGATTAGTATACTTCAAACAAAAAGTGATAAATTACGTTATGCGTTTTTCTGATTTTCATCAAACATTTATTTTACTTGTTTAACATAGTCAAATGTTATCTTTTGCCGTTTGTCACTGCATAAACTTAATTATAAGGAGCTATTAAATATGCAAAATATGAGTGATTTTCCTTTTCGCCAATTTTCTTTTACTCCAATATATTGCATGTTAGCTTATAAAACGCTAAAAAGAACTTACCTCATATATATATATATATATAATATATATGCACGCATTTTTCACTACTCCCATGATCTATTATGGGCGGTATAAAAAAGAGGAGGGGTTAGAATTATTTCAAACTTTTTTCTTATTCCGTATTCATTCGTTTTTAAGTACTTTTCTGTTGCATTTTTAGGAAAATAGATGCTTCAGCATTATTTATGCTTTACTTTTTCCATCATGCTACAAAGTTTGTGAAACAAAATGTTAGCTATGTGATTTATTTATGAGGTATGTGTACATTATACATGATTATCTATTTATTATCACATAATATTCGAACTTTGTGAAAAATGTTTAATTACATACAATGTTTCTTTATTTTTATACGGCGGAATATAGGGTAAGTATCACAGATAGGAAAAAGTCATAATTATTAACTTTTCTGGAACCACATATGATTTATGGCTTGAATAAAACCGAAAGGTTTGCTGACAATATTCTTTTATATTTCAAAAGGGAAAAATAATCTTTACATGTTAGTTTTATAAAAAAGAAAAAAAAAGACAAGAAAAATACATAGTGAAATTCATCTTTTCATGTCTTGTTTCTGATGACATTTATGAATTCATTCGGATTTCATCATTAACTGAAACCAAGAAACGTGTTTTATAAATTATTCATTCGGAAACAAAATCAGAAATATACCAAATTAAGGCATTTGTATGAATATTTAAGTATACAGTGAATATTTTTGAGTTTAATGAATATTTAACTGTAGAATGACTATGTTAGAGGAATTTTAGAAAAACTTTCGTTTTGGTATGTCTAATAGAGCCTCAATAATTAAAGGACACAATCAGATTTTTTTTTTGTTTTACGTACTTTTAAATGTAAATTGCAGAATGTTGAATCGTTCTTTAATTTATTCATCTCATATGGAAACGCGAATTTCCTTATTCTATCTTATGATATATTTTAGGGTATATGTGTTATCTTTGAAATGCATAATAACATATTTATGATGATTTTACACTGTATATCAATGGGATGTGTTAGATTTTTATTTATTTAAATATTTTAAAATAAATCTAACGTCACCATTGAATTCCATTCCTTATAACTCAGCACTACACATTAAACATTTTATTAATATGTTTCAGCCGTGTAAAAATGGTATTAAGCGAGGTGATCTAAAAGGAATCACAATGCATATTAAAATCGTGTAATGTAACAGGTTTCATGGCTTTTTTGAATAATACATACAAAGGAAAAAATATCAAGAAAACGTCTACATCTAATACAGTTTATACAGGAAATGCAGGAAGTTCAGTTATACAGGAAATGCTGCGAAGTATTGCATAGTGAAAGATAATCACAGATAACATAGGTCTCAGTTAAGAGGCTACTTCACTCAAATGAAAACACCCGCTTGCTAATGTTAATCCAATGGAGGAAATATTTTAAGATGCCTCGTTCGCATTTCAATATTTTTAAATGATTTTTTTTTTCATTGAATAGTTGAGGTTGATTTCTATGCACGCTCCTTTGTACTTTTTTGGTTTTTGTTGCAGTTTTTTTTTTATTGAGGATACTTTCACTTTCAAAACCTGTTCCGAAAGTGAAAGTATCTTAATAAAAAAAAACTTGTATTCGAAATCGAAAAAGTATAAAGAAGCGTGCATAGAGATTGACCTCAGCTATCCAATGCAAAAAAAAAAAAAAAATTATTTAAAATTATTGAAATGCGAACGAGGCATCTTAAAATATTTCCTCCATAGGATTAACATGAGCGAGCGGATGTTTTCGTCTGAGTGAAGTAGCCTCTTAGCACTCTGACCAAGATAATTGTCCTATTTTCCGTTTTACACCATCTAAGATATTAACACTTCAAATTAAATTAACTATATACCGGATGGATATAATATAAGTATCTCTATTTAAGTTGTCTGTAGTTTGAAGGAGTAATCCGAATGAAGCCAACATCGGTACACTTACTATTCGAGAAGGGGGAAGAAGAATGGAACAATAAAAAACAGTAATAATCGTAATAATCGCCGACGGATGGCGCTTTTGAGTGTGAAATGCAATGTGTAATACAAGAACACGGAATTAAGGCGTAAAACCAGATAGCGTACCTAATTTATTGGAAAATGTCACAGTGAATGTGGTTGTAGAGCACGAGAGGCATGGGTAAGTATACCTGTAATATGAACTACGCCCTACAGCTTAATATAGTAGCGTGTGGAAAGATGTAGACGAATAGGCTAGACGAATGGAGGTTAACCAATTCTTTTATTAACCTAACAAAACATAAGTTTAATTTAACATATTTATAAAATAAAATTTAACGTGCTTTTTGCACTGCTAAAGACCAAATAAGGCTGCAATAGCCAGCTTGCATAGCTTGTCATGCTCTCCTGACTTCATCACCTTCTCTTGTCAATAAATTCCAGTTTTAAATACTAACGCATTCGACTGTTGCCATTCAGAAGAGAAATAATGAGTCCAGCCTTGTTTGAGAGATCTTGCATCTTATCAACCCGTCCGATTCTGTCGTCTGGAAAATTCGCTTCGGAAAGCAGAACCATCGAAGTGGGTGTCGAGAAGTAGAGTACTTCCATATCTCAGTACCAGTCGGTCTCGCTGGTGAAATTTGTCCACTGTCGAAACAGCTAGAGTAACTGCATGAATGAGTTGCTCGATGCTAAGGTAGTTAGACTCTAGAATTTGTCCACAGCAGCAACAGCCAGAGAGCACTGCACGGAGGAGTCGCCACATGGTTAAGATTTCGCAGAGCGGTGACGATCAAGTTCAGGTTCAACATGGCCAATGTGCTGAAGAACAAAATCCAGACAGCGCACAACGTGCTCAACTGTGGAATGTAACGCATCAGTAGTGATGATTCTCGCACACTAGTGATATGTGATCTTTTAAGTCATTGATGTTTGTGACACCTTCACGGTAAACAACGGCGTTTGCACTAAAAGGCCTCGTAACGACATCTGTGGACGATTATTGCATTTTTATAATTGCTCCATTCTTCTTCCCCCTTCTTGAATAGTAAGTATACCGATTTTGTTTCCAATAGGGTTATTCCTTCAAGCTAAAGACAGCTCCAAATAGAGTTGCAAAATACTGGTTTATTTCCAATACACTCGGTTTATTCCCAGGTTTATTCCAAAAAGACCTGGTTTACTCCCTAAAAACCTAGTTTGTTTCCAAAAACCCTTTATTCCCTGGTTTAAACTGGGTTTTTTCTGATCTTTGCAACTCTAGCTCCAAATAGAGATACTTATATTATAACCACACGGTATATTAAAAGAAATAATTCGACAACTAAAAAAAAGATAGATATCCTTTAAAAAGAGTTCACAGAAAAAGAAGGAGGACTTTTTTAAAAATACGAATGCACCACACATGTGCATAAGTTTAACATTAGCGATATAGTTTGAGATTTCACTAGCCAATTACCTTAAAAGGCCGATTCACTGAAACTCTTCGATCGCTTAAGTTACGGGAAACATAAACACATGATTACTCATTAACTTATATAATTATTAAAATGCGGTTTTCACCATTTGTACGTAGACGCCAGTTACCAAAGAAGTGCGTTTTTAAAAATCGTCTTCTTAAATTTTACGTATTCTTAAGATGATAATAAAATTTCATCAAGTGGAAATTTCAAAATTTAAAGAGTTGTTTTAATTACTTGAAATTTAAGGAAATATTAAAAAAAAAAAAAAAAAAAAAAAAAAAAAAAAAAAAAAAAAACTCACCTCTTTGGCATCTGATGTAAATTTTCTGATGGTGAAAAAACCGTATTTCGGTAATTATATTAGGTAATTATTAATAACGTATTTAAGTTTTCCCAAGATTAACACGGGATTTCGCGATCGGGATGTTTCCGTGAAGCGCTACTGTTAAATGGGAATTAATATATTTCAATTTTCAAAAAATGACGAAAATTTCAGTTTTCCAAATTTTTGAGTAAAATAAATTTAGACACGTTGTATATTCCCAGAAAGTGCCGTAAAGATCCGATAATATATTTAAAAGGCTTTTAATCCGCGCATTTTCCTTTAAATGTATCAAAATTACTGTTTTTTAATTCGAATTTCCCAGTTGTTGTTTTTTATTATATAAGTGATAAAACCTCAACAAATATCTTTCAAATAACTCGCTATTTTTTAGGACGATTAAAAAAATTAAGGTTTGGATTTTCAAAAATATAAATAGTTTATTTTTTTAAAATAAAAACATTAAGTAAAAAATCATTTACATCTAAAGTTTGCTGTATTTTTTATACATGGCATGATATTTTATTTATTTTTTCTTAAACTAATTAACTTTTGAGAAATAGTACCTTTACATATACAGAGAATAGTTCTAAAAAAACGCAACAAAAGATGTTTCAAAATGTTAAAAATTAAAGAAGAAATGTGGTTTCAAAAGATTTCTAAACATTTTTAATTATTTTTTTTTAATTTTACTTCAAACATTTTCTTGTTTGTTTGAATAAATTATGTTCCTTCAAAAAATCATGTAATTTTATGTCCATAAGATATAAAATACTCAAATAATAATAATAAAAAGTTCGATTGGTATCGAGACCCTTTAAGCTGCCAATAAAATTGATGGCCCACAATCTGTTAAAATATTTTTGAATGTATATATTTAGTATTTTGTATTAAATCGCCTCACTGAACATATAATCATAAGTACATAATAAGTTAGCTATTTTATTCATATACTAGCTGACCCACCGAGCGTTGCCGGGCCCGTGACCTTAAATAAAACTCAAGTCACTATGATTTTATATCTTCGGAAAATCTTTCAAATGAATGAAGTTCCGGGGGCCCCACTGCCTTCGGCATCGTAGAGTTTTTCAAATGAACTTAATTTCCGGGGCACAAATGCATTCGGCAGCTTCTATCATGTTCCCAAAAAACTTCTTTCCGAACGAACCTGTGACTTGACTCTCGGTGCCTAAGGCAGCGTATACTGGGAGTGCTTCGCACGCGCTGGACACAATCAAAAACCAAGTTGAATGAGCCAAACCTCGTAATAATCGGTGCCCATAGAACCGGAAATAATAATGGTCCCCTGGCGGTGGAAGGTGGGACTAAAATATGTTCGACAATCGAAAATTAAGTTGAATGAGCCAAATCTCGTTGTAATCGGACCCATAGAAACCGACATAAGAATGCGCTACCTGGTGGATGAAGTGGAACTAAAATCTGTAAAACCATGGTAAGCTAGGTTAAATGAACCAATTCCCGTTGAAATCGAACCCATCGAACCCGAGAAAAGAATGCACCCCCCAGCGGTGGGAGGTGTTTCCCCTGTAAAATTAACGAATTGCCTTTAATATTAACACGATATTTAATTTACGGATGAAAGCGTTCCCTCCTCTAAACTTAACCACTTACCTTTAACAGTAACGCGATTTTTAATTTACGGATGTAGTGAGTAAGTATAGTCGTTGTCGAAAAAGAATATTAATATTAAAAAAAGGTGGTAGCGGGAGGTCTAAGGAAATCTTTAGTAGCTTATAAAGTAGCTGGAAGATCCTAGAACTATGTTAAAGAAAATTACAAGATAATCGGATCATTTTTAAGGAAGCTGCACCAAGGGCCCTAAGAAGGAGGTTAATATTGAAAATTGGTGGTAGCGAGGTCCAAGGAATTTTTTTTGTCGTTCATGTAGTAGCTGAAGAAAGTTGTTAGGAAAAAAAGCTAGTGAATCGGAAGATTTTTAAGTGAGACACACTAAGGCACCCAAAAAGGGTCAACTGATAGTTTTAAGCAGGGTCCTAAGAGGAAAACATCTTAAAGGTCCTAGCACTTCGCGCTTTAGATCTTCAGTTAGTTGAAATTAAGCATAGGGTATAAATTAATCCTTAGATTAAAAAATTTAAACAAATGTTTAAAAAAGGTCCTAGGGCCCCAATAAAAATAAGAGGATGATGGTCCGGGGAGAAGAGTCCAAGATTCAACTTTAAAGTTATGCATTGAGAGTCTGACACAATTAGGTGTGGTGGAAAATGCATGGCGCATAAAAAGTTCAATACGTCTCGGACCGAGCCCCAGAAGTCCAAGGACCTAACTGGAATTTTGAAATGGGGGTATAACTAAATGGATAAAAGGAGCTTAAAACGAAGAAGATCGGATTAAAAGAAGACAATTTATTAAAAAATTATTATGCAAAAACAGGCTCCTCCTACCCAGCACCAATAGTCCAGTATCTTAACTGGAATGTAGATAATGGGGAATAACTAAATGGAGAAAGAACCCCAAAATTAAAGAAGATCCGATAAAAAGGAGGCAAGATATTAACAATTAGGGCGCAAAAACGTAAAGGGGGCCAGGGGGGCCGGGTCTTAAAAAATTTAAAATCTGTCACTCAAGTGCATCTGTACCTGCCTTGGAATATACAAACCGAAATTTTCAGATTTCTACGTGCGATAGATTTAACCAGCCATCACACACAGACATACAAACAACTTTATTTTATTAGTATAGATTTGACATTTTTCATCATTAAAGTTGGAACTTATTTATAAAAAACAGGTTATTTATAAAAGTTAAATGATTTGTAAGCTTCAAGATATGAAAAAATTGATAGTTTTAAGCGCCAAATTTTAATCAGAGACGCTTGGACTAAAAGGGTTTTCATTGGTTTAAAACAGACGTGTCAAACCCGTTTACGGCGATGGGCTTCATAATGTATTACATATAAAATCAAAAGCTACATTATGAAAATAAAACATATTTACTTTATTATTTTTGCGTAGATTTGTACATCACACACATTTGTACATCACACACAGACATACAAACAACTTTATTTTATTAGTATAGATTTGGCATTCTTCATCATTAAAGTTGGAATTTATTTATAGAAAAACAGTTTATTTATGAAAGTTAAATGAGTTGTAAGCCTCAAGATATGAAAACGTTGATAGTTCTAAGCAGCAAATTTTAATCAGAGACGCTTGGACTAAAATGGTTTTCATTGCTTTAAAACAGACTAGTCAAACTCGTTTACCACGATGATGGGCCTCATTATGTATTATATATAAAGTCACAGACTACATTATGAAAACTAGTCGGATGTGCCAATTCCAAAACTTTCTTCTATCTCACACTCACACAGGTTTCGCATACACTAAAAACGAATCAGCACCAATTTATATCAAGGTCTAACTGAATCTAACGTTTTATTAAATTCCGCATATTAGTTCTATAGACTATTCTATTAGACTATTGCTAAAATCGTGTAAATTCTGAAAAATGGGAGATTTAGACCAAAACCTAATCAACAACAACTTATGTCAAGGTCTAACTGAATCCGAAGTTTGATGAAAATCAGTGCATTAGTTCTTGAGATATAGATATCCTGAAAACCATGAAAAAGGTAGCATAGTAGTGCCACCTATTGGGATAAAATGTAAGCAGCGTCTGTTTATGTCAAGGTCTAACTGAATCTGAAGTTTGATGAAAATAAGTACATTAGTTCTTGAGATAGAGCTATTGCGGAAATCGCGAAAAATGCAATGAAAGATGTAGTTCGATGACTTTAGATGGACTTTAACTAATAGTGTTTGTATGTAATTTTCTCTAAATGGTTTTTAGTCCCTTGTCATCTTCATTGCTACCGTTTCCTACATCATATTTTGATGAGATAATCAAACGGGACTTCCTTTCGTATTGCAATGCGACCTAAAACATTTTCCCGTAATACCTTTCCTATGCATTATTATCTCATTCGCTTCTTGAAATAGAAAGAGCTTCTTACCATGTCACTTTATTTTTTAATGCATTTCTATTAAATAAATTATTGCATCAGGCTTCTATCATTATCTGGGTTCTAATATATAAAAGTATAAGATAAATGAAGGAAATCATTTCGAGTTATAAAAATTAAAATGTGACGAATGAATTCGAATTCTCAATAAAATAATGGTAAATGAATGTGAAGAATTTTCAAAAACGCTGTTCTGAAAATTACATGGAGGAGTCTAAAAATCATTTTCAAGCAGAGAATTTTTACAGACTCTGAATTTTTTTTTCTAATCATAACTTTGCTATAAAGTATAAAGTTTCTAGTACATAATACTATATCTTTATAATTGCAAAATACCATTGATTTTTATTTTAGGTGAAATGAAAAATGTAGTTCGATCACGTTAGATTGACTTTAACTAATAGTGTTTGTATGTAATTTTCTCTAAGTTGTTTTTAGTCCCTTGTCATCTTCATTGCTACCGTTTCCTACATCATATTTTGATGAGATAATCAAACGGTACTTCCTTTCGTATTACATGCCGACCTAAAATATTTTCCCGTAATGCATTTTCTATGCATTATTATCTCATTCGCTTCTTGAAATAGAAAAAGCTACTTACCATGTCACTTTCATTTTTAATGCGTTTCTATTAAATAAATCATTGCATCACGTTTCTATCATTATCTGGATTTTCACATATAACAAGATAATATAAATGAGGGAAATCATTTCCGTTATAAAAATGTAACGAGTGAATTCGAATTCTTAAAACCCTCTGACTGTCCAGCAAAAGGTAAAAAAATGTAACGTTGTTTTCTCTGTATTTTATTAAATTCTAAAAAAAGGTGATTATTCAAAAATTATATAAAAATCTCAATTAAATATATGAATGTAATTATTTAGAGAATCAATCATTATGTATTAAAAATGCTTTATATCAGTAGAATTATATTAATTTCAATAATGCTTGTATTGCGTGAAACGTGGAGCTTAGTGACCGTATTAACACAGACTTGTCAGTGAGAGGGTTAATAAAATTATGGTAAATGGATGTGAGGAATTTTTCAAAAAAGTTGTTCTGAAAATTACATGGGGGAGTCTAAAAATCTTTTTCTAGAAAACTAGCTCGAATTCATAAACTCACATCAATAAAAGTATTAAAACTAAACACTACGGCACGACCTTCCCTGTAATCTAAGGTTTAATTATAACTTTACAAGGACACTTTTCTTTTACATATTCAAACAGCTTGTATTTTCAAAGATCAGTTAGATATTTCTCTGTTAATAATAATAAACAATATTTGTGATATAAATCAAAAATAATATGTTGAATCCAAATTCACGTATTCGATGCAATAACTCACAATAATTCCTTGACAATTCTTTACTAAAAAGGTGTTTAATACGTACATTAAAATAAAATAAAATATAAAATTATTATTGTGAGTAATTTCTCTGTTGTTTCTACAATATATCAAATTTGCTCATTATATTTGTGAAATTTAATTGCTGGGCATGTAATTATTGTTCCAAATAATTACATTAAACTAAAAGCATAGACAAGGGATTCGGATAGACCTTTCGTTATTTTCAAAACGACATTCACCAATCAGGAGAATGTGTTTTGCGAAACAGTCAAAAGGAGCGATTCTTTTTTCCAAACATTCAGCCTTCTGATTGTTCAATATCGTTTCGAAGATAGCAAAAAAAATGTATCTGGATATGCTCGAGAGTTTTTTCAAGTTAGATAAATTTTAGTTAAGTGTAATTGCGTGTAACTTCTGGTAAATAATGTTTAGCCTTTATGTTGCGCAGATTCCGGCACGCACCATCGAGATGTAATCGTCATGATTATCACAAAGTGGGAACATAAGACATTATCATCTCACGGCGATGAGAAACGCGAATAATGATAAAGTCCCGTTCTCGATGTTATTACGACCCCCAAAAATTCAATACTGCAATTAAAGACATTATATAATGAAACATAATTAAGAGGGGATGAAATTTAAGAATAGTATTAAGATAAATATTAAATGAACATTAAAATTTCAAATTTCAATATATATTACTAATAATTTTGAATATTTGTCTTGGACAGATTCCGAAGACTGCATTAAATTTTTATTAATCAGGAAAATTATTATCTTTTTCTTCATTTTGAACGCGCAGAAGAAAACACAATATAAAATAACAGTGGTACAAGAGAAAATACTCATTTTGCTTATTTCACAAATTTTTATTTTTGTGCATAATCATTAAATACAGTAAGAAAACAGTTGTCATCATTCACATACACAGCAGAAATCTACACCATTCCTTGAAGGCAAATGCGCCAAAAAGTTTTAACACATTGCTCTCACCAAAAACTATTGATAGAATCCTGGATATGTGATGATGGTCAGGAACTATGATATTGGCGATCGATCGGTAAGGATGGAGAGTATGAGAGAATGCGGGTTCAAGAGAATGATAATCTCTTGCATCTGAGACATTTTAGCGATCAAGGGTCACGTTCAGGGGGTTGCTGTGCAGGGGGTTACGATTGAAGGTTTGGGTAAACTCCTCAGTTCTGAACGAATTCTGAAAAAGTTAATCTCTCAATGAAGGATCTGTACATCCTGCCTCTATCTCCTTTTCTAGAAGTACTTTCCGACAAAGATTCATTTCCAAATTTCTGATTTCTTGCAGGGAGGGGATAGGGCAAGACTCTCAGGGGCCTTTCTCCTATTGTCTTTAGCGTTCAGGACAGGTACAGCCTCGTTGAGTTCATACCTCATTCGGAGATGCAGGTCGAACATGAACATAGAAATAGATAAAAACTAGTAACGAAATAGCCTTTCGAAGAAGAAAATCGGTCCTCAAAAAGTTTTTCAAATATGTGGCACCTTATAGGACAGTTTTATCAGTTCGTCTTAGAGTTGCAAAATACTGGTTTATTCCCATGTTTATTTCCAATACACCCGGTTTATTCCCAGGTTTATTCCAACAAGATCTGGTTTACTCCTAAAAAATCTTGTTTGATTCCAAAAAAACCTTGTTTATTGCCGCATTTAAACTGGGTTTTTTCTAGTCTTTGCAACTTTAGTTCGTCTGCTTCTTAAAATCGTCTGCTTGACAGTCATCGTCTGTAAGGTATCCGATAAACAAATTTTATTGTCATATTATTATTTATTTTAATTAGACATTAATATGAGAATTCAAATTAACACAAACATTTGCCAGCAGCGATAGCATTATATATTCTTTCTGTGTATATTTATATTGCAATACAAAACATGTTTGGTGACAGTTTCGGTTTGTTTTTTGTAGGTGGCGCTACCATAGTATAGTTGTACCCCGGCTGCCATTTAGTTCCAGAGTTACTTCGCGACTCGATATTAACAATCCATATCTACTTCTATGTTCATAGGGTCTAATGAGAATGGTAGGGATGGATATTCAGACAATCCTCTAGATATGGAATAGTTTGTGTCATCCATCATCGTAAATTCGTTTTTCCTGGCCCCATACATATGCTATACATCGTATTTCATCTCACCCCCCCTAATCAAAAATTGGCTGATTAATAGGTACAATAATAAATACTGATTAATAGGTCATAAATCGACCCACTGAAATAAGTGTTCAAAGTGGCGCCAGATTTGTTTTTCAGACATTATTTTATTCTTTTATTAACCTTTTGGTGAGGCAGGTGCTTATGCTTATTAGCTATTGAAAATTTATTAAAATTATAACTCTTAACAAAGTACACCTAGCATAAAACCATATTATATTTAAATTCATTATAAAAAATCTAATTAATAGGTACCAATATTTATATAATGAATACAAACTATTAAAAATCAGATTTTAAAAATAATTGTGTGATCGTTTTCTATCAGTATGTAAGGTAGTTCGACCAGTAAATGAACATTTCCCAGTGAATGAACAATTAGGAAATATTTTAATAGAACAAGGTTTGAAAAACTCCCCAATAGTTAATTATCATGGTATATTTAAAAAATCCTTAATTCAGTAAAAACGTGTTATAAGTTAAAATAAATTATCAGCGTAAAGTAGCACAAAAAAAATATATATAATGGAAAACAACTGTTTCGGAGCTCCTAAAGCTCCATCAACAGTGTCAAATTTAAAAGATTAAAAACTGATTCAAATGTTAAAGCCATATAAGTATACTTGCGTCTCCGCACTCTCCCAAGATATTATGGCCAAATATATCTATGGGCTCGCCCCTGAGACCTATCCTCAGTGATTTTTACATGCATTCCATCGAGGCAAACCAAAAAGTTTTTTCAAAAAGTTAAATTTTCCATTTTACACGATGACTGTTTCGCTTTACTGGATTCTATTGATATAGATATCCCTCATATTCTTTCTGTTATGAACTCTGTAGATGAACGTATACAGTTTACATCTGAATTTGAAAATGATAACCAACTACCTTTCCTTGATGTTATGGTTTACCAAGAAAATAACTCAATCCAAACCACTGTTTATCGTAAACCATTTGCAGTTTCTTTATACCCACATCGTCTTTTATCTCACCCCCCCTAATCAAAAATTGGCTGCTTTTAATACCTATGTTCATCGCGCCTTAAAAATTTGTTCATCTGAGAGTTTACTCAAAGCAGAATTAGATCATATTAAATCAATTGACATTTATCCTGTTGAAATCGTTGATTCAATTCATAATGAACTAATTAAACGTACGCATTCCAACGTTAACTATATTCGCAATGAAAATTTAATTATACTTCCATTATTTCCGAGAATAAGCCATCAAATATCCAGACTTTTGAAAATATTCAATTTTAAAGTAATTTATGCCCGATTTAACAAAATCAAATTTTTAGATCTCAAACATCCAATTGACAGATTTTCACATTGAGGAATTTATAAGATATCTTGCGAGTGTGATAGAGTGTACAAAGGTCAAACTAAACGACCCCTTAAGGTCCGCTTGAGAAAGCATCAAAACTATGTTAAAAATTATGACACTAAACGCTCTGTGATTGCTAACCATTGTTGGTTTAGCAATCACAGTTTTAATCTTTCAGAAGGTTCAGTAATTCAGAAATGCTCATAGATTTACGACCTTCATTTTTGGGAAGCTTATCATATATGGAAGAAATTAGACAACTTAGTTAATGATATGTTCAGTACACCAAATTTTTCCAATGTCCGGCTCCCTTTCATTTAATTCATTCTCTTCGATTCGCTCCCACCCCCCCCCCCTTTTTTTCTCCTCCGTACTTAAACTCGCCCTGTCTGGCCGAGTGCTTCTATTGGTCTATTATGTCACATGTAGTTCATGATTTCGCGTTTGTTTTTAAAAAACTCATCGCCGTTCAATCTTGGGCGCGTACGGAGACACAAGTATACTTATATGGCTTAAACATTTGAATCAGTTTTAAATCTTTTAAATTTGACTATGGAGATGGAGCTTTAGGAGCTCCAAAACAGCTGTTTGTCATTATATATTTTTTTTATTTGTGCTATTTTACGTTGATCATTTATTTTATTATAACGGCACAAAGTTCAATCCACCTATTTTAAGTGTTTTAAGTTATTTGTACAAGTTGTAAAATAAATAACATGGTTTGAAACTTAAGTGTTTTTAAATGGCTGCCTGTTCATTCACTGAAAAATTTTGTTTTCATTCACTGCTAAGAACATTTACTTGGTTCTTGTATAACTTTTTATTAAGACACCCCTAACATCCCAAACAAATGAAATATAAACTTCCTTTGATTATTTTTTTAATCTTTTGTATACCAACACATGTATTTCCGTTTTGGTTCGGTCAGACACCAAAAAGTACAGTTTATTAAAATATTAGCATTCTTTAAAAAAAAATGTGCTTAGGTGTTCATTTACTGGCCGAACTACCTTACATGCTTGATTAAAATATCATGTATTAAGAATAAAATGTAATGCAAAGTGATATTGTACTATTTCTTGAGAAGACCTCGCCACCTCCGTTGCTGCAATTTCCCACAGTACATTTTAGTAAGATAATCAAACGGGACTTTCTTTTCTATTATATGCCGACTTAAAATATTATCCATAAAATATTTTCTATGCATTATTATCTTATTCACTTTCTAAACAAGAAACAGCCATTTCCCATTCCAGTTTCATTTTTAATGCGATTAGTTTAAATACATATTACATCTAGCGTGTTCTAAAAGTCAAGAGAATATAATCAGTAAAGGTTAAGAATTTTTATTCCAGAAGCATTTATTTAATTGACTTTTATTACAAAATGACCGACCCGAACGAAAGCTATTTTCGCCTGGTCCGGTGTTAAAATGAAAAATTCGACCCACGCCGTTTATATTTTCGCAGTTCACGGTGCATCCAGGCCCGTGCCAAAATCAATAAAATCAGGCACGGTTCAACCCAATTTCTACAAACATCTCATATTTTCCTGAACAAGATTAAGATTCCAATTAAGATTATTTTAAAGATTACCATATACGTATTTATGCAACAATTTTACCGTATATATCCGACAATATGTCCTCAAATGAAACTGGCATAACGAAACTGGCATACAGAAATGCAATGCAGAATAGCAACATTAATGATCAATTCGACACTTAGACTATTGTTTCAAATAAACAGTCACAAAAACATAATGTAGTTTAGAATAAAAGAAAAAAGATGGTTAAAAATATTATGACTTTTGAAGCTGTATAATAGAAAAGAGTATATTTTGAAAATATTTAACTGTTACATATCACATTAAAGTATATTTTCAAAAAATCTGTTACCAAAAGTTCATTACGCTATTAATTTTACAAAACAAATCGCCTACCTGTGACACATCTCGTCAACATTTAAATCCAGAACCGGCCAGAGTATGCTAAGAAAAAATATTTAAGCCTGACCACGGGCCAGCCTGATTCTGGTGAAAACTTTTAGCCCGAATTTAGTCCCTATGTTGTCCGATACTGATCTCTACGCTGGATATATTAAATTTTTGTATTGATATCGTCGAACTAGCATTGGATCGTGCAGTATATTTGCACTTTTGTCCGCTCAGTTAGGTTCATTGAAAATTGTGCATAATTTTCCAGCTTCGTCCGACACTTTAATTTTTTTAATACCGGTTCGGTCGGCCCGTTTAATTTTTCTTATCGATCCAGCCCAACCCGTTTATTCTTTTTATCTGCCCGCACATTAAAATAATTTTCTTTATTCTGCCAGTTCAGCCTGGTTCTTTTAAAAGTTTGTCATCGTATTTCCAATCAGGGCCCGTGTAGATCCGTAACAGTGTTATTAAAATGTAAAGATCAAATGTAAAAAATCTGTTTTAACATTATTTATATAAATAAATTATTTAAAATTTTCTGATTGTAATGATTTTACAGACGAAAGCATTATTTAACCCTACTACTACCAAGTTTTAATTTTTGATGAGCGTTCTTATTTTTTGATCACTTGAACCAGAAATTAATTAAACTAATTCTATTAAATGTCTTCCAAGGTGTCTGTTTTATTTTCTTAATTACGCTTAAGTTACTATTTTTTTCTGGTTTGAAACATGACAAATTACAAAACAAATACAAATGGCGTCAAAATAGATCCCAATGGTACTAAGAGGGTTAAACTGAGACCAATAAAATTCATAAAACTAAATACAATGTCCCACCCGACTTTCTACATCATCTAAACTTTTATTATAAGTTTGGGAGAAACATAACTTTAAGTATCACAGACTGGATTACAGATACCGTCAAACTTGTAATTCTAAAAATAACTTAGATGTTTCTTAGAACTAAGAGTATTTTTGAACTAAGAGTATTTTCGTGTAAATTCCTGCGAATGGTTTTAAATCCTTTATCATATTCGTTGATACCATTATCTACATCATATTTTGATCAGATAATCAAACAGACTTCCTTCCGTGTTACATGTCGACATAAAATATTTTCCAGTAATATCTTTTTCGTGCATTATTATTATATAATACACTTTCTAAAATATAAACATCTATTTCCCATGTCACTTTAATTTTTAATGCGATTCTTTTAAATAAATATTACATCAAGCGTGTTCTGGGAGACTAGGGAATATAACATTGACTGGAATCATTTTCGTTTCACGAACAGAAATGCAAAGAATAAATTCGAATCATCAAGGAATAATTAGGAAATGTGGGATTTAAATAATTTTTAAATGCGTTCCGATGAAATGTAAGTTTTTTTATAGTCAATCATCGGATGTAATACGCACTAATCGCGTGCAAAAATTTAGCATTAAAATGCAGATGAATAATTAGTAATAAATATATGACATGCACGCAAGGTACAATTTATTTTAATTAAAAAAATAATGTTAAATAACTTTAATGTGTGGACCATCGGCAACAATAAACGTGCACGCTTCCAGGAGCATCCAGTATTTAATCTAAGTTTTTATAAATTTAGAAGGATACATTTTTTTCTTCTTTTACAGATTTCAAAAAATTTGCATAACTAAAGTTTACCATAACATGCTAATTTTTGTGTGTTCACTATAATTGTAAAAATGTCATTACTAGACATGTACTTATTATTTTAAAAAATCCAGATTAAATAAAAAATACAGTTAGATCAATATTAGAACTTTAACTAAGAGTATTTATGTGTAATTTTCTCTAATAGACCGGGAGGCGGTAGCACAGACAATCACCTCATCGAGTTCACGGCTGAAATTCCAGAATTACTTAAAACTTGATTCACATATTAAAATGCAATCGGTCTGCCAAGTCATATCTTGGTGGAAAATACCCGAAAACCCGATTTTAGCGGTTGACTCGTAGGTTTACCATTGTGTTTTCCTGCACCCAAAGGTATGAAAACATGGAGGACTGGGAGCAGGAACACACAATGGTAAACCTACGAGCCAACCGCTAAAATCGGGTTTTCGGGTATTTTCCACCAAGATATGACTTGGCAGACCGATTGCATTTTAATATGTGAATCAAGTTTTAACTAATTCTGGAATTTCAGCCCTGAACTCGATGAGGTGATTGTCTGTGCTGCCGCCTCCCGGTCTATAAATGAGATTTAAGACGTAGTCATCTTTGTAGCTACTACTTTCAACAATATATTTTGATAAGGTATTCAAATGGGACTCCCTTTAGTATGACATGGCGGCCTAAAAATATTTTCCATAATGTTTTTTAATAAGAGCAGGGCTGCCACTGGCGACTATTTTTTAATTCTATATCGCACCACCTTTACAAAACAGAAAAAAAATTACATATACTTTGAGAAAATGTGCATGAAAAATAAACTTCAAAATTTATATTTTAAATGTAGTGGTGCAAATAAAATATAAAAATATTTTCCAGTTGCAGCCTTACAGGACGAGCCTCAATTGGACTTTTATACCTATCTGTCTTTCTGAGTGTCAGTACTGTAATAAGAATTACAAAAATTATCTAATCGTTTGGAATTAAATGAATACCTTCGACAGATATTTAAAATTAGATGCATCATTCTTATCATTACAATTTCTTGTATTTGCTGTTAGCAAAGTTTAAAGAAAAATAATATTGCATTTTCATTTATCAGATATATTTTATTATTTTTTTAAAAATGCATAAGAGCAGTTGTTGCTAACACAATAAAATAATACATGTTTTGTTTACATTAACAACAAAAAAAAAAAACATTATCAAAAGTTTTCTTATGGTATCATAGCAACTGTATTTGGATATATTCCACGATTTACAATATAATCTAAGTTTTTAATATAAACTTGGAAAAGACCTAACTTTTAGTGTCATAATGTTTTTTACAGATTCTGTCAAACTTGTCTTGCTAAAGACTACTTAGATATTTCTATTTTGTTTCTAAAAAAAATTACTATAACTTTATACTTGCAAAATATCATTGTTAGGCATGTAATTATTATTTTAAAATTCATAGATGAAACGAACAATATATTTATTAATATATATGTTACGGTCAATATGATTAATCCGGTCATTATCAATAATAACCGATTATTATTAATAATGACCGCGGTTATTATGAATAATCACCGGTCATTATTAATAATGACCGGATTAATCATGTTGACCGCAACATATATATAATATCAATATATAATAACCAATATACAATATATAATACCATTTAATATATAATATAATATAACATATAACATATAATATAATATAAAATATCATAATATATAATATCCTAATATAATCAATATATAATAAATTCAGTCACATTAGAAGGACTTTAGCTGAAAGAATTTGTATATTAATGACTGCAAATGGTTTTCAATTCTTTGTCATTCTCGTTGTTGCCATTTCATACAGCATATTTTAATAATATAATCAAACAGATTTCTTTTATATGACATAATGACATAAAATTTTCCGTAACATGTTTTCAATGCCTTATTATTATCTTATCCAATTTCTAAAATAGAAATAGCTATTTTTAATTTCACTTTCATTTTCAATGTGATTTCTTAAGGTAAAAAGAAAAACATCAAGCATATTCTGCCAACGTAGAGTCTAGAGAATATAATATCAAGTAAAATCCTCTCCGTTCCAAAGATAAAAACGTAACGAATAAATTCGAATCATCTAGCAAATAATGAAAAATGTTAATCCTTTCCAGCACAGACAAAGTCTGTTCGTAAAATGAGAAATTACTGACTGGCACCGGAATTTACAAACGACGTTTTCAGAAAATAATAACTTTTTTTAAGCTTTCATCGTATAAACAAAATTTTATTAAAATATTCTTGGTGTCGAATGCAAGTTTGGAATTAAAATTACGTGTGCCCGGAGTGGGACCACTCTGTGCCGGAAAGGGTTAAATTATTCTAGATCTTCAAAATTATAAGTGAGTTCTGTAAGCAATAAAAATGTGACAGCAATTTATTAAATATTTAGAAAGTACATAAACCTTCAGTATCGGATTGTTTTTACAGAATCCGACTGACTTGTTATATTAAACATAACTTCTATTATTTTTTTAATTGTTAAAAGGCGTAAAATAAACAGAATATATACAGTAAAATAAGCTTTATTAGACTGTTGACATGCTTCAGCTCAATCTGAGTCACTATCAAACAACTAAGAATATTCTATAATTGCACGATCTATGAAGTTATTTGAAACGCTATCATTTAATTTTTCACGTACTTTTTAAAATTACACACGTTTATTTTTAATTTTTTATTTAGATGTTTATTTTCATTTTCGTAACTATGGAGTAACTCGAGTCACAATTTTGGTAAGTTAAATGATGCTGCATAATTACATATTGTATTTTTGCGTGTTACAATCACTATGGATTTTCTTATAATGGATTGATAGCAAAGATAGCAAGGGGAAATTATTTTACTTTCATTGAAATTTATTTGGATGGTTTCTTCTTAATATAAACTTCTTGATATATGATTACGGTTACAAATATCGATAATATAAATATCCAAGTAAAATATAAAAAATAATGTGCGTAATTTTAAAAAGTACGTAAAAAATTAAATGATAGCGTTTCAAATAACTTCATAGACCGTGCAATTGTAGAATATTCTTATATAATTTGATAATGGCTCACATTGAGTTGAAACGTGTCAACAGTATTGTAAAACTTATTTTACCCGTTAAAAACCTTTTATTTTACGTCTTTTAGCAATTAAAATAAGTATATAATTACAAGGTGTTATAATTTGTTATATGTTTATAACTTCTATTGCTAACTCATTTTCTGTCTTGTTTCTAAAGCATAACTCTATAATAGCAAAATATCATTTTAGGCAATATTATTTTTAAATTGTAGATTTAAATGAAAAAATAAAGTTTGATCACGTTAGATGGACTTGAACTAGGAGAATATTTGTGTAAATTCCTCAGAATGGTTTTTAGTTCCTTGTTATCTTCATTTCTACTATTTCCTACAGTATATTTTGATACGATAATCAAACAGAACATCCTTTCCTATTACCTGTCGATCTAAAATATTTTCCTGTAATATATTTTCTATGCATTATAATTAACTCGTTCACTTCCTACATTAGAAACAGATATCCCCCATGTCACTTTCATTTTAATGCAATTCTTTTAAATAAATATTACATCAAACATGTTCTGTGACCATAGAGCCTAGAGTTTATATTATCGAGTGAAATCATTTCCGTTCCATAAATAGAATAAATAATGGAATAAATTCGAATCATCAAGGATTTAATGCAAAATATTAAATGAGTCTAGATCTTCAAAATTAAAATGGAATTTCATACGCAATAAATATGTGGCAGCAATTTATTATAAAAATAGAAATTATATAATTTTTATTAAAAGAGATTTTTTACAGATTCCGACAAATTGATGATATTAAACATAACTTCTACTGCTAAAGACGATAATCAATTATCTTGTTTCTAAGTCACAATTCTATAAGTGCAAAATATCATTGCTAGGAAATATTATTTTAAAATTCTAGATTAAATAAAAAAATATGTTCGATCACGTTAGATTGATTTGAACTAAGAGAATATTTGTGTAAATTTCTCTGAATTGTTTTTAGTTCTTTATAATCTTTATTTCTACTATTTCCGACGGTATATTTTGATAAGATAATCAAACAGGACATCCTTTCCTATTACCTGTCGACCTAAAATATTTTTCTGTAATATATTTTCTATGCATTATAATTAACTCGTTCACTTCTTACATTAGAAACAGATATCCCCCATGTCACTTTCATTTTTAATGCAATTCTTTTTAAATAAATATTACATCAAACATTTTCTGTGAGCGTAGAGCCTAGAGAATATATTATCGAGTGGAATCATTTCCGTTCCATAACTAGAATAAATAATAGAATAAATTCGAATCATCAAGGAATTAATGGGAAATGGGAAATAGTTCTAGATCTTCAAAATTAAAATGGAATTTCATAAGCAATAAATATGTGGCGGCAATTTATTATAAACTTAGAAATTATATAATTTTTAGTAAAAGAGATTTTTTACAGATTCCGACAAATTGATGATATTAAACATAACTTTTAAAGCTAAAACATTTTCTGTCTTGTTTCTAAAGCATAATTCTACAATTGAAAAACATCATGCTTAGGCAATATTTTTTTTAAATTCTTAATTAAATTAAAAAATAAAGTTTGATCATGTTAGATGGACATGAACTAGGAGAATATTTATGTAAATTTCTCTGAATGTTTTTTAGTTTCTTGTCATCTTCGTTTCTACTATTTCCTACAGTATATTTTGATAAAATAATCAATCAGAATATCCTTTCGTATTACCTGTCGACGTAAAATATTTTCCTGTAATATATTTTCTCTGAATTATAATTAACTTGTTCATTCCCTACATTAGAAGCAGATATCCCCCTTGTCACTTTCATTTTTAATGCAATTCTTTTTAAATAAATATTACATCAAACATGTTCTGTGAGCGTAGAGCCTAGAGAATATATTATCGAGTGAAATCATTTCCGTTCCATAAATAGAATAAATAATAGAATAAATTCGAATCATCAAGGATTTAATGGAATATGTGAGATGATTCTAGATCTTCAAAATTAAAAAGGAATTTCATACGCAATACATATGTGGCAGCAAATGTGTTATAAACTTAGGAATTATATAATTTTTAGTCACAAAGATTTTTTTACAGATTCCGACAAATTGGTTATCATAACTTCTACTGCTGAAGACATTTCTATCTTGTTTCTAAGTCACAATTCTATAATACACTGTAAAAAATTTCCAACCCTTTTCCGTTTCGTAAAAGATAAATTTCCTTTACGATACGGAAAACAACCGATAAAATAATTATTCCGAATCACAACAGAAAGGTTTTCTACAGTCATAAAAATAATCTATTTATATCGGATTAGTTTCCGAACGGATGGAAAACAGCTTTCTCCGGACTTACTGCGCAGTCTCGTTCTCTGCTGACGTATGAAAGGCGTTGCGTCACGTGATTGATAACAGAACAGAATCGAGTTTTTGGATGAAGATGGGCGCCATGTTTTTAAATATTGGACAACTGCTCTACGTACTTCTAACTTCGCAATAGTTTTACCTCTGGTAGGAGTCTGGTTTTTGCGGAGTAAGACAGCTGTATAGGAATAAAAAGCTGCTCACCGGGCCCATGGGCCAAACCAACAACAACAACAACTTCGCAATGGTAAGTACTAAAATTTATGTGATTTTTAATATTTTGGATTTGATATGTACATATATTTATAGTGCATGATTATCAAATCGAATAACATGTTTAAGGAGCTGCGTAGCCTGAAATAAAATGCATGTTATCTTATTTCTCGCTCAGTTTATTTTTTATGAGAAAAATATCCCCGAAGTAAAAAATATTTTGATGTGCCAGAAATTTCTAACTTAGATATCATCTTAATGAAACTTAGTTTTTGTAGGCTGTTTTTTTTAAATAGTTTTTAACTTATTCTAAATTAAATTCCTTGTTTATTTCTTTAATTCTGTAAGACATCCAGTGTTGAATTCAGGGGGTGGGGGGACAGTCCCCCCCGGAGCATTGAAATGTCCCACCGGAATATTTCACATTTTATGCTTTTAATAATCAAAAAGTGCAATCCCCCCCCGGAACTCTATAATATCCCCCCCCCGGAACCACAGAAATCCCTCCCGGAGAAAAATGTCTGAATTCAACACTGAAGACATCAATAACATACCTGTGATCTTAAAATAAATTGACGATATTTTTTGTATGTTCGATGCTATATCAGAATAATATTGTCTTTTTTCAGGTACTGCATTATTATAGAATCAATTTTACATTTTATTATTTGTAGGGATGTAACGAATAGTGATTTGGCCGAATAGCAGAATACCGAATATTCGGCCAAGTTTTAGCCGAATACCGAATGTTCGGCGGCCGAATACTGACTTTAAAAAAAATATTTTATTTGTTTATTTATTTTTTTTTCCAATTTTAAAATCAAAAATTAAATTAAGGACTAATTGAAATAAATTTTTTGTTTGAGTGTTCAAAAATCATGACAGCTGAATGTATGTAAGCACGGTATATAGTGAACGTTTGTTTTCTGAAGCTGGTAATATATATGAAACCAAACGAAACAGACTTCTTCCTGAAAATGCTGAAAAGTTATTTTTGCATCACAATTTCAGGCTTTACAGTGATAAATAATTTTGTTACCCCTGTATGTTATTTTGAAGTAACTCATTAAATGTTTTTTCAGTATAGGTAATAGTTTTTTTCTTTTCAATGTATCAAACTCATTAGTTCGTTTAATCAACATCTAATGTTTAATTTTTAATTAGTAAAGTAATTATATAGTCATATATTTATTATTTAAAAGTAAAACTAAAAGCTAGAAAAATGATTTAATTTGTGAAAGATTAAGCATTTTTACAAGACAGTAAAATATTTGTTTTTAATATTTATGAATTTTATTGTTTAAGAAACTTATCATCATTATAAATCAGATTAAAAAAATAGATATAAAGTGAATTTTTTTTAATTCACTGATGAGAGAGAGAGAGAGAGAGAGATTTAAACTTTAAATGCAGTATATATTTTGCATTTTAATGTAAAATAAATTAATGTTGCAATACTTACTTAAATTCATATGATGCCTAAATATGCAGCAAGAAAAATATTTTTTAATTTCATTATATACAGTTATTTATAAGTTGTCATGAAGCTTTAAAATTGAGTAAGTATTAGGATTTATTTTTCTTATAATAATTAATCTATTTAGATATCATTCTTTAATATTGTTTGTTAAAAATATTTAAAATCACATTTTTTTTTCTGGAACTTATTTAACCAAATATCTTAGAATATTCGGCCAAATAAGCAAGTATTTGACAATATATCTAAATATATTCGGCTATAGGTTTTCGGCAGAATATCTGTTCAATATTCGGCAAAAGGGCCCATTAAGCCGAATACCGAATAGTGGTCGAATATTCTTTACATTCCTAATTATTTGTAGTGTATTAAAATTCAATTGAAAAGGGGAATCCTTTAAATTCTATAATGTTAATTAATAAATTGAGAACTTTATGTTAGGACAATATAATGAAATTTGTATTGGTATATGGTAAAATAAATTTCAGTATTCTTTGCATATCAGACAAAATTTTAGTTGTAACAAACGTAAAGTTGAATATGCTGAATATCTTGAGGTTGATATTATCTATATTCATGCTGTAAAAGCTTGCATGCAGAAGCTTACATCTTGGGCAGCAGAGATCAACTGCCTCGCCCTGGATATTCAAGTTTAATTGGATAAATTTTATTTTTCTTACATTATTTTGAAAATAAAAAATGACATTTAATCTTTTCTAATAATTTAAAATAAACAGAAAAAGAAAAAAAGCAAACAGGGAATTTTTGTCAGTAGAGATGGATGGGGGAGATCTCCACTGCTGAACATCATGTCACATGTGGAAAGGAAGACAATTTTTTGTTCTGATTTTTATTTCGTGCTCATGTCTTGAAAAATTATATTGAATGGGCTTCAGGGAGAATAAACCCTCAAAAGGCTTGAATTTTTTTTTACTTCAAAAATATAAAGCTTCAATTCTTCATTCATTCATTAAAAAAAAAAAAAAAAAAAAAAAAAAAAAAAAAAAAAAAAAATGTGGTGTTTTAGCAAAAAAAATTCTTACTTGATTTTATTTCATATTTCTGCTTTCATTTAACTAAATCTTGTCATGTATTTAAATGCACGTGTTAATACTGTTCAAATTTCAAGAAAAAAAAAATGTTCAAAAGAGTCATGATGTCAACATATAAATCATAAATGTCACTAGAACCCAACTTTAAACTTCAGAGTCCTAGGCACAGCATTTTTGCGTGCCCTTCCAAGCACTACTCTTAAGTAATCTCAAAGTTTAGAATTTTTGTGATACGTCCTCATCCAATCATTTCTTCCAGGGCTGTGGAGTCTGAGTATAAGTCAGGCACGTTTTTTTTTTTTGGGGGGGGGGGGAGATTCGGTAAGTATAAAGGGGAACGGGGGGCTAATTCCCACTAATTTAGATAAAGGGGTTTTTCATGCAAAATTACCCAATTTGCTTCAAATTTTGCATAAAGCTTCATTGTGAAAAGGCGCTTCCCTCATTAGTTTTGGAGGTTCATTAGTTAAGTTTAAAGAGGGAAACGGTGGTTAATACCCTCCTCCTTAATTTAAATAATTGGGTTTTTTATGCAGAATTATCCGATTTGCTTCAAATTTTGTATATAGGTTAATTGTGATAAGGCGCTTCCCCTTATCAATTTTGGTTGTTCATTGATTAAGTATAAAGGGGGGAACGGTGTCCAATCCCCCCTTAATTTAGATAAATAGGTTTTTAATGCAGAATTATCCAATTTGCTTCAAATTTTGTATATAGGTTCATTGTTAAAAGCCGCTTCCCTGATTAGTTTTGGGGGTTCATTGGTAAGTACAAAGGGGGGAACGGGGAGCTGATATCCCCTTAATTTAGATAAATGGGTTTTCCATGCGGAAATATCTGATTTGTTTCAAATTTTGCATATAGGTTCATTCTGATAAGGCGGTACCCTGCTCAGTTTTAGGGGTTCATTGGTTAAGCATAAAGGAGGGAACAGGGACTAATCCCCTCTAATTTAGGTAAATGGGTTTTTCATGCAGAATTACACAATTTTCTTCAAATTTTGTATATAGCTTCATTGTGATAAGGTGCGTCCCTCATTAATTTTGGGAGTTATTTCGTTCAGCATAAAGAGGGGAACGGGGGCTAATCCCCCCCCCATAATTTAGATAAATGGGGTTTTTATGCAGAATTATTGTATTTGCTAAAAATTTTGTATATAGGTTCCTTCTAATAAGTCGCTCCCCTGATTAGTTTTGGTGGTTCTTTGGTTAAAGATACAGGGGGAACTGGGGGCTAATGGGTTTTTCATGCAGAATTATCCGATTTTTTTCAAATTTTGTATATATGTTCATTCTGATAAGGCGCTTCCCTGATCAGTTTTGGGGTTCATTAGTTAAGTATAAACAGGAGAACGGTGGCTAATCCCCCCCCCCTTAATTTAGATAAATGTGTTTTTATGCACAATTATCTGATTTGTTTCAAATTTTGTATATAGGTTAATTGTGATAAGACGTTTCCCCATATCAATTTCGGAGGTTGATTGATTAAGTATAAAGGAGGAAACGGTGTCCAATCACCCCTTTAATTTAGATAAATGGGTTTTTTTATGCAGAATTATCCGATTTGTTTCAAATTTTGTATATAGGTTCATTCTGATAAGGTGCTTCCCTGATCAGTTTTGGGGGTTCATTGGTTAAGTATAAAGGGGGAACAGGGGCCAATCACCCCTAATTTAGATAAATGGGTTTTTAATGCAAAATTACCCAATTTGCTTTAAGTTTTGTATAAAGCTTCATTTTGATAAGGCGCTTCCCTCATTAGTTTTGGGGGTTCATTTGCTAAGTGTAAAGAGGGGAACGGTGGCTAATTCCCCCCCCCCTTAATTTAGATAAATGGGTTTTTATGTAGAATTATCCGATTTGCTTCAAATTTTGTATATAGGTTAATTGTGATAAGACGCTTCCTTATATCAGTTTTGGGGGTCCTTGATTAAGTATAAATAACAGAACGGTGTCCAATCGCCCCCTTAATTTAGATAAATGCGTTTTTAATGCAGAATTATCCAATTTGCTTCATATTTTGTACATAGGCTCATTGTGATAAGTCGCTTCCCTGATTAGTTTTGGGGTTCATTGGTTAAGTATAAAGGGGAAACCAGGGGGCCAATCCCCCCTCTTAATTTAAATAAATGTTTTTTTTTAATTCAGAATTATCCGATTTGCTTCAATTTTTTTATATTGGTTAATTGTGATACGACGCTTCTCCTTATCAGTTTTGGGGGTTCATTGAATAAGCATAAAGGGGAAACTGTGTCCAATCCCCCCTTAATTTAGATAAATGGGTTTTTAATGCAGAATTATCCGATTTGTGTCAAATTTTGTATATAGGTTCATTCTGATAAGGCGCTTCCCTGATCAATTTTCAGGGTTTATTGGTTAAGTATAAAGGGGAACGGGGGGCTAATTCCCCCTAATTTAGATAAAGGGGTTTTTCATGCAAAATTACCCAATTTGCTTCAAATTTTGCATAAAGCTTCATTGTGAAAAGGTGCTTCCCTCATTAGTTTTGGAGGTTCATTAGTTAAGTTTAAAGAGAGAAACGGTGGTTAATACCCTCCTCCTTAATTTAAATAATTGGGTTTTTTTATGCAGAATTATCCGATTTGCTTCAAATTTTGTATATAGGTTAGTTGTGATAAGGCGCTTCCCCTTATCAATTTTGGTTGTTCATTGATTAAGTATAAAGGGGGGAACGGTGTCCAATCCCCCCTTAATTTAGATAAATAGGTTTTTAATGCAGAATTATCCAATTTGCTTCAAATTTTGTATATAGGTTCATTGTTAAAAGCCGCTTCCCTGATTAGTTTTGGGGGTTCATTGGTAAGTACAAAGGGGGGAACGGGGAGCTGATATCCCCTTAATTTAGATAAATGGGTTTTCCATGCGGAAATATCTGTTTTGTTTCAAATTTTGCATATAGGTTCATTCTGATAAGGCGGTACCCTGCTCAGTTTTAGGGGTTCATTGGTTAAGCATAAAGGAGGGAACAGGGACTAATCCCCTCTAATTTAGGTAAATGGGTTTTTCATGCAGAATTACACAATTTTCTTCAAATTTTGTATATAGCTTCATTGTGATAAGGTGCGTCCCTCATTAATTTTGGGAGTTATTTCGTTCAGCATAAAGAGGGGAACGGGGGCTAATCCCCCCCCCATAATTTAGATAAATGGGGGTTTTATGCAGAATTATTGTATTTGCTAAAAATTTTGTATATAGGTTCCTTCTAATAAGTCGCTTCCCTGATTAGTTTTGGGGGTTCTTTGGTTAAAGATACAGGGGGAGCTGGGGGCTAATGGGTTTTTCATGCAGAATTATCCGATTTTTTTCAAATTTTGTATATATGTTCATTCTGATAAGGCGCTTCCCTGATCAGTTTTGGGGTTCATTAGTTAAGTATAAACAGGAGAACGGTGGCTAATCTCCCCCCTTAATTTAGATAAATGTGTTTTTATGCACAATTATCTGATTTGTTTCAAATTTTGTATATAGGTTAATTGTGATAAGACGTTTCCCCATATCAATTTCGGAGGTTGATTGATTAAGTATAAAGGAGGAAACGGTGTCCAATCACCCCTTTAATTTAGAAAAATGGGTTTTTTTATGCAGAATTATCCGATTTGTTTCAAATTTTGTATATAGGTTCATTCTGATAAGGCGCTTCCCTGATCAGTTTTGGGGGTTCATTGGTTAAGTATAAAGGGGGAACAGGGGCTAATCACCCCTAATTTAGATAAATGGGTTTTTAATGCAGAATTATCCGATTTGTGTCAAATTTTGTATATAGGTTCATTCTGATAAGGCGCTTCCCTGATCAATTTTCAGGGTTTATTGGTTAAGTATAAAGGGGAACGGGGGGCTAATTCCCCCTAATTTAGATAAAGGGGTTTTTCATGCAAAATTACCCAATTTGCTTCAAATTTTGCATAAAGCTTCATTGTGAAAAGGCGCTTCGCTCATTAGTTTTGGAGGTTCATTAGTTAAGTTTAAAGAGGGAAACGGTGGTTAATACCCTCCTCCTTAATTTAAATAATTGGGTTTTTTATGCAGAATTATCCGATTTGCTTCAAATTTTGTATATAGGTTAATTGTGATAAGGCGCTTCCCCTTATCAATTTTGGTTGTTCATTGATTAAGTATAAAGGGGGGAACGGTGTCCAATCCCCTCTTAATTTAGATAAATAGGTTTTTAATGCAGAATTATCCAATTTGCTTCAAATTTTGTATATAGGTTCATTGTTAAAAGCCGCTTCCCTGATTAGTTTTGGGGGTTCGTTGGTAAGTACAAAGGGGGGAACGGGGAGCTGATATCCCCTTAATTTAGATAAATGGGTTTTCCATGCGGAAATATCTGATTTTTTTCAAATTTTGCATATAGGTTCATTCTGATAAGGCGGTACCCTGCTCAGTTTTAGGGGTTCATTGGTTAAGCATAAAGGAGGGAACAGGGACTAATCCCCTCTAATTTAGGTAAATGGGTTTTTCATGCAGAATTACACAATTTTCTTCAAATTTTGTATATAGCTTCATTGTGATAAGGTGCGTCCCTCATTAATTTTGGGAGTTATTTCGTTCAGCATAAAGAGGGGAACGGGGGCTAATCCCCCCCCCCATAATTTAGATAAATGGGGGTTTTATGCAGAATTATTGTATTTGCTAAAAATTTTGTATATAGGTTCCTTCTAATAAGTCGCTTCCCTGATTAGTTTTGGGGGTTCTTTGGTTAAAGATACAGGGGGAACTGGGGGCTAATGGGTTTTTCATGCAGAATTATCCGATTTTTTTCAAATTTTGTATATATGTTCATTCTGATAAGGCGCTTCCCTGATCAGTTTTGGGGTTCATTAGTTAAGTATAAACAGGAGAACGGTGGCTAATCCCCCCCCCCCCTTAATTTAGATAAATGTGTTTTTATGCACAATTATCTGATTTGTTTCAAATTTTGTATATAGGTTAATTGTGATAAGACGTTTCCCCATATCAATTTCGGAGGTTGATTGATTAAGTATAAAGGAGGAAACGGTGTCCAATCACCCCTTTAATTTAGAAAAATGGGTTTTTTTATGCAGAATTATCCGATTTGTTTCAAATTTTGTATATAGTTTCATTCTGATAAGGCGCTTCCCTGATCAGTTTTGGGTGTTCATTGGTTAAGTATAAAGGGGGAACAGGGGCTAATCACCCCTAATTTAGATAAATGGGTTTTTAATGCAGAATTATCCGATTTGTGTCAAATTTTGTATATAGGTTCATTCTGATAAGGCGCTTCCCTGATCAATTTTCAGGGTTTATTGGTTAAGTATAAAGGGGAACGGGGGGCTAATTCCCCCTAATTTAGATAAAGGGGTTTTTCATGCAAAATTACCCAATTTGCTTCAAATTTTGCATAAAGCTTCATTGTGAAAAGGCGCTTCGCTCATTAGTTTTGGAGGTTCATTAGTTAAGTTTAAAGAGGGAAACGGTGGTTAATACCCTCCTCCTTAATTTAAATAATTGGGTTTTTTATGCAGAATTATCCGATTTGCTTCAAATTTTGTATATAGGTTAATTGTGATAAGGCGCTTCCCCTTATCAATTTTGGTTGTTCATTGATTAAGTATAAAGGGGGGAACGGTGTCCAATCCCCTCTTAATTTAGATAAATAGGTTTTTAATGCAGAATTATCCAATTTGCTTCAAATTTTGTATATAGGTTCATTGTTAAAAGCCGCTTCCCTGATTAGTTTTGGGGGTTCGTTGGTAAGTACAAAGGGGGGAACGGGGAGCTGATATCCCCTTAATTTAGATAAATGGGTTTTCCATGCGGAAATATCTGATTTTTTTCAAATTTTGCATATAGGTTCATTCTGATAAGGCGGTACCCTGCTCAGTTTTAGGGGTTCATTGGTTAAGCATAAAGGAGGGAACAGGGACTAATCCCCTCTAATTTAGGTAAATGGGTTTTTCCTGCAGAATTACACAATTTTCTTCAAATTTTGTATATAGCTTCATTGTGATAAGGTGCGTCCCTCATTAGTTTTGGGAGTTATTTCGTTCAGCATAAAGAGGGGAACGGGGGCTAATCCCCCCCCCCATAATTTAGATAAATGGGGTTTTTATGCAGAATTATAGTATTTGCTAAAAATTTTGTATATAGGTTCCTTCTAATAAGTCGCTTCCCTGATTAGTTTTGGGGGTTCTTTGGTTAAAGATACAGGGGGAACTGGGGGCTAATGGGTTTTTCATGCAGAATTATCCGATTTTTTTCAAATTTTGTATATATGTTCATTCTGATAAGGCGCTTCCCTGATCAGTTTTGGGGTTCATTAGTTAAGTATAAACAGGAGAACGGTGGCTAATCCCCCCCCCCTTAATTTAGAATAAATGTGTTTTTATGCACAATTATCTGATTTGTTTCAAATTTTGTATATAGGTTAATTGTGATAAGACGTTTCCCCATATCAATTTCGGAGGTTGATTGATTAAGTATAAAGGAGGAAACGGTGTCCAATCACCCCTTTAATTTAGATAAATGGGTTTTTTTATGCAGAATTATCCGATTTGTTTCAAATTTTGTATATAGATTCATTCTGATAAGGCGCTTCCCTGATCAGTTTTGGGGTTTCATTGGTTAAGTATAAAGGGGGAACAGGGGCTAATCACCCCTAATTTAGATAAATGGGTTTTTAATGCAAAATTACCCAATTTGCTTTAAGTTTTGTATAAAGCTTCATTTTGATAAGGCGCTTCCCTCATTAGTTTTGGGGGTTCATTTGCTAAGTGTAAAGAGGGGAACGGTGGCTAATTTCCCCCCCCCTTAATTTAGATAAATGGGTTTTTATGCAGAATTATCCGATTTGCTTCAAATTTTGTATATAGGTTAATTGTGATAAGACGCTTCCTTATATCAGTTTTGGGGGTCCTTGATTAAGTATAAATAACAGAACGGTGTCCAATCGCCCCCTTAATTTAGATAAATGGGTTTTAATGCAGAATTATCCAATTTGCTTCATATTTTGTACATAGGCTCATTGTGATAAGTCGCTTCCCTGATTAGTTTTGGGGTTCATTGGTTAAGTATAAAGGGGAAACCAGGGGGCCAATCCCCCCTCTTAATTTCAATAAATGGTTTTTTTTATTCAGAATTATCCGATTTGCTTCAATTTTTTTATATTGGTTAATTGTGATACGACGCTTCTCCTTATCAGTTTTGGGGGTTCATTGATTAAGCATAAAGGGGGAACTGTGTCCAATCCCCCCTTAATTTAGATAAATGGGTTTTTAATGCAGAATTATCCAATTTGTGTCAAATTTTGTATATAGGTTCATTCTGATAAGGCGCTTCCCTGATCAGTTTTGGGGGTTCATTGGTTAAGTATAAAGGGTCGGGAAGGGAGGCAAATCCTCCTCCTTAAATTAGATAAATGGGTATTTCATGCAGAATTATCCGATTTGCTTCAAATTTTGTAAATAGGTTCAATGTGACAAGTTGCTTCTCTGTTTAGTTTTGGGGGTTCATTGGTTAAGTATAGAAAGGGGGAACAAGGTCCAATCCCTCCCTTAATTTAGATAAATATGTTTTTCATGCAGAATTATCCAATTTGCTTCACATTTTGTATATAGGTTCATTGTTATAAGGCGCTTCCTTGATTAGTTTTGGGAGTTCAATGGTAAAGTATAAAGGGGGGATCGGGAGGCTAATCTCCCCTCCTTAATTTAGATAAATGGGTTTTTCATACAGAATTATCCGATTTGCTTCAAATTTTGTATATAGGTTCAGTTTGATAAGGTGCTTCCCTGATCAGTTTTGAAGTTTAATTGGTGAAGTATAAAGAGAGGGAACGGGGCTATTCTCCACCCCCTAATTTAAAGAAATGGGTTTTCATGCAGAACCGGTAAATTTTTACTTTATAAAAAACATGAGTTTTTTTTGTTGATGATGCTAAATGAAATTTATTTGGATTTATTAAAGAAAGGACAAAGTGTTTTGAAAGGAATATTAAACGAAACCCTTTGAGCGATGTTCGATCACACTTACCCACTAGTTTTATTATATTACTGTGGCACCATTTTTTTTTTTTCATTTAATGCTGATCGTGAAATCCCATGGTAACCTATGTAAATTTTAAAGAGGTAGTAAATTCCCTTATACAATTATCAAAATATAGCTTTCACCAGCAGGAAGCAGATGTCCAATGTGCATCTTTAAATTAACATTTTTAAATTGTACATTTTAATAATTTTCCTTAATTTTTAAGTATTTTAAAAACTTATGAAATTTGAAATTTTTACTGAAAGGAAAATTTTCAAATTTTATGCTCTTAAAAATACTTATCGCTGAAGACGAAGAGTCCTCTTAATCATTCATTGCTGTTGTGCTGTTTTTGTCCCATTAAATATACATGATCACTAGAAATTAGTAAAATAAAAATATATTAATATTATTATTGTTATTATTGCAGGATAATACTGCAGTGATCAGTGTCGCATTCCAGCTAGAGCATATCATCCTTGCTTAATAGCGAATGATGATGTAAGAAAGGAAATCATGCTGTTCTCGAATAATATTGATGGTTTGACAGTTTTTTCGGAGAAATGTCCTAGGACAATTTTGTTTTGGTAGCATCATATTGTGTAATCAATTAAGGCCTGGAAGAAATTAAAGAATCTAGGCCTACTTTTTTAATAAGTGCAGCTATTCGAAGGCAAGAACTGTCAATGGAAGTAATATCAGTATTGCTGTAATTTTTATTCATTATAACATTTTGATTTATAGTTTTGTTGCAAATAAATGTTATTTTTCAGTATAAATGTTTGTTTCATTTTTTCTGTCTTTTGTAGTTAGCCATAAAAAAAAAAATCGAGTAACTTATATATATTTTTTTAAATAGTATTTTGTTAGTATGTGCAATTTAATGTTTGTGCAGATTAAATGCGATTGATTTATTTTACTAAGTTTAAGTTAAAAAAAAACAGCACATACCACATTTGCGAAGTCAGATTTTTTATTAAATATACACTTATTTTTTATATATTTTTCCTGAATTATTTGTAATTTTTAATATTCTTCTATTAAGTGATCTGCCATTGAAGAATAAAAGACTCACAAACATTTCTTTCTTTGTCATTAATGATGATAAAATTTTGACTTTAAATATACATAAATTTTTATAAGCAACTAGACTTCATAAATATAGTAAAATGAATATAGGTCAGTCAACAGTATATTTATTGATATTTATGTAGATATCTCATGACTTCATTGTGCACATGTAAATAACAAATGGTTCAATATTCCAACGTAATTTATTTATGGAAAGATTCGGAAAATAAAGATTGCATGGTAAGTAATATACTTTGAAATGTTATATATTTTTTTTTTCATACAATTTCAATTACTTGCAAATGTAAACTCATAAACAACTAAAGTTTTAAAATCTTTAAAAAAGGCCTGATTTAATTATTTTTATTTTAAATTCAAATAAATCAAACTTTAATTCACTGTAAACTCTGTAATCGCTTAGGAACTCATAAAGCTGGAAAATTGGTGTTTCTTTTCAAACATTTTAATAACAAAGAATATTTTTTTCATATCCATTGAAATTTATAAAATATAATCATAACCATCTTAAGTGTGTTTAATATATGCTCTAAATTCATTAAATGAATAAAGAAATTTGGTCAGAACAAAAAGCTTTAGCTTTTAGTAATGCAGAGTACATATGCTTTTTATTTTATCAAAGGGGTAATTCAAGGTGGTATATGTATTTTATACAGAATAGGATATCTGTTAAATTGCAGTTTTTGTAAATAAGTGATGACACAAGACAATTTGTTTTATTTATTTCATGTTTTCAAAAGTAAAAGATAATTCACATTTCTAAATTAAATCTTTTTCTGTAGCTCCATTTTTTTAAACTGTATATTTTTAACTATTTATATGATTAAAATATTTTAATTTAACCAAGTGAATGAGTTCCTATATATTTTTTTAATTTCAAATATATTTAAATGGACACTTCTAATTGTTAATTTTAATTATTTAGTAAAGTTTATTTTACTGTAAAATGTATAATTTTAAAATTGTATTTTGAATTTAAAAAAAATAGCTGATTTAAATAATTAAAAACATATATGATTTTTTGATTAAATAAATAAGTAAGATCACGAACCCTGTTTTTAAAAAGGATTTTCATTTAGCAAGGCTTTTTGTTATATAATTTTCAGTTGAGCTTCAAGTTCAAAGTCTTGTACATTTTCAAATTGCATGGCTTCATAAATTTGTTTATCATCAAGCTATTTATTAGGATTAGCTGAATTCTGTATATATATTCTTATAAGTT
Source organism: Maratus michaelseni (assembly GCA_963931845.1). Taxonomy (NCBI): domain Eukaryota; kingdom Metazoa; phylum Arthropoda; class Arachnida; order Araneae; family Salticidae; genus Maratus; species Maratus michaelseni. Next base: position 347,948,228 of record OZ007590.1, on the reverse strand, counting down.
ACATGGCTTCAAAAGTTTTTAGATTTACTTTATTAATATTACACTGGTGTCCAGAAATTAAGGGGCAGTGACCGATTTCAGACGTTTCGTCAATTATCTTACTGAAACTCGTGAGTAAATGCCCGGAATGCCCTTAAGCTTTGAGGATGTAAAGAACATGTTTGACTTGATGATTTTCCGTGAATATTTTATCGCGAGGACAACTATGGGGGGGGGATAATAACTTTAATAATAAAATAATATTTTCGATCACCCAAGTAACGAAAAATGCTAAAAATGGTCTGTCACTGTAGTAAATGACTATGTAGGTTCTGTTCAACATTTGTGTGCATTTTTTGTAAGTATAGCATGTATATTCGTGAATATATTAACGTTTCTGTGAAAAATTCAAAAGTTTTTTTTATAACATGCAGAGTTTTCAGCCAAATTTAACACCACTTTCCAAAAACTTGACAAAGAATCGTAGAAATAGTATACTGTGATTAAAATATTAATATATTGAATATTTGATGAGATATAGGTATTTTTATGAAATTAATTTTAACTGCGCATGCGCAAACTACAGCAAACATTTTTGTTATAATTTGATAGCAATACTATAGGGCAACTCATATAAAAAGACCAATGAACTATCGTGAAAACTCAAATAGTTACAGCATTGATAAATACATTGATAAATTGAGAAATAAGTCTCATATAATTCTATGTTTTAAGCATAACTCAAAAACTACTTACCAACTATCTGTGATTTTGGATTTGCATATTTGAAGCCTCCAGAAATCCACCTCTATTAAAAATTCATAGGTTATTTTTTTTTCTTTTTTGAAATGAATTTAAAAATACATTTTTTTTTTTTTTTTTTTTTTTTAAGAGAGAACTAAACATCATCTATACAATTTTAACAAATAGATTTTGAAAATCTTCAAATAAGCGAATCCAAAATTATTATGTCAAGTAGTTTTTGAATTATGCTTTAAAAGGCTACCCGCATTGCAATTTGTTTTTCATCAATTGCAAATTAATTTCACATTAAGACTTCCAAATTTTAAACCTTCATATTTCTTAAACCACTTGACCAAGTGATTTCTTGTTTCGTATCCTTGGGAGAAATTTACAGAAAAAAAAAATGTATAACGTCAAAATTAGGTGTATGTATTGAAAAGTTGGAGTTTGGTACAATTTAAGAATGATGACGACCCCCTAAGCTTATTTTTTTAAAACCTATTATTGGAAGAAGATAATTTTCAGTCAAATATGGCTATTTCTGTTTTTTAAGGAGGGGTGGGGCAATATTATGATTTAAAAAGATAGGTTTTGTATGTCCTTTGTTTTAGAAATATAGCTATAGAAATTCTTTCCAGCAACAATAAACTTCAAAGTAGTTGCATACACCTCATATGCATAGAACATGTTTCATACTTGTGCTACACCCAGTGGAATAAATTTGAGCTTTTTGAGGATACAGGCTTGTCCCTTTTTTTTTAGTAATATTGAACAGTTGTTTGGCACAGTATTGAATTCAGGGGGTGGCCCGCTGGGACCCCCCCTGGAACATTGAAATCCCCCCCCCAGAAGATTTGAGATATTATGCTTTTAAAAAGTGCAATTTCCAAAAAGGAAATATATAATTCCTCCCCCCTCCCCGCCGGAGCCGCAGAAAAGGCTCTGAATTCAACACTGGTTTAGCATCATCTGAATATTTAGTTATGATATTTAGTTACCCATGAGCGCATCAGTATACTTGTAACAAATAAATAACATTTCAAGCTGATTCTGTATTGTAAAGAAACTTTTGTTATAAAGAGTAGGACCAATAACAGATGAAAATATTGCTTTTGGACACTGTTTTGATTTCCTTTTATCTCAATTAAATATTACTAAGAACTTTTTTGAATACATACACACATTTCGTATCATAAAATGCATTTTGTTATCATAAAATGCATTACATGTAATGCATTTTATGATAACAAATACTTAAAATGTGTGTATGTATTCAAAAAAGTTCTTAATAATATTTAATTGAGATAAAAGGAAATCAAAACAGTGTCCAAAAGCAATATTTTCATCCGTTAATGTTCCTACTCTTCAAAACAAAAGTTTCTTTACAATACTGAAAATTTTCCGATCATAATGAAAAAAAATTCCGTAAAGCAAAGAAAAAGTTTCTATTCTACACAGGAATTTTTAATTTTTTCAAGATTAGTTTACTGACTGATTCGGAAAAGTTTCCTTTTTAAAACGGAATACTTTCTATCTATTCTCCCATTCTTCAAAAACGTTTCTTTATGTGAATGGAAAGTTTTCCTTTTTAAAACGGAATACTTTCTATCTATTCTTCCATTCTTCCAAAACGTTTCTTTATGTGAATGGAAAGTTTTCCTTTTTTAAACGGAATACTTTCTATCTATTCTTCCATTCTTCCAAAACGTTTCTTTATGTGAATGGAAAGATTTCCGTAAGACCCAGGAATTTATTCTGTGTCTAAAGATTAGTTTCTGAATCAAACGGGAAAAGTTTCCTGACGGAAAGAAAAAACTTTCGTTTTTTTCCGTTTTTTTTTTCGTGTTGTTTCGGAAAAGTTTCCTGTACTATACGGGCAACTGGAAATCCTATTCCTACCGGAAACTTTTCCGAATTTTTTTTTACAGTGTAGCAAAATATCATTGATAGGCAATATTATTCTAAAATTCTAGATTAAATGAAAAACTAGCTGGATGTGCCAATCCCAAAACTTTCTTCTACGGTACACAGGTTTCGCATACACTAAAAACGAATCAGCACCAATTTATATCAATGTCTAACAGAATCTACAGCTTTATTAAATTCCGTGCATTAGTTCTTGAGATATAACTATTGCTAAAATCGTGTAAATTCTGAAAAATGCAACATAGCAGCGTCACCTGTTGATGATTTAGACCAAAAGCTAATCAACAACAACTTATACCAATGTCTAACTGAATCTGAAGTTTGATGAAAATCCGTGCATTAGTTCTTGAGATATAGTTATCGCAAAAATCATTAAAAAAGTAGCATAGTAGCGCCACCTGTTTGGCCATTTACTCAAAACATAATCAGCATCTATTTATGTCAAAGTCCAACAGAATCTGAAGTTTTATGAAATTCCGTGCATTAGTTCTTGAGAGATAGCTATCGTGAAAATAATAAAAAAAGTAACATAGCAGCGCCACCTGTAGGGATATCTACACCAAAACGTAATCAGCGTCTATTTATGTCAAGGTCTAACTGATCTGAAGTTTGATGAAAATAAGTGCATTATTTCTTGAGAGAGAGCTATTGCGGAAATCGCGAAAAATTCAGCTTAGCAGCGCCACCTGTTGGGTGAAAAAAAGTTCGATCACGTTAGATTGATTTGAACTACGAAAAGATTTGTATAAATTTCTCTGAATGGTTTTTAGTCCCTTGTCATCTTCGTTTTTATCATTTCCTACAGAATATTTTGATAAAATAATCAAACAGAACATCCTTTCTTATTACATGCAGATTTAAATTAGTTTCCCTGTAACATATTTTCTATGCATTACAATTAATTCCCTCACTGCCTAAAATAGAAATAGATATTTCCCATTTTGCCAAGTGAATATCAAATGGAATAATTAAGAATTAAGAATTTATTTTTTAAATAAGGTCCGTTTGTGAATGAGAGTGAAAATGATGCGTGATCACCGCAGTGCGCATGCGTGTTTGTTCCCAGCATGCTTTGCGCGCGTTTAGACGTCATATGCAGCCGTATCGTCTGTGTTTTGCACTGTAGAAGTTTATAATGTTTAACCCATTAAAGACTGACGTTGCGTTTTCGTAACATTATGCCTCTTACACCAGGTTTTAAGGTAACACCACTTTGTTTTAAGGATAAATATTCGCTTTATTTGATGCAAGAAACACCATGATAAAGTAACTCTTAGGTAGCTATAATATAAAAGTGGTATGAATCGCAATATTTGTATTTTGTTGAGAAAAATAATTCGGTTCTAAATGGGTTAAGAATAATGATTCGCACGCCGACTGTGAGATACGATCTGTAATTCTATTCTTGAGTGCAACAAACTTGACAGCAGCGGAAATTCAGCAACAGATTTGTGAAGTCTACGGTAATAGTTAATGCTGTGAATGATAGTAAAGTTCGAAAGTGGATGAGAATGTTCAAGAACAGGTAGGTTAACGTGCATGATGAACCACGCCTACGCCAACTTTCTATAGTTTCTGAAGTTTTGGTTCGTGATGTGAAGTCCAGAACTTGCACTCAGTGATTTTTACCTGTTTCGGTACGTAAAGGAGAACGGTTAGGAAAATAGCAAAATTATTATTAAGATACCCAAAATCAAATATTTTTATAACAAGAGCATTATTTACACGGACTTTCAAATTATTTTTAAATATTCTGCATAATTTAATATTTACATTAATTTAATTTTCACAGGAGGTACAGCTGATTACAGAAAATAATCGTAGTCAACGGTTCAACGACAACGAACAAGTGACAACTGCAGTCATGGATTGGGCTAACTTCACAGGCGGCAGATTTCTTTGTAGTCTGAATTCGAAAACCTATAGAACGGTATGACAAATATTTTCACAAAAAATGGAAATTACGTAGAAAATTAGATGAAAGTATGTAGAATATGGAAACAAATAGATTTTAATGATATTTACAGTATTTTTTTTTCTTATTTGAAAACGGACCGTTTAAAAAAAAAAAATAACCCTCGTATTTACGGGAAACAGTATATCACCAAGTTTTCTTGCACAGCTTTATTAAAAGGTAAAATATCAGTTTTTTTTTTTAATTTCCTGGTTGTTCGTCATTTTCAAATGAAATTCATAGTTAAACTGTGAACAATAAAGTTACTAAGATTAAATACAATGCACCACAATACTTTCAGCATCATCTACATTTTAATTATAAAATTGGCAAACACGTTAAAATGGTTATTTTTTTTGTTTTATAGATTTTAAAAAAAATGTCATACAAAAGTAATTTATATATATATTCCTCTCTTCTTTCTATAATATTAAAATTTTGTACGCTATCTACAACGACAAAATGTCATTGTAATTCAGATATTTATTATATTAAACATTCTAGATTAAATAAAAAATATAATTTGATCACATTATGTGGACTTGAACAAATTGCGTGTAAATTCTTCTAAATGGTTTTAGTACCTTGTCAGTTTCGTTGCCACTATTTCCCACACTGTATTTTGATAAGATAATAAAACGCGTATTTCCTTTCGTATTACACGTCAACCTAAAATATTTCAGCGTAATAACTTTATATACATTATTGTTATCTCGTCCACTTTGTAAAATAAACACAACCTTTTCCTATGTCTTTTCATTTTTAGTGCATTTTTTCTTTAATGCGGGTAAATATTACTCCAAGTGTGTTCTGAGCGCTAAGAGAATACATATATCGCGTAAAATCATTTACATTCTAGAAATAGAAATGTCGCAAATAAATTCGAATCATGAAGGAATTAATGGAAATTGTTGGATGTGAATAAGTTCTCAGATAAGTTCTGATAAAACGAGTCTAAACACTATTTCTGAAGTGTAACTTGAATAATTTTTACACTTAAAATGAAACGAATTATGTGATAAATATGAGCTTTATGAAATTTTGTAATAATACTTTCTTGTTTACAGAAATTATACAATAAGAGGATCATATTAAATGAATCTGTAATTCAACATTTAATTATTATGGAACTTGAAATGAATAAGATTGAGTTTTATACTCAAGCATCAAGTTTCAGCAAGTTCAATCGAAAAAAGTAATTTTTTTACTGTTAAGAGGGCTTTGTCCCGAATAGCGTTTATTACAGATTAAAGTAAAAATGTACTGACATTTATTTTCCGCTCAAAAGTATTAACAAGAAACATTTAATTGATTATTTATTTAGGAAAAATAGCAGAATTATTATCAAGATACTCAAATCAAATATTTTAATGACAAGAGCATTGTTTTCAAGCACCTTCAAACTATTTAAAAATACTGTTCATAGTTTAACACAGTAACCCCTGGGTATATCGCGGTACTTGTGAGATAAGAAAAAGCGCGATATCCCGAGGAGAGCGATATAACAATGGGGGCGAGAAGAGTGTTTATAAATGAAAAATAAGGAGCCCTAAATTAAGCTATGAGGTTTTCTATTTAATACTTGTTGAAGCAAACTAAAAAATAAACACAAAATAGATGGTAAAACGTCAAAAAAATGCAAAAACGTACATATACTGTATACATTTTTACTTACATTTTAGAGTATTTTCTGAAAATAAGAATCCATAGTTGTTTGTTTCTGATTTTCGTTGATTATCTGCTTGCCACTGGAAATTAAAGAATGAAAGTTAACTAATTGCATTTCAGTTATATGTTTAGATTTCGACGTTTTAAAAGTTTGATATGCTTTTTCGAGAAACTAAATTTATTGGGGGACAACTAAAAAAGAGTGAAATAACCGAATGCGCGATATACCGAGACGCGATATAACGAGAGGTTTCTGTATTTACATTAATTTCATATTTACAGAAGGTACAGATGATGACATAAAATAAGAAAAAAATTATAGAATATAGAGAAAACTTGCTTTGAAAGTTGTTGGCAAAATCTAATTTCCTTTTCACAAATAATCACGTCACTCAGCGAAAAGACCGGGCCAACTGCCTGCGAATATACGAAGTACTCGTAACAACAACACAATGCAACCTTACGCATTATGAAGGAGCGTAAGATATAGTTCCTTGAAAGATATAAAAATTTAATATTATTCCCTTATTTCCAGGGTATATTGCGTTTTTTGTCCTATTAATGAACATCTTCTATGCCATCATGAATGAAATAAATTATTCCAAAGTACAAAATTATTGTTTCGTTTAAGTTTGATAATATGTGATGTTTCAAAATTGAGAAAGTTTGATCCAAGGCCTCATTACCATAGTATCATGCCTCACAATCAGCAAGTTTCCTTTGACTGCATTGGTTGTCCTGCTACTAGCGCCATCATCTCCATGGTAATAGGAGTATTTACGACACGAAATAACACGACATTTTTTCACAGCTCCATTTGTTCTATGCATTTGCTTATGAACTAGTATCGGTAGTATCCACCAGGCGGCGATACTTTCCGGAGAAAGTCAATTAATAAGTTGGCAATTACCGCGGACATTTTCTCCCATAGACTTTCTCCGGATTGTGAAGTCTGATCTATGATAAGGGAGTCTTGGTTTCATTTTTGATCCAAACATATTCAATTCGATATGACTACACCGATTTACTCATTTTTGAGAATTTCATTTTTTTCAGTGAGGTCAAAATTGGAAATAGATTAAATATAACTATGCAATTCTTACCCCTTCTTTTAATGAAAAAGTAATATTTCTTCGTTGCATGTTTTCACAGCCTACTAAATAATGGCATTTAGAGACGGGAGCTTGGAATATTTTTTACTATTCAGCAAATAAATTTTTTATCTACTTTCTCTGTTTTACACTTTATCGACGGGAGTCGTGATATCACGTCTATTACGCATGTGTAATTACGCCCACAGACGGTATTTTTGCATTTTATGTGTTACAATTGTTTTTTCAATAAACTTAAACAATATTCATATTTTTACAATTGGAGTACTATGCATATAAATATTCGATTAGAAATAATACCGTTTTTAGATGCATTTTTTTACAATACCAACACAAACAGAGAAAATATATTTGTTAAATAACGTAATATGCAACAGTAACGCCCATAGGCGTGGATTCCTGTTTAACGAACGAAATCTAACCGTCATCGATAGCTTAATCTTTTGGTTATGGCTGTGGAACACCGTACAAGCGACAATTTTTTTATTCTATTCGTACCACTTTTTGACAATTATTTTTGTAAATTTTAGTACGATTGAATATAGAAATATTAGCTAGTCCCTGCCCATAATCAAAAGGTTAATCAGAGCATTTTAAGCAAATCTCAGCATGTCTTTGATAGTATTTCCAAATAAATGGTTTCAGAATAGGAAAGTTGTATTAGTTGTTCGAAAATTTCCTTCCGTTTCAGAAAACCAATTCGTACCGAAAAATTCTGCACGTTAATTGTTAGACATTAAATATCGGATTTAATGTCTAATAATTAAATGATAGAATTTTCCGGTACGAACCAACTTTCACAAACGAAAAGAACTTTCCGAACAACCCAGTAGATAGGAATGAGAATATTTTAGATGGAGTCTAACTAAAAGTGACTTTTTAATACAAATTGTCAATAAATTATCAGCTATTTAAACATTGTAAAAATATAAGGGCTTAGATGCTTTACACTCACGCTAAAAAAAAAAAAATAATCGGTTAAAAAAAAGAAAAAAGTCGCCAAAATTTGGGGACTGTTTTTTCTTTTATGGCAACCCGGCTATTAAGCTTGTATTTGGTTACTGGTGTTGAAATTTGTTATTGTAATCCGTATTTGCGTGGATGTTAGGGGAAATGTTTGCGCATGTCTGTATTACGTCACTGATGATGAAAAGTAGAGAAAACGTGATTGGTTGTAGAAGAACGTTCTATTGCACGTTATTGGTTGCAGAGTCGCGTATTATAGAACCATATATGGAAGGGAAATAAATTTGCATAACTGTTGAGTTAATGATTGGTTTTCAATTGTCATGTGAATTATTACGTATTGGCGGTTACAGTGGCGGTTATTACAGTGGCAGTTAGAGAATTGAATTTATCATTCTATTTTGTTAATCGAAATTGTTTTGACGTTTGTAGTTGCTGGTAGAAGTTGGAAAATGTCCGTGGCTATGGATACCATTTTTCGAGAGTGCCAGGTAAGTTTTTATGAGGAAGCAGAAAGGCAAGTTCAGCACTTCAAAACTGAAATAACGCGATGATTTTATCTAATAGTATGTGTTAAATTAGAATTTGAATTACCGAATGGTTACCCTGATATAGTAGTGCTCTTTAAAAGATTGAAATGACGTAATTTTATCTAAAGGTCTGTGGGAAATTACAAAATCAGTTATCGAATGTAGCAGTCCACTTTAGAAGAATGACGTAGGTAATGTATTTTCTATTAAATTTATATTAAAAAATTTATTTTTCGTTTATTTTGATATTTAGTTTCTGGTTTTACTAATACGTCATTATTTATAAATGTTGTGTTCGTCATGAAATTAGAAACTAAATCGAATGTTTACACTGATATAGTAGGGCACTTTAAAAGATTGAAATGACGTAATGATTTTAACTAAAAGTTTGTGTGAAATTAAAATTAGCATCAGCGAAGGATTACTGTAATATAGTAGTGCACTTTAAAATATTGAAATGACGTAATTAACATTTTCCATTAAATTTATGTTGTAAAAAATGTATTTTTGATTTATTTTAATTGTTGTGTAGAAATACGATTTTCTGTGTTTTCGAATACGTTATTTATAAATATTCTGTTTTTTATGTTTCCAAAATGGCAACGGAAAATAGTAGCTTGGCGCAGTCTTGGAAATCGCGCCAACCAAACAGTCGCCAATCTTTTGTTTACATTTTAGCGTGAGTGTAACACATCTGTTCCAATATAAGTTCTACTCCATTATATTGTTGTTAAAAAACAAATTAATCCAAAAAATAGATGCATTTCTGAAAGATGAATTGCAGTCTATTTCTATAGCATCCATAAAAATTCTTTGAATAATATATCTTCTAATAGTTCAAACAAATGACCAAAATACCAAATCTTTTATTATGAAAAATAACACAGTTCCGTCTCATTTTTCATTTTAGCTAAAAAAAAGAACAAAAACAATATTTTATTCTCTTCTGTCAAAGGAATTTCTCTTAAATATTTCATTAATCTTTCGAATTGTTTAAACTTAATGTCAAAGAAGAAAATAATAAAGCACTTAGTCTCATTTTAAATATAAAATCTAATAAAATAAGTTTAATTTTATATATTTTTATAGAGCATAATTTTTGTTCATTTCGATTTTTAATTATTGAACAAAATATAAAGCATCCTAAAAAATTTAATGGTTAATAAATTAACCAATTTAGTTTTAAAATTTCAAGATTTCTTATGAAAAATAAATGTATAAAAGAGACGGTTAATGGGTAATGGTTAAGTACAGTTAATATTATTTTATCGACTGTTTTATAATTTTTTGTGTAAATCGTAATCTTGTGTGCATTCAATGTAATTTTTAACTCTTTAAAAATGTTTTATTTGAATAAAAAGGGCCTTTATTTGTTTAAAAAATGATTCTATTACAGCGTATATTATTTAGAGTATTAACATTAAAAAAAGATAATAAAAACAATTTTTTGAAGTAATAAATTATAAGACGTGACAAAATTCAATTGTTCAATGTTAAATTCAATCTTTTGGGGCCCCACCAGTGGCTGAGAGGTTCTGCTCTCAAAGCTGGTAGACGGGAGATGCTGTGTTCAAACCCTTGAGAAAAAATTCTGACACTGGCATCTAGGAAATAAATTGTGGCTCTAGAAAATATAGTTCCATGTCATCCCTATAAATTCTAGTTCCTTTTGCTAGAGAGTTCTAGTCTCCTCTATTCAAATTCAAGAGCGATTTTCTATATTATCGTGGTCAAACTTATTTAAAAATCTCTGAAAATAAATATGAACGCAAGAGGTTAGTATTAGTAACGATAATTCTAGTTTATGAATTTAATTCCAGAAACCAAATGATAATTTCTCGCAATTCAAACGATTCATAATATAATGTATCGTTTCATCACCTAGAAAAGTATAAGAACTAAAATAACTTCTTAAAACACCATAAAAACTTTAAAATGCGCTATGCCTTTCGAAAGATCTGAGTCTTTCTTCGTCAGGCGCAAAAAGACGTGCGTCTACTATGAAAGCAGCAGCAAGACTGAAATGAGAGGTAAGGGAGAGGAAACAAGCTGATGCAACAGCCAATAAAAAAGTAGAAAACAACAGCCAATAGGAAAACAGAAGACAACAGCCAATCACAGAAGAGTAAAAACAAAACAATAGAGAATACAAAATAGAAGGGGAATAAGGAAGTGAAAAAATAAATAAATAAAAAATAAAATAAAATAAAATAGAATAAATAAATATATAAAATAAAATAAATAAATAAATAAATAAATAAATAAAATAAAAATAAATAAAGCACACAAATACATAAAAAAATGGAAACACATGAAAATTAAGAATTAAATAAGTAACCAAAATATATAAATATATATAAAAAACAGACTAAGATTAATTAATACAAAATAAACTATATGGAAGTACTGAAGAGGTTTTTCCAAGCAGCAGAGAGCATTGTGGAATCGGATTTATCATTAACAATAACTTCACGATTAAGATAAATAGCTAAATTTTCCAGAAAGTCCAATTCAGAGATACTATTAGCATTAAAGATAATTTTAGCATTTTTAAAATTAAAACTATGGCCGGAATCCCAAGAGTGCTTGGCAATTGAAGATTTAGAAATTTCTTGATTAGTTACATAACGAGAGTGTTCTTTTAAGCGGATTTCGAGATTTCTTTTAGTTTGAAAGTAAGTTTCTATTCAGTTTATTTATTTACCTTATTCCCAAAATCTGTATTTCTAGTTTAAGGATTTAGAAAATGACTACTTATTCGTTCTAGATGAAGGCGGCATAAGTTTTCTTTCAGTGTAGGATCTGTTAGAAATACCCCCAAGTAGGTCATCCCCCCACCCCGCCGGCCTATATCCCTAGCGCAGATAGTCGGCCTTAATAAATAACCAACAAATCATCAATCTTTAGAGTGGTGTATTTCCTATTTTTAATATATATGTTGTTTACCTTAATAGGTTACAAAAAACATACAATAAAATCTTTATAATCATAGAGACTAATCTGAACTCTTAAAATTTCTTATGATATTAAATTTTCAAAATTTTCATGTAAAATTTTATAATTCACGTTTTTAAATTTTATGTTGTATAACATCGCATCCATGATAAATTTGAATTGTTTTGCATCATTATGTCATATTTTTCATTTAATCTAAAAGAAAAAAAAATCCACATTGTGAAAGCAATTTCTACTAAATATTTAATTAATCTTTCGAAGTATTTAAACTTAATATCAAAGATGAAAATAAATAGTACACAGTTTCCAATCGAAAACAAAACAAAAAAAAAAATAATGAAAGTCTATTTTCATATTTTGGCGGAGAGCATAATTTTGGTTCATTTTAGTTATCATATATTCTAATACGAACAAATCTTGTGTGTGTGGTTATATATATATATGCAAATTTTATCTTAAAAACGGCTCTAACGATTTTGATGACATTTTGTATCCTACCGTTTTGGGGCACCACAGAAAACCATTGGGATATGTCACATGTTCAAGAAAGTTTGATTAGTGGGTCATTTTGGTCACCGTGGGTTAGGGTCAAGCAAATTGTATCTAAAAAACGGTTGAAGCGATTTTGACTAAATTTTGTATCCTACCATTTTCGGGCACGAGAAGACAATTGGGCTGGGTCACGTGTTCGAGAACTTTCGATTAGTGTGTCATTTTTGGGTCAACGCGGGTCAAGTTAATTTTATCTAAAAACGACTCAGACTATTTAGACTGAAATTTTGTATCCTACGAGTTTCGGACACGAGAAAATCATTGGGCTAAGTCACATGTCCGAGAAAAATCAATTAGTGGGTCATTTTGGGTCACTGTGGTCAAGCTAATTTTATCTAAAAAACGGCTCAGACTATTTAGACTGAAATTTTGCATCCTGGTTTTCGGGCACGAGAAGACTGTTGGGCTAGGTCACATGTTCGAGAAAATTCGATTAGTGGGTCAAGCTATTTTTATCTTAAAAACGGCACAGAAGATTTGAACTAAATTTAGTATCCTAGAATTTTAGAGACCGTGAATACTATTGGGGTAGGGCACAATATATTCGAGAAATTTCGATTAGTGTGTCATTTTGGTCATGGGTCATTATGGGTCAAGCTATTTTTATATTAAAAACGGCTCAGACGATTTGAACTAAATTTTGTATCCTACGGCTTTGGGGAACGAGAAAATCGTTGGGCTAGGTCACTGTGGATCAAGCTAATTTTATCTAAAAAACGGCTCAGACTATTCTGACTATACTTTATATCCTACGTACTTGGGGCACGAAAAGGCAATTGGGCATGGTCACATGTTGCAGAAAATTTGATTAGTGGGTCATTTTGGTCATGGGACATGATATTTGAACTCGAAGCTAATTTTGACCGAGCATAGCTCGGTCTTCCCTGCTCGTTAGTTAAAAATAAGCTAGAAAGCGTCGTGAAAAATATTACGAATAATAAGAGTACCAATTTTGTGTTTTAAATTAACATTTTTAAACGAAAAGAGAGATGGTATAATGCCTAAAAACTGTTAATGGTATTCTACAGACTTTTATGTAACTATTGTGTGCAACATAATTTGTATCATGCGTTCAAAAAAGTTTTAACATTAGTCAACTTTGGTACTGTTTCGAAATAAATGGTCTGAGAATAGGAAAGTTTTAGATATGACTTAGAAGATTTTAGATGGAGTCTAACTCAAAGTGTTTGGCATGGGGGATTGCAGTCAATAAATTATCAGATATTGAACTTTGAAAAATATGCATTCTACTCCATTATATTGTCGTTAAAAAACAAATTAATCTGAAAAATAGAAGCATTTATGAAAGATTAATTGCATTTTATATTTATAGCATCCAGAAAAGTTCTTTAAATAATATATCTTCTAATAGTTCAAAGAAATGAACAAAATACTACATCTTTTATTATGAAAGATAACAGCATTTTGTTTTTTATCTTTTTACATTAATATAGACAGTATTAAATAATAATTCTGTCCCATTTTTCATTTAAACTAAAAGAAAAAAAAAACAATATTTTTCCCCCACTGTCGAAGAAATTTCTTCTAAATTTTTGATTAATCTTTTGAAGTATTTAAACTTAATGTCAAAAATGAAAATAACGAACACTCAGTTTCTTTTCGAAAACAAAAAATAATAATGTAAGTCTATTTTCATATTTGGGGGGGGGGCATAATTTTGGTTTATTTTGACTATTAGCTAAAAAATAAGATAGGAAGAGTCTTAAAAAATATTAGCGAATAATAAGAATACTAATATTGTGTTCTGAATTCAAACTTTTAAACGAAAAGATAGATGGTTAAGAGAGATGGCTAATGTCTAAAAACTGTTAATAGTTTTGTACAGACGGCTATGTAACGATTGCGTGAACAGAATTTGTTTTATGCGTTCAATAGAGTTTTAACTTAGTTTTAGTCAACTTTGGTACTGTTTTCAAATAAATGGTTTGAGAATAGTAAAGTTTTAGATATGTATTAGAAGATTTTAGATGGAGTTTAACTCGGTGGACTTTAATCCAAATTGTCAATAAATTATCAGCTATTTAAACATTGGAAAATATAAGCTCTACTCTGTTAACCCTTCTTTGCATGAGTTTTTCTTTTAAAATTGTGTTTTTTTTATACCTATATTAAATATTAGACACCAGAAATTTTAAGATAAATTTTTAACTTTACTCAGCAACATAGTTCACGGGAAATTTACTGGGTTAATATTTCTATATAAATATAGTGGTGGCAAAGAAGTTGATTTATTTATTAAAAGTTAAATAAACAGTGATGGAAATTTACATCACTATGCAATTAAGGGTTAAAATGTTAAAAACAAATTAATCTGAAAAATAGAAGCATTTATGGAATATTAATTGCATTTTATGTCTATAGTATCCATAAAAGTTATTTCAATAATATATCTTCTAATAGTTCAAACAAATGAACAAAATACTAAATATTTTATTATGATAGATGACAGCATTTTTTTACCTTAATATAGACAGAATTAAATAACAATTCTGTCCAATTTTTTATTTAATCTAATATATATATATATATATATATATATATATATATATATATATCTCCCCACACTGTCGGAGCAATTTCTTGTAAATATTTGATTAATCTTTCGAAGTAAGTATTTAAACTTAATGTCAAAGATGAAAATAAAGAACACTCAGTTTCCTTTCTGAAAATAAAAAATAATAATGTAAGTCTATTTTCATATTTTGGGGAGAGCATAATTTTGGTTCATTTTGATTATTAGTAAAAAAACAAGATAGAAAGCATCTTGAAACAATATTAGCAAATAATAAGAGTGCTAATTTTGTGTTTCAAATTTTTAAACGAAAAGAAAGATGGTTAAGGGAGATGTTTAACATCTAAAAACTGTTAATGCTATTCTACAGATAGTTATGTAACGATAGTGTGAACATAATGTATATCATGCGTTCAACAGAGTTTTTGTTTTAAAAAAAGCGTTTTATTTTGTTAAAATATATATGTATTGGTATCTTAAATTGCATTTTTATTTTCGTACGTATTTACATTATGATCATTCACAAAGATAGTTATTTTCCTTGGAAAAAAATACAGTAAGACATCCAATTATTCCAAACTGCGGAAACCAGTCGCATATTGGAAAATCAAAATCATCGATAATAAAAGCGACACTAATGTAAAGCATTTCCTAATTGTACAAACGTAAAAATATAATTAAATAGCTACTATCATAAAGTAAAATAAATAACTGTTATCATAAAAAATATATTGTAAGTAACAATAAAGTAAATTTGAGGATAAAATTCTAACACTAGGTACATATTTTTTTTTTCCTTTTTCTTTCTTTTCTTTTTTCATGATAAGCAGAAATATGACAAACTTAACTAACTGTATTTCAAACAGAAACAGTATGTGTGGAGGGGACGATATTCAGTTGCTAGTGGGCTACTTTAAAAAAAAAAAAGAAAAAATTCAAATTGCTTGATATCCACCTCGTTTTTAAGTAGAAATATTCGCCTTTTTTAATCAGAGATTAAATAAGTCAAGAATAAGGCCAAATACGCTATTAGGTAGCTTTCAATACAAAAAAGTATAAAGCTACCTATTGCAGCCGTTCGGAGGAAAGCAGTTCCGGAAAATTTCGATATATTTTCACCGATCATGACCCCCAGACCCCAAAACCACCCTCCGTTCAAATGTTGATTATATATATATATATATATACAGGGTTCGTACGGCTCCTGGAATTTTACGACCAGAAAATTCTTCGGTACCAGTATTTTCTTACAGAAAATCTTTCCTTAAAAGAAGGCGGAGTTTTGCGAGTTTAACCTAGATATTCCTTCCATAAAGAAAATATTGGTGAAACTCCTGGAAATTTCCCTGATCCGTACGAACCCTGTATATATATATATATATATATCATTCATTCATTCATCATCAACCGTTTTCAATCCACTGCTGGATGTAGGTCTCCCCCAGATTTTTCCATTGTTGCCTGTCTAGTGCTTTAGTCATCCAATTAACACCGGCCACTTTTCTGATTTCGTCACTCCATCTTACTTGAGGTCGTCTTCTTGGTCGTTTTACATCTCTGGGATACCACTGTAGGGTGTTTGTGCTCCATCTATTGTCTTGTCTTCTTGCAATGTGCCCAGCCCATTTCCATTTTAGCCATTTAATTCTCTCGATAATGTCAAAAACTTTCGTCTGACTTCTTATCCACGTTATTCTCTTTCGGTCTCTTCTGGTTATGCCTAGCATACATCTTTCCATACTTCGCTGTGTTGTTTGTAATCTTTGTACCATCCGTTTTGTTAGTGTCCAAGTTTCTGCTCCATAAGTTAGTGCAGGCAAAACACATTGGTTAAACACCTTTCTTTTCAAACATATATATATATATATATATATATATATATATATATATCTGACCTATGTCATACGATAACGCTCGTATTTATAAATCAATTTTGATGAAACTAATTGTGTGTTTTAAGCTAACCAATGTCTCAACCGAGTTCGTTGGCCAGCTTGGTCCGCCATTTTGTTTCAAGATGGCGGCCATTTAAAAATTTAAAACTAAAATAAATATACAAAAAAAATTAAAAATTCAAATTTATTTTTAATTACGTTTCATGCCTTGATACAAGGATTCCAGAGCATTTTTTGATTTACCTCTATCTTAAAAAATGGCTGAGATAGAGCAGTTTGAAATTCTAAGGTGGCTGACATTTTCAAACAAAACAGCACATTAACGCGATTACTCGCAAATTATTTTCTTTCATTGTTGTAATAATTTTCCTAATCACACGCATAAAACTATATATTCATATCCATTAGCGCCAAAATTGGTAAAATTGGCGACATTTGGCGAAATATCGCCAAATTTGGCGACCAAAATAAGTCTTCATAAATGAAGCCAATTTGGCTATTGCTCAATAATTTGGCGAATTTCTTATTCAAATTCAGTATTAACGAATCTTTTGTAAACGTTTCTTTGCATTTTAACTTGCTGTTTTCGTGTAACATTAACTAAAATTTTAAAACGAAGATATAGGAAAGCTACCTTTTCCTCCCGGTACAGGCCGGAAGGACTTTTTTTAAAAAGTGGTGGATATCCAACAATTTGAATTTCAAAAAGTACCCTATTGGCAACACTGGTGATATCACTGATATATTTTACAAGTGATGAAAAGGAAGTAAGATATATATTTGTTAAACAATATAATAGAATTTTAATAGTTTTATGAAAGGATAGAATAC
Organism: Maratus michaelseni; assembly: GCA_963931845.1. Classification (NCBI taxonomy): domain Eukaryota; kingdom Metazoa; phylum Arthropoda; class Arachnida; order Araneae; family Salticidae; genus Maratus; species Maratus michaelseni. The sequence continues at coordinate 347,930,583 of OZ007590.1, read as the reverse complement.
GTAGGACCAGAATATGAAAGATGATTTCTCCAGGTTTACTGAAATTGTTTTTATCTATTTTAAATGACGATCCTGACAAAAGTTCTATTAAAAAAAAAACATACAATCGATTATAATAATTAAAAATATTTTAATCACTTGTAAGAGTTTTTATTAAGTTTAAAACTTCTGTATAAATTATAATTTAAAAATTCATCAATTTTCTACCAAATTTTTGAAATAGAGACACACACCCTAAGTCCGCGTAAGTCGATGATAAATTATATGATGAGTGTTGTTTAATCAACTGCTATGTATAATCGAGCTTCCGATAATCGGAAGTTTATTTTAAAATAAAATACGTAAGAAAATTTAAAAAATATATCGCTGTTGTTTTGTAGTATAATACAGTTTTGATTTTTTAAACTATAAATCAATAGTTAGTAAATAGGTTATATCTATTACAAACTATTGATTTATAGTTTAAATATATATACGTATTTATATCATATATTTGACTTTCTTCTTTTTGATTTGTAGCAAATTTTAATTAAAATACATACATTGGGACTTTTTTATTCATGCGTGAACCATAAAAACCCATAGAAGCTCATAATGTTCAATGAAGAGGGCTGGGATTTTATTGTTTTCATAACAATTCTCCGATCAATAATACTTTATGTGAGATATCTGTTGTATTTCTTAATGATTTTTAAAGAACAATTTCCGTAAAGTATTACTTTTGTTATTCACTCAAAAATAATCCAAAACAATTATACTAAAATATTGGATATTTCAAATTTTAATCAAATGTAGTTTAAAGTAATTTGTCTCAAAATGAGGATTTATGAGAATTGCACGCAAGCTGTCCCTGGAACTACGTGATATTTTTGCACGATATTGTTGGACTTTATAGACTATACCTGTATCTTAAGTATGAACCTCAATATGTTTATTATTTTAGCTGCAGCAAAATTATGCATAGAGGAATTTCAAAAAACAATATGCAATAGGTTAGACGTTATTTTAAAAATATAAATTTTGCTAAAAAATACGCATGTTTAGGTTTAGTCTAAGATAGAGATGTAATCTATAATCTATATCTATAATATATCTGTATCTAATCTATATATAGATACATTTAAAATATAAAATGACTCAAGAGAAATATTTCACGCTGTTTAAAAGAAACACAGTTTTCGCATTTTGAAATAAACGACACTAAAGTATTCTTTAACGCATTGTTTACATAAGAATGGCTTGATATGATACTAGCCATAACTAGCGCAATTATGGGAATTTGTTTAATCAGTTTGTTTTAAAACGCACAGGAAATATTGCAATTTCATATACATGATCGAAAGTACAGAAAATATTTAGTCTGAGATAGAGATCTATATATCTATCTATAATCTATCTGTATCTGATTTATATATAGATACATTTAAAAATATAAAATGGTTCAAGAGAAATATTGCACGCAGTTTAAAAGAAACACTTTTTTCATATTTTAAAATAGACGACACTAAAGTATTCTTTAACGCATTGCTTACATAAGAATGACCTGATATGATACTAGCGATAACTAGCGAAATTATGGGAATTTGTTTAAGCAGTTTGTTTTAAAACGCACAGGAAATATTGCACTTTCATATACATGATCGAAAGTACAGAAAATATTTAGTCCGAGAGAGATCTATAAATCTATCTATAATCTATCTGTATCTGATCTATATATAGATACATTTAAAAATATAAAATGGTTCAAGAGAAATATTGCACGCAGTTTAAAAGAAACACATTTTTCGCATTTTGAAATAAACGACACTAAAGTATTCTTTAAGGCATTGTTTACATAAGAATGACCTGATATGATACTAGCCATAACTAGCGCAATTATGGGAATTTGTTTAATCAGTTTGTTTTAAAACGCACAGGAAATATTGCAATTTCATATACATGATCGAAAGTACAGAAAATATTTAGTCTGAGATAGAGATCTATATATCTATCTATAATCTATCTGTATCTGATTTATATATAGATACATTTAAAAATATAAAATGGTTCAAGAGAAATAGTGCACGCAGTTTAAAAGAAACACTTTTTTCATATTTTGAAATAGACGACACTAAAGTATTCTTTAACGCATTGTTTACATAAGAATGACCTGGTATGATACTAGCCATAACTAGCGAAATTATGGGAATTTGTTTAAGCAGTTTGTTTTAAAAAGCCCAGAAAATGTTGCTCTTTCATATACATACATGATCGAAAAATAGAATTTTTTCAAAATTTAAGACTTTAAGAGTAATGTGGCCCTTAACACATTTTTGGTTAAGGACGTGATTTGACGTCTTTACATCGCTGCCAAATTGCATAGATTTTTTTTTTTTTTTTTTTTTACAGAAATTTTGAAAATTAACTTTCACTTTATTTAATCAAAATTAAGTAAGAATGATCTTAAAATAAATTCTAGTCGAAAAATCATTAAAAATAATGCAATGAACTTTTTTGACAAAATTCCTTTTCTTCCTAAGCAGCGGTAAGTTTGAAAAAAAAAATGAAAATATTCTACTTTTCAATATTTATCTAATTTATAAAAAATATTTTGAAACAATATTAATAATGTATATAATGTTAAAATTTTAATATTCATTATTGTGATCATGGTTTTAATAAATTTCCTATTTTTAGAGATTCCAATACAACGATTTAGCCGAATTCACTAATGTTTATTTAAATTATTTTCATGGGCGCAAATCTCTCATACATGCGTTATAGTGATAGCGGCAATAAAGAATTTCATATTTTTAAAGATTCCAATAGAACAATTTAGCCGAATCCACTGATGTTTTTTTTTTTCTTTTCATGGATACGAAGCGCTCATACACTCGTTATAGTGATTGCAGCTATAAAACATTTAATATTTTTAAAGATTCATATTTTTGTATGTTGACGGGGAGAGAATATTATAATATTCAGAAAATAATGGCACAATCAACAGATCGATTTTTAGTCCCTCTACCTTAATGATCCTTGAACGTAAAAGAAGACATTTTTATATACACATCTAACAATTCAGTTTGTTTATACCTAGCGCTATATTAAGACCAGCAGCAGATTTTTTATTATAATATCAGAAACGTATTTTCCCCAAATCAGTGCAAATTCGTCGACACTGGAGGATTCCTTGCTGGAAACTGAGCATGCGCTTGCGCAGTACATCTGCGTACAGAGGCTTTGCTTTTCGATCAGCCCGTACAAAAAGTTACAAAAAAGTGATAACACATAAATTGCCGGTCAACAAAGTGTTAAAAATTGGCTTTTATCTTTTAATATTTAGTTGAACAGTTGAACAATTTAAGCAGTTCCCGTGTTTCCAAGTTGACATAGTGATATTTCTTAAACTTAGAGAGCCATAAGAGATAGAAGAATAACTGCAGTCTAAACTACATAAGAGCGAGTATAATTATAAATAAAAATAGAAAAGCATTTAAGATTGGATTAAAAATGAGAAATATAATAAATCAATAAACTTAAAAACAAATATAGTAATTGCACAAAAAGGAAAAATTAATAATGCAATCAATGTTCATTTGTTTAAAACTGGCTATATTAAGGAGGAAATATAATCGACAAAGATTTTCATGAATAATTTTATGATTTTAATCTTTATATTTTCTGGTTCCGTTTATTTATATCTATGATAAATTTATTTTTTTTCTAAATAAAGAAATTAAATTAATGATTGAGCTGGACCGTTACACTATCCAAACATTATTGTATAAAAATATTGTGTATAGTAAACCACACGATTTTACTGAATGGTGTATGAAAATTTTTTATGTAAAATTATACTTTAAAATTTATATATATTTATGCCATTTATACTTTTATGCCTTCTGTGAAAGTACAACTATCTATTTTTAAACTGTAATTTCATGCTATTATTTCGGGACCCTGTATAGTTCTTCTGTAACTCGGATTTTTTCCAGTAGGTGGCGCAACTACTTGGTCTGTGATTTGAACTTGCTCATGTCATAAGCATGTATCAGTTATTTAAATATCTCAAGATGGAAGCATTTCGTTTATAAGTGTAATTGTTACAGAAATACATATTCTGAAGGTGGTCATAGAAGTTGACCGAAACGTCAATTTGATGTAATTTTAAAGTATAATTTTACATAAAAATTTTTCATACACCATTAAGTAAAATCGTGTGGTTTACTATACACAATATTTTTATACAATAATGAAATTAAATTAATTCTGTTTTTGTATCTTTATATTAAAAAATAGTCATTTTTCTCAACTTTTTTTTTTTAAATGTAGCATTTCAATTTAATCTATAAAATATTCAAATATGTATCATTCAATAGCTTGTAATTAAATAACATATCACATCGTTGATCGAATTCTCTCACCCCCATGGTATTCGGTTAAACATAGATCTATTTTTCAAAGATTAATTACATTTTCTTCTATAATATCCACAAAAATTCCTTCAATAATACATCTTCTAACATTTCAAAAATTGAACAAACAACAGAATCTTTTGTTATAAAAATTATCCGTTTTTGTCACATCATTCATTTTAGCTGAAAAAAAAAAGTAATCTTTTATTTCCTGCTGTCAAAGCAATTTCTCCGAAATAATTCATTAATATTTCGAACTATTTAAACTTAATGTAAAAGAAGCAAATAAAGACCACTTAGTTTCTTTTCCAAGAAAATATGTGAATACATTAGTTTAATTTCATATATTTCAGTGAGCACAGCTTATGTTCATTACTATTTTTAGTTATTGAAGAATATAGGAGGGTTTTTAAAAGATATTAGAGAATAGTACACTGTTTTTATTTCTTTTAATTCAAAATTTAAGAGATTTTCTTTTTTTTTAAAGAGTTAGTTAATGACTTTGAATTATTTATGGTATTCTAATGTTTGTTAAAGAAGAAAATAAAGATCATGTGTTTTCTTTTGAAAGACAATATGCAAATACATTAGTGTAATTTCATATATTTTAGTGAGCATACACTGTTAAAAATAAATCCTTAAAATCACGGTAAGACTACTGGCAGCCGGGCTTTAAGTTGCCGGACTTTTTCCGTTCCATTAGTAGATTTTTCGTTTTGAAAGATAAAAGAAACACTAACTCCCTTTGCAGAAGCTGTAACTTTCCGTTAACGCTCGCAGAAATCACGGAAATATTCCTGGCAGCACTGACAGGAAAGGAAATATTCCGTTATGAATAAACTCGGTTTTAAAAAATTACATCTATATTCGAGCTGCCATCTGTGGACTATTGCGGGAGTATTTACTATCTGATATACTTCAAGAACATTTTCTGGCCGACATTGGGTTTAAACTAGGGATGACAACGCCTCGAGTAAAGTGTCTTGCCGGTTAGACCAGTGGGCGCTTGTTAGAATAGCAGTTTGAAACGATGATACGGCGTTTCTCAAAATGGCGGCTTAGAATTAGGACTTAAACAATTTGGCGTTTAGAAGCTTGGTAATTTTAAAGTTAATTGTGGGGAGATTTCGTTATGAGATGATGTTGATGTTTTAAAATCTGTAATTATTAATGTTCGAAAACGACGCCTGTCTGTCTGGCTATTGTTTCTGTCTGTAACTCTAAAAACTTTTCTCACAGATGGAGTAAAGAGGCGCTAAAGGTATCAAAATACGCAGGAAATTTCGAGAATTCTGTTCTTTCAGGTTTCGAAAAAATCCGCCGGTAATTAGAGAAGATATTAATTAAAACTATTAAAAACTCATTACAAATTGCGCAAAAAGAACAATTTTTATCCAATCTGCAGCTACATGCGTTTGATAAAAATTATTTCCAAGCAAGAAAGAGACAAAGTGTCTGCCGATAAAAATACGGAAGTAGGGTTTTTAAATGGGCTTGCAAATTATAAGATCTAATTTACCTACAGTTTTGAAAATAACACCGCGTGAATCATCTCTCTCTCCACATTAAAAGATTGTAAAAATTAAGGAAATCCATCCATTAGAACCAAAGATATTAATTATTATTTCATTAATTTGCTTGCATAAAAATTATTCCTTTTAACGCGTTGTTTCAGAGCCAGACATTGGGACGTCTAGATGTCTAGAAGGATAAAAGATATGAAACCAGTTTAAGTGGGGTTATTATAGGCTATATAAAATTATTAAAAATATTGAATTTAAGGATTTGAAAATTATGTATCCCTACGTAATATGGAATGCCGAGTCCAAAAAAGTAATTTTCGTAAAAATCGGATAATAATTCCCGAAGATATCAATTAAAAAATCATTAATTTTCAAACAGAAAATGAATTTTTTGGAAGTCAACACAACAGCTGTCTTTCACCGCACATGTTTTGATGATTTCAGTGGAAGAATAGTAGACATCGTGACGCTTTCTGAAAAAAAGAGATAAAATTAATAAGATGCATTTGAAAAAGATTACTGTTTTTATAGGCGATATAAAATTTAAAAAATATATCGGATTTTCGAATCTGAAATATATGCATCCTTGCTCAAAGTGGGGGACATTTCAGGGAATCAAAAAACTTTCGAATTCGGACCATAATTTTTGATTTTAGCAAAATTCCTATTTTTGTATAGGAAAAAAAAAAAGAAAGAAAAAGCTAAGGAATCTGCTACTTCTTTTCCAAATATCTTCCGACGTGCGGGTACCATCGCGACGCGGTCTGGCTCATTAGACTCGACATCGATATAACTTACCGATTTTAGGTCAGAGTTTCACCACCAGGGGGCGCTTTCTTATCTATGGTTATATGGGCCTGATCGCGACGAGGTATGGCTGATTAGACTGGAAATCGACATACTCAAAGATTTCAGTTATGTTAGTATAGAACAGATTGCGCCCCTGTCGGTGGAAGATGAAACTAACGGAATTTGCAGCTAACTCGGGTTCTATGGGTCCCATCACGATGCCGTTTGATTCATTCGACTCGACATAGACAGGACTTATCAATTGTAGTTCCAAATTTCACCACCAGGGGTGCTTTCTATCTCGGTTTCTATGGGCCCGATTACGACGGAGTTTGGCTCATTCGACTGGATTTCGTTAGCTTTACAGATTTTGGCTGTGTTCGTATAGGATTTCCGCCAATCTTATAGAATTTACGCCGTTACGGATTTCCGCCAAACTGATTCCAAACATTATAATTAAAGTAATAAGAATCCTCTATAATATTTTTAAAACTTTCTGAGTTTATACCACTCTTTTCGAATAATAATATTAGATTTTATATTTTCATTTCATAATATCTCGAGTTCTACGAGTTCAATCGCAACGCGGTTTGGCTCATTCGACTCGATATCAATAGCGCTTGCATATTTTAGTTCCAACTTTCATCACTAGGGGGCGCTTCCGTAAATCGGGTTCTATGGGCTCGATTATGACGGGGTTTGGCTCTTTCGACTGGATTTCGATTTGGGTTATGTTCGTAGAGAACATATTGCGCCCCCTGGTGGTGGAAGGTGTAATTAAAGGATTTTGCAGCTAACTCGGGCTCTATGGGTCACATCACGATGTGGTTTGGGTCATTCGGCTTGTCATCGATAGAGCTTATCGATTTTAGTTCGTTTTTCACCACCAGGGGGCGCTTTCTTATCTCTGTTTCTATGGGCCAGAACACGACGGGGTATGGCTCATTAGACTAGACACCGATAGAGGATACTAGAGCTTATCGATTTTTGTTCCGATTTTCACCACCAGGGGGCGCTTCCCTATCTCTGGTTCTATATGCATGAACACGACGGGGTATGGCTCATTCGACTCGACATCGAAAGCCTTAATAATTTCAGTTATGATCATATAAACAGATTGCGCCACTTGGTGGTGGAAGGTGGAACTAACGTATACTGCAGCGCGTGCGCAGCACGAGTGCTATACGATGCCGCAGGCAGTGGGGACCCGAGTTGGAGGTTCGTTTAGTTAGAGGTTTATACTATTCGATGTGTAAATTAAGGGATTATCCGGTGCCGAAGGCAGCGGTGACCCGGGCCAGAGGTTCGTTCGGTTAGAGGTTTATACTATTCAATATGCAAATTAAGGGATTATCCGGTACCGAATGCAGCGGGGACCCTGGTTGGAGGTTCGTCCGGTTATTGGAGGTTTTACAAGATTCGAGATTTTCTACAATTCAAAGCACCGATGTAAATTAGGGGCTCGCTAGCGGGCGAAGCCAGCTAGTTGTAATATTAATACAGGATAAAAACATGAATTATATATAATCTGAATTTGATTGTTAGATGTAAAAGATGAATATTATATTTTGAATTAAATTCGATAAAAAATGTTTGCTTTTTTGAGAAAATCAATTTTTTTCAACTATTATATATATTCTAAATGTGTTCGCTTAGACTATATTTTCAGTGCGAGTGCTTTTTATTACTTTAAAAAATAAATTTCGAATAATTTTAAAGAATTTTGAGAAAATTATTATTATTATTATTATTAAATTCGAAAGCATTATTTTTGTTTGTTGCTTTTTTGAGTAAAATCGATTTTTTTTTACTTAATTTAGCTATTATATATATATATATATATATATATATATATTAGTCTGTTTGTTTAGAATATATTTTAAATGCAAATATTTCTAATAACTTAAAAAAATAAATTGCAAATAATCTTAAAATAATGAGAAAATTGTTTTTTTTTTTTTTAATTCGAAAACACTATTTTGTTGTTGTTGTTGATGATTTAAATAAACTTGAAATTTTAATTTATTGAATTTTTGGTTTTTCTATGCAGGAACATGTCAGTTTTTTAAACATTGAAAATAAATATGCAGCAGATAACGGAACATTTCCGTTGACCCTTTTCACGTCCGTCCGTTCTGTTGTTTTCTGGAAATATGAGGAAATTTTCTTTTTTTTTTTAACGGAAAATAAACTTTTGTCGCGAAAAGGGACTTTTTCTGTGAAATTCAGGAAAAAAATACCCGTGAATTTCAGATTATTTTTAACATTGTAGTTTATGTTCATTACGATTTTTAGTTATTAAAGAATAGAAAAGGTTTCTTAAAAGATATTAGCGAATAATGCGCTTTTTTATTTCAAAATTTAAAAGAAAAAATATTAAGACAGCTAGTTAATGCCTCAGGACTATTAATGGTATTGAATTGCTTTTTATAGAAGAAAAAAGAATTCACTCATTGTCTTTTCGTGTAAAATATACTAATACATTAAGTGTAATTTTGTATATTTTAGAGAACACAGTTTATGTTTACTTCGAGTTATAGTTATTGAAAAATATATAACGCTTCATAAAGCGTACTAGCGAATAATATACCATTTTGTTTAAAACTTAAAAGAAAAAATATAAAAAGAGATAGTTAATGCCACAGGACTATTAATGGTATTCTAATGTTTGTTAAAAATTAAATAATGATTACTTTTTTTTCGGAGAAAATATGCGAATACATCAGTGTAATTTAATATATTTTAGCGAGCACAGTTTATGCTCTTTACGGCTTTTATTTATTGAAGAATGTAGGCTTCTTATAAGGTATTAGCGAATAATGCACCATTTTTAGTTTTTATTTCAAAATTTAAAAGAAAAATGTATTAAGGGAGCTAGTTAATGCCGCAAGACTATTAATGGTATTCTAATGTTTGTTAAACAAGAAAATAAAGTCCGGTTATTTTCTTTTCGTATAAAATATACTAATACATAAGTGTCATTTCATATATTTTAGGGAACACAGTTTATGTTTATTACGAGTTTTAGTTATTGAAAAATATGGAAAGCTTCTTAAAAGATACTAGTGAATAACATACCATTTTGTTTAAAATGAAAACAAAATGTACATATAAAAAGATATAGTTAATTTTCCAGGACTATTAATGGTATTCTAATGTTTGTCAAAGAAGAAAATAATGATAACTTTTTTTTTGTCGAACATATGCGAATACATCAGTATAATTTAATATATTTTAGTGAGCATAGTTTATGTTCATTACGATTTTTAGTTATTGAAGACTATAGAAGGCTTCTTAAAATATGTTAGCGAATAATGCACCTTTTTTATTTTTATTTCAAAATTTAAAAGAAAAATGTTAAGAGAGATTGTTAATTCCCGAAGACTATTAATGATATTCTAAAGTTTATTTAAGAAGGAAAAAAAATCAATTATTTTTTTTTTGTTTCGTATAAAATATACTAATACATTAAATGTATATTCATACAGATTATTGAGCACAGTTTGTGTTTATAACGATTTTTAGTTATTAAAGAATATAGAAGGTTTCTTAAAAGATATTTACGATAAATATATTTTATTTGCAACCAATACACCATTTGTATTTTTTACTTCAAAATTTAAAAGAAAAAAATATTAATAAGGTAGTTAATTCCTCACGACTATTAATGATATTCTAATATTTGTTACAGAAAAAAAATAAGATCATATATTTTCTTTTCTAGGAAAATAATAATAGGATTACTAATGCATTAACTGTAATGTCATGTAATTGAATGAGCACATCATTACGATTTTTAGTTATTGATGAATATAGAAGGAATCTTAAAAGATATTCGCGAATAATGCCCCATTTTTCTTGTTTCAAAATTTAAAACAAAAAAAAATATATATAAGATAGATGGTTAATGCCACAGGACTAAATGGTTTTTAACTAATAAAAATTAACTAAACTATGAAAATAATGATCACATATTTTCTGTTCGTAGAAAAAATACTAACACATTAAATGTTATTTCATATATTTTAGTGAGCACAGTTTAGATGTATTTTTATTTTTAGTTATTGAAGTATATAGAAGGGTTTTTAAAAGATATTAGCGAATAATACTTTTTTATATTTTATTTAATTACAAATTGTAAAAGAAAATATATATAAAAATAGATAGTTAATGCCTCAGCACTATTAATGGTGCTCTAATGTTTGTTAAATAACCTTTATATGGTAGTGATTTTTGCGTTATGTAGTCAATACAATATTTAAACGTGTTAACATTGTTTGATTTTGAAGGAATAATCCTATTTTTATCGTGCTGAGAGAATACATTTTTCAATTTTATATCTAAATTTCAGTATAATTAATGATATTTTTTTCTTGAAAAAAAAAGAAATAAAAGAAGTGTGGGAATTTTTGAAATCACTTATAGTCATTATTAATGTCATAGTTGCCAGCTACTACGATATTTTGGCATCATGTTTTCCGTACAGAAATCTTCGCCTTATTTTTCGCAGAAATCTTCCATTAAATGATTAAATAAGGCAAACTGGTGCGAAAAAATTTTAGCTATTCGCAGCGATATGCACTTTTTATTCTTTAAATATTTTATACAATAGATCAGTTTATAAATTGTAGAGAATAAACATTTTTGTAAAGTGGTACCTTAATATTTTAACACGTATCATTGAAAATTTTGTGGTTCCCAAGAATTTTTTTTTAATATATTCTTTATACTATATGTTGCCAAAAATCTATTGTAAATTTGAGTTATTTTCTCCACATTGGGATTGTATCTCAAATAGTAATTTTTTTCTACTCCCTATTTTTTGTGAAAAGCTTCAGGTTCAGCTCTGCTTTGCTCAAATCTTATGTTATTAAAGGATACGTTACACGAATTAATTCAGTCAAAATTTACTAAAATGTGTTTTATACAGTGTTAAATGCATTAAATTAAATTAAATTAAATACAAAATTGAATATCTAAAACCTAGTACTTTTAAGTACAATAGTACTCATTATCAGAGTTAAAAATAGAAATGATACCTTTCGAATGAGTTCTCTGATTTTGAATTTTCTATTTTCAACCCCAGAGTACGATTGTACTTGAAAGTACTAGGTTTTAAATATACAGTCTTGTATTTTAATTCATATTATTTTAATTTATTTATTTTATGCATTTTAAAACGCATTAAACACCAACAAAATTTACTAAAAGTAGTAAATTTTGACAGAATTTGTAACATGTTTTAACTAAGGGGAATAATGGATTCATCGATATTAAATTTATATCATAAATTTGTTTATATTAAAGCACATATATTAGTTTTTATCGATGTCATATTCAATGCGCATGCTTTTGTTTCAATATATTCAATTTTTTAAAAGATTAATTGCTTTCTATGTCTATAATATTCACAAAAGTTCTTTCAATAATAAATCTTAAATAGTTCAAAAAATAAGCAGATAACCAAATCTTTTATTATAAAATATAAAACAGTTCCGTTCCATTTTTCATTTTAGCTAAAACAAAACAATATTTTACTCCGTGCTGTCAAAGGGATTTCTCCTAAATATTTCATTAATCTTTCGAATTGTTTAAAATTAATGTCAAAGAAGAAAATAATAGAGAACTTATTTTCTAATATCAAATCTAATAACATAAGTGTAACTTTATATATTTTTATAGGACATAATTTTGATTTTTAATTCTTGAAGAAAATAGAAAACATCATAAAATATATTAAATATCAAATAACAATACATAAATTAACGATAAGATAAGAGATTGATTTAAAGATAAATGAACCATATTTTTTCAATTTCAAGATTTTGTAGGAAAAAAATGTATATAAAGGAGGGTTAATAATTAAGGACAGTTAATGGTATTATATCGTCTGTTTACAATTTTCGAGTAAAACGTAATCTTGTGTGATGCGTTCAATGTAATTTTTAACTCTTTAAAAATGGTGGTTAGGGGGGGGGGGTATAATAATGACGACTGATTACCTGCATGATGCATATAGGCCCATCGGGGCGAGATCCCCTTTCTAAGGGAACCTAACCCGTATTTACGCAAGGATAACCAATACCTTTATTTGGTTGAAAACCGATTCTATTAAAGCGTAAATTATATAGATTATTATCATTCATAAAAATAAAGTAAACAAATAAAAACAATTTTCGCAATTAATAAATATAAAACACGTGACTTAGTCAATAAAAATACTTAAACTTTAGGGTGATTTAATTTATTTTTTAACGTATATGTAATTAAAGTGAACATATTAGAAATCATACAGAATAAAATTTTTCTAAACATAGAGATCGATTTGAGCTCTTAAAAATTTTCACGATATTTAATATTCCAAATTTCTTATATACATTTTTATCTTTTACGTTTATAGATTTCACCTTGTAAAACATATATGTACATTACGAATTTGCGTTATTTTCTCAGTGCTGATTTTAAGAGAACTATTTGAGCTTCTTTATCTACTAAAATGATAATTTTTCAGCGGCCTTTTTTTGTGAAAAGTGCTATTTCAAGTCCAGTTATCAGTTAAATGTTACCATGCAGGACTTGTATTTATCCATTCTGAGAAGACTGTAAGCCGTTTTGAATGCCAATTCCAATTCCTGTAAGATGGAATGTTATTAATATACAGTTAGTTTCGGTACCAGAGTTACAAACTTTAATAGGTGGTAGAGTACACAGCAAAAAAAAAAATTGTATCGGAAACTAAGGTCGCAATCTATTCATTTAGCAAAAATTACAGGGTGCTTCATTTAAATGTGAGTTCGGATTTTTGGTCATAACTTTCATAATAATGAAGATATTTTAACGATAATTACAACAGATTTAACTCGTTCGAATTAACTCGTTGTGTGGAAAATCTGATGAAACTAGGAAAAGTTTTAGAAATACACAGTAATTTGGATAGTGCACGGTATGTAATGTGAACTGCATTCCGAAAAGTGGATAATCTAAGTTAGCGCTGATTGGAAGCGGATGGTGGCCACTTCCATCACCTTAAATGAAATAATATCAAAAGGTGTGGTGGAAATTGTCACCATTAGCATCCAATCAACGCTAAATTAGATGATCTATTTTTTTAAAATTTAGTTGGGCTTACATACGGTGCATCATCCGAATGAATGTACTATCCTAACACTTTTCTTGATTTCATCGTAGTTTGCACACAATAAGTTAGTTGCGTTGTAAATGTCGCTAAAATATCTTCATTATTGTTAAAGTTATGACCAAAAATTCGGGCTTAGATTGAAGTGAAACACCCTGTAATTTTGCTTAAATGAGTAGATTGCGACCGTGGTTTCCTATATAATTTATTTTTGTTTCACTGTACTCTACCTTCTCTTAAAGTTTAAAACCTGGTACTGAAATACCTTGTATAAATGACATACACTATATTGCCAAAGGTGATCGGTCACTTGCGATTTTAGAGATCTAAAAAAATACATGAGGAATTAACCTGAAACTGCAGGTGTGTAAACAGTATAGTATAGGTTATATATTTCCGTGAAGATTTTTTCCCGAAACCCCATAGGGGACTGTCAGCAAATTGAAAAAGAACGAATATATTTTGGATAACCCTGTAAAAACTAATGTAGCAAAAGCGTTCAAACTCGAGATTAATACTAAGTGGCTTATTGTAATATACTGTGTTCATTTTTATGAGGATAGTATGTATACTCGTAGAGAAAATAAGGTTTTTATAAAAACAGTCCCAAATTTCGCCAAATTTTTTGCTTATAATTTGCAGAGTTCTTAATATTAAAAAAAAGTTATTTTGAAAAAATATGTCACAAAACATTGTACACAATACTCTGCAATCATAATTAAAAAATAATAAAAATTGGATGAAAAAGGAGCAGGTTAACTAAAAAATGTTTCACTGCGCATGAGCGAATGCAATCAAAATATAATGTGCATAATGTATTAGCTAAGTATATAGAGCAACTTTTGTGAAAGTCTGAAAATCATAGCTTGAAAATTCTGAAAACTACCGTCGATAGAATAAGCTCGAAATCCGTTGTTCCCAAAAAGAAGCAAAAAGATGAGGGGTTGTATCAAATATCTGTTGATTAGTGCCAAGATAGCGTACACAATATTGCACGTACTACTATATTTGGATACAACCCCTCATCTTTTTGCTTCATTTTCGGAACAACGGATTTCGATCTTATTCTATCGACGATAATTTTCAGAATTTTCAAGCTATGATTTTGAGACTTTCACAAAAGTTGCTCTATATACTTAGCTAATACATTATGCACATTATATTTTGATTGCATTCGCGCTTGCGCAGTGAAACATTTTTTAGTTAACCTGCTCCTTTTTCATTCAATTTTTATTATTTTTTAATTCTGATTGCAGAGTATTGTGTACAATGTTGTTTGACAATTTTTTTCAAAATAACTTTTCCTTACACTAAGAACTCTGCAAATTATAAGCAAAAAAAAAAGGCGAAATTTGGGACTGTTTTTATAAAAACCTTAATTTCTCTTCGAGTATACATGCTATCCTCATAAAAATGAACACAGTATATTACAATAAAGCACTTATTAATAATCTCTAGTTTGAACGCTTTTGCCACATTAGTTTTTACAGGGTTATCCAAAAGATATTCGTTCTTTTTCAATTTGTTGACAGTCCCCTATGGGGTTTCGGGAAAAAATCTTCACGGAAATATATAACCTATACTATACTGTTTACACACCTGCAGTTTCAGGTTAATTCTTCATGTATTTTTCGATAGTTAACAAAACGTCTAAAATCGAAAGTGACCGGTCACATTTTGCAATATAATGTACATCGGGAAAAATAATACGAACTAAAAAAATTTCACAATTTTGTTCCCCACACAATTTGCAGACAACAGAAACCTCAAATTAATTTAAACATATGTTCATAAGACTTAAATAAATCAATAATAAAATATCAGGAGGGATTTTGTAGATTGAAGGTCAGTTTTGTCCCCATTGCTGTAGGAAGGATTCCTTCAGAGAGAACTTTTGAATGGAAAGTTGCCTGAATTACCTTTCTAGTACAAGTAAAACAAAGATGAACAGAGATGACCACCTCGGGAACTCAGCTTACGCTTTAGAGTGATAGTGCAATCCCGAGGGGCAAACCAAATCCACTAGTAGCTTGCTTTACAAATAACTTTTTCAATATCTATACTACAATTTTACAATTTCACATTACAACATGAATATTTCTGATTTGTTGAAGAATTAAACAGGTTTCTAGTCAATTCAGGTTACAATTGACTTATTGTAGAAGAGTGCTTCATTAAACCATATTTGTGAAGTTTATACTGAATTGACAATTATTTAAGTATGCCAGCAGTATATAACCACAGAAAACAGAATACTTTAAAGACAACATCAAATTACGATACTATACACTTACGTAACATCTTACAATACAATGATAACACACAATGGATAAAACAGATCTTTTTTACAACTGAAACTACATAGTATTTTGTAATAGCTCATACGATAAATTTTGCTTTTACAATGTTTTTTTCAATTTTCTATTTACATATTTACAGGCTTGACAAAAACATACATATCCACTTCCATTGAGGTACTGAGAACATTTTTAAAGTTATTATAATAGTAAGAATTATTACTACGACATAACTCGGTCACTACAAAACAGTACAAAAGGCTTTTACCAGATAAAAGTTTGTGGGTAATGTAAGACATTATTATTATTATTATTATTATTATCACCCGACCGGAGAGCCAACCTCATCAGTTTACGGCTTTTTTACCTCCGGCGGAAAGCACCCCAAAGCACCAACCAACGCACCACCTACAGGGTACAGGTCCGAAACAACAGGCAAATATTTCAAATCAAATTACACAGTTCTTGTGTACAGACTGTCATACGCAGATGACATGAACCCCGCATTTCGCGGTTAACTTAAAGTTAACTACAAACTAGAAAGGCCTATGCAAAAGAGGTATAATATAATACTAACCAATAAAAACCTAGACACAAAAATAAAACATAAGATAACAATTTTACAGTAACAAAATGTTGCTCAACAGCACGGCCGGGAAATGGCACAAACAACCAGTTTAAGTCCATTATTAATAAAACTGTCCTAAGTTTATCTTTTCCGCTGCAGTCTATGATATTCACTGCTCACAGTAATTAAACATAATAGTCCAAGACACTGTACTAGATATCAAAATGTTGAAGCCCAGCATAAATAACTGAAGATGTAATCATGCCTTAGTTGACTGTTAATTTCAAAGAAGTTAATTTAAAAATTATATTTGATAAAAGAGAAATGTTCGTTCAATCCATTGTAATTTTCATAGAGCCTCCTGCAATTACTTCTCACCAACAAAACGTTTCGCATATTCCACCTTAATGTCCTTTCTCTGACAAAAGTAAATCTATTGGGTATCAGAGGACAAGAACCGAATATGAAGTGCATTGGATCCCCCTTTTCACCACAAACGCAGAGGTCATTTCGTCGCTTTTTAATCCTGTACAGAAAAGTAGGAAAAGAGCCATGTCCTGACATAAAATATTGAATGACTTGGGACTGGCACAAAAAATCTTCTTTAACCTTATTAATAATTGAATACGTGTGAAGACCGTTTTCAGAATTTTGCCAGTACTCCTGCCAGTCTTGAATTTTTTCTTTCTTTAGTTGAGAATTCAGATATGATAAAGGATAATTTAAGGGGTAATGTAAGACATTACATAACTATATCATATTTTACGTAATTTATATTTTAGTGGAGACAGCTAGTGACCGAGAAATGTGAAAAATATACGAGTGACGGCCAGTTTTGTCCCCATTGCTGTAAGAGAAATTCCTTTAGGGAGTACTTTTGAAACGAAATCGACCCGAATTATCGTTTTAGTACAAGAGAAACAATGAAAATCTTGTGCAGTCACTCCTTTAACATCGCGCTGGTAGCAAACTCGCGAACATCGGCTCACACTTCTCATTTTATGGTCACAATGAAAACCACTGAGACATTTGTACAGAACGCATCCATTGGTTTAACATTAAATTTTAGATACTCTATGCTCAGAGTGGAAGCTCTTAACACCAACTTTTGTTTTGCATGAAAAATTTGATTTGATTTTCGCTTTTGAGACACAAAAACGTGTTTGAATTGAAATACTGCCGTTTTATTACTTAAATGTGAATAAATATACTCAGTTTCAACACTATTACAGTTTTATTTATAAGATGTCCGATTATTATTATTATTATTTTAAATTCTTGAATTATTTCAAATCGCATTAATTCAAAATTGTCATAATTTCAACCCTAGTAAGATAAAAAAGGATACCAAATATAACACGTAATCTGATAATAAATTTAATATTGAAAATAACATGATTATCTCTATTCTTAATGCGCATGCATGTATTTCTTCACTAACAAACCGAAACAGTCTTGTTTTCAACTTTTAGTAGCAATTGATTTCTTAAAAATTTCCAAGAAATTCAGCGCAAAATAATTTGACTCCCGTTTCTAAGGATTTTTTTTTTCTAGTAGCAAGCACGAAACCTTTGACAAAGTTTATTTTTGTTTTATTTTTATTTACCTTCTAAAATATATTGTAGAGACGTATGAAGTTATTTTTAAAGACAAAAAAAGAAGACATAGCAAATTATATGTCGATATTATTTTTATTTAAAGAAATTCGCAGTAGCAATCGGATTTCATGTATTTAAATTTTTGCAGTCCGCTGCAAAAAATATTTTATTTTACAGATCATCCTTATCAATCACTCTAAAAATGACATTTTCAAAAAAAAAAAAAAAAAAAAAAAAAAAACACTCAAATCTGAGCATGTCGCAAAGTCAAACTGCTCCGAATCAAAATTACTCTCTGAAAACATGTACTCACTCAAGAATAAAACATCATGTGCTCATATTTAAGTATGTCTATGTTTCAAAAATGAGTATGAACTGACTTCTATGTGCTCATTTTTGAGTATTTCCATGTTTCAAAAATGAGTTTGAACTGAACCTAATCCTTTGTGAGTATGTCCATGTTTCAAAAATGAGTATGAACTGACCTCTATATGCTCATTTTTTAGTATTTCCATGTTTCAATATTCTGAGTATTTCTTGTATTTCAAAATTTAAAACATTGGGTCGTCCTATTTTAAACAAAAAGTTTCATAAAAAATGAAAACATCGATATACTCATGTGTGAAAGTGTCATTTTTCTCAGTGATGAGTTATATATGTTTGAAATATGGGGTTATCATAAAGGAATCAGATTTAAAAAAATTATGTTCTTAAAACTATTAAAATTTTTTTAATAAATACTGTATGAAAAAAGAGGAAAAACATTCCAAGTTTTTTTTTTTTTTTTTTTTTTTTTTTTTTAGTTACAAATGTTTAATCTGTGAACTTTTCGCAACACGAAAAACATCCATTCTGCAATTAAGTTCGTTCCAAACATTTTGTAGTTTTACGCTGTCAACGAATCTCAATGTAGCACTGATGAGTTCTTTAAGTTCTTTGGGTGTTTTTGGAGATGGTGGTTCATAAATAAGATCTTTGAAGCACCCCCACAAAAATAAATGACATGGCGTAAGATCCGGAGATCTTGGTGGCCATGTGAATAAGAGTAAATCATCGTAACCCGCACCTCCAATCCAGCATTGAGCGTCGGAAAAAAAACTTTGAATGTTTTTATTTATTTTCATACATAACTTATTCTAATATGTCTAATAATTTCGATAATATATTTGTTTTGAAATCGGGCCATTCATTTAAGCTAACACTGTACTTGAAACTATATTATTTAATACAGCGGTCTCACGTTAATGGGTTCCCACTTAAAACGTATCTCTGACTAATGAGGACAATTTCGTTTTCTCTATCCATTCATGTGGACAGTCGTTTTTGACGTATTGATTAGGCAGTATTAAAACTTGTCTTGTATATTATTTCTCCAAAAGCAAAATTTGGTGTAACTTTGGTTATTGAGATACCTAAAAATTGTCAGTGACAGTGATAAAGAGAAAAAAAAAAACGTAACACTTCCCAAAATCGTAATAGTTTAAAAACTATCAACGACTATTCACACATAGTACCAATCAAAATATGATGTAATAGACCTAACCGTGTTGAAATCGAAACTTGTTTTGTACATTATTTCTTTAGAAGCAAAAGTTGGTGTAACTTTGGTTATTGTGATGTAAAAAAAAATCAGTGACAGTGATAAAGAGAAAAAAAAGCTACACCTCCAAAATCGTAATAGGTTAAAAAATTCCTATCGACTATTCCCTTATAGTACCAATCAAAATGTGATGTAATAGACCAAACCATGTTGAAAAACTGAAACTTGTTTTGTACCTTATTTCTTAAAATGCAAAATTTGGTGTAACGTTGGTTATTAAGATATAAAAAAATTGTCAGTGACAGTGATAAAGAGAAAGAAAAAGGAACACCACCAAAATCGTAATAGGTTAAAAGAATTCCCAACGACTATTCACTTATAGTACCAATCAAAATGTGATGTAATAGAACAAACCGCGTACGAGATTACTTTAATTAGTAAAATTATGTAAGTATAGCAATTTATTTGCATATTTTGTTCCTGGGTAATGTATTCGTTTGCATTGACAATTTGGTGAAGCCCAGTAACTTAGTTTGCAGCGCGCCTCGCTACCATGGTAGGGGTCCAGAGTTCGACTCCCGAATTCGATAAGTTCCACTTCACCTTTCATCCTTTCTGGGTTGATAAAATTAGTACCAAATTTGCTTGGGAACTAAACACCGAGGGTTCTGCGTTGGGATGACCACTTGACCGTGACATATGCTGGGCCTGCCTCAAGACCCATTTTCTACTAAATAAGCGAAGTTACTTAATGGGTAACAGCTCCACAGAGTTTAGTTTATTGATAAATAGTCATTAACTTGCTTTTTTTATATTACTACTTTAATAAAAAAGTTGTTTCCTTTACCATAAAGTTTGTAACTTGATTAATTTCTGTCAAAAACTGAATTCTATTTATTATTAGGAAGCAAGGGATTATTTTACACTGTTTAAATTACTTCAATCGTGTAATGCGAAGTTCGGTAACAAGGACAAAAAATACCCCTTTGGAAGTCCTTAGAAAGGAGGGTTCACGGTATGCCCTAAAACATGTAAAAACATAATGATCTATAACGGAATCCTGTTTTAAAAGAAAATATTTTATAGTTACGACGCGACGGAAGGATTAGCATATAATTATATCTGATAAGATAGAACTAACTAAAACGGAATTTTTTCCGGTGCTTAGCGATTTCGTTTCCGCAATTTTACTATATTATATATTTATTATTGATATTTAGCATAAAAAGAATATTTCTTGAAATTGCATTTGTCGTATTATAGAATAGAGATTATTGAAAAGTATGCGAGTAATTTTACTTCAAATAAATTGATTGTATTCAAATGTTTCTGAAGAAGGGATAAAATGCTATTAATATTTTGCATTGAAATTGCATTTCTCGTATTATAGAATAGAGATTATTGAAAAGTATGCGAGTAATTTTACTTCAAATAAATTGATTGTATTCAAATGTTTCTAAAGAAGGAATAAAATGCTATTAATATTTTGCAAATTTAACAAAATATATTATTATCACCACTGCTTGCCCTTTCATGTTTTGGAATTTAGTATATTCTTGTTTCAACCGAAAGATAGTGCCAAGGCATACTTCATCGATAATTCATTTAAATTTTTATGTTTTTGTCCGTTAGACGGTGCTACTGCATGTTTTCTGCTTGTGGTTGGTTGGAACGATGTTTGATGGTTAACCTAGTGAACTTTTTTAATTTGTGGACGGCTTGTCTTTCTCCTTTTAAACTTTAGAAGCAATGTAACAACTATTTCCTGAGGATGGTCATAAATGACGGCTGAAACGTTGATGGTTTTAATTTGATTTTACTGTTTGTGTAGTTTTAACTTTAAGATATTTTTAAACATGATTTACTAAATTGTGATATTTTATACTCACGTCATTATAGTGATATTATTATCGTTGTCATTTCCACTGCATAATTTTCATAATATATCGATACTATTTTTTTAATGCTATATTCACTTTTTTCATTAGCGAACAACGAAAATGCTTAATTCTTTTTTGTTTTCTCTATTTAGCAATTGCTAAACTGCAAGAAAATGACATAAATATGTATTTTAAATTATAAACATTAAATTTCTATTTCATAATCTCAAAACTTAGAAAATTGTAAATTTTATCATTTTATAAGCTTGAGATTAACTGAAAAGTAGAATTAAAACGTGTTGCGTGTAATATCGAATAAAAGAAAATTTAAATAGGACGTAATAATTTTATAGCACTTTTCAGAAATGGGCTTTTTATAATGTTGAAATAATGCAAAAAAAAAAAAGCACTAAATTAATCTTCTTAAATAAGATTTATTGGTTTTAATTTTTTTATCAAATAATCAAGCTATGTAATTTCAACCACTTTGGATATTATATTTCATTGAACATTCATCTTTATTAACATCAGGCCTGATGACAGATAACAATTTTAATTGTTGATGTTGATTAATGAATGGATTAATGATTTTATCATCGACGGGTATGAAAAGCATTCTTCAATAAAATTATACCAAGTAGATTTAAGATAACATTATAAGATGCACTTTTGGGTACGGTGAACTTTTGTCACTGAATTTTAAACCTTCTTTTCTTAAACCGTTTTAAACATTCTAACAGAAATGTAACTTTTTTTTTTGGTTAGAATGTTTTGAAATTTGTTGAATTGGTGATTATCCACATTTTATCTTCTTATATACTCAATAAATTATTAACAGGATTTTACTTTAACTCTCTTATTTGTTTTCTATTCATTTGTCATATTTATTGTACTTCAACCTACTTAAACTGTAAAAACATATGCCGCTCGTAATCTTCAGAATTTCATTTAACAAAGAATGGTCTTCAGATTATATAACTATATTTAAATATAACTGTATATCTATAATTAAATTATATTAGTTTTTACCGACTAATACGCAGCTAAATAATTCAATAAGTATCAAATGTTTTTTTTATTTCATTTCATAGGCTTTCTAAAAAATACTATTAGAAAAAGTGACAAGATTTTCATTCAATCATGACAGAAAGATGAATAATCAATTTATAAATAATTGTGAATTTTGTTTTTTACACCTTCTATCGCATCATAGATGTCAAAGAAATTAGTTTATTGCGTATAGATTGATAACAGAATTTTAAAATTTTTACAATGTTAATATTAACTATTTTTTATTTTTTAGAAGAGACCGGGGCTTATTGGCCCATTATTTTTTCATTTTATTAAATTTTTATTTTTTTTGTTTGTACACTCAGCGCACCTTAAAGGATATGCGAAAATTTGAACAATATTAATTAATAATTTCTATACAAAGCTCTGCAGGACATCAAGTCACTGGGCCAAGCTGCCCCATCGAACGGAGTAGACTGGCCCTCTAAATTGATTCGATTTTCGGATTACTAACGGAAATGAAAAAAAAAAACATAAAATATCAAATGTAATTTTAATTCGGTATATAAAAGATACAAGTCATACGAAAAGATATTTTTTTAACTTAACTACTGCCTTTATCGAAATCTTTCTCATCATCACAATGAATGCAAACATAAAATATCGTGTCGCAGTGACACCACGGCATAATGAATCCACTCTTTTCCTAATTTACTATTTTTGAATGTTTTAAAACAGCGAAAAAATAGGAAATCTTTTTTTCTCACCGTTTTCTTCGTCACTGGATGGATCTACTACTTCCTGAATTGATATCTTGTTCAATTTCACTTCAAGTACAGCAGCTTTCATTTCCTCTTCTAGAACCTATCTTCTGTCTGTTGTTCTAACATAATTAAGAGCAATCGTGGCAGGTAGAGATGATGCTCTAGCAGGCCTTAGACAAAATGTAAATTGGTGCCAATATTAATGCAAGTTACTTTTAAAGAAATCTTAAATGATATCTCTTACAGTTGTTTTAATAACAGAGAAAACAATAAACTAATACAATAATTTTATAATAAAGTTTCTGGAAATAAACTTTCCTAAACTTCCTAGCATTCAAAAAAACAATTAGTTCTCGAGTCAATTTACATTACACCATTTTTTCGTCAGCTATTTACGCAATAAGAGAAACAATTCTTTTGTAAATTTAGATAAGTTCTGAAGTTTAGATTACACAAAAGAGAAATTGTTATAATATTAATATTAATTTTATTATTAATATTCTTTATAAATTCGGTCTCCTCCGATTTATGGGCCAATACATTTGTCTTATTTGCCTATTAGTTAATACAGCCTTGCCCAGTAACACACATATTTATGCAATATATTTACTTTTATAGTCTTGTGAATGTAGGAAACAAACTCTTGAACTGCAGGGCATGTATAGCCTAGTGGGCCGAATTAAATGGGTCAATTTGCCTCATATCACCATTTTGTATTTTAATCGTCGTTTCAAAATATTATTTTAATATTTTTTAAATTGTTTTTGAAAGTTCTAAATTGTTAATATTAATTATTTTGAATAATTTATATATTAGGGGAGATCAGGACTTATTGGCAAATTATATCGTCAATATATATTTTATTTTAAATTTTATTAAAGTTTTTATTTATTTTTGTTTGTATAATCAGCGCACCTTAAAGGATAACCATGTATGATAATGTTGGCGACGTGGGCCGAATTAAGTGGGCCAACTTGCCTCATATAGCCATTTTGGTTTATGATTGTCGGAATCAAAATATTCTGTTAATATTTTTAAAAATCAGTAGGTAGAAAATAAGCTCAGAACAACGATCTTTTATATTGCTATTCACCAAAATTAAACTTAAATTTAGAAACAAGTAAGAAACGGTTATTTATAAATGCAAAAAAAAAAAAAAAAATTATACCTGAGTGAAAATTTTAAGTGGCTTTGTTTGATTGTTTCTTCACTTCTGACGCTGTTGTAGGTGAATGAAGACGTGATAAGACACGTGTTACTTAGCTAGAATGACATCTACTGGATAGTTTTAAAAATATCGCTGATTGGCCACCGTGCCCCTGTGGCCAACATGCCCTATCTCACTTATATATGTCATAAAAATAATTGGTTTAAGCTATCGTTTTGAAATCAAAAATTTTAATATATTTTGTATCTTTTTACAAACATCAATTATTTTGTTACTAATTTAGTTTATTATATTTTCCTTAAAGACAATCGTTTTACTGAAAGACTAATTTATGCAATAATATACAAAATATTTATGTTTCCAGATAAACATCAACATATAATTTAATAAAATGTTTTCAGATAGCTTCAAACAACTTCATAAATATCATTAATAAGAATGGCAAAACATAGAAAAAATATGATCAAAAAGCAAAGTTAATTACTAGAGAAACATTTATTTAACTTGCGTAAATACGATTAGAATATTAACGTCAAAAATGCATTAACTAAAACAACGTGTCGCATACTTAAAAACTTCTTCATTAAGAGAAATTACGCTAACATAACATTTTAGAGCCATCTGCCACCTAATGCTTTCTAATTACATTATGGCGGAGAAGGTATTGCGTTGTGAGCAGCAATTTGCATATAATACTTATTTATCTAATTATAATTAGTTAACTTGCGTAAAAAATATGAATTTCTTGATTATTTATACTGATGAAATCAGTTATTTCTAAGATTGACTTTATGTATTAGACATGTATTAAAGATAAATGAATGTATCAACTATACCTAAATCTTCGAATAGATACTTAAGTTCTTACATACGTTCTGAACTTTCAAAAAATCGATTTTCTTCTGACGGAAATTAAATAATTATAGTGTGTAGAATTATGAGCAAAAGAGATTTAAAGTGATATCTCAATTATTTAGAATTTCAATGTTTTTGAGTTCATACATTTATACATACATACATATACACAGAGTGATTATTAAAAAATTATCCCGATATATGAGCTGCTAGCTATCATACCGTTGACAGAAACTGAATGAAATTTTGGTTGAAAGTATTTTGAGGTATGTGCTCAAGAATCATAAGACAAACGACAGTTAAACACTAACATTTACGGTTACAGTGATAAATTTTCGAAAATTGCAAATTGCAGCATCAACTTTATGTCAATGGAATGCAATCTCCTTAGTGAAAATCATAAAAAACGTTGGAACATTACCTGTATCACAAAAATCGTCATCGCTACACAGATTAAAAAGAAAAGTGAAAACAACTAATAAGGACAAAGAAGCCACAGAAAGCAAAACATTTTATTGTTAAGTGCTACTCACCATCTACCGCATCCTGTCATCGTGTGTGAAGGAGATAACGTGGAAAATGGAAAATTTGTGAAACAACAATAAAATTCTTTGTTTTCTGTTGTTTGCTTTCTATTGCATAATTAACTATGTTTTCAATTCTTAGATTACCAACACTGATATATAACACACATATAAAATTATATATTACAAATATAATTACATATAGGTTTATAATTATAAATTTTAATTTGGTAACATTGAATGCAAGGTGGAAAATAAATGTGTCCCATCCATCCCTGCTGCGGGGATGATTGGGACAAAGAAGAAGTTTTTTTTTAATTTCATAGTATATTTCTATACAATAATAATATTGAATAAATATTGTGAATAAGATGTAGTCAAACACCTAATGTATGAAATGGGATATATAATATTGATAATAACTTAAATAAAATATTTAAAATAAATATTTTTGTGAAAATGTCCCATTTATTCCCCATCTCCCCTATATAAATATAGAAGGACTGTATATGTATATAGAGAGAGATGAGGGGCACGTGATTTTCTGAAGTGTGCACAAAACTGTATTGCACCTTTGGAAAGAGAAAAAGAAGAAATATTTCAAACTGTATACATGAATTATGCAACATTTTCCAATTTTAAGTATATACATTTCAGAATGGTGTGAGTAATGAGATAGGTTATATCATGTATTCTGAATTTAGCTATTACCTTCACTTCATGTTCTTTAATTGCAATATTTTTTCTGTGCAATTCATATTCACTGATATATGTATTGCTGAACAGCTAGTTTGCAAACGAATATAAAATTGTTTAATTTTTGGAAACATAGTTCTACGATTGCTTATATCACTCAAGTTCAACATATTTCTTAAAGAATCAACAATTTATCCTCCATAAAAACATTCCTTAAATTCAAATATTTTTTCACGGCAGGTCAAATTATCCGGCAAAGCAGATGAAATTTTCTTCAGGGTTGTGAGTTAATAAGAGGTAGACTTTTGACACATCCGCACAGATTTTCACACAATTTTCAATCGTTGACTTTTCAATACAGTTTCTTTTTCTTTCCCTTCTGGGAGCAAATCTATATCTCATAATCTATCTGGTCAGTAAACATAACGTTTAGCTAGCTATTAATTTCGAAAAATAAAAATGTAGCGGGAGCATTTTTTTTCAAATCTACCCATTGATTTCCCCAGTTGAGAAAAACCATATCTCTGGGTTTTATAAGCCCTTACCTACCCCCTTTCCCTTTTCCAACTCAATTCAATTCCAACTCAATACAGTTTCTTTTTCTCTCCCTTCAGGTAGCAAATCTATATCTCATAATCTATCTGGTCATTACACATAACATTTAGTTAGATACTTAATTTCAGAAAATAAAAGTATAGTGGGAGCGTTTTGTTTTTCAAATCTAACCACTGATTTCCCCAGTTAAGCAAAACCAGATCTCTGGGTTTTATAAGCCCTTACCCATCCTCTCTCTCATTTTTCCAACTCCATTCTTGGATGTTCTACATATTAAAAAAAAGCAACGATATGGTTTTAAATGAGCAATTTAACGTAAATAAAAAATTGTATTAAATTATGGCAATAACTAGTTCGTTTAAACTACTAGTTCATCTTACTGTTGCAAAAAAGTAATTTTGCGATATGAACTAGTTTTGCTAAAAGTATTTTTACTAAAGGAATTCTATTGTTACACTGCAAACGAGGGAATCAATTACTACATTATCTTCTTAATAAAAATAACACTTTTATTTAAAAAAAGAGGAAATTATTTTACAATTTTTTCTTTTACTGATATACATTTTAAAACAACTGTAATTAAAAAAATAAAAATAAACAGTTTGCATGTTTTTCTTCAAAACACAGTTGATGTATTGAATATTTTAACATTTGTTATGTTCGATATGTACTTTTCCTAAAAATATTTTAGAAGTTTAACAGAAAAATAATATAACAATAAAATATCAGTAAAAACCAGTACATTAAAAAAAAAAAAAAAGATTCTGTAATCCATCAATTTCTGAATCAATCAATGAATCAAATATGAGTCAATTACTACATTATCTTCTTAATAAAAATTACAATTTTATTTAAAAAAAGAGGAAATTATTTTACATTTTTTTTCTTTACTGATATACATTTTAAAACAACTGTAATTAAAAAAATAAACAGTTTGCATGTTTTTTTAAAACACAGTTGGCGTATTGAATAGTTTAACATTTGTTATGTTCGATATGTACTTTTCCTAAACATAGTTTAGAAGTTTAGCAAAAAAATAATATAACAACAAAATACCAGTAAAAAGCAGTGCATTTTTTTTAAAAAAGATTAATAGATTCTGTAACAGAAAGTTCAGTTATTTATCAATCTCTCAAGATATAATAGTCTTAAAATGCTGTAGACTTGGTAACTTTGGTAATTATAGGAGAAAATCATTCTTTTCCACTCAATGAAAATAGATGAGAGGCAATTTTCGAACGTTTTTTAATTAAGACGGAGTTTCTAAAAGATTGATAAAGGTGCGAAGGTTAATTTCTTAATGTCATTAATTAGATTTCTTTTGAGTGAAAATTTCTATGAAATAAAGTTTATAATAGATTGCACAAATATTTTGAATTAATTTTTCAATTAATTTACAGCAGTGAATATACGCCATTGTTGAATATTTAACATGTGAAATATGTGAAATTGTTTTCAAATTGTTCACAAAGCATAAAACCGACAGTGTTAAAAAATGCCCAGTCTGGATATTGAATCTGGATACTTGGAATAACGCTCAATGCTCTACCATTTGGCTACGAGGACGATACCCAGTCTGGCACCTCTCACTGTAATATGTCGGAAAGGCTGCAGCTAGCAGCAAGATGAAAAAGTCTCTTAGAGCACACAACCTTACAGAGTTGCCGAATGAAATGTTTGCATACAGTTGTGTTTTAGGGTGAGCGCAGTGGATATTAACTTCACTCGAAATAAACAAAAGCAATTGGGCGAGATACATATAATGTCAATCCAAGTAGAAACAACTACTTTTATTATTTGACAGAGAGTAAATGCTATCTGCAAAAATACATCTGTGCTGTGTCTGCGATAGTGGAAATTTTAATCTTTCTTTTTTTTATCTGCAGAAAAGTGTGATATGAGTTAATTATGTAAATACAACAAAGCGTGCATTCAAAAGAAGAGGAAAAGATTGATTTTAGCTAACGAAAAATACCGGGAATAAATATTGTTAGATAACTAGGAATAAGTTTATGTTTAAAATAAGATTTAATAAAAATTATTATCATTTGACATTATTACAGAATGTTATTTAAATATTTAAAATATAATACGTGAAGTTTAGAATCTCCGTACACGGGTCTTAGGTTACGCAGCTCCACCATAATGAGTAAGATTAATACGTACTATTTCATTTCTATTTGAAAGGTATATTTTATACCTCTGGTGCGTAAATAAAATTTGTAGATGAAAGAGGTTTCTACTTTTACTAATTCACAACATATAAAAAATCCAATTCAAAACCATACTATATAACTGCTCATTGAATTGAGTGACATAATAATGGGGGCTCTATTTCTTTTTTATAAGACTCTGATCGAAGATTCCAAACAAAATAACACTTCCTTGCTAACTCTTATGCATGCAAGATTTTTGAATGAGAATTAAGACATTCCATTTACGCTTCTAGATATTGGCAATATTTCTTTTTCAGATTTCTTTCTCATTGTGAAACTTGTAGAGTCTGTTATAATTAGTTAAGAAAGAATATTTTTACTGTTTCCAACTGACAACATAGCAAAAAAATCCATTTCAAAATCATAATAGATAATTGCATACTAAATTGAAGGGCATAATAATGAGAGCTCTATTTCGTTTTTTGCAACAACCTGATTGATAATTCCAAACGAAGTAGCACTCCCTTGTAATCTCTTATGCATACAGGTATTTTGAATGAGAATTAAGAAATTCCATTTACGTTTCTAGATATCGACAATATTTCTTTTTCAGATTTCTTTCTCATTGTGGAACTTGTGGAGTCTGTTATAATTAGTTAAGAAAGAATATTGTTACTGTTTCCAACTGACAACATAGCAAAAAAATCCATTTCAAAATTATAATAGATAATTGCATACTAAATTGAAGGGTATAATAATGAGAGCTATATTTCTTTTTTTGCAATAACCTGATCGATGATTCCAAACGAAGTAGCACTCCCTTGTAATCTCTTATGCATGCAGGAATTTTGAATGAGAATTAAGACATTCCATTTACGTTTCTAGATATTGGCAATATTTCTTTTTCAGATTTCATTCTCATTGTGGAACTTGTAGAGTCTGTTATAATTAGTTAAGAAAGAATATTTTTACTGTTTCCAACTGACAACATAGCAAAAAAATCCATTTCAAAATCATAATAGATAATTGCATACTAAATTGAAGGGCATAATAATGAGAGCTCTATTTCGTTTTTTGCAACAACCTGATTGATGATTCCAAACGAAGTAGCACTCCCTTGTAATCTCTTATGCATACAGGTATTTTGAATGAGAATTAAGAAATTCCATTTACGTTTCTAGATATTGACAATATTTCTTTTTCAGATTTCTTTCTCATTGTGGAACTTGTAGAGTCTGTTATAATTAGTTAAGAAAGAATATTGTTACTGTTTACAACTGACAACATAGCAAAAAAATCCATTTCAAAATCATAATAGATAATTGCATACTAAATTGAAGGGCATAATAATGAGAGCTCTATTTCGTTTTTTGCAACAACCTGATTGATGATTCCAAACGAAGTAGCACTCCCTTGTAATCTCTTATGCATGCAGGAATTTTGAATGAGAATTAAGACATTCCATTTACGTTTCTAGATATTGGCAATATTTCTTTTTCAGATTTCATTCTCATTGTGGAACTTGTGGAATCTGTTACGATTAGTTAAGAAAGAATATTTTTACTGTTTCCAATTGACAACATATAAAAAAATCCATTTCAAAATCATAATAGATAATTGAACACTGAATTCAATGACATAATAATTAGATCTTTATTACTTTTTTTAGAACACCCTGATCGATGATTCCAAACAAAATAGCACACCCTTGCTAACTCTTATGCATACAGGAATGTTTAATGAGGATTAAGACATTCCATTTAGATTTCTGGATAATGAAACTATATCTTTTTCAGATTTCTTTCTCATTGTGGAACTTGTGGAAACTGTTACAATTACTTAAGAAAGAATATTTCTACTGTTTCTAATTGACAACATAAAAAAAATCCATTTCAAAATCATAATAGATAATTGGGCACTGAATTGAATGATATAGTAATGAGAGCTCTATTTCTTTTTTTACAGCACCCTGATCGAGGATTGCAAACAAAACTACCACCCCCTTGTAACTGTTATGTATAGGAATTTTGAATGAGTATTAATCCCTTGAGGGGCGGTGGTATATATTATATACCACCTAATTTTAATCCGATTCGAACCAGAAACTTTGATTTAAATTTTACTTTTTTAACTTTAAAGGGAAAAAGGTTGAAAAATTGCTTTTCCTTATTTTGAACTAAATTCTTTTGTAAATTTCGGTAGGAATTCAACGTTACAAGAACACAATTACTTGTCCCTGAAAGGGTTAAGACATCCCATTTATGTTTCTTGATATTGGCAATATTAGTTTTTCAGATTTCTTTCTCATTGTGGAACTTCTGGAAACTGTTACGATTTGTTAAGAAAGAATATTTCTACTCTTTCCAATTGACAACATAGGAAAAATCCATTTCAAAACCATATAGATAATTGACACTGAATTGAATAACATAATAATAATAGCACTATTTCTTTTTTTACAACATCCTAATTGATGAATCCAAACAGAACTACCACCTCCTTGATAACTGTTATGTATACAGGAATTTTGAATGAGCATTAAGATATTCCATTTCGGTTTTTGAATATTGGCAATATTAATTTTTTAGATTTCTTTCTCATTATGGAACTTAAAAACAATATCAAATAAACAGTTGCGATTAGCTAAGAAAGAATATTTTTATCGGTCATAATCCGAATAATTTATTTTATAATATTTTGTTTGTGTCTGAGATTAGTTTTTATTTTATTTTGTTTACTTTATAAACAGACAAATAGCAAAAACTATTTTCTAAAAGATTATTTTTTAATTATTTATTGATTAAATTTTAGTTATTATTTTTTTATAATTTTTTATGATTTTTTAATTATTTACTGAATTATACAGTAATTATCAAAATGATGAACGAAATAATGCAGAAAAGTATATAATAGACAGTTTTAATCAACAATGTATGCAAAAAATATGTATTTAATAGATTCTATTTGAACATAAAAACTACATTAATACTTCGTAATAACCTAAGGGAATATCTTTAAAGTCTCTTTAACAATTTTAAGCAGACGATCTTAAGTATTAATTATTCATTTTAATGAAAAGTTAAATATTAAATACAATTTTAATATCTTAATTAAACATTCTTACAGGATATATTTATTATAAATTCAAAGGACTTAAGCTGCTGAAAACGAGTATTAAGACAGCCGAAAGGCCCATAAAAATTCACAAACGATGTTAATAAATGAAAATCACAGAGCAAAAGAAAACAAATCAGCAGGAATTTGAAAAGTAATTAAAGTTCAAAAGATAAATTTGTTTGTAATTATTTAAAACTCGCGTTAATTTTAACGAGCGACATATTTATTATCAGTTAGGTTTTAATGATAACCATTTTATTGGAAATAAATTCCTAATGGAGGATTTTTAATTTTTAATTTTCGTTTTATGTATTTCCGAAAATTTAGTTAATACATTAAAGGAAAACTTTATAGCTGTAAAATACTTAATTAATGAAAAATCGCAATAATTTTCTTGCTTGACAAATAATTGTCTTGTTTTATAAATAATTGCCTAAATTTTATGAATGGATTTTACAGACTTCTTTATAAGAGACATTATTTTATTATAAATATCTGAAAAGTTCATATGAAAATAATTTTCGAATATCTAACTTAAAGATGGCATATAATGTAATATTTTACATTGCTTATTATAGTAAATTACATATATGGAAAATATCTCATAAATATATAACCTATGAAGAAATCTCATAACACCAATAATGAACAAATTTTAAAGACACATGATCATGCGAAAGAAAAATTTAAGAAAAATATTATTTAATCATGCAATAGAACAAAATAGAATAGAGAAATATGATGAAGAAAAATAAATTTAAAGCGACACGTGAGCGTATATTTATCAGTTGGCCAGAACATTCACGTGTCGCTGAAAATGCATTTTTTTCATATAAGAGTTTAGCAAAAATGTTGATATAGATATATATATATATATACAGTGGTGTACCAAAATTAGGAACGGGACTTTCTTTTTAAAATGTCATGTTGTGTAGAAGTACTCCAAATCAATACAGATAGTTCCACATTATCCCCAAGATGTAAGATTATGAAAAAAGTGAACAAGATTTCCACAAAAGGAATCCAAACGATACAAAAAAGTAGATTCCAGCACCAACTGGAAACAAGACAGAAATGGCCATGTGACAGGTGGCAGGCAATAAAAGTCCTGTCTTTAGTAAGGGATATAGTGACACCAGAGTTGGCTGCAAGATTAGAATCCAACGCATACATGACGAGTACAAGGTTGTCAATGAGCTGTTCAGGGATCGAGGCCCGTTCCTCTTGTAGCGCCAATCGCAGCTCAAGAATCGTAGATGGTGGCTGGTGACGTGCAAGCGTCTCCCGCAAGTGTCTCACACGTGTTCGATTGAAATTTGGTTTCAGATTTTTCGGACCAATGCATACGCTGGGTATTCTCTCTCAGACAGCTCTTCTACGGTGACTGTATAGTGTACAACGAGATGTAGCGTTGTTGTCCATGTCGAGGAACTGGTGATACATAGCATCTCCAATAAGACAAACGTGAGGATAAGGAGAACCTCGGTACAGTTGCGAGCACCACTGACTGAACTTTCTTGCAATATGTGTAGGTCAATACGGCTACCAAGCGTGATACCTTCCCAAACGAGAACTCCGTTACCTCCTAACATGTCCCTTTTGATGATGTTGTCGATGGATGGTTTCCATGTATACTCCATGTATAAATCCAGAATCGCTAATCAGACTAAAGCGGATTTCATCCGTAAAGAACACTCGACTCCACTGCTGATCTCTTCAGTTATTGCGTGCCTGGAACTACAGAAAACAACGTCTCCTCCCGGCGTTAAAGGCACATACCATACTGGTCAACAGTCAAATAAACCATCTTTCGGTAACCCCTCTGGCTATGGTAAAACGCGATATAGGATGTCCAGTAGTCTGTTGCATGAGTTTCGCGATTTCTCCCGTTGTCGGTCATCTGCCCGTTCTCGTCTGTAGAACAAGTAACCGGTCGTATTCTACCGTAGTTGCTCATGTAAGACCACTATTAAACCCTCTGACAGCTGTTACTGTCGTTTGAAATGCTCTCCAAGCTTGTGACACAATGCTGTGAGCGATCGCGAGCTCCTCGGTCACACTAGTCTCTATACGACATTCTTCTAACTTCCCAATGATTCTACTTTGTGTAAAATCACAAAGATGTTGTCTACAGGATTGTCAGACTAAGGCAGCAGTTAGACGTCGTACAAACTGATCGACATCGTTCAATAGCTTTCACAGAAATGCTGAGCATTTACCGTGAGCATGCTTTATACCCTTCTAAAACTCTCATAATAAGGCATGCTGCATTATGTGAATGTCTCACCGTACCTCATCCTAGCTGATCTCCTGGTTTTTTTTCTTTCCACTGTTATGTTAATTTCTTCCTTTCGTATTTAATGTTTGCTTAGAACAGAGATATTAATATATTTTCATCTATTTTGAATCCAGATATTTTTCCCTGGAGGAATTTATGTTTCTCTGGGTGAACATAATAGAGCTCTGACTGTGTATGGGGGGAGGGTCACTCTTAAACAAATAAATAGAATATCCAAGCTCTTCCATGGGAAACATTTTTAAGTTCTTGGAGAGAAACTGGAGCACCTAAATTTAAAAGAGAGTAAAATTAGGGTAAACAAGCGTCATGTGTCGAGTGATAAAAAACATAAAGAAGGCATTACTGACGATTTTTGGAACAGCCTGCATAAATTTCATTTTACATCTACTGAAATTATAGTACGTACATCATTATACATTCTTGAATTGGATTGTCTTTAAACCTTTGAATACTTAAATCTAAAAACTAGATAGCATTCAAAATACGGGAAGCGCCCGAATGCTGAAATATGCTGGGGGATTTTTTCTCCCCCTTTCTTCTGTCTGTCTCTTGTCAGAAACACAATAACAAGGCAGCTATATTCGAAAGTGGAACCTCCCTAAGATCACTTGTACAAAAGGCTCCCCACACGTGGATTGGAATAGTTCCCTACTCTGTGACAATAGTTGTATTTTATTTTATTTTGAGAAAATACAACACCTCTTATTCAGGCGGTCTCGCAGTAGTTCACGTGGCCGGGTGTTTTGGGCGGTTTAATAGCGAAAGGGTTTTAAACCTTCTACTTTGATGACTATTTTAAATATCTAATAAGTATTTTCTTAGACATTATCAGATTCCTGGAAACATTATTGAATTCTCCATGAAAAAATATGTAGCTCTGTAGAGCTGTTGTAAAATCACGGGGGAAGGAGTATGTTACCCTCCTGGGTCATCAGTGAGCATATTATGGTTGGAGACTTATTCCCCAACTCCTCCCCCCCCCCGAATGCATTGACGACTTTGAGGCATCCACTATTGTTATCAAGCAGTGATGAATGCAGACATTTTAACGTTATGAATAGTAGGAGTTATGATTTAGGCCCCTTACATTTAATTAATTTTTATACTAGAGTTTTAAAAAAATCTATTATTTTATAATTTTTGTAAAAAAACTTTAAAATGGCATTTTTGTATTTTCGATTAAATTTTTTCTTAATTCTGGCGAGTCTTCAACATTACAGCAATTTCATTACATGATAAAGATAAGATATTAATCGAAGGAGTTATTTATTCTCCTTGGAAAGGAGTATTATTATAATTAGGGGTAAATTTACAATTTTTAAGCGAGTTACCCATTTTTTTCAGTCCGTATATACACATGTATTCTGCAACACAGAAAGTATGCACGTCTATATACGCTTTCATACTTTACTTTATGAGGCTTAAAACATATAATCTCTTAATAAATTAAAAAATGGTAAAATATATACACACATTGTTAAATTGACGTATCACTTTAAAATATACAGAAATTACATTAAAAACAAATATCTACAAATTCAACCAGCAACTGAGGCCACTATCAAGATAAAAGTCCATCACAAGATGTTTCTGACTACACTGACGTCGAGAATTCCAAGATACGAACACGACCAATCAGCTTCAACTTAACTAAACTCTATACCTGACAGCCAACGCCACTATTAACTGAAACTATTACTAAATACCAAACTGAAGGAATAAACTGAGAATAATAATAATAATAAAGTTAATATTGGCGTAGACGGTCTGGCTATATTCTTGTTGTACATGAAGTTTATCAGAGTGCTATTGTCTATTGGCAATGTTTTAAAATATTATTTCAACATGACTAGCATGTAGGTGTGCTGCAGTTGACATTTTCACGTTGTTGCACATTTTGAACTTTAAAAAAATGGGGGGTGGGAGCATTACTACCACGGCAATTGATGCAACGAAAGAACATATGACAAAATATAGAATAGAAAATTCAAATTATTCCTTAACAAGACAGGTACCCTTCGAACTTACAAAATACTTGAAATAGATACCTCTATAAAAATTACAGTAACTCCGTAGATAATTGACTTTAAATTATAAAATTAAAACACCTATTAATAAAGGTTCATTTTATAAATGAAAATTCTCAAAAATATGTATACACTCATTATAAAGCGTTTTAATTTATTTTAAAATGTAATACACTTTTTACGAAGTAATTATTCTTGCATGCATTGCGTGCATGATTTTTCACATTTGAATTGCTGAAACCATCCATTTTTTTTTTTTTTTTAATGAGTACAAATAGAATGTGTTTTTAAAAGGATATATGATGAAAAAAATAAAATGTATTAGATCCTGATAAAAAAAAAAAAAAAACATTTAGAGAATTTCGAAATATCGACTTTTTTTATGCACAAGTACTCATGAATTCTAAACATGTTACAGGAGAAACATAATAGGTCATTTTGTACATCTGTAAATTCAAACAAAATTTCATGAAATGCTAACCAACCATTTTTCAACCATTCGAACCCGTAATTTTTAAACCATTCGAACCAACCATTTAAACCTTCTTAACTCGAAATCCTGCGCGCAATGACCAAAAGCGCTGTTTTGAGATTATTGGCTTTAAAAGATCAAACTACCCCTTTATCAGATTTTTTTAAAAAAAGCAGACTGTTTTAGACATAACGCTTCTTCTAAAGTGAACTTTTGCATGGGGTTTATTTTAAAATGCTCCTAAAGAATCATAAGCTAATTAAAAAAAAGTTCACATTTTTGACACTTTAAAGGGTACCCAAGCCCCTTAAAGGACTTGTGGCTGGGGATCTGGATACATCGTGAAACACTAATTATAAGTCTCTCTGTAAGTTATGTTCCCTTTAGTTGGTTCATCTTTACAGTTTTCCCGCTAGTCCGTTTGAACTCAGTCCTGTTTTTCTATTGTCTCTCT
Source organism: Maratus michaelseni (assembly GCA_963931845.1). Classification (NCBI taxonomy): domain Eukaryota; kingdom Metazoa; phylum Arthropoda; class Arachnida; order Araneae; family Salticidae; genus Maratus; species Maratus michaelseni. Next base: position 347,892,758 of record OZ007590.1, on the reverse strand, counting down.
TAATACGTCTCGCAATCTCACTTCGTAAACTTTCGAGCTAATTTGCGATATTACAGAAATTACGACAAACGTATTATACTTAGAAACAGGCTATAGAAACCAGTTTTCTATGCTTTATTGCTGTGTTAATCAAACAAAGTTTAACTCAGTCAGTGTAAAATGACCTTTTGTGAGCTGTTAAATTAGCATAATATAAAATGCCAATTACTGCTAAAGTAACTAGACGTTAATGCAAATCTAATGCATAAAAAATAATGAATATGTCAAAGTGTTTACGTATGGAAATTTTGAAGAAAGTTAAAGATGTATTCTTAGAAAGAAGAAAAGCTGATACGCATGGTGATGGTGATGGTGGAGTTAAGAAAATAATCTATTATGTTATAAATTTCAGAAATGTAGTAAAATGTGAAAGTACTTAAAAAGTTTTTTTTTTTAAATTTTTGGGCGACTGAAGTACTATTTTTGATTGGTTGGCGCAAAATTTAAATGGAAAACTAAATAGGTAAATAAAAATAAATGGTCATATTTTTCTCCAACACGAGAAAATTAATGGAAAAATAGAAATTTAAATAATTTGTAATGACACATCACCTTTATTTTCTGTTGGAAGAATACGTGGTTTTTTTTTGTTGAAATTTTTAAACACAATATAAAAGTTTTATCTTAAAATTATCGCAAAATAACAATTTATGGGGAAAATATCTGTTAGCAATAAACTTTTTTTTTTTATTAAATCGAAACTTTGAAATTGTTTTTGTGTTTTAACTCTTACTCATTTTTCTCTTAAAAATATTATTTGTTTCGAAAACAACAAAGAAACTGGCAGGTTTTGTCTTTTTTATTACTTTAATTTAAAATGCTTAGCAAAATTTTTGCATAAAAACTTTGGTATGCAGTTTGTATGAAAAATGAATTTTTTTATTTTTACATTTAAAAAACTATTTGCGTAACAAAATATACAGTACTTTTTAAAACACATTATTCATATCTAAACAGTTTTAAATATTCATAAGGAGAAACTGAGTGAGTCATCATAAATAAGGATAAAACAACCGGAAATTTAAGTGTTAAATATAATCATATTAATACTTGTTTCCACGCAAGATTTTATATTTTATATAACATTCGAAATCTAACCAGATTACTTTAATGTTTTATTTCATAATAAATAAATTAAAATCACGTATTTTTACACCCCTAATTATAATAATGCTAGTATATTATTGTCTTGGCAAGCCTGTTTAAATAAGGTTTCAAAATTTTGATTCCAACGAGATTATGAAACTTTTATTTTTAAGCTATGCAATGCAGTATGTACGTATAAAATAATATGAAATTCAAAAGAATAAAATATCCTCATGTTTTCATGAACCTTTTTATTTATTTATTTATTTATTTATTTATTTATTTTTATAGGAATTCATAACTAAATATAACAAGGTTCTCAAATGTAAAATAAAACATTTATGTGAAATGAAATCATATTTTTCATCAAAGATAAAAGCAACCTAAATAAAAGTTGATACTTTTATATCAGCCGTGCGCTAATTATCGCCAATATCATTTCTTCTGTCGACAATGGTAACTTTTATTTTTAAAGAGTGTATATTAGAAACAACTAGGCCGAAATGCCGTAATTAGACGAAATAACATATCTTGCTAAGGAACTTTTACAGAAAAATAGTTCCTAATTGTAATCGAAATTCAACAATACACTGGTTAATCTAACATCTAAACGTCCTTCCGGTGGAAAAGGTAGCTGCCATATTCCTTGTTTTGAAAATCTCACCACATTTGCTCAAACACATAAAGCTAAATTGCGTGGACCCAGATTATAGAGGATTCAATCCTGTTGGGGGCTTTGTTTTCTTGCCTTGGTACTATTACCTTTTGCAGAAATTATGAATGAGTGCAAATTACCTATGACTAAAAATTGAAATGAATCCTGTCAACATGCATACTTACAAAATTATTCTCAAACTAAAATAAATTTAGAAAAAAGGAAAATGGATTAAATTAAACAGAAACAATTAAAATTTAAAGAATTTAAATTTCCTGAATTCTAAATTTTGAATTCAAAATAGTATAAGAATTAATCATTTAAAAGCACTGACAAGATTCTCAATTTGCACTACATCCAATTCCCCAACAATCAGCATTGTGAATTCAAGAATTAATATGAAGGGTAACAACAAGGAATTTTCACAGACATAATAATTTAGACTCAGTGAAAATTTTGGAATAAAGGGGACAAAATCTTTCTTTTAAAGAAAGTACAGAAAAGGGGGTATAAAATTGATGAGATAGGTTAAACAAAATAATATTAAAAAAATGCAAAATTAATTTCAAGAATTCACAACACTGAAGCTGTGATCGTATAGATTTATCTTTGTTTGAGAGACCATGATTAAATAATTAAATTTTGAATAAGTAATTCATTATAATAAAATGCTTCTCAAAAGACTTTAGATCAAAATGTTAAAATTACTTTATATAAAAAATTCAGATAAGTATGTCCTGTAATTAATTAAAGAATAGTAAAAGGTCTCAGTTGATTAAATAAAATAAGTTTGAATATTAAAAATTACAACATCCAGTAAATTAGTAGTTTATCTTTTTTATTAGATTTAATGCTTAAAATAATATTTAGAAATTCCATGACTAGAGAATACAATAATTTACTTTAATTAATTAATTTGTTTATTTATTTATTTTGCCAGAATTAATATTTAAATCAATAGAATAAATTAAGTAAAAGGATTAATATAAATCCTAGGGAGATTGACTCTCGTAAGTAAATAAAAGGTAAAATACTGAAAGCAGACCTTTTGAAGTAATTAAGCAAATAAATCAAAAAAAAGGAAAACAGAGAAGGAATTAAATTAGAAAGAACAAACATTTATTAACAAACAACACTTTAAATGATTTAAATATCATTTTAGATATATATATGTATCAAAATACTGAGCCACAGATAAGTTCCGTCATATCAGACAGAAAACATAATTTTAAAAATCATAATAATGATAAGAATTATTTTTACTTACATCTCGATATAATAGAGTGAAGGTGACAACAAACCTTCTAGCATAGTGAATATTTAATGTACTGGCGATTCGTTTTGCGGTTATATCACTTGTATTTTCCTCACACTGCAACTAAGTTAGTGAACATAGCGTTATTTTATGGGAATCATAATAAGACTACCAAGTTGATGACATGCTTTGTAATAGTGATGGGTTGATCAATCATTCACTGCACGAATAAAGTTACCCTGTAGAGGGTGAGACTGGCGTTAAACAAGCTCCGAAATTCACGAAGATTAAGAACATTTATTAATCTTCTTAGTATCATCGGGACAGAGTCCACAGATTCTCAGAATACACTACAAAAAGCATGTGTAGTGTCGGCTAGAGCACTCGATAAAATTCTCGCTGTCATCATCATTTCAGCAGGTATCTTCTCACAATTTATCGCTCCCGCGAAATACTATGCATTTAATATGGTGTCATTATAACGGACTGTTTAGAACATCTAAATCGTGACAGAATGGTAGAATACCTCCTTCGTAGGAATGCACTTATAGGAAAAACAAAAATTTCTTTGGTCGTTGCAGGTTGCTTTACGAACGAACATATTTCATCAACCCACTGTCGCTACTGCCAGGAGAGAAGTGTCTCTCTCAAAAAAAATTCACCACTGCCTAACCGGCGGGGTGGGGGAAGCAACCCACCACCCTCACACACAACCTCACTGTTCGCCGTCTTAAAACATCACTGCCTCTACTAACTAGCACTTCGTTTCCTTGGTAACGTTGGACCAGGGGGGAAAAAGGGTCAACGCTGATTGGTTGAGTGGGGGGAGTAAATAACACGCCTATTGGATTAGTTGTTGCTAGGTGAAAAATCCTAGCTACAATTCCTGGAAATAAGGCGCTCGTGGGCATCGTTGAAAAACAGCTGTACGCCGGGTCTCACGAAAACAACTATCCGCCCGCTGACACCTGCCATAAACAACGACTCGAAAGCAATATACTGTGCATCTTCCTAACAAGCCTTCGAAATAGTTTTATGACTTTCTTTACTTAGGGTAATAAAAGTTGTACACAATACAACTGACAATAATGCTTCAGTTATTCCCATGACTTCTTATAAAGGCCTTTTGTACTTTATCCAATCTGCCTGTGTGTGTTCCGAATTTACGATCCCTTAAATTACGTGAGAATTTCAAGTAAAAGTTGTTTGCGTGGAAACTATCTCATAGTGAAAAAAAAAGAACTTGGGTGGTCTTGACTTATAGAGAAATACAAATGTTTGCATTTTGAAAATAAGAGTTTTAATTAATAATGTTTAAGAAAAATAAGAAAAAGGAGGAGGGGGGTTTGATTAAATATTAAAATAGAATGAGTTTATAAAAAAGAAATGTTTTAAGATATTTATGAAAATATAAATATAAAATTTAGATTAAATTACCTCTAACAAGAATCCCCCGTCTCTATTTAAAAAAACACAATTTTTTGAAAAATAAAAAAAAATTTTGTTTTTTAAGTAAAAAGTGCGAGTAAAAATTCAATGGATGCGGGAGAGATCACTAAATGGGGCCTAACATTTCAAACAAACCAGACTTCGGTCCGAAGAATTATCAAGAAACACCTAGCAAGCCTACCCCTCAAGGTATACAGTCCGGAATGCATAACCTGAGTTTGCATACACAAAACTCTCCTCACTTGTCAACAAAATCCTAGACACACCTGTAGAATAACAAAAAAAATTAAAAGATGAACACAAGGCTGGACATTGCTTTTGTCACCACTAACCTTATCAATCGGGAAGGTTCCATTCAAAGTATTTACCTGACACTGTTTGCTAAACCACAAAAAAAATTTTTGAAAATTGTCAAAATAATTTTTTTTTTTTTTTTTTTTTAAAGCCAAATAAAAATGTGGGAGAGAACATTGCCAACCGAAAGAATCGCCAAATCCATTACAATAATAATGCATATCAATATAGGTATAAATTGTTAGCTCGATGTACACAGATATATAAAAACATACGAACTAGTAATGTATATGCATATAAAAACACAAACAAAAAGAATAAAAATGGGTAAAAGGCAATTTGCATAATATACAGTTAATTCACAATAAAATACATTTCACTAATTAAAATTCAGTTAACACAAATTGTATCAATGTGTAAAAATTGAGAAACACTTTCTCCAGTCGATTGATATGCAAGTTGAAACTATGAAGTAAGTTATTTACATATGCACTTACAGCGACACTGTGCATATTGGAAGAGCAACCCATTTATCTGTGCTATAAACAATTGTCAAAATAAAAGCATAATGGGGCGAAGAAGACCCAAAAGCTATGGTGAAGATTATCACCATCAGAGACTTAATTTATACAGTAAAAAATAAAATTTTGACAAAAGAAATCCTTTAAAAAAAAAGGAAAAATAGCACAGAACCAGATAAAATTTTATAAATTTTTCAATAAAACCACACCACTATACTTTAATGAAGTAATGTACTCAAGAACAAAATTAATAACCTCAAAAATTTTCAGGTTAAAAAAAAATATATACAAAACAGTACACTAATATTACCTTACACTACAAAATACCTACATATTATATCTAATAATGAGTAAAATTAATAGTTCCCTCAAATATAGTATTATCCTGTAAATCCACTTATCCTCATCTACTGAGAACTTAACTAGAACATCAATTAAAATATAAATAATATGCAAATCGATGGATACTATCGTATTTCACAAACAGGGAGTACTACATGAAAATAAAAGGGAGGGGGAAAAAAATTTGGATTCCCATTTTCAAAATGCACCAAAAAATTTTCAAAGTCTCGAAATTACCCAAAAATCGAGAAAAAACGTAACATAATTCCAAAATATACCTGCGGAGAGGTTATTTGCACTATAACTATCGCAATATACCTTATTTACACTAAAATTAGCTATATAGAACATTAAATGTGATGAAAACACAACCGCTCAGATCGTTACCGCTAACCAAAACAAACGGTACAAGTACTCTAAAAAGCTTATTTTTCATGTTAAGATACAACAAAAACTAACTCTATACTATCTATATACATTATACAAACAAAATATAAGGTTATTAAAATAAAAATACTATAACTAATACAACTTAAAGTTTATAATTGGGACGCTTGTCCCTGTTCCTGAATCCATAAGTATTTCTGGACGAAGGAATCGAATCAGTCGGTTTGCGCTGAGATTCGATTAAAGTCGGAATACGACTAGTTGAATGAATAACAGAGGATTGGGCTTCAACAACTTCGTTAGCTACCGCGATATCTGGCGTGTCCGTAACTGGATTTTCAGCCGTGGAGGGGGAGGGGGTGGTTTCAGCTCGTGAGTTCTCGAACTCGGCTGAAGGAAGAGAGGGGGAAAGGGGTTCGTTGCTGGTGGCTAGTGAAGGCAACGTGTTGGTTGTTGATTGCATGGGCAATGCTTCATCTCTGTTTACTGCTGATGCTGTAGGTATGATAAACGCGCGCCTGCGTTTTTTCGTCCGCCGTTCTGGGTTATCGTTAATCGATTGGTGAATGAGAGTAGTTGGATTCTGAATATTCGATTGATCATCGAATTGACTCTGCGGCTGTTGGTCATTTGTTTGGAAATCAACATGCCTGTTTTTAAATTCAGTCAGCCTATCGACGTGTACCACTTGCGTTAATTTTAAATTTGATTGGAGGGCGATTTTAAAATTTACCTCATTTATTTTTTCAGTTATTGTATAGGGACCATTATTAAATTTAGATAGTTTTTTACATTGTCCTGGTTTAACAGCTGGTGTAAAGAGCCAAACTGAATCACCTATTTTAAGATTCTTAGAAACAGCAGTTTTTTCTCTGTATTTTTCTTGCTTCCCTGAAACTTCCACCAAACTACTGTGCACTTCAGCGTACACTTTCTTCAAAGCAGGGAATAAAAGTTCGCAATAGGTGGGGGCGTCATTATAATTTAAAGTTTGGGGGGTGGAAAAAAGTTTATAGGGGAGATTTAAATTTCTGCCAAACATTACTGCGGCTGGGGTTAATTTTGTAGAAGAATGCACGGCTGTCCTGAGAGCTAAAAGAGCAAATTTTAATTTTGTATCCCAGTCCGACTGATTTTCATTGACAACATGCCATAGGGCATTAATTAGAGTTCTGTTTTGACGTTCAATCTGAGAATTTCCTGCTGGGTGGTAAGCTGACGTGTGAATATGTTTCATTCCAAAGTTTTTATAGACTCTCTCAATGGCTTCTGATATAAGATTTCTACCCTTGTCGGAAACAATATAGCTAGGAGCACCGTACCTTGAAACGAAATCTGCTAGAGTATCCGCTACAACGTCTGAGGTGATAGAGGATACAGCATATGCTTCAGGCCACTTAGAAAAAGCATCGATATATGTCACGATGAACTTGTTACCCGAAAAGGTTGTCGGTAAAGGACCAATTATGTCGAAATTCACTTTTGCCAATCGAAATTCTGGTGTTGGCATTCTCTGCAAAGGGGCTAGATGTTTAGGTCGATAAGCTCTTCTTTGTTGGCAACTAATGCAAGATTCTACTAGATGCTTGACATCTGCAGACATACCTGGCCAGTAAAAATTTTCGCGAATGCGATCAATAGTTTTCTGGAAGGCTTGATGACAAGCTGCTAGAGAATCATGTGTTAGTGCGAACACTTGGGGGATTAGTTCTTTTGGCACCACCAGTTTGGGCAATTTATTTAAAATGGGAGAGTCTCGAGTGTCCTCGCACATCAAGAGATCATCTCGGAAGAAAAATTTCATGTACTTTGGTGCTATATCCACACCTTGATCTAGCTGCTGAGCAATTTGGCAACACTTTTTGTCAGTCTTTTGGAGTTCTTGAATTTTTTCAAGAAGATCAGTTTGGGGCATAAAAATATTCTCCTTTGCTATTTGTACACAAAAATTACAACTTACTGTATTTACAGAGATTTCATTAGAAGTAGTGTATCTAGAAAGAAAATCCGCAACACTTGCATTTGCCCTTGATGAATTTGATTGAAAAGGTAAAATCAGACAAGGTGCAAATCCACTTTGCCCTACGAGAAGTTGGGTCCTGAATTTTTAGCATATAAGTTAGGGGAGCATGATCAGTGAAAATAAAAAAGTGGGTGTTAGCTAGGTAACACTTAAAATGGGCGGTTGCCCAGACAACAGCTAAAAGTTCCCTTTCTGTGGCTGAGTACCTTGTTTCAGGGTCCTTCAATTTTCTGCTAGCAAAAGCCACAGGGTGTAAAAAGTTGTTCTCATCCAGTTGAGATAAAACTGCGCCTAAAGCTTCACCACTCGCATCAGTATAAAGATAAAATTCCTTCGAAAAATCAGGGAGGGCAATACATGGCTTTGAAATTAAAGCAGCTTTTAAATCTTCGAATTCTGCTTGCGCTGCAGGGTTCCATGAAAAACGACCATTTTCTTTAGTTAATTCAATTAGGTTTTTAGCTCGTTTAGAAAAATCAGGGATAAATCTCCTGTAAAATGAAATTGTACCAATAAAAGATCTAACTGCTTTGCGGGTATCAGGGGGTTGAAATTTTTCAATTACTTCTATATTTTTATTAATGGGTGAGACTTTACCTTTATGGATTTCAAAACCTAAATATTTAATTTTATCTGATAGAAAAAGGCATTTACTGGGTTTTAATTTTAAATTATGCTGGCGAAGTCTATCAAAAACAGTTGTTAATTTTTCAAGGTGGGATTCTACATCTTTGCTAGCAATAACAATATCATCTATATATACAAGAATTCCCATATTTCCCAGATCTCCAAATATTGCACTCATGAGTCGTTGAAAAGAATTTCCTGAGTTTGATAAGCCAAAACAATTTCTCGACCACTCAAATAGTCCTTTATGAGTTATGATTGCTGTTTTGTGTCTGTCCTCAGGACGCACAACTTGCTGGAAAAAGCCACTTGTTAAATCAAGTGTAGAAAAGAAATTTGAACCGCATAGTGCATCAACCGAATCTGTGATATTAGGGATGGGGTATGCATCTTTAACTAAATTTTTGTTTAATTTTCTAAAATCGACAGCCAATCTATAAGATCCGTCTGCTTTCTTAACCAAAATGACTGGAGCCGCAAATTCAGAAATGGAGGGGGATATTATATTAGCTTTTAACAGGATATCTAATTGATCTTCCATTTCTTGTTTAAGATTATGGGGAACTCTATAGGCTTTACATTTTACAGGTTTATCAGAAGTTAAATTTATTACATGGGGAATAGTGTCACAGCCGGGCAAGTCTAGGACTGATGCTGCAAACACATCTTTATTTTTATTAAGAAAATCCTGCATTTTAAGTTTAAGAGGGGGGTCTAAATGGTCAAGATTAATATCTGAACTCCAGCTGAGATCAGCATGATCAAAATCAGCTAGTGGAGTGGGCACATTAACATTAAGGGCATAATTACAATTATTAGAATTACACTCAGAATCATCGATGCACTTTTGAATTTTAGCAACCCTCATTCCCTTATTCAAAGTAACCTCATCATCCGAAAAGTTAGCAAATGAAATAAATAACCCGTGTTCCTGAGAACAGATTGTTCTAGATGATAAAACACCATTACCAAATTTTTTTACTAGGGGTTCCAAAATAACAACATCATTATTATCAATAAAATTACTTCTCGAGCAGTTTACTTGAGCTAAAATTTTAGATTGGGGGGGGATAGTTACTAAATTTTTCAAAACAGCAAAACTAATTTTAATAATCTTAGACTTTTCACATGTATCACTTACTTCAGTTTCGACATCATTAGATTGTGACTTTTCGCTATCATGACAACTCGCTTGGCATACAGGGACATTGATTTCATTTTCATTATTTTTCACATCCCTGATAGTATTTACACTAAGATCAGAACCATTTGTTTCACATATATTATCCCGACCAATTGCCTTATTTTCATTTAATTTATCACTACACATATAACTACAGGTCTCATGATTATTTGTATTATTAACATTTTCTAATTTTGAAACACCTTCAGAAGATTTTTGAACAGAAGAATTGCTATCATTACCTTCACATTTATCTAAATTCACATTATTTCTATCTTCGCTACTACATTTTTCATTATCTTGGATCTCTATTTGTTCTCTACTATCCCTTACATTGGCTTTTACTACCATACAATTGTTCTCACTGTTCTTATTCTTCTCAGAAATATTACTAACATTAGAAAAACATTCTACATTACCCTCAGTTTGACATGACACATTTTTAAGGCAAGAAATTTTGTTATTTACAATAATTGGCGGTTTAATATTTACATGACATTCTGAAATTTTTGGAACATATTTACAAAAAGTTTGCTCATTAATACCAAGACTAATAGATTTGTCACTACACCTTATGATAGCCTTGTACTCACTCAAAAAGGGCATACCTAAAATAGCAGTAAATTCATCAGCGAGTTTACCTGCTACTACAAAAAATTCAGCTTGGCAGCTGACATTACTGAAATTGAAAAATAACTTAACTTTCTCAGTGAGAGGGACACATTCACCTGTCACAGTTAGAATGGGTACATTGCATGCCTCAGTTTTTATACCTGGGAATAAACACAATCCCTGGCGAGAAATTAAATTGATACCTGATCCCGTATCACACAGTGCAGTAATGGAAATATCACCGACAGCAATCCTTGCGGTAGGGAGATTGCATGCTGATGGTGAGAAAACATTAAATACAGAGGGTGTTTTGTCGTTCGGCTTCTCATGAGTCAGTCCGACTACTCCAGACTCAGCCATTACCCGTTTAAATTTTGTTGAACATTGTGTTCATTGGCAGTGTTGTTATTCTGCTGGGTTACATTATTGTGATTACCCCTATTCCTATAATTACCTCTCTGGCCATTGTTGGTACCTCTGTTTCTCTGGTTATTGCCATTTCCTCTATAGTTTTTTTGATTCTGATATCCCCTGTTACTATAACTGCCTCTGTAGTTATTGTTAGGTCTGGCCATACCTCTACGACCATAGGGATTTTCATTATAATTTTGCCAGCCTTGATTTCTGGGGTTTTGGGGGCAGTCCTGAAAAAAATGGTTGGGGTCGCCACATCCAAAACAGAAAAAAGGGTTGTACTGGACAATTTCCTGGGCTGGTGGTCTCGCTGCAGCTGGTTGTTGCATAACAAGACTATCAATTTTAGCCGTTAAGATTTCCATTTTGTTTTGGAGTTCTACAATTTCACGGTTGGGATGGCTAACCTGGGGTGTAGGGGGGTAAACAGCAGCACATGCTACACCTGAGGGGACCTGGGGGGCAATGTTTGCTGGTTCATAGCTGTAGAAGGGGTTAACACTCCTACAAGCCTTTTCTTCAAGTAAGGCAAACGTTAGTATTTCCTGAGGGGTCTTTGGATCTTTTGAAATGACACCCTTCCGCATTTCTGGAGATAGGTTACCTAGGAGCATAGAGTGCAGTATAGCATCTCTACTTTTATTTACAATGCCCTCAGCAATTCCATCAATGACAAGAGCTCTGCGTGACAGATCAGAGGCTCTGTCGAAAAAATCTTGGACAGACATTGAAGGTGTCTGTTTGAAGTTAAGAAACTTCGATAATGCCACATCTGGTGACTCCTGTTCCGTGAATCTGTCTTGTATAATTTCCACTAATTCCGTATAATTTTTTCCTTTATTAGCCTTAAATAATTTGGCTGCTTTCCCTGACAGTCTGTTAAACAGGGCGAAATTTTTTTCTTTTTCATCCCAGTTAAAGAAGGTGGAAATATCTGTGAACTTTTCAATAAAGTCGGAAAAGGATATAGTAGAGTCCCCGCTAAAAGGTGGGATGTTGGATAAATTATCCATCAAAGACGATTTCTTCTGCAACTCAGCCATCTCCTTGGTAAGGGTCTCCGCCATATTTATGAAATGTTTTGTCAACAAAAAATTCAGCGATAAAAAAAAATTTATAATTAACCCTATCTAAACCTTAAGCAAAGAGAAAAAACAATTTACACAAATGCAAAATCTAACTAAAATTACTGAGAGCTACACCCATGTATACACTAGTCGTCTTTGTCAATATATATAATCAATTGCAAATAAATATAAACAAATGGGAAAGGTATGTTAAAATTTCTAAAAATTCATTGCGGGTGGGGTATTATGAAAAAAAAAATTTTTGAACAGCACAGATATGAGGGTTAATACTTCATAACATATACTCAAAGACATAATGCACAATACATTTTGAAAAAAAATTGTTGCCTTATACCCTGAAGTATACACAAATAAACATTAAAAATTTTAATTGTGCCACACAGGTAAGTGTCACGGCATCAATTCTTTGTTGGGTGATTTGTTTTCTTGCCTTGGTACTATTACCTTTTGCAGAAATTATGAATGAGTGCAAATTACCTATGACTAAAAATTGAAATGAATCCTGTCAACATGCATACTTACAAAATTATTCTCAAACTAAAATAAATTTAGAAAAAAGGAAAATGGATTAAATTAAACAGAAACAATTAAAATTTAAAGAATTTAAATTTACCTGAATTCTAAATTTTGAATTCAAAATAGTATAAGAATTAATCATTTAAAAGCACTGACAAGATTCTCAATTTGCACTACATCCAATTCCCCAACAATCAGCATTGTGAATTCAAGAATTAATATGAAGGGTAACAACAAGGAATTTTCATAGACATAATAATTTAGACTAAGTGAAAATTTTGGAATAAAGGGGACAAAATCTTTCTTTTAAAGAAAGTACAGAAAAGGGGGTATAAAATAGATGAGATAGGTTAAACAAAATAATATTTCACCAATATTAAAAAAATGCAAAATTAATTTCAAGAATTCACAACACTGAAGCTGTGATCGTATAGATTTATCTTTGTTTGAGAGACCATGATTAAATAATTAAATTTTGAATAAGTAATTCATTATAATAAAATGCTTCTCAAAAGACTTTAGATCAAAATGTTAAAATTACTTTATATAAAAAATTCAGATAAGTATGTCCTGTAATTAATTAAAGAATAGTAAAAGGTCTCAGTTGATTAAATAAAATAAGTTTGAATATTAAAAATTACAACATCCAGTAAATTAGTAGTTTATCTTTTTTATTAGATTTAATGCTTAAAATAATATTTAGAAATTCCATGACTAGAGAATACAATAATTTACTTTAATTAATTAATTTGTTTATTTATTTATTTTGCCAGAATTAATATTTAAATCAATAGAATAAATTAAGTAAAAGGATTAATATAAATCCTAGGGAGATTGACTCTCGTAAGTAAATAAAAGGTAAAATACTGAAAGCAGACCTTTTGAAGTAATTAAGCAAATAATCAAAAAAAAGGAAAACAGAGAAGGAATTAAATTAGAAAGAACAAACATTTATTAACAAACAACACTTTAAATGATTTAAATATCATTTTAGATATATATATGTATCAAAATACTGAGCCACAGATAAGTTCCGTCATATCAGACAGAAAACATAATTTTAAAAATCATAATAATGATAAGAATTATTTTTACTTACATCTCGATATAATAGAGTGAAGGTGACAACAAACCTTCTAGCATAGTGAATATTTAATGTACTGGCGATTATATCACTTGTATTTTCCTCACACTGCAATTAAGTTAGTGAACATAGCGTTATTTTATGGGAATTATAATAAGACTACCAAGTTGATGACATGCTTTGTAATAGTGATGGGTTGATCAATCATTCACTGCACGAATAAAGTTACCCTGTAGAGGGTGAGACTGGCGTTAAACAAGCTCCGAAATTCACGAAGATTAAGAACATTTATTAATCTTCTTAGTATCATCGGCACAGAGTCCACAGATTCTCAGAATACACTACAAAAAGCAAGTGTAGTGTCGGCTAGAGCACTCGATAAAATTCTCGCTGTCATCATCATTTCAGCAGGTATCTTCTCACAATTTATCGCTCCCGCGAAATACTATGCATTTAATACGGTGTCATTATAACGGACTGTTTAGAACATCTAAATCGTGACAGAATGGTAGAATACCTCCTTCGTAGGAATGCACTTATAGGAAAAACAAAAATTTCTTTGGTCGTTGCAGGTTGCTTTACGAACGAACATATTTCATCAACCCACTGTCGCTACTGCCAGGAGAGAAGTGTCTCTCTCAAAAAAAAATTCACCACTGCCTAACCGGCGGGGTGGGGGAAGCAACCCACCACCCTCACACACAACCTCACTGTTCGCCGTCTTAAAACATCACTGCCTCTACTAACTAGCACTTCGTTTCCTTGGTAACGTTGGACCAGGGGGGAAAAAGGGTCAACGCTGATTGGTTGAGTGGGGGGAGTAAATAACACGCCTATTGGATTAGTTGTTGCTAGGTGAAAAATCCTAGCTACAATTCCTGGAAATAAGGCGCTCGTGGGCATCGTTGAAAAACAGCTGTACGCCGGGTCTCACGAAAACAACTATCCGCCCGCTGACACCTGCCATAAACAACGACTCGAAAGCAATATACTGTGCATCTTCCTAACAAGCCTTCGAAATAGTTTTATGACTTTCTTTACTTAGGGTAATAAAAGTTGTACACAATACAACTGACAATAATGCTTCAGTTATTCCCATGACTTCTTATAAAGGCCTTTTGTACTTTATCCAATCTGCCTGTGTGTGTTCCGAATTTACGATCCCTTAAATTACGTGAGAATTTCAAGTAAAAGTTGTTTGCGTGGAAACTATCTCATAGTGAAAAAAAAAGAACTTGGGTGGTCTTGACTTATAGAGAAATACAAATGTTTACATTTTGAAAATAAGAGTTTTAATTAATAATGTTTAAGAAAAATAAGAAAAAGGAGGAGGGGGGTTTGATTAAATATTAAAATAGAATGAGTTTATAAAAAAGAAATGTTTTAAGATATTTATGAAAATATAAATATAAAATTTAGATTAAATTACCTCTAACAATCCCAGTTTTCGTTAATACTGAATTTGAATGAAAATTTCGCCAAGTAAGTCAGTTATATCTAAGTTGACTTTATTTATGGCTAATTATTCTTGTTTGGCAAATGCGGCAATATTTCGCCAAGTATCATTAAGCTTGTCGTGAATTTGACGCTGGCGGATATGGCTAAGTAATTTCAAATGTATGAAAGTAAATACAATAGTTACAGCAATTAAAGTAAATTTGTACATACCATGTTTTCTAAAGCTCATAAACAATACCTAATTATGGAAAAATCAGCCACCCTAGAATTTAAAACTGCTATATATCATAGTCAATTTTTAAGATAGAGGCGATAACAAAAGTGTTTCTTAATCCTTGTATCAAGGCCAAACACTTTAGGTGGAAAACTTTTGAGATATCTATTTCATTTGTTTATTTATTTATTTTTCGTACATCTTTTTTAATTTAATGTATTGAAGTGGCCGACATTTTAAAATAAGATGGCAGATGAATTTGGCCAAAGAACTCGGTCGAGACCTTGTCCTGTGCCCATGCTCAGTCACATACAAATCGATTAATAAATCTGAATGCCGTCGCTTCGCAAAATTAAGATTGTTTCAAACTGTCAGTGACGATAGAATTTCAAACTACTATATCTTAGACAATTTTTAAGATAGAGTAAAAAACAAATGTTCCTGGATACATGTATCAAGGCAAAACATTTAAATGGGAAAAGGTTTTAGATTTCTTATTCTTTTGTACATATTTTAGAATTTGAAGTTTTGAAGTGGCCAACATTTTAAAACAAGCAGACAGATGAAGCTGGCCAACGAACTCGGTCGAGACCTTGGAAGGCCTTGTACATATTATCAGTCACATACAAATCGGTTAATAAATACGAGTGCGGTCACTTGACAAAATGCTCCATAATCCTTCTACCAAAGTCGGACACTTGAAGGATAACATAAATTTAATTTCTAATTTTTCTTGTGCACATTTTTGAATTTTTAAAAAATCAAAAAAATTTAAGTGTCTAACATTTAAAAACAAAGTGACGGATGAAGCTGACTCGGTCGAGATCTTGGTAGGTCCTATACACATGCTCAGTCATACCCAAATCTGTTTATGATTACGAATGCATTTGTATCACAAAATTGAGATTGTTTCAAAATGTCAGCGACTCTAGAATTTCAAACAGCTATTCTTAAATTTAGGGATCGTATTTTCAGATATTAATAATTATTTTTTTAATAAGAATGTTAAGTAAATTGTCATTTTTACTGTATTTTGTTTTGTAAATGCCATGACATTTTATTTATTAACTAATTAACTCATTGGAAATCCGATCCCTAGAGGTATAGAACACATATATGTAAAAAAAGAATCCTAAAGAAAAATTTCAAAACGTTAAAAAGTTTAAGCAAAGTTTTAAAATGTACATGTGTTTTTTTTTTCTTTATAAAACCATTTAGTAATGTACCAAAAAGGCATTATAAAATCCCCAAATTTAAAGAAAAGTTCAAATGGTATCGAGCCTCTCCGAATAACTCCTTGTTACAGAATTTCGGTAAAAATAAAAATCTTTAATAAAGTGCAAAAACCATCAAAAACTACTGACAGCTTAGAAAACGCCATTCGTTTCCTATATATAAAAAAATAACAATCCATAACAAGTCATTAAGTAGCGCCTCCTACTTAATTAACTCAGCGAGTTCATAAAGTGTCACGCCAACCAATTAAATTGTCGGAAAGCAGGTAATTGCTCAATAGTTTGTTTTAACTCTTAAATTAATTGTCTGTCTTGTGGCTTTTACTTTTCCTTCCTACAATTATTTTTGCACATGTGAGGAATATAAAAATGTTGGGTCGCAAGAAAAAATCCTATTTAATCCGTGATTAATAACCATTTTTGTAGTCTTTTAATTTATTAAGTCTGTGATGGATAAGTAATTTTGATGCGGAATAAACTCTTTCCGAAAAGAGTTTTAATAAAATGAGGGAAATATATGGGGAAATAATGAGGTATTCTCTCATACATGTTATAATTCAGAAAAAATTAATTATGAAAATAAATTCTTTTGATTATTGGTAAAACATGACTTATTATATTGAAACCGATATGTATTAGGTTGTTCGGAAAGTTCTTTCAGTTTGGAAAAGTTGTTTTGTGCCGGAAAATTCTATCATTTAATTATTCGACATTAATTCGGATATCTAATATCTAACAGTCATTTTTCCCAATATTTAGACTCTATCTTTAATTTCTTTCGCTTTACTTTATTATTCCAAATTTATTATCATCTCTTTTCTTAATTTTATATATATCTTTTTTATTGTAATTGTTCTTTTATCTTGTAGTTTATACTAAATCTTAACTTTTCCCAATGGCTCAATTTAATACAAGACACCATACTCACAATAGACTGGATTTTAAGTTGTTTGCAACTCGGAAACCCCTTAACAACCATCAACTGTTCGGCAACTGTATAATAATTGACAGGTAGAATTTTCCGGTACGAATTGGGTTTCCCAAATGGAAGGAACTTTCCGAACAACCCAAACAAACGCCCAAAAAACTGGGACAATCTTTACATTTTAATCTCCAAATTGTTACAGAAAAAAATTAAATAGCCTTTCGACTGGAAGTTATATTCATCATATTAGCATTACAAAAATAAGCTTAAGGGATCTTCTTCAAACTGAAATTGTACCCAACTCTGAAATTTTCAATGCAAATATCCAATGTTGATATCGTGTTAGGCTTTTTTGGTAAATTTTACATTATGTTAATAAACGGGAAGACAATTCGATCAAGTAGTTTAGGAATTTTGAAGCTTTAAATTCGGAACTCCTAATGTTAAATTCATTTATAATCGATGCAAATTAACTCGCAATGCGGGTAGTTTTTGGTGCAAAACTCAAGAACTATTTAGCGGAAAGAATTGTAAATTTAGATTACCATAGCTGAATTTTAAGAGAAATCGATTTGAATACTTTAAGAATACTTTATGAGTACTTTAAGAAAAATCGATTATTCTTAAAGTATTCATAAGGGATAATTCCTGTTTTTTTTCCCTTTCTTTTTTGAAAAATTATTTTGAAAAATAAATCTAATATCTACTTTATTAAAATCCCTGTGCATATCTATCTATTACAACCTCAAAAACTCGGAAACCACATGGCGCAGGGCTGCTCAATTTGGCACAACGTTTGCTGGTGGAGCCCATGAACGTTTGGGGCAAAAATTCGTAAATTTTAATAGAGTTTTTTTAATTTTATGTTTTTGACGAATTTTTGCTTTTTTTATATTTAACCCACAATCGCGGTAGTTCTAATCAGTTCTAAAATTTTACTGCAATGTGAGATATACATATTACGTACGCACGCTGCAATACTAAGAAGCTGTAGCGGGTGTTATGATAATTCTTTCACCTCGCATGGAAATAATTAGAGATTATTTAATTGCGCTTAATTATTAACTTTTTAAAAAATAAAGAAAAACATTTTATCACCAGTATCAACAATACTTTTTATTCTATTTATTCCTTTATTCCAAAGATATCGTTTTATCGTCTGCTGCCATAGCAACATGATAAATTACATTTTATTTTAAAAAAGCACATTAGTGGAAAAATATTTCTCTACATATTACATAGATACATTTGGTTGTACTGATTTTTATTTTTAATTTTGGTTTTAGAATTAAATTCATGAACTCCCGTGAGTAGAACGGGTTAAACAGCTAGTATAAAAATGAAAATTTGTCTGTCTGTAGTTCTATACAAATCCATAGTTTTAGAAGTGAGAATCGTGAAATTTTACTTACAGGAGTATTAAAACACAGCCGAGGTAACTAAAGTAATCCGAAATAGAAATAAATTATATTTTAATTTTAATTAATAAAAAACCCACCAATCTAACAACAATTTCTTATCAAATTTAAACATTTTTCGTTAAAGCAGTTGCCAACAATTAAAAATCCACAATATAATTCGTTCCAAAACAATTTATTTTCTATTGAAAGATTTTCACGTGAAAAATGAAAATAAAATGAAAAATTTAAAAAAAAAAAAAAAAAAAAAAAAAAGATGAATATGACGTCATATTGGAAATTTAACATAGATTTACAAAGAGTTTTCAATAATATAAGGAGCATAAATATGAGTAAGTGCAAAAATCAGGTGAATATGACGCCAGCAGGTGAATATATAACGTCATATGATTTGAAGAGCGTATTGAGCCCTGTTTAAAACCCAATTATGGAAATATTGGCATTTTTTAACATTCTGAGGTTCTCTGAATTCGTTTTCTCTATTTTGAAATCTGTTCCACATATATTTCCCCAAACGTTTAGGTCCCCAGTGCTCATTCTTAGTGAAGAACTGAAATAAAGATGTCAAACATTTTAAAAATAAAACTCATATTTTTTTTTTATTTGCCCTTTATGTAAATTTATATATTTTTAGATTGAGTTTTCATTATATTCATGCGTATAACATTTCGACTGCTTTCAATTATTATGTTTTTTTTTTACTGCATGTTTAATTTTGAAATTGATTTTTCTAAACAAACATTCTTTATTACTTTTAATGCTAAAGGTGTAAAATTAACAACTATAATATAAATTAAAATAACTTTTATTAGTTGTTTTACATGTTTTGACTCTTTCCGAGTCATTTTCAAAAACAAAATGAGAATATTCTAAAGCTGCACGGGCTTTAAAGTTATTATTTTCATGTACTTTTTTAAAAATTACTCACGTTATCTATTATTTTTTACTTACATTTTTTACATACATTTCATCTCTCAAGCAAACGTTTTTTTGAACGATCTTTCTAAAAATGTAACTTTTACGCAATTTCATTCGAAAAACTAATTTTGAATAAAAATGGCCGCATGACACACATCAAACCCGTAATCTATTTCTGTTCACTTTGCACAAACAGATCGTAGTTTCAAAATTTTAAACCCATTATAAATGCATTTTCTGGTTAGAGGTTCTTTTCCAAATTGTGTTCAAAAATGCTGTTGCACAACGGTGACAGATTCCGTTTGACTCAATTCAAGAACACAAAATGCCTTCTCCACTGCAGACGCAGTCATTTTCTACTGATATTCGCGTAACACGCTAGCTATCGCCTATGTCACTTCGCACGGCAGCGGGAAAAAAAAAAAAAACTTTATGAGTACACCTACCATACGGCTTGCATTTGAGGAACGTGTCTTATAGCCGTATCAGACGGGGAACGATAAACAACGAACATTTTCGCCCGCATTTGACAAAACATGTTTGCCCACCTTCTTGCGTGTTCGGTGAACAGGTTCCCGCAACATTTTGTAGGGTTAATCTATCGTGTGTCGAGCGGGAACGATTACCTGATATGTTTGCATAGCTTTGGCGTCTTTTCTTGTTGCTGTTTGACAATTTTCTAAATTTGGCATGATAGTCAGAAGAACCAGGAGTTTGTGATCAAACCATTGTTTACATTTCGGTTCATGTATTCTTTTCTTTATGACATCGAATAGAAATGGTTAAGGGTGGACTAATATCAAACAAAGACAAAAAAAACTATTCCTTTTTTACATCATCTGGAAGTTGTATACTTACGAATCACCCTGTATACTATGTTTGAAAATCTATATATCATGTACAATCGAATACATGAACCGTTTATAGATAGTAACTTGTTGAAAATCTCTTTCAAATAAAGGTGTTTTTTAACCTGATTAGATATACATTGTGCAAAAAATGAAGTTTTCGCAACAATATACTGATAGTGCTGGAAAATGATTCATAATCGAATGTTTAATTTGTCCGTTTCTCCTTTTAAATTTGTCCAGTTTCAATTTCCGGAATGTTTTCTTTCACTTTCTACCTGATTTCCGCAAGTGTCTCAGTATAAAAAGGACGTTAGCAAAGGACCATCACGCGAAACGCCGCGCTCCGCGAATTCTGCGGCGGTATATAGATGTTACATTATTTAATTTTTCTTGTTTGTTGTAGAAGCAGATTTTTTTACATTAAAAAAAGGTTGAATTCTTAATAAGCCATGTAAAACCAATATGAGTGTAATGATGCACATGTAAAACCAATTATATAAAACAACCCTTTAATCTACTTCATGTTATTTTCCATAAGTGCTCATTTCTTTGTTTAAGAGGAATTTTGAAAATTATCTAATATTCATTATTTTTCAAAAATTCAAATACAAAATTTCTCTCACTGTAGAATTAGAAATTATAGTTGTGACAAAAGCAGATTTCACACTAAGTCTATTGGAATATTCATATTAGTATGACACAACATCAAACAATTGGAAATTTAAATATGAATTGCGGAAAACGTACCTGTTTTTCCATTATTATGGTGTAACAATTAATTTCCCTTTACAAACAAACATCAAAGGAAACGATAACTCCTTTTAATTTTGCACTGAAAAATAACAAAACATTAAGAATGTAATTACATTCAATATCTTTTAATGGAGAAAAAATGCATTACTGCATTAAGTAGAATAACAAATGAAACGAAATTGTAATAATTAAAATCAGATTAAGCAATCGGATTTAAAAAATTGTCTTTAAGCGTGTTTAATTAATTTACGGAGTATAATTTTTCAATCTTCGTCTTATTATATTATTTTTTAATTGTATGTTTTGTAGCAGTGTAAAAGACTAAAAACCGCATTGTCCTTTTTAAAAAGATTTGAACATGTCTTTTTTTTAATGAATTCGGAGAAAATAAAAATTAAGAGTAATTTTATAATGATTTGAGTAACTAATGTTTAAATTTAAATAAAAATGAGCCCCTTGGGTGTTATTACCTAATTGCGCGACAATTAATCACAATTAATTAAATGTAAAAAATTAAAAATAAAACATTTAAGTTAAAATAATCCTCATATTGAAAATTTTATATATAACTGTTCTTTTAACTTTGAGCAATATTCCCATGCATTACATGATTTTACAGAATAAAAAAAATAATGGAATATAATACCAATAGACATTTTCCTAGCTGACTGAAAAAGTGTCCAAGTATGGAGCCAGAAAATCAAGCTTAACCCCTTGCCTGTCGCACCCGAACTCAGTTCGGGAAAAACAACTCCGACCGGGAAATGCCCGACCGGGAAAGAGAAAAATATGTGTTTCAGTTCCGTGAAGCCCGAACTCTGTTCGTCTAATGCTTAAAAACAATGCAAAGAAACTTTTAACTTTCGAAATTTTTTTATGCCTGCCTGTCAAACATAATGTGGTTTCAATGAAATTTGGAAAGAGCTGCAAAATTACAAAAATCCGACAAATGGCGCGAAACTGCCGAACTTTTCGCGGGAAAGTATCGCCATCTATTGGGAAAATGGTATATTACATATTATGCATTGGAACAACTGATTTCGGGCTTCACGGAATCGAAAAATTGATTTTTCTCTTGCCCGAACTCAGGTCGGGCATTCCAAAATTGTCGCATTTGCGTTGCCCGAGCACCGTTCGTGTGTCACAGGCAGGGGGTTAAAGATTTAAAAAAATTCC
The DNA here is from genome assembly GCA_963931845.1 of Maratus michaelseni. Lineage (NCBI taxonomy): Eukaryota > Metazoa > Arthropoda > Arachnida > Araneae > Salticidae > Maratus > Maratus michaelseni. Next base: position 347,870,235 of record OZ007590.1, on the reverse strand, counting down.
ATTTTTCGCACGTTTTTCTCAAATATATAAGGCAAGGGGTTAAACTGTCAATGATCTACCTATTGAGGTACCTGGACCGTCAACCGGCCGACACAATTCACCCAGACAACCTTTTGGCAATAGAATCTAGTCTATTATCTGGAACAGCTAAATAGAATGAACGACAGGTAATGGGACTCCATTAAACGATAGATACGTAGATACACACTTTATTGTTCTTTTATTCTTATTCAATCATATTGATTGGTAAATATGTAATACAAATTGACATTTTGCCAACAAAGTGAAGAAGTTGGAAATTGTACTTAAAACGTGAAAAATGAGGTGCGTTCGTACTATAACTAGCTTTATAAATATTCAGATCTTCGTGCTATAACTGTTGCGCTCTTATGCAAAAATGTATGAATGCAAAATTTATTTTGCGTGCAGATTATTTTATTATAGATATTAATTTCATTTTATGAAATTAAGTTTCAATACACTTTTACAAACAATTTATTACAATTCTGTTACATTAAAATTATATTGTGCGCAAATATCCAATATAAGACAATGTAAAAAAAAAAAAAAAAAAACATCGTTATTATTTCAGTGAAATTAATTATATCGTTTGTTATTATAATATGATTAATTTCCGTAATAAAATAAGTACATTTTAAGTTGGCAACATTTTATCTTTTGTTGACATTTACTGAAATTCTAAAGGGAAACTTAAGCCTAGCTTTGAAAATTTCAAATCTTGAAATCCATATTTAGACTCTTTTTCCATTTAATATCTATTTCTCCAAAAACATCTATCTAAAAAACTGTCGGTAGATTTTATAATTGCTATAATTAAACAATTTTAGTATATAAGTTCTGTTTTTAAATTCAGTAATACGGAAATAATATGACTCCATATGAAATATGACGTAATCCCTGTGGCAACCTAGAATAATTACCTATCATGGGATATCATTGAATTAATTACGTATTATAGGATATAATAGAATGAAGAAAACTTTTATTAATATATTTTCAAGTTTTTATTCGATTTTTATAAAATTTGAAATGACTCGACAAAATTGTGCAACGATTTATATATATTAAATTTTAAAACATTCAGTTGGGAATCTTTGCGGTGTTATATATGTGGACAGACGGACCGGTCAGACGACGACTTTATATGCTACGTGTTTATATAATTACCATCGCACCTAAAAAGTGCCCGGCCACGACACTTTTTCACTCAGATAGTTATTTTTATACACCACTTTTATATACTTAAATAAATTACATTTATGTAAAATCAATAATGATATATTATTGTAATATCAATAAATAAATCACTTTAGTGCATTAGCAATTTTTGTTAGGTAATGTAATTATTAACATGAATTATATATAATATACTTATCATTTTTAATTAATTTAAATTGCTTATTTTTAGTTGATAATTATTTCTATGATATATCTTAAAAGTTTTATGAAGGAGCCATCTTTAACATACATCGAACAGTCTTTTATTCTTATAACGTGTTAATTCAAAAATAAGTAGATCAAATGCCAGTATAACTATCTCTCAAAGGGTTCCGTGAATTATATTTATTGATTATTATTTATTAATTAATTAACTCCTATTACCCCTAATATATTTTATAATTTTAGCTTTAGTAGATTAGGAAATAGGAGAAGGGTGGCATATTTTTTACAGTACACTTTTGACGATATCCCTGAATATATAATACCTAAAATTAAGACAAATATGCTTTTGAGTTTGATGCTACGAGACCTTTCGAACGATACCCTACACGATACATGAAAATATTTTGTTTCAAGTAATTTAATTAATAGCTCGGCTAATTACCGACAATTTTTTCCTTATGAAATATCCTTATGAAATATCCTTGCATGATTCTGCGTCGATAGATACTCGAGCGTCCATTCACTCTCTCGCTGACCGTCCAAAATATAAAGTTTGTGTATAACGGAAAAATGCGTTTTTCTCAAAAACTATTTTACCTAGAAAAATCGCTATAGTTTTCTTGCAAGGTTTAAAAAAAACTCCTACTATCCCTAATTTTTTCATAATTCTGGTTTAATTAGATTCGGAAATAGAAGGGGTAGGACATATTTTTGCAGTGCATTTTCGACGATATCTCTGAAAATATAATGCCTAAAATTAAAACAAATACATTTTTGAGTTAGGTATTACGAGATCTTTCAGAAAAAGAAAACTTTTTTTTTCGAGTAACTTAATTAGCCCTCTAAATTTTTCCTAAACATATTTGTGAATGGCTAATAATCTGAAAAAATATGGATTAAATAGGCTTTATAACTTCCAAAGTTTGAACTTTTCACGTTCAATAGTTTATGAGAAAAATGACTCTGACAGACGGACAGACAGACATAAGAGTGAACTAATAATGGTTCCGTTTTTACTTTTTAAGCACGGAACCCTAAAATATCTGAGGAGTAAGTTTTAATTAGCCTCAATTGTTGTTTTCATTGACTACATTTCAGTTTTATCGAGAAAATTATTTTGAACGTCAAAATATATTTAATTGCTTAATTTAACCTCTTGCCTGTGATACCCGAACTCAGTTTCGGCAACTCAAATGCGCCAATTTTGGAATACCCGACCTGAGTTCGGGCAAGAGAAAAATCAGTGTTTCAATTAAGTGAAGCCTGAATTCCGTTCTAGAAACACAAATGCGCCAGTTTTGGAATTACCCGACCTGAGTTCGGGCAAGAGAAAAATCAGTGTTTCAATTAAGTGAAGCCCGAATTCCGTTCGAGAAACGCAAATGCGCCAGTTTGGGAATTTCCCGACCTGAGTTTGGGCAAGAGAAAAATCAGTGCTTCAATTAAGTGAAGCCCGAATTCCGTTCGAGAAACGCAAATGCGCCAGTTTTGGAATTGTCCGACCTGAGTCCGGGCATGAGAAAAATCAGTGTTTCAATTAAGTGAAGCCCGAATTCCGTTCGAGAAACGCAAATGCGCCAGTTTGGGAATTTCCCGACCTGAGTTTGGGCAAGAGAAAAATAAGTGTTTCAATTAAGTGAAGCCCGAATTCCGTTCGAGAAACGCAAATGCGCCAGTTTTGGAATTGTCCGACCTGAGTTCGGGCAAGAGAAAAATCAGTGTTTCAATTAAGTGAAGCCTGAATTCCGTTCGGGCAACGCAAATGCGCCAGTTTTGGATTTGCCCGACCTGAGTTCGGGCAAGAGAAAAATCAATGTTTCAAATAAGTGAAGCCCGAATTCAGTTCGGGCAACGCAAATGCGCCAATTTTGGAAATTCCCGACCTGAGTTCTGGGCAAGATAAGAATCGGTTTTAAATTCCGTGAAGCCCGAAATCAGTTCGTCCAATGCATAATATATAATTTACCATTTTCCCAATATATGGCGATACTTTCCCGCGAAAAGTTCGGCAGTTTCACTCCATTTGTTTGGATTTTTGCAATTTTGTCGGATTTTTGGTATTTTAATAGTTATTTCGTTTAAAATTTTATTATTATTTTTTTAAATTATCTATCTCTTACATTTTGATGATAGTAACGAACAAAACTAGAACTTCCCTCAAAGGGATTAGTCTGAGTGATATTGCTGAGAACATAAATTTAACAATTACGATATAAAGAAGATATCAACAAGAATCTAAGTGAATATATAGCATATGATAGACAAGAGATAGATAAAGATACAACATATGAAAAATAGCAAATTAAATGATATAATTACAAAATATCATATATAAATTCATATACTGTTATGTTTTCATATGCATTTTTTTATAACATTTGGCAAATAATCTCATTTTCTTAAGCGGGAATTGCTCAAAACTAAAAAAAAAAACCGCCGGATCTTTTAAAACGATATTTTTAAAGTTACATAATCAGATTTGCAGCCAATAGCGTATTTTAGCAAGCGTAGTTTAACGCAAATTTAATTTAATTTTTGCAACATTTTCTTTGTGACAAATATCTAAATAAAATATTAAAAAATAAAATATTAAATATTGAAATATTAAATCAAATATTTAATATTTGAATTAAAAAAATTTTCTTTGTTTATTTGTATAACTATTTATAGAAACTCGTATACTTCAAACCACATTGATAACATGCTTTGCTACAAACGTGTCTACCAGTCTAACTACTCGTATGTCTTAGCTGTGTCTCTCTCCGAACTCATCTGTCTACTGTCTCTCTACTCTTCTGTATACCCGTCTCAGTATCCGTCTGTCTTTCTACCCGACTCTTTAATCGTATCTCTACCTGTCTCGCTTCCCGTTACACTACTCGTCTATCAACACGTCTGTCTGTCTATATACCCCTCTCTCTACCCGTCTGTCAAGTCGTCTCTGTACTCGTCTCTCTATCCACCACGCTACCCGTCTCCCTACCCATCTCACTACCCCTCTGTCAACCCTTTTTTGCACCTGCCTCGCTACCCGTCTGTCTATTCGTTTCGCTATCCGTTAGCTTATCTCTGTCGCTATCCGTCTCTCTACCCGTCTGTCTACCCGTTTGTTTACACGTCTATCTATCTCTCGCCAACTCTTCCCAATATTTAAACAATTTAGTAAACGAAGCCGTTTATCTGTTATTAAATGCAAACAGGAGTAATTTATCTAAAGAGTGTAATCAGATGCAATTTTTTTAAATACATACATAAACCAGCATAATAATTCACCAGTTTTATTTTCATAGTAGTTTATGTCATTTGACAGTAAATCTCGACTTCTTCAACCCGAACTGCGTCAAGCTTTTTAAAAAAGCCCCAAGGTCCGTATAACTGGGAAGGGGAATTGTCCTCAGGGCTATTAGATACACGTTATTAAGTTAAGTGAAAGTTTCGTAATCGGGTTCGCAGCCAATTTCTTATGTCAGAAAGGGTGGCTTCACGCCATTTTAAATTCATTTCTGTAACTTTCTTTTTATTTTTATGGTGGGTGGTTGGGGGGGGGGAGGGTTCCAAATATATACACTTAAATTCAAACTTTTGCCCCCATGTTAATATTAGTGTTGTTTGTATTATCAATTAATACTTTGTTGATCGAGCTTCATTCGAAACAAATGTAAAAGACTTCTACAGTTTTTTTTTCTAGGAGAAAGTTCCGTAATCGGGCCCTAAGCTAATCGGGGAAATTATTATCATTATTGTTTCTAACTCTTATAGAGTTAAAACAATATTGTTGCTAGCATTACTCTTGTTTGTGACCAACCTCTTCTGTGTATCTGAATAGGGAAAAGTTCCGTATCATGTACTGGTTGGTGCCAAAGGCAGTTGTAGAATCTTACAAATTTTTCTAGAGAGCGGAAAAACATGTTTTTTAAACTATTTACAAATATACGTTTATTAAACCATGTTTTTGAGCCATTTTAAAAATTAAGTACAGTGCTAAAATAAAATTTTATTGCCATTTTCGATATTTTAATAAGAAATGAAAATACATAACAAACAAATTTAACAAAACTAAGCCATTTTGGGTACTTCTCTATTATCCCGTCGACCACTTTTCATAACAAAAAACTATCGCCAAACTAAGATTAAACGCCAAAAATACAGTCCCATTTACTTGATGCCAGAAGCATTATACGTATTTGTTATGCCATCAAGTGGTTTTTAATTCGACATTTGCGTGTATTTTTCATTATGTTTTACTGATTTATTAGTTATTTCATTCATTAAAGTAACAATTGTGTCCTTAAATTCTTATATTTTATTTATTTTGATATTTCAATGGCAACGTTCTCCCGTTTATTTAGCGTTACAGTTTGGCGATAGTTTTTTGTTATGAAAAGTGGTCGACGGGATAATAGAGACGTACCCATTTTTTGTGATAAATAATTGTTATTGCCAGGGGGGCAAATTGTAAACAATTAATAAGCGAACTAAAAAAATTACCGGAAAAAACTTGTGGGAATCTCAAGAAAGAAATATCTGATATAAATAGCATTTAAAATCTTAAAATGGAGAAGTGGTCCGTATAAAAATGCAAAACATTATACACCTGATATAAGAATTTTTTAATTTTTTTATATTTCCGAAAGCACAGATAAAAGGGTCAAAATCCCGGCACAGATGCCATATACTCACCACGTTGGCGCGATTTTTCCCCCGTCCTTTGGCGAAAACTGTTTGTTGTGTTTGTTTACTTTTATTTTTTATTTTAATTCTATAGATTATTTTTATATGTATATCAATATTAATTTAGGCACAGATGTCATATACGCACCAGATTGGCGCGATTTTTCCCCCGCCAATTTGGCGAAAACTTTGTTTTTGAATATTAGTTACAAATACCATACAATAATAGCATGTAATTTTTTATTTCAATATAAAAATAAAATAACGTAATAAATGAAATAGCTCCTATTATTCAAAAATGGGAAATAAAAATAAATAAATGATAGTTTGATATAAATAAATATTGATATATATAATAAAAACAATTTATAGAATTAAAATAAAAAATAAAAGTTAATAAACAACAATTGAAACAAAATAACCGGGTTACCATGTGAGGCATAAAATTGCCATTTTGTTTCAATCGCGCCAATGTGGTGCGTATATGACATCCGCGCCTTTATTTATATCAAACTATTGTTTATTTATTTTTATTTCCTTTTTTAAAATAATAGAAGCTGTTTCATTTATTACGTTATTTTATTTTTATATTGAAATAAAAAATCACGTGTACTATTTGTCACACTATTTGTAACTAATATTCAAAAACAAAGTTTTCCCCAAGCTGGTGGAGGGAAAAATCGCGCCAACGTGGTGCGTATATGACATCTGTGCCTTGTTTCATTTCACATAGAGGTACTGCTCTATTATCCCGTCGACCACTTTTCATAACAAAAAACTATCGCCAAACTGTTAGATTAAACGCCAAAAATGCAGTCCCATTTACTTGATATCAGAAGCATTATACGTGTTTGTTACGTCATCAAGTGGTTTTTAACGCGACATTTGCTTGTATTTTTCATTATGTTTTACTGATTTATTAGTTATTTCATTCATTAAAATAACAATTGTGTCCTTAAATTCTTATATTTTATTTATTTATGTATTTTGATATTTCAATGACAACGTTCTCCCGTTTATTTGGCAATAGTTTTTTGTTATGAAAAGTGGTCGACGGGATAATAGAGAAGTACCCACATATGTATTGGTACTTTTATGTTAACTTGGCGCAGTTGATAAATCGCCAAATATTTTTCTCATAACATCTTCATATTGCATTCATTTCATTTAAATATAAATCTTTCACTGATTTCATTTGAAGTACATACATTAAAAATACACGTCTTTCACTCATTTAATTTAAAATACACGCCTTTCACTAATTCCATTTAAAATACTAAAAAGGAAAAGAAAATAAGAAATAATGCCACAAATCGAAACCTTTTATTTAAACATCAAAGAATTGTTCCTAACATACACACGCGAAATAAAAAAGCTGCTAATGGTGTGATTTACGCCAAATCTCTAATACTAATACTACTCTTACTAATCTCTAATACTTTTCAAACGGAAAAAATTCCACATTAACTTTGCATTTTTATTAAATTGAAATATATTTTATTGTGCTGAATATTAGTGCTTGCATAATTTTTTGCTCCATGTATTCCATGAACTTTTCAATTCCGATTGTCTACGAAAATCTCCCGCCGGTGAAAATGACGTACGCACAAAATTTAGTGACGTATGTACTTTAATTGTGCTTTTTTATCCATTTTTTTAATATAACTTCCAAACGGTTTGACACTTATTCTTGGTAATAAATAGACGTCGTTGTCACCTTTATAGGTACCTGCTGTAAAAATTTGAATGAAATCCGTTAAATATTTTTTGAGTTATGCTTGACGAAAGGTTTTAATATCCATCGTAGCTATATATGGGGCAAAGTAATACTGCGCTGTGTATGAGTCTTCGTTGCACTCAGACAATTAATTTTTTTTTCCCATTTTTGGCACATATTTTCCCAAATATATTCCACAGGCAAAGTGTTAAAAAAAGATAATAAAATTATTTTTCTTCTTTCAGAAACATACATGAAGAGTACAATACCAGGGTGGCTAATGGTCAGGGAAAAATACAGTCAAAAAAGTGATAGACACCAATATATTCTTATAGAAAAATACATGTTGTTTATTCGATCAAATAATCATCATGAATTTTTCTACAAGATTATACTGGTGCTTGTCACGTTTTTACTGTATTTTTCCCTGAACATAATAGCCACCCTGAATACAATTTATAAATTATTTAAAAGGAAAATAATGGATTGCTTTGATAAAAAAAAATTATATAAGACAAATTTCTTATTCTTTGGACTGGGTAATAAAAAACACTAATGAATGATGACTCAACAAACTGAGGCATTTAGTAAAAAGAAATATCTCTGATGTATTTTGTTTCAGAACAGTGTTGCTAATTTGATCCGAATTCTCTATTGGTTACTATCACAATGTTTGACCACACCCTTTCCTTTCTAAATTTCCCTAGTGGGGACGATTTCCGATCACTGAACCGAGTAATCATAGGATTGTACAAAGACATCCTTCTGAGACTTTCCTGTGTTCTTAAGCTGAGCGCATCTTTGGACATAAAATAATGTACTTCTTATAATAATAATTAAAATTGATTTTGAATATATACTATTTAATTATAGTGTAATTATTATTGGTTTATTTTAAATGCTTATATAAAGTAGTACTATTCATTATCGATAACTATAATTATAGTGAAAATGCAACAGAATATTAAATTTCTGAATTCTAAAAATATTGTAATACTTGGACAATTTTCCATAGAAAATTTCAAGCGCCTTGAATTCATAATATTTCAAATTTTAATTGCTCAAAATGTGTAAAACCAACATAGTGAAAAAGTACACAAGCCGGGACTCGAACCCGAGTCATCAGTACAGCGCACTGACGTTCTACCAACTGAACCACTTGGGAATGATACTCCGCTTGGCACTTTCTCACCATAACATGTTGGCAAGGCTACAAACGCAGCACAAGATGGAATATTTTCCGTGAGCCACCAACCCTGGGGCAAACACGAAAACAAAGAAAATCCAGCATCTATAATTGAATAAATTGGCTTGGGTACTTTTTCACTATGTTGTCTTTATGCCTTTTAAGTAATTAAAATTTGAAATACTGAAAATAGGAAATAATATTTTATTCGTTTTACTCAATGCTTAAAATTCGATGTATAGGAAATGTTTCATTTGATTATTTATATTGATATAAATGAGATTAAGCTTAAAAGCGTTTCAACTAATCACATGTGAATTATAGTGTGTCTTGTAAAATACAAAATAAGTCATTATTAGAAAGTTACAATAGAATGTAATTACATAACTTAAAATGATGTAAATTAAACTGACAATGCATAAATTAATATAAGAATTTTGTGCATAATTTATCAAAAGTTTCAAAATTGCATTAGCTAAGGCTTTTAAATTTTCCATATGAAGTATAATGTTTGTATTAACAAATACAGGTAGCTTCATAATTAAAAAAACAAAAGGAAACTTTGTAAATTGTCGTTAAAGTGATTGAAGAAATAACAATTGCTTGCCAGAACATTTAGTCAAAATTAAAAAAAAAAAAAATTAAAGAGTAGCGATATTCAATAAAATGTTTGTAAGAACCAAAATCTGGTATAGAAATAAAAATAAACGTAATTCAAAAATCAAAAGTAGATAAATAAAAATAAAATTTCAATAGTTCTGGTGCCATGTTGTTGTTAAATTCAGTATAAAAGTCTTGAGTGCCCTTTCTTCTTTTTATTAACAGGGAAACTTAACACAACAATTAAATATTAATAATTAAATTAGACTTAATTTAAGATTCCAGGGGGCACATCGAGAAAACGCTCCATGTTCGAGATAAATTTATTCCATGACTACAAAAGTTTCTAGTCAGTTCAGGTTATTACGTAACGGCGTGAGTTATAACTCCGCCCACAGCCATCATGTGATCAAAATCAATTCTCAACAAGAAATGAACACGAGGGCTGCACTTTTATATAATATATATCATAGTTAAAAAATAAAAGGAAATTATAATTTCCTATAATTTAACATAATGACACATGTATCATCTGCCTGCATGTTGTAAATTACTGATACTTAATTATTAATTTTATCCAGCGGTAACAATTTAATTCCAAGCAATTGTTAAATAAATATTAATTCTGAAAATTAGCAGCATTATTTCTGAAAAAAAAGTATTACAAAATTTAAATTTGCATAAATTTTTCGAGTTATTCAATTGCAGGCCAAATAAAATGAGGTTGAAGGCTGCATGTTGACCGCGGACTATTTTATAGTCACTGCTTTAGAGAACACTTTTTAATTGGTGAGAACGACGCGTTTTCTGTATGATTATTATGGAAATGATTGTTTATTTCATTGTATTATTATATTATGATACTACCCCCCCACAAAAAAAAATTAATAATAGAGAGAAAGACAACAACGTAATAAAGAAATAAGTTGTTTTTGGTAATAATTATATCCGTAAATAATTATATCCGTTAATTATCCGTTTATATATCGTCGCTAACATGTCAAACTATCGAATGTGAAAAAATTCTTTTTTCATTACTTTTCAAATTTGGCCGATTGCATAGGTGCCAACCTCTCATTAATATTCCGTAATATGCGGGTTAATTTGACCCAGGTTTAACACGTTTCGCACCAGAAAAATTTTTAAGAAATGAAATTAAATGAATTCCACGTAGAAACCAGAAATGGAATAAATAAGGATTCATCCAATAATTTTTCTGGTTTAAAGCGTTGTTAAACTGGGTGAAATTAACCCGCATATTACGGAATATTAATGAGAGGTTGTCACCTATGCGATTATCTCCACTAAATTTTAATAGTTTTCTTCACCAGGGTTGCCCATTTGATCTCCTTTTTATTCTAATTTTATACCAGAAATTGTAAATAGAAATATTTGGTTTATTTGACATATTGTGATTATCTAAAGTAAAAATTCTTCTCTCAAAATTCCTGTTATGAATTCGACATCTCTGAATAAATAAGAACGCTAAATTAGCAGCCCTGTTCTTCACAGAAATTTCATTAGTACCATACTAGGCGAAGAATACTAATAAAATTTAGTGGTGACAATCCGCCCATTTTTAAAAGTAATAAAAGATACATTTTTTCACATTCGATAGTTTGACATGTTAGCGACGATAATATCAGAATCTGGTTCAAAATCCTTTCGAATGATACATCGTCCAATGATGTGCATTTAGTAAATGCGTAGAAAAAGGGATGTTGACAACAGAAATAATATATAAGATTTTGACTTTTTTATACCTACATATTACATTTTCAACAGTTGAAATATGCAATTCAAAACACTTTAATTTAACTCTATTTTGGTGCAATACATGTATTTTATTGTGATCTGAATCCTTAAATTGACCTTATTTGGTACAGGTACCTTATTGTAAAATTATTAGAATTTAAAATCTTAAATGAATACTTGTTATTTTTTTATCACTATCATGTACCTATAAAAAATTTGCTTTGAAACAGTTCCATTTTCTTTCTTAAAGATAAGTTTATAACTTAATCAACAGCAAACTCAGCCTAGTCTGCGATGATATCCTTTTACTTATAAAAACATTGTGTTTGGGATTATAGGATTATGATTTTTTAGGTTAAAGCTATATTTCTTTCAGGTTACTCTTACGAAATAAAAATATTTTGCTCTTTACATTTAGCTTTCCGAAAATTTCTCTTCTAAAGGAAAGGGCATGAAATAAAAGTAATAAAAACATATTTAAATATATTAAAGATATTACATAGCCATTATATAATTTTTAATCTCGCACATGTCTTTACAAAAAAATTGATTTAATTCAATGCCTAACTTCATACACTTTTTAATGATATAAAGAGGGCACACGAACATATATATATATATATATATATCGAAAGAGGAGGAAGTAATAATGTTAGATTTTACAAAATAAAAATGGCACTTTATCCAAATTATATCCAATATATCCAAATTACTCTGACAGCGATATCTAAAGTATTATATCCACTAAATAAATTACGCTTTCAAACAGGTACGGGAGGTCTATTGTACGCGTGCCATAAGTGAAACAATATAGAATATTTTCGGCAGGGATATATTTTATGGTGATCTGAATCCTTAAGGCTTTACTTGGTACAAGTACCTTATTGTAAAATTATTAGAATTAAAAATCTTAAATAAATGCTTGTTATTTTTTTTATCAATATATCATTTACTTATAAAAAATTTACTTTAAAAAAATCCATTTTCTTTCTTGAAAATAAATTTATAACTTAATCTACAGCAAACTCCGCCCAAAAGTCAGCGATGGCATCCTTTTACTTATAAAAAACATTGTGTTTGGGATTATAGGATTATGATTTTTTTTAGGTTGAAGCTATATTTCTTTCAGGTTACTCTTACGAAATAGAAATATTTTGCTCTTTACATTTAGCTTTTCGAAGATTCCTTTTCTAAAGTAAAGGGCATGAAATAAAAGTAAAAACATATTTAAATATTTTAAAGATATTACATAACCGTTAAATCATTTTTAATCGCACATGTCTTTACATAAAATTTGGTTTTATTTAATGCCTAACTTCATACACTTTTTGATGATATAAAGAGGACACACGAACATATATATATATATATATAGAGAGAGAGAGAGAGAGAGAGAGAAGAAAGTAATAATGTTAGATTTTACAAAATAAAAATGGCACATTATCCAAATTATATCCAATATAGCTCAATTACTCTGAAAGCGATACCTAAGGTATTATATCGACTAAATAAATTGCGCTTTTGAACAGGTACGGCAGGTCTATTGTACGCATGACATAAGTGGCACGGGACAGAATATTTTCGCTTTCGGCAGGGATATATTTTATAGTGATCTGAATCCTTAAATTGACAATATTTGGTACAGGTACCTTATTGTAAAATTATTCGAATTTAAAATCTTAAATAAATGCTTGTTATTTTTTTATCACTTTCATGTACCTATAAAAAATTTACTTTGTAAAAGATCCATTTTCTATCTTAAAGATAGGTTTATAACTTAATCAACAGCAAACTCAGCCTAAAAGTCTGCGATGGTATCCTTTTACTTATAAAAACAATGTGTTTGGGATTATAGGATTATGATCTTTTTAGGTTGGAGCTATATTTTTTTCAGGTTAATCTTACGATATATAATTATTTTGCTCTTTACATTTAGCTTTCCGAAGTTTTCTCTTCTAAAGTAAAGGGCATGAAATCAAAGTAAAAACATATTTAAATATTTTAAAGATATTACATAACCATAAAATCATTTTTAATTGCATATGTCTTTATATAAAATTTGGTTTAATTCAATGCCTTTCATACACTTATATACAATATGTATAAAGATGACATACACACGGACACATTAACTGACAGATACATATATATATATAAAGAAACAGAAGAAAGTAATAGTGTTAGGTTTTACAAAATAAGAATGGAACACCTCAATAAATCCAAATTACTCCGACAGGAATATATAAAATATTATATCCACGAAATAATTTACGTTTTTAAACAAGTACAGCGAGCCTATTGTACAAGTGCCATAAGTGGCAAGAGGCAGAATATTTTCAGCAGGGCAATCATTAAGATTCTAAATTAAAATAAATTGAAATCACACAAAATACACGAATTTAAACCAGCTGAATTTGTCTAACTTTATTTTTTTTCGGAAATTCAAGATATTGACTCACTGATACACGGCAGACAGATATATAATATAGAAGTTAGTAATGATGTTAGGTTTTACAAAATAAAATTGCATCTTACACTAAAATTACCTCAATATATCGAAATTACTCTGACAGCGACATGTAAAATATTATATAAACGAAATAAATTAGGAAGGTACAAAAGGTCTATTGCACTCTTGCCATAAGTGTCACGGGACAGAATATTTTCGGCAGGGCGTTGATTGAATTTCTAAATCAAAATAGATTGAAATCACAAGAAATACACGAATTTAAACAAGCTGAATTTGTCTTACTATTAATTTATTTTTCGGAAATTCAAGAAATTGACACACGGACACACAGATATACACATAGAAAAAGGTAATAATGTTAGGTTTTACAAAATAAAAAATAAAATTTATACTCAAATTACCTCAATATATCAAAATTACTCCAACAGCGATGTATAAAATATTATATCCACGAAATAAATTACACTTTTGAACAAGTACGGCAGGACCATTGTACGCGTGCCGTAAGTTGGTACAGGGCAGAATATTTTCGGTTGGGCGTTGATTGATTTTCTAAATCAAAATTAACCGAAAGCACACAAAATACACAAATCTAAACAAACTCAACTTGTATTACTTTTAATTTTTTTCGGAAATTCAAGAAATTGAAATATAATTTTATTGAACTTCGATGTATTTTAATATTGGCTAAATAAGGTATCAAAATGAAAGAGGATTTAGAGAATATCGAAAATAGGTATCGTCATGCATTATAAACGGTAATGCCAATAATGAAATTATGTCAACTTGGTACAAAATTTGTCATTTTGATAATTTACCCCTCTATCTATGAAAGATGAAAATTAAGCACATAATGTATGTATGATATAGTGAATATATGATAAATGTAACTTAAATTGCGCATCGAAGAACATTAAATATTGCGCAACCAGTGGCGACTCCTGAATGACTTTATTTGTGGCACTAAATGCACGGCTGCTAAATTTATTTGTTCGACACCACTATTTTTTAAAAGAAATCTTTAATGTATTTAATAGCAAAAAAAAAAAAAAAAAAAATGCTGTGATTATACAAGATAAAGGTTTCTTTTAAAAAGTACTGGTAAAAGAATAAATTTTTCAGCCATGCGTTTAGTGCCCAAAAAATAAACAATCACGACCCGCCACTATGCACCAATTAAATCAATGCAAAGTTTTTTTAAATAAAAAAATACATGCTAAAACTGATTACAGTAAACATAAAGGCTTAAAAACGTTTAATAAAATTGACCTTCTAGTTTCGTGCACACAATCGGCGACATTCGCAAGATGGATAATGATGAAATAAACTATTTTTGCAAAATAAATTGAAATTAATTTTGGAACTCGCAGGTCTCTTTTATTAAAAGTTTTTAAGGCTTTGTGTGTCCTGTAATCACTTTAGGCACCTTTTTTTATTATTGGTATTAAGTGATTTTTTTATGTATTTCTAAGCGATTTTTGTTTTATTTATTAGCTGCAAAGTCCCTTTCCTTTCATTACGTATTTTTAGGTCATCTCCAAAAAATCGTAATACACTTTTGAACGGGTCGATCAAAACCAGTAGCTAGTTTTAGAAATATATATTGACAGTGGCAAATATCATTTCTATGGTTTTTGCTTTTATTGCGGTTACATCACTTCTAATGACCTCAATTTTTACATCATCGCATACAAAATAAATAAATAAATAAATAAAAAATAAAAAAAATGTTTTGAAATAAAATTTCTCTAAAAACTGTAGTTTAATTTAGTAACTTCTGTTTCCTACAATAATGTAAATTAGTTAGTGACTGATGACTAATGCATGTTCATAGATAACGTTCCGGAACCGCAATTGAGCAAGAATGCGCCACAACATCAAATGAAATGTTTGTGAATCCATAGCCCACCGATATAAGCAGTGCGTTGACCAGAACGGTAATAATTATGAACATCTGCGGTAGGAGGAAGAGTTATACATTTTATGTAGATTCTGTTGCAATTTAAATATTAACAAGTTGGAAATTGTACGTCAGACGTTACAAATGAGGTGCGTTCGTACTATAGCTAGCTATATAAATATTCATATCTTGATGATTTTTAATTCTGTGACATGAATTATAACGTCTGCAGATTACTTTCTGTAATCGAATAAGTATCTCGGTCGCTTGACGATTCAACCTCGGAAGTTCCTATAGCAAGAAAGCACCGATTTTTAAACAAAAAAATTCAAATTTCTTAATAAATATTTTTATTAATATCTTCTAAACTTTTGATTCGATTTTCATAAAATTTTAAATGTCTCGACAAAATTCTACAAAGATAATCTATCTTAAATTTCAAACCATTCGTTTGGGTAGTTTTTGCGTTGTTATATGCGGACAGACGGACGGACGGACAGACAGACGACGACATTAGGTGCTACGTATTTATATAATTACGAACGCACCTAATCATACATGAATAAAAACTGGTGTTATAATTATTCAGAATACTTACCGGAAATTTTAAAAGGAAAATTTTTATTTTAAGTAATCACGAAATGTGTATAGTATTGCTTATAGTATTTTCTGGTGTAAATTAGAAATTTCTAAAATAAAATTAAATTCCATTTATTTTAACCAGGTAGTGAACGTGTTCAACATAGTTACGGTATTTTTATAGCACTATACAGACGATCTTGGATAGTAAGTATACAATTCCACTGGTCTCCTTTTATTTAAAAGTTTCCTTTTCAATTTTTAGGTTCCGTACTTAAAAAGTAACAAGAACGAAAAATCATGCGTCAAGCATAGATTATGTAACACTTTCCAACGCTTCCAAAATAATTTTACAAATCATTACCGTTTAATAAGCTAAAAGACAACATAAAAGTAAACTATTTGGAAAACGCATAACATATTTAAAAACGTAATTTCAGGAATTTTCAACATATACAATATTCGGAAAAATATCCGAATACTTTTATTCAGCCCTGTATATTATCTATAGATGTGTATATATACTACATAGGATGTTAAATTTTAGTTTAATTAGGAAACGCGCAGCACAGTTTAAAATTCTCCTTCTGGAGTTTCTGTCAATAAACGGAAATGGGTTCGCGAACTTTTGTGCTGCCCTGTATATGAAATACAGAATTTATACATACCAAGTAATAGACAAAAAGTGAGTTAAATTTAAAATCGCGTTCAGTAACTTAAAACACACTTTCAGGAATTATTGTCAGACAGTAGAGAATTCTTTTGTGTGTCCCTGTCAATGAACGATGACTGCTATACACACAGTATTCTGTAGTAAGCCTCTTGTAATGCACCTTAGTGATATATGTAAATTTCAATTCGTTTAAAATAGTGAAACATTATTTAATTAAACCGCAAACGATTTTTCTCCATAGACGTAATGTAACGGAATTCTTTTGACTGTCTCTGTAAAGTAACTGTAAGTGCTATGCAGACCCTATTCCATATTAAGCTTCTTGTAATGCACCTTAGTGATATATATCAATTACAATGTATTTGAAATTGTGTAACATCATTAAAATAAACCGGAAATGATTTTTCCCCATAGACCGTAATGTAACGGAATTCTTTTGAGTGTCCCTGTAAAAAAACTATAAGTGCTACACACTTCAGTTGAAATAGGGAACATACTATAGATAACGATAATAACATATAAAAATTGCAGGGCAATCCGAGCATATTTACGGGAGTTAGAGCACGGACAGACGGCAGACGGCTATACGGCAGACAAACCGAAGTCATAAACACTTTTCAACTAGGTTGGAAAGTGTTAAAAACGGAACCATTATAAGATCGCTCCTGTGTCTGTCCGTCCGTCTGACAGAACCCTTTTACTCGAAAACAATGGGACGTGGAAAGATGAAACTTAGGAAAGTTAAAAAGCACAATAACCCACATATTTTTAGATTATTAGCCAATCACAAATATGTTTAAGAAAAATTTAGGGGGTGGGGGGGGGTTTAATTACGTTGCTTGAAAAAACAAATTTTCATTTTGTATATCTTGTTGGGTGTCATGTGAAAGATCTCGTAACATCGAACTCAAAAATACATTTTGTTTTAATTTTAGGTATTGTATTTCCAGAGATATCGTTGAAACTACAATGCAAAAATATGTTTTCCCTACTCTATTTCCAAATCTCGACAAACCAAAATTATGAAAAAAATAGTGGCAGGAGGAGTTTATTTAAACCTCGCAGGATATCTATAGCGATTTTTCTAGGTCACATACTTTTTCAGAAAAACGCATTTTTCCGTTACACACAGACTTTACATTACGGGCGGTCAGCGGGGGAGTTGACGGGCGCTCGAGATATCTATCGACGCAGAATCTTCCTGGGACAGTTGATAATGGTTTTCGAAAAAAAAATGTCGGTAATTTGACGAGATATTAATTAAGTTACTTGAAAAACAAAATTATGTATCGTGTAGGGTATCGTTCGATAGATCTCGTAACACCGACCTCAAAAACATATTTGTTTTAACTTTGGTATTATATTTTCAGAGATATCGTCGAATGTGTACTACAAAAATCAGTTCCTCCCCCCTCTCTTAAATTAAGGGTAGTAGGAGTTTGTTTGTTAATAAATAGTAATTAAAAAAATTAACGTACGGAACCCTTTGAGCACGAGTTATACTCGCGCTTGACCAATATATTATTCATAAAAAATGCTTCACTTGTTCATTTATAGTTTTCATTATAAAGGGAATACGATTAATATCAACAAATTATGAGATTTATTTGCAATAATAAATTAAAATATTAATTGAAATTTGATGAAAAGAGCTCCTCAAAATCTCATTCAAATATCTTTTTCGTAAACAACATTGGTGAAACATAAATATCTTATTAGCAAAATTAATTTATTAAAATATAGTTTGGTACTTGCCTATTAACGCCACTGAAGCTATATACTATGAATTGGTATATATATATATATATATGAAACAAATAAAAAAAAAATTTCGCCGTTGGCCTCATCAAAACTATAATTCTGTGTAAATCCCATTAATCTAATTTATTTTCTCGTTCTAGTATTTCGATTGTCAAAATTCCACCATGCTAAAATACTTTATTCTAAATTCATTCTCTTAAAAAAATGGCTCTGATCGCGATGTTTTATTAAAATTACGCACTTTTGTTTCATTAAATAAATGCATCCTAGAATTTAATTCTTTTAAAAACACCAATCTCCCAGCTAAAAATATTTTAACTCTCTTGAAATAACAACTTATATCTTTTTATTTTCTTATTTTTTATTTCCCTATGTTTTCTGAAAAAACAATATTCTTTCTCAAAATTATGAAAGTTACTTCAGTCTCAATGTAAAATATCTTGGCATCTTGCCCATGCTCGATAAAACCTACGTATTTTTTTTCTTTTCTTCTCTTCTTATTTATTCGAAGGAATTAGACTCTTTGGTAATATTCTGGAAGCATTTGTTTCCCGCGTTTTTTTTTTCAGCTTACGGTAAAATAACTTCAAAATCCGAGCGCCAGAAAATTTAATCCTATAGCGCTGATTGGTCGAAAGACTGTTTAGCGAAAATGTATTCTGGGGCGTTCAATAATAGATATACGGAGATTTTCCCCCGTGAGAGTCAGAGAGGCTGCTGGATCTGGTTGTACATGTAAACCCGACGCGTACTTCACGATCATGGAACACTCTCCTTGGCCGCCGATTGATCGAAAAAAAAACTACCTATAAGAACCAAAATGTCTTCTTATTATTTAAATTAAGTCACCAAGTTTTCTTCACGGTATTAAATCATCATGAATGGATTTAGCTTCGGAATGAGTAAAGCATTGCCATTTTCTGTTACTGCGAATAAAAGTGAACTGGAACGAAAATGTCTCTTGTTTGAGTTCTGTACGCACACTATGAAGTGAATTCTCGACGGCCGACTGCAAAATTCCTCGGAGGAAGCCCTTGTCTGGATTATGATTCTACAAAAATTCTGGTGATATAAGTTATATCATGACATATATATATATATATATATAATAAATATATATATATAATAAATATATATATATATTATATATACTAGTTTAATTGCGTATTAATGCCACCGCAGCTACATACTATGAATTGGTATATATATATATATATATATATATATATATATACCAATTCATAGTATGTAGCTGCAGTGGCGTTATTACCTAAGTACCTATAGTTTTCTTTAGGTTAATTTTTTTTATTAAATATAGTATTATTTTTATATTAAATATATTATACAAATATTTTTATAATAAATTATTGTTATACTATACCTACTACCGATGAGGACACATACTTTTTAGTTTCATCATCTTGTTCTGGTTTTTGTTTAATATTTTTTTTCTCTTTGATGTTTTGCTGTTTTTCACTTGTTAATTAATATTTAAATGTGGTGTGGAATTCTGGTTCTGCTAAACATATTTGCATATTATAGTCTATATATAACTTGTGCGGTTGTTAGTGGCTGTAGCGCTTATCGCATAGATGCTATGTTGTAAAATTTTAATTTGACTTATATATATATTGTTATGGATTTTGTATATATCTGTAAATATTCCATTTGTTTAAATTTATTTTATTTTATTATTGTGAAAATTGCAGTATTATTAATGTATTTCCTATTGAGCATCATGTAACTCAATGCTAAAGGCCTCAGGTGCTTTGCAAGAAAAACAACCTTACAGCATCGCTTTTATAATGGAGTTCTATTGGAAAATCGCCAAGGAATGGGTTTTTCGCCAAGTTGGCGATGGTTTTGGCGACTTATTTTTGTCGCCAAATTTGGCGATATATCGCCAAATGTTTATGTCTGGCCTTTGTCTGGGAATCCCATCCATTGGCGTCCGCTACGATCCCAAATTGTGTCTTAAAAACTGGCCATGAGGATTTTCCGTCATAGGTCGAGAGTTTAATAGAGGCCCGGGGAAGCATAGCTTGATACTTGACATCTTCGGGATAGTTTTCGGCAGTTATCTTTTGTTTCTTCACATTTTCCAACTCCTTTTCTATACTCTCTATCCTTTCGTCTACGGTATTGGCTGTCTTTTGAACTTTTTCCTCTATTTCCAGAAATCTTCCTTCAAATTTGTTTTCCACGCTGTCAATTCTTTCATTTAAAGATGTTATTTTATTATCTATTAATTCTTTCAACTCACCAAGGTTGGTTGACATATCCTTCTTCATTTCTTCCGACATCTCTTTCATTTCAGCCTGGTTTGCGGTCATTTTCTCATCTATCGCTGACATTTCCTTCTTCATTTCTTCCGACATTTCCTTCATTTCAGCCTGATTTGCAGTCATTTTCTCATCCATCGCTGACATTTCCTTCTTCATTTCAGCCTGGTTCGCAGTCATTTTCTCATCCATCGCTGACATTTCCTTTTTCATTTCAGCCTGATTCGCAGTCATTTTCTCATCCATCTCTCCTAATTTCTCCAATAATTTAGTCAGTTGCGCCTCCATTGCTCTGGTAATCGGCATTCAATCCCACTTCTGACACCAAATGTTGTGAGCTCGGGGTTCGAAAGGACTGATGCCAATATATAAGAACAATAAAAAGGCTTTATTCACTATAAACAGTGCAATACGATCACAAATATCTTCTGAAAATTACAAGATATTCAGTAATCTTCAAATCCAATAAAAGCACAGCAAAATTTCACACAGAAACAATGCGTTCAATACGACGTATCAACGACAAAATCGATCCGAGAAACACAGTTCTCAATGCAAAGCCTCTCGTATGAATTCAATCGCAGTTGACAGACAACTCACTAACTGAACTGATGGAGGTCCTTATATAGGTTTCAGAGATCTTTCCAGATTATTCCAGAGCCTTCAGATGCTAGAAATTACCAGAAAGTGCTTTAACTTTCGATAGAGAACCCAAGCAAGAAAGGATCCCAATGTATAGGTATAAGGGGGGTGTGGTTGCACAAAAAGTCGCCAAATCCGTCGCCAACTTGGCGACATTTGGCGACAAAAATAAGTCGCCAAAACCATCGCCAACTTGGCGAAAAACCCATTCCTTGGCGATTTTCCAATAGAACTCCATTATAAAACCGATGCTGTAAGGTTGTTTTTCTTGCAAAGCACCTGAGGCCTTTAGCATTGAGTTACATGATGCTCAATAGGAAATACATTAATAATACTGCAATTTTCACAATAATAAAATAAAATAAATTTAAACAAATGGAATATTTACAGATATATACAAAATCCATAACAATATATATATATATATATATATACACATTAAGAAGTCAGACGAAAGTTTTTGACATCATTGAAAGAATTAAACGGCTAAAATGGAAATGGGCTGGGCACATTGCAAGAAGACAAGACAACAGATGGAGCACAAGAGCTGCATTCTGTATATCAAAAACATACAGAATGCAGTAATTGGGAAAAGGAACTGCAAACACCTGCAGAAACAGAACGAAATAAAAATATGGAGTAAAACATTCGTACAGAACTGCGCAACTAACGCATACGATTTTCAGTGTGCTGTCCAATCTTTTCAGCGACGAGTTGGAAACGTGAAGCCGCATGTTCCACAACAGAGTGAAGAGAATCCACTGTGCGTGTGTCTTGCACAAGCTCTTCTCCGGACTTTACTGCATATACAGCGCCATCTGTCGGTGAGATTTTAAGTTTTTTAACCATGCCTAAAAAATTCCCATTGCTTTGGGAGCATGCTGGTGAAATTTCCTGTCATTTGGATCAGTGGTTCTTTCGTTATAGGGTTTTACTTTCACAACTTTAAAAAAAATCACCCTGTATAATAACATTTTCATAGTTTATTTATGACCGATGGATTCATCTTGTAACCCAAACTCTTCGGGTAGCATGACGTATAGCAAAAGTACAGCGCCTATTATGCATAGCGTGGTAAACAGCTACAAAATAGTACTAAAAAATGGAATCCGATAAATATATAACGACACTGAAAAGATAACGGGTCGATCGCAGCGACATCTTCTAGCAGTGGCGTAGACAGGGTGGAGGTCCAGATAGTTTGAATACCACTAATTTTATAAAAATATTTTTGCCTTATCTAATCGAAGAATTTTCTGCGATATTGAAGGCGAAGAAAGCTTTATAATATTACCGGTTCCCAGAGCATTTGGACCCCCCAATCTCTGGCTACGCCACTGTCTGTTAGCTCTTTCAACGGAAACATTGTATAAGAATCGAATTGAGAAAATGTTTCAGTTGGTGGCAAATATTTTAAATAATTAACATCTATCCTATTTCCCTTGACTTGGATAGTGATTTTCATAAGCTTTAAAAATATGAATGGTATTAATCATTCTTTTGTGCCTGGTTGCAATACTCGATACAAGACAGCTAACTAGAAACTATCCCTATTTAGCATACCGAAGGATGAATCTCTGCTAGAAGAGTGGAAAAGATTAATTCCCTGATATGATAAAAAACTAACTTCAAAATGAGTTACATCTGAAATATACACTTACAAAAGATTTTATTAATAGAAATCATGTTCATGTTGTCAATAGTGAAGCGGTTACTTTTGCTAGAGGTAAATCTATTTTTAACGCAGATGTCGTTGCGATCGCCCTATTATTGTACCGCATCGTTGTACGTTTATCGACTACAATTTTTTAGCACTTTTTAAAGCATTACCTGTTTGGCTTTTTTGAAGTTCCGAAATTTCTCATTCATACCAGAAATTCCCTATAGTGTTCTTTTGGTTACTTAATGGCATATATTTCGTGACATCTTAAAGTAAGAATTCTTGTTTCAGAATTTCCGGTTTGAATTCGAAAATTTTGAATACAAAAACGTAAAACCGTTTTCCACACTGTGTCTTCTGGGCGCTGTAGCAAAAGTTTGTTTCAAGTCAAAGCGGTGCGTAAGGAGTGCTAACGGGGAACATGAAACAGCCACACGAAACTTACATCGAAAGCGAAACAAAACATAAAAAATAATCTCAGAAGCGAAGAAACGCTAAGAAAATAGTATCCCACTGGCAAGGCCATTACAGAGTTGGGTGCACCAGCGGTTAAATATAACCTCTGACATGTGAGTTATTATTTGTATCGTCTTAAATAATCTACTGACCGCATTTAATAGTACAGATCAAGCTATACAATTATGTAATAATACTCTCCAATTATATTATATAACTATTTATATTATATAAATAATTATAGTATATAGCTAATTATATTACATAACTAATTATATTACTATAACTATTAAAACATGCTTTGTGTAATTTTTCGTACCATTTTCAACAATCCACCGTCTTTTTGAAATATTTAACTTTCATATTTTTCAGTGAAGATCTACATTATGAATAGAATTTTTACATTTATTATATTTAAGCGGCTGTGTACGTTAATTACAAAATTCATTTTTATTTCACTATTGCTAAATTAGATAAAATTATTACACATTTTTGTAATAAAGTTTATTTTGTTATAAATATTTTGAGCGGATTTGTAATATATTTAAAATTACAAGTACTGCAATGCTGATATTCCGCTTTACGTGTGTAATAAATGAACATATCAAACCTCTTTGCCACGCCCAACGGGCAACGGGATATTCAACCAATATATTTGTGAAATTGCACTTATATATTTTTAAGGTTCAATGCTTCAAAAGCGAGTATAATTAACCCTTTGTTACTCAACAACTCCGATTTAAAAAATATTTACTCAGATATAGGAATACATCATTTTAAGCATGTGAAAAATATTTTTAAAAAAATTTAGGATAAAAATAAAGAATTACTGATTAAAAGGTACTTTTTTCACCTCTGAAATAAATAAACAGATAATTACATATCTCTCCTAAATATTGTCGATTTTCTAATAGAAAATTGTAAAGTGCACGAATTTACCCTTGTAAAAAATCTATATATGAACGCCGCCAGCCTTTATAATGTAACAAAATTGGCGAAGTTTCTATTAGAAATAACTGCTGAAATGATAAATAAAGCTTTGGCAATAGAAAATAACTCAATATCGCCGTCTGAACAATTCATATAACTGCTGCGTTGGATGATAGCAGCAATAAGTAAAATCATCTTTTGAAGTCCACTGTATAAGTAACATTGACTTTTGGGTATTTTGCAGACATGCAAGACGTTGATACAAAGGGTTAAGTTATTTGTATATCACTTATTTCTTATTCCTATATATTATGTTGCAAATAAGCAGATATATAAGCGTCTTTTAGACATTATTATATTATGACTAGCTGGCTTCGCCCGCCAGCGGGCCCCTAATTTACATCGGTGCCTCGAAACTTTTGTATTCTCCGGCTCGCATCCCCCTCGAACTGAACGAACCTCCGACCCGGGTCCCCGCTGCCTTCGGCACCGTACACCGGTCGTGCTACGCACGCACCGGATAATCCCATAATTTGTATAATCCCTTAATTTGCACATCGAATAGTATAAACCTCTAACTGAACTAATCTCCGACCCTGGTCCCCGCTGCCTTCGGCACCGTATACCGGTCGTGCTACGCACGCACCGGATAATCCCTTAAATTGCACATAGAATAGTATAAACCTGTCACTGAACGAACCTCCGGCTCTGGTCCCCGCTGCCTGCGGCACCGTATAGCAGTCGTTCCGACCCTGGTTCCCGCTGCCTTCGGCACCGTATACCGGTCGTGCTACGCACGCACCGGATAATCCCTTAAATTGCACATAGAATAGTATAAACCTGTCACTGAACGAACCTCCGGCTCGGGGTCCCCGCTGCCTGCGGCACCGTATAGCAGTCGTGCTGCGCACGCGCTGCAGTATACGTTAGTTCCACCTTCCGCCACCAGGTGGCGCAAATAGAAAAAATAAACCTCGAATAAGATAAACCTCGAACTGAACGAACCTCTAGAACCCCACAGTTAAGATAAAAAAACTTGAAGGGGGGGGGGGGGGAGGACACTGCTTTTCCTTAAACAACTGAATTAGACTGCCGGAAAAAAAAATCTGATGTCAAACAACTTATTTAGACTACCGGACTTCTTGTTCAATGACAGGGACCTGAAGGAAAACTTAAAACTGAAAAAAAAAACAAATCGATAACTGGCGAAGCCCGCTTTTTCCTATCATAATATCTGGTTGCCACTCTAAAACAAAAACTTAAGATACTCGTTATGGCAGTTTTTAGACGCGGCCTACTTCTTAAAATCGTAATATCTAGCCGGCACTGTAATAGAAATCTTTCTTTTGCTTTAATTATACAAATAACGATGATTAATTATACAATAAAATAATATATCGGCTCCTAATGAAGATATGAGAATAATTTTTAGATATTCTGAAAGCAGAATCCATTTTGAGTCGCGCTGTCAAAGTTTGGAATTAATGCGCCCCTTAGATTCGGAAATGCACCCCCCCCCCCCTCTGAAAAAAACGCAGTTGACTATTTTATCTCTTTCAGAAATGACTTATCCACAGACAATTTGTCTCCGTTGAATGTTGAAATAAAAAAGAAGCTGTCTTTTCGGAATAGAAATAAATTCATTTGCCGTGTCATTAATGAGTTTTAATTGATATCTTCAAAAATTACTGGTCGATTTTTACGAATTTTTTTTTGTTCAATTCGCGATTTTTTTATACACGTGTTAGCAAATTTTCGCGAATGTAGAGTCATTATTTCCACTTGTTTCAAAAAGGACTGGGGCGATTCGATCTCGGATCTGTCGACCCTGCATTCTTTACGGCAACCTCTTTTTACGTCTGGGGTTGATGTTGGATGTCTGGTCAGTTTTTCGCCGAAATAAAGAAAAGTTACGGTCCGAATTTCAAAACATTTGACGTTTTGCAACGACAAAAATCGGCCGCGTGTGTACCCCGATTTTCGGATCGATACCTCCGGTACATTTTTTTTTTATTCAATGATGCGTTAAAAAGCGACGATTTGGATGTCTGCGATTATCAAAACGGAAGGCGAACTTTTCGCTGTTTTCACTTCTCTTCCAACTTCGGTTTCGGTCGGTAATTAAAACACTTTCGCTCATTATTAACTCCCCGGGTCCGGGTCGGAATCCCGACCCGATCGAAAATTGAGCGTCGCGCTATTTTTCCGAATTTTTCGGTCCGCGTCCGCCGTCCGTGCGTCGCCTGGTCCCGGAGCCTTTGCGGGTACAAAGGTGGAGTGCACAGACAGAAACACACACAGACGTTTACCGTCCTTAATATTAGTGACTAGCTGGCTTCGCCCGCCAGCGGGCCCCTAATTTACATCGGTGCCTCGAATTATAGAAAATCTCGAATCTTGTAAAATCTCAAACCGAACGAACCTCCGACCCTGGTCCTCGCTGCCTTCGGCACCGTATACCGGTCGTGCTGCGCACGCACCGGATAATCCCTTAAATTGCACATAGAATAGTATAAACATCTAACTGAACGAACCTCCGGCTCGGGTCCCCGCTGCCTGCGGCACCGTATAGCAGTCGTTCCGACTCTGGTCCCCGCTGCCTTTGGCACCGTATGACGGTCGTGCTACGCATGCACCGGATAATCCCTTAAATTGCACATGGAATAGTATAAACCTCTAACTGAACGAACCTGCGGCTCGGGTCCCCGCTGCCTGCGGCACTGTATAGCAGTCGTGCTGCGCACGCGCTGCAGTATACGTTAGTTCCACCTTCCGCCACCAGGTGGCGCAATCTGTTTATATGATCATAACTGAAATCGTTAAGACTTTCGATGTCGAGTCGAATGAGCCATACCCCGTCGTTTTCATGCCCGTAGAACCGAAGATAGGAAAGCGCCCCCTAGTGGTGAAAAAACGAAATAAAATCGGTAAGCTCTATCGATATCGAGTCGAATAGATTTAGACTACCTGAGTTCTAGTTCAAAGACAGGGACCTGTAGAAAAACTTAAAACTTAAAAAAAAAAAATCGATAACGGGCGAAGCCCGCTTTTCCCTATCATAATATCTGGATAGGGGGTCCTTATTACTTTAATTATGATGTTTG
Source organism: Maratus michaelseni (assembly GCA_963931845.1). Classification (NCBI taxonomy): domain Eukaryota; kingdom Metazoa; phylum Arthropoda; class Arachnida; order Araneae; family Salticidae; genus Maratus; species Maratus michaelseni. The sequence goes on along the minus strand of OZ007590.1, from coordinate 347,842,445 downwards.
GAATCAGTTTGGTGGACATCCGTAACATAGTTTCTTAGTTATAGAAACGGACCACAGTTAAAAGAAAAAAGCGGGGGGGGGGGGGGGGTTGGCGATGACACTGCTTTTCCTCAAACAACTTATGTAGACTACCTGTGTTCTAGTTCAAAGACAGTGAGCTGTAGAAAAACTTAAAACTAAAAAAAAAAAAAATCGATAACGGGCGAAGCCCGTTTTTTCCTATCATAATATCTGGTTGCCACTCTAAAACAAAAACTGAAAATACACGTAATGCAGTTTTTAGACGCGGCCTACTTCTTAAAATCGTAATATCTAGCCGGCACTGTAATGGAAATCTTTCTTTTGCTTTAATTATACAAATAACGATGATTAATTATACAATTATACAATAAAATAATATATCGGCTCGTAATGAAGATATGGCAATAATTTTTAGATATTCTGAAAGCAGAATCTATTTAGCGTCGCCCTGTCAAAGTTTGGAATTTCTGCGCCTCTTAGAATCAGAGATGCCCCCCCCCCCTCTTTAAAACCCCAATTGAACGTCATGTGACCTGACCTCCGTCAAAGAAAATGCCGATCCAGACAATCGTCTGGCCGTGCGTCTCCGATCTGGGAATCGCAGCTCGGAAAGAAAAGAAAAATAATTTTTTATCGATCGATTTTTAAAGGATTTTTCCGGTTCTAATCGTCGCACGGAAACGATTTTTCGAATTTATGAGACCTGACGACGTCCCGGTTGCGTACGTGCGACTTACGAATTTCTGGCCCCCCGACTTCCGGAGATAGGGGTCGGACCTGCGCTGCGGTTTGGGGCTTAAATTGCTCCCTGGGAACCCCCTGCCTTTTCCTTCCCGGACCGGACGTGTACCGGCAACCCTCGGCGGAGGCGAACTTTTCGCTGTTTTGACTTCTCTTCCAACTTCGGTTTCTGTCGGTAATTAAAACACTTTCGCTCATTAATAACTCCCCGGGTCCGGGTCGGAATCCCGACCCGATCGAAACTTGAGCGTCGCGCCTTTTTTGCGAATTTTTCGGTACGCGTCCGCCGTCGGTGCGTCGATTAGTCCAGGAGCCTTTGCGGGTACAAAGGCGGAGTGCACAGACACACACACAGACGTTTACCGCGCTTAATATTAGTGACTATATGGTTAAACTTCGTCTTTATCTTGAAATAGATTAAATTCTAATTATTTCTTTTAGTGAAAACATATATAAATCTTTAAATTATAACATATGTATGAAATAGCTTTTAGAATGAAACTGCAAATGTGTTATACATCGAACGGAGTAGACTTAGTACTTTTTTCTTTTAATTCTAACTTCTAAGTTTGTAATGTATGTAATAGTGTTGATGTTGAAATTTTAGATGTGTCATACGTCGCACGCCGAAGACGTAATATTATTTCTTCCTTTTTAATGTATATGCTGAGTTCGTCGCAGTTTTATACATTTTTGTACATCTGTATTCCACCCATCGCTATTATGATATGCACTCATTTCTAATAAAGGTATCAATGCAAAAAAATTTAGTAGTATAAAATGGGCGGAGCATTTAAATTTTTAACTTATCTAGAAGTATCTACACATAAACTGAAAGCGTACATAGCAAACTAAATTGTAAATTTAATTGCGACATTATTACATTATGAATATAGAGTTAAACTTCCTTTTTTATGTTAAAATAAATGTCTTTCTAAATATTTAATTGGGGAATGCATGATTTAAAAGAAAAATAAAATTTAAATTCTACTGTATGTATATGTATAATGCACAGCATCACGTTTATATTGAAATTGTAGGGGTGTTACACATTCTATGCAAGAATTATATTTTACTTAACATCTCTGCTTCCCATGCTGATTATTTTTTGTTTTTTGTCTATATTCCTGCCATTCGCAATATGGTGTGCATTAATTTATAATTTAGGCACCAATTCAGAAAATTTAGTAATTTTGTATACTAATTAATTTCTCAGCAGAGCTGAAATTACACTGTAAATTCATGAAATACAAAGGATATAAATTATCACTTTTACTAAACAGCGTACAACCATTAGAGTGAAAAAATGTCCAGACCGGGGCTCGATCCCGGATCCCTTGGTATAGCGCACCAAGTGCTTTACCAATTAAGACATTCGGGCGACATCCGGTCTGGCATTCTCTCACTCTTATATGGCATGGCTATAACCTCTCAGCACAAGATGGAAAGTCAATCCTGGGCACAACACTGTTGGCATGCATGAGACAAATTAAACCCAGTATCGATGAATATTTATATACTAATTCATTTCTCAGCAGAGCTGAAATTACGCTGTAAATTAATGAAATAGAAAGAATGTGAATTATCACTTTTACTAAACAGCGTACAACCAATTAAGTGAAAAATGTCCAGACCGGGGTTCGATCCCGGATCCCTTGGTATATCAAGCTTTATCAAGTATACCCTTTGTATAGTCATACAAATGGTTATAGTTAATATTACATGCTGTAAACATTTCTTGCAGTAATGTAGCCGGAACGTCCCAATATTTGGCGATATTACTGTACCTGAATGTGTGTAACTATCATCAATTACACGAAACAAAATTGTAACTGCATTGCAGATAATTGCAATTATAAATTTTTCCAACTCTGATGCAGGTACATTAGTTGTGAAATTACTAGTTTAGAAAAAAAATATTATTTTTCTGGTTGTGTAGTCCTCAAACCAGATAAAGCGTTTCATCGGCACAATGAATTATCACTATCCATGCACTCGCAATCAGTAGTTGAAAATCAAGCAAGTATTTTAGCACCAGCCCCCAAATTGATCTGCTGTGGCCCTGATAAAAAATATGGAACAGCACAATCTTAGAAAAGAAAATAACTTACGCTGCAGCAACATGGTTCCCCAAACTACAAAAATCCCACGGGCTGCGACTCCTCTCAGCAATTCAGGCACAGTGTCTGCTTTTGATCTCCCGTGCATACAAGAAGACAGCAACCTCAGCTCTCTGCGTCCTCACGGGAACAATGCCACTCTCACTAAGAACAGAGAAAACAGCAGCCCAAGGAGCAATCCTTAGGCTTGGCATCCCCATGGTTGGAATACAACCAGATATGTATCAACCGAAATTTATACCAACAGAAATTATACCATACAAAACATATTTTGAATGGGCAGAGAATGCAGAGGAGCAGCCAAATTTGCAAGTATACACGGATGGATCGAAGACTGACGCTGGTGTAGGATACGCTTTCTGCATCTACAACAAAGAAGACACAATAACAGAACATCAAATACACCTGGACACCTCAAACTCCGTTTACCAAGCGGAGCTGCTCGCAATTTCCGACGCAATTTCCTGGCTGCAAACATCCACACACGACAAAGCAACAATAAATTCAGACAGCCTTTCCAGCTTAGTGGCACTTACAGACATGAATACAGAAAATTATCTAATAGGTCAAATAATAAAGAAACTGCAAAACACAACAAAAAAGATCCTCTTCAACTGGGTAAAAGGCCACTCAGGAATTGCGGGCAACGAACACGCTGACAGACTCGCCAAGGAAGCCACACAACCGGACACATCAATAAAACACATCTTCCACCCAGCACCTCCATCCTACCTCAGAGGACAACTAAAACACAAATACACATCTAAATGGCAAGACCAATAGACAGCGGAGCACAGGGGACGAAAAGCCTACAGCCTCTGTCCAAAAGTCACCGAGGACTTCCTGGTCCCACACCGAAACATCTACCTGTACATAACCAACCACGGCCCGTTCCCATCATATCTCTCTCTCTTCAATAAAGCCCCATCTCCATTCTGCACATGTGGAAAAAGAGGAGATGCCACCCACTACACACTCAACTGCCCGCTAACGTCAGCATATCACATAAGGAAACCGGCATCACTGAGGACCTCAGTTTGGTTCCACCACGTCCTCCACACACCAAATCTACAACAAAAAATAATAGACTGTGTCCATCTCCTAGAAGACAATCAGCAACTCTTTCAAATGCCTCCAGCACACCTTCTAGGAAATGTCCTGCCCTCAGACGATGATGAAGAAGAATAACCCTCATCATTGACCACAACAATAGCGGAAACACTGTAGTGTAAATAATTCCATTCCCTCATCAAAAACTCATTCCACCACCAGCAACAACTTCAAATAAACACCAGAGAACAAGTAATAATCATCCACAACCCCTTCACCTAACAGTCCCACCACACCGTCATCCACCGTCAACAACAGTAAAAGAGACTCACCATTATACACGCCTGTAAATAGACTCTCTCCATCTCCATCAGCATCACAACTAGACTTTAATATCGCAAATTGTATAGACTCTCTCTATCAGCATCACAACTAGACTTTAATATCTCAAATTGTATAAACCCATATTACTCAAGTCCACAAATATAAAAATTTAAACTCTTGGAGTTATTGTAAATACCTTACTCAAATGTTATGTCAAATTGTATTATATATATATAATTCTTATTCATTGCTCAAATCAATACTATTTAAAAGCCTAATGGCCTATTGGCCTCATCTGTATTTTTTTTTTTTAATAAACTTGCCAAGCAGGGCTTGTAGAGCTTAAGCCGTATGGTAGGCCACCCTGCTTGGTTGAATCTGAATCTGAATCTGTGGCCCTGATATTCAAATAAAGAAATTCTATAAGCAACATCACTTATTTGGAATATACTGCTACTCTACAGTAATCAACAGTGATGTGATGGTAAATTATGCGGGAGTATTAGACGCTAAAGAAATTAATAATAATTATGTGATTATTCATAATTGTGAAGTTTTCTATTTATCTTTTACTGCATATACAACCTTAAGTTTCCCCAGGAAATTACTTTGATATGTCATATACAGGTGTGAATCATTGGCAGTAATATAGAAATACATACACCCGTATTTATATATATAAATTGATCCATTTGCTCCACATACTGATCATACATAGATTTTCTTATTGAATTTATTGAATCTTGCTTAAATGTGTTAATGTTATTAGTAAATATGCATCTGCTTAATAATACCAATATATAAGCAACTAGAGACGTATTTGTCGAAAAATTATCATTTCAGGGATTTTAATAACGTTATTTTCACATATAAAACGTCATTTCATAATAAATGGAGCGCGCTCTGCACTTTTGTAAAACACCTTCTTTATATATCTATCACAATTTTCGTTGATAGCGTCGGGGACTATAAAATTTCGCCACTAGGGGTGCTGCAGTCTTTCTCATTTGATAAAGTATAGTTATTTTCATGAACATAGAAACAGATAAGGACTTTTAACGCAATAGTGTTAATACAGTGTCGTGACTTTCGAACTTAATGGACAGCTACGAGCACGGTTCTGTGCAGCCGGCGAGCATCTTTTCTAAGGTAGCGCCACTTACAACTGAAAACCGAAACTGCATATCAGATACCCACCAGAAGCAGATGATTTGAAGAAGCAGACGAACTGGTGACGTTGGTTGGTTGGTTTGTTGTATAAGGTTTAATGGCGCAAGGTCCCATTGGGGACAAGCTGCGCCAAAGTAAAAGTTAAGAAAAAATTAGTCTATAAAAGAGATGCAAAGCATAATGGGCAAAATATCTGGATGGGGTTACCCATCCAGATATAGTCAACGAACTGGTGACGTATAGAGCAACTGTCCTACACAGGCGCCACCTATACACTGTAAAAAATGATTGTCAAATTCACTGCATTTATTCCAGTAAATCGCAACGTAATATTTCCGTATGTAAAAATACCGCAAATATAACAGTAGATTTAACCAGCGTTTTCGCTTTCAAAATCCTTTCATGCGAACAACCAATCAGATCACATCATTCATTTTCTAATCGGCGCCTGCGCGCAAAGACATTTTACTAGCATGATCTGCGCAAGGAACTTCTATTCAAAAGTACGTGCTCTCTCCCGCGCGACGGCGAAAGCGAGCAAAATGGTGTGTTTCTTGACTTACGCTTAGGAGCCTGCATTGTTTATATATCAGTGTTTAATTACAAATGGTATTTTATCTTTGTATTAGATAAACGTAAGCTTGTAATTCTAGTCCAATTATCTAATATATATATATATATATATATATATATATTATATAAATTCTTCTCGCCCTTCAGAATTGAGGTGTTTCTTTTTTTAGTACTACAAATATACTCTCTCTATATATAATGTATTTACACATAGTATTATAATGAATATTTGATGTCTCAGTTTTGCCACATTAAAAAAATTCCTATTAATAAATTCTGAATTCTTATATATATCATATACAAAGCAGTAAAGAAATGCTTTATATGGGATTGAATTTCTATACACAAAATAATGAATTCCAATGTTTTTCAAACAAGCGATGAACTTTATGACTATTCTAATAGTCATCTAAAAATAAAAGTTGATTAAAATGAATGATTTAAAAAAAAATATGGCTTTTAAGATTACAGCAGCTATTGTGATAATTTGTACGGAAATAGGACTGTTAAAATTACAGAACTTTTTGTGGTAATTTGTACGGAAAAATGGCTGTGAAATTTACTACATTTATAACCGTTGAAATGACGGAAAATATGCGATAAAATTTACATCGATTTTTACTGCTATTTTTACGTAAAAACTGCTGGCAACATTGCTGCCTGCAGTTTTGGCCGTAAATTTGCCGGATTTTTTTTTACAGTGTATGAAGCAATTTTCGAGGAGCGATTTTCTTCTTTGAAAGGCAATTTCGTTAGAAGTCCTTATCTATTTCTATGTTCATGGTCATTTTACTAAAGTTAGATGGTTGTTAACACAAATCAAGCTTTATCCGTTCAAGTTGAATTTGAGAGTATCGAAATTTACTTTTCAAATTTAAAGGACTTATATTTCTAATAATTTCCAAAAATTCTTGTGAATCGGAAGCAAAATAGGCATTTTGAACCTTGCTTTTTAACACTTTCCAACATAGTTGAAAAGTGTTGAATTCGGTTTTTATGTCTATCTGCCTGTCTGTCCGTGCTCTAACCCGCGTAAATATACACGGATTGGCATGGAATTGATAACGTTAATGAGGTTTATTATAGCATGTTCGGTATTGAAAATGAAGTACGTAGTGTTTATATATCATTTACAGGGACACGCAAAAGAATTCCGTTACATTGCGGTCTACGGGGGGAAATCGATTTCGGTCATTTTTAATGATGTTACACTATTTTAAACATATTTAGATTAACTTTATTTGCAACATTGTTTTTGAACGCGGTCGCAGAACACAGACATACATTGACTTTATATCTTATAGTGACATTGTCCAACTCCTGGGAAGTTTCCTAATCATACTTTCATTGTACTTAAGAATATTTTTTCTATATTTAAAATAGTTTGAATATACGTTTTACAGTAAAAAAAGAAGAGATTTCCAGATTGTTCTCCCACCGCTCCCTGAATACTAGGCCTGAGCGCTGACACAAAAAAGGGGGGTGCTCGTAGGCGGATTTTGTAAAACCTTTGTGCGGTCCCCTAATTTTACACCCCAGTATTTTCTAAAAGTTTTCTTTGACTTATTGAATCTCAGAAAAATAATGGCAGGGAAAACTTTTAGAAATTATTGGTATTGATTTCAAGGGACCGTACACACGCTGAAAAATTTCCGCCTACGACTGCATCAATTTTTGTGTCAGTGCTCAGGCCTAATATTCAGTGGGCGGTGGTTTTACGTTTAGTGACGTAAGACTGATGATGTCCATTGGTATTAAAAGTAAATACGTATTTGAAATACATGTATAATTGAATTATACGTATACTTAGATTATACGTTTAATCGATATACGCTTATATGTATCCGGATATCTTTAAACGTTTCTTTTAAGGTATACGTATTTCATAGCGGCGTATTATACGTATATGCGTATATCAGTTAAACGTATAACTGAAATACGTATCACGTCGGGAGCATTATTTTATACTGGTTGAGTATTTTCTTTTAATTATGTAAGGAATGAAATGGGTGAATTTTAAAAGAACGCTCGACTGTCGAGTAAGCAAAAATAAAAGTTTTCATTTTATTGATAAAATATCAATATATTGCCATATACTTTGTAGTTGAACCGTCTTCAGAGATCTGCAACAGGTGCTGCCTTACAGGGCGTCGTTCTTGGAGAAAAGAATTTCTTTTAATTATTAAAACTTAATTAAATTCTTACAGTCGTTTGCATAAATGTTTAAATATTCAACAATTCATTTTCTATAAGATTTTTACCTGTTATGAAGTGCATATCGCGTGTATTTGTTTGTAGATTTAAAACTTAAAAATAATGTTAAATCAACTGTTTTCTCATTATATTATATATTATTATCTATATGCTGTTATTACAAGTTTGGAATTTTTTAGGAATAAAAGGGAGCAATTTAAAGCACTATATTCAAGATAATCTAAAGAAGCAACTGAAACAGTCAAGCTAGTTTCTGATACGGTAAAAATACTACTGATTATAACCAAGTTATACGATGCCATGATTCTTTTTATATCTTAAGCTTGAAAATGAACTAATAAGACTAACTAATGAATTAATATGATGCTGATTATTTTAAATTAACGCCAACTATTATTTCAATGATCAAGTGATTTTTTGAAAAATTTGATTCCGTTATAAGAAAATAAATTGGGGGGGGGGGGGTAACTAGTTTGGAAGGAAAGGCTCTTAAAAATTCTCGCAAACGGACATCCCTTTCGCTAGGGACGGTTCTTTTATAAAAATAAGTAATGAAAATTCCATATCATAATGTACTTAATATGCACTTTTCTCAAACCCATTTTTCTGCAATCTATAAATCTGTAATTATTTCATGCGTATTATTTTTTGCTCAAAATTGTCAAATAGGCAATATACAATCTTGAACTATACATCCAGAAATCTATTAATTCGTTTTGAAAATCTGGCTTATTTAGCTTCTCCAATTAGTAATAAAATCTATTAACGAGTGAATGTTTAATGAAATTTTAGTTTTGTACAAGTTTGTTGAATTTTAACAAAAAAATAATTGATTGTCGGAAAAAAACATGAATGTACAAATATCTTGTAGTATGTGTCATGATTGTTCTTTAGCCATATTGAGAAATTCGAAAAAAAATAAGCACACAAAATATTTAAAAAATGTATAAGACTACAAAAAATTGTATTGAGAAATATGCATTTGAAATCCACTAAGAATTCCATTACCGATTATGCTATTTTAATTATTTACTTTTATAAGAAATAGGAAAATACACTTTTTGCCATATATAACAGTGTATTGTTAAACTTTAAATTTAACAATAAGTTGTCCCCGACACAGAAAAATTCATATTTTTGCCCTTTTCAAAGTTCACCGTCCTCTTAATATATATATATATATATATATATATATATATATATTACACTGAATAATTTTTTTTTATCTACGATTACGATTATTCAGATTCCGACTTATGAATAAAATTGTTTGCTGGTGTATGAATATGTATTCAAAACTATTTCATTTAAAGTTGTTGTTTTCTTCCATGACGAAAATACGTCATGTCATCAGACATTGAACCACGTCTACTTCTATATTACACATTTTCTCTGATGTCTAAAAATAGATTAAGTATTCAAGGATAGTTCATGTTTAAAGATTCTGAAAGCATTCTGTATTCTTGTGAGAAACTCTCACGACGTCAGCACTTTTGGTATTCCCAACGGAATCATAGAAGAAGATTACCGTAACAGAAAATACTTTTTTTATGGCACACTGGTCTGCCGTAAAAGCTCTTAAGGAGAAGTATCATGGATTGCCTATATACAGCAGTTTATCCCAAATTGCAGGAGCTTAAATCTTGTGGATATTCGATTTCAATACAGTGAAAGAAGTGAAATTGATTTCTTTGTTCTTCCTCAAAGGAAAATTGCATGAAAGAAACTTTATAAATTAATTTTAAGGAAATAGAAGTTTAGAGACAAATTAAAGAAGATTTTGAGAAATAAAGTTTCGTTTTGTGTTATTTTCAAAGTAAAAACAAAAGAGTTTTGTTCATTTTCTAATATAATTACCTAAATTAGGAATAGGTTTTGACATTTAACGTTAGTATATGTGAAGTGAAATTAGTTGTAACTTATAATTTTCTAAATACATTAAAATTAAAAATTGATTACGCATTCGAATATAGTTCACTCTTAAAGATTCAGAAAGTGTTACAGTATATTCTTGTAAGAAATTCTTTGCGCATCAGTACATTGGTATTCTTAACGAATCCATAGAACATGACTATAGGAATAACATAATTCTTTACTGCACACTGCAGTGATGAAACATCACTAAATAGACAATTGTCACCTTATTTAATGACATCATTGGCGCCACCTATTTGAAACAATTTTCGAGGAACGGTTCTCTTCTTTGAAAGGCTATGTCGTTAGAAGTCCTTATAGTCCAAGTGCTACACGACAAAAATAAGGTGAAAACTGCACATCGTGATACAGTTATACCGATTGGTCAGTATCTACTCTATATTAATACAAAGCATATAAGAAGGGGAGGCATCGCGGAAAGTGCGGGGAATTCAAGATGGCGGCCGTTATTCAAAATGGCGTCATTTTCGGAAATTAGTGCAATTTCGTTTCTATTCATCATATAAAAGCATGTTTGATGGAAATTTAGATGTTTTAAAATAAAAAATATTATTTGTAACACTTTACAGCACAGTCGAAAAGTATTTATGAATTCAGTTTGCATGTTTGTCTGTCTAGTCGCGCACTAACTCAAAAAAAATAACCGGATATCCAGATAATTAAAATATGGTATTGTAGTATACCGTAACAAGTTTGTTATTCATTTTCATGTGTGCATCATCCATAGAACATTTACAGGGCAATCAAAAGTATTCGGTTATATTATAGTCTGTAGACGAAAATCGGAAAAATACGCTTGCTATGTGTTTTAATGATGTTATACTCTTTGTAACATTTTCAAATTAATATACATCAGTGCGGTGCAGTACAAGATACTTACTATAGAATAAGCAGTGCATAACAGTTTTCGTTCATTTACAGGGGCTCACAAATTAATACGGTTACTGTTACATTAATGTCTCCGAGCACAGTGCCTTTATAACTTGTGTATAAATTTTATAGATCATCAGCTAAATCGATTGTTATTAAGGGAGGTGCTAGGTATGAAATAAATACAATTTTTAATAATAATATCCCTATATCCCTATTGGTCAGTATCTTCTTTATATTAAATGAATGCATATAAGAGAGGCCTAATGAAATGTCTTAGGAATTTAAGATTTAGGCTGTTATTCATTTTTTTCCGTTTTCGTCATATAAAAGTGTCTTTGATGTCATTTTCGATTTTTTTAATCAAATTTTTTTTTAATATCAGAAATATACTTAAAATGAAACTAGTTCAATTATTAAAGTATTTTTTATTATATAGTGAGTACAATGAATGGATTAAATAAATACTAAAAATGCATTTTACTAATGCCTTACTTATACAACATATTAAAAAATGAATGCTACATAGCAAATGAATGACATAAAATTGCAGAATATAGAAACTTTAGTTTGTAGCATATTATTTCTCATTCACATTCGTTTTCACAGCTGCACAATAATGTGCAAGAAAGACCAACCTTCCTACAACTACACTTATTTTTGCAGATTTTGCACATACATTTTATCAGTTCTTTGCAAGAATCTGCAATCTCGGGCAGCTCCGATCATTTTAATTTCCATGAAAAATTATCCAACCACCATTCCCATTTGTTTCGAGAGGGGGGACATATTTCCCGCTCATGTGCTTGTCCCTAAATGTATCCAGCTTGGAAAGCACTCCCTAAAATATGTTGCTCTAGTGCACCCTTGGTTGGTGGAAGGTGTTTAATAGGACGATTTTTTGTCATAAACAATTCCTGTCTAGCACCATTTACACTTATGCTGTTACATGTTGAACAGTACAACAATACTGCGAATTTTTCTAAAATATTTAGAATATCGTCAGTTATGGAAGTTTGCGGTTTTGATAAAAATGAAAATGCGATAGTAGCATCTTTATAGGAAATCCATGTCTTCCAAGCTGACTTTTTTGTTTTCCCTGTGAAACCAGGATTGCTGTCGCAGCCTGTGAAAGCATGGAGTTCTAGTAACCACATTTCTTTTTGTTTTCCAATTGCTGCAACTACAGTATGGACGGGAATAAGTCTGTAATTCTTCCCTGTTCCAAATGCAATCCAAACAGTTTGCAGGTGTCTATCTGACAAAGTAAAGAAATGCGCAATTGCTAAAACTAATACATCAGTATCTACAGAGCGTATAACAATATTTTTCAATCCGTTTTCTGTCATGTCTTTGAGGTGCAAGATTATCTTTGTATGAGCTTCTTCATGACCAGGTCAAGTCATTCCAATTAAGGAACTTAGTGCAATATTATTTCCTTTAACTTCTTCACCTGAAGTGGTTATAACTTGTGCATTTTTTATGGTACTTATAGCTAGTGTTCCAAGCAGATTAAATAACTCTTCTTTATTACTTTAATTTCTTAAGAAATCTTGCCAAATTTTAGGTAGTTTGACATGCGATAGCACTTGCCGCCTGGTTCCTGAACCCCTTTTTTGTCTGGTTTCACCTTTAATGCTTGGTGTAATGTATCTATCCCATATAAAATCTATTCTTTGGCAGCTAAAACTCCCAATGTCGTTACATAAATGGGGTTAAAATGTGTTAATGTGCATTAAAGGTTTTAGAAGATTGGTGAGGCTTTAAAATGTTAATAAGAACTGGCCTATCATAAATTAAAGCACCGCATGTTCCTGGAAAGGTGACAATTTGCAATTCTTTCATATCTAGCAAAGTTCAAAAACAAATTATAAAATTAAAAACGCGCATAGACAGCATTGTTTTTATTGAAAGTCCTGTGACCGTATTATTTCGTGAGCCCATGTAAATGAACGAAAACTGCTATGCACTGCATATTCTATAGTAAGTACCTTGTACTGCACCGCACTGATGTATATTAATTTGAATATGTTACAAAGAGTATAACATCATTAAAACACACTGCAAGCTATTTTCGTCTACAGACCATAATGTAACCGAATACTTTTGATTGCCCCTGTAAATGAACTATGAATGATGCACACTTGAAAATGAATACTGAACTTGTTACGGTATACAACAATACCATATTTTAATTATCTGGATATCCGTTTTTTTTTTGAGTTAGTGCGCGACTAGACAGACGACCAGACAGATAGACAAACAGGCAAACTGAATTCATAAATACTTTTCGACTGTGCTGTAAAATGTTACAAATAATATTTTTTATCTAAAAACATCTAAATTTCCATCAAACATGCTTTTATACGATGAATAGAAACGAAATTGCACTAATTCCCGAAAATGACGCCATTTTGAATAACGGCCGCCATCTTGAATTCCCCGCACTTTCCGCGATGCCTCCTCTTCTTATATGCTTTGTATTAATATAGATTAGATACTGACCAAACGGTATAACTGTATCACGATGTGCAGTTTTTTCACTCTTAGCACCTGGACTATTATCTATTTCTACGTTCATGTAATTCGGCTTCCCACGTGCCAAGCGCAGACTCCAGTACATCCAGCTCAGGAGAAGCTTTCTTCACGAAACGTTTTTGATTGCAATTAGAATACCTTATATGGTGAGATCCCTAGGAAATCCAAAGTTGCTTGCTGGGACTTCACTATATATAACCACTACATATTTGCAGTAGTAACTTATACTTCGTTAATTATTAAAATGTGTTAAATAAAACAGTAAAAACGTTTTATATACAAACTATCTACAGGTTTCTGCTTCACCGAAACCATTTTCATGACAAATGCGAATATTCTTCAGATGCACAATCTATAATGCTATGATTTAAAACGTTATTATTCACGTATTTAACACTTTATCTCTGAATACTGACGTTATTTTATTTTATTTTTACTTTGATACTTATTTCCATACTCGTAACCATGGAGTACTCGAAGTTTTTCCGTTAACATTAACTGTAACATTTTACTGTTTTATTTACTGTTTTATATATCACATTTTAGAATTAACGAAGTGTATTACTTCTGAATGTTCTGCTTTATTATATATTTACAGTAACTTAATTAACATATCTTTGCAAAACAACCGTGAAAATCTATTTCGGAGATCCATTCGCCTTTTGCGAAATTTAAAGAAAGACAGAATAGATTTATCATTCACTCTCGCATCATAGCAATTCTGGACACCAAGATCGCCATCAAAATCACAAATACTCATTTGTTCACTAGAAAACACTTATAAAAGAATGTCGGCGCATAATGCCATATGTTGAGTATGTAGGCTACATGTTTGGTATTTAATTTTTTACTCTAGATACTAATAGTGAATAGTTACATATTTTTTTGCTTTAATAAGTACAAATAATGTTTCTTAATATTATAAGAAAATTAAAAATTGAAATTTATACAAACTATATTATTTTAAAATAGTTATTATGTAGCAAAATAGATAATAAAATAAACTCATTGAATATCACTCTCAAAATCCCTTTTCTTTAAAATATAATGATGAATGGTAAACATTCATAAATGGAAAACACATATATAAAGACAATCTATAAACACATATATAATAACAATAAATAAACAAATGTATAATCACAAAATATAAACACATACATAATAATGAAAATATATTTCTAGTGCATTTTCCAATCCTTCAAATATTTAAATATTCAATGAATACCATTCAGTAGTAAATCCTACTTTTAAGAATGTGTTTATTTATTCAGCATATTTCCACAGAATAGGTTTTCTTTAAAAAAAATACATATAATTTATTCTTAAAAACGATAGTTGACAACTATAATGCTATTTTATTGCAATATACATTCTATTTTGTACTACTTGAAATTGAAAACCAAAAGATTTTTCAGGTACTTTGAAGAAAAAACTTACTCGTAATGAGATTATGATCACCCAAGAATAAAAATTAGAAGTAAAACTAAAAAATACGTTATCAATCAAAAATAAAAGATAAAATATTGCGATGTGTGTATACTGAATTAGACATACGATGAATTCCTTACATACCGACGTATCTTTATATCTTTAAAAAATATATATTATGGTCGTTCAATAAATGGTCATTCAATATATGGTCGTCCTGGAGCAGTAAAGATTTCTTTTAGCTCCAATTTAATTACCGTAATTATTTACGCATTTATCCCTGGAAGTTATTATATAGATAACAGCATTATCGTGGAAGTCCTGGGGTTGGTCTGAAAATCATATCTGAGCAATCACTTTTACATCCTCGCACGACTGGCATAGTTACTGTCTGAAAGCTTTCTTTAGTTCACGAACATTTCGAAATCACGAGGGGAAAAATCTGGATCATAGGCGGTTAGATGAGTGATTGAGGACATCCACTTATTTTCTGAAGGCGATTTTAAATTTAACTGGTTGTATGAGTCATGGTATGTATTGTCATGGAGGATACACTATAACCGGTAAAATATTCCACGCCGCGTCATTTAGACTTCGCCCATTGCATTCAGGTGAGCATTATCCCACAATATGTGCATTAATTACCTCTCCGGGCTTCTTTAATGCAAAAAAGAAGTTGTTCTGTTTTTGTGCTCATGTATCTACACCCGCCATATAAAGTCGCATTCTTTTTCTAATATTTCCTTGAAGTTTTTAAATATCTTTACACATGTCTCTAGAATCCGCTATGTAGCTGTTTCATGTTAGTCTTCGGCTGTTTATTTACTACATGGCCCTGATATTCCCTTCAATTCATCTGATGTAGGAAATTTAGTTCTATGCACGCTTTAAAAATTTTACTCATATAAGCAATTTTTTTTTCAATTATTCTTTTTAATTTAAAAGGAAAAATTCCAATAAAAATCATGAAAAAAAAATCTGTAAATCTTTTGAAAAATCCTTTATTTTATATTTTTTGGAAAATGATGATTTTTGTAAAAGTTCATTTTCAATCAAAATAGTCAAAATACACTTTAACTTATGTGCAAGAAGTTTTCATCGTTGAAACTCTACATAATAAAAAAATATCCACATAAAAGTCCTAAAACAACAGAAATTTTCTATTTGCAGATAACAAGATTAACTGCACAAACTGTATTAACATAATTTAAATTTGCAACATTTTTAAACACAAAATACCGACATACCATAAAATTATTTACAAGCATACTTAAAAGTAAACTGGCCGCTCATTTTGTGTATAGTTTTTGAAATAAGCAAATATCAAAATACCCGAAAACTTTTTTCCTTTGTTTAAAAAGCCATCGATATCAAGGGACATGTTAAACAAATTTAATTAATTCTTTTTCAAACATCACAATGTTTGGAGATATAAAATCCCAGTAATATATATTCTATAACATATATGTATGTACTTCACATTCAGTAAACACCGCTGTTAATTTTTGAAAATAATGTAGAGTTGATAAAAATTTTGGTTGAATAATTTCTAAAATCACAATGAAAATGAAAATTTATACCATGAATGAAACAATACTATTTATTATGCGTATTTTAGAAACATTATATAATTTCTACAGACCACAAATATTTTTTTCCGTATTCTTGATTTTATAGTTTATTATTACGAAAGTGTTCATGTAATTTTATGAAAATTACATGCAATAAAAAATAATAATGTATAATGAAACTTTTAATAGATTTCCTTTAAAAATTAGCTTAAACCAACAACCTTTTATATTTAATATTAATAATACTTAGTTTCGTTAAAAATTCAGATTAATGCATAATTCGTTCGATTAAAATTAAATTTGGCTGAACAATTGTATTTTAGAAAATGTAATAAAATTGTTTTAGTTTATATTTTCAGGTGATAATTTTAATAACATTGTTTAATTAACCATGTTCATAACTAGTCATGTTAACCATGTTCTTTTGGAATCGGGGGCTTAGATGCTTTACACTCACGCTAAAAAAAAAAAAAAATTAATCGGTTAAAAAAAGAAAAAAGTCGCCAAATTTAGGGGATTTTTTCCTTTAATGGCAACCTAGCCATTGTATTAAGTTATTCGTTTGGCGCAGTCTTGGAAATCGCGCCAACCAAACAGTCGCCAATCTTTTGTTTACATTTTAGCGTGAGTGTAACACATCTGTTCCGAATCGGGACGAAAAAAATATATATTTGTTTAACTTTACCAAAAAAACATTTTCATACTGATTTTATTTTTATTTTTTAATTGATATTGTAACGAAACTAGCATTATGTGCTCGGGAGAGCCTTCTGGTTGATCAAGGCCGACCTGACTAAATATAGCTTAACTGGAATTATCTGTTGTGTGGACCTATGGCTCCGAGGTAAAGTGCTTGACTACAGACCAGAAGGTGGTGAGGTCGATCCCCGTCGAAGGCAAGTGTCCTAAAGTTCGTTTTGATTTAAAGATTGCTTTGTATTTGTTTCTAGTTTCTTCGGAAATATGCTAATTGTTATTATGTTAATTCTTATGTTAATCGTTATTTAATTTCTAGAACTTTCCAAGCTTGGAATGTTCCATTCGGGAAAGCACCCCTCGAGTGTATTTAAGCTGGTGTATGCTTGAGTTGGCAGAAATAAAGCTTCGAGTTGGTTCATGCTTGTTGTCTTCATTCGTTCTCATTTAATACCTACGCGACAATATTTTAAGATATGTTAACAACAGTGTTTTCTGATCATGAATGATTGAGAAAAATATTTGGTTATTTATTTCGCATTTTAAGATTGAAACAAAAAAAAACACTTTTAACTGGGCACTTATGTTAAAACTTATCACATGCTTACTTCGATCATCTCTAAAACATTTATTTACTAAAATAAAATTTAAATTATAGTAGGTGCACTTGATAAAAGCTTATAATCTACTTTAGTAGTATTTCTTTTTCTAATATGTTTATTTGTTTTGCATATAGCATTTTTTAAGTTTTTGGAAAATTCCTTCAAAGTTTTATACATATTTAACATTTTTGTAAATCCATAGGGATAATATATATAATTTTAAATATTAATTATTAAATTTTATTAAAACTAAATGAAAAAATGTGTATACAATGTTTCTTTGAAAAGCTTTTCAAAACAAGTGTTTCGACCGTAGGAACATTCTTAAATGGTGGTTATTTTATAAAGTTTATGTTTATTGTATGTTCGACATTTTAAGATTTATTTTTTAATATAAAATCGAAATATTATCATATATATATATATATATATATTCTGTGCTCATAACTGTATGTTGCTAAAGTTATTTAAATCAAAAATAATAACATAAAACGTTATATTATCTTTTAATATACAAAGTTTTCGTCAGATTATAGTTAACAGATAATAGTCTAACAATGTTTCCAGAAATAACTTTAGATATGAGCGTATAAGTTAATTTATGATGCGCCCATAAACAATATTATGGAAAATAACTACCAAATATTTTCTCTATACAGAATTTCATTAATTTCTTTCCCTCTGCATTCACGTACAATAAATTAATTAATAGCAAATTCTAATATCCTTCAGAACATACTTTATTATCTTATAAATATTTTTATGAGATTTACTCTTTTTATTTATCCGTAGTAGATTCTCATAAAACTTACCACTATAGCAAAGATTTCTATGAGAGATAGAAGTTTAATATCGTGCATAAAAATTCCTTCCTTTACATGAGCAAATTAATAATAGATTATAAAACATTTATTTTCATTTACTTACATTATTATAATAGTGTATCTAAAATTTTGATTAAATTTAACAGAACATGAACTGATCTATTCTGACTATAACACTTCTGCAATATTAGATAATGTTATGTTTTAATAATTCTTCAAACATACTTTTTATCAATCATATACAGGGTGTTTAAAAAATGACCGGTATATTTGAAAAATCAATAAAAACTAAACGGGCAGCATTAGAAATACACCGTTTGTTGCAATATGCTTGGGACAACAGTAAATTTTCAGGCGGACAAACTTTCGAAATTAGTTACAATTTTCAACAACAGATGTCGCTGCAGTCTGGAAAAATCTAAAGCACGATATTTTCCACATATCCACCATGCGCAGCAATAATATGGCCTAGTCTCTGAACGAAATTACCAGAAACCTTTGTAAACCTGTGACTTCTTTCTGTGGGGACACTTGAAAGACCAAGTGTACCGTCACAATCCAGAAACAATTGAACAACTGAAGCAGTACATCTCTTCTGCATGTGAAGCCTGACGCGTTTACAAAGGTTTCTGCTAATTTCGTTCAGAGGCTACGCCATATTATTGCTGCGCATGGTGGATATGTAGAAAATATCGTGATTTAGATTTTTCCAGACTGCAGCGCCATCTGTTGTTGAAAATTGTAACTAATTTCGAAAGTTTGTCTGCCTGAAAATTTACTGTTGTCCCAAGCACATTGCAACAAACGGTGTATTTCTATCGCTGTCCGTTTAGTTTTTATTGATTTTTCAAATATACCGGTCATTTTTTAAACACTCTGTATATATATATATATATATACACAGGGTAGTCATAAAGAATGTCCCTGATTACAAAAAAATATTACGAAATAACCATTGAATGTAATACTGTAAAATTTTTATTATGGAGGAGTCATGTTCTTATGTTTTTTTTTAGTCCAGTCTCTACCGTCGTTCAGGAGATCGTTAATGGTGGATTACTTCGAAAATGGAGATAGGACGAGATGGATCAACTCTTCTAGATTTTTTCTTTTGGGGGTATATAAAGGGAAGAGTGGTGGAAACACCAGTAAAAGATATTGAAACACTCAAGGTCAGGATCACAGATGCTGTGTCAAGTGTGACAAGCTAAATGTTGGGCAATACGGGGCGAGAAATCAAATACCTCCTTAACATTCTTCGAGCTACCAAGGGTGCTGACGTTGAAATTTACTGACGTAAGTACTTGTATTAAAAACTTCATAAATGTCTTTACAATATATTCAAACAAGCATATGCCTAATTATACTAGTTTTTATTCAATAAATTATTGTAATCAGGCAAAGACTTTATGACTACCCTATACAATAAAAATGTTTAATTAAAGGTCTAGTCACATAACAGACTAGCACAAAAGTCTGTGTCTACTTCCATCTGCAAAAATGTTTGAGAAGTTGTTCTCCGACATATTACAAGCTATGTCAATAAAATTATTTTTGAAAAAAATACTAAACTAATTTTCGTGTGATCTCTGAGACCTATAAACTAGACTTTCAAAATAATTCTCTATTCTCTATGTTCTAACACGTAAAAGAAACAAAAAATAATTTTTATGATACTTTGAATTTTATGATTTTATTAATCTTTCACTCCATCTAAATTGTTTTTGTGTTTATCGGAGTTAGATTTCAAGCTCTTCTGAAGAAATGCAGTATGTCTCGCTACATATTCGTTTACAGAAAATATAGATTTTTTTTGTAATATTTGCATAATTGTGTTTTGCATATTCAGACAGCCATAAACAAGAGTTTTGAAAAACCAGCTAATTTCTCTAAAATAGTTAAAAGAAACTTCCATTTTCTATACAATTAGAAGAAAATTTACTTACTTTCTTTAAGATTTGAACACTTAATGTTGTCTTTTCACGATATTTAACAAAAATAAGTTCAGCGAAACATTCTATTTTTCGTAATTTAATATATTACATGATAATCTAATAATTTCCGGTGCCTAATAAAACTTTTCCTTACTTTTATTTGCAATAACATTTGATAATTTATTCACGGATTGAGGAAGGAAGCGAGTTAGTTTATATTCAATGTCTATATATTTTTTAATTTATAAGATGTCTTATAATAATAATTTCATGTTTTGTTTTAAAAAGTAGCTGTACAAGGTACATTTTGTCGAAAGTGTTTTTGAGAAATACTCAAACTCGCTTTCGACGAGACGTAACATCAAGCTGTGTTATATGTATATTTTTCTGAATCCATGTATTTAGTAATCAAATTTATATATACTTATAAGGAAATCAATAACTTTGTTTCATCACTTCGTTTAATTTACTATTCTGACAGACAAGTGCTGCAATTTTGCTTTTTGTAATCCTAAAATAAAAATTTTAAATTTTGAGTTTTCGTATCAGCTATGCTAGGAGAGAAAGATTACTTTATAATAATTAGTGTCCTAATATTTTTCAAACACATTAATAAAATTATCTTGAAATATTTCTCACTATTATTTACATTAAAAATTAGAATAACACAGGAAAAAATATTGAATATGTAATAGCCTTTAAAAAAAAAAAGGTTATAATTTCCTCAATTGTTTCTTTAAAAAAAAAAAAATATTTTTCGTACACTACGTTACAGATCATTTTAAACATTTATTTACGATTATTTCTACTCCACTCATTCGTGTATTACAGCTATTTGTCCTAACTTTAGCGAACATTAAGATCTTTAACATTAGGAAATTAAAATTTATTTATGGAACAATGTTGCATTTACGAATGATTGTGGTAAACTTTCAGTAATATTTCCATTGAGTAAGATGTTTATTAATATATTTTGAAAACTCTTTAAAATTTAAAAAATGGTTGAAATTGAAAATTTTGAAAATTAAACTATGGTACAGAAATTTTGTTCCTTCATTTTCAACAAAGATGTTTGCAGCCCTGTATACGAACGATACATATTCTAATTTATTAGCCACAATTATAAATAAGTGAAATAACATGACCCATTATTACCATATTGACAACATATCTAAATTTGATATCCATATGCAAAAATGCATGAATGCAAAATTTATTTAATGTGCAGAGTTTCATATTACAGATATTAATATTATTTTATGAAATTAAGTTTCAATACACTTTTACAAACATTAATTGCAATTTTATTGCATTAAAATTATACTATGCGCAAATATCCAATACAAGACAACGTCAAAAAATCATCGTTATTATTTCACTGAAAAAATCTGTAATGATGTGATTAATTTCTGTAATAAAATATTTACATTTTAAGTTGACAACATTTTATCTTTTGTTAAAATTTACCAAACCAATGGGATAATTAAGCCTAGCTTTGAAAATATTAGAACTTGAAATCCAAATTTAGACTCTTTTTCCATTTAATATCTATTTATCCGGAAACATCTATCCAAAAAACTGTCGACAGATTATAATATTGCTATACATAATTGAACAATTTTAGTATACAAATTCGGTTTTTAAATTCAGTAATACGTAAATAATATAACTCCATCTGAATTAGGACGGAATCACCATGGTAAACCAGAATCATTACTTATCGTGGGATATCATTGAATTAGTTATGTATGATAGAATTTAATAGAAGGAAGAAAACTTTTATTAATATCTTTTTAAGTTTTTATTCGATTTTCATAATATTTTAAAAGGCTCGACAAAATTCTGCAACGATTATATATATAAATTTTTAACCAATCGGTTGAATAGTTTTTGCACTGTTATATGCGGACAGCCGATCAGACGGACGGACCAGACGACGACTATAGGTGTTACGTATTTATATAATTACGAACGCACATAAAAAGGGACCAGACTTGAAACCCTGGAACCAGGCCAATCATGTTTTCAACCAGGAATTGTATTTAAATAAATGCATCTTTTTTCTATGTGATACTCAATAAATTATATTTTTTATTAAAAATTACTTGTTCAAAACATGCTTGAGTTAAGTTGGACTACAGAAGAACACTTGTATATTGACATTTATGTAGTAATGCCAGACATAGAAAAATGAACACAGCATCAATCCTGAGAAACATAATTTAAATACACGTTTCAAATAGCAGAACAACATATGTTTCAAAGTTTTTAAAAGACAAAATTGGATACAAATCAATCCTAATTCTATAAATTATGTAGTAATGCCAGACTATGTAGTAATGCCAGACTTAAAAAAATGAACACGCAGCATCAAGCATGAGAAACATAATTTAAATACGCCTTTCAAATAGCAGAACAATATATTATGTTTTAAAGTTTTTAAAAGAACAAAATTGGATACAAATCAATCCTAGTTATATAAATTATTCATATTTTATTTTATGTCTCATGTAAATGAAATATTAGACATGATAATGCTCTTTTATTTAATGAGAGTATGCCGTAGTTATTTTTAATAATGTAACTAAATTTCGTGCAGCAACTTTTACACATCGCATTAGAAAGAAATTTTCCAGATCGATAAGTGTTAATTTTCTATAATCATGTCGGAAAGTGACAAAAATTTGAAAATAAATATATAATTCGCAATGAATTTAACATTTGCTTTAATACAAAATCAATATATATCTAATTGATAATAGAAAATTAACAAAGTTCTGTATTTTTGTGTTAATTCCTCTACCTATTATTTCCAGTTAAATTTTAAACTACTCCAAAATTTATAATTTCTGCAGTAAATGTTAACAGTATTATATATCAGTTCCACACTTTCTTTTAAAATTATATTTTTGCATAATATTTGAAAATAAATATGCACGATTCTGAGATTTTGCATCATTTGATTGTGTATGTGTTTGACAGTCAGACTATTTTTCAATATTGATAAACAGTACTTTTTTTAATATTAGCATTTTCGGCATTAATTGTCTATCTAATTTGCCTGTAATCCATTATTTTGGCTTTTACATTAAAATGCGTATTTTAGGTATACGTTAAAATTTTAAGTATGTTCTTTTTCAAATATGAAATATAAAATTAAATTAAAATTAAAAATCTTGTTGAAAATATATGTTAAGATACATATTTGTATAGTAGTATCATTAAAACTTTTACAATTTGTAAAAAAAAAATAAGAATATTTATATTTTCGGAATT
Source organism: Maratus michaelseni (assembly GCA_963931845.1). Taxonomy (NCBI): domain Eukaryota; kingdom Metazoa; phylum Arthropoda; class Arachnida; order Araneae; family Salticidae; genus Maratus; species Maratus michaelseni. The sequence goes on along the minus strand of OZ007590.1, from coordinate 347,818,555 downwards.
TTTCAAGCTTAAAATATGAAATTGTTCAAATTGACGGTTTTCGTAAATATAGTAATAAAAAACCATTCAATCCTATTAATTAAAAATATTTTCAGTTCCATATGTTGATTGGAATATTTCTTTCGTTTTTATTATTAAATGTTGCTGGAATTTACAATCACAAGTAAGACATTTCCATCCTGATGTTTCTAATTTAAAGCAATTTAGTGTTTAAGGGGACAGATAAGTTTAATATAACTAAAAAACTGTTCTCTTTCTTTCTTTCTTTTTTTTTTGTTAACACAGATTAAAAGTTTTTAAATTTGATAAGATGTTTAAAGCAAAACCACATTGTAAATTTACTTTAGGTAAATTGGTATGACAAAAAGAACTTCAGCTACTGCAATATGTAACAGACGGCTATGTTATTTCTGAAAGTGATTTTAACAAAAGATTTTTGGCAACTTCCTTGAATAGTTTTACGAAAATGGCTTAGCAGATTTTCCTGAAACTTTAACTACTTTTACAGTAAATAAATGTACATATAAATGACCCTAATGCTCCTTCTTTCAGTTATTATTAAAAAATATTTCTTTATATATTCTTTTAAATCCCAAATGTTGAATTTTTATGAAATATATATATTTTTTGTATTCCTGAAAGAAGGTTTGTTTCGACCAAGACTCCCTTATCATAGATCAGACTTGACAATCCGGAGAAAGTCTATGGGAGAAAATGTCCGCGGTAATTGCCAACTTATTAATTGACTTTCTCCGGAAAGTATCGCCGCCTGGTGGATACTACCGCACAGTTGCCATGTTTCGGGTTTTTTTAACACCAGTATATTTTTAGAGAAAATGTTGTTCTTTTAAATCCCAGAATTCTCCGATCAAACAAAACAAAATTGTCTCTACTAAAAAACTGGTATCCAAAAATATAATAGAAAAATCTATAGAAAAATCTAGCTGGTCTGCTACCGCATAGCTGCCAACTCTTACGCTTTTTTCTTACCACTAAAATTTAATAGAATTTTTTTCGTCATGTAATCACACGATCTTGTCAATTTAATAAGATAAAATTTACTATAAAATTTTAGTGGTAGGAAAACTACTAGTTCATAAGCAAATGCATAGAACAAATGGAGCTGTGAAAAAATTTCGTGTGATTTCGTGTCGTAAATACTATTACTGACGATTGATGGCGCTAGTAGCAGGACAAGTATAGCGGTCAAAGGCAACTTGCTGATTGAGAGGTCTGATATTATGAAAAGGGGGTCTTGGTTTCGACAATGGTCATTTTAATTAGACACTATTTATTTAAATATACGCAAATATGAATCAAATAATTGAATTATTTGAGCGTTATTGTGCACAAAAAGAACTAATTCTTAAGAAAATAAGCATAAATTAACGACTTAAAATTAATATAAATTCAATATAGTGGAGACATGGGATGTTTAATCCACTATTTATTAAAGGGTCATAATTTATGTTTGACAAATAAAGTCGCATAATTTTCTTTATGTAAACAGTTTATTATGCAATCTAGCATCTTACAGCACAATAATTTGGTAAAGGCACAAAATGTTTTTTTAAAATATTTTCTATAAATCTCTATAATGGGTCAAACCTGCTCACTTTAGGAGGTTTGACGCAAATTGAAGCGGATGTCGCACACTAAATAATATGACTATTTTGCAACCAGAAATTTTATTTCATAACATTTGATTTATTTCTGCACGAAATGTATTTAGCTTGTTTTACAAAATGAAATTTCTGGTACCAACTATCTTACCTTTATATGGCCTTTGGATAAAGCTAATAGTCTTAAATGTATGTAATATATCACATTAATAATTCTACAAATCACTAAAGAATTTCATAATCAGAGAAATCAAATTTAATTTCTATAGCTACTCTTGTTAAATATAAATCGATTTCTTTAAAAAATAATAAATATGATCCATTTCATTAGATCAGAAAAGAGAGGTTTGACCTGTATCAAAATACTCACAAATACAGTGGGCGACCTCCTACAGCTGCTATTTAGATAGAAAATGATAAAACACTCATCCGAATACCTATGTCAATTTGTAATTAACTATCGTATCTTTTAAAACATTGAATAAAATAATTTTACAGCAGACATATCTTTATTAAGTTTATTTAAATCTAGCGTAAGCGGTTAAGATAGACAAAGGAAAAATTTACTTTTTGCGAGGAAAATAGCAACATATTTTTTTTTTCTTCTTTGGTATAAAATCTATGAAAAACAGGTATAACTAGACAAAATAGTTTGTACATTGCTTTCATATTGTGCTTGTCAGAAAAAAGATTAAAAAAAAAGCAGTGGACAACATAAAAATATATTCTAAAACACTTCAAAATATATACTAAAACACTTTTATTGCTTACAAAGACGTTAAATATCAGTAACAACATTAAAATATTGACATGTTTGAATTGATTCACTCAATCATCATCAGAACACTTATGAAACACAAATATATGTACTTAAAATTTGGAATACAAAATCAATCCTTATAATAAAGTGAAGATAATTTCCCTCTATAGTTAAAGACCCTCTATAATTTTAACATCGCTGGCTGCTCCATCTGTAGTTTGCTTCACCAATTTACCCAACCATTCTACCAAATATTTGGAATATGAAATGACAAAGTATCATTACACACTTTTGAACCTCTTATATAAATGTTTATTGATTCTCTCACAAAAAGCTGTAAATAAAAATCAGATCTATAAATGAATTTTCCTTCATTGAATATTCCGAATGTTGATATTCTCTTTTTTACCAAGTCTTGCTAAGGCCGCATTTCCCCTATTATATTTAGCATCTGCAAAATGATCCTTACAGTAGATCAAATTTCTTTCATGGTCAAACATCCCAAGTTTCCTCTATTTAATTTCTTTACAAAAACAGTAGTCACAATTCATTTTTATTTTTTAATTTGAATACCAGTATTAGAGAATGGTTATCGTAATTTTATTTAAAAAAAAAAAACCATAAATGTGTGAAATGACTTTTGACTGAAGTCTGTTCGTTGATTAGGAAAATTTAGTCTCTGAACGGCCAAGCTGTGGCGCGCGTGCCACAGAGCTTCCACAACTTTTTACCAGAAATTATTTGCCTTATATAAAGGAGTGTAATTTTGTGATTAAAAAAAAAAAAAAAAAAAAAAAAAAAAACTGGTGTTGAACAATTTTCAAGAGGAAAAGGTTGGCCACCCTTGATTTAGACTAATATTTCTTTTGCATTTATTTATTTATATTTTATAAAGAAAAATAATCCTTGTAGCAATGTAAAAATCAATGTCAGAACAGTAACACTTTAACGTTTTAATATCGTACGACAAAATTCACGTTGCAAAATTAGTTTTGCTATAATTTTAAAGTTCAATCTTCCATATGTTTTAGACGCCATTTCTTTTTTATACTATGTTTGTTACGTTGCCTCGCGATTGTATTTGAAAACAAAACAAAACAAAACAAAAAATAAAGTTACAACTAAAAATATCATCATTTGTCTGTAGATTTTGATATATATATTTTTTAATTTATGTTTTTTTCAGGTCTAATTGGGAGATAACGTAATAAGGAGCATAAAGAAGAAATGAGAACTCTAAAATAGGGAGCCTCGACTTCAAAATCGAGGCAGAACTAATGTTGTATTATTAATTTTCTCGTAGAATATTTTACAAATTGTGTTATTGTTTTTTACAATTTAGCAAATACGTTTTCTATATAATAAATAAATAAATAAACGTAAATGACATAATATTCCAAATTAATGGCAGTCTTCCTAATCCACGATCAGAATTCAGTCAATTTTCGTCATCACAATCCTTTCTGATCACTTTAAATGCCGAAATTTTATTTTAAATAAGGTGAATATAAAGTGAATATTAATTATTATAGCAAAAGTGCTTCCCGGTAATCCAGGTGTCGTCCAGTTCTTCTGTTGCTGCATACAGTGCCAATCACCTGGCATTCTTTTCTTTCACAAGAAATTTCTGCCTAATATTCTTTGCGCTCGAAGGTTTCTGGATTACCTTCTATTTTTGAAGACTCGAGACAGATTTGCATGCGTGTGGGCTTTTTTGTACGGTATATAGCAGCAGCACACTATTGGCACACGTGGGTAAAGTTTATACTGTAAAGAACGCTGTTTCTGTATTGTGTTTACTGGTCTTGTTAAGCTTATGAAAATGCTTTCGGATGACCCTGAGATGTAATGTGCTACAATATGTTGCTTTCTAGCTCTTCTGTTGCAGCATACAACGCGTATCAATCTCCTGTCTCTCTTTTCTTTCAGGATAGATTTGTGCCTACTATTCTGCTTTGCGCTCGAAGTTTTTTAGCTTAGCTGACATTATTTGAAGACTCAAGACTCTGTTGCATGTGAAAAGCGGAATAAATTACCTGTTTCAGATATACTAGAACCGGCTTTTCGGACGCCTACAACCTTTTAGTGTTGAAAGTCTTTCAGATTTATTATTATTCCCATGAACATGAGAATTGCTGCATACACTAATGCTTCTAACCAAGATAAATATTTTATTAGCAAAAAGACACTGTATGTGCGAATATTATTTTATTCCAATTGTTTTTTACAATTTAGCAAATACGTTTTCTATATAATAAATAAACGTAAATGACATAATATTCCAAATTAATGGCAGTCTTCCTAATCCACGATCAAAATTCAGTCAATTTTCGTCATCACAATCTTTGCTGATCACTTTAAATGCCGAAATTTTATTTTATATAAGGTGAATATAAAGTGAATATTAATTATTATAGCAAAAGTGCTTCCCGGTATTCCAGGTGTCGTCCAGCTCTTCTGTTGCTGCATACAGTGCCAATCACCTGGCATTCTTTTCTTTCACAAGAAATTTCTGCCTAATATTCTTTGCGCTCGAAGGTTTCTGGCTTACCTTCTATTTTTGAAGACTCGAGACTGATTTGCATGCGTGTGCGCTTTTTCGTACGGTATATAGCAGCAGCACACTATTGGCACACGTGGGTAAAGTTTATACTGTAAAGAACGCTGTTTCTGTATTGTGTTTACAGGTCTTGTTAAGCTTATGAAAATGCTTTCGGATGACCCTGAGATGTAATGTGCTACAATATGTTGCTTTCTAGCTCTTCTGTTGTTGCATACAACGCGTATCAATCTCCTGTCTCTCTTTTCTTTCAGGATAGATTTGTGCCTACTATTCTGCTTTGCGCTCGAAGTTTTTTAGCTTAGCTGACATTATTTGAAGACTCAAGACTCTGTTGCATGTGAAAAGCGGAATAAATTACCTGTTTCAGATATACTAGAACCGGCTTTTCGAACGCCTAAAACTTTTAGTATTTAAAGTCTTTCAGATTTATTATTATTCCCATGAACGGGAGAATTGCTGCATACACTAATGTTTCTAACCAAGATAAATATTTTATTAGCAAAAGGACACTGTATGTGCGAATATTATTTTATTCTATTCGTACCCCTTTTTGAAAAAAAAAACTCGATTATACACTTATACTAGGATATTTTTAAGAGATATCTACCAAAAAGGAAAGTTTTTGTTCATTGTGGTACGATTGAATTGCGTGTTAAAAGTAAAATTGAATATAGTAAAATTGTTTAAATATTATTTTGTACTTTTGAACAAGTTGGTTCAAACATTAAAGAAATTAACATGCTTTAAAACCTTCACAAATATTTGTGTTTTCATACACTCTCAATACTTTAAACATAGTTTTCAAATTCATGCTGTTTGAAAAGGTAGGCATTGGGGTAAAAACTCGTTTCATCTAATTCAATTAATTGTTTTCTTAAACTTCAAAAATAATAATCCTTGAATTTTGGGCGTAAGATTATTTGGATATTTTACTTGTTTGATTTATACAAACTGTCATGTACGTATAAAAATATGTAAGTGCCGTTCAATGTGCCTTATTTTGAAATTCTACAGTTCATACAAAAATCATGTCATATATTTTGTGTAAAGTAAAACTTTTATCTTTATTTAAATTCATTTCCATAAAATTACAATATTTAGATAAATGCATTGATTCATAAATGACTTTCTTTTTAACTTATAAGTTAAACATTAGTATTTTATTCTATACACATACATCTGATTTATGACAACAAAAACCTCGTCAATCGTGATATTTGAAATTTATTAGTAAAGACACGCAGGTCGCCGAAACTTGCGTGCTATCATATTTCAAACGTAACTAAAAAGAAAAATAACATCACTGTATTCAAATTTACATTTTTGATAAATGTTCATTTTTAAAACTAGTTTGTTAAACGGACAAAAACACGATTAAATACATATAGTAAACTACAATAAATAATCACTTCCTTTTAAAAAAACACTACAATGATATTTTATCGTACTTATCGTGTTTGCTTAAAAAATAATGTTTCATATCCTATCATCTCTGTATTTAAAATTATACATGAAAAATTTACATAATATAAAGAAAATTATAGGAAATTAAAATAGTATTTTTAAATATTCTAAATTGGATGAGTGTTTGTGTGTACAAAAGTTTACACAAAGTCAGCAATAATTATTCATATTTTGAGCTTATGTGTAATAACACTGTACAAGAATTAAAATAAATTTACATACAAACGCAACATATATGATATATTTACTTACGAAAAAAAGCAGTGTGCATGCGCCAAAATAATCCACATTTTACATAGCTTGAATGCCAAATAGGGTACCTATTAGGACGACACATTACTGCATTGCATATGCACCTTCAAAATCAATAAATAATTTTTGAATGTGCACTGAATGGCAAAATTTAGGAACACCCTGCTGCACAACACTTATACTGTAAAGAACATTGTTTCTGCATTGTGTATATAGGTCTTGTTATGCTTGTGGTTATGCTTTAAGATGATTCTGAGATGTAATGCCCTGCTGCATTACATCTCAGCAGGTATGGTTGCTTCATGGTTGCTTTGTAGCTCTATTGTTGCTACACACAATGCGTGTCAGTCACCTCGCCACCTTTTCATTCATAAGCGATTTCTACATACTATTCGGATTTGCGCTCGAATTTTTTTTGCCTTTGCTCCATTCTTTGATTACTCCAGACTCGGTTATATGTGAAAAGAGAAAGAATAAATACCGATTTCAGAGGTGAACCGGCCTTTCTGACGCCTAGAAACTTGCAGTGTCCAAAGTCACTCAAATTTCTTGTTAACCCCATAAACAGGTGAATTTCTGCATACACTAAATGCTTCTAACCAGGAGAAAGCTTTTTATCAACAAATCTAGTTTATTACGTCAGTAAATATGCGAGTAGATATTTGTGTGATGTGTGATCCTAATATTTTGCTGTATTTGGTAAAATAATGGTTACAACCATTAAAACATTTTTAAAAATATAATTGATTAGAATAACGAAATATTACAAATATTTCTTTAAATTATTCTGGCTATTTATATTAATAAAAAAAAATCTTAAAATGGAAATATGCAGGTGTATTAGATTTTTAATTTATAATTTTATTTAACAAGTTGTAAATATGAAAAGTATTAAAAATCACTAAAAACCATTTTCGAAAAAAAATTCTTAATTTTATACAAAATAAAATGATGAGCATAGCTATTTTTAATGTGTGCGATATTTAAAAATAATAGGAACAGATTTAAAAAATATATATTTCTTTAATTTGAAAATAAATTCAGAAACATGATTTCTATTTATATTAATATTGCAAAACATTAACAGCTATTCTTTGAAAATATATTTTGATATTCAGACGACTACAAGTTTCAGTTTTGACAAATGCAAAATTGATATAAAAATTCAACCTTTGTTTTTCACTGAAAGTATGTAAAAATATGTTTTATATATACTTTCGAGTGGCATGGTATATAGGATTCAAACTTTAGAAAAATAATGCTGAAAGTGCACATATTACTTCAATATGTAACAATTTATGCAACAATCATAGGTTCAAAAAACGAATATTTTCATAGGTGCTGAAATGTATTATTTTTTCATGATTTAAAAAACTTTATAAAATGAATTTTTTCTCTGTTTCTCTCAATTTTAATTACCAGATAGTAAAAACATTGTGAAAGCTAAATAGCTCTCATATTTAGAATATCCTTATATAAGTTCTTAAAAAATATATACTATTGTTCAGGTGGTTTTTAAAAGTGTTATTTTTTTTTACCTTCTACAAATACTTAATATTTTATGCATGTAATTAACTAAATCTAATAATTGATAATTGAGAGTAGTTTTTTTAAACTACCTTAAAAACAATTTTAATACTTAATCAGCAGAAATGAATTGTCTTTTTTATTGTAATCAAATTACATTTAATTAATTTTTTTAGTATAATGTAATTAAAAATGCTATTTTAAAATAGAAAAAAAATGCCAATCTAAAGAGAAATATTATACACATTTTTATAAGGAAAACAAAAAATCTTTTAAAGTTAAATTATAATTATCACCATTATTCACATGATAATAAAATTTTAAAAATTAAAACGCTTTTTAATTTTAATTTATTTTATAATATCTACAAAATACAGTGTCGTTTGAAGAATAACCAAAATAAATATCTAAGAAAAAGTATGAGTGACTGAAAAGTCAAACAACGGTTTATGTTTTTGTTGGTTGTATAACATTGCATACATTTTGAGCAAAGTATAATTTACATACGAAATGACTTCCAATTGAAGATTAGTTATGAAAATGAAATCTTTGCATTTTCGCTTCCTTTTTTTATAAGTAGAACGTAACTTGCAGTACACATTATAGAAAGAGAAACGTTAAAGGGACTTGTAACAGACTAAAACTGGTAGATAAGTCTTCTTAATTATGATAATAATGTCATGACTTAGCAGCTATACACAAGATGCAATTTTACCGCTGACACATACAATAAATATAAACTGTGTGATTACACAATACATTTGCACAATTATCAGCAGCAAAAATTTCTATTTCTCGCTAACATAGGGAAAATTCATTGTCATCCCTCCCATTGCACATAACTGTGCAAAAAGTTTTGCTACCTAGTTACAACAGAAGCAGCGCTTCCCAATTTTTATTGTACTAGCACTTCTTTGATATTTTCAAGTAAGGTTTATTAACATGAATTAAATTAAAAAATGTCCAAAATAAAGAATAGCTAAATTTTCAGTTTAACTGAAACTTTGGCTTTTTGTGTTTATTTCTACAATAATATGGAATATATATAATTTTTATTTTAATTTAGAGTCAAAATCTGTGTAATATTTGCTACAAAACAGTGCTTTTTTTCCCTTAAAATATATAATAAGTATTTGACCAGCCCAATTTTTCCCATCCCTGTGATAATAATCTGAAATATACCTGAAGTATGTGTTGAATCATTTTATATTTTTAAATGAAAATCTTTTTAAACGAACATGATGTTGGAGATCCACAGTCTTCGGAATTGTACACCCTTGAATTTGTATAATTTTATAGTTTTTAACGAAAAATCCACTCAAAAGAATCTAGAAATGGAGCCCCTACTACCTTTGTCAGCGTACACTCTCGAATTTGTATGATTTTATATATTTAAACTAAAGTCTCACCAAACGAACCTAGATTTGGGGCCCCCACTACCTTCTACAGGATACACCAAGCCTTCTATACACGCTTAAGTCTGTTTTTGCAAACAAACCTCCAATTTGCATGATTTTATATTTATTAATTGAAAATCTTTCCAAATGAACAAAGAGGCTTCCGTTATAGTAATTGCCGATTTATTTCCTAATATGTAGATTGTATTAAACATTCAATTCTGACCAAAAGTTTCTGAGGAAACCTAAACAATATAACACGTGTACTCTCTCTCTTTTAGAACGAGAAATGATATACAAAGTACAATTCTATGAAAATGGCAACGATATCTTTTAAGACACTGGGAGAAACAAAATCGCTGGTGAATCGCTGCAAAGTCTCAGTAAAATATATGTTTTATTATTTTACGAAACTAAAGATAACTTTAGAATCGTAAAAGTATCAAAATAAGTGGGTTATCGTGTTGATATATTTTGTTTTGAATTTCCCTAATTCACATCTGTATTTCAACATTTTAAATCCATATTCTTAATTATTCAATCTTTAATTGTAACATATTATATTTAATTAATCTTACGTTTTCCCTCTTTTTACGTTCATTATTTTAAGTTTAATCAAGCGATCATCTTTCATCTCATTTATTTCGTAAAGTCTCTCTTTTTCCATTCATCTCCATCCCGTTTCGCCCTTGGCCGCGTGCCAGCTTGTTTCGTAGCCTTCCTCCTCGGAACACGAGCTTTTACGGCTAGGCAGCCGGCACTCTTTGCGCATGTGCGTACGGCCGCGGAACGGCAGCGCTTCGCTGTTTCTCCTTCGTGCGTAAACTCTTCATTGAGTCTGCCAGTTTGGCGCATTCCTCTCCGCGCGGCGAGTTTTTGAGACGTGCTTTTACGCACGCTCGCCATGGTCGCGCGCTGTTCAAATTCAGTTCTAGTGATTGTAGAGTTCAGAGTAGGTCGTTTGTTCGACCGGAGTTTTTAGAGTTTCTTTCGCGATGGCCGGACTTGGTGTCCGATCCATTCGTCATTCGAACTTGAAGTCATGTCGTTTATTTAATTTGTAAAACATCATATCTTCACTTTATTATCAATTCATAAATGCTATATGTCACCATGAAGTCATATTATACAGATATCTGAAGTCTTTACCTTTTATGAGCATTCAACACCTAAAAGGACAGCACCTTTTCCCAAGTCCACGGAAGTTTTTCATAATAAAATCATGGAAGTATTCTACAGTATTTTTGCTCATTCTTTATGACACATCACTCTTGGATTCAAGGTAAACTTCTCTCTTATAATTTAACATTAAAATGACGTATTGAACCTGATAATATATATACGATCACGTTTCTTCTTGTCTTCACCTTCAAAGTATAATCAACCAACTAATTTTAAAAGAACAATAGTCATCATTTAAATTCACATACAAGATCCTCTAAACATTTAGGTGAAGCAGTAATTCTCTTAACAAATATGGTGCCTTCTTAACATGGGTATTTACTGTTTTTTGTGTTTTCGTCCTAAAAAGGAAATGACATTTTAAATCCGGAGATAAAACAAGACAAAAATGAACATCAATCGATGTCTGGAAAATATTTTTTGAAATAGTAAATATTAATTTTTTGAAGATCAGAAATTCCACCAGAACCCGAAAAGTAGGGTGAATAAGTAGGATTCTCTTTTTTTTTTTTTTTTTTTATATGTTTCAGCCAGGGAAGTGGATACAGCAATTTTAAAATGCAGAAAAAACAGAAAACACCCGAATTTGTATGAATATATATTTTTAAATGAAGATCTTTCCGAACGAAGCAAGGAAACTCCGATTAGATTTTTGAGTTTAGCCGCCGACCAGAGAGGTCTAATTTTTCTTCGCTCCCGAATGGCGGGTTGATATTAACTAATTTAGATGGGTAGGTACATCGAGACATATCATTCTTTTATCTTGTAATTTGCTTAAATTCGGTTCTTGTATGGTCAGATAGGTTAATTTGTGAAATACATAAAAACCTACTAAGGACATCATTATCAACTGAAAAATTTAACCACCTTCTAAGTGATGTACTACTCCAACTTGAAGGTTCTGACAAAGAACAATTATCTGTCATCTTACTTAAACTGAACAAAATTTCTGAACTCCAGTGTTTTTATTTATTTTTTAATTTAATACTCTATGGAACATTTATATTAAACCTTTGTGGAATCTTTAAAAAATAATACTTCTCAAATTGTAGAAAATTTAAACTTTTCCAATTCAGAAATCTTATAACAACTCCGAACCTCTGAAAAGACGTTAATTGACGTTCTTCAGAAATTTACTAATAACTAGTAAGTAAATGCCACTTCCTTTCTAGAAGTATTTTACATCTATACTGTTGAAAGTTTGCGGTATCCATTATCCCAAGTTAAAAATAATCTGTCGATAACACACAAACAGCCTAGAACATCATTTTCATACTAATAAATATACATACTCAACTGTTTACGAACACTTAATCCAGCTTACAATAAAGATTGACACTCTTGCAAATAATGTTCAATACCAGCCTAACCCTCAACTTGCAATAGGGAAATCTCATTTTGAAAAACATTTAAAGGAAACATTGCAAAAGAACTGTCTTCTGATTCATCATTTACAAAAGTTTTACAAAAGCTACATCTATCAGATTTTCATTTTTCAACTTTATCAGTTACTCTTAAGCACCAATCAGAAAAACTTATTGAAGCTATCGAATTTATGCATAAAATAAATGATAAAATTCAATCTCCCTCTTATGTAACAGTCTCTAATGATATTGGTGTTTATCCAGCTATAACAACCTCTCAAACGGAGATGTCAGTGAAAAAGGATAAACTGGCTCTCCTCTTCGTTCCTGTAACAGAAATTTAAACTCTAAAGAGCAGCTCTTCTGAAGGTTCGGGCTCCAATATTAACTCTGGATATTAAGCTTCACTGGCGAACAACTTTTTTAATTTGAATGACTTCCGTTCTTTTACCTAAAAATCCTCGAAATTTACCAGCGCAAATAATAATTGGCATTTCTTAACAACTAAATCAGCCCTAAACGTTTTGATTAGCTCTAGCGGGCTTCGCACTAAAGTCAACCCACAAACAACAGTTTATAGACGTTTCCACTGCCAGAATCTCGACCATCTTTGACGATTTTGCCTGAATTCCATCATCTGTGTCAGCTGTGGCTTGGAAATTTCTGATAAAGACTGCTTAAAATCTTCGATCTGCATTGCATTAACTGTGCTAATCATAATAGTATATTTAACTCCAGCTACAATACAAATTATAAATCTTCAGATTCCGCCAATCCAACCTACAAATTAACTTTTCTTAAAGAACGATCCTTCATGGACAACGAGTTCCTAATAACTAAAAACACCATAAAATTAAGTCAACAATTAATTCCGGTTGGCTAAGGTTCGTGGCTTTCCTGCAATCCCCTGCAGCCATCACTTTACAACTTTCAGCCATATTAATGCCTTCAGTATCGACTCATCACCATTTATATAATGTATCTTCATAGTGATTCATCATGTGTTTTCCTTACTTTTGTTCGTCTCATCAACAGGTCTTAGCAGGGGTGTTATGCTTCTTATCTGTCATGCAACGAAATTTGATTATTATCTGATCAATTTACGAACTCTGAATTTTAACTTCCATCATCTATTTTTACAGATTGATTTCAGTTGCAATATCCATTCATTATGTCTCCGTCCATTGTCGGCCTTCCGGTCAGTCTATTGTTCACCAACCTGCCTTCTCTCGCGCTCTCGGACTGGCCAGACATCGGCTGTTTTTTAATAAGTTGACCTGGAGGGATATTTATGGTGTACAGATATGGTTTTCTGATTTGGGCAATAGCTCTCGGACAGTCAAGAGTAGTCCAAATACAGTGCAACAGTAGTCCAAAAACAGTAGTCCAAAAACGCCCTCCTCCCTCTTTTAAAATGAGAAATAAGATCCTCCAAATCGTATCCATCCGAAAACACAATTATCTTAAAATGCGAAATAATATCTGAGAAATCACAAAAGTAAAAAAAAAAATCTGATGAATACTTGAAGAAACTTTCTGAATTTTTTTGAACTATATTTTTTATTTTTTAACTATAATAAAGATTAATATTTTTTAAAACCAAAAACATAGTTAGAACCGGAAATGTATTAAAAAAGTTGATATTTTTTATATCAATACATATAGCAAAAAAAAAAACATGAAAACGACATTGAGAAAATATATATTTTTTAAAGTAAATATTAATATATTGTGATGAGTTGACATGTTTCAACTCCTCCCTTATTTGTGGAAAAAGAATAATCTCTCTGGAATGAAAATAATCTGACAGATTGATCTCTATTGACGAAAATTCTATCAATAGTGTGAATTTCATTTTCACTTTGAGATAAGCCAAGCTGCAATACATGCTTTGTATTGAATGATATGTTATCTGAATGGGTGGATAAGAAATGTGAATGGCATTTTTTTGGATACAATGGATCTAGCCCATATGAGTTGGAAATTCTAACTGGATAAGTATGGGATTAAGATAGCTGTCACTCATAGGAAGGCCAGAGGGCGTTTCTTTCCTTATGGAGAAAAAAATACCAGTTTTGCCGGAGATGAAGGAATGCGAGGAGAGATACGAAAGACGGCAGTTGAAGGTGGAAGGAGTTGAATGTGAAATCAGTTGGATTTGGAATACTCGAGAGTGAGGTTCCACTTTGAGCGGACGTCAGACTCAGAGTTTGGCTGACCATGGAAATTTACAGCATGGATGCTTATCATAATTTTTCATTTTTACTTTTGTTTTCTTTTTTTAATGTGTTAATTTAAAATAAAGTTTTTTCGTTTCAAACGATAAATGGAATTTATTAATTATATATACAACGTCTCACGCTACCACAATATTTTTATACAAAATATACCGTTATGAACGGGGAGGAACTCCAAACAAGCGGATATTTTTATTTATTTATTGTTTTTTGTATTTAGTTCTGTAAAGAGAATGCGACAGTTTCAAAATTTAAAAAAAAGAACATTATTCCACGCTTCCCTTCTTTCTGCTGGATGTTCGAAGGAAAGCACGTTTTAGCTTTCAAGTTTTAATCATGCACAATGTTTAGTTTTGTACATTTTAGTTTTGTACTATGGCGGCAGCGTGCCATGGTACAAAAAAATATCTCGCCTAATTATCCGAAAATGAAAAAAAATAGTTTCGATGAGCATTAATTGCAGACATACAGGTTGATTCATGTCCTGCATGCCGAATCTTGTAGCTCTGCGCGCAGTGGACTATACAGAACACAGTACACACACAGAGACAGAGAAACAAACAAACAAACAAACTTATTTCCTTATTATTAATATACATGTTCAAAATACGATCTTTTTTATTGACGATTAACATATTTTTATTCTACTCATACGCAATCGTCATACTTTGATTAAATTATACTGCCCTCCAAAAGTTAAGGTACAATCAGTTTTACGGCATTCACTATTAAATGAATATTAATAAAGGTAAAAAATATGGTTTATATGAGTGGTCATAAGTAACTTCAATAAAATATTGTGCAATATTTATACGCATCTCTATTGTTTAAAGAATTGGGCATTTATATGGCAGTCAAGAAAAAAACTACGAATAGCCCAATTTTGTAATTTATGTGAAATTTTGTTTTAATGCTTGTTGATCTTGAATTGTTGGTACTAAAATAGTATTTTCCATATTTAGAAGATGTCGTTTACCTGATTCTATAAGATGGCGGTCAATCGGATGGATGGAAATAGGTTAGCACAAGCTGATGATGTTACACTTCTTAATGCATCTCGTAGTTTGGTCCAAAAACTCTGGGATCAATTTGAATCCGTAAATTCAGTATCAAAAAGACTTGTTCCAGATAACTCACGTGTTTAAATATCTGCAATGGATTGATTCATATCTCTTTTTACCCAAAGCAGGAGGAACCTACCGTGGTTCAGCTCATATCATATCATAATAACACAACAGGGATGACAATATTTGCTACTACGATGTAGAGTCACCTTCGCAATTAAGAACTCTATTCAAGACTACCCGTTGTATGTGTCCCTGTTAATCTACAACACATAAGTGTCCATTTATGTTGGCCAAGAGAGCACTTTACCTGGAACAGACAACAATGTACAGACGGACAGTTCACAGACGAGTCCAGGTTTGCTTTGGAAAGTGATTCAGTTCATGCGCTGATCTGGAGAGAACAAGGCATCAGATTCTACCTATGTAACATTGTTGAAAAGCGGAGCTATAAAGAAGATGGGGTCATGATTTGCTCTGGAATCTCTCTGTTGGTCACAGTAACCTCGATGTGTACCATGGAAGAACTCTGACTACTGTGAAATATCGGGACGAGATCCTTGCTCCTTTTGTCACACTGTATGGTGGTGCTATTGGTGATGAATTAATAGTAATGCATGATAATGCTCAATAGAATTGAGCTAGAGTCGTTGATGAATATAATGAGGCTCAAGGTTTGGAGCGAATAGAATGGCCAGCTCAATCT
Source organism: Maratus michaelseni (assembly GCA_963931845.1). NCBI lineage: Eukaryota > Metazoa > Arthropoda > Arachnida > Araneae > Salticidae > Maratus > Maratus michaelseni. The sequence goes on along the minus strand of OZ007590.1, from coordinate 347,802,417 downwards.
TCGTTCCTTAGTCAGATAGAGCATCTTCCGGACTATCTCTGCAGACAGGTGGCTGCTGTAAGTTCTCCTCCGATGTCGGTAAATGAGCTGGAACAAGCGTTGCTCCCTCCATTTATGGACATTATTTCCCATTCCAGTGTCCGACAACTTAATTAACAGTGTGGAAAGTGATGTCATAAATGAATTACAAGTAGGGCCGGACACATGCTTACAAAAATCCGTTTATTTAATTTTTTTTCATAAAAAACTGCTATTTAATTTTTTTTTAACCAAACAGTGGATGGACATTTGCAAAAAATGCAATTTTTTATTTGTAAATCATGTTTGAAGATAAAATTAAGTAAAATTCTATAAATAACTGTTTAAAGCACAATTCTTCTAAATGCCATGTTTTTATCTTCATTTGTTTTCAAATTAGATGCAAAAAACTAATTGAAGGCCATTGTATTTAGAAAACAAAAATTAATTTTACCAAACTTTACAAAATTAATTTTCTTCATTATTAAATGTTTTTTATATTAAATATGTGTATTGATTATAAGAGTTCAATTAAATTAGTTATACCTTTGTTATTGAAAAACTTGAAGTTTCTGAAAATATTACTTCTTGGAAAGAGTATTTTAATTTTGAAAATATGTTAATATTGAAATATGTTTTGTTATCAAAGCCTTTCTAGACATTTTTCACCTGAAAAATTCCACGAATATTTATTAAAAATTTCATCAGTACATTTTGACAAAACATTTTGTTATTTAATCGGGCTTTCATAAATGGTTTATTTAATTAAAACATTGTATAAATGTGTAAACTTTTAGTTAAATTATTAAACTTTTTAATTTGTTGAAAGTAAAATTTTACCCATTTGTGGTTTAATTATTTTACAGTTGAAATTTAATTATATATATTTATATTAGAATTTTATAATATTTATTATAAAGTTTCAAATTGAAGACTTTTGCATTCTGAATAATTTATCTTTAAGCATTCACATTGAATATGAAATAGTTTAATATAATTTTATTGAATGTAATTAAATTACTTTTAATAAGGTTTTTCTGTATTACACTGAAAGACATTTTTGTACTTTCGACATCCTTAAAAATGTCGTCCTTTGGAACTTTTTCAAAAGAATGAAATATATAAATGTTATAGACATAAATTGTGCCACACAACGGTTACTAAAGATATAATAAATTGTACTTGTCTAGAAAAATTCAATTTAAAACCGAGAAACATTTTATGATCTTATAGTATCATATACATAGTTACCAACTTCCGTATTTGTTTTGTATACCAGTAAAATCTTACAAAAATTTTTGGTTTATTAAATTGTAGAAATTGTATGATTAAATAAAACAAATATTTTTATATAAAAATATTGGTATGAAAAAAATCGGATGTTAATAATTATGCATATACCATAATAATGTAAAAATATGCTGATGCAGCTGATCCAAAAGTCAAAACGCAATAATTTGAATAGACGTATGACGGCTTTTGTCATTACCCATGATTTAAAATGGATTTACCAGAATGTGACAGGAATTGTAGCTGAATTCTTTTCAATGCTGTTCAGCGTTTCATGCCACGTCTAAGAACACTAAACATTTTTCATAGAAAAAAAATGTGTCTATTTTCTTAACTAAAAGGTTTATTACCAGAATATACAGGGTGTTTCTAAACTCATGGTACAAACTTTAAGAATAGGTAGAGCACACAGTAACAATCATTTATTGTATAGGAATGTATGGGACCAAGTGACGCATTAAGGTAAAAACACCAGAGGGGCAATTAGGCCCCTTTTTTAATTTTCAAAATTTCTCATTCATACCAGAAATTTTTTATGCTATCATTTTCTTGACACTTCATAATTACTTAACAATAAAATTATTCAGTGCAATGATTTAAGAGACCACACTAGTCAAGCGACTCGCACGCTAATGTGACCTATGGGACCTATGGGACTAACCTATGGGAGCATTCTTTCCAAATTTCTCGCTTGCGTTTTAATATTTTTAAATGTTTATTTTTTGTATTGGACAGCTGAGGCCTATCTCTAAAACGGCTAGGTTTTTACTTTTTCGAATTTTGTTGCAGATTTTTTTTTTTACAGAGTTACTTTCACTTTCTAAATCGAGAAATTTGAAAGAACGCTTCCATAAGTTTAACATTATCGTGTGAATTTTTTAGCGTGACTAGTGTAGGCTGTTAAGATGACGTCTGTACTCTTGTAATTTTAAGTGACCCTGAATCCGAAAGTCACATGATAACAGATTTTTGTGGTCATTCGTGCAGAAAAATAATTGATAGAACAAAATGTTTAATACAGTAAGCGCTGCACTTGTGTAGTGAATGTCTATTCTATATAAATATATGATATATATTCTACTGATTTTTTTGAACTATTTTTGCTCTAGAAACATTTCATATCTTCATCTACGACACTTTCCGAATTGCATGACTTTTTGATGAATAGTTTTTGCTGCAGTTTTGCTTTATATATATATATTTACCATGAACAGGTGGAAGTGCAGTTTGTCAGTAGTTTGTACAGCGGTGTAGCGATGTTTGTACTTCATTTAGAATTGCAAATGTTCAATGTGATTTTGAGATGTCGATCAGCCATGGAACGTCAATCTGAGCGGTTCTAAGTGGATTTCACCTATACTTCCTGCCACATGATATCAAATAACTTCTTAGAAATGTGCAATGACTTTAGAGTCCACACTAGTCACGAGAAGAAACTCGCACGCTAATGTTAAAATGTTAAACGGAGCGTTCTTTTCAAATTTATCGCTTGAGTTATAATGTTTTTAAATGATTTTTTTTGCATAGAACATCTGAGGTCGATCTCTAAGTTTTTACTTTTTCAAATTTTGTTGTAGGTTTTCTTTACAGAGTTACTTTCACTTTCGAATCCGAGAAATTTGAAAGAACGCTTCCATAAGTTTAACATTATCGTATGAGTTTTTTGCGTGACTAGTGTAGGCTCTTATGATGACGTCTGTACTGTTGTGATTTTAAGTTACTCTGAATAGGAAAGTCACATGATATATGATTTTGGTGGCCATTCGTGCATAAAAATAATTGAAAGAACCTAATGTTTAACACAATAAGTGCTGCAATTGTGTAGTGAATGTTTTACGTATATTCTATATAAAGATATAATATACATTCCATTGATGTTTTTTTTAAACTGTTTTTAATCTAGAGGCAATTCTTATCATCATCTACAACACTTTTGATAAATTTTGATAAACTGACATTTTGATAAATAGTTTTTGCTATAGTCTTTTCCCGAATGTGTTGTTTAATATCTAACTTTTTTTGGTCAATAAAGATTTAGATCTACCATCAAAAATCACATTTAGTTATAAATAAAATGGCAAATGCTTTTTCTGATAATTCCAGTTTTTTAAATGCAATTTTAACATTCCCATATTGTTTGATAAAAACGCATTTCTACAGTTAAAAAAATGAATTTTTCAAACTACTTTTAAAATTAATCTAAATATAAAGGTAACTTTATCTTAAATGAGTTCTGTTTTTCCCTTATATTTATACGATTTTGAAGATATTATATGTTGCAATTCTTCAAAAATATTAAAAATAAAACAATTTAATGAATCATTGTGTAAAGTATTAATAAGTCATAAAAAGCTTTAGAAACTTTTCATAATTTTATTTCATGAAAAATATAATCTAAAATTTCCCTGCGAAATCTAAAATAGTGTAGATAAAAAAGCTAGTATATACATAAGAAATTATTTCCATTTGAAAAGAACTGAGCCTTTAAAAAAAAAACCTTTTCTGTGATGTCTTCAAAAGCTTGATTTTAAATTAAAAATGAAAATTTTATTATTTGATATAGTATAATGAATGTAATAAAAATCCAAAATCAATTTTCAAAATAGGATTTTTTACTAACTAGTAAAATTGTTAATTTTTCAGAATTTTTTGTACCGTATTTTTATGAAAATAACACTACATTACAGGAACTTCGCTTTTAACAAAAACCGAAAATATTAATTTATTAATTTTTGCTTACTTGCACATTTTTGTCCAAATACCGAAAAATCTATAGTAAACTTCAATAACTTATAAAAATTAAATAGCAATCCGAGTATATTTACGAGAGTTAGAGCCCAGACACACAGACGTCCAGACAGACAGGCAGAAAAACCGAATTCACAAACACTTTTCAGTTATGATGGAAAGTGTTAAAGTTGACAATTTCTACTTTAGATTCTGTGTGGGAAGTGAAAGGCTAAATAAACCAACTAAAAAACCGTGGTTGCCACTTGATCTTGCTGTAATATCACCCCAACTTTACGTATAAAAATGGCAATTCGAGTATATTTACGTTAGATATAGAGCAGATACACAGGCGTACAGACATGCTAAGAGAAAAATCTAATTCACAAACACTTTTCAGTTATGATGAAAAGTGTTAAAATTGACAATTTCTACTTTACATTCTGTGTGGGAAGTGAAAGTGTAAATAACCCAACAACTAAAAATCTACCGCATTAAGTCTGATTATCGTGGTTGCCATTTGATCTTATAGTAATATCACTCGAACTTTGCATATAAAAAAATTGCAATCCGAATATATTTACGTGAGTTAGAGCACAGACACACATACGTCCAGAACGGCTGAGAGAAATACCGAATTCATAAACACTTTTCAGCTATGTTGGAAAGTGTTGAAATTGAAAGTTTCTACTTTAGATTCTATGTGTTAAGTGAAAGGGTAAATAACCCAACAACTAAAACTCTACCGCAATAAGTCTGATGATCGTGGTTGCTATTTGATCTTTCAGTAATATCACTCGCACGTAACGTATTAACAAAAATGTCTTAACTAAACTGGAAACGTTATACTTAATGAAGTACAGAGGAGAGAATACACATATTCCCTGCAATGTACTGTATCACTGGGCACAACTGTATCACTCAAAATAGTGAGATAGAGTTTAGTAGAGAATGTGCATAATTTTCAGCCGGAATCTACCGAAATGTCTTTAAAGGAGAAAGGACCGACAAAGAAAAAGACGGAAATTGTAGAAAACTGTCGCGTGCGCAGAATGCAGCTACCTCATTGTAAACTCAAAGTAAATTAACGTTGTTTATATAATGTGTGTTGTGTTGTGCATATTGACTCAGTACAAATAGGGCTTAATCCATTTAAAAACACGTTAAACAATCGACGTGTTTCTCGACCAATTTTTGCCATATTCTTTGTGTCATATGAATCCTTTAAGCGGTATTTTCCTTTAAAAACTGGTGCAGTGTCAACCATTTCTACGGATAAAATGCAATATTTATGACGGATAATTCGAACCATTTATTTAGACACCCGAATACCTCTTCAAATTATCGAGCCCTACCATCCCCCGTGGATGACGCGGTTATCTTATCTTTCGATGACACTCTGTATGGTCATGATGCGTCTCCCTGTCAAGGAGGGTCTTCCACTTACAGTCAAAGCACCTTATAACGAAATCGAAAGTGCAAACATTTGCTCGTTATAACGTGATTTCATTTAAACGTTATAACGAAATATTTCGTTATACAGTAAGAACTCCAATTATCTAAATAATGTGGTCAGAACGTTTTCTGGGTATTCAGTAGTCTGGATAATGGAGACAATCATAAAAAGGGTGGTTTATTACATATAACTATTAAATAGTTTTTTTTTAATACGAAAAAAAAGACCTTATGGAGGGTTCGTACGCTTTTACCACAGTTTTTAAATAGATTTTTTCTATTTAATATTTAAATAGCAGAAATTGTAGACACCTCGTTTAATTGCAGGATTTGCCCTTTTATGCATTTAAATAAGGCGAAAAATGCTATTAAAAATTGTGGTAAAAACGTACGAACCCTGTTATGTATTCATATTAAATGAAGCGTTCAGGAAGGATTACTTTTACTACAAACAGTGAAAAGAAGAAAAGCCTTAATTTAAAAAGATTTTCAAGGTAATTATATTTTTACGAATATATACGTACAATTCTTATCATTATTATTTTTTTTCTTTTTGGGATTATTAATCTGGATTACTGGAATTCAGATAATTAGAGTTTTGTTGTATTTCTTTGTCAATATCTAAAATCCATTCTTCAAATTGACATTTCGCCATCAAAGCTTTGCAGTTATGCCTGTACATTACAGGAAAAGTTGTCATTACGTTCATGCGATACACCGTGGATACTTTGCGTTTCTCATCTGCATATTTCGCTACGTTTAAACGATAAGGAAATTGCACCCTTTTCGAAAATTTTAAGAATATTTTCTCGAATTTTCAATATTGTGCTGTGAGAGCTAATAGGAATGCCAATTTGTTTTTCGTTACATCGCTTTTTTAACATTATTATCGACGCATTTTATAATTTAGACTTCCTCTTCTAAACTCAAACATTTTTTTTTTTTGTCAGACACAGCCAGCGTACAAAGAGTTTTAAAAATTAACACGCCATAAATTTACAGGAAAAGCAAATGTCAATGAAATCAGTCATAAAAATAAAAAATAACATAATCCAGCTTTGCTAAGCTGTTGCCTCTCTGTCTGTCTTAAAACACTGCCCCTCCCCAAATCTCTCTTGCAAGTATTGAAAGTACGTGATTGGCCGTAGAGAAAAATATTGACGGTTATATGATGATAAAAAAGCTGGTATTTAAGAAATAAAATTCTAATTCCCGCGTTAAGTAAAATAATAATAATTATAATAATAAAATAATTCGCTATATCGTTTTTATTTCACTTTTCATGCTCGAATTCTTTTCGTTATAGCGTGCTTTTCGTTATAAATATTTCGTTAAATCGTTTTGAATTCTGTATTCTTTAACATACAGACCAACTAAATGGCTTCCAGCATTTCGTTATATCGTGCTTTTCGTTACATCGTAATTCCTTATAAAGTGCTTCAACTGTACATGGACGGTCTGCCAAATGATACGTTTCTTCAAAGCGTCAGATTAGCTTCAATACCCCAAGACATAATATGGTGACAATTTTCCTCTACAATCCTTCAACTGTGCGAAAATTTCAGTATGCGCCAGTTGCTTATACATCATTTAAATAAAATAATTAAAGGTTATTTTCTAAAGCAATACTAATTCTTAGACATCCACGATGAATCTTTTATTTTTAATTCCACCATTGTTTCAGATATACACAGTACAAGATAATCACAGCAGGAAAATGGATTAGCTTTTTATTTTTTCATTGAAAGCTAAATTATCTTTCAGGAAATTGCGCCAGTGGTGACAAGTTAAATTAAGTTTAGTTATATAGCACTAAAGAAAGGGCTGTTATTAAAAAGTAATGAGGTATAAGTTGAGCTTTAAAAAATAATGAGTTATAAGTTGAGATTTAAAACATTTAAAGGAAAAGCAACACACCATTTGATTAAAAACACCTGAATAATAACGTGCTCAAATTCCACACATTAGCGAACAAAAATGGCTTCATCATAAAGAGATAGGCTCTTGAGCGGTTTATTTTTAGAGTAGTGGTTGATTTTCGTAACTATAACAAAATACAGGCGTCAAATGAGGAATCCACGTGTACACAGGAATTTCATTGACGACCTGTTGTTGCATAAATATGCTTATTATATTGCAGGTCAATTCTCTTTAGTAGTGACTTTTGAAATCACAACCTTTTGTTTGATTAACAATATTAATTAGTTTATTATAATATTAACTATTAGTTAATAAGATTCCTCTGTCTGACCTATTCGTGCAGAACTACAGTCGGACCCGGTTAAGATGACGCTCACGGGTAATACGTGTTCCCGTTTAATAAGCGGATTTTTACCGGTCCCTTGAATATAGCACATAAGACTAATGTAAAAATATCACGTTTAATATACGAACGGTAAAATTTCAGCAACTTGAAACGAAAATCTCACTTAATACCAGAATTCATAGACCAAGATGACAATTTCCTCTCTATTTTGTAGTGTTACAAATTTAGTGAGATTTTTTAAATTCAGATATTTACCACTATTTTCATATAATAATATTCGCATTATGTAATAACAGATTATTTAAAACGAGTGTTACTAATAGGATATAGTGTTAGATATTTCAACACATTACACATTATTGCAAGTACTACATACAGTTTTAATAAATGAGTTGTTCTGAAAATATTTCATAATTTTGGTATATGTTAAATGAAAAGGCTAGGAGAAAAACTACTTTTTTTGATTATTTTGTGTTGTAACGTAGTAACTGACAATAAATGCACAATTGAATCTATATATTCTTTCAGTTATTATTTCAATCTGTCCTATAAATACAAGCAATGGTTTCAGTTTGAATACACATAAATTTTAAATTAAATAAGCATAAAAAACATAATTTTCGACCATAAACATATGAATGAACTCTTTAAAGATCATTGCCACAATTGGATGAGTAAATAAGCTCAGTTCCTGCAACATTATGTAAATCACTTTTAATACGCGATGATCGTAGCATCTGGTCTGATATCGGAATCAGCTCAACATAATAAATCGCAGGTAATTTGGAACTCCAGTAAACGCTGGATACGTGATTACACTAGATTAATTTGAACACAATTATTACAAATCATATATTTTCTTTACCAATTTGAATAATTGTGTTAAAATTAATCTAGTGTAATCACGTATCCAGCGTTTACTGGAGCTCCAAATTACCTATTTATTCTGTTGATCTGATTCAGATATCAGACCAGATGCTATGATCAATAATGTTAACTGGATGAATTAGGTCCTCCAGATTCGACTTGGACGGCTCAGTTGGTAGAGCACTGGCAGCCTGAGACAAGAGCTCCCAGGTTCAAATCCTGGCTCGGATATTTTTCAACCAGTTGGAAAATTACAACTCATATATTTTCTTTACCAATTTGAATAATTGTGTTAAAATTAATCTAGTATGTATGTGTGTATGTGTGTACGTGCTTATGTATGTATGTATCAAAATAAACAAAGTATGTGTATATATTGTTTCTGTTTTCATGGTTCTATAGATTACTTGTATACTCTCTGTAAAAAACTTCATGAACATAATATGATAGTTACTACTACAGACTTTTATTTATTTAAAAATTAGAAATCACCATCAAGTATTGTCTTAATAATTTAAATTTGAAAGCAATTAGCATTTCTTTCACTAAAGTTTCATTTATATAAAACCTCATTAAATTTTTTAAAATAAAAGCTGAGTATTTTATAGTCTTTTAACGAAATGTTTTAGTAATTTATCTGTTTTTTAAACAAAATAAATACTTACGCAGGAAAAGTACTTTTTTAAGTAGTCTTAAATTAGTAAATTCCAGTTTCTTGAAATGCTTACATGCTCGAAGAGAAAAATGTTGTTTCTTTCTGAACAAATATTTTCCAAAAGAATTTAGAGTAGGTCACGTTTCATTTGTAAATGTTTGCATTAAACCTATCTGTATTGTCCTTGTTTACTGTCCTTAAAATTAAGACTTACTCGCTTTCGTTTAGAAGTTTTCAAAGTAATTCGCAGAATAATTTCGTAAAATAATTAAAAACAATTTAGCAAAATTTATCTAAAATTTTGACATTTTTTTTTATTTGTTTTATATAACACAATCCATTGTGATAACTTAAGTTCTATATGTTTTTATAAAAAAATTCTGTCGTCAACAGAGTAACACACACATGCACACATATGTATAACATATTTATACCAGATCTGCTCAATATTGCTAGTCGCGTTTCGGTTAAAATAGACTTATCCAGAAAATACTTACACACACACACACACACATGTATATATATATTATTTCTTCGAGAAAGTTATATTTACCACCTAATAATGACTTGCAAGAAAAATTAACTAACACAATGTTGGGAATTTGATTACATTTTATCAAAAAAGTTATAAAAATGTTTGAAATGTTTCTAATTCTATATTATCCTATTTGCTGGTTTAGAGCTCGATTAAAGTTTTTAATGCAAAAATTCGAATAAAAAACATGTCAAGAAGTGATTGTTCAGCTACAGTATCTCGACTTGATCGTAGATTCATTTTTCAAAAATTCTCGTTTAAATGCAATTTTTCTACGTGTAAGTCTTATAAAAATTTCGAAATGAAAGAAACAATTCCCTCTATATTGCCATCTGAAAATGAACAAGTGCTGTAATAACCATCTTAATACGGGCGTTCAGTCGGAAACAAAATTTTTGTTGGAGGGGAACAGGAAGGCTCATAGAAGCCTCCGTGGCCGAGTGGTTAAGACAGAATTCCGCTAATCTCTTGAGAGCGTGGGAGTCAGGTCGACGGGTTCGAATCCAGTCAGCTCCATTGCACAAACGTTGTGGAGCTCCTGGTTGTAATTTTCCGGTGTTGTTTTCCTTGCGCCTATCTCGTCCTTCTATATTGACGATGACTTATAAGCGGGTACTTGATGTCAAGCACACAAGTCAGATGTATGTTCTCAATTAAACAAACAAAGAAAAAAAAACAGGAAGCTCTTACCTTCCTCTGCGAAATAAAAAATCAGGCAGATTTAAGGATTCGTAACAGAAGCGCAATACGTTTGCTTTTGTATCAATGAAATTCAGATAACATATCGTACCACACATGAAAGTAGTTCTTACGTGAATACGAATTCAAAAGGAAATACTGTATAAAACATTAATCAAATAAAATACTATGCTAATTAATTTTTCCAGCAGAGCTGAAATAACGCTGGTGATTACTTGTATAACAAAGGATATGAGTTACCATTTACTACTCAGCGTATAATCAACAGATTGAGAAAATGTCCAGACCGGGGATTGAACCCGGTATCTTTGGCATTACGCACCAATGCTCTACAATTTAGAGCTATCCGAATGACACCCAATTTGGCATTTTCTCACTCGAAGATGGGTTTAATTCGTCTCATGCATGCTACGGAAGATTTATGCTCATGGTTGACTTCCATCTTGTGCTGCAAAAGTCGCAGCCGTGCCAATAGATAAGAGTGAGAAAATGATAGACTGTATTTAGTCCGGGTAACTCCAAATGGTAGAGTATTGGTGCGTAATACCAAAGGTTCCAGGTTCAATCCCTGTTCTAGATATTTTTTTCACTCTGTTGTTTTTACGCTGAGTAGTAAATGATAATTCATATTCTTTATTATATAAATAAAATACCAATTTAAATTTCGACGGACTATGTGTGCGATTGAAACTCATGAAGTTTTTATTTTTTTAAAGTTTATAGACAGAAGTGCTTTAAATCTAAGGGTTTTGGAATCAAAGACAGCGTTGAGTTAATTTTCAGCCAATGATCAATGTTGAAGGATGGGTAAAACAATATATCAGTCAGTTTTCCTGCACGTGTGCAGCCGACATATAGAGCGCTCAGAGCTAAATTGGATCAAGTTCAAAAGTATAAAAAAATGTATGTTGTGGATTAATACTTGTTAATGGTGTATATTTTCAGAGCCATAGTGAACGAAATCCCATTTTCACTGTGTCGTATTCATTTAATCGACCTGAAGTAGAAAAGAAAAATCAGGTCCAAAGTGGATCAAGTCCAATAAATTCTGATTTAAAATTGAATTGCCACCTTAATTACTATTTATAAATTTCCAAATTATGACTCATATTTATATTAGCCTTCATACTACAACAATAAAAAAAATATTATCCTCTAAATCACTTTAGGATTCAACGGGTGTTAATAAACTTTACCCTTGATTATCTCAAAACTATAATTTATGGGACTTCATCCACTTTAACTCTAAACGCTTCATTTGTTAGTCCAAGTGAGAATTTGTTTGTACTTAAGTAAAAAAACTGATATCAAGTCCCTGTGACACGTATAGAATATCACAGAGATATAGAATTTGAATAAGGATTTTGACTTTAATTTTTCAAGCCACAGATTTAACTTCAAAAATCAAGCCACGTTACTACCTCTATCTTTTTCAGATCTATGTTTGTGGTAACTTACTTATATTGTAATTAATGAAGCCATTGCCGAGAACAGTGAATGCATATGGAACTTCTCTGGTCCCTGGCTTTAAGGCGAATCGCATAACGATAAAATTTAGGAACCTTGCGATATTTTTCTAAGTATTAAATTACAAAATATTGCAATATTTACTTATTTTTTGTGTTTTATTAAAGTGTCTTATTTTTTTGCCGCTAACTGTAAAGTAATGCTTTGGACTTTTTTATTATCGATTTTCTAAGTAAATGTTACTGTGTATTCAAAATTGTTTGCATATTTTTCATAAGAAAAGGATATAGAAATAATAAAAAAAAAAAATCTTATAATGAGTTATAAAATTTTATGATTATATTGAGAAATATTTTAATAAAATTAAAAGTGTTTGAATACGCGTTTAGAAATTTTTAGGCTTATGTGATAATGAATAAATATCAATTCAAGTATTTATATATAATGTATGATAAAATAGAGAAGTATGTCTGACAATTAGGTGATTGATAACTTTCATTTCCCCTTTCTATCATGGACCATATATTTCAGAAAATCAATTTAAAAGTATTTCTAATGATATAACTTTTAATTTTACTCCATGTGTGAGATATTCTTCTTAGAAAGTGGATATTCGTTCATTTATTTATTTATTTTTAATTATTGCATTCGCAGAACCTATTTTCTTTTACACTAAATAATATTTACCTCATGAAGAATATAGATTTTGATTTGTTGAATTGCTATCATCATATCGATATGTAAAAGTGTAATATATTAATACGGTATATGTATATTTATTAAATATCTTGCAATAAACAGATTGTAGAACTTATGTTATAATTCGCAAATGGAAGAATTTACTTACTTAAGTTTTTAAAACTATATGTTGTGCGTTTACCTAATATAATTACTGGAGTAAATTACTGATATGTAGCATAAATATGGTAGCTCTAATCCGAACGTATGGCTCATTTAGTCTGCAGGTGATGATATTAGCATATACAGGAATTTGCTAAGCGTGATTTTTGGAATGCAAATTAATTTGAGTGCTTCTCTCTATAATGTGAACTCTACATCTGTGAACTATGAAGAGTATTTTATTAACATTTCCCATTAATATTAAGTGAAAAGTGTAAAAGTTAATGAAAAACTTTTTCAGACATTTGATTTAAAGCCAAAAATATTATATCTGTTGATATATCGCACTGTGTGTATTTTTTTACTTATCTAGAAAAGAGAGAGCAAAAGCTTGAGATAAAACCTCTCCACAAATGAGGGATTAAAGTTCAAAAATGCACTTTTTGCGGTGAATTGAACAATCCATTTGTTTTGACTGGCTATTTAGATTCCATGAACATATTATAAGGCTGCGTTTAGAAGCGACCCTGAGCTAGTCGATCTGAAATGGTATAAATCAAATTCCTTCCCATTTTTCTCGAATCATTTTATGGTCCTCAACAAAAAAAGGGAGAGATTCAACAAAATAAATGGGGGTTTCCTCCAATGGTCAATGGCTCCCGCTCTTGAATTCTGACTTTTAGACATGCTAAGAAAGTCTTAACAGATGAAAGGGACCGCTTTACCAGTTCCGAGACAGCGAAAAGTTAGACCGCTATCTGTTTAGAACTTAAGGAATCAGAAAATATATTTTGTATTGTTTTCTTTGTGTTCAAGCAAGAAACTCACATATTTAAATTATTGTCTTTGAACACACAAGTGTTCCTTCTCTTTTATCTCTTCTATTGTATCTTTAGAAGAAAGATTTTTTTTCTCCTTTTTGTTATTAAATATGTCTATTTCATTTGGAAAGACCTCTTTTGAATTTAAGTACTTTTACATTGAAAGGTAAATAGAGGTAAGAAAATCGCTTACCTGTTCTCAGAATTAGTTCAACAAATGAAATGGGAATTTACTCCAACTGTCAAGAGCTCTCGCTCTTGAACTCTCATTTTTAGACATGCTAAGAAAGTCTTAAAAGATGAAAGTGACCGCTTTACCAGTTCAGAAACAGCGCCAAGATAGACCGCTATCTGTTTGGACTTTTAGTGGTGATAAAAATTATTAAAAAAGAAATAAAAACCGTATAAAAAATGAGTGTGCAACATTCTGTGATCTACAACAGACGTACCTTTATATAAATTTGAAAATGCTTTCGTATTTTTGCATTAATTTTTTTTTTACCAAAAATAAGAAACATATGTATATTTAAAAGATGATATTCATTAAGAATTTTTCATTTAAACTTTAAGATGTTGAAAAATATTTATACTTTTATGAATAGGAATCATAATTAGTACACATATTACGTAATCTGTCTTAATATTCAAACAAGTATTCATCTAACTATTATATAATTTCGGTCTTTAATTTTTTTAAACTGGTTTATTGGTTGCGTATCTGCTTTATTTTAATAAAATACCTTACATGCAAATACAATTTCACTAAAAAAAATAAAATAAATAAAACATTGCTTTCAGACAAAAATTAGAATTATTTGAAAATGATAAATTTCATGTATTGTAATCAAAATTATTAACATTATAACCTCAAAATATTTTATATTAATTTTCTACGAAATATGCAATTTAAATCTTTAATTTAAAAAAATATATATCCAGTTTATTAGATATCTCTCTGTATTATAAAAATAAGTAATACAAAAATATAATTTTCGTATTAAACTTTTCATTAAAAATTTATATTAAAAAGTTAGCGATGCTTCAAAAAGGTTACTTTTGCAGATTAGAATAATGATTATTACAAATATAACTCAAAATGTATTTTAATATTTAAACAAGAACTCTTCAAATTAAAATTTAATTAAAATTTTCTTGGAAAAATTAGTTTTACAAAATATATAAATGATTATTATTTTTCCTGCGGATTTGTTATTCCCATTAGATTTTCAGTTTTTATATGGAAATTCATTTATTTATGTAACTTGTATTGTACTCGAATTATTGTAGTCTAAATTATTCAGTCGAGTAAAGAATCTACCCAGTCGAGAGATTGTGGCAGAATACCTAGCTACACTTTTATAAAGGGTACTTTTGTGGACGAGAGAGTTATGAGAGAGCTAGTAAATGGTTTCAGCATATTTATAAGAGATCTTACCTACGGGCAGTGTTGCCAGTGGACTACTTTTTCTTAATTCAGATTGCTTAATCGGCACCATTTTTTAAAATGGTATAATTCCCCTTATTTTCTTCTATTTAATATGTCACTAAATAAGGCGAATTTTACTTTATCAAAAAACTGGTGGCAATCAAGAAAAATGAATTAAAAAAAAGTAGCTCACTGGTAACACTGCCTACGGGTAATTAAGTTCTATGGCTATATTTATGCCGCGTGCATGCTGATTTGAGTTGGATTTCCTGACTAGCAGTGTTCGATAGAGTCAGTGGTTTTGAGGGTTTCTCTATTTAGTAAGAATTTAAGTTTTCTATTTGAAATAAAGAAGTATCGGGATCCACGGGATTCCATTTATAGTTTATATTATCTTCTAAAGTAGATTTTTTAGGTACTGGTAAAGAACGGCGAAGGCAATTTTAAGTGAGTTTAAATTTATTAAGTTTGGGAAAATAATTTCCATCCTTCCTGTTTTCGAAATGTATCGTCCCGATTATATCCATTCACTCCACTGCTAACATTCCATTTTTTTTTTTTAATCCAGCGTCTACAAGTTAACAGCTCTGAAGTGGTTGTCACAAGTTCTTTTACAATCATCTTCATTTCCGTACTTTCGGAAGATGAAATAGTAAAATACTGTTATGGGTGATCTTTTGAACTGCAAATATTTTTCTCTTTAGAAAATACCTGCATCCTGACAATTCTTTCAGTGCAAAATTTCACTTCCGTATGATTTTTTGTTCTTCTTTTTATGAATTTTTAAGGTATATTTTCACTTTGTATTTTAAATATATTGTTGATCGTATACGTTTGGTTAATACGTGCGATAAAATAATTTCTTTTCTATACTGCGCACCTATTTTTCTTAGACTGTGGATGTTTCTTTTTGTTTCCCGAAGAAATAAATGGACATAAAAAAGTAAAATAGTTTTATAGTTTATCAAGTCCATGAAGTGAACATCTTAAATTTTTACAAAATTTAGTTTTCTCTCTTTTCTTATATTACGCTTTAATCCATCATTAAAAATTCTTTTAAACTTTCTTTTTTCAAATATATTTCATTAAATAAATTAGTAAACTTTATATGGTTATAAAATGAGTAATAAAAAATGATCAAGCAAGAAAATTCACTTAGTTTAAAACTAATTTGTAAACAGGGATTGACATTGGATATTTTCAGAATGAATTTAACCCGATTAATTGCGATTTAAAAACATATGCATTTTTTACAAAAGTTGTTGGGTTATGCACGTATAAACAAGTAATATGGGAATATATTGTTAATTTTAAAAACGTCTACCACAACTGTAAACGCACTTCCAGCAACTCTCGCTTACAGACAGTACTGTAAACGAAGACTTTTGTGTGTTCCTGTAGATGAATGATAAATGCTATGCACATCATATTCAACAGTAAGCATCTTTTTGTGCACCACAGTGATATATATCAGTTTCAATCTGTTTGAAATAGTATAACAGTATTAAAATACACTGCAATAGATTTTTCCCGCATAGATCACAATCTAACTTTTGAATGTTAGATTATTAGTAAACGCAACACGAATGCTAAACACTTCATTTCCAATACTGAGAATGCCATAGTAAATCTCAATAACACTTGTCCATTACAAACTAATTTGACTATAAAGATATACAATTATTATACAGACATACATACATTAGATACAATAATCCAAATAGAGTGAAAAATTAGCCAGAGCAAGGAATCGAACCTGGGTCCACAGCGTACCGGGTTGTTGCTCGAACCACTGAGCCACTCCGGCCGATTCCTGAGTCTGCAATTTCTCACTAATAAACCATGTTGGAGAGAAAGTCACCAGCCATCTAACAGACAGCATTGGATGACCGGACAACGGTGAATAGATTTTTACTATCCCACCGATCAACGAATACATATTAAAACACACATAAAACGCTGTGGACCCAGGTTCGATTCCTTTCTCTGGCTAATTTTTCACTCCATGTGGATTATTGTATCTAATGTATGTATGTCTGTATAATAATTGTATATCTTTAAATGGTGAGTGCAGGCGTTATTTATGTGTGTTTTAATATAATTTGACTTTATTTGTTAGAGTTAGAGCTGAGACAAACAGAAAGACAGACGGATGGACAAACCGAATTCACAAACACTTTTCAACTATGTTTATAAGTGTTGAAAATTGAGTTTTTAAATTTTCTCTGATTTTGTCAAAAAATGGGTTAAATAAATTAGGAAAATTATATCATTATAAAATTATCAAAAAAGATAATTTACTGAATTTAAAATTAATTCGGGAAAAGGGATTATCGTTGAATATATTCAGTTTTCAAACGGATTATTTAAATAAAAATAATTAATTTAAAGATGGTATCCATTTTTTTATGAATTTCGTGAATTGCCTAATATAATTCTAGAATATTCAATTGTTTAAAAATTTCGTAGAAAATGTTCCTCCATCCTGTACAATAACTTCACTGCAAATTCCCAGAACACATGGGGAACACATATAGAGCACTTTGAATTAAAAAAAAAGGTGTTTCAGTTACCTTAACCCCTTATGCTTCGCTATATTTTTGTGTAGGCTATTTTTTTTATTCAAATTGTTTGATTGCCACCACTTTTATGAAGTCGAAATATTCATCTTATTTAATGACTGATAAAATGATGCGAGAATAAAGCAAATTTCACTATTTTAAAAAACTGGTGGGATTCAAAGAATCTGAATAAAAAAATATCCCGGACGACTCGGCCTACAGGCACAGGTAGATTTCGAAGACGCAGACCGTGTGGTGCCTGTTTGTTTGTAATTGCAGAAGAAATGAACTTTTTGCCATGAAGCGGCAGTTGGGCAGCAGTTACTTCAAAACCTAACTTGTTTGCTGGAGGAGCCGGCAGGGATTTTTTTCTTTAATTTTTTTTCTATTTGCTATAAGGGTTTCTCCTATAAAAAACTTGTCAATATAAAAGTTTTAGATAATATTAAGAAGATTTATAATAAATTTAAACGGATTTGATATCTTGTGTATTGACGAAGTTATGATTTTTTTTCTACTAACCCCCCCCTTTTTACCGCTCTTGGGGCCATTTTTAATTATATCAAAAATCTGTCATACATAAATTTTTGGCCCTTTTCCTAGAAGTAATAATAACTTTAAACGGATTCGATACCTATCATAATTAAGAAATTATGGGGATATTACTGTTTTCACAAAAAGCCCCCCCCCCCATTTCCTCCCCCTTGGCTCGATTTTGCCCATTAACGAACTTGACCGAGATTTTACGCCCCTTGATTTTATGTATGAGTTTCGAAGAGATTTGTGCAGAATTATGGGAGTTATCGTGCCCATAAAAAAGTGACATATATAGATAGATAGATAGATAAAGTTTTGAACTGGGTGTGGTTTTGGGTTCTGGGAGTCATGATCGGCGTAGATCTGCAAAAAATTTTCAAAAATTCCAACTTAGGGGAGAATGTAATAGGTAGTATTTCTTACGAAATCTACCTAAAAGTAGAATGCACAGTCCGTGAATATCACGGGCGCGAGAATTAAGGGGTAATGTGTACCGAAATGTGTTCCGAATATGCTCTGCTATAAAGAAAGTGTTCCGAAAGTGTTCCGAAAGTGTTCTGATCAGAATATTTGTTAAATCTAAACTTGGGAACACATTTGAGAACAGACTGGGAGAACATTTGGGCGCACTTGTGAAATCGTCGCTTTCAAAAGTGCGATAGAAAGTGTGTTTGAACAAAAGAAGTGTTCTCAGAAGTAGTTTAAAAACTGTTCCATAAAGTGCGCTTCAAAGTGTACTAAAAAAGGTGACAAAATAAGTGTCCTGAAAAGTGTATAAAGATGTGCAGTGTTGTAGTAAGAAATTCGACTGTTCTTATTATTAAAATTTTATAGTTAGTAAATTATTATTTAAAAATATATATTTTTACTCGAAGCATAATTACTGTTACAATAAGCTTCAACTAAACAGAAAGTTATGCTTTTTAAAATAATAACAGACTTATACAATAACAAGTGATTTTAGAAGGCTTTTGAAAATACTGCCTTTTGAAGGTTTTGCTTTGAAGAGAGCAGCGTAAAATGAAACGGAAATTACTTTTTTTTTCTATTGCGTGATATTTTCAAAATAAAACTTTAACTGCGGTTCATATTGGAGATATAATAATTGCCTTTTCTTTGTAAATAGATGAAACTTAAAACACAAATGCAACATTCAAAAACAAAAAGAATATTTTGAATACCCTTTAAAATATTTTATTATATATTCTATTAATGACGTACATATTTTTGTCTAACGATTTCTTAAGTAATATTATTTAGAATCGAGTGACATATCTCGATAAGAAAGAATAATATTGCACCAGTTAATATTACAATTAAATTGAGTTTTATGCATCGTTTTCCAATATATTAGAAAAAAAATAATCTTCAAATAATGAAAATGTAAAGTAAAATATTTTTAACCATATAATTTCTTTGATTTCAAGTTTAAAAATTGGAAATGATTCTAGACAGTGTTAAATTCTATTTTCTCAAGCGTAGACACGCTGTAATATATGAAAACCCTACGAAAACGAAATTGTTATGGGCAAAAATCTTAGACAGATTTCCGTCTTAGCATATGTAACTGAACGGCAGTTCTTCCAACATGTGACCACGGAAATTTTCCGGTTAAAACAGGTTCCGTTTCACAGGCTTTGCTGTATATACACCCACGCATATATATATATATATATATATATATATATATATATATATATATATATATACAGGGTGTCCGAAAAGTATGGAAACGGTCAAATAACTCGAGAAATATACATCGGATTGAAAAATGGAAAATATGTATTCAATATTTTAGAAAAATCTATTTAGGGATATCCAAGTTGTCCCCCTCCAAGTCTGCCCCCTGGGGGATAGTTGGGGCAACTTTGAAATCTTAAATGGTAATCCCCTTTTTACGTAAATTTTGCTATTCTTTGGAAAATCGTAGATGCCGTTGTATTGTAATCGAGTAAAATGCAGTGAGAATCTTTTCTATTGAAAAGTTTGGAAACGGTTAAATATATATAACTCAAGAAATTGACTTGAAAAATGGAAAAATGCATGTTCAATATTTTTGAAAAATGGCAAATTTGATATCCCTAAATAGATTTTTCCAAAATATTTAACATGTATTTTTCCGTTTTTCAATCTCGATTTATTAGAGGCTTTTTAATGGAAACGATTCTCGAATTAAATGGGATTACGCAAAGCGGTAGATACAGAAAATTGACACTGAATTAACACATGTTAACACATTTTAACGTAACGTACGATTATAATAAGCAGCATGCCTTTACATAATTAGAATATTTTTTGAAAGTCTAACAAAATTTCTTAATTTAGTTTAGATTTTACAGTATCATTAAAAATTCAAAGGCAATTTTTAAAGATTTTACAAAAAATATAGTTTTTAATTGGATAGTGCGTCACAGACCTTGACGTTGTGCCGAACAACGAATTCTTAATATAATTTTAGAAAACAAATTATTTTCGTTTTTTTTTTAAAGATGCAGTATTGCCATACCTTTTAAATAGTGATAATTGTATTGTAATAGGTTAACAGAATGCACTCACAGTTACATTTAACGAAGTATCCGACATCATTAACAGCAATTCTTTAGTGCGTCAGTGTAGAAAAAAACAAATGTGCGCGATAAGAATGCTAATATTGAAAATAGTAATAAACTATTTTTAATGTTAAATCATACACAATGAACCGAAACAAAAATAAAAGGTGTAGTTAAAATTTTAGATGATAAAGAAAGGTTTATAGAAAATGATAGTCTACTAAGAAGTAGTGTGATGAGAGGAACTAAAGTTGAAAAAAAATCAGAAAAGAAAAGAACTAAATAGGAATTTACCTCCATTAAAAATGTGTAATTTCTGTAACTTGTGAAAATAGCACTATGGGATAAATTATAAAAGTACGATTTGGAATTCTTCTAAGACTTATTTCTTGGCAACATTAATTGATTAATAAGAGTGAAATAAATATGAATTTGAATATAATTTGAGTGAAATAAATATCAATTAAATATACAAGGAAAAAATAATGCTCGCAATAACGGAGTACAGTAAAATGTGCAAGTGGAGTCAATGATCTAACTTAAACTACGTTGAACTATGAGAATATTAGTGACTAACACGAATGATTAAATATGTCACATGGCATAAATTATGCAATAAAATGTACTGCATTTGCATAATAAAATGATTATATTTTCTAAAGTTATAATAATTATATTTTCTCAAGGAGATTAATAAAAATTTACAGATACGTCTTATACGCCGATTATAAAAATGAATAATAATAATAAAAAAAACTGTTGAAAATTTATGCTTCCGCATTAATTAACATGCTGTTTTTTTTAAACAAAAGACTACATATGTGATGAAAATTATAATGCTCTCTACCAGCTTGCATGAAATCTACTAGTATCAGTAAAATTTGCAGCAGCAAAACTTGCCTTCTATGGAAAAGTGCTTTAAAAAATGAATTTTTTGGTCTCGATGCGAAAAATAACACCAATCCAATTTCACCTACTGAGAGAGAAACAGAACTAAACGGATTTTTCCTCAGTACCTTCATTTCTCGTAGCCTTTTTTTATATTATTGTTTTTGATGATATTTTTTGTGCACTTTGCTATATTGATTACCTTATGAGGATTTTTTTAAGAGCGTACGCGGAATATGTCGAATATATTTTTTAAAAAATGACCGACTTGCCTGACATTTTAGATACACGGATCGAATTATACGCTAGAGTATACGGTAATTACTGTAAGAAAAGAATTAATTTAAATCTCCCATGTTTCATTAGATTAAAAAAAATAAAAACAATAGCCGACTCTAAACGATGCTAAATATATCACTGATAATGAAATCATTGCCCCAGGTCATAAAATATATAATTTTTATAAAATTGTTTTAAAATTATTACATGTAAACATATCTCCGCTTTATATATTTCATAATTTTGTTTTAATTTATTATATTTTCTGTATTACACATTACTCCCAACATGTCGTTTTGGAACAAATTTATTTTCAAATACAAATAAATGGATGCAAAATTCCACCGGCTTAAAAAAGTTGAAAAACTATTGCAATTACAAAATGTTTCATAAGTATAACACGTAAACGTATCCCTTTGCATAATTTATAACTTATTTTCGTTGAAATAATTTTAACCAAGCATTTCTGTCATTGGGTAATGTTATACAAAAATATATTCAAATATAAATGAATTGAAATAAAATTCCTTCGGTTAAAAAAAAAAAAAAACTGTTAAAGCTATAAAACTGTTTTAGAATTATAACATGCAAACGCACCTGCTCTCTACATAAATTATAACTCATTTGTGTTGACATAAATGCCGTGCAAGCACTTTTTAAAGCATGTACATTTATACAAATGTATTTTCATACATAAATGCAGTAAAGCAAAATTCCATTTCTTAAAAAAAAAAAAAAAAAAAAAAAAAAAAAAAAAAAAAAAAAAAAACTTGTAATTATAAAACTTTTTTAATTACAACAAATGCACTTGCGCTTCATGTAATTATTTCTAAATACGTCTGCTGAAATATTATTATGTAAGAATTTTGCATTGCATGCAGCTTTACACAAATTTGTTTTCAAATATAAATGGACTTACGTAAAAATCTACCAGTCTGGAAAATAAATCGATGTAAAACATATTTTAAAAGTTTGATTGATTATTATATTAAAGTTAAATTTGCTTCCATTAATTTCAACAAAATCTTATTCATGCTAGTAATATTACCCTTGAATTAATCGAACATCGAAAATGGACTTATGTAAAAATCTACCAGTCTGGAAAAAATCGATGTAAAACATTTTAAAAGTTTGATTGATTAATAAATTAATGTTAAATTTTCTTCCATTCATTTTAACAAAATGTTATTCATGCTACCCTTGAATTAATGGAGTCCCCATTTCGTGATTCCTATATCTTCCAGTTACCTTTTAAACTGGAATTTTCCATTCTCATTTCTATGCTTAACATTCGAAACAGTTTTTTTTATAAATATTTCTAACTAGCAACTATTTACACTTAGAGTCTTTCTACTGATATTACTGAGATTAAACTTATCAAAATTTAATAATGTACAAATAGCATGAATCAGATTTTTAAAGTTTCATAAAGTTTCAAAATAAAATTAAAAACTGAATATTTAATTACACCGTGGATAATAACCATTTAATTAATTGAACAGAAGGGCAATAAAATCAGTGCCATGTTTCTTAAAGTGTACCACTTTTATAAACTATTCTATTCTATAATTATAACACATAAATACATTTGCGTTTTAAATAATTCACAATTAAATTTTGTGTAAGGATTTCTCTTAGTATGTTGTTTTACACAAATTTGTTTTCAAATGCAAATGAAATGATGCAAAACTTCATTAATTTAGAAAACGTTAATTGCCATAAAACATATTTTAAAAAGTTAATTAATTAATATATTAAAGTTAAATTAGTTTCCATTTATTTCAACAACGTCTTATTCATACCAACAAAATGCGGTCATGAATTGAATCCACCATTCATAATTCAAATATTTTTGAATTACATTTTAAAATAAAATTCTCTATTAATATTGCTACATTTAAAAATTGGAATATTGCTTTCAGAATATTGAAGATAGATGCATAGTAATTAAACAAAAATGTACCTAAATCTTTATTCAAATTCTTAATTAGATTTATTTATAAAACGATTCTAATATTTTGATAGCTGCATCATTTTAATATCACATTAACATAAAGCAAATACGATTCCTAATTTTTAGAAAGAGGTAGAAAATGTGCAGCTTATGAATCTAAAAACACGAATTAACCTGAATTATTTCTCCAAAAGCACATTCACTAATAATATACAAAGGCCATTTTAGGAACGCAATTTTTAATTAATGACGAATTTTCCGTGTATTTCATTTTCTCTAAAAGGTCTACTTTTTTTAAAGTACCTAGAATTAAATAAGGAAATCAAGTTTCTAGTATTCATTTGAAAAGTTATATTTGTTTAAATGTTTATTAATCGACTTCGAACAAAGAAAGGCACTGTTAAAAATAAATCCGTTAATTCACGGTAAAACTACTGGCAGCAAAGTTGCCGGACTTTTTCCGTTCCGTTAGTACATTTTCCGTTTTGAAAGATAAAGGAAGGGAAAACTCCGTTTGAAGTCTCGGTAAGTTTCCGTTATAAATAAACTCGGTTTTAAAAAATGCCATCTCTATTTGTGCTGCCATCTACTGTTATCACGGGAGTATTTAATATTTGATATAATGCAAGAACATTTTCTGCCAGACCTGATTATTGAACTGGGGACGTTAGTAGCTTGAGCCGAGTGCTTTACCGTAAGACCAGCTGGTCCTTGCTAGAGTAAGAGTAGGAAACGATGATACGGGATGTCTTCAAATCGCAGCTTGGGACTTAAACATTTTCGGGTTTAGAAAACTGGTAATTTTGAAGTTAATACCGGAGATATTTCGTAATGAGATGATGGTTGAAAACTATAGTATTAACCCTTTGAGGGGCACCGGTATATAATATATACCACTTTTTAATATATAACTTTGCCACCAGTATTATTAAATAAAAAATTTAATATTATTTTTTGTAGATTGAGAAGGTAAATATTCGTTATTAAAAGTTACTGGTGTCGAAACATCGCAAAATTTAGCATTTTTAGACCACATGCTTGCCCTTCAAGGGGTTAATAGAGGATAAAAACATGAATCTTAACATAGTATAAAACAAAGTCGCTTTTTCTGTCCCTATATCCCTATGTACGCTTAAATCTTTAAAACTACGCAGCGGATTTTGATGCGGTTTTTTTAATAGATAGAGTGATTCAAGAGGAAGGTTTACATGTATAATAACATCCATTAAATAGTGGAGAAATACTGTTATTTTTTAGGTTTAAGTCGCTTTTTCTGTCCCTATATCCCTATGTACGCTTAAATCTTTAAAACTACGCAACGGATTTTGATGCGGTTTTTTTTAATAGATAGAGTGATTCAAGAGGAAGGTTTATATGTATAATAACATCCATTAAATAGTGGAGAAATACTGTTATTTTTGAGGTTTTTAATGTGATGTCGTAAATAATTTCTTTTTTTCCGCTTATACATTGCAAACGCAGGCTGAACCCTACAAGATTTATCAAAATAATGTACTAATTATTGTACACATTAAAAAGGTCTACAGAAAACATAAAGAGATGAAGGTTTTCAAGGTTAACCCGAAGCAAAGCGAGGGAGGGCCGCTAGTTATACATATTATTAATTTGATTGTTAGATGTAAAATATAAATATTATATTTTGAATTAATTTCGATAATTTTTTTTGCTTTTTTGCGAAAATCGATTTTTAATCAACTATTATGCGTTTTTTAAATGTGTTCGTTTAGAATATATTTTCAATGTGAGTGTTTTTTATAACTTTAAAAAATAAATTGCGAATAAGGAATGAGTTTAATTCGAAAGCATTATTTATGTTGCTTTTTTAAATATAATCGATTTTTTTTTTACTTAATTTAGCTATTATATATATATATATATTAATCTGTTTGTTTAGAATATATTTTAAGTGGGAATACTTTTTTATAACTTTAAAAAATGAATTGCAAATAATATTAAAAGAATGGAAAAAATTAATTTTTGCTTTTTTAAATTCGAAAGCACTATTTTCTTGTTTTACATAAACGTGAAATTTTAATTTATTGAATTTTTAGTTTTTCTGTGCAGCAAAATGTCAGTTTTTGAAACATTGAAAATAAACATGCAGCAGATAAAGGAATATCTCCGTTGGCTGCGTTTTTCTCCGTCCGTTCCGTTGTTTTCAGGAAATATGAGGAAATGTCCTGCTTTTAACTGAAAATGTCCTTTTGTCATGAAAAGAGACTTTTTCTGTGAAATTCAGGAAAAAAATACCCTTGAATTTCAGATTATTTTTAACAGTATACTGTAATAAAAAATTATGTCAATTTACGGAAAAAGGACTAGCAGCAGAGTTGCCGGAATGTTACCGTTTTTTGAGAAATGTTCCGTCTTTGTAGCCCATAAATGGCGCGATACAGACACGAAGGAATTGAAGCGCATGTGTGTCGATCAAAAATACTGCAATCCCATTGGATGATAGATTTTTACATTAATATTTCCGTATTTGAAACTCTGTCATCTTAAAAGTCTAAAAAGTGTACAATTTAGGGATACAGTTTATGCACTTTTTGTGCACAATTGAGTTTGCAGTTTCTATACATAAGTTGAGGTGCCAAATACGCTCGGATTTTGTGCACTTTTTTTTGCAAACTTTTTCTAGCTGGGTAGCAACACATATACGGGATAGATTCCATTTTTCTAACAAAACGGAAACTTTCTGATCAGAATTCACGGAAGACAACCTGTCAATAAACGAAAATTTTTAACAGTGTACACAATTCGTTTTTACTTACCCATCATACGTAGTATAGGGTAAGTCTTGTAATCGTTTTGAAAATCGAAAAATAATTTTGATGGATTTACACGTTTCAGTTACTGGAGATTCCGAAAATCATATTTAAAAAAAAGAAAAAAATTGCCGTCCGTCTGTCTGTGTGTGTGTCTATAAACGCTCTATTTCCCGAACAAATTGAGATAGGGTTGGGTTGGGTTGATTTATGACGGCCAATTACAACACGAGGCCCTAGGAGGGGTGCCCTCCGTGGGGGTCTTTTTAAGGGATCCTAACCCGTATTTACGGCAAGGTTCGAAGAAAACCACGTAAAACTCCAAACGGTTAGGTCGACGAGGGCGACAGGGGTTTGAACACAGCACCTCCCGTCTACCAGCTTTGAGAGCAGAACCTCTCAACCACTGGTGGGGCTGAGATATAGACTTGAAATTTGGTATGTACTTAGAATGTAATAATGTGAAAAAGCTTATTGATTATCGGTAACCTCGATTATCCGGAACTATTTTTTTCGGACTCTAGAAATATTCGTTCGGATAAAAGGTATATAAAAATTTTCGAAATTGTTTATTTTAAGGAGTGAACATACAAGACAATAAAAAAACATAAATGTTTCATAAAGAATGAAGTCGATCGGATAATTACTTGCCGAGATATTTGTAATTATATTTCCCACACTCTTCGATTTTTCATGACCCTATATTTCATTAAAATTTCAATTCAAAGATATATTTTAATTGGAAATGAGACGCTTAATCCGACGCAGTAAACCGTTAGTTAATATGATTATGAATTTTGGAGTTATAAGGATGTTTCTTTTACACAATTCAGTAATAGAGCATTTAAAGTTTGTAACGTCATCAAGCCACGATTTTATTTTAATTGCAATGCATTTTATGAATAGTTTACACATGTTTTACTTTCATATTTTATATTATGCATATCCATAATGGGTAAGTATTACGGTGGCCCCCAAGGACTAGTTTACTTTGCGTTTCATTTTTGCTTTTGATAGTATTTAGATAGCAATAAAAAAATAATTCTATCCATTTAGAAATTTATTTGGTTTAACAATGACCCGTCTGCAATATGAATGATTTAAACCTCTTTGGTGATTACTTCAATTTTTCTTTGGAAACGCAAAAATGTAATAGTTAGATTTGTTGACGAGAGTATGTTTTGTAAACATACCGTTTATTTATATGGTACGTGCGGTTTTTATTTTTGAATACCACTGTTTTTAATAGTAAATGGTTATTTTCTCTAATCGTAGAGGTTCTAAATTAAATAAAATAAAGATTAATATTTGAAAACACTGGTACTTAAAATGAAATATCATTGCAGGACGGTCATCTTGAAGGGGTTAATGTCTATTTATTTTTTAAATGCTCAATATGTAAAATATTTTTCAGTAATTCACTTAGCTACGCCGCACCTTCGCACCGTGTGTTGGTTCTCGACACTAGTACTTTAGCGTATCCCAAATGTGACGCGTTTACTTCTCTTTCACACTGTAAACTGAAAATTCTGAAATTCAGACATTTAAGTGTCTGAAACGGATTGTTAAAAAAAGAGACACTTTAAAGTGTCTTAATTTTTAAGACACTTGTAAGTGTTTTAATTTCAGAGACTTGAAATATCTCAAATATTGCCATTTTTTTTACCCGGGCAAATAGCTAGAAAAGAATGCAAAAAAGAAAAAAAAAATCGAAAAAAAAAAAAAAAACAGGCCAGTTTTGTAATGTATGGAAGAATCGTTCGATTGCAGGAGCAAAATCTAAGCTTACCTTTTTTATCAACGCCGGGGGAGGAACGCGAGATCTACTGATTAGAAGTTCATTGCTTTATCCATTCCTCCATCGGAATCACATGATTGAGTTGTTTTAAATGCAAGTAATGCAATGATTCGGATGCGTGTCGATATTTTGATAGGATTGATACATTTGTTGCTGAAAGAATTGGAAATTTTGGAGAAATTTGGTAAATTTCAGATGGTGGTTACGATTGTAAAACTGTATTATTTATGTGGGGACAGGAGATATGAATTATATATTTTTTCAATTCGATTGTTAGCGATACGTTTCTTAAATGAAAAAGTTTTCCCTGGATATTGAAATTTAACTGATTAAATTTTGTTTTTGGCCAAAACATCTAATCTAACGAAAATTTAGTGGATGGAAAAGTACTATTTTAAACAACATTCATCTGTTCGGAAACGTTCTCTCATATTGCTGGCATATACAGTAGCATGATTGTATCACAATCATCGTGCATATGATAGAAATATATTAAATTGAGACACTTAAAGTGTCTGAATGTCTAAATTTCTTAATTTCAGACATATCATCATTATTCAGATATTTTTCTCAGTTCCTTTGTAAGCTGATCATAGTAAGACACTGATGTGTCTTAAATTCAGACATATATGATGTCTGAAATTTCACATTCAGACACTTTTTTCTGACACATATGTGTTCGAATTTAAGACGCCTCTATTTGCAGTGCAGAAATACTTTCATAGCGGATTCTTTTTTGAGTCTGTGGAGAGAAAAATTTTATAACATTAATTTATTTCGCAGTTGCTGATGTGGTGTAAATACCTACATCGAAATATTACATAAAAAAGTTTTCTAAATAAATTAATTTTATGTATT
This sequence comes from Maratus michaelseni, assembly GCA_963931845.1. NCBI lineage: Eukaryota > Metazoa > Arthropoda > Arachnida > Araneae > Salticidae > Maratus > Maratus michaelseni. The sequence continues at coordinate 347,773,141 of OZ007590.1, read as the reverse complement.
ATAAAAGTGTATTTTAGCGTTCTTCTGAAATAAGTCATGACACTAATTTATACAGCTAAATATTTTTTTTAATGCTATCGATTTAAATGTAAATACCGTGACACATGTAATTAGTAAATAGTAAGAATTAAAAAAGATTTTTGAAGCTTTAACAATAATAAACAGCATTTAGAAAGTTTTATTAATGCGTGCTAATATGAAAATTACGTTTTTACATAGAATGGAGCCGTAAAGAAAGTTTCTGACAGGTCTATATTTTTCTTTCCATTACTACATGAATACGACTATAGGTATACTAAAAACATTGATACGAGTAAACACGCAATACCGAACGACGCACGAACCCAGATTTGCAAAAGAAAAATGCTTTTTAAAAGAAATCTTTTTTGTTAAGGTAGAAAAAATAGGTCGGTCCTGAAAACATAGAATATTTAGAATTTATTTTATTCTGTGAACAAGTGTATGTTGTAGATTGAATAAAATGTCCGCTATTCGGAAGTGTCCGTTATGGAGGACTTACAGTTAAACTTCCAAACTCGCGCTCAAATGGTTCCATATATTAAATTTATTAATTACTATTTATTAATTAATAAACTCCTACAACCCCAATTTTTTTTTCATAATTTTAGTTTCAGTAGATTCGGAAATAGAGTGGGGGAGGAACATATTTTTGCAGTGCATTTTCGACGATATCTCTGAAACTATAATACTTAATATTAAAACAAATATATTTTTGAGTTCGGGAGTACGGGATCTTTCACATAATACCCCACACGATATGCAAAAATAGAAAAAAATATTTTTTAAATAACTTAATTATCCCCATAAATTTTCCCTAAACATATTTGAGAATTACTAATAATATGAGAATATGTGGGTAAAAAGGGTTTAACTTTCCCATGTTTGAACTTTCTACGTCCCATAGTTTACGAGAAAAAGGTCTGTAACAGACGGATAGACAGAGGCAGTAGTAATCTTATAATGGTTCGTTTTATACATTTTAAGTACGGAACCCTAAAAAACACCTATCTCAGTAAAAATTCATTTTCAGTAAATCCTGTATATATCCGGTAATATCTTTCGTACAGCCCTTTATAGGATCTATATAATTTATACATACCACGTAATACATTGAAAACTAGATAAGTTTGGAAATTCATACTAAAGCGGAAAACGCACTTCCAGCAATTATCGATCGTAGTCAGTCCTGTATCCGATCCTTTTGTGCATCTCTGTAAATAAATGATAAATTCTACACACTCTATAATCTTTAAAATACACATTCTCATAATTATTCTGCTTAATAACTTTATACGAACTGAAAATGTGCCATAACAGAGCAGCAAAAAATAATTTTTTACCAGTAATTTTCAAAAACATTTTTGAATAATGTTTCTTTATAAGTAATATTAGATATCAATAGAATAAAAATAATATTAGTATAAGATAAATACATGCTTAAAAAAATTGTACAGTATTTTTTTCTTATTTATTAGATTTTAAATATGTCTGAATACCAGAAAGATGTCTTGTTTGTTTCAGCAACACTGTTCTTATAATGTTACAGTAGCTAAGCAACGTATTAAAAAATAGTTTAAAATGTACCAGAAACTGTATTCAGCCTGTAAAAAGTTAGTTTTAATTATAAAATGTTGTATTTCAAACGCAAACGAAACATATCTTTAGAATATTTAGAATACATATTCTCATAATTATTCTGCTTAACAACTGTTTACAAACTTAAAATGTGCCATAAAAGAACAGCTAAAAATAATTTTGTACCACTAATTTTCATAAGCATTTTTTAAAAATGCACACAAAAATTTTTTCACAAATAATATTAGTTACATATTAATAGGCTACAAATAACATTAGTACAAGATAAATGCATGCTTAAAAACAATTGTACACACTTTTTTCTTATTTATTAGATTTCAAATGTGTCTGAATACCAGAAAGATAGCTTGTTTTTTTCAACAATATTTTTTACATGGGTTGCAATTTTCGAACTGGACGAAAAATCCGAACCCGGGATCCCCCGGCCAAAGCCGCCATGCCCCACTAACTGAGCTATCCCGGTCGAATCTGGAGGGCTTAATTCATCCAGTTAACCTTATTGATCATAGCATCTGGTCTGATATTTGAATCATCTCACCTGAATAGATCGCAGACAATTTATTTACCAATTTGAATAATTGTGTTAAAATTAATCTAGAACAATATTTTCCTTAGAATTTTACAGTAGGTAAGCAACGTATTAAACAAATAGTTTAAAATATACCAGGAACTGAATTCGGCCTGTAAAAAGTTAGTTTTAAATACAAAATGTTGCATTTCAAACACAAACGAAATATTCCTGAAATTATCATAATTATTTTGTTTAATAACTTTATACAAACTCAAAATGTGGCATAAATGAACATCTAAAATTACTTTTGTACCACTAATTTTCAAAAGCAGGTTTGAATTATATTTCTCTACAAATAATATTAGATAAATATAGACTAAAAATAATATTAGTATAAGATAAAGGCATGCTTAAAACAATTTTTACACACTTTTATCTTATTTATTAGATTTCAAATATGTCTGAACACCAGAAAAGTGGCTTGTTTATTTCAACAATATTTTTCTTATAATTTTACAGTAGGTAAGCAACATTAGTAACACACATAACTTAATATATCCTCAACAGATACCAGAGTGGATCAAAATGTAAATTTCCTAAGAGATAATATACTAACCCATATCCATTTCTATTAAAATTATCCTGAATTCTAAAGTGGAATTTTAATATCCTGAATTCAAATTCCACTCAAAGTACTGTTTTGTGAAGCTTCATCCACCAATAATTAAGAGATTTAGGGTTCTGTGGATTGTCCCCATAAATGCAGAGAACTCATTTAACAGGTGTTAAAAGAAATAATAGTCTTTTAAAAGATTCATTTGTATTTTATGATAATGACTTGAATACATATTCAAATTACGGATAATTTGAAGAAGAGCTTTAAATTTTGATCGTATTACTCTGAACATTTAACCATTTAACTGAACATTTAAACTCAAAAGCTGAATTATAACTAGTTCATTTCATTATTTTTTTTTAAATAGAAAATTTGTTTTATGTGCAAGAGACTGGAAGTTTTCCGTTTCTTACTTTATTAAGTAAATGATTTAAGGAACATAGTATAATTATTATTTTAGTTTTTATGCTTAATATATTCCATGATAAGTTTATAGAAACATTAAAGACGTCCTAAATGAACTGATAAAAATACTTAGATGCCCCTAATTTTCAAAAGCATTTTGAGTAAGATTTTTCTGTAAGTAGCAATGCTACATAACGATAAATGCATGCATAAAACGTTTAAGGAACCATTTTTTGTATTACGACGATTTTTGAAATACCTTTGACAAACAAAAAAATGGTTTATTTATAATTTCACCAGAGGACCACATTAACAAAAATCCCTTACTCATTATATATTTAAATTGCTCAACAAATATTTTTAAGTGAAACATAATGTTTTTCTCTTTTTCAATTAGCTGTTCAGGTGACGTACCTCTATTTTTACTGTAATCCTCTTGAATTTAAAAATAGATTTTTAATATCCTGGATATAATTTTCTACTCCAATGTTCTGAGTGTTTTACAATGCTTCACCCATCACTAATTAAGAATTTAAGTATTATATAGATTGCCAGCGATATCCATTTATAGGTATTGCGTGGAATAATAGTTTTCTAAACAGTTCGTATATATTTTATAATATATTTTTTTTAACATAATCAGATATCGAATAATCTAAAAATAAATTTTAAATATTTGTGCTACTTCCCTAGTCATGTAATGTAAATGTAAAATTGTATATTATACATGCTTTTTTCCTAGATCAGAAGCGAATCCTTATAATTTCCTTTAGGTAGAATTACTACCTATTACATTCTTCTCTATGTTAGAATTTCTGATTTTTTTTTGCAGATCTACGCCGATCATGACAACCAGAACCCAAAACCACCCCCAGTTCAAAACTTTATATATATATATATATATATATATATATATATATATATATATAACTTTTTTATGGACACGATAACTTCAATAATTCTGCACAAAACTTTTCCAAACTGATACATAAAATCAAAGGGCATAAAATCTCGAGCAAGTTCGTAATATCAAATCCACTTAAATTTATTATAAATCCTCTTACACTACAACTTTTATATTGACATTTGTTTTAATAGAACCAACCTTTAAGGCAAAAAACAAAAATAAAAATAAAAATAAAAATAAAAATAAAATAAAAAATAAAAAATCCATGCAGGCTCCGCTTACAGACTCAGGTAGATTTTGAAGTGATCGGTCTCAACTGCCGCATCATGGCCAAAAGTTCATTTCTTCTTCAATTTCCAATTAACAGGCGCCCCACGGTCTGCGTCTTTGAAATCTACCTGTGCCTGTAGGCCGAGCCGTCAGGGTTCTAAAAATACAACTTTTTTAATTTGTGTATAGTTACTCGAAAGGAAATCTATAAATATATCTTTAACTCGTTATATTTAGCATATACATGAAATAGAAGAAAAAAGATAAAGAGATTTTTAACCGTAATCTAAATTATTGTATCTAAAAATTGTGGCTATGACATATTTGCTGATTCGGGAAATTTCAATTTTAATGCAGAACGTGCCCACCGACGTTGTTCAAAATAAACCATTTATACATAAAAAGTTTCACAAAATATTGATTCAGCTGTTTTGTCTTGAATATAATAAGAAACGCAGAATTTGCTGTTATCCATAAAAAATGAATGATATCAATTTACTGCTTTAAAAAGCATATTTTAGATAAATATCTTTTTTTTTTGCTCATTATAAAGACAATTTTGAATTTTTTTATACGTAAGTAGTTATAAAAACAATGTTAAATAAAGAATTATTCAGAAAATCTGATTAAGTATTTTCTAAAAACCGTTCTTATCAAATTGAAATTTAAATAAATATATTGCATGTTATTCAATTAAATTTGTATCTGACTTTTAATTTCTGGTTTTCTTTTTCAGCTGTTTTATTTATTTGCAGAACAAAGTTTATTATTTAAAAAAATATATATTCAAAAGTTTAGTTGAAAAGCTTTATTACAACACGAAATATGTAACACAATACATGACAAATGCAATTTTCAATGAAAGCAATTCTGGTTCTCTGCATTTTTTATGCATTAACTATACTTTTTACATTATTCAGTTTATTTTGCCCAGCAAACAAATCCTTACAATCACTTTTAAAAGGAATATTTTTTTTAAAAATATTCCAAGAAGTTAAAAATGTAGCTTAACTGTAATAAATTTAATTAATTATTTTAGAAAAATAAAACATAGTTTATTGTTATGAATACTAATAATTTTAGTTAAAGATTTTTAATTTGTTAGAAATTCATTTCCATTTAATATCTTTTCAATTCATTCTTACGTTTAATTTATATTAGTTAATTTTTTATTCATTTCAATGTAGTTTTTAAACTGTTTTTAATTATAGTCAAACGATAAAGGAAATTCAGTAGATTTAAAAATGTATTTGAATAGCTAACGTAAATTCATTATGCATTTAAAACACGTTTAATGAAATGGAGTATGTTTTAAAAATGTCTAATATAGTATTATCGCTTTTTACTTAGTCTTTATTCATTTCTTGTTTAAAAATCTGTTTTTTCGATAGCATCCAATTTACAGTTTCATTAATATCATACTCAATCATTATTAGATTTTGATATATTTTCTTTTATTTTGAGTTTATTTGTTTTAGTTTTAAATGCTAATTATTGCGACACCATTTTTTAAAACAAATTATCTTATAGCATTATTTTTTTTTAAGTGAAAATTTCATAATTGGACTTTACTAGATAAAATTGCACAAAACGTTTCGTCAGAAACTGCTATCAACGTAATTAAATGTAATGTGTATTTAAGCTCTATATAATTCATGCATACATTACAAATCACATTAAGATCTTAATTAAATACATAAAATAAGCATATAATTTGACAGAAAATTAACATTAAAGTTTTCCTGATTTTTATTTTTTAATTAGAAGCATGGTATGTGTTTAATATTTGTTAATAGTATATGTGACGTGTGAAAGAAACTTTTAGAAAAACCTAAGCACATTTTAAGAGAGTAAATCAAAAATTATAAATAATTATAAAAATAAATTTAAATATTTGTTTTCACATAATTATTAATAAAATTATTACTACCAAAACTTACTTTATTCTTTCTTTTATTTTCTTAAATTAAAACAACCAGTGGACCCGTGCCAAGATTTCGCACTACTGTTTCGCACTGCTGTTTTAAAAATTATCAAATATTGTTTAGATGCAGGCTTAAACTTCTAAAAAAAAATTCAGGACTAAAAATATAGGCAATCAACATTAGTCAAACCAGAATATTATCTCATATATTTCACGAAAGTTATTGTAAAAACTGAACGAAGATAGCAAACGCATAATATTTATCCTTTGTTTTTCACATGTGTTTTCATTTTTAAATATATATATATATGTGTGTGTGTGTGTGTGTGTGTCAATATTATATCGTAATTTAACTGCATTAAACGGTGACATCATATGTTTCGAAAAAAAAAAAAAAAAACACGGGATAAAGAAAAATGATTTGAGCATTTGAATTTAAATTTTGCTTGTTAATCACAAATATAAAATAAACCGATGAAGCAACTACGTCCCCATTTAGATATTTTTTTTTATAATCATTGTTGCGGTATTTTAGTTTTGTGGCAACACTAATTTGAGGAAAACCTTTCATGTCATTTATAGAAACAATGCCTATTTATTGTTTAATTAATTGCAGTTTTTAATCAAAATACATGTTTTTAAAAAAAATGTGAGTATACTGTATTCAAAATCCTTTCATATGGTATCTCGTGTACCATTCTGAGATTTTATCTGATTAGAAAAAGGGATCTTGACAACAGAAATAATATATAGCAATAGTATTTAACAGTTTACTTCTTTTTACGTCGTAATAAAAATTCACATTTATTACTTTCTATAAATTTTTATTTAGATAAGTTTGTGAAACATGTAGGAAGAAGTGTAGCGTGAATTTATTACAAAGCATGCTTTATAGTACTCGGTGAAGAATTTTCTTTTTATTAATCTGCGAGATTTTAAAGATTTGGAGCTGAAAGTGAGTAGATTTTAGTTTTAATAATGGATAGGAAGAAATAGATTTCTTCTCTACTTGAATGGTTAATCGAATTTTAAAGAATTTCGGTTTTCTGAAAAAAGTTTGATGACCAATTACATAAGTAACCAGATGACATGATTCACTAGAGTCGACGGAATTAGACATTTTTCTGATATTTAAACTTTTCTGTCTAGTTTGCAGTAAAATTTAATGAGCAGTTTATGTCATCACAGAAAGATTTTTTTTTTTTCTCATCAAAATCTTATGGTTTCTTCCCAAAGTTTTTTCTTCTGTTTGAAATTTATTTTCACATTATTAAAGCTAATTTCTTTTCTAGTTTAGTCGATATTGAAACGAAGGCAACATCTTAGAGCATTTTAAATCACTGCTTGTTGTTAACATATTTTTAATTTTTATTTTAACATCCGGCCAGAAGATATACTTAAACAAAATTCCAAAACACCATGGTTCAAAGAAGGAAACTGATGGGACATTTGACTTTTAAATTCAAAGTTTAATTAGTAAAATAAATGTTTTCAGTTGTAAACACATTTTTTTTTAAAGATTTACAATGTATGCGTTATCGCTTTTTTCAGCATAATTTGAAAAAGATAACAAAAACGATATTTAACAGATTTTTTTTTCTTTTCTGAACAACGTGAAATGATTTTTTTTTTCTTTTTCTTGTGAATATGTTATAATTAAAAATCCATCTTAGAAGCTGAAATAACGTTATATATTTCATGATATTTTTAAAAGTCATCATGTTTCTGCAAAGTTTTCTCAAATTCTGAATATGTCAGGTGTTTGCTAAGCTATCCTTTAGTCTCCAGTGTTCCAATCAAGACTCCCTTATCATAGATCAGACTTGACAATCCGGAGAAAGTCTATGGGAGAAAATGTCCGCGGTAATTGCCAACTTATTAATTGACTTTCTCCGGAAAGTATCGCCGCCTGGTGGATACTACCGCACAGTTGCCATGTTTCGGGCTTTTTGAACACCAGTATATTTTTAGAGAAAATGTTGTTCTTTTAAATCCCAGAATTCTCCGATCAAACAAAACAAAATTGTCTCTACTAAAAAACTGGTATCCAAAAATATAATAGAAAAATATATAGAAAAATCTAGCTGGTCTGCTACCGCATAGCTGCCAACTCTTACGCTTTTTTCTTACCACTAAAATTTAATAGAATTTTTTTCGTCATGTAATCACACGATCTTGTCAATTTAATAAGATAAAATTTACTATAAAATTTTAGTGGTAGGAAAACTACTAGTTCATAAGCAAATGCATAGAACAAATGGAGCTGCGAAAAAATTTCGTGTGATTTCGTGTCGTAAATACTATTACTGACGATTGATGGCGCTAGTAGCAGGACAAGTATAGCGGTCAAAGGCAACTTGCTGATTGAGAGGTCTGATACTATGATAAGGAGGTCTTGGTTCCAATTATGCAGTATTTTTTGAAAGAATATAATAAGAATATGCTCGTTTTTCTTTTTACCAAAACACAAATTTCATTTTTTTTCCTCATTTAAAAAAAAATAATAATAATCTTTTTGCATTTTAAAACTCCATTTTCAATTATTCAACATCTACCAACAATAATTCAATTTTCACCGTGCTAGTATTATTTACAGTAATTATACAGTGGTGGACATAATTATAAGACACTTACCTAATTTGACATACAGTGAAAGAAAAGATTCAGAGCTTAAAAATGCTTTATCAAATACGACGAAAACATAAATTTATTCTGTTATCACACGTAATTGTTTTACAGAAATTATATTTTTATAGAGTTTAATTAAAAAAAAAATTAAAATTCCATGGACAAAATTATAAAACACCCTAACATTTTAATTAAAACACCTAAAAATATGCAAATTTTCTGCAAGCTGTTTTAACGTCAGCAGTTAACTAAAACAGAGGATAACCGACTTCACGCATTTACAAACATGCCACGAGATACAGAATGCCCCAGCACATTATATAGAATTTTTTAGGTCTTCGACACATGTAAACTGCCTCGCATTTCGGTAAACTTCACGAGCTAAGATCCCCCCACCAGTTTTCGATGGGATTTAAGTCTGGGGAGCGAGAAGGCCACGGAAGAACATTAATACTTTTCTCTTAAAGCCACTTTTTCGTTACGTGTGATGTATGAATTGGCGCGTTATCGGGCTGGAAAGTGTAGTTTTCGCCACAAAGAAGTTCACTGTATATAGCTAGTTGATCTTTAAGAAGATTCTTATACTTTTCGGAATTCATTCTTGAATGCACAAAAGCGATATCGGTTTTCCGTTGAGCCGAAAAACTAGCCCAAACAATTTCTAAGCCTCCACCCATTTGGCGGCTCATTTGTACATCAGGAGACTTCCGTAAATCATGCCAATAACAGTGAAACCCGTCAGACCATCCAGGTTAAACATTTTTTCATCAGAAAATAACACAGAGTGCCATTTGGAGGCCCAGGCCATAGTTTGTTTAGCGAAGTTTAAACGGTCCATTTTGTGCCTTTTTAAAATTTCACATAGGAAGCATTATGCAACACCCTGCAAATGGTTCTCCTTGAACAATTCAGTTTCAAAGCATTTTTAATGCCTTTACTGGTCATCTTATTCTGTGTAGCAAGCGAAAGCACATGGCGTCTGTCTCTTGAGGATAAGCAAGGAGTACGTCCAGATCTTTTAATCACCGATCCATTACTTCCGCTTTTCAAAACATTTGAAATTGCACATCTAGAGCGTTTAATAACTTTTGAAATTTTTATTAACTGAAGCACCAGTTTCATTTAATCTCCAAATTTCGCGCATTTCACTTTCTTTTAATTTTGTACCTCGTGGCATGTTTGTAAATGCGTGAAGTCGGTTATCATCTGCTTTAGTTAACTGCTGACGTCTTAACAGCTTGCGGAAAATTTGCATATTTCGAAAAAAAGCAGGTGTTTTAATTAAAATGTTAGGGTGTCTTATAATTTTGTCCATGGTATTTTTAATCTTTTTTTATTAAACTCTATAAAAATATCACTTCTGTAAAACAATTACACGTGATAACAGAATAAATTTATGTTTTTGTCGTATATGAAAAAGCATTTTTAAGTTCTGAATCTTTTCTTTCACGGTATGTCAAATTAGGTAGGTGTTTTATAATTATGTCCACCACTGTATATTTTACGGATGTAGCAATGCATTTGATATATTACTGAATTTTTAAGCATTTGTTTAATATTTTAGTAAAATTTGGATACGAATAAAATGGCATCTTCCTTATAGAATAATTCAAAACAGGTGTTTATATGAAAATACATGATATAAAATTTTCATTGATTTAATTACGATTAGAAAGATTTTATCTGTTTTTTTTTTTTTTTTTTTTTTTTTTTTTTTGCCATATTGTTTAAAATAAGAGTTTAGATTGGTACCATGAATAACTGTGGCGTCATTAAAAAAAATATTCAAGCATAAAATTAAAATAACAGATAGTTTATAATTTAAAATATTATTATCATTTAGTTTCATTCTTGGACTTTTAAGACAAGACGTTTTTGGTCTTGCTTAACCTTTCGATTTTGTGCTTTTATATTCAATTCATACCACAATTTACAAAAAAATTCTTTGTAGTAGATATCTCCTGAAACATCCCAGGATAAGTGTAGGGCAAAGAATATTTGTCAAAAAGTGGTACGAACATGATAAAAATATAGTCGCTGGGACATACGGTACCCTAACCCCGTAATCAAAAGAGTAAATTATACTCTTTAGAAGTAACATGCATTATGTTTTATAGAAAAAACGGTAAATGTTTATTTTGATGGTAAGTCTATTACCAGGCAATTCACCATTAACCTTCAATTCTCGGTTCAACCCCCGGTTGAGATACCATAGGTTAGTAAATCTAGCGGCGAGTTAAAATTTCGAATTATTCGTTAACTTTAGAGACGTGATTACTTCACTTTACGTTTGAAATGGGTATAGCTGTTTGGCCAAAGGGATAAAATAACCCACTTATTCATTAGAAATAACATGCAATCCATATATTTAAAGCTGTTTGCTAAAAATGTCAAATAATTCCATCGAATTTCGACCGTATACGCATGCGTCAAAAAAGGACCGGCCAATGAGGCCGAGGGTCTATTCCTGTCTCCAAACGTATTTGGGATCAAGATCAACTCCTGTTGTTTTGATGGCTTTTTCCGCGTTGCGTTAAACCTAGGAAGATATTTATATAAAAACTGTGGAGTGTTTAGAAGGTATTTATTTTATTTATTGTTGTATTTATTGTAATTTGAATGAATACTTAGGTATCCATTTCGGATTTACTGTGTAACATGAATTTAGGTTCATTTAACGTTCGCGAAATCAAATCATTTTGTTTATATAGTACAGAAAATAATTCTTCAATCGTAAATAAAAATATAGTAGAACATGTAATACAAAATTGGACCACTTATATTCCGTTTATGATCGGATATGAATCTTATGGTGTTCCGATTGCTAATGAAAACGATTATGTAAATATAATGTCAAAAGACAGTACGCACGGCAGTAATATTTTTATTATTATTTGTTCGAAAAAAGCGAATCTGAGCGTCTGAATATAAATTATAAAATATTATTTCTGTATTTAGCAACTAAATATTTAATAAAAATGCAGGAATGTGACTAGCTTTATGTGAATGTATAATATATATAAGTCTGAACTTTAGCATTATTTTTTAACAGAAATATACTATCTCTATTCGATTTAAATCTTTAGAATCTCTTAATATTTGAATAATGTTTACATTATATTTGTTTGTATGTATACAAACAATATATGTATACAAAGAAGTATGTATACAAACAATGTATCATGTAACAATATTAATATTTACATTGTATTGTTTGTATGTATACAAATCTTGAATGTTTTAATTTATTACATTCATTTTTTACCAGTTTGCATGTCCGTTCATGGGCGATTCATATGAAACTCATAATTTGTCACAAATTGGTGATTTTATTGATTTAGTGCTTTGCCCAAGAATGTGGAAAAAAAAAACTTTTTGACATCGGGTGAAATGAATGAGGTTATTTCGGTTTTTCTTTTGTATATAAAAAATGTTATATGTAAAAAAATCCTGGCCATTAATCACATTGTTTTTTGTATATTTAAAGACGATTACTTATTCTTTGTAATTATTTTTTTGTTGGGGGTTTTTGAGCAAAATAATATTACTTCATAGCTAGAACCAGTTCCGCTAATCATTAATATTTACTTATTTACTTAATCCTTTGACAGCTGAGCAAATGGGCAAATTTGTAATGTTTTTTCTGTTATTTTTTTTAAATGTCAAAAAAAGATAAATTTTCAAACTTGGTATAAAAAACTTAGGTACTTCTCTATTATCCCATCGTCCACTTTTCATAACAAAATACTATCGCCAAACTGTATGATTAAATGCCAAAAATGCAGTCCCATTTACTTGATGTCGGAAGCATTATACGTGTTTGTTATGTCATCAAGTGGTTTTTAATTCAACATTTGCGCGTATTAATGACAACGTTCTCCCGTTTATTTGGCGTTACAGTTTGGCGATAGTTTTTTGTGATGAAAAGTGGTCGATGAGATAATAGAGAAGTACCAAAACTTAATTACGTATATGAGTAGATTCCTTGACAGTATTAATCATTACTCAATATTTTAAAACTGCATCATATTTGTAGAATTATATTAATTTAAACAATGCTTCTATTGAAGTGTGAAGAAGCACATACTTCTATGAAGAACCATATATTTACATAATCGTTTTCATTAGCAATCGGAACACCATAAGATTCATCCCCGATAAAAAACGGACTATAAGTGGTCCAATTTTGTATTACGTGTTCTACGATATTTTTACGTACATTTGAATAATTATTTTCTGTACTATATAAACAAAATGATAGAGATCTAAAACCACAATTTCCATCGGGATTGATTTCGCGAATGTTAAATGAGCCTAAATTCATTTTTAAACAGTAAATCCGAAATGGACACCTAAGTATTCATACAAATTATAATAAATAAAATAAATACCTTCTGAACACTCCACAGTGAGTTCTATATAAATATCTTCCTAGGTTTAATGCAACGTGCAAGAAAAAAAAACAGGAGATGATCCCAAACACGTTTCTAGAGACAGTAATAGACCCTCATTTTAAAGGCCGGTGTTTTTTTTTTACGCATGCGTATTGGGTCGAATATTGTTGAAAAATGATTTTGAAGAAAAAATCGGTAAATTCACAAAATGGTTTCGGGAAAAACTTCACCAAATGGTTTCAAAATTCTTTGAGTGACAGCGGGAAAAAAAATTTCATTTTACATTCAATCATCGCAATTGGCGAGTGTGACTATTAAGTTTAGCCAGTACTGGATACTACTAGATATAATGATTATGAACCATGATTTTTCTGTTATTGGGCGAGATTCATGTTTTTTCAGCAATTCTTTGACGAAATTCGTGTTTTTTCAGCGATCCTTTGAAGAATTTCGCATATTTCTCGCGATCCTTAACGAAATTCGCATTTTCCAGCGATTCTTTGATAAAATACATTTTATTCCGCAATTTTTAGACGAAATTTAGTAAAAAAGCGTGATCTTTTGGTGAAATTTCCTTTTTTGCGATTCTTTGACAAAATTTGCTTATCTTTCACGGTCCTTTTGCATAATTCACGTTTTTTCTGTGGTCTTTTAATGAAAGTCATGTTTTCCCATGATCCTTTGATGAAATTAGTGTTTTTTTTCTCAATCATTTGACGAAATCTGTGATTTTTTCAAAACGCGAAGATTGGTTAGATGTTTTTAGTCTGCAGGTGCCCTAAAAAGTCTGACGCCCGTTGCTGCATCGCACACATTCTTCCATGGGGCATCGAACGAAGGAAATTCATTCTAAAGAATCATTGTTTCATTCCTGACATTTCTAGAAAGAAACAACGTTCAATTTATTGGCTGAATTGTAAAGGGCGAAATGGTGTCAGACATTAGCGGAAATAAAGTGCGCAATTTGTTCGTTTATGGAAAAAATTGTGAAATTCGTTTATCGATAAATTGCGAAATTTGTCAATCGATAGAGGAAAAATCACAAAATTCATTAATCGACGAAAAATTCATCAACTGTTTTGAAATTTGTCGAGCGACAACAGAAAAAAAAATCTTTTTCCATTCAGTCATTGCAATTGGTGAGTGTGACTATTATGTTTGACCAGTGGTGGCAATAAAGTCCATTGCAAAATTTTCAGTATTACTCGCTGTTTGGCAAGTGCTAATTTTGTCCTATACTTCAAAACCCTTTTGATCATCACATCAGTGTGCAGGACAGTTTTTTTAGGTAGACTATTTGATGAATTTCGTGATTTTTCCGTTATCAATTGACCAATTTTGCTGCTATTCATTGTTGAATTTTATAATTTATTAACTATTGATTAGCGAATTTCATGATTTTTTCCATGAACGTTTGACGAATTACGCAAAAAAATTAAGAATATCGTTAAATTGTCTTGCGTAAAAAAAATTTACTATTGTCAAATGCCTTCGAGAAAAAAGTTGCAAGTTGAAACGCCTGTGACCTCTTTTTCATGTTATGCATTTCTGGGAGTCCATCCCCCCACTCCCCCCAAGTGGGACACTTTTATAAATTTTGCACACACCCCTCATGTGATACATCGCTGGAAAAGTCTTTGACCGCTTATTCATGTTATGCATCTCCGGGGTCCATCCCGCCACTCCCCCCTTTAAGGGGGGCACTTTTCTAAATTTTGTTGACACCCCTCATGTCATATATTGTTGGAAAGGTCTGTGACTGCTTAATCATATTATGCATCTCTGATGTCCATCTCCCCACTTTGCCCACCCCCCTCAAAGGGTACTTTCTAAATTTTGCGCACAACCCTCATGTTATATATCATTGGAAAGGTCTGTGACCACTTAATCATATTGTGCATCTCCGATATGTCCATCTCCCCACTTGCCCCCCCCAAGGGGTACTTTCTAAATTTTGCACACAACCCTCATGTTATATATCATTGGAAAGGTCTGTGGCCACTTAATCATATTATGCATCTCCGATGTCCATCTTCCCACTTGCCCCCCCCCCCCCAAGGGGTACTTTCTAAATTTTGCTCACAACCCTCATGTTATATATCATTGGAAAGGTCTGTGACCACTTAATCATATTATGCTACTCCGATGTCCATCTCTCCACTTTGCCCCCCTCCCCCCCAAGGGATACTTTCTGAATTTTGTTGACACCTCTCATGTCGTATATTGTTGGAAAGGTCCGTGACTGACTGCTTAATCATATTATGCATCTCCGATGTTCATCTCCCCACTTTGCCCCCCCCCCAACGTACTTTCTAAATTTTGCACACAACCCTCATGTTATATATCATTGGAAAGGTCTGTGACCACTTAATCATATTATGCATCTCCGATGTCCATCTTCCTACTTGCCCCCCCCCCCCCCCAAGTGGTACTTTCTAAATTTTGCTCAGAACCCTCATGTTATATATCATTGGAAAGGTCTGTGACCACTTAATCATATTATGCATCTCCGATGTCCAGCTCCCCACTTTGCCCCCCCCCCCCAAGGGATACTTTCTGAATTTTGTTGACACCCCTCATGTCGTATATTGTTGGAAAGGTCCGTGACTGCTTAATCATATTATGCATCTCCGATGTTCATCTCCCCACTTTGCCCCCCCCCCCAACGTACTTTCTAAATTTTGCACACAACCCTCATGTTATATATCATTGGAAAGGTCTGTGACCACTTAATCATATTATGCATCTTCGATGTTCATCTTCCCACTTGCCCCCCCCCCAAGGGGTACTTTCTAAATTTTGCTCACAACCCTCATGTTATATATCATTGGAAAGGTCTGTGACCACTTAATCATATTATGCATCCCCGATATTCATCTCCCCACTTTGCCCCCCCACCCTCCAAGGGATACTTTCTAAATTTTGTTGACACCCCTCATGTCGTATATTGTTGGAAAGTTCCGTGACTGCTTAATCATATTATGCATCTCCGATGTCCATCTCCCCACTTTTCCCCCCCCAACGTACTTTCTAAATTTTGCACACAACCCTCATGTTACATATCATTTGAAAGGTCTGTGACCACTTAATCATATTGTGCATCTCCAATGTCAATCTGCCCACTTTGCCCCCCCCCCCCATGGCATACTTTCTAAATTTTGTTGACACCCCTCATGTCACATATTGTTGGAAAGGTCTGTTACTGCTTAATCATATTATGCATCTCCGATGTCCATCTCCCCACTTTTTGGCCCCCCCCCAAGGGATACTTTCTAAATTTTGTTGACACCCCTCATGTCATATATTGTTGGAAAGGTCCGTGAATGCTTAATCATATTATGCATCTCCGATGTTCAGCTCCCCACTTTGTCCCCCTCCCAACGTACTTTCTAAATTTTACACACAACCCTCATGTTATATATCATTTGAAAGGTCTGTGACCACTTAATCATATTATGCATCTCCAATGTCAATCTGCCCACTTTGCCCCCCCCCCAAGGGATACTTTCTAAATTTTGTTGACACCCCTCATGTCACATATTGTTGGAAAGGTCTGTTACTGCGTAATCATATTATGCATCTCTGATGTCTATCTCCCCACTTTGCCCCCCCCCACAAGGGGTACTTTTCTAAATTCTGTTGACACCCCTCATGTCATATTGTTGGAAAGGTCCGTGACTGCTTAATCATATTTTGCATCTCCGATGTTCATCTCCCCACTTTGCCCTCCCCCCCAAGGGATACTTTCTAAATTTTGTTGACACCCCTCATGTCACATATTGTTGGAAAGTTCTGTTACTGATTAATCATATTATGCATCTCTGATGTCCATCTCCCCACTTTGCCCCCCCCCCAAGGGGTACTTTTCTAAATTTTGTTGACACCCCTCATGTCATATTGTTGGAAAGATCTGTGACTGCTTAATCATATGCATCTTCGGGGTCCATCCCGCCACTCCCCCCCCTTAAGGGGGGCACTTTTCTAAATTTTGGACACAACCCTCATGTGATATATCGATGGAAAGATCTGTGACCACTTAATCATATTATGCATCTCCAATGCCCATCTCCCCACTTTGCCCCTCCCCCCAAGAGGTACTTTCTAAATTTTGCACACAACTTCATGTGATATATCGATGGAAAGGTCTGTGATCGCTTAATCATATTATGCTCCCCACTATGAAATTTGTCAAGTTAAAGCAACTATAAAATTTAATTTTATGGTACTATCAAGTTGTTTGCCGTCAAATTTTGACGGGTTCCATCTAGTATGTTTTATAGAAAAAACGGCAAATGTCTATTTTGATGATAAGTCTATTACCGGGCAATTACTAACCTTCAACTCGCGGTTCAACCTCCGTTTGAGAAAGCATAGATTAGTTAAAATTTCGAATTATTCGTTACGTTAGAGACGTACTCGACTTTAGGTTAGCGAACCTAAGGTTCAAATGAGGATAGCTGATTGGCCGAAGCAATAAACTAACCCACTATTCCTCTCATATGTGTTCGATCTTCGCTTCAATAGCGAAACTAAAACGAGTGTTGAAAGTGCATGCTTATCATGTTTAATATTTATATACCGGGTAGCTGTAATATAATTATCTCAATTTGGAGCTGTCTGTAGCTTGAAGGAATAACCCGAATGAAGCCAAAATAGGTACACTTATTATTCAAGGAGGTGGAAGAAGAATGGAATAATAATAATAAAAAATAATCGCAATAATCGCCGATAGATAGCGCTTTTGAATGTAATATGTAATGTGTAACATTGGGGCCGAGGAGATGTCGCAAACCTCAATGACTTACAAGATCGCGTATCACAACATGTGCAAAACATCACTCCCTATGCATTACATTCCGCATTTGAGCACGTTATGCACTGCTTGGATTGTGTCCTCCAGCACAGTGGCAATTTGGAACGTGAAATTGATCAGCATCGCCATGCGAAAGCGTAACCACATTCACTGTGACATTTTCCAAAAAAAAAACAGGTATGCCATCCGGTTTTACGCTTAATGCTTTGTTCTTGTATTACACAGTACATTTCACACTCAAAAGTGCTATCTGTCGGCAATTATTGCAATTATTTTTTTATTGTTCCATTCTTCATTCCCCTTCTTGATTAATAAGTATACCGAATTTGGTTTCATTGAGGTTATTTCTGCAAGCTACAGACAGCTTCAAATATAGATACTTATATTATAACCAATCGGTAAATAAACATTACAAATAAATTTGGAATTACCACTTTGATTGGATGTTTTCGTTCATTCACAAAACTGCACCCAAAAACTAAAAATGCTGATACAATTATAAGACGTTCATTTTTAGAAAATTTTCATTACTGAAAAAACAAAATTATAAAATATAAATCATCTATATATATATTAATATATAAGTTTAATAAACGATTTTCTGATCAGGTTTGCAGTGGATAAGTAGGATAAAAGTAACTAAGGAGATAGGTTTACTTATTTATTTATATATTTATTTATTTTTGCAACGAATACTACATATAAAGACATCAAATATTGATTTCTAATTGATATGCTACGGTAAATGTGATTAATCCGGTGATTGTGCATAACTACCGGTGATTATTCATAATCGCCACTAAAATTGGTAAATGTGATAAACTATTGAATATTTATCAAATTTACCGTTTAGTTTAAAAAATCCCCAACTCGTAATGGGGAATGTAATAAAAGTTCATAAACATACCAAAATTCGTTCAGTTTGCGCAGCTGCATTTATTTAAATTTGTGTGAAAGTTGTTTAAAAAAAATGAAAGGTACCCTAGAAAGATCTTGTTGTTAGGCCTATGGTCTTTCAACAGATGAACTCAAGATGCCAGGTAGATCTAATTGACATACAGACATAAATTACTGACCGCGGCTTGAATTAATTTTATGCAGTCTAGAGATCGCTGTACAGCGTGTTTCATACGTTCAATGCTGAGTTTTTCGGTTAATGTACGCGAAGGGTACATACGTAAATTTCTCACAGATGCTTCAATGAATTTATGCATTCTAGAGATTGCTGTACAGCGACTTTCATGCGCCCAGTGATTTTTTTCGGTTAAAGTGCGTGAAGTGCACATACATAAATTATCGATCGCTACTTGAATGAATTTTATACATTCTAGAGATTGCTGTACAGCGAGTTTCATGCGTCCAGTGATGTTTTTATTCGGTTCATGTACGGGAAGCATACATTCTATTTGAAAATATTTATTTGTTGGAATTAAGACATTGTTACTCCACAAAACAATCCGTATTTATTACATTCACCATTATGAGTTAGGGATTTTATAAACTAACCAGTAAAGTTGATAAATTTTCAATAATTTATCACATTTACCAAGTTTAGTGATCATTATGTAAAATCTTCAGTAATTATACATTATCATCGGCTTATTACATTTATCGTAACATATATATATATATATATATATATAAATATATTATTAATTTAAAGTGACTGATGGCAGATTCAATCATTGCGTCTTGAATAATATTTCCTGCCCATTAGCCTTTATCTCTATTTTCCCCTTTATCCTTTTCATTAGACGTAAGAATTTTTTTCTAATATTTTCCTAGCGTATTGCGAAATTGTTCAAGAAATTCGTCTAAAAAAATTCTCTTTCAAATGAAAGTAATTATTTAAAACATAACAAGTATATAGTTCAAAGATTTATTATGGTATATTATAGTACAACAGATAATTATTTTACTATTACGAACGAATGGACATATATACGCAATACTTAAACGTACATTTGTTCTTCTATGACTACTTGCTTTAAACAAATGTTAAGTGGATAGGTAATTCTAAAATTTAAGAAAAGCAGTTTTCTTTTTAATTATTATTAATCAAGACGTTAATGGGCAAAATCGAACCAAGGGGGGGAGGCTTTTTGTGAAAACAGAAAAAAAAAAACATACTTTCTTAATTATGATACGTATCGAATCCGTTTAAAGTTATTATTACTTCTAGGAAAAAGGCCGAAAATTTATGTATGACAGATTTTTCATATCATTAGAAATGGCCCCAAGGGGAGGGGGGTGGGGAGGTTGGTTTTAGAAGAATAAAAATCCTAACTTCGTCAATTCACAAGATATCAAATCCGCTTAGATTTATTATTAATCCACTTAATATTATCTAAAACTTTTATATTGACAAGTTTTTAATAGAACCAAGCCTTATAGCAAAAAAAAAAAAAAAAAAAAAAAAAAAAATGCCCACCCGCCTGCAAACAAGTTAGGTTTCAAAGTGGGAGGTTCCCATCTGCCGTATCAAAAAGGTCATTTCTTCCGCAATTCCCAACAAACAGGCGCCCCACGGTCTGCATCTTCGAAATCTACCTGTGCCTGTAGGCCCAGCCGTCAGGGATTTTTTATTTTAATCTACTGTTTTATTGAAATTGGTAAATTTACTTATTTTATGCGTGATGCTAGATTAAACATTTAAAGTTAACATCTGTAAAATCTAAACCAAATGAAGGCATAATTTTCTCAGTTTTAACCCCGCTATTTTAGAAAGATAGAAAAAGGTAATTTGACGAGCCATATTTCAAAGCTTGCATTCATATTTAGTAAGTACACACAATTCCAAATCGAATGGTACTTCTCGGATATCTTTGCAACAATTTGGTGATAAAATAGTATAGGTTAGTGAGTTTTGTCTCCAACACTATACAATGTTGATCTGTAAATAGGTTTTGAATTACACGTTCAATATTGTTACAAACCTGAGTCAAATGTATTCGTTTTTTTCCTTGTGGCGGATTATCATTTAAATTTAAGTAATAAAGTTCAGATAAATCATTACAAGAGAAAAAAAAATAGATATATTGTTGCCCTTATACCAGAAACAGAAATGTGCAAATTTTAAATTGAGGGGGTCGGAGCAAGAAAATGACAAACCACATTTTTGGTGAAATAAATCTGATACTGTTGCTTAATATTGTAAAATATAATATGCAACATATTATTTATTTCTAATGTCATTAGATGGCAGCATATATCCCAGGTTTCGTTTTCGCCTCAGACGTGTCTACCAAGACTCCCTTAATAGATAAGACTTGACAATTCGGAGAAAGTCTATGGGAGAAAATGTCCGCGGTAATTGCCACTTATTAATTGACTTTCTCCGGAAAGTATCGCCGCCTGGTGGATACTACTGCAGAGTTGCCAAGTCTTCGGCTTTTTGAACACCAGTATATTTTTAGAGAAAATGTTGTTCTTTTAAATCCCAGAATTCTCCGATCAAACAAAACAAAATTGTCTGTACTAAAAAACTGGTATCCAAAAATATAATAGAAAAATATATAGAAAAATCTAGCTGGTCTGCTACCGCATAGCTGCCAACTCTTACGCTTTTTTCTTACCACTAAAATTTAATAGAATTTTTTTCGTCATGTAATCTTGTCAATTTAATAAGATAAAATTTACTATAAAATTTTAGTGGTAGGAAAACTACTAGCTCATAAGCAAATGCATAGAACAAATGGAGCTGTGAAAAAATTTCGTGTGATTTCGTGTCGTAAATACTATTACTGACGATTGATGGCGCTAGTAGCAGGACAAGTATAGCGGTCAAAGGCAACTTGCTGATTGAGAGGTCTGATACTATGATAAGGAGGTCTTGGTTTCTACAATCTTTTTTACCAGAACGAATCTGTATATCATTAATATAATGCCATATTGTTATTCAAAATATCGCAAATGTCACTCAGAAGCTGGCAAAAAACATTATGTTATATAATTTGGTTTGAGTATTTGATCAAATTTTCAAATTGAAATATCTCAGAAGTTCAAAATTCTCTTTCACCGACTCCCTCCATTTCTGGCTTTTTTAAGAGGTTAGATTTTTTTTAATCTAGCTTTTTTTCAGAAACGCGTATGTGTATCACCTCTTGGAGCAATGTTACAAAACATTTTAGGGAAATAAAACAGATGAATTATCAGGTTGCAGTAAACATTCAAAAGTTACACCAGATTAGTTTTGACAAAATTATTTAGATTGGTAAAGAAATCATATGAGATGTAATCTTCCCAACTGGTTAAAAAAGTTCGCGCCAGGATTCGAACCCGGGTTCCCTTGGCTAAAGCTGCCAATTCTCTACCGACTGAGAAATCCCGGATGAATATGGCTGAACTAATTCACCCAGTTAACCTTAATGATCATAACATCTGGTCTGATATTTGAATCAGCACAACAGAAACAATCACAGGTAATGAGACCTCCAGTAAACGCTGGAAACCTGATTACACAAAATTAATTTTACCACTATTATTCTAATTGGTAAGGAAATCATGTGAGATGTAATATTCGCAACTGGGCGAAAAAGTCCGGGCCAGGATTCGAACTCGGGATCCCTTGGCCAAGGCATCAGACCAGATGCTATACTCCCTAAAGTTAACGGGGTGAATTAGATCCACCAGATTTGCCCGGGAGTGCTCAGTTGGTAGAACATTGGCTGTTTCAGCCAATAAATCCCTGGTTCGAATCCTGGTCCGGAATGTTTCGCCCGAATGGGAAATAACAACTCATATTCAAATAGTATTTCCCAAAATTTTAAAATTTGCATACACTGTAGAAAAAGACAATTTTTTCTTATTTTAAGAAAATATAATGTATCCACGAACGAAAATATACAATAACCTATACCGTGTTACCCACTATTCCGAAATGCAAGATTTGTAGAAACACCAGACAATATTTTCGAAATATAAAGAAGCATTTATAAATCTTATGAACATTTATAATATTTTTGTTGCTGCCACTGATTTTCGAAAACATTTCGGAGTACTTTTTTAGTCTATTAAGAGTTTTCCCAACCCGTTATATATGTTTTTTGTGTTACCAATTCTCAAGAAAGCATTTTCTTGTTTAAAAAAACATGTTAAACAGGATTAACAGTACTATTTAAAAAATATTATTAGGTTGTTCGGAAAGTTTTTACCAGAAATTATAAAAAGCTTATACCATAATGAAAAATTCCGTTTGGGAAAGTTGGTTCGCACCAGAAAATTCTATCACTTAATTGTTAGACGCTAATTCCGATTGCTTTTAGATTTCTCTCTATCACTGGACACTTCGCGCCATCTCTCGCTTCTCTCAAACACTAATTGTTTTTCTCATACTAATTATAATCCTAAAATGATTTTGAACGTACATAAGGCATTTTATGCTTCTTTTTAAAATTAAATTAAATTAATTTATACTTATCTCTCATGGCTCTCCTAAGATATGCTATACTTGTACTCATATACAGGGAGTGAAGTTATTATTAACTGGGAATCCCATCGAATAAACTCACCTGTTTACCTGTCTAATAATTTACGTACAGAATTTTCCAGTGCGAATTGGTTTTCTCAAATGGAAGGAACTTTCCGAAAAACCCAATATTTATTTTTTCGTGCCTGTATAAATTTAATTGCGCAGTTTAAAACATTTAATTGAGAATAGATAGGATCCTAAAAATCGATATTCGGATTTTAGAAAACTCATTTTTTTTATAAATTACTCTTTAAATGTCGAAAATATATTGGTTTCTGAGGTTTTTAATGGTAAAGAAAGTTTTTCGAATCGTGTGTAACTCGGAATTGGTTACTGTATATTTTCGTTCGTGGTTATATTATTTTTTTTTCCAAAATTATGTAAGATTTGTCTTAATTTTACAGCTTGTATACTTTTCTGGCGTATGGAGGATGAGATATCTAATATCAGTTACTAATTACTTTACTTCATTCTATTATATTAAAAACCTTCGTTGAGTGATCATTCTACGGTGTTTAAAAGCTAACAATTATAATTATAACCTTCAACCGGGGGTCGAAAGTAGCGAAACTACTGTAGCTTCTACTGTTTACAGTAGTTTGTAGTGTAGCGTGCTACATTTTGAATAATGTAGCGTAGCGAGCAGCGCGATACAAAAAATCCGTAGTTTGTAGCTAGAACCGACGCTACTTTTAACGCTACTTCAAGGGTGGGAAATGTACCATTCTGCAAATCACGTTGCTAAAATTTGCTTCTTTTGTGCAAAATGTGTTCTGCTCAACAATTTACGAATCTCAGCTGCAGCGTATAACAAGGTATCGCATGAAATGATAGATTTTCCCCACTGACACTTGCTGCTAAAATCAAGTACTAATCCATCAAATGAATTAATTTTCTTTCTGGCAACACTTGTCTATATATTCATTATTAAGTCTTCATGTTTTAACGCCGGTTTCTTAATATTCGGAATGTGTTGATTTACAGATTTATTTATTATTTGCCTCAACAGTTGTTTTTCTGTAATAAATCTTTCGCATAATTTCGCTACGAAATTTAATGTGTGTTATAAATTAACATTTTGGAGACAAACACAAAACATTTTATTCTATGTTATCATTTTTAATGCCCTCGATTATGTTGCATTTATTTAATTATATCCCGGCAGACGCAATATAACGAGGGGTCGCTTTATTATTTAATTCCTGTCTTCAATTTCTAGTGTAAATGGAACCCTTTCACAAAATCTGAAAGTAGCGAGGTAGTGACTACTTTTGAAAAGCAGTTTGTAGTCGCTACTTTTTAAAATAAGTAGTTGTAGTTGTAGATAACTATATTTTCGATAAAGTAGTTGTAGTTCGCTACAATAAAAAAGTAGTTTTTACGACCCCTGCCTTCAACCAATCGGAAATCTCGTCTCCTTGATAAAATGAAACATAATACACACACTCTAAGTAAAATAATTGTATGAATATACAACTTTAGTAGTTTGATTGATTGTGAATTATTCGCACCATACTCTGTCATTATTTATGGATATGAAATAAATATAACGAGTAAAATATACATATTTTGCTGTTAAATTTATAGCTCCACACTCAGTTGTAAATAATCAAAGCGTTCTTCCAGCAGACAGAATAAAAACGTACACTCTTAGAATAAACCATATTGTGTTTTTATTCATTCTTTCGCAACCTATAAAGATCGTACTTATTGACTCGTTGCCCAATAAATAAAGCCCACGCACTTCAAAGCAGCTGCATCAAACAATTTTTGTAAATGTAGTATTTTCCTTTACTCATATTTGTGCATTATTTATATGGAATGTATATCGTTATAAAAGTATTTTAAACTCAGAAATATATAAATTCCCTTGATACATAATGCTATGAATATGTAGAGATAAACTGTACTTTCCGAATGTTATTCTCTAGCGAAATTTAAAAATTAAATGCGTAGATTCTGATATGAAAAAATAAGTACAATTCTGTTAGGGTGTAAATAAATTGTTTTCTAAAAAATAAATGTATACGAACTATTCGCACACGGAAGTCTTACAAAATAGTTTGAAGAAAAAAAGTTATATAACGATTTCTTGACTACATTTAAAATTTTAGATAATTGAAAATGATCATGTTTCATAATTCGACTTTTTTATCTACATCCATATTTTATATCGACATCCATGATATAAAAATAAACAAATAAACAAATAAAGTAAAACGAATGAATTATGCAAAAAGTTGATTGGAAAGATAATAAATCGCAAAGACGTTTTCCACATTTTAATAACTGGAAAATTAACATTTTGAAGTTGTAACAAAAGTTGAATGAAATAATAAATAAATCACGTTAAAAAAAACACTCTTATTTATTGCATTAATATGAATTATTGCTAATGTATTGGGTTATTCGGAAAGTTCCTTCTGTTTGAATAAAACCAATTCGGAACGGAAAATTCTGTCCGTCAATTATTATACATTAGGTTTCGGAATTAATGTCTAATGATTAAATGATAGAATTTTCCGGTACGAATTGGTTTCCCCAAATGAAAGGAACTTTCTTATCAACCAATAATTATCATTGAAAAAGTTCTATCATTATCTATTATCATCCATTAATAAGCAACAAATAAATCGCAAAAACATATTCCTATTTTGCTGTTAAATTGATAGCTCCACACTCAGTTGTAAATATTCAAAGGGTTCCTCCAGCAGACAGAATAAAAGGGTACGCTCTTAGAATAAACCATATTGTGTTTTATTCATTCTTTCGCAACCTATAAAGATCTTACTTATAGACTCGTTGCCGCATAAATAAAGCCCACGCACTTCAAAGCTGCTGCATCATACAATTTTTGTAAATGTAGTATTTTCCTTTACTCATATTTGTTCATTATTTATACGAAATGTATATCGTTAAAAAAGTATTTTAAACTCAGAAATATATAAATTCCCTTGATACATAAAACGCTATGAATATGTAGAGGGAAGTTATACTTTCTGAATATTATTCTGTAGCGAAATTTAAAAAGAAAATGCATAGAATATTGCATGAAAAAATAAGTAAAATTCTGTTTCGGTAAATAAACAGTTTTCTAAAAATTGAATTTTTACGTACTATTCGCATGAGAAAATACTGCAAAATAACTTGATGAAAAAAAGTCATATAACGATGTCTTGACTACATTAACAATTTAGGTATTTGAAAATACTCATTTCACACAATTTCACATTTTTTTTAATGATATCAAAATAAACAAATAAATAAATAAAATAAAATTAATAAATTATGCAAAAAAAAAAAAATTGACTAGAAAATATAGTAAATCACAAAGACTGGAAAATTTGACGTTTTGCAATCGTAAGAAAAGTTGAATCAAATAATAAATAAATCACGTTTCGGAAAAAAATAAAAATAAAAACTATTAATTACTATATTAATATGAATTACTGCTAATATATTGGGAAACCTGTTTGGAAAAATGTATCGGAAAGTTCATTTCGTTCGGGAAACCTAATTCAAGTCCGAAAATTGTACCCATCAAGTATTAGATATTAAGTTTCGGAATTAATGTCTAATAATTAAATGATGGAATTTTCCGGTACAAATTGGTTTCCCCAAATGAAAGGAACTTTCTGATCAACCCAATAATTATCATTGAAAAAGTCCTATCATCATCTATTAGCATCCATTAATAAGCAACAAATAAATCGCAGAAACATATACCTATTTTGCTGTTAAATTTATAGCTCCACACTCAGTTGTAAATAATCAAAGCGTTCTTGCAGCAGACAGAAAAAAAAACGTACACTCTTAGAAGAAACCATATTGTGTTTTTATTCATTCTTTCGCAACCTATAAAGATCTTACTTATAGACTCGTTGCCGCATAAATAAAGCCCACGCACTTCAAAACTGCTGCATCAAACAATTTTTGTAAATGTAGTATTTTCCTTTACTCATATTTGTGCATTATTTATATGAAATGTATATCGTTATAAAAGTATTTTAAACTCAGAAATACATAAATTCCCTTGATACATAATGCTATGAATAAGTAGAGATAAACTGTACTTTCCGAATATTATTCTGTAGCGAAATTTAAAAAGAAAATGCGTAGATTCTTGTATAAAAAAATAGGTAAAATTCTCTTACAGTAAATAAATTGTTTTCTAAAAATTGAATTTATACGAACTATTCACATACAAAAATACTGCAAAATAATTTGAAGAAAAAAAGTTTTATAACGATTTCTTGACTACATTTACAATTTAGATAATTGAAAATGATCATATTTCATAATTCGACATATTTTTAATGATATAAAAATAAACAAATAAATAAATGAAATAAAATGAATAAATTAATGCAAAAACATTGACTAGAAAAGATAATAAACCGCCACATTTTAATAAATGGAAAATTCGACATTTTGCAGTCATAAAAAAAGTTGAATGAAATATTAAATAAATGACGTTTCGAAAAAAAAAGTCCTCTTGCTTACTGTATTAATATGGATTATGTTACCTACAATTCGCACCCGAAAATTTTGCCCGTCAATTATTCGACATTTGACTTCCGAATTAATGTCTAAAAATTAATTGATAGAATTTTCCGGGACGATTGTTTTTCGCAAATCAAAGGAACTTTTCAAAGAACCCAATAATTATCATTGAAAAATTCCTATCATCATCTATTATCATCCGTTA
Organism: Maratus michaelseni; assembly: GCA_963931845.1. Classification (NCBI taxonomy): domain Eukaryota; kingdom Metazoa; phylum Arthropoda; class Arachnida; order Araneae; family Salticidae; genus Maratus; species Maratus michaelseni. The sequence continues at coordinate 347,744,878 of OZ007590.1, read as the reverse complement.
ATAAGCAACAAATAAATAGCAAAAATATATACCTATGTTGCTACAAAATTTATACGCAGTTGTAAATATGTCAAGTGTTCTTGCAGCTGACAATAAAAAGAAAAAGAATAAAGCATACCGTGTTCTTATTTTTATTGAAACATATATTTCTTTACTTTTACTTCGAATTCTGAATTATTTACATGAAATATATGTCGCTGTAAAATTATTTTACGTTTAGAAATATATAAATAAATTATTTTTATGCATAAAATGTGATGGTTACGTAGAGAGAGATTGCTCTTCCCAAATGTTCTCTAAAGCAAAATTAAAAAGAAAAATGCATTGTTCTTATACAAAAAATAAGTACGAAAAATAAATTAAATTAATAAAAAATATTCGCATAAGAAATTAAAAAAAAAAAAAAAAAAAAAAAAAAAAAAAAAAAAAACGTAAAATATTATACAATGATTTCTCGATGCAAGCTTGCTTTAAAATTTTGAAATTCAATATTTAATTCATACTGACCTTTCAATGGTGAATTTCAAAAATATTTTTATTTGTGCGAGGTCAAGAAGCTGGATCTACACCTGAACCCAGCTAAACGTTGAAACGCGAACAAGTAAAACTAGTCGTTGGGGGCCATCGTAATACTTACTCATCATCAGGACATTACAAATTTGATAAAGTCTGGCAGTCAGCGAAAAATTTTAGTCGCCAAAAAAAAAAAAATTACCACCCATCCACTCCCCGTTACAGATTTTCAAAAAGCACAAAAGTTTTTTTATGAATAAATTAAAAAAAATAATGACAAGCATAGTTTAGGATTATTAGTTACGTAGTTTAGAATAATTACATAATTTAGAACGATAATATAAACCAAGTTTTCTAATGAAAATTATCAAAATTATTTATTTATTTATGGGAGGAAAACAGAAAAAGAGAGAGAGGGGGAGAAATTCTGTAAAGGCTGGATTAAAGGGATTAACATGTTCGGGAAATGCTGATTGTCGGAGGATTTATCAAAATTTTGCTGAAATATAACATAACCTTTTTCCAGCTATCCAATATTTCAAAAAAGCTTTCCTTTGTCTTCAGAAACGTCAGAAATACTGAGATTTGCAATATTTAAAGAATCATTTTTGAAACGAATCTCTCTTTTTCTGCCCGTTTAAAGAAACAAAAATCAAACAAAAAAAAATATATTTTCTAGTTTTTACAGTGTGTTAATCAGTTTTCCAAACACGAAATATCTGTTTTTTAGATACTATGAATTCTCAAGTAAATTTTTTTTCTTTAAATAAAGTACTAAGATCAGGGAATTTTCCAGAAATGTAACCAGTATTTTTTTTTTTTTTTTTTTTTTTTTTTTACAGAAAAATAAATCTAGATTAAACTCGCGAAACTTCGCCTTCTTTTAAGGATTGATTTTCTGTAAGAAAATACTGGTACCGAAGAATTTCCTGGTCGCAAAATTCCGGGAGGCGTACGAACCCTGTAAGATAAGCGTAGTTACATCACACACTGTAATGACATGGTAAAAGCTTGGTGATAAATATCAAAGAAAGTACGAAAATTAAAAATACCCTGTAATTTCACTGTTTAAGATGAGCTCCGCATATTTTAAGCGCATATTAAGGGTTATACAATGCGTCATTTACCCCTGAAAGTACGGTTTTCAGAACTAAATTGTTACTTTATCCGATACTTCAATTTACTTTTCAATATGCCCATATTTTTCATATATCTATCGTGATTAATAATAAATGTATTGATGAAATGCAATGATAAAATGACATGTATTCATATCCGGCGGTTGATGCGCATGTTATAACTTTTGTATATGTAGTCGGATAAATACTAAATTTTGTTTTGTTATTGAACTAGATTATATATTTTTTCTTATTGATGATACCTCTGAGCAGCTATCAAGTTTTTAATTGTACGCTTTGAAAAAATCATATGCACGGTAAACCTTTTATACGTAACAATATCTAAGTTTATTTATACGAAAAGAAAGATAATAAATTTGAATATATTCTCCATTTTTATTCTTCGTTTATATCTCATATAATTAGAAGAGTATACATTTTTCGTAATGCTAATATACCTGAACAACTGTACAATTTCAAATTACAGGCTGCGCTTAAATCGTACGCACGGCAAACATTATAAATGGAATAATGCTGAAAGCTATGTATGCGTAGGCACTGATAATGCAGTATATTCGACATTTTTTTTCGATTATATTTTATAAAATTATTTCCTGTGCATTACATAAAAAAAGCCTCATGACTAACCGTGGATATCACAATGTCACGTGCGGTATGCGCCCCGATTATGTGAGCAGTAGAACAGATGAGGCGCACAATTAAGTATATCTAATTGCTTTTAAAAGTAATCACACTGAGAAAAATTACACTTTCAAATCCGAGTAAATCAATGTTTTCATTTTGTTATGAGAATTTTTGTTTCAAATATGACGACCCCAATGCTTTCAATTCTTAAATACCAGAAATACTCAGACTATTGAAACATTGACATACTCAAAACTGAGCACATAGAGTTGAGTTCATGCTCATTTTTGGGACATGGACATACTCAAAAATGATTTGAATCAGTTCAAACTCGTTTTTGAAACATGAAAATACTCACAAATGAGCACATAGAAGTCCGTTCATACTCATTTTTGAAAAATGAACATACTCAAATAGGAGCACATGATGTTTTATTCTTGAGTGTGTGCATGTTTTCAGAAATAAGTATATACATGTTTCAAACTTGAGTACTTTTGATTCGCAGCCATTTTGACTATGCGACATACTCAGATTTGAGTATTTTTTGCTCAGTTTTGAAACTGTCGTTTTTAGAGTGTACGTATTATGGTAATGTAAAATCATTATTAATACAGAACCTTTTTATATAAATTTGTAATTCAGTTTCAAATTTCGTAACCAACTTTATTTTCATTCTTCGTGTTGTGTTTTATATAAAATACAAAAGGGTCACGTTTTTTCTTTATTGATGCGGCACTTAATCTCATTGTGCCGTGCTTATAATTTGACTAAATATTGACATCACACTTATTGTTCTACAAAATTATCTTCGTACATATTTTGAGCTTCAGAAAAAAATTACTAGTGTACGCCAATTCAGCTTTAATGCTATATATGCATTAAAAATCTACAAAATCTATTATTTTTTTTTTTATATGTGAAGATAAATAATTGCATTTATCTGCTTCAGTGTGTTTAGATAAAAAAAAATTATAGGAAAATTCGTTTATTTAATAAATATTGATATAAATATACATTTTTTGTGGAAACTTTCAGTAATTTTATTTTCTACCACGACGTTGAAAGTATTTCAAGTATCATGTATATTACATTTAATAAACATTATTTTTTGTTTTCTTCCTTTTTTTAAAGCTGTACCTTAATCTTTTATATGGGATTATAATTTCTTTTAATTAATATGTTTTTACCTAAAAGTGGTTCGCAGTTATTTTGGCGCAATGTAATATTCTACGGTCTTTTACTTGAATATAAAATGAAGATTTTTTGTAAGATTTGCATAATTCCGGTTTTTCTTATTTTGTGTAGGTATAAAAATACATGACGAGAAAACGTCTTTTTTCCTGTAATAAACCCAAAACTGGCATTTGCTTTGTAGTTAGAAGAAAATTCACTTATTTCTTAAAAGGCTTAACCAAGCATGTTGCCTTTTGAAGTCTCTTAAGCAAAATATGTTCAAAGAAGATTTTGTTTACGATAATGTAATATGTGATAATATAATCTAGAAAGTTTTATTGATTGATGTGAATAATTTGCACGGTTTTTTTTATTACATAAAAATATATTGCAATAATTAGGCATACAGTTAATTAGATTATTTTTACTTCTTAACATTTACGAGTAGGAACCCATTGAATTCGACGGATGAAAATGTTTAACAGAACTATTAAATTAAATTTATAAACAATTTCCAAAAAATAAATACAATAAAAAATTCAATCTTACATTGGCTGGTTTAACTCTTAAAACTAATGTGACCAAACTGATGCTTCCATTCACTTCAACTTTTCAAACTATTGAAAATTTAAACTATATTCCTATAAGTATTCCGTAATATGTAATCAAGAAAAGTAATTATGAAGTTATCAATTGAGGCTTTGATTTTTGTTATTACGGAATCGAAAATCATTAAAATATCACAATTTTTTTCAATGAAATCTAAATATAACGTCATTTTCATCGTCGCAAAAATTTACATGCGTGGTTTTCATATTCATATTCACTACTTTAAAAATATTTTAACGTTCAATAGATTATTTATAAATATATTTCCAAGCTACAACTTTACATGTGAACATTTGCATTCTTGACTTGAGATTCTAATCTCAGTACTTATGAAATCCAGAAATTTACTCTCTTTTAAACGCATTCGTAGTAAAATATTAAGAAATAAGAGTGAAGTATGCCAGCGAGGATATTGTCGGGATAGCTCAGTAGGGAGAGCTTTAGCACGGCAAGCTAAAGTACCCAGGTTCGAGTCCTGGTCCCGGCGTAATTTCGCTCTGTTGGAAAGAATCTCAGCTATGATACTCTGGATATAATTTACCTAGTTGAATATACTTTTCTCTGTTCATTATGGCTTGTTTCTTTTACTTATAAATTTTACAGTAGGTAAGAAACATAAGCAAAACGCATAAATTAATTTATATTTTAAACTACTCAACAAATATCTCGAAGTAAAACAAAATATAAAATTTCAAATAGATATTCTCAAAACCACATCCACTTCTATTAAAATTAACCTTAATTTCAAATTGGAATTTTATTATCCTGTATTTACTAAATTCTACTTCCAGTGCTAAGTGTTTTATGAAGCTTCATCCACCAATAATTAAGACTTTAAGAGATGCATGTATTGTCCATCGGAAATGGAGATAATTCTTTTTAACAGCTGTTAAGGGGAATACTTGTCTTTTAAATGGTTTATTTATATTTTAGGATGACTTTAATACAGATCACGGATGATGTGAAGGAAAGCTTTATATTTTGGATATATCGCTCTGGCCAGTTAACTGAACATTAAAACTTAAAACTGCATATATCTTTTTTAGGATTAAAAGTGTCTGTATTCATTCTTTTTTACATCGGAATATTATTTTATGTGCGAGAATCTTGAATTTCCCCTTTCTGGGTTTATTGAGGAAATGAAAGTATACAGATAATCATTACAACTGTTTTAAAGAGTACTAGATGGAACCCGTCAAAATTTGACGGCAAACAACTTGATAATACCATAAAAGTAAAATTTATAGTTGCTTTAACTTGACAAATTTCATAGTGGGGAGCATAATATGATTAAGTGGTCACAGACTTTTCCATCGATAAATCACATGAGGGGTGTATGCAAAATTTAGAAAAGTACACCCTTGGGGGGTCAAAGTGGGGGGATGGACATGGGAGATGCATAATATGATTAAGTGGTGACAGACCTTTCCAATGATATATAACATGAGGTTGTGTGCAAAATTTAGAAAGTACCCCTTGGGGGGGGGGGACAAAGTGAGGAGATGGACACCGGAGATGCATAATATGATTAAGTGGTCAAAGACCTTTCCAATGATATATAACATGAGGGTTGTGTGCAAAATTTAGAAAGTACGGGGGGGGGGCAAAGTGGGGAGATGGACATCGGAGATGCATAATATGATTAAGTGGTCAAAGACCTTTCTAATGATATATAACATGAGGGTAATGTGCAAAATTTAGAAAGTACCCTTTGGTGGGGGCAAAGTGGGGAGATGGACATCGGAGATGCATAATATGATAAAGCAGTTACAGACCTTTCCAATGATATATAACATGAGGGTAATGTGCAAAATTTAGAAAGTACCCTTTTGGGGGGGGGGGCAAAGTGGGGAGATATACATCGGAGATGCATAATATGATTAAGCAGTTACAGACCTTTCCAACAATATATGACATGAGGGGTGTCAACAAAATTTAGAAAAGTATCTCTTGGGGGGGGGCAAAGTGGGGAGATGGACATTGGAGATGCATAAAATGATTAAGTGGTCACAGACCTTTCCAATGATATATAACATGAGGGTAATGTGCAAAATTTAGAAAGTAGCCCTTCGGGGGGGTGGGAAGTGGGGAGATGGGCATCGGAGATGCATAATATGATTAAGCGGTCACAGACCTTTCCAATGATATATGACATGAGGGGTGTGAACAAAATTTAGAAAAGTATCCCTTAGGGGGGTGGGGGGGCAAAGTGGGGAGATGGACATTGGAGATGCATAATATGATTAAGTGGTCACAGACCTTTCCAATGATATATAACATGAGGGTTGTGTGCAAAATTTAGAAAGTACCCTTTTGGGGAGGGAGGGGGGCAAAGTGGGGAGATGGACATCTGAGATGCATAATATGATTAAGTGGTCACAGACCTTTCCAATGATATATAACATGAGGGTAATGGGCAAAATTTAGAAAGTACCCTTTGGGGGGGGGGCAAAGTGGGGAGATGGACATCGGAGATGCATAATATGATTAAGCAGTTACAGACCTTTCAAACAATATATGACATGAGGGGTGTCAACAAAATTTAGAAAAGTATCCCTGGGGGGGGGGAAGTGGGGAGATGGGCATCGGAGATGCATAATATGATTAAGTGGTCACAGACCTTTCCAATGATATATGACATGAGGGGTGTCAACAAAATTTAGAAAAGTATCCCTTAGGGGGGTGGGGGGGCAAAGTGGGGAGATGGACATTGGAGATGCATAAAATGATTAAGTGGTCACAGACCTTTCCAATGATACATAACATGAGGGTAATGTGCAAAATTTAGAAAGTACCCTTTGGGGGGGGGGGCAAAGTGAGGAGATGGACACCGGAGATGCATAATATGATTAAGCAGTCACAGACCTTTCCAACAATGTATGACATGAGGGGTGTCAACAAAATTTTGAAAAGTGCCCCCCTTAGGGGGGGGGGGCGGGATGGACCCCGGAGATGCATAACATGAATAAGTGGTCAAAGACTTTTCCACCGATATATCACATGAGGGGTATGTGCAAAATTTAGAAAAGTGTCCCACTTGGGGGGGGGGGGATGGACACCGGAGATGCATAACATGAAAAAGAAGTCACAGCCGTTTCAACTTGCAACCTTTTTCTCGAAGGCATTTGACAATATTAATTTTTTTTTTACCCAAGACAATTTAACGATATTCTTATTTTTTTTTGCGTAATTCGTCAAACGTTCATGGAAAAAATCAGGAAATTCGCTAATCAATAGTTGATAAATTATAAAATTCAACAATCGATAGCAGTAAAATTGGTCAATCGATAATGGAAAAATCACGAAATTCATCAAATGGTCTCCCGTAAAAAAAATTGTCCTGCACACTGATGTGATGATCAAAAGGGTTTTGAAGTATAGGACAAAATTAGCACTTGCCAAACAGTGAGTAATACTGAAAATTTGGCAATGGACTTTATTGCCACCACTGGTCAAACATAATAGTCACACTCACCAATTGCGATGATTGAATGGTAAAAGATTTTTTTTCTCTGCTGTCGCGCGACAAATTTTGAAACCATTTGGTAAATTTCATCCCCGAAATTGGCAGATTGTGAATTTTTTTCTCGAAGAAATTCGACGATATTCGAAAAATTTTTCTCCCGAAACCAGTTGATGAATTTTGCGATTTTTCCACTGTGTAGATTAATGAATTTTGCACTTCTTCCGCTATCGATTGACGAATTTCGAATTTTATCGACTATCGGTTAACGAATTTCACGATTTTTTCCATGAACGAACAAATTGCGCACTTTCTGCTAATTGACACATTTCGCCCTTTACAATTCAGTCAATGAGTTGAACGTTGTTTCTTTCGAGAAATGTCAGGAATGAAACAATGATTCTTTAGGTTGAATTTACTTCGTTCGATGCCCCATGGAAGAATGTGTGCGATGCAGCAACGGGCGTCACAGACTTTTTAGGGCACCTGCAGACTAAAAACATCTAACCAATCTTCGCGGGGGGAAAATAACAGATTTTGTCAAATGATTGAGGAAAAAACACTACTTTATCAAAGGATAATGGGAAAACATGACTTTTGTTAAAAGACCACAGAAAAAACGTAATTATGCAAAAGGATCGCGAAAGATAAGCAAATTTTGTCAAAGAATCGCAAAAAAGGAAATTTCACCAAAAGATCACGCTTTTTTACTAAATTTCGTCTAAAAATTGCGGAATAAAATGTATTTTATCAAAGAATTGCTGGAAAATGCGAATTTCGTTAAGGATCGTGAGAAAAATGCGAAATTCTTCAAAGGATCGCTGAAAAAACACTAATTTCGTCAAAGAATTGCTGAAAAAACATGAATCTCGCCCAATAACAGAAAAATCATGGTTCATAATCATTATATCTAGTAGTATATGTAAATACAGTTTGTGATATAAGACAAAATTAACATTCACCAATCGGCGAGTAATACTGGAAATTGGTGATTGATGTTATTGCCACCACTGGCTAAACTTAGTCACACTCGCCAATTGCGATGATTGAATGTAAAATGAAATTTTTTTTCCCGCTGTCACTCAAAGAATTTTGAAACCATTTGGTGAAGTTTTTTCCGAAACCATTTTGTGAATTTCCCGATTTTTTCTTCAAAATCATTTGACAAAGAGACTTTTTTCTCGATGGCATTTGACAATATTCAAAATTTTTTTACCCAAGACAATTTGACGATATTCTTAATTTTTTTTGTGTAATTCGACAAATGTTCATGGAAAAAATCATGAAATTCGTTAATCAATAGTCGATAAATTGTGAAATTCAGCAATCGTTAGCGGTAAAATCGTAAAATTTGTCAATCGATAACGGAAAAATAATGAAATTCATCAAACGGTTTCCGGTAAAAAAATTGTCTTGCACGCTGATGTGATGATCAAAAGGGTTTTGAAGGCATTTATTTTATTTGTTGTATTGTGTATAAATACCTAGGTGGAAACAGTTTGCTTATTTTGTCAAATGTTTCAACAATATTCGACCCAATACGCATGCATAAAAAAAATCTTCCGGTAGGACCGGCCAATGAGGTGAAGGTCTATTACGGTCTCTAGAAACGTGTTTGGGATCATCGCCTGTTGTTTTTTTCTTGCACTTTGCGTTAAACCTAGGAAGGTATTTATATAGAACTCACTATGGAGTGTTTAGAAGGTATTTATTTATTTCATTTATTATAATTTGTATGAATACTTAGGTGTCCATTTCGGATTTACTGTTTAAAAATGAATTTAGGCTTTTTTAACGTTCGCGAAATCAATCCCGATGGAAATTGTCTTTTTAGATCTCTATCATTTTGTTTATATAGTACAGAAAATGATTATTTAAATGTATGTAAAAATATCGTAGAACACGTAATACAAAATTGGACCACTTATAGTCCGTTTATTATCGGGGATGAATCTTATGGTGTTCCGATTGCTAATGAAGACAATTATGTAAATATATGGTTCTTCATAGAGGTATATGGTTCTTCACACTTCAATAGAAGCATTGTTTAAATTAATATAATTCTACAAATATGATGCAGTTTTAAAATATCGAGTAATGATTAATACTGTCAAAGAATATACTCATATACGTAATTAAGTTTTGGTACTTCTCTATTATCTCATCGACCACTTTTCATAAAAAAAAAAAACTATCGCCAAATAAATGGGAGAACGTTGTCATTGGAATATTAAAATAAATAAATAAAATATAAGAATTTAAGGATACAATTGTTATTTTAATTAATGAAATAACTAATAAATCAAATAAACATAATGAAAAATACACGCAAATGTTGAATTAAAAACCACTTGATGACATAAAAAACACGTATAATGTTTTCGACATCAAGTAAATGGGACTGCAATTTTGGCATTTAATCATACAGTTTGGCGATAGTATTTTGTTATGAAAAGTGGTCGATGGGATAATAGAGAAGTACTCAAGTTTTTTATACCAAGTTTGAAAATTTATCTTTTTTTGACATTTAAAAAAAATAACATAAAAAAACATTACAAATTTGCCCATTTAAAACATTCAAGATTTGTATATATACAAATAATACAATGTAAATATTAATATTGTTACATGATACATTATATACATTGTTTGCATATATACTTCTTTGTATACATATATTGTTTGTATACATACAAACAAATATAATGTAAACATTATTCAAATATTAAGAGTTTGCAAATCAAAACATTCTAAAGATTTGTATACATACAAACAATATAATGCATACATACTCTTTACAAATAAAATAGCCCACTTATATAATGACAAAACTTTTAAATCGAATAGAGATAATATATTTCTGTTTTGTTATGAAAAGTGGTCAATGGGATAATAGAGAAAAGTACCTAAGTTATTTATACCAAGTTTGAAAATTTATCTTTTTTTGACATTTAAAAAAAAATAACAGAAAAAACATTACAAATTTGCCCATTTAAAACATTCAAGATTTGTATACATACAAACAATACAATGTAAATATTAATATTGTTACATGATACATTATACATTGTTTGTATATATACTTCTTTGTATACATATATTGTTTGTATACATACAAACAAATATAATGTAAACATTATTCAAATATTAAGAGTTTGCAAATCAAAACATTATAAAGATTTGTATACATACAAACAATATAATGCATACATACTCTTTACAAATAAAATAGCCCACTTATGTAATGACAAAACTTTTAAATCGAATAGAGATAATATATTTCTGTTTATTTTATAACTTATATTCAGATGCTCAGATTCTGCTTTTTTCGAACACATAATAATAAAAATATTACTACCGTGCGTACTGTCTTTTGACATTATATTTACATAATCGAATTCATTATCAATCGGAACACCATAAGATTCATTCCCGATAATAAACAGACCATAAGTGGTCCAATTTTGTATTACGTGTTCTACACGTTTGAATAATTATTTTCTGTACTATATAAACAAAATGATAGAGATCTAAAAAAAAAATTTCCATCGGGATTTCGCCAACTTATGAGCCTAAATTCATTTTTAAACAGTAAATCCGAAATGGACATCTAAGTATTCATACAAATTACAATAAATAAAATAAATAAATAAAATAAATACCTTCTAAACACTCCACAGTGAGTTCTAGATAAATATCTTCCTAGGTTTAACGCAACGTGACAACAGAAAAAAATAACAGATGATACGATCCCAAACACGTTTGTAGAGACAGTCATAGACCCTCACCTCATTGGCCGGTGATTTTTTGACGCATGCGTATTCGATCGAATTTCGATGGAATAGATTTGACAGAATTACCAAACAGCTTTAAATATATGGATAGTATATTTATTAATTTTTATTCTTGTGCTTAATATTTTCCGCAACACTTTTATAGAAACTGTAAAGTCGTCATATTTAAACAGTTAAAAATACTTATATTCCCCCTATTTTCAAAAACATTTTTGACTAATATTTTGCTAGTAGTACTTAAAGACAAATTTAGGTAAAAAATGTTTTCACAAACTATTTTTGTAATATATAATTTATTAAATACGTTTGGCAAACGCAAATATGACTTATATTTTCAAACAAAATTTGTTTTATTTATAATTTTACAGTAGGTAAGCTACATAACCGCAATACATAACATACTTTTAAATTGCTTACCAAATACTCCTAAGTGAACGATTTTTTTTTTTCAAACAGATTTTCACATGACCCACCTCTGTTTCTATTGAATTCAAAATTTGAATTTTAATATCCTGAATCTAAATTCTATTGCAACGTGCTTTATGAAGCTTCACTCACCAATAATTAAAAATGTAAGAATTGCATGGGTTGCCAGTGAGGTTCTTTCACTTACACATCATACGTAGTATAGGGTAAGTCTTGTAATCGTTTTAAAAATCGAAAATAAAATTTTTGACGATTTTCACGTTCCAGACACTGCAAATTCCAAAAAACACATTTTTAGAAAAAAAAAAAATCGTTCGTCTGTGTGTCTCTGTGTCCGTAAACGCTCTATCTCCCGAACAAATTGAGAAAGAGACTTGAAATTTGGTATGGACTTAGTATGTAATAATGGCAAGAATCTTATTGAATTTCAGTAACCTCGATTATCCGGAGCTGGTTTTTTCGGACTCTCAAAGTATTCGTTCTGATAAAAGGTATATAAAAATTTTCGAAATTGTTTATTTTAAGGAGTGAACATAAAAGACAATTAAAAAACATAAATTTTGCATAAATAATGAAGTCGATCGGATAATTAGTTGCCAATATATTTGTAATCGTATTTACCACACTCTTCGATTTTTCATGACCCTGTATTTCATCCAAATTTCAATTCAAAGATATATTTCATTTAGAAATGAGACGCTTAATCCAACGCAGTACACTCTTAGTCATTTTAAATTTTATGAAAATAGAATCAAAACTTAAAAACATTTATTAAGTAATTTGATTTTATTAAAAATCGGTACTTCCTTGTTATAAAAGCTTCCGAGAATTAATCGTCAAGCGACCGAGATATATCGCGAAGATATCTGACATATGTGAAGTTATAGTCATATATGACATATTATAAACTTTATGACTAAGTTATACTCACATTCTTCATTTTATTAAATCCTGCCATATGTAATTAATTCAATGATATATCATGATAGGTAGTGATTCTATGTTGCCATAGTGATTACGTCATATTTAAGATGGATGCATATTATTTTCGTATTACTGAATTTAAAAACCGAAACTGTATTCTAAAAGTTTTTAATAATAGCAATCATATAATCTACCGACAGTTTTTTGGTTAGATGTTTCCGGAGAAATATATATTAAATGGAAAAAGAGTCTAAACATGGATTTCACATTCTGAAATTTCCAAAGTTAGGTTTAATTCTCCCACTGGAATTTTTAATAAATGTCAACAAAAGATAAAATGTTGCCATTTTGAAATGTACTTATTTTATTACAAAAATTAATCATATCATAATAACAGACGATATAATTAATTTCACTGAAATAATAACAGTACGAACGCATATCATTTGTCACGTTTGCCGTGCAATTTCCAACCCTTTTTTTTTTAATGGTGAAATAGGAATGTGATACTGTGGCTAAAAATTATAAAAAGAACGATTTTTTAAAACTTGGACACAATAACTCACCAGGAAATCTATAAATATGTTTTTAATTCGCTGTATTTTGCATACATGAAATAGTAGAAAAGAAACAAAAATATTTTAAACTGTAATTTAAAGTATGGGACAAAATAATTGTGGACATCACATATTTGCTGATACAGGAATTGTCAATTTTAATGCAGAACGTACTATCTGACGTGATAGAAAATAAAACATTTATATGTAAAATGTTTCTCAAAATTTTCAATCAGCTACTAAATTTAGTAGTTTAGTATTTTGTCTTTAATTTAATAAGATATGCAGAATTATCTTATTAAAAAAAAGATAGTTATGAGTGCTCAGATAATGTACCGATATACTCAGAGTGATGTTTGTGGACGACAAAAGGAACAAAAATTGTAACGGTACATGGTGTCGCAAACCACTTATTCAGTCAAAAATACAGGGTAATTCTCTATCACCGATCTCGAGTTTCCGTTAATAAATATGAGAAAAGTGAAGTATATTTTAATAAAATTTTAATAGGCATGCTTTCATTTGTGCTAAATCTGATAACATAAATAAAAGTTCTACAAGTTTCCATTAAACGCGCCTCGACTCTCCAATTTGCACTGCAATTAATTTTAATGCTGTGATTCTCAAACTGTTAACCTCATGTACTCTTTAAAGAATAACATATACTTTAACTGATATATGTTAAGAATAATGTATCTGTTATTACTGATCTCATCAGTAATTTGTTTTTCTAGAACGTTTCGTGGTGTTATCACATTTTACTCGAAACAAGGTCAGTATCTTCAAATTTTCCTCCAATTTTTTCCTTTCCCAAACTTTCCTCCAAATTTTTCTGAAAAATTTCCATCAAATTTTCTTAAGATATTGCAATGTCTATATTTTTCTGAAAGTTGATAACATAAACCCTACTTCAGTGAGGGTGGAATACCAAATATGTTTGACTAAATAAGTAGTTTGCGACATCATGTTCCATTGAAATATTTATTACTCTTAATGTTAATCTAACTATTCTCTAAGTTTGTCTGTATATTAACAGAAAGGTATGTAGATTTATTGCTTTAAATATAATATTTTATATAAATATAGGTTTTGTGTATTTTAAGAACAATTTTGAAATTATTTATAACTAGGTTGGGGTAGAAGCGACAAAATAACACATATTTATTCAGAGAGCATATTTAAGTATCTTGTAAAACAAAATTTTTAGCAAATTGAAATTTTAATAGACATATTGCGTATTATTCAGTTAAATTTTTATCTAACTTTTAATTTCTTGTTTTCTTTTTCTAGATTGGTGTACAAAGTTAATTATTTGAAAATAAATTATATTAACAAGTTTTTTGAAATAAATTGTTACAAGACAAAAAATATACCACGGTACATGATAAATGACTGTACATGCCTATTTCAATAAAAACATTTCTTTCTCTCTGCATATTTTATGCATCAGTTATACCGTTCAGAATATTGATTTCATTTTTCCCAGAATATTTTCCATTACAATAAATTTTACAAGAAATAATTTTAAAACTGTAATTCCTAGAAATTAAAAATTTATTCTAATTCTAATTAATTTACTCTAGTTTTATTGAAAAAAAAATGGGTGCATTTTTTTTAATACTAATTATTTTAGTTAAAGGTTTTTAACTTGTAAGGAGTCCATTTCACAGTTAATATCATTTCAATTCATTTTTCACGTTTATTTTATATTAGTGCATTTTTTAATGAATTTCACTGTATTTTTTTCACACTGTTTTTTACGTATATTCAAACTATAAGAAAAATGTAGAGGAAATGAAAATGTACATATATGTAACATAAATTTATTATGCATTTAAAACATGTTTAATGAAACGGAATATGACATGTTTTAATAATGTCTAATGTAGTAATAGTGAATTTCACTTTATCTCTATCCATTTCTCATTTAAGAAATCTCTTTTTTTGGTAGTATTCAATTTTCAGTTTTATTTAAAAATTACAATCATTCATTATTAACTTTTGATATACCGGGTGGTTATAAAATAAGTATCCCTATTTGGAGCTGTCTGTAGCTTGAAGGAATAACCCGAATGAAACCAAAATTTGTACACATACTATTTGAGAAGGGGGAAGAAGAATGCAATAATAAAAAAAATAATTGCAATAATCGCCGACAGATGGCGCTTTTGTATGTGAAATGTAATGTGCAATACAAGAACAAAAAATTAAGGCACAAAACCGGATGGCATACCTAATTTATTGAAAATGTCACAGTGAATGGGGTTAAGATTTCGCATGACGGTGCCGATCAAGTTCAGGTTCCACATGACCAATGTGCTGTAAGACACAATCCAGGCGGTGGACGACGTGCTCAACTGCGGAATGTAACGCACCAGGAGTGATGTTTCGCACATGGGTTGATATGCGATCTTTTAGGTCATTGAGGTTTGCGACACCCCACGGTACACAAACGAAGTACCCCTAAACGAAAAATCACATGGCGTCAGATGAGGTGATCGAGAAGGCCACGTCATACGAAATACCGGCTTATTACTCTATCATCTGTGAAATGTTGTCGTAAGAACTGTTGTACTGCTCGCCCAATATGGGGCGGGGCTCCATCTTGCATAAAAAAAATTCAGACAGGCACTGTCCTTGCTGCTAATTTGGAAAGTTCCCTCGATTCACGCATTTGGCGAAAAAGTCTTGGCACGAGTAACCGGTAATGGGGTTGCACTCATGCAGGATGCGTGAAACGGGGGAATTTTTTATTTCTCCGCTAGCGTATAGCGTTACTGCATTGTAAACGCGTAAACAAACATTCTTTTTTCGATAATTTATAAGTAATTCACGTTCAAATATTTTATGAATTAATAGTTTAAATAAAATGGCTTCGCTTCTTAAATGTTTGCGAGCGTAAAATGATGCTAAAAAATATATAATCTAACAAAAAGGGCCGACTTTTACTTGGGATGAGCTTTGAATGAACAAAGTCTTACAGATGGTTTTTATTTTGAAGCTATTGTGATTTGTAATTATTGCAAGGGAGTTTTAGGACAGTATGGGAGTTTTAGGACAGTAATGTATTCATTTAATATATTCGCACAAAATTTAAAAAAAAAAAACATTCTAAATTACAAAAAATAAATAAAATTTCATTTTGGGAGCTGGGAGCAGAATCTTTTGATTTGGAGATAGAGACGGCATCAACTGCCATATTTGCAGTTTGTCTGTTCTTCCCTGAATCATGTGTACATTTTATGTTTTGAAATAAATATATTCTCTAAAATAACTTCCCATCCAACTACCCCAATAACTTCCCCAACAAAATATCAGCTGTGAGAACAGCCAAACTACAAAAAGACTAAAATATTCTCTCCCCCTCCTACCCCCCCCCTCCTCCATGTCTAGAAATTCATCCCTTTTTCTGGGGATGGAGAATGGAACTTTAACAGGAGAGTTAGATGATAATTTATTTATTGTTTCTGTTGCTACAAAGTGACAATACCACATAAAATCTTTAAAAAATAGTTTTAAAGATTTTTAAGTTTGTGAGCTGAGGGAGGGGGGAAAGCAAATTTTTAGGGGTGTGTGAGAAGAAATTTAGATAATTATTTAATTATAGTTTCAAGAAAGTTCTAAATAGATTGAAAAACAAACTTTTAAAGATTTTAAAGTATGTACTGGGGAAGGGGTGGGGGGAAGGAAATAAAGAGGACTTTTTGGAAGGGAGGAGGGTATAATGTAGATCGTTATTTAAATATTGCTGTGAAAAAAATCACAAATAGAGCAGAAAAAATTAAGAAGAAAACTATGCATTTTTGGTACCAGAGTGGGGGCAAAGGGGGGAAACAATAACCACATAAAATCTTTAAAAAATAGTTTTAAAGATTTTTAAGTTTGTGAGCTGAGGGAGGGGGGAAAGCAAATTTTTAGGGGTGTGTGAGAAGAAATTTAGATAATTATTTAATTATAGTTTCAAGAAAGTTCTAAATAGATTGAAAAACAAACTTTTAAAGATTTTAAAGTATGTACTGGGGAAGGGGTGGGGGGAAGGAAATAAAGAGGACTTTTTGGAAGGGAGGAGGGTATAATGTAGATCGTTATTTAAATATTGCTGTGAAAAAAATCACAAATAGAGCAGAAAAAATTAAGAAGAAAACTATGCATTTTTGGTACCAGAGTGGGGGCAAA
This sequence comes from Maratus michaelseni, assembly GCA_963931845.1. NCBI lineage: Eukaryota > Metazoa > Arthropoda > Arachnida > Araneae > Salticidae > Maratus > Maratus michaelseni. The sequence continues at coordinate 347,727,480 of OZ007590.1, read as the reverse complement.
GGGGGGAAACAATAACCACATAAAATCTTTAAAAAATAGTTTTAAAGATTTTTAAGTTTGTGAGCTGAGGGAGGGGGGAAAGCAAATTTTTAGGGGTGTGTGAGAAGAAATTTAGATAATTATTTAATTATAGTTTCAAGAAAGTTCTAAATAGATTGAAAAACAAACTTTTAAAGATTTTAAAGTATGTACTGGGGAAGGGGTGGGGGGAAGGAAATAAAGAGGACTTTTTGGAAGGGAGGAGGGTATAATGTAGATCGTTATTTAAATATTGCTGTGAAAAAAATCACAAATAGAGCAGAAAAAATTAAGAAGAAAACTATGCATTTTTGGTACCAGAGTGGGGGCAAAGGGGGGAAACAATAATTTTGAGAGCAGATTTAGATTATTGATTATTTATTGTTACAATAAAATAAGAAATAAAGAAAAATATTAGAAAAATGATTTTTTTTTTTTTTTTTGGGGGGGGGGGGGAGGATTTTAGGGTTGAATTTATTTTAATTTTATTTCATTTATTTATTTTTTAATCTGCCGAAATACGGAAGACTCTCGCTTTTTTATTTTTTATTTTATTTTACAGATTTTAAATTTTACGCGATGCATTTGGAGGGGAAGGATCTTCATGAGATAAGTTTGGGGGGGCAGGGGGGGAGAAGCAGGGATTTTAGGAGGATGGGTTAATTTAGGTGGTAGGTTGGAGTTATTTATTTTTAATATAGAGTATTTAATAAGTCTGAAAAGAAGTTTAAAATTAAAAAGTATAAAGGTTAAACTATACATTTTTGGTACCAGAGGGGAGGGGGGAAAAGGGGGGAAACAGTAATTTTGAGAGCAGATTTAGATTGATTTTAGATAGATAGCATTTATTGTTACAATAAAATAAGAAATAAAGAAACATATTTAAAAAAATGATTTTTAATTTTTCTTTTTTTTTTGGGGGGGGGGGGGGGGTGGATTTTAGGGTTGGAGATTCATTTTTATTTTATTTCATTATTATTATTTTTTTAATTTGCCGAAATACGGAAGATTCTCGCCCCTTTTTTACTTCTAAATTAATGATAAAAACAGGTTTTTAAATAATTTTTAGAAAAAATCCTGATTATAAGCCCCCCTCCCAAATTTAACCTTTTTTGATTTCGAAAAAAAGGGGGGGTGGTCTTACAATCGGGATTTTACGGTTTTTATTGAATTTATAAATTAATGAATGAAGGCAATATCATTTTGTTATTTTTTATTTTACTGACACTTTAAATTTTACGTTTTTTTAATTTTTTTTTAAGAATTTTTTTTTTCGTTTAGTGTTTTGCATTCCGGATACCGGGATGCCGGATCCTATACTGTATAAGGAGGCTTTGTCAAATTTTCTCCCCAAATTTTAGTACGGAATAAATATAAGGCGTAACAAATTAAAAGTAATACAAGTTACATGAAAAGAAGGACTGGGTTTAAACGAAAATGTCTAATGTTAAACATAATAAGTTTTAAAAAAATGTGACTTGAAGAGCTGACATTTAAGGCATCTGATCTACAGATTTACACATTAGAAATTTAATTCAATATTTATACTGCTTCTTTATGTACATAATTTTTTTTTTTTTGACTAAGCTTTGGGATTTGCCCGCAGTCAGCCATCGTGTTTTTTAAATCAAAACATGTTAACTTTTATTATTAAATATAAATAAAATTAGTCAATAAAATTAAAAACATGTTTATAATAATACAAAAAACTTGTATGTATTTATAATAAAAATTACATATGTTTTATAAAAAAAATAAATGTGTGTGTAAAATTAAAACATTTTTTAACTTTTATTATTAAATATAAATAAATTAGTCAATAAAATTTAATAACGTGTTTATAATAAGTAAATATGAATGAAAATTATTTTGGAAATGAGAAGCAAAACAAATATGTTTTGATTTAAAATACAAGATGGCGAACTTCGGGTAAATTCCAAAGCTGTTCCTTTTTTTTTTTTTTTTTCACAAATGTATTATCAAATACTGATGACGGAAAATAATATTTTTGCAAAAACTGTTGCAACTTTAATTTTTTTTTTTAATTATTATTTGAACACCGTGTGAGCTTCTCTTTTTTTACTTTTGAATAAAATGTTAATGTTAGACAGAATGTAGATAGATGTAAACATTGATTATTATATTTAGTTCTAGTTTTTTATTATTTTTCATCAGGATGGCTCTGCCCCCCCCCCCCCCCACCAAACAGAGCTGTATTAGCTTTAGTTTTAAGCATGGTTTTAACAATCTGGATGAAAATATGTTTTGATCAATGGTCAAAAGCATTTGTTAAATGGTAAAATTAGTGCAACATTCTGAAGGGTTTGTCAAAATAACAATTAACAATATTTAATAAAACACTTGGAAGTTTTTGCTAGTACTTTAGAGTTACACTTTAATCTTCATTACTTTTTAATTCAGCATTTTTTTTTAATTAAGCAATTATGTTTTAAAAATATCTTTTCAATTATAAGAAGAGAGAAAACTAAAATTATTCTGTAAAAAATAAATATTGCAATTTCTTATAATGATCATATTAATATTTTTATGGAACAGTTTTATAAATTCATTGACATAAGACATTTACTCTTTAAATATGAATATTTGTCCTCTCTGTATACAATCCTATTTAGAAGCATACTAAAAGTCCTCAATGAAAAAAAAAAAAAAAAAAAAAAAAAAAAAAAAAAAAAAAACACCAGAAATCTAAATGCAATGTCTGTAATTTATTTATTTATTTATTTATTTTATTTTATTTTATTTTATTTTTTGTAAAAGATCGGCATAAGATTTCATCAAAATTTAACTGTTTAAAAATATCTTAGTATGCAATTCACAGTAAACAGCTATTCCTATTTATAAATAAAGCAACAATAAACACAGTTATTGTTTATTTAAACCAAATTCTATAACAGTAATGCTGAAAACAGCTATTTTTTCTTAATTATTGGTCGCCTAAATTGATTTTTTAAGTATTATTCAATGGCTGTTTAATATTTTTAAACAATTTATAATACACAATCACTAATAATTTAATTTCATGAAATATTATTTATATATATATATATATATATATTCAGTCTAATTTTAATTCTTATTTCTAAATATTAATAATTGTGTATTATTCTGTAATAAAAAATTATAAATAATTATATACAAAATTTGTAGGAATTTTGATTAAGATATATAAGTAAATAAAATAATAAAATCAACCAAATATACATTAAAAAGTAATCTGCACAAGTATTTAGGGCTAACTCATGGTTAGCCCTAAATAGAAAGAATGTTAATTTATTCTTTTATAAATTGAAAGCTTATAAAGAGATAGAATTTTATTGAAAAATGAAGTACTCTAAAAAAAAATAACTGCAGGGATATTTAGAAAGCTGGACAAAAACTGGTATTACTTAATCAATAATGTCATGAAACAAAAATTATACCTTGAATTAACGCTGAAGTAGAATGTTGATTCAATAACTCCCATTCCAAGCTTTGCAGAAAATTCCAACTGTTACATTTTCACAACCATATCCATACAGAATTAAGTGTTATTGAGCAAGTATTGTCAATGATATGATGAGCATAACAAATCATACAGCACAGACAATACCAATTCAATTAATGTGCTGGTGTTGTTAATAGTAGTGAGCAGGAGCTGTCACTGAAAAAAAAAAAAATCCATATTTTAAAAGAATGCAGAAAAATATATGAAATACAGAGTTTATTAAAAATATAACCCAAGCTTATTTTAAGAGTGACACGGGAATACTATAAAATTAATCATGCAAATTATTTTCTAGATAAATCACTTAAAAAAGATTTACATTTACACAGTTCATGGTAGTATAATTATTATTATTATTTTGTGTGTGTGAAAAAAAATGCAGCCTTTGAACTTTTAAAAAGTTATACATGAATTTATACAGAGAAAAATATTTTTGTTAAAATTGCAATCTTGGTAATAAGTAGAATAAAAGAAAGAAACTCTCTGAAAGTATAAATTCTAGTATAAACAAACGCGATTAGCAATTTTATTTATATATTTGGTACGACTATTTTGATCGATGTTAAAGTTCGGTAACAATATTAATTATAATAAGCCAAATATATATACTACAGTGATAAATAATAAATATCTTAAAACTTACTTTTATCAAATTGTTACATTTCATTTCCTAAATACATAAACAGAAGAGCCAGATAAATAATACAAGCAACTAGTTTTGCAAACAACGCTAAGCTTGATGCCACATTTGAGAGATCAGTACCATATTTTGTATTTTATCTCAAAATGCGTTTCTCGCCAAAAATTATCGCCAAAAGTGCACCAATCGAGGGAACTTTCCAAATTCGCGTCCTTGCTGCAGTTGAGGAACTACGAAAGTTTGTAACATGCACAGGTATCTTTGTGCAGTAACCGAACACGTTACAGGGCCGGTTGGCCGTAACTCCTCAACAATATAAGGACCAAGAATGAAACTTGCAATAAAGCCACACCACACACGGATTTTTGGAGAGTGGAGGGGTATTTCGTGAATAACAGTTCGTGGTTCTCAAGCCCATATTCTGCAATTCTGCGTATTGACTGTCCCATTCATATGAAAATGGGCTTCATCTCTCCATAAAATCTTCCATGGGAAGGCATCATCCACCTCCATTCTTGCTAAAAACGTTAAAGCAAAATTCAGTCTCTGCTGCGCATCACATGGTAACAATTGTGGATGAAAACTAATTTTGTACGGATAAAATTGGATTACCTTTCTTAGGACTTTTCGAACAGTAGCATATGGAATATCAAAATTTCGGGCAACTCCTCGTGCACTAGGACCGGCATCCGGAGTCCCTGATTACTCCACAATCGCAGTGGCAATTTCTTGTTGCGTGCGGAGAGGTACTGGTTTCCTCTCTCTTCCACATTTTACAGTAAACGATCCAGTCTCCTCGATTTTTTTACCATTCTTCTCACTGCACACGGTGTCAAAGGACCTTTTACTTTACGCATTCCTTTCACACGCCTATATTCACGTAAAGCAGCTGCACTGTCTGAGCTGTTAACGTAGAGTAGTTTTAAAATTAAAGCGCGATCTGGTAAACTGAGAGCCCTGTCGTATAACGTTAATAGCAGGAATGATCGCGTTTTGATTTCACAAATGAACCCGTAGCGCCATCTGTTGCCGATTATTGTAACTATTATTTTATTGTTCCATTCTTCTCCCCCCTTCTCGAATAGTATGTGTACCGATTTTGGTTTCATTCGGGTTATTCCTTAAGGCTACAGACAGCTCCAAATAGGGATACTTATTATATAACCACCCTGTATATTATTTTCTTTTGAATTTATTGATTTTAATTTTAAATGCTAATTGATGCCACACAATTTTTTAAAACAAATTATCTTACAGAATTTCTTTTTAAGTAGTTAAAATTTCATATTTCGATTTTAATAGATATAGCTGAACAATATGTGACGTCAGAAAATGCTATCGATGCAAATCTATTATTAAACATAATATTTATTCCAACCGTTTAAAATGTATGCCTACATTTTAAATCACATACGTATTTTCATTCAATACATGTAATAAAGTAATTAACATATAATCCGAGAGAAAATTTAGATTATTTTTTTTCGGAGATGTTTTCTTTTACTACATACAGTATATGTGTATGCTTTTTGGTTAATGCGACATGTGAAAAAACAAAATATAAAAGTCTAAGCTCGTTTTAACTGTGTAAAATAAAATGGAAATAAATTATATAAATATAAGGTAAATAAGTGTTTTAACAGAATTAGGAATCAAATTATTTTTACCTGCTGGATGAGAATTTTTTTTTTATTGTTTTTTATTTTATTAATAATAAAAATTTTCGAAAATTATAGAAATGTTTTATGGATTAAGGATTTATTTTTTGTTTTTGTTTTTGATCTCATCCTTATATGGAGGAAAAATTGCACTGAATTTTTTAAGAAACATACAAAACTTGTGCAAGTTTAAAGAAAAAATAAATAAAAATAAATAAATAAATAAATAATAATAATAGAAATAAATATTATTAAATGAAAACGGATAATTCATTTTTTTTTTGTGCCTTTCCTCTTCTATTTCAATTCATTATCTGTTAATTAATAATTTGACGGAATTGTATATATATATATCATATATTCTAATACGAGCAAATGTTGTGGGTGGTTATATATATATATATATATATATATATATACATATATATATGCAAAAATTATCTTAAAAACGGCTCTAACGATTTTGACGAAATTTCGTATCCTACCGTTTTGGGACACCAGAAAACCATTGGGCTAGGTCACACGTTCCAGAAAATTCGATTAGTGGGTCATTTTGGGTCATTTTGGGTCATGGTCTAGCTAATTGTATCTAAAAAACGGTTCAAACGATTTTGACGAAATTTTGTATCCGATCATTTTCGGGCACGAGAAGTCTATTGGGCTGGGTCACATGTTCCATAACTTTCGATTAGTGGGTCATTTTTGGGTCAACGCGGGTCAAATTAATTTTATCTAAAAAACGGCTCTAACGATTTTGATTAAATTTTGTGTCCTACGAGTTTCGAGCACGATAAAAGCATTGGGCTAGGTCGCATGTCCGAGAAAATTCGATTAGTGGGTCATTTCTGGGTCATTGTGGGTCAAGATCTAAAAAGCGGCTCAATTTACACTAAATTTTGCATCCAATGGTTTTCGGGCACGAAAAGACTGTTGGGCTAGGTCACATGTTCGAAAAAATTCAATTAGTGGGTCATTTTGGCTCATTTTGGGTCATGGTCAAGCTAATTGTATCTAAAAAATGGTTCAAACGATTTTGGCGAAATTTTGTATCCGACTATTTTCGGGCACGAGAGCTGGGTCACATGTTCGAGAACTTTCGATTAGTGGGTCATTCTTGGGTCAAAGCGGGTCAAATTAATTTTATCTAAAAAAACGGCTCTAACGATTTTGATTAAATTTTGTGTCCTACGAGTTTCGAGCACGATAAAAGCATTGAACTAGGTCGCATGTCCGAGAAAATTCGATTAGTGGGTCATTTCTGGGTCATTGTGGGTCAAGATCTAAAAAGCGGCTCAATTTACACTAAATTTTGCATCCAGTGGTTTTCCGGCACGAGAAGACTGTTGGGCTAGGTCACATGTTCGAGAAAATTCAATTAGTGGGTCATTTTGGGTCATTTTGGGTCATGGTCAAGCTAATTGTATCTAAAAAACGGTTCAAACGATTTTGACGAAATTTTGTATCCGACTATTTTCGGGCACGAGAAGACTATTGGGCTGGGTCACATGTTCGAAAACTTTCGATTAGTGGGTCATTTTTGGGTCAAAGCGGGACAAATTAATTTTATCTAAAAAACGGCTTTTACGATTTTGATTAAATTTTGTATCCTACGAGTTTCGGGCACGCGAAAATCATTAGGCTAGGTCACATGTTCGAGAAAATTCGATTAGTGGGTCATTTCTGGGTCATTGTGGGTCAAGATCTAAAAATCGGTTCAATTTACACTAAATTTTGCATCCTATGGTTTTCGGGCACGAAAAGACTGTTGGGCTAAGTCACATGTTCGAGAAAATTCAATTAGTGGGTCATTTTGGTCATGGGTCATGATATTTGAACTCAAATATAATTTTGACTGAGCATAGCTCGGTCTTCCCTGCTCGTTTACTTTTATATAACAAAAAAATTAATAACAATAATGTGAATAATAAATTGTTTCTTTACATAAATTTATTATAATATCAATTTTAGAACTGTTTGCATTTTATATAAAAAAAAAGAAAGACAGAAAGAAAATGGATACATTATATTTTCTCTTTCTCACATATAGTATATGGCATCGAATTGTAATCATCCCATATATATGTTTTTTTTCTCTATTGTATAAATGTGTTATTTACATTGTCTAAAATGCAAATGACTGCCAATCTTTTTTATATGCTTATGTATGCTAATTCATATTACTTTTCGGTGAAATTGTATACAAAATTATGCTAGATTTCATAGCATTTCGCATAATTTGGCATGTTTTGGCGTTTTGGTTGTATATATTTTGGCTGTTCAGTACTGGGTCAGTAAATGAAAATATTGAACACCACTTCAAAGTTAAATGATACAATGTCAAAGGACGCCTCCCAATGGCAAAGGACTCACTTGTCTGTGAACTTTCGACAGTGTTCGCCTCATCGTCCCTTCTCATTGTCTATGAACTTCACACAGTGTTCGCCTCATCGTACTTTCTCCTTGTCTATGAACTTCACACAGTGTTCGCCTCATCGTACTTTCCGATTGTCTATGAACTTTCCCAGCGGTCACCATATCGCACTTTCTCATTCTTTGTGAACTTTCTACAGTGTTCTATATCGAACCTTGACATTTTCTGTAGACTTTGTACAGAGATTAGCAATTAGCCTCCAGTTCCTCAGGGCTCATGTGTTAAGTCACCTTTATACGAGTTTGTCATTGAATCTTCTAGAATCAGCTTGGACACTCTACCTGAACAGTGATTTCCAGAAACAAATTTACAAAAAATGTCCTCTCCGATTACATCTTTTCTTCAAGAGGGGAGATAATGCTGGATAGAACCTAAAATATTGGTATATCCAGCATAACATATTTTCGTTCCCATGTTAAACTAATCAAAACAACGGCAACTATATGCGTGGCCTTGTTTACGATAGTAAAACACAGACAATCGCCGAACTTGACAGTTCAGCAATGGTGTGGACAAGCAGGGATTTATGACGGACAATCTAGAGGGTCATAAAATTTACTAAGATAAACTGACGATCCCTGGAAACAAGGAGAAGGGCAGTCACGTATGAGTTTCGGAGATGCGAAATATGGCAGGATCAAATGGGAAGCGTTGCTGTAATCCTGGTCACGGCACCAGTAATAATTGGGTTTTCTACATGTTGGAGAGATTTAAAATTTAAATTATAAAACTTGCAGGGCGTTACTCGAACCCATAATAATTAGCTCCTCCTGCCAGAAATATACCAATTATTTTAGCGGCAATTTGATGGCAAATTGTGATCGTGCAACCTGGGATAGATTTTTTTTTATTATTAAATTATTATATATTTTTAAATTTTTTTTTCTTTTTTCTCTCCCTTTCTTTGCAGTACAACACAGGGGAACACCCACAAATGTATGGCCGTAACGCATCTTATCTCAAGGGGAGATATATTCTAACGCTACAGTCACGGAACGCAAACTTCACATAACATGCAAGACAAGTCAACAAAATAAAATATAACTTAAAACAAACATTTATCGGCTAAACAAAGCATAATAATGTCATTTAATTAAAATTTACTTTGAAGATGTTTATTTTTTTTCCCGATTTAATATCTCTGCGGATATTCTTCTACAAGAAACTGTGTAAGCCGGCATAAAATACACAGGGATGGAGATAGGAAAATAAAAAATAAAAAAATCCCATAAAATTATTAAATTATTTCAATTTAATTTAATTCAATTTAATTTTACTCCTCAGGGCATGTTGCATAGGGCAAGAAATTCCTGCATTGATGTTGTGGTTTATATAATAAAATCGTTAAGTAAAATTAAAAAAAAAATTAAAATATATATAATAATTTAATAATAATAAAAAAAATCTATCCCAGGTTGCACGATCACAATTTGCCATCAAATTGCCGCTAAAATAATTGGTGTGTTTCTGGCAGGAGGAGCTAATTATTATGGGTTCGAGTAACGCCCTGCAAGTTTTATAATTTAAATTTTAAATCTCTCCAACATTACCAAAAACTTATTTGTTCTTTTCTGTAGACATCGTTTGGTAAAAATACGTTATTAGAATGACTAAATTTAAAATATAACAAAATTTGAATATATGCGTGGTTTAAACATACATTTGATAAAATTTTAAATATATATATATATACATTATTTCTTTTTCCCTTCAAATTCTTATTAAATATTTTTCATTTTACCTAGAATTTCTTAAGCATGGGTAATTTTTATGTTTGATTAATGTTAAATTTTTTAAATATTCTTATGAAATATACATATTTTATACTTTATAAAATGTTTAAAAACTTTACTGCTATTAAAAAAAATTTCAGAAAGGATTTAATGACATCACATAAGAAACGTTTGGTTAAAAAAATAAAACTTATATTACATAATTTTTATTAAACTCACTTAAATTAAAATTTTATTAATTATCTATTAAATTATATATTTAAATTTCACTGTGTACTTTTATAATGATACAGCGTATATAAAAATTAAATCATATTAGTATTTGACAGAGTATTATTGTCATTTTGTTCTTACATTTGAATAAAAATTCATTAAGTACTTTCTATGACATTTTATTTAAATAAGTTAGTGATGTATGTAGAAAGATGTGATGCATTATTTTATTATATACAGTAAAACCTCCATAACGGACACTCCCGAATAGCGGACACCTCTATTTAACGGACACTTTTCAAATCCCCACTCCCAAAATCTAAAATTTTGTATGTTTAACCTCTGAATAGCGGACATTCCGAATAGCGGACAGTAGTTTTGGCGATCAAGGATGATAAATGATTTTTTAACAAGAAAGAAAATGAAAAAAAAAATTAAAAAGCCTCGAAATTTATCAAAGCAATATGTCACAATTTTTTTGACCACAGATAAATGTAGGGGGTGGTCTCTGGAAAATCCCCAGTGGCCTTGGGAATCCTCCAATATCGTATGTATTTTGTATCGATTACTGTTTGATTCTTCAGATTTAATTGATATACAATATTCAAAGCTTCAAAATATGTTAAAACCATTTTTATCGTTTTCTGAATATATTGAGTTCTGTGTATTCTGAATTTAGTGTCTTGTTTTGATTAACGTTTCGAAAATGACCTCAAAACGAAAGCGATGAACTTTAAAAGAAAAATTTGAAATTGTAAATGTAAGTGAAGCTGAAAAACAGAAATAGAGTTTACGGATACTTGCCGAATGTTTTAAAATAGGTAAAACACAAGTGGGAGAGATTTTACGAAATAAAGAATTTGTGGATTATTAACTCTAACGAGAACACCAAAAATGTGAAATTGAGGTATACTGATTCCATTGAAATTAATTCTGTATTTCTGAATTGGTTTACTTCACTTCGTTCGAAAAAATTCCTATCAGCGGGCATTTGATTCAGGAAAAGGCTTTAAAAGTCACCGGATTATATGATATATTACCGGATTATATCTCGGATTATATGATTTTAAGGGTTTGGGTAGATGGCTGGAAAAGTTCCTGTCTCGGAACAACATCTCTTTTAAAACAATATGTTGAAAAGCAAAATCTGTAGCTCTGAAAAAAGCGGAGGATTGGCATGAATAACTGCAATAAATTTGTGAAGGTTACGAGGAGAGAAACATTTTTAATGCCGAGGAAAGCGGATTCTTTTTCAGAATTTTCTCGAATAAGACTTTGTGCTTTAAAAAGGATGGCTGTATCGGCGAAAAAATGACAAAAGAGCGAATCACTATTTTATTATGTTGCAATGCATTAGGGGAATTTTAAATTCTTCTTATAGTTCAAAAATCTCTGAAACCCATGTGTTTCTCAAAGAACATCCAATTTAAAAAAATTGGTGTTATAGAACGAATAAAAAAGCGTGGATAATCAGTTTTTTATTGAATAAATGGTTAACTTCCTTTGATAATAGGATGAAAAAACAAAGAAAAGTTCTCTTGTTTTTGGACAGTGCAACTTCTCATCCAAAATACTTCAAATTGGACAATGTTAAAACTGTGTCGCCAAACCCCCCCCCCCCCCCCACCCAAGACAACTTCCGTATGCCAGTCCCTTGATCGAGTCGTTATACACAATTGTAAAGCCTGGTAGAGAAAGCTTTTATTAAGCCATATTCTTTCGAAGTTTTATTCTATGGATACAGTTGAGAACAACTTAAATTAGTTAATGTTCCCGATGCTTTCAAATTCGGATTTCTTCAGCTGTAAAAAACATATAACCGGAATGTGTACGACAATGTTTTAGAAAAGCAGGCTTTATATTAAAAGAAAATTGAACACTTATTTCCGAAGAAATGCCGAAATGTCTATCAACATTGATGATGACCTACTGAAAAAGAATCAGTTGACGTAGGCGATTATATTCCTTCAGAATCTTTGGCAAAAGCTGACTCTATTAGTGATATGAATCGGATACTGAAACCCGGGGATGTTTCCTGCAATATCGATAATTTTCAAGAAACGGCAAAACACAGTGGGCAGTTACACATATTTTTGTCTTTTTCTAAAAAAAGATGATTCAGAAGAATTAAAACTACTGATAGCATTAAAACATCGCATAGAAAAACTAACTACATGTAATCGCAAGCAAAAGCAAATTTTGTAACAGATTTTTTTACTTTAATAACCAGTAAAAAAATGTTTGTACAATTTCATTTCAGTTTTATTGCTTAAAAAAGTAATTTTAATTTCTGATTAATCATGCAAAAGAAGTTCTCGGACATATAAAAGCCAATTAATAAAACGTTAAGCATTTCTAAGCGATTTTGTCAATCTCTGAAGTTTTCCCAATAGCGGACACCTCCGAATAGCGGACAATTTCTGAGCTCCCGAGGTGTCCGTTATTTAGAGGTTTTACTGTAGTAAGTTTGATATTATTCGGTAGAAAAAAAAGTTATTAATCTGGAAGATTTTAAAGAATTGCAGCTTAAAGAGTATTAGGTTTTCCATTTAACAACGGTTAAAAAAAATTGTTTCTCTATTTGAATGATTAACAGAATTTTAAAGAATTTAGACTTTCCGAAAACACATTTGATGACCAATTACAAGAGTAACATGATGACACCAGTCACTAGAGTTAACGCAATTACACATTTTGCTGATATTTAAACTTTTCTGTCTAGTTTGCAGTAAAATTTAATGAGAAGTTTACGTCATCAGGAAAAGATTTTTATCATCAAAACCTTACGGTTTCTTCCCAGAGTTTTTCTTCTGTTCGAAATTTGTTTTTCGTATTATTAAAGCTTTTATTTTACCTCCTAGTATAGTTGACGTTGAAACGAAGGAAACATGTTAGAGCATTTTAAATCTGTTACATAATTTTTATTTTTTTGTTATAATATTCTGCCAGAAGATGAAGAAAATTCGCAAACATCGTGCTCATAGAATAAAATTGTTGGGATATGTGAATTTTACATACAACGTTTAATGTTATTTGAACAACAAAAAAATGGTTTTAGATGAAAACCCATAAGTTTTGGAATGTTTGCAACATCTTTTTTTTTTTTCAACATGTTGTAAAAAAGCTAAAATTTCAATCATTACAGATTTTGTTTTTCTCTGAACAACGTTAACATGATTTTTTTTTGTCGAATATAGTATGATTGAAAATCAATCTTTGAAACTAAAATAACGACACATCTTGCATGTTGCTATTAAAAGTCATGAGGTTTCTGCAAAGTGTTCTCGAAATCCAAATGTGTCGGAGTTTTCTAAAGACAGAATCTTTATACCTTCAGTTTTACGTGTTCTCATTATGCCGCATCTACACCCAGAAACTTTATATATTCAGTCTTCTGTGTTCCCATTATGCCATATTTTTGAAAAGAATGTAATGAGAATATGCTTGTTTATCTTTTTATTTAAAAAATATAATTTCATTCTTTCTCTCTCGTTTTAAAAATATTAATCTTTTTGCATTGTGTTATACCTCTTTCAGTTATTCAATACCTACCAACACTCACTCATTTTGCAACAAACTAATATTAATATTTACAACCAGTGGACCCGTGAAAAATTTCGCATTGCAGTCTAATTGTTTTAGCAATATTCTCTTAATTAAGGACTAAAAATATACGCAAACAACATTAATCAAGCCAGAATATCATTTAATTTATTGCATTAAATTTACAGTAAAAACTGATTGAAGATAGCAAAGGCAAATATATATATATATATAAATATATTTTAACTGAATTAGAGGATAACATCATCTGTTTCGAAAGAAAAAAAAATGGAATAAAGAAAAATAAATTGAATAAATTGCGCATTTGAATTTGAATTTTGCTTTTGAATCATAAATATAAAATAAACCCGTGCAGCAACAATGTCCCACTTTATCTTTATTGTACTATTTATTATTTTTTTATAATCAATGTTGAGCACGATATAATGCGGTGTTTTATTTTTGTGGCAACACTGATTTGAGAAAAATCTTACATTTCTTGTATAAAAAACAGTATTGATTTAATTTTTAATTAACTGTAATTTTTAATTAAAAAAAAACATATTTTAACGAAATATGAGTGTACTATGTCAGAAGCATTTTAAAAATCTTTTCATATTTCTCATATATTTCTCATTTCTCGTTCTGCGTTTTCTGTTTGCTTAGGAAAAGGGACGTTGATAACATAAATAATATATATGATAATTATATACATTACATATAGATGTAACAACGCTTTTTATACACTACTGGCCATTAAAAATGCTACAGCATGAAGGAATGCAAATAACAGAATCATATTTATTGGAGAAATACATTATAATGGGAAGGCCAAGTTATTACATTTTCAGAAAATTTGGAGGTATGGATCCCGTGAAAACACTACCCAAAGCAGCCACCTCTTGCCGCAATAACAGCATTTATCTGCCTAGCCATGGAGTCGAACAGAGATTGGATGTCATGTACGGGTACATCTGTCCATGCAGTTTCAACACTATGCCACAGATCATCAACCGTAGTGACGCGCGAGTGGTGGCGCGTCAGTCGCTCAGAAGCCATTGACAGGACATTTTCAATAGGTGAAAAATCATGAGAACGTGCCAGCCAGGGCAACAGTTGGACATGTTCTGTATCAAGGAAGGTCAGGATAGTACGAGCAACATTCGGTCGTGCATTGTCTTGCTAAAACGTAGAGTTGCGGAAACATCGAAGATAAGGCAGAACCACGGGCCGTAACACATCAGAAATGTAGCGTCTGCTGTTGAAATTGCCGGCAATGGGAAAAAAAGGTTACCGAGACGTGTATCCAATGGCACTTCATACCGTCACTCCAAGTGGTATGACAGTATGCCGATTCGAATGCAAGCTGGCAATGTGCGTTTTCCACGATGCTGCCAAACATGGATGATAGCATCATGATGCTGCATAAAGAATCTGGATTCATCAAAGACGCCGTGAGACGCCATTCCTGCTTCATATACAGCATCATGATGCCAGCATCCATATTTGGCGGTAACGTGGAAAACGCAAATTGCCAGCTTGCATTCGAATCGGCATACTGTCATATCACTTGGAGTGACGATATGAAGTGCCATTGGATACATGTCTCGGTAACCTTTTGTTCGCATTGCCGGCAATTTCAACAGCAGCCATTACATTTCTGATGTGTTACGGCCCGTGGTTCTGCCTTATATTCGATGCCTCCGCAACTCTACGATTTAGCAGAACAATGCACGACCGCATGTTGCTCGTACTATCCTGACCTTCCTTGATACAGAACATGTTCGACTGTTGCTTTGGCCGGCCCGTTCTCCTGATTTCTCACCAATTGAAAATGTCCTGTCAATGGCTTCTGAGCGACTGGCCCGCCACCACTCGTCCGTCACTACGGTTGATGAACTGTGGCATAGTGTTGAAGCTGCATGGACTGATGTACCCGTACATGACATCCAATCTCTGTTCGACTCCATGGCTAGGCAGATAAATGCTGTTATTGCGGTCAGGGTAGTGTTTATAATCTGGGTAGTGTTTTCTCAGGATCTATAACTCCAAATTTTCTGAAAATGTAATCACTTGTCCTTCCCATTATAATGTATTTGTCCAATAAATATCATTCTGTTATTTGCATTCCTTCATGGTGTAGCATTTATAATGGCCAGTAGTGTATATTACAGAATTTCTTTCCAATTGTTTAAATTTTTAGTGCGTTTGAATTCGAAAAAAATGGCACCTACATTACAGAGTAATCAAAAACACATATTTCAACAGAAATATATGATAAAAATTATAAAATTTTGATTTATTTAATTACGATTAGAGATTTCCTCATCTTTTACTGCACACAGTTCTTCTTCTTTTTTTTTTTTTTTGCTGTACTGCTTAAAAAAGAAATTTAGATTGGTGCCATGAAAAATTTCGACATCATTCTAATGATACTTTTAAGCATGAAATTAAAAGAATCAAAGTAGATAATTAGTAAGTAGTATTTAAAAAAGGTATTTTATGATTTGAAATGCTATTGGGGGTTAAGATCAATCTTTGATCATTTAAGACAAATGCCTTTTGTTTTGCTTAAATTATTCTCTTTAGAATTGAAATGCATTATATTTTAGATAAATAATGGTAAACGTCTCTTTTGATTCTGAGTTTCTTATCCTACGCTACGAACTCCATTAATTGAGCATTTATTTGAGAATAGTACATAATTCAATATTGTGAAAGATCTTTTTTAAAATAAAATAAAATGATCAATGATTATTAAATTCCGTCTTGTGTCTAATGATTATTGATTGCAAAATCTTGACGCAACTAGACCAGAGGTAAAAAGTTTTGTCAATTATTGCTGCTTAACATTTTATAATTGTTTACCTCCTAACTGCTTTCCTTTTAACTCTCCATAAACATATCTTCAGAAAATCATTATTAATTCTTTACGGACATGATCATTTAAAACAAATGGCTTTTGTTTTGCTTAAATTATTCTCTTTAGAATTTAAATACATTATATTTTAGATAAATAATGGTAAACGTCTCTTTTGATTCTTTGTTTCTTATCCTACGCTACGAACTCCATTAATTGAGCATTTAATTCAGAATAGTACATAATTCAATATTGTGGAAGATCTTTTTTTAAAAATAAAATAAAATGATCAATGATTATTAAATTCAGTCTTGTATCTAATGATTACTGATTGCAAAATATTGACGCAAATAGACCAGAGGTAAAAAGTTTTGTCAATTATTGCTGCTTAACATTTTATAATTGTTTACCTACTAACTGCTTTCCTTTTAATTCTCTCCATAAACATATCTTCAGCAAATCCTTATTAATTCATTACGGACCTTTAAAATTAGATAATATGTATATCTTTAAACACATTGTAAATATTTTTTTTAATTTACTGATTTTTTAAAATTATTAAAATTACTTATTTTATACATGATGCTAGAATAAACATTGCAATATTACTCTCTCCACCCTTTAAGGTTGTTGGTTAGTGAGATCCCAAATTCCTCACACTAAAGGTAAATCTATAGGCATTTAATGCCATTAATATTTTAAAAATATTTCCTGAGGAAATTGATATATTTAACTTATTTTTTTCTGTGTACTGTTCTTAAAGGATGTCTATTTTTTAGTTGTCAAAATATTGCTAATGTGTATACGTAATTTTTAATTTTATGTGTTAGTCTTCATGAGCTGTAAGTAAAATTTCAGTACTTCAAATATAATTAAGTATATTATTTAGAAATATTTCGACATCTAACAAAAAAGAGATATCCTTTAAGAACAACACACAGATAAAAGGAGTTAAAAATATTAATTTTCTGAAGAGATATTTTAAGTATACGAATGGTTTACACGGCCGTACCCTTAACTGGAGCGAAGGGGATTGGAGATCTCATCTGCCAATATCCTTAAGAGATACCCCAAAAGGAAAGTATCATTTCCTCAGTTTTAACCTCGCGATTTTGAGAAAATTTAAAAAGGTCATTTTACGACCCTTATTTCAAAGATTGCATTCATATTCAGAAAGCAGACCAATGATATCCCTCAGATCTCTCTACCATGATCTGGGGATACAATAGTATGGGGTACCACCTTCTTTTTCGTAGTTTTTAGGGACTATACAATTGTCTGTAAACAGGTTTTGAATTGCACTTATTACATTGTTACCAGCGGGGAAGACCGAGCTATGCTCGGTTAAAATTAGCTTTGTGTTCAACTCGATATAACAATAAATTCTCTATACAACATACAACAATCAGCTCTATGTACCCTGATTGTTTGAATTCTGATTTCGAGAACTTTCTATGGCCGCTAATTGGTTGAATCATGTATATCGTCTCCTATTGGGAAAGTCTAGAAAATTCTTTGAGATTCTAAAAGCCAATATTTTCGCCAAATGTCGCCAAATTTGGTAAAAAGTCACAAACTTTGCGACATTCTTTCATTTGGCGTCAAGCACGTGTTTTGGAATTGGTAATCTTAAAAGTCACATTTATCGCGAATGTCGCCAACATTTCGTCAATTTCAGCGATAATTTTCGAAATGTTGCCAACTTTGCAACTTCGTTTACTTCCAACTGTTCAACAACTTAATACCTGTTTCACTCTTCGTTCACACTGAAATGCTTTGACTCATATTAACCCCAAAATGACCCACTAATCAAATTTTTTCTAACATGTGACCTAGCCAATTGTCTTCACAATACAAAACGGTAGGATAGAAAATTTAGTTTAAATCGTTAGAGATCTTTAGAGAAGTTAAATCTTTTAGATAAAATTAGCTTGATCCGTAGTGACTCAAAAACGACCCACTGATTGAATTTTTTCGAACATGTCGCCTAGCCCAATTTTCTTCTCGTGCCCGAAAACGGTAAAATACATAATTTAGTCAAAATCGTTTAAGCCTTTTTTTAGATAAAATTAGCTTGCCCTTGACTCGTAGTGACCCAAACTGTTCCCCTGATTGCATTTTATCGAACGTGTGGTCTAGCCCAATGACAGTCTCGTGCCCGAAAACGGTTGAATACAAAATTTTGTCAAAATCTTTAAAGCCATTTTTTAGACAAAATTGGCATATATGCACACACACAGACACAGAAGATTTTCACATATTATAATATAAGATGAAACTGCGCCAAATGAATTCGATTTTTTATCACGAATTATCACGAATATATAAGTAGTAAAGTTCAGATTAATAAATGGGCGACAAAAGAAATTAGATGTATCGCCCATCTTATACCAAAAATGTGAATGTACAAATTTTCAATATTTGAATTTATTTACTGGTTGGATGTATTTTTGAATATTTTTTTTTTATAAACACGTATGCGTATCACCTCTTGAAGAAATATTACAAAACATTTTAGAGAAATAAAATATCAGTTACAAATTGATACATTTGATTATATTAAAACATTGGTTGAGGAGTTAACTTACAGTGTTTAAAAATAATAATAATTACCATCAAACAATATGGAAATCTCACATTCTTAAGAAAATGATTACACACATACAAAGAAAAATAATTGTATCAATATAAATTCTTACTAATTTGATTAATTGGGAATTATTCACATCATAATTTGTCATTATTTACGGACGGAAAAAAAATTATCGAGTAAAATATACCAAATTTTGCTGTTAAATTTATAGCTCGACACTCAGTTCTAAATAATCGGAGTTCTTGGAGAAGACAGAATAAAAACGTACGCTTTTAGAATAAAGCATATGGTATTTTTATTCATTCTTTCAGAACCTATAAAGGTCTTACTTACACACTCGTTGCAACATAAATAATGCCCATACAGTTCTAAGCTGCTGCCACAAATAATTTTTGTAAATGTGGCATTTTTCTTGACTCATACTTAGATTTCTGCATTATTTATGTGAAACGTATCTCTTTATAAATGTATTTTCAGCCTAGAAATATATAAATTCTTTTGATACATAAAATGCTATATATAGGGAGATATACTTTTTTTTCGAATATTATTCTGCAGCAAAATTTAAAAGAAAATATGTAGACGCTTATGTAAAAAAATAAGTACAATTTTGTTACTGTAAATAAACTGCTTTATAAAAATTTAACTAATAAAATCTGTTTGGATACGAAAACATAAAAAATCTTGCAAAATAATTGGAAGAAAAACAGTTATAAAACGATTTCTAGTACATTTTGCAGTTTATAAAAGTGGAAATGCTCATTTTTTAAAACTTGACATTTCTTTTTATATAAAAATACATTTAAATAAATAAATTAAACTAAACTAATTAACCATGCAAAGAAATGTAACCTCGAAAGAAAGTAAACCTCAAAAATTTATTCCGCATTTCAATAATTTGTAAATATGCGAAAGTCGAATCGGATAACAAATAAATTTTATTTGAAAAAAAAAAAAAAAAACACGTGGGTAGGAATTTGGATTTTAATCACTAGATCACAGCGCTTGGATCACGGACACTGAGGGATTCATGTTGGTCAATCTCTCGACCCTGGGTACCACGTGTGTGGTATCGTTGCACAGAAAAAATTAAAACCCAATTTGGGTTGAAAGATTCTTAGGTATGAGCCCAAATTGGGAAATTGTTATTTAACAGTGCCGAAAATAGATACACAGTGGTAACCAAAACAGGTATGGCCCAGTTTGTGCTCATATGTAAGAAACTTTCAACACAAATTGGGTTTTTATTTTTTTTCTGTGTGGACTCGACCTTTTCCACAAACGCGACAGAATTGTTGTTTGACTGTTGGGAAGAACTTCCGCGGTAATACACTATTCTTTTTATTTAAATTGAGGCAGGCGTCTCCTGCCAGAGCAACTAAGTAGTTCTCGTTTGGGCTTTCTTGTTGACTTTTTGCATTTTGTTCTCAGCATGGTGACAAATATTAATATGTTGGTACTTCTGCTTAGACCAATTAAGATGAATCAATTACTTGAAGAAATATATTTTTTCGAGCTTCAGGATGGTGTAATTCTGATTCCAGAATTCACACAAAATACTAGAGTTATTCACGATTTTAGTCTGATAGCCTCATACAGAATAGCGATTGTTTTCACTAACTTCAATTAGTCACAACAGAAAGTATTATTATAGATCAACATGTTTTTTTTTCGCCATGGGTTGTGAAACTTCATGCTTTCGAACGGCACATGTGTCATTTTCAAGGATTGGGAATTCAGTGAATTACGAGTGTCGCCGTGGAGCCTGTTTTCTCCAAAAACACTTTTGAGCGCATATGGCCTAGTGACTTATCAGAAATTATGTTTAAAAAAACATAAAATAAAAAAACACTCTTAATTATTGTATAATTATAAATTGTTCCTATGTAATAAACTTAAAAAAATGCACACCATCATCTATCGTCAACTGTTCATTAAAAAAAAAAATCGCAGTAATATATATCCATTTTGCCGTTGAATTTACAGCACTTCAGGCACTTGTAAATACAGGGTGGTTATAATATAAGTATCTCTATTTGGAGCTGTCTGTTGCTTGAAGGAATGACCGGAATGAAACCAAAATCAGTACACTTACTATTCGAGAAGGGGGAAGAAGAATGGTACAATAAAAAAAAAGTAATTGCAATAATCGCCGACAGATGGCGCTGTTGAGTGTGACATGTAATGTGTAATATTGTGTACCGTGGAGGTGTCGCAAACCTCAATGACTTTACCGCATATCACCACATGTGCGAAACATCACTCCTGATACGTTACATTCCGCAATTGAGCAAATCGTGACACCGCCTGAATTGTGTCCTTCGGCACACTGGCCATGTGGAACCTGAATATGATCGGCACTGCGATGCAAAAGCGTAATCACATTCACTGTGACATTTTCCAATAAATTTGGTATGCCATCCGGTTTTACGCCTTAATTCTTTGTTCTTGTATTACACATTACATTTCACACTCAATAGCGCTATCTGTCGGTGATTATTGCAATTATTTTTTTCATTGTTCCATGCTTCTTCCCCCTTGTCTAATAGTAAGTGTACCGATTTTGGTTTCATTCGGGTTGTTCATTCACGCTACAGACAGCTCCAAATAGAGATACTTATATTATAACCACCCGGTATATCAAGTGTTCTTGCAGCGGACACAATAGAAACGTAGCCATTTCAGAATAAACCATAATGTGTTTTTATTTTTATTTTAGCATATTTCTTTACTTTTACTTTGACTTCTGCATTATATTTATAAAATATATCTTACTGTAAAAATATTTTAAGCTTAGAAACATATAAATTATTTTAATGCATAAAATGCTATGAATATGGAGAAAGAGACTTTTCTTCTCAAATGTTCTCCAAAGCAAAATTTAAAAGAAAATGTGTGGGCTCTTATAAAAAAATATAAGTAAAGAAAAATGAACTGAATTCATATGAAATACTCACATAAGAAAATTTAAGAAATAATTCTTGAAAAAATATTTTGAACACTAAACGTTATATAATGAATTCTTGATACAAGCTTGTTTTAATCTTTTGAAATTCGATATTTGTACTATACTGAACTTTCAATAAGAAATTTCAAAAATATTTTAAATATACTATTTACATCTGAACCTATCTAAATATTGATTTCCGAGCAAATAAAAAGGATGATGACAGAAAAGTGACGCAGATCCTTAAAAAAACAGTGTAATAATTTAAAAGATTTTGCGGTCAAAAATTATTAAGTTATCTGAAAAATCCATGTTTGTATTTTAAGATTTGACTTTTTCTGTAGGTTAATAAAAAAAAATTATTAAAATTAAAGTAAACTTCCTTAAATATGACATTAAATATTTTTTGTCCTCATAAGGGGTTACAACAGTTTGATAGGTTTAAAATTCCAAATTTTATTTTTCTCGCTTAACACTCGAAATACTCAAAATACAACTCTTTATATAGTCGAATATCGGATTTTGTTAGTTAGAAATTGATATCGAGAGTGAAAGGGTAATTTTGGAACTATATATGTAGAGCATGCGACTGATAGAAAAGCAGTAATGAAAACTGGAAGCGTGTTCTTTCGCGAAAAGCACTTTAAAAAAAACAGGGACAATTTAGATCCACCCATTTTTAAACAAACATTTTCATGTTTTTGAAAATTAATCGTCACATATTTTTTATTGAAATACGTAGGATTTTTTCGGAATACTGATACTTTGATGATTGGTGTAAATTTTAGTAGTTAAAGTTTTGATTGAAAAGATAAATTTTATTTTTAGATGATTTCTATTAACTGATAATTCATATATTTTTTTAATAACAGTTACGTATTTCGTTAGTTTATGGAGTAACAAAATTATTTTTTGTCCCATTGTTTAAAGTTATGTCTATGATTAGTTAAGTACTACATCGAGTTTTTATCGTTAACCTCTTTGCAGTAAACGCTCCCACCCACCAAATGTCACCAAATGACCACCCACCAAATGACCCACCAAACTTTTTAACCTTTTTTTAAATACATAAACAAAAATAAAATACATTTATTAAAGTAAAAAATAGAGTTTCTTTACTTTAATAAATGTATAATAATTTATTGTAAATAATTTTTTATAAACAATTAGTATTTCTTTTTTAAAAATCCCACGTCTTAAATTTTTATAAGCATCAAAGTGGCGTTGCCCCTTTAGAAAATGCGTGGGCACTTATAAGAAGAAATAAATAAATTTCTAGTACTGAAAATAAATTGCTTTATAGAAACTAAATTCATAAGAAATTCTTGCATATAAAGTTTATAAAAAATCTTCCAGTATCACTTGAACAACAATTATTATGTAATGTTTTGCCGATGAACGCATACCTTTTAGCTTTCGAAATTTAATATGAATTTATAATGAGTTTTTTTTATGATTGTGGGAAATAGTAATATTAGTATTTAAATTTTTTACTTTTTCTGCAAACTAATATTAAAATTTTTCGAAACTAAATTAAATTTCAATAAAATATTTCATTAAAATTGTTTCGCCCTTCTTTCCATAAATTTAAATGTTTTTATATATCTGAAAATAAAAGATAATAATAAAAAAGGATGGGGAACAAAAATCTTGAATTAAAATAATAAAATCTTGAAATAAAATAGTTAAACTAGTTATTAAATAGTAATGAAAAGATCCAAAATTGTAAGTAAAATTTATGTAAATTTTTACTTTGCGTCATAGTATCCAAACTAAATGAAATGTATGTAAATGGATGATATGACGAACAGGAAACATTTACATAAATTTTACTTACGATTTTGGATAGCGTGACGCAAAAGATAAATCTTTTTATTGAAATGAAATAAATGCATTTCAAGGAATAATACCGGCTCAGTGAAAGTGTGATATATTTAAGAGTATATTGGGAAATTAAAATTAACTTTAGAAGACTAGAAGAATAAAAATAACTTTTAAATTGAATTTTAAATTAAACCTTTTAAAATCCATCAAGGTGTCACTCCAATTTTGATAGCATTTCTTTTAAAACCCATATTTTAAATTTATAAGAGATGCGAATGAAAAAGTATCAGTGATAAATTTTATATATTTTTCATGTTGAAAGTAATAGTTTCACCTGTGATATAGATAGAACAAAAAATAAAATTATGAAATATAATGATATATATACATTTTAATTAATATCATAGCGGTACCTAAAATTTGATATCATTACTTATATGACACATATTTAAACTTTTTAGAGCTATAAGGTAAAGTGCTGCTTCACAACCTTTAACCCGTTAAGTGTTTTTGTACTGATAACTACTACGAAGCAAGCAGAAAAAAATGGCACCACAAAAAGACTTTGCATGCTATTAATTATAAACTGATCAAGTACAAGAGTGTGATCAACGACTAAAGCTATCACTCTATAACAGCGGTTCCCAACCTTTTTTCTTTCATGTACCCATTGCTTATGCTTTTCATTTAGAGTTACCCCCTTTTTTATAAACACGCCTGTACTCACTCACATGTCGCAAACATGCTTGTTATTATTATTATTATTATTATTAATCTTCTTATCAGAGCTAAACAATAAATCGAGTGAAATTACATTGATATTTTTAAGATTTTTTTGTTTTGTTTTTAATCTTACATTTTAAAATCAATTTTAATTTTTGTAATATTAGCTTAACATTAATATAGCATTAAAAGGATTTTCAAATAACTTACGATAAAAGCTTATAACAATTTTGCATCCTGATATACAAGTAGTCAAACATGGCTTTTAATACTCAGAATGGAAATCCTTGAGCATATTTCATGTAGCTGAGTTTTTCAAAATCAGGTTCAAACGAAGACAGGTATAATTTTAAGTCAGGAGCAGCGTCAAGCTCATTGCGATATTTGTTCTTAAAGTATGCATAAGACGAACACGAAAATGCTCTTTCGACAACTCCTGTATTTGTGAAAGGCAACAATTATCTTAATGCTTTATCACTGAGTTCTAGAATATCTTCAATTTTTGTGAAGATAGAGAAAGACATAAGTAGTCATGCAATATGATTAAAAGTCGGCGAAACCAGTGACATTAAATTATCAATGAATTACTAGTTCTAGTGAGCATTTTCCCGCATTTTGAGAATAACACTATCCTTGTAATTTAAAAATAACCAGTTTGTTTATGTATTTTCAGTTGAACCGTTTTTGTGATTTCCTCCATTACTTATATTATTTTTACGTACCCTCAACAGGCCTACCATGTACCCCATATTGGGAACCGCTGCTTCATAATATTGTACAAATATTTTCGAAAAGTGCGCATTTTGTATCTATTATTGTAAAGCGATTAAAATCAATTAGATATCAGAAAAATATTTAATGTTTACTGAATCTGAAAAATTATTTTGCTAATATTAAAATGATACTAATTCTTAATACGTTCCGAATAGTTGATGCCGGTTAAAGGGTTACCGAGTTGAAAACAACTTGACCCCCAGCCTATTGTGAGTAGAGTGTCTTGTTTTAAATTGAGCCGTTGGGAAAAGTTAAGATGTAGTATTAACTACAAGATAACGGAACAATTACAATAAAAAGAATAGATTTAAAATTAAGAAAATAGATTATAATAAATTTGAAATAATAAAGTTAAGCGAAGGAGATTAAGGATAGAGTCTAAATATTGGAAAGAAGGTGAAATTGTATAGTTGCTACAAGTAAGGAAGTTGAAAAAGTAAAAAATGGGGTTTGGAACATGTTCGTAAAACAGCACATAAATGCCAGGTGGTGAAAAGGCGGGCAAAGCATACACGAAAAATGCACTCAAAAGAGCCATATATATATTTTTTGGTACAGCTTAGATGTTAAGATTTAATTAAGAATTTAGGCATATATAATGTATAAAAAATTACTAAATAAAAAATAAAAAGAAAGAAATTTACAGTTAGGGTGAGCACCAATTCTCACCGTCTATAAATATCGCGTTCCAAATGGTTAATATTTTTTATAATATATATTCCACTATTTATAAACTGGTGTGGATGTTTTTTAAATAAATTACCTAATGCACATCTAATTCCAATTTTAGTATGCTAATAGTAATGTAAATTAAGTCTTGCAATATAAACTTATTTTTTTATTCATTCATTAATATTTTCGTGTTAAGTAGATGCGGAAAATTATATGCAATCTCATTAAGTTTGCTTGAAGTACAAAAACTATATATAAAGAACTTGAAAGGCTGGAAAGGGTGGTATAAAACAATATTATTAAATGAAAAAAAAAAAGTCCTCTAAAACAATTAACGAAAAATATTATTTTTGTTTGCATTATTCACTAAAGCATTTTGCATCATTAAATAAGTAAATTATGAAGTGTATATAATTGAAGATCATTAGATTACAAGCATCTTATTTACCATTTTTTATCAAAAAAGTAAATAGTTAAAAAAAGTTATTTTTTTCCGAACACAAATATGTAAATTCTACTTACATAATGTGCCTTTCAAGAGCATAAATTAGATAAATTTTCATAAATTATCTATTAAAGAATGTAACGAGATTTATTACGACAAAATTTAATTTTTATTCTTTTGTTTCCTGTTTATAAAACAATCAGTACTTTTTTAATCATCTTAATTAACTATTCAGTAGATTTCGAAATAATTAGTGTTATAGTTTATTATTAAGTTTAGAAGCAATTTAATTAAATATTGCATATTTTAAAAAATGTATTAACATCAATTTCCTGTTTACCACCAAAATATGGAACATGTTTTTTTTAAAACGATCGTACATATATGTAAGCTACATAAAACTGAATCTATTAGATACTGCGTTCTTAAACTGTTTTAAACAGATGAAACAGCAGATAGTACTCATCAAGACGAAAAAAAAAATTATAAGCCACGGTTGCATTCCACCTTTTCAGCCTAACATTCCAAGTGTCCCAATCCAAGCTGAATCTGTGTATTACGTCCTAATTTAAATAATGCTGAAGACACTATTTCGATACTAGTTACAATGTTTCTTCTATACAGTAAAATATAACGACATCAGGGCAACCATTAAGTCTAAACGCCACTGCGTTAGACGCTGCATGTTTGCATATGTAACTGATAGTACATATAATGCCACTGACCAAAGTAAAGAACACGTTCAGGGCTACACAGGATTTTGAGCCAGATAAAGTTGACTCAATATTGTTAAATTTACGTTATAAAATCTAAGTGGGGTCAAAAGGCATTTACTCCTAGTATTTGTTAAGAATTTTGTTGATTATTGGCTGAGATTTTAATGACTATTCAGAATTTTTTTATGTATTTAAAATTATCTCATCATATAACTATGTCTTTTATATGTAATCATTTTGCGTTTTCATAAGCAATTTTCTATTTATTCTACAGCAAAAGAAACTATACAAAATATAGAAAGAATAAATCTGTTTTTCATTACCTTATTATTTTTTTTAAATCGTTTAGCATGGAAATTTTTATTTGTTTAGAAAGTTTAAATATAAGCTATTTTACGATACCTCAATGTATTTATTTGCCTGTTGCCTAGCATATTTTATGACTAATATTTCAGAGATATGTAAAAAATGAATAAATTTACTTTGTCATAAATTTGGAATTAAAGTATACATGAAAACATGTATGATTACCCAATCTTGTAATTACGTTCAAACCAAATATTTGATAGAATTATACAATTTTTAGTTTGAATGTATTTGTCAATAATTTCTTTAAAACATTACATCAGAAGTTACATAGATATCAGTTTACTTAGTTTCCTCAGTATAACTATAGAAGCAAGAAATAATATTATTGACGTAATTGAAGATTCCATATGTTCAATAGTAATTTTTCCATTGAATTCTATTGGGTTGTCCGAAAAGTTCTTGCCGGATGGGTATATCCATTCGTACCGGAAAGTTTTGCCTGTTAAGTTTGAGATATTTGATATAGGATTTAATGTCTAATAAGTAAATAATAGAATTTTGCGGTACGATTTCATTTTCCCAACCCGCTCGAACTTTCCGGACAACCGAATACATCACATACAACATACAACAACTTACATAGCTATATGAATTCTCTTTTCATAAAATTATATTTATTTGCTTTGCACTTCCGTCCAAAATTTATATGAATGTAAGTATATTTCTACTTTAAATATTTTCTGCAATTTTTATAGAAAACTATCATATAGAAAATCTTAGAAATGTAAAAACGTTTTTTTTTTTTTTATTACAATTCAAGAGACAAAACTATTAATTGTGCGATTAATTAAACATTATAAATAGTTACTCAATCATCACATTGTAGTTTTTAATAAAAAAGTAGTTTCATATTTAATTGACATTTATGGGAACATACATATACACTTATGTCCACAAGGACTTTGTAATGCAAAAGCAACCGATAAGCAGGACATGATTGACACTTGCAAAAGATACCGCAGAAAACCTAATTGAAAAAATACATAACATTAATGCAATCAGACTTGTAGTTTGTTACGGATACTTAAGTTTTAAAAATACAGAGCTACACATAGACAGGGAATAAAGTTGGAGGCAACTAGGAACCCCAAGAAGTGCCCAAACTGTTCAAATCTTTAACTAATAATTACTCAGTTGGAAATAATTGCTCCAACCCCACTAAAAATAATCTGAAGATTATCTTAAGAAAGTGCCACTTTCTTCAGAAATTCTGCAGATTTAACTTTACCTTTAAAAAATCTGCAGAATTTTTTAAGACATTTCGCAGATATTTTGAAGATTTGAAAAAATGGGCCAAATACCTACAAATTTTCTACAGATATTTTTTTAAGATAATCTTCAGATTTTTTTTAGTGGGGAAGCACACTAAGCTGGTGGTTGAGCACAAGCGCAATATCCTGACTACAAGGAAGCAAGCATGGGAAATGTTCTGTCGCAGCGACATTAACTCTTTTGTATCTTCTCCAGCAAGTACTTTACTACAGATGAAATTAAGCTTGAACAATTTCTAAATACACCATCAAGATAAAACAACTTAGGATACTAAACAAAAGAACTCTTCGGTCCTTTGGCATATCTCACAACAGATAATACAAATGTACTATTTAATGTTTGCCAGGCAAAACATTCACTAAAGCGGATGTTAAGATACCATTACACATTTGATGATAAAAAAGCACCTGGTTCTTATTCCATAGATTCAGAATACTTAAACTAGGACACGCAATACTCCCATACATCTTTACATGCTGGGCAAACCTTTGCCTAAAGTAGAATTACTTCCCGCTAGTATTGAGACTAGGTAAAGTAGTATATTTCCTGAAGCATTGGAAGTCACCCTCTGAACGAAAATAATGCACCCGATCTCGGTGCTAGGTAAATTGCCAGAGAGGTTGGTAGTTTTTCCGTACTCTAATTATCTCGAATCTAATAATATTCCATATCAAAGGCAATTCTGGTTCAGAGAGGGCAGATCATGTGAGAAAGCTTTGCATGTCATCGTGACTTCCGGCGCTGATAGCATAGCACATATAAACTACACTTCACTAGTCTCACTCGACATTCATGTCACTTTCGACAACTTAGAATGGTTCGACATTCTCATACAACTGCATACACTAAACTGTCCCGGGAGCATAGTTGGGTTCATCAGCCCGTACCTGTCTCAAAGGAGCGTCCTCATTAAATGGCGCCCTAGCACTTCATCCCATTGTCTACAGAAGGGGTGTCCCTAGGGCTTTTGCCTTGGGAAAATCCTCTGGTTTTTGGTAGCAAATGGTCTGCTAAAGGAAATTAACTGGCATATAACCTTTTTGCTTTTGCTGGTGACGTCAACTTTATTGTCTCAGGTTGCATTCGTCGTCATCTGGAAGAAGGATTCTTTTGCAGCCCTACAAACCTTCTGTCATCTTATGGATACACTACACTTCCAAGTATCACCGAGGAAGCCCCAGGATATGATCCTCAATAAGCCACGCCATCTAGATCCGACAGACCACTAGTAATGAGAATTAATGGCGTTAGCATACATTACGTACAACAAATTTAAATTCTACGCATAATAATAGACTAAAACATTAACTGTATCCCACACATAAATTATATAAGATTAAAATTCATCTCTTATGATCATAATTCACTTAAATTAACATCCAAATTCAGGAGAGAAAGGTATCTAACATTATCAGGGTTGGGTTTATTTATGACGACCAATTATCAACACGAGGGATATAGGCCCTAGGGGGAGTGCCTTCCGTGGGGGTATTTCTAAGGGATCCTAACCCGTATTTACGGCAAGGTTCGAAGAAAACCACGGAAAACTCCGAACGGTTAGGTCGACGAGCGCGACAAGGGTTTGAACCCAGTACCTCCCGTCTACCAGCTTTGTGAGCAGAACCCTCAGCCACTGGTGGGGCTCTAACATTATCAGAACGCATTATAACTTACGAAGCATGCATCTGGGGGGGTAAACTTCCAAAATAGGCACACACAAAATTTACTTCAATTCAGAGAATTTTCTTGCTATAGCTTTCACGTGGGTACCAAACAATATCCACTCATGCACTAACAACACTCAGTGGCATCCCACCCATAGAAATAACTTTAAAGTACGAATTCCACAAAATATCTATTATTTGCATTATTCGTATTGTGTTAAAATATTAAAAGTTAAAGTTTTTTTCCTTTATTGATTCTGCACTTAATCTCGTTGCACCTAAAATTGTAATTTTGCATCATATACGACATAACATGACGACGTAACATGGTTTACATAACGAATATATTTCGGGCTTCACAAAAAAGTATTCATACTGTAAACAAATGCAGCTTACATGCATTATATGTATTAAAAATCTACGGAAATTATTATTTTTTCATTTGATAATATCAATAATTGCATTTATCTGCTTCAGTGCTTTTACATTATTAAGAAAGATTTGATAAGAAAGTTCGTTTATTCAATAAATATTGATGTAAATATAAGCTTTTTGTTGAGGTTTTCAGTAATTGTATCTTCTGCCACAACTTTCAAAATATTTCAAGCATTATGTATATTTCATTTAATTATCTTTAATTTTTGCTTTCTTTCGTTTTTTAAAGATGTATCTTAATCTGTTATATGGGATTATGCATATTTCACTTTCTTTCAATTAATTCTTTTTACGTAAATGTGGCTTAGAGTTAGTTTAACACAATGTAATATTTTATGTCCCTGTACTTGAGTATAAAATGGAGATTTTTTGTAGGATTTGCATAATTCTGGCGCTTTTCTTATTTAGTGCAGATATAAAAGAACGAACAAGAAAAAGATATTTTTTCCCTCTGAAATAGACCCAAAACTCTCATTTGCTTTGTAGTTAGAAGAAAATTAACTTATTTCTTAAAAGGCTTAACCAAGTATGTTGTCTTTTGAAATCCCTTAAATAAATTATGATCAAAGAAGATTTTGTTTTCAGTAATGTAATATGTGATAGGATAATCTAAGAAGTTTGGTTCATTAATGAGAAAAGTCGTGCAAATTTGTGCAACTACATAAAAAAAATATTCGAGAAATTAGGTATACAGTGAACTAACTTTTTTTTTACTTCTTAACATTTATAAACAATAAAATAAGTTAAGACAGCAATCTCATGGAAGAAAAAGTTTTTTTTTCATTAAAAAAGGCGTTTTCAAACATTTCTTTGTAGAGATACTTACAGGCCCTATCAACTGTTTAACCCCTTCAGCACACTGCGTACGTCGCAATTTCATCGTACACCCCTACTAGACGTACTACCCGTACGTCATGTATGATATTGAAGTGTGTGATGTTGTTTTATTTTGAGGTCAACAGTTATTATTATTATTTTTAAAAGGGCACACTTTTGAAAATTACACACTTAGTATACAATAATCTGGTGCTGAAGTGGGTCTACAGTAAGAATTAAATAATTATTTGAATCATAAATTAGATCATTATGGCTATGTATACCATCCAACTGCAACTTATACAATTTTCAATGTAACACAAAGTTTTCTACATTAGTTTGCAAGCATTATTAAAACCAAGACTCCCTTATCATAGATCAGACTTCACAATCCGGAGAAAGTCTATGGGAGAAAATGTCCGCGGTAATTGCCAACTTATTAATTGACTTTCTCCGGAAAGTATCGCCGCCTGGTGGTTACTACCGCACAGTTGCCATGTTTCGGGCTTTTTGAACACCAGTATATTTTTAGAGAAAATGTTGTTCTTTTAAATCATAGAATTCTCCGATCAAACAAAACAAAATTGTCTCTATTAAAAAACTGGTATCCAAAAATATAATAGAAAAATCTATAGAAAAATCTAGCTGGTCTTCTACCGCATAGCTGCCAACTCTTACGCTTTTTTCTTAACACTAAAATTTAATAGAATTTTGTTCGTCATGTAATCACACGATCTTGTCAATTTAATAAGATAAAATTTACTATAAAATTTTTGTGGTAGGAAAACTACTAGTTCATAAGCAAATGCATAGAACAAATGGAGTTGTGAAAAAATTTCGTGTGATTTCGTGTCGTAAATACTATTACTGACGATTGATGGCGCTAGTAGCAGGACAAGTATAGCGGTCAAAGGCAACTTGCTGATTGAGACGTCTAATACTATGATAAGGAGGTCTTGATTAAAACGTTGACGGACACTCGCGGCTATAGCCGTCAAAGCGAAGTTCGCAATGTGGCATGATGGCTATAGCCGCCCAAAACGAAACGGTCGCTTTTAGACACTATGGCTATAGTAGCACAAATGTGCACTTACCGGCGTACAAGTAGAAGCCCAGAGTCATATTTCGGAGACAATTTTTTAGGTTGAAGTTTGTTTTCCACCTGTTATACGAGTTGCAGCTTCAGTATGCACGTGCAGGGTGGCTAGTGGTCAGGGAAAAATAAAGTAAAAAAATAATATTTACCAGTACATTCTTATAGAAAATTCAAATTAATTATTTGGATTGAATAATCAAGATAAATTTTTCTATAAGAATATACTGGTGTTAATCACTTTCTTTACTGTATTTTTCCCTGACCACTAGCCCCCCTGACGTGTGTGTGAAGGGTGTAGTGCAACCTAATTAAAGGTGCTGAATTAATCAAAATTAAGTTTATTTAAGTAGAAAGAGTAAAACTATACTTCTAATATTCTAAAAATTACAAAAACATATAGTGTCAATTAATATATATTTTTTAATTTATATAATTGGATTTTCACAATGACGTTATCTATGATAAGAAGAAGAATACTAGTAGAAAAATACTAGTAAAGAAAAAAAATTGAATTACATCAATTTTCTTATCATTTTAAATCTTAGAGTATCTATTTTATACTGGAGTATATCAGCGCATTTAGTTTGTCATTATTTTTTAAATAACTTTTCAAAACACGTCTAAAACGTTGACATAAATATAAATGAGTGCTAGAAATGAAGTATAATTCAAATAAAGATGTCCGCCGTCAGTTGAAAGTTAAAGAATTTTGAGGTCAAAGACGAATTTTGATCGGTCTGGAAAAAACAAATTTAAAATGCAAGGGTGTTTATAAATTATCTAACTATTTTCTTAAATGTGTTTTATTCAGAAATAATATATATACATTTGATTAGGTAACAAAATATAATATAAAATTACTTATTCAATTACTTTAATCAGTCAAACCTTAATTTCTAAGCATAAATGCCACTACTTCGCACTGGAAACATTTCACCGGTGTTGCTGTTGAACTTCAGCAACTGCAACAATAATTCTTTGCTTTAGTTGTAAAATGTTGCAAATTTTCTCCGGGTATACTTTGTATTTGACAAAACTGTCAAATATGGTTAACCCCTTGGGGACGAGCGACACGAATACTTGACGCATAAGATGCTCAGAATCCTCGATTATTCCCACCAGTTATATTTTTTTGTAAAGTTTTCCTTATCTAATCATAGAATTTTTGCGATTCAATTAGGTGAAAATTTCTCATTTGAAAAACCGGTATGTGGTATTACACATTAAAAATTCTACGAAAGACGCTCGTCGCGAAGGGGATAAATGTCAACGTGGTTTGGCCACTGTGAAGCCCACAGCCGCGGAGAATCAAGACCAATCCACCCTGAACTTTTTATAAAAATCTGGTGTTATCATATATCTGCATGAACAATCTTTATCTTTAACGCTACTAAGTCAATTGAATTTATTTACCAAGTTTTTTATAGCTACATTGGTACGGGCTCATTTTCTGAATTTGCCATTAAAATCGTCCAGCAAGTGTTAATAAGTTAATTTACGTCAACTAGCACAATGATATTCTTTTTTCTGTTAAACGTTTTCTACAAAATCACCTGCAAATAATTGATTTTACATTTTTTTCCATGTATTGGCTCATTGTGCTTTAACCCTTCTTTGTATGAGTTTTTCTTTTACAATTGTATTTTTTTATACATATATTAAATATTAGACACCAGAAATTTTAAGATAGATTTTTAAATTTGTTCAGCAACTTAGTTCACGGTGAAATTTACTGGATTAATATTTCTATATAACTATAGTGGTGGCGAAGAAGTTGATTTATTTATTAAAAGTTAAATAAAAAGCGATGGAAATTTACATCACTATGCAATTACGGGTTAAGGGGTTTTCAGACATTGTTTTTTCTATTTTTTTTTGTCTTTATATGTATTTTTTCTTCGGTCTTTGCCTCTCTTACTTTTGCTAGGTTCCATTCCATATCTATTTTTCGGTGTCTTTCTGTATTTATATTTGTGAATTTCTTGTATCATGGTATTTTTAAAAATAAAATCACTAAACAAAAGTATTTATATCGATAAATGGTAATTTCGAATACAAAAGCACAACATGTCAATTCAAATTTCACCTCAAATTAATTGTCTTTATTAAATGATTATCTTCCTTGTTTCGGGCTTTCAACATTGTATTCACTTTATGTAAACTAAACTGAAATTTAAAACTTTAAGTTTAAACTTTAAACTTAAAAATTATTAGTGAGCTATGCTTAAATTTAGGCGTGTCGCATTCGAA
This sequence comes from Maratus michaelseni, assembly GCA_963931845.1. NCBI lineage: Eukaryota > Metazoa > Arthropoda > Arachnida > Araneae > Salticidae > Maratus > Maratus michaelseni. The sequence goes on along the minus strand of OZ007590.1, from coordinate 347,692,283 downwards.
ATCACAGTTCAATTTTGTGTGTTCCAAGTAATTCGAAATCCTTTTAAAACAGGAGGCTTACGGTCTGTTTAACATCCATCAGTAGAACTGCTTTTGCCATATATGTAAAACAAATTAACAATTTTTATTTGAAATTCACATTTATCACAAATTTATCAAATTTGCATAGCAGAAATATTCATAAAAGCATCTATAACTAGATTAGAAAAACAAATATCGCTTTGATATTTTTATGTCTTAGTTATTTCATGTTATACATTTTGAGAAAGTTTTATAGCACTGAAAATTTGTTTACTTGACATTGTGGAGAAAATGAGATTCATCAAGATTATAGTAGTACATATTTCAAAATCCTGACAACGTTTCGAGTAATTTTTCTTCTCACATGTGAAGACGCTTTCAATTCTCACTGCAACTCATGCAATACCTTTAAAATATCATATAAACAGTTTTTCAGCTGCAATCAGACTTTAATATTTAAAATACGAATGTTTATTTTAATGAGAAAGGAACATGTTTGATTTTTCTTACAAATTTGACGTGACATATCTGTAAGTTTTATAATATTTAAAAAATCTTATATGTATATTTAAAACATTTTATATGCTTTGATGTTAGATTTGACATACTATGTAATCATTTGAGATACTATGTAAACATTTGAGATACTATTTAATAATAAACTGCTTCAGAATTACAGAAGGATCAAAACTAACTCAAATTAGTTCATCTATATACATACAAAGACGTTTGATCATATATACTATTTCTGTTCTCACCATCCCATTTACTACGCATTTACAAAACGCAGAACAAGGAATGAGGTGTCATTCGAAAGGTTTTTGAACAGGTTTCTGACATAGTACAGTCACATTTCGTTAAATTATGTTTCTTGATAAAATATTGCAGTTTACTAAAAATTAAATCAGCATTTTTTTCACAAACGAAATGAAAGGTTTAACTCAAATCAGTGTTGCCACAAAAATAAAAGACCGCATTATATCAGGATCAGAAATTATTATAAAGAAATAAATAGTACAAAAAATATAAAGTGTGATGTCTCTGCATGAATTTATTTTATATTTATGATCAAAAAGCAAAACTGAATCTGAAATGTTTAGAAAAAAAAGACATCATCGATAAATCAATGAAAGCAGAAGTATTTCACGTGTAACCTTATAAGTATGCTTTGTTATATTAGATTAAATTATATTTTATGTGTATTCAACTTATTTTTCTCTGTCCCATGTTTTTCCCGAAGCGGATGACGTGATCCTCTAATGCAGTTAATATATAATTGTTAATGTTTTTCAATCTTTGATCAGTTTTTTTCTGTAACTTTGATGGAATAAATGGGATTATATTCTGGCCTGACTAATGTTGTTTGCACATATTTTTATCCTTAATTTTTCTTTTGAAGTTTAAACCTGCATCTAAAAAATATTTGACTTTGATATAAAAATATTAGAGTGCACTGCGAAATCATCCCACGAGTCCACTGGTATTGTATAATGGCTGACATACAAGTCCTTTTCTAAATCATTCCTAAATAACAAGTCCTTTTCTAAATCATTCCTAAATAACAAGTCCTTTTCTAAATCATTCCTAAATAACAAGTCCTTTTCTAAATCATATACACTTTATAAAGAAGGGAAATTGTCGACGGAACGGACACCAACCGCTTACCTCTCGGACCCTTTCGGGGGGGGGGTGTAGCGGGGTCGGTTGGTGGTGGAGAGTGGTCTTTCTTCGCCTTTTGCTTCCTGGATCCGGTCTTCTGGCCATGGTCATTTCATGGACTTTTTGCTCCCATACCTCGCGGTCGGCTGTCCACGGTGTCCACGAGTTGTAGTAATTTCTGTAATTTTCTGTTAATTATCGCCGATTTTCTGCATAATTCATTAAACAAATATTTTTACAGCAGGTTATTTTGAATATAAACTTCAAGAGAAGAAATTTTTGAATTTTTCAAAATTTAAATTAATCAAAATTTTCACATAATTTACACAATCTAGGAAGTATGATGGTACCCCGTATTTCGAACAAAATTCGTTTCAAAGAAATGTTTGAGAACACAATGAAATGGTATGATAAGAAATAGTGAAAGTATGATTGGCTGGTTTCAATTTCTAATGTTACTCCTATATTTATCTGTTTTAAAGATATACTCAGAAGTAGTCGGAAGTAGCGAAACTACAGTAGTCGCTACTTTTTACAGTAATTTGTAGTGTAGTACGCTACATTTTGTACAATGTAGTGTAGCGAGTAGCGAGATACAAAAAATCAGTAGTTTGTAGAGACAACCGTCGCTACTTTTAACGCTACTTTAGGAATTAAAAAAAAATCTGCCATTCTGCAAATCACATGGTCGAAACTTGCTTCTTTTTTGCAAAATTTGTTCTGCTCAACAGTTTTCGAATCTCAGAGGCAAATCTCAATTGCAGCGTATTAGCAATTCACCGCATTAATGCATAGATTTTTCCCATCGACACTTGTTGCTATAAAATCAAATACTAACACACCAAAGGAATTAATTTCCTTACTGGCAACATTTATCTATTTGCTCGTTATTAGGTCTTCATGTTTTAATGCCAGGATTCTTACTATACCAAATTGTTTTATTTACAGATTTATTTATTGTTTGCATTCAGAGTTGTTTTTTAGTAATTTTCTAGATTATGCTGTCTATAATTTATGTTTTACAATCTGATAGATAATCTTTAGATAGTTCAGCTCTCTTTATTTTGCTACAACATTTGTAAACTAACTTATAAAACTAACATTTTGGAGGGAAAAACAAAATATTTTCTTGTTTCTTATCTTTCTTAATTTTTTAATGTCCTCAGCAATGTCACATTTATTTAATTGTATCTCGCCAGACGCCATATAATGAGGGGTCGCTTTGTTCTTTAATACGTGCCTTCAATTTCCAGTGTAAATTGAACCCTTTGACATAATCTGAAAGTAGCGAAGTAGTGACTACTTTTGAAAAGTAGTTTGTAGTCGCTACTTTTTAAAACAAGTAGTTGTAGTTAACTACATTTTATATAAAGTAGTTGTAGTTGTAGTTCACTACATTAAAAAAGTAGTTTTTCCGACCCCTGGATACACTATATAGAACAATACATTAAAATATAGACATTTTACAGTATCATGAAATAATGATAAATTCATAACAAAAACCGTATACAAGTATACAACAAAATACGGTTACAAACCGTATACAACAAAATACCGTTTAACAAAAACCGTAGCCAAGCCGTTTTTGGTGAAACATTGGATTTCTTGTGATTGAGGGAAAGGAGGATGATTTTCTATATTATTATTTTTTTTAATAATTGGACAATTTAAAACAAAATGTTGAACAAACTTATGTGATGTAAATATAAAGGCAAAAAGCATTTTAATACCAATATATTTTTTAAGAAATGCACATGCACAATTCTTAATTTTTTGGTGTTAATAAGAATATTTTTCTTTATTCGGACCACTAAGTTAACTCCTTGTTTCGAATGCTCAAAATTCATTAAATTCGAGATCACTAAATTGCATGTACCTGATTTTCGTTCATGGGAAAATAAATAAAAAATGAAACTAAATAACAAAATTGCAGTACATTCAGTAGATTCCCTGTAGGGTGGAGCGAAAAAAAATCAATTATTTTTTTTACAAAAAACGGGTAGGTGCCAAAAGTTGCCTTTATACTAGTACATCGAATATCTGAAATTTTACCGTTGAAAAAAAATGGCTTGAGTCTGCGCTTTTGGTCCAAATGTCGAAATTTTGGGTAAAATTTGACAATTTTTCAAAAAAATTATAAATTTTCTGTAGAACTGGTTATGATTTAAAAGTTTCGTTTGAACCTTTATTGATAAATATTTACAATATTGAAACGATAAAACGATATCTTTATTCTGTATAACTGGAGCAACACTGACAAATTTCGGTAAAAAAAGGGGCGTTGTCATTCTGATACAGCATACAACGAATCGTTGTTTTGAATGCAGCTCTTCGCGAGTTGTTTTTACAATTACCCAGGACATAGCACGTGGAAGTGGCTGCATATCATGTCCCACCTGTACCCAGCACAACCACCCTACCATCTGAGCACAATGTTTTATTTATACAATGTATTATGATTTTTTATCAGACTGGTACGAGTTTTCTGTATTGTAATGTATATCAACCTAGTTTTGGTGTGTTCATCTCTTCTTTCTTATCCACAGACTTTGGATGATGCTGGCTGTGACTTCCTTCACGTATTTTTCTACTGCTTGAGTATGAGAAGGCATGCAAAGTAACTCATTGGGGATGTTATTAATGCAATCTATACAGCCGTCTATTATGTTCAACAAAATTGCATCCGATAAATGCATAGTGAATGGGGGGTCCTGTTACCGCAATAGTTTTCCAATCAATTAGATTTATATAATAAACTGCTTCAATGTTGACTGTCAGTATTTCAAATTTGCGTATGTCATCATTTATTCTACCTCTTGCATTTATTATGTCATGAGCAGCTAGTTGTTTAACGTGATTACAATCAGAATTAGCTCTGAGTGTGCAGAGTAACCATTGTCCTGAATAACTTTTTTAACTTTTCGTTTTATGCCGTTTGCTGTGTTGTTTAGTATCCGAGTAGTTTCCCATAAGGGTTTAGATACATTCTTTAGCTGTGGATTACATTTGATAGAAAACCATCCTGGGGCATAAACTTAGATCACATACTTTGTGAGTGAAAATGGAGACTCTGAAGCGCAGTCAATGCGAATAATTAAGGCGAAGAATTCTATTCGTCATTTTGAGCCATCTTGCGTGGGATAATTTTCCTAAGATCCTATTCGGTAGTTCTTTTGAGCAATATCCTGATGAAATAGCTTTGCAAGTGTCCAGCAGGTATTTCTGGTATGTGCTGAGTGCCTTTTCCTCGATTTCAGGAAATATGTTTTATAAATTACTCTTTATGGGTTCAAAAACTGCAATAGAGAGTGAATGCCACGTGTACAAGAATTTTCCTATTGGTCCGGTGAATACATGTGGGCCCGAAATTTTCCCTTCGATCATGACTAACAAATGACGCAGAGGCAATTCATTTAATTGGAGCTGGCATATGATCCATTGCAATGGTCGTGTAAGATTATTTTCCATTCGACGGATTACTTCAGTATGCTACCCCGTATTCACAGACCCATCGCAACCCAACTATGAGAGGCTGGGACAAATCAATATTTTCATCTTCTAAAATCTTTGATAAGCATTTAACAATATCTTTTGATGCTCCAGATGAGGAAATGTTAGGCAAAATTAGTCCCCAGATATTTGGAGCCAGGCTCTTCTAAGATAGTAACACGTTCTTCTTTCATAATTCTACGATGCGCATGTTTATCACTTCTCTTTTCTATACATATTGTGTCATCTTTTTGGGAGTAGAAATATAACGCTCTTACTTCTGTTTTAGGGTTCTGTTCTTTACGTTGAGACGAACAAGCAGATTAGCGTTCACGCCTTACCTTGCTTCTATATGTAACGGGTACGGGTACATTATGTTTTCTAGTGTCATTTGCTGTACACGCACAATCCTGTAGAACCGCTGAAGCAAGAACTGAAGCAGACCGATCAGAAATTCTATAGTTATCACATGCTCTAAAAAAAATCTCAAACGTCATTCGAGTTTCGGTATAGAAGGATGAAGATGGGAATTCAATTGTATCTATTATTGAATCATTGCATACTGATACGTTTTCTTCAATTTCACATGCAGCATCTTCTAATTGCGAAGCTTTTTTATTTAATCTTCTTTCTATTATTTTTTTTTAACGATTCATTGTATGCTGTATCAGAATGGTAACGCCCCTTTTTTACCGAAATTTGTCAGTTTTGCTCCAGTTATACAGAGTAAAGATATCGTTTTATCCTTTCAATATTTTAAATCTTTATCAATAAAGATTCAAATGACACTTTTAAATCATAACCAGGTCTACAGAAAATTTAAAACTTTTTTGAAAAATTGCCAAATTTTACCCAAAATTTCGACATTTGGACCAAAAGCGTAGACTCAAGCCATTTTTTTTTTCAGCGGTAAAATTTCAGATATTTGATGTACTAGTATAAATCCAACTTTTGGCACCTACCCGTTTTTTGTAAAAAAAAATAATTCTTTTCGCTCCACCCTACGTGTACAGGAATCTCAAATGCATGAATTTGTTTGATGTTTTATGTACGATATCTCATGTATGTGCGCTTTGAGTCCATCAGTAATAATTCAAAAATATATTTCGGTCACTTTTGCTTCATTTTTTTAATCGGTAGATTTGGCGACGAAACTTTCACTTTACAAGAACTGAATCAAATTTCGCTCGAATGTCTTGTTAGAGAACCGATCTGTGTGACACCTGGGGTGTTCGAAAACCGAGGTTTAACAGTATTTGATACTATATAAAATAAGAAAGAAAAAGAAATAAATCTTTATCTTAAAACTAATCATATTTTAATCTTTCTAAAACAGCAAAAACAACAATTATTTCGAAAAGGTAGGTTGCAACTCGCAATTTTTCCTTTTGCTTTTTTGAAAGAGTAAGAAAACATCGAGTTTCCATCATTGGCGGCATGGTTCTGGTCTAGGAAACTTGGTCAGCATGAAAAAATGGATTTATTTATGATTTTAACTGGATAGCCGAAAACTTGAACGTTTTATGTTTTCTATGCCAACAGAGTGCAAAACAGCATTGCGTACTCAAACAGAAAGTAATCAGACGTATCAACTAGAGACCTTTGAATTATTCAAATACACATTTAAAATTTTGAGTTATAAAATACTTTTAAAATTCTTTTCAGTGCAGTTTTCAAGCGAAATACCTTAATGTTTGTCGAATGTATAACAAATACACTTAGAATCAAAAGACCTCCATCTTGAGATGGAGGTCTTTTGTATCTAAGTGTATTTGTTACTTATCTGTTGTGTTATCATACTCTGAAAATGGTCATAGAAGTTGACCGAAACGTCAATTTGAGGTATTTTTAAAGTTTAATTTTACATAAATATTTATACACCATACAGTAAAAACGTGTAGTTTACTATACACAAAATTTTATATACGATAATGTTTTGATGGTTTAACGATCCAGCTCAATCATTGACGTATGAACATTTTAAAGGAAAAGTTAAGCGCTACTAATACAAATTTGAAAGATGAATGAAAATGTATTTTTTTTTAATTTGAGAAACAGGTGAAATAACAAATTGTAAATGAAGCTTTTTTCCACAAATCATATAAATATTAATAATATTTGAAAAACACACGAAAAAACAATCGAAAAAAAATATGAAAATAGTTAAAATATTTTGTTTGGGAACTATATTTCCATTTCCTGTTCTGTGTTTTATAACTTCCTTAGGGGAACATTTAGGTACATAAAATTGAAAAATGTGGAGAATTTTAGAATAAATTTACCTTTTTTACTTTTTCTCAAACAAGAAATGCCACTTATGGATCATCTGGGGTATTGTTTTTTTTGAAATATACCCACAGTTTGCGAATTTTGAAAACATAAACAATAAAAAACAATTCGCTCAGAAAAAAGCGAATATAATCTTTGACTTTTCGTTGTATTGGTATTTTTTTTTTTTACTCGAAGTGAAAGTGAATAATCATGTATTTATAAAATATCTGAAAATGCTATGTAATGCACAGCTGTGAACAATAATATTTCTGGATGTTATTCGAACATTTTTACTGTAAACATACTTAAATTTAACATTATGAATAACGTAAAACGTTTTTAAAAATCGAAATATACAAATTAATATAAGGTGATTTTCAAAATTTTCCATTCTCATCATTAGCGCATATATCCGTGTATTCTAAGGATGTACCGGGTGGTTATAATATAAGAATATCAATATGGAGCTGTCTGTAGCTCGAAGGAATAACCGGAATGAAACCAAAATCGGTAAACTTACTATTCGAGAAGGAGGAAGAAGAATGGAACAATAAAAAAATTAATTACAATAATCGCCGACAGGTGGCGCTTTTGAGTGTGAAATGTAATGTGTAATATTGTGTACCGTGAAGGTGTCCCAAACCTCAATGACTTTACCACATATCACAACATGTGCGAAACATCACTCCTGATGCGTTACATTCCGCGGTTGAGCACGTCGTGCACCGCCTGATTGTGTCCTCCCACACAATGATCATGTGGAACCTGAACATGATCGGCCCCGTCATGCAAAAGTGTAACCACCTTCACTGTGACATTTTCCAAAAAATTAGGTGTGTCATCCGGTTTGACGACATAATTCTTTGTTCTTATATTATAAATTAGATTTCACACTCAGTAGCGCCATCTGTCAGTGATTATTGCAAGTATTTTTTTTATTGTTCCATACTTCTTCCCCCTTCTCGAATAGTAAGTGTGTCGATTTTGGTTTCATTCGGATCATTCCCTCGAGCTACAGACAGCTCCAAATAGAGATACTTATATTATAACCACCCTATATTTCTTAAAAAATTCCAAATTCATACCAAAAATGTTGCATAGTAATTTTCGCTTTATTTAATGGCAGATGTTTCATGATCACATAAAGTTAAAATTCCTGTTTCGTAATTTCCGGTATGGATTTGGAATTTCTGCATAAAAAAAACTCCTAAAATGCATGAATTAAAAAGCGTTAATAATTGAAATTAGTCAGCCAAGCTAAAAACATCTACACAATTTTTAACAATGCAGTATATATTGAAACCTGTGAACGAATTTTCTGAAAAATATGAAAATAGTTGAGTTCCAGATTGAAATATGGTAACTGATAATTTGATTTTCTACTAAATACTAGGAATAAAAGAAAAATATAATGCCAATAACAATTAAAATAATGTGCCTATACAAGGTGTCCCAAAAAGGTTGTAACGCACTTTTTTTTAAAAATATTTTTTGATATAAATAGAAAGTAAAATAAAAACAAAACAAGCATTAAAGTAACTGTGTTCAAAGGTAGAGAATAATGGAAAATCGCAGTTGGAAATAGAAAAAATATATATCTGAGACAAGAAAAATTATAGGAATTTTAAATCCAATATTTTCGAATAAGAATATAATTGTAAAAACAGAAAACTAACTCTAATTATGAGCATGAATGAAAAATTCTAATCATTAATGAAAAATGAATATTTGTGCTAAAACACTTACGCAATAATAAACACATTTTTGGAGAAATGTTATTCAAAATTTTGACAGACGAATAGTCTTTCAGAAAGGTAGTTGTAGTATTGATATAATTGTTTCTATATATTTTTATTTAATTAACCGTTAAAATTACAATAACAATTTTTTTTTTTATTTTATTCAAAGTTAACATTATAAAGAAGTTATTGAATACCATTTCACTTGCTAAATCATGGGTAGCATTCTATGAACACATGTCAGGTTTCATGTACAGTGCGTGTTCTGTGTGATGTAGTTCTACAACATTTCTTTTAAATTTTATTTATTACATATCTTAAGAAGAATAAGACTCACTAAAAGCATTATATTACGGCGAATAAGAAAATTATTTGTTCAAATCATGTAGAAAAATCTGTTAATCACATACAAAAAGTGTGTACGCGTATTGAAATGAAAAGTATGTGCAACGGTCACCAAAACTCTGGCTACACGATACTACGTTTATCTGCGTACGCATTTTGGCGTGGAGCAACATTGTACACAAAAAGATGTAATAGAAAGTTGTAGTGTTTGAAGGTGTAATGAGGTTTTTTTTTTATTGTTTTAAATTATGTTACATTTTCCTGTCCTAGTTGTCTATAAGTCTACACTAATATTTCTCTGAAAGTACAATTTTAATAATATGCCTCTAGCAACATATACTAAAAGCATTATATTGTGGCAGACTGCGAATAAGAAAATTATTTGTTCAAATAATGTTGAAAAATCTGTTAATCACATACAAAAAATGCGTACGCGTATTGAAATGAAAAGTATGTGCGACGGTCACCTAAACTCTGGCTACACGATACTACGCTTAGCTGCTTACGTATTTTGGCATGTAGCAACATTGTACACAAAAAGATGTAATAGAATAGGTGGAAATTTTTGAGGCACAGGTGTCATATACGCACCACGTTGGCACGATTTTTTTCTCCCGCCTTTTTGGCGAAAGCTTTTTTTTTTTTTTTTTTTTTAATATTAGTTACAAATAGCATGCAATAATAGCGCGTGATTTTTTATTTCAATATAAAAATAAAATAACATAATAAATGAAATAGCTTCTATTATTTTAAAAAAGGAAATAAAAATAAATAAAGATAGTTTGATATAAATAAATATCGAAATACATAATAAAAGTAATTTATAGAATCAATCTAAAAAATAAAAATAAATAAACAACAATAAACATATATAATGCAAAAACAAATTTTTTGCCAAATGGGCGGGGGAAAAAATCGCGCCAGCGTGGTGCGTATATGACATCTGTGCCGTTTTTGAAAGTGTAATCAGGGTTTTTTTCTTTATTGTTTTAAATTATTTTACATTTGCCTGTCCTAGATGTCTGTGTTTGCACCAATATTTCTCTGAAAGTACAATTTTAATAATATGCCTCTAACAATACATACGTTTAATTTATTATAATGCATGTCGTTTGCAGAACTGAATGCAAAAATGAGCATTTCGATATTTGTTCCTCTTTATTGTAGCTTACTAATCTTCAAAATATCCGTAATGGCCATCAGACGCATTTTCTATATAATTGTAACAATAATGAAATTTTAATGATAATATAATGCAAAAAAATATATATTTCACAAAAGTGTATCTAATGAAATTGATTTAACATTTAATGCTGAATGATATCCGGTTGTTCTCAAAAAATCTCTCTTATTTCTAAATACAAGGAAATTTTCAAATGAAAACATTTTCGGTTTGTGGTGTAAAGCAAAGAAAATCGAAAACATTGTTTTTCGAAAAAAAATGCATTTTTATGCGGGCTGCTGTAGTAACCTTCTAATTAATGATTATGAATACGCAATGATTATGAATACGCAATGAGATATTCGATCTCATTGCGTGGATTTCTTGAGATGAGGATTATCTGATGAAGATCATCAAGATCACGTATAGGTATAGCGTGGGCATTAAAGTGTAAAAAAAAAAATCCAGTAACGTTCCTGGGGAACTAAAAGCAACTAATTAGTCAAAAGGTTTTAAATAACGCTCCTTAAAAACATAAAAGAAATCTTGCTTTCTCTATTCACATACACTGTAAAAAATGAAGTACTCAAAAATTAGTAAGTTCATGTACTCATTTCGAAATGAGTATTTTTGGATCAAAAATGAACATGTGAATTCTCAAAAATGAGTAAGTCCATGTACTCATATCGAAATGAGTATTTTTGGATAAAAAATGTACATGTGCATTCTCAAAAATGAGTAAGCTTATGTACTCATATCGAAATGAGTATTTTTGGATCAAAAATGAACATATGTATTCTTAAAAATGAGTAAGTTCATGTAATCATTTCGAAATGAGTATTTTTGGATAAAAAATGAACATATGATCAAACCCAACATACTTGTATATTTCAGAATGTGTAATGACGAAATTTCGGGCCTAAAAAGCTATTATTTGAAGGAAAGCGAATAATAAGAGAAATGAAAAGTGGATCTGGTTGTTCTGGATTTTCATCAAAGTGGATCCACTACTACACATTTACTCTTTTTTTTTCCTCACATTTTACTCATCTACTTTTTTTTTCTTGATAGTACTTCAAAATTATGATTTTTTTCCCCACTAATTTTTTAAAAATTTATTTTAACTTTTTTAACGTGAGGCAATATTGTGTTACTTAAAAGTTTCATAACATAATATCTTTGCAAATTATAGCTATGCAAATTGGTATTAAACTAAACTGATTTGGCTTACAAATTTATGAATTACGCTAAAATTTATTATTTTATAAATTATAATTTTACAAAGTTTATAATTTTAGTATTTCAATCTATGATCTTTTCTAATGTCATTTTTTAATTAATAATTATTCGAACTACCTGTTACTTCAGACATTATTTTAATCTTTAACACATATAGACAGGCACTGTACATCCTTAAAAACATATTTAAAAACACATAAAACCAGTCCACACGCTGATGTCTCGTATTTTTCCTCTGTCAGTCCGATTTTTCTAAAACTATCTCTTCTCAACAAATCTATCCTCTATAAATATATATCTATATAAAAATAACAATCCTCTATCCCTTCCCTAACAGATGGCGCCAGATGCTGTTAGGGGATCCCTATTAGGAAGGGATAGAGAGGGGGAGTTTCAAAATCAGTAATAACATTTGAGAAGGAGGCATAACCAGTTATGGCGCGTTGGTTTGAGTCGTTAGGTTAGTAAACAGAACATCGCGGTTCGATTCCTCACATTGGCAAGGTTGGTTAATTAATATAAACTCACGCAGCAATGAAAAAAAGTGAGTAGAAATGTATATGTCCCTTATAAGGTTGTCTTCGCGAAGTAACTTTTTTATTTTTATCCTATAAATTTTATTTTAACGACATAATTTTTTTTTAAATTTGAATACATCCATGGGATCAAAAATGAGTACATAGCAGTTCATATTTGAATACATCCATGGGATCAAAAATGAGTACATGTGTTTCTCAATTTTGAGTACATTTGGATCGGAGCTATTTTGAGTATGTGACGTATTCAAAATTGAGTATTTTTTACTCAATTTTGAGTACCCATTTTTTACAGTGTACTGTTTTCGGCAATTTTGATCAGATGAGTTCAAAAATAATAAGTTAAAATTTTCCAGTTAGTGGTTTTTGGGCAACCAGCTGTCTATTAGTTCCCAAAAATGCTCCTATTATACAACGTAACTTTCAGATAATTCCTCAGAAGAAATGCAAGATGTGTTATACCCGGAGCTCGCAGTGCCTACATAGCTATGATAAACTAATGTATAAGAAACGAAAAGAAGATAACGTATTTAGAACACACAAAACCTCACAGAATACATCGATACATCATTACAGAACACCAATCTATAATCTACATTTTTTTTAACTTACTTTATGAAACTCAAGGTATTTAAACCGTTTTCTTGATCGTGTAACTTCTAAATTTAAAGGCCGATGTAACAAAAGTTTAAAATTCAGGTTAATTTTTACCAGCGCAAAAGAAGAAAAATTATACAAGGTATTCAAATACAAACCATCCTTCCAATATCTTCACAGATGTTATTTTATAAATCCTTAAATAAGTGTCCAAGAAAAACTGCCTCATACGTAAAGGATTAAAATTTAAACTCAATGAGATTTCATATAGATATCTTGTACATAATTACATTATGTGATATTCACATTTTGTGGTATGATTTAATTAGTTAAACATGTAATTATTTCGATTGCTAATTAATACTCACACGACACGCACTAAACAATTTACATTTTCAAAAATCACTATGGTGATTTAGCTACCTGATTTTTTTACGTATTTCTTTTCTATAATAAGGGAACTCACGCTGTTTGCTCTCCGAAATTATAAGCACAAATAAATCAAAATGGTTTTCCCTAAGAAAACAATCTAAGATGAAATTAAATCTGATGACACTGAAACTTGGAGAAGAAAACTCGTATGAATAAATATACATATATTTTTTAATTGTGTGTAATAATACCTACACTACGGAAAGTGGGAGTTATTAATGATACATTGTTTATGGTTATAAAAAAATTAGAAAGATGTAAGAATTTGGATTCAGAAGGATAAATATTGTAAGAAATGTATAGTTGAAAAAACAAATTTATTTACCTATATCAAAAACAAAGTTCTTCTCTAATTACGAAAAAAAATCAATATTTCCTTTAGAAAAGAGTTTTTTCATAGCCCAAGTGTAAAAACTTGTTACTGAAATGAATATCACAGTTATAATAGCCATGATTTTTAAACACTAGTTAAAAATCCGTAAAGTATGAGAAAAAAAAACAGATCTTTAAGAAGAAAACACAGTTAAAATAAACAAAACTTCACAGCTTATCACGACACCGCAGAACACAAATCTCTACTCGGACTAAACAATTTTTTAAACTTCTCACCGCCGTGAACTGATATATCCGTTTACTCTGCTGTAAGTGTCACTGCTATAGAAACATTGTTTAAATTAATATATTTTTACAAATATAATGCAGTTTTAAAACATCGAGTAATGATTAATACTCTCAAGGTTTATACTTATATACGTAATTAAGTTTTTTATATCAAGTTTGAAAATTCATCTTTTTTTTAGCATTTTTAAAATATTAAAGAGAGAACAACATTACAAATTTGCCTTTTTGCTCGGTGGTCAGGGTTTAATTAACAATTAAGGATTTTTACGCGTTTCTTCGATCATGTAGCTTTTAAATTTAAAAGCCGGTGTAAGAAATTTTTGAAATTCGTGTTAGTTTTTACCAATTCAAAAAGAAAAAATATATATATATACATCAGGTATTTAAATACAAATCAATATACCCATACTTTTCATAGCTATTTTTAGGAATCCTTAAACTAATGCACTAAAAATAATGCCACACTCGTAGAGTATTAAAATGTAAAATCCATGAGGTTTCATATTGAGACCTTGTAAATAAATATATTCAAATTATGTCGTGTGATTCTAATTAGTAAAAATGTAATGGCTTAGATTTTTAATTAATACTCACATTGCAGATATTAAAGAATCTTGGTTTTCAAAACTCACAATGGCATTTTAGCTACCCGTTTGTATTCGTGTTTATTTTCTGTAATAACGGAAATCACCATGTTTGGTCTCAGAAATTATTAGCATAAAAGAATGAAAATACGTTTCTTCTAGAACAACAATGTAAGAAGAATCTAAATCTGAACACTGAAATTTGTAAAATACCTGTATGAATCAATATCTATATTTCTAAAGCTATGTATAATAATATCTACGCTAATTAAACTGAAAGTAATAAATGGAACTTTGATTATGGTTATAGGAAAATGAGGAAAAAAGTAAGAATTTGGATTGAGATCAATAAATATTGCAGAAAATATATAACTAAAAAACACTTTTATTTATCTATATCAAAGATAAAGTTCTGTAGGAAAAGAGAAAGTAATATTTCCTTTAGAAAATAGTTGTTTTCATAGCACCAATATAAAAACCCTGCCACTTAAATTAATATCAACGTTATAATAGCCATGATTTTTAAACACTAGTTAAAATTCCGTAAAGTATGAGAAAAAAAAACAGATAATTAAGAAGAAAACACAGATAAAATAAACAAAACTTCACAGCTTATCACGACACCGCAGAACAAAAATCTCTACTCGGGCTAAACAATTTTTTAACCTTCTCACCGCCGTGAACTGATATATCCGTTTACTCTGCTGTAGGTTTCACTGCAATAGAAGCATTGTTTAAATTAGTGTATGTTTACAAATATAATGCAGTTTTAAAACATCGAGTAATGATTAATACTCTCAAGGTTTATACTTATATACGTAATTAAGTTTTTTAGATCAAGTTTGAAAAATCATCATTTTTTGTTAGCATTTTTAATATATTACATAGAAAACAACATTACAAATTTGTCTTTTTGCTCGACGGTCAGGGTTTAATTAACACTTAAGGATTTTTACGCGTTTCTTCGATCATGTAACTTTTAAATTTAAAAGCCGGTGTAAGAAATTTTAGAAATTCGTGTTAGTTTTTACCAATTCAAAAAGAAAAAAAAAATATATATATACATCAGGTATTTAAATACAAATCAACATAACCATACTTTTCATAGCTATTTTTTATGAATCCTTAAAATAATGCACTAAAAAAACTGCCACACTCATACAGTATTAAAATGTAAAATCCATGAGGTTTCATATTGAGACCCTGTAAATAATTATATTCAAATTATGTGGTGTGATTCTAATTAGTAAAAAATGTAATGGTTTAGATTTTTAATTAATACTCACATTGCAGATATTAAATAATCTTGATTTTCAAAACTCACAATGGCATTTTAGCTACCCGTTTGTATTCGTGTTTATTTTCTGTAATAACGGAAATCACCATGTCTGGTCTCAGAAATTATTAGCATAAAATAATGATAATACGTTTCTTTTTAAGAAAACAATGTAAGAAGAATCTAAATCTGAACACTGAAACATGGAGAAGACCTGTATGAAATAATATATATATTTCTAAAGCTATGTATAGTAATATCTACGTTACCGAAGCTGAAAGTAATATATGAAACCTTGATTATGGTTATAGGAAAATGAGAAAGATGTAAGAATCAGGATTGAAAAGGATAAAGATTGTAAGAAATATTGAGCTGAAAAAATACATTTATTTATCTATAACAAAGACAAAGTTCTTCTCTATTAAAGAAAAAAAGTAATATTTCCTTTAGTAATATTTCCTCTGCAAACAGTGAAGTTTTACGACTACACTCTATTACAACAGACATAACATGTTGTATGATTCTATATAGTAAATAAAAAAATATTATTCTTTAAATGCTTAAATTAATAATAGATATCTGCCTCTGATAGTTGCATCTATTGCTGGATAACTTTATAGAATGGTTATTTTTTCTTCACAAGAAAAATGGGGAAATTCTAGGGAAACTGTTTTTTTTTTAAATCATTATTTCTGTAATTATTTCATGGTTACATAATTATTTCCCTCGTTAAATCCTAGAAAATTACAAAAATTGAATTTGCTCGCTAGAAAAGTATACTTCAATACAATTATAAACATTATACGAAGAAAAAGACTCGAGTAAATCCGGAATCTCGTTAAATGCGGGCTCGTTATAAACGGGCTCGACTGTATCATTGTTCACATATTTTGCAATTAATGTTAATGAACAACGATTTTTTTTTAAACACAGTTAAAAATTCAGCTATCTGTGAGTTTCCTTAATTACTTTCTAAAATATGCCGAGTAAAAATAGAACTTTTGTGCTTCTATGTTTGTTCTCTGAAAATATTGGCACCAAAGAATAAAAAATCTTTTCTTTCTAAGAAAATAACGTACGGCTAAATGAAATCTAAACACAGAAACTTAGGGAAGAAGACCTGTATGAATCAATATTTTTTCCTTTTGTTTGGACTGTGTATAATAATAACTATGCTACGGAAGTAATCAATGCTATTTTGATTATAGGTTATAGGGACGTAAGAAAAATGTAAAAATTCTTATTCTCAAGGATAAAGTTTGTAAGAAGTATAGATATAAATAAACAGACCTTATTTCCTATCCTTTATTTTTAGAAAGAATATTAGAGACATTTCATATTCTTTTTTGTTACATATATAATTTCCTATTATTACTTTCTTCTATCTTTACAAGAAGAAAGTATTGGATTCATGAAAATTTTCGACTTACGGTTTTCGACGGATTTATACGTTTTAAAATGTCATGAACACGATTTGACTGTTTTTAGAAAATATCTGCCTGTGAGTATGTGACTCGGTCTGTCTGTATGTGATAAAAAATTTGTGGGCGCTCTATCTCAAGAACTACTGCATGAAATTTAATGAAACTTGATATTCAGTTAGTCCCTAATATAAATTGACGCTGATTAGTTTTTGGTGAAAATCGCACAATAGGTAGCACTGCTAGGTTGCATGTTTCGCGATTTCCGCAATAGCTCTATCTCAAGAGCTAATGCACTTATTTTCAAACTTCAGATTATGTTAGACCTTAACATAAATAGACGCTTATTACGTTTTGGTGTAGATATCCCAACAGGTGGCTCTGCTATACCACTTTTTTCATGATTTTACGATAGCTATATCTCAAGAACTAATGAACGGTATGTCATCAAAATTCAGATTCAATTAGACCTTGACATAAATAGATGCATCTTACGCTTTTTTATAAATAGCACAACAGGTGGCGCTGCTATGCTACATTTTCTTTATTATAACGATAACTATATCTCAAGAACTAATTCACGGATTTTCATCAAACTTCAGATTAAGTTAGAGGTTGACATAAGTTGTTTTTAATTAGGTTTTGGTCTAAATCTCCCAACATGTGGTGCTGCTATGCTACATTTTGCAGGATGTACACGATTATAGCAGTAGTCATATCTCAAGAACTAATGCACGGAATTTAATAAAACTTTAGATTCAGTCATACTTTGATATAAATTGGTGCTGATTCGTTTTAGTGTATGTGAAACCTGTGCGAGATAGAAGAAAGTTTTGGGATTGGTACTCCCGACTAGTTTAATTCTGAATGAATTGCGGTCGTTCGTTTTTCCATGTAGCTCAAATGGAACAGCAATGGCAATTTAAGTTATAGGTCCTATGGTCGATTACCGGTCTGGATACTTTTTTCGCTCAGTTAGAAAAATTTAAAATTTTATTATATTCTATGTCAAGCAAAAATAATTTTCTCTATAAAAAAAGTAAAAGTAATAAATTCTGGTTTTCTTTAGGTAACACTAATATAACTCTGTTGTACTTAATTTTATTACTACTCTATTATCCAATCGACCACTTTTCCTAACAAAAAACTATCGCCAAACTGTAACGCCAAATAAACGGGAGAGCGTTGGCATTGGAATATCAAAATAAATAAATAAATAAATAAAATATAAGAATTTAAGGACACAATTGTTATTTTAATGAATGAAATAACTCCTAAATCAGTAAAACATAATGAAAAATACTCGCAAATGTCGAATTAAAAACCATTTGATGGCATAACAAACACGTGAAATGTTTCTGACATCCAGTAAATGGGACTGTATTTTTGGCGTTTCATCTTAAAGTTTGGCGATATTTTTTTGTTATGAAAAGTGGTCGACGGGATAATAGAGTAGTACCATTTTATATCACAGAAGGAATATAAATTATATCCTACATCAAGAAAAATTGTTCTGCATTAACTTTTTAGCGAGCGCACTTAAAATATTTCTACGAGGGAACGAGTGACGTATTTTTTGAGGACAGTAGTTATTCAATCACAAATTCAAAATTTTCATAGCAATAATAAGACATTCTTTAATCCGTAAATGGAAGAATGAACCATTTTGACATCCTGCAGGACTAAAAAAGATGTGGGGGATACACCTCTTTTTCCCTCTTATGTTTTTCTTAGAAGGTCATCTCAGATACGCGAGTGTCACTGGGAGCTTCGGGTCATTTTCAAGAAGTACTCAAAATGACTCCTAATACATCCAATGAAGAGTATAATTGCATTCTGTTGATTAAGAGAAATTATACGTATTATTAGTAAAATTAGAATTTCAATTTTTGTTCTATTTGCGAGATTAAGGTTTAAAAAAATTATATTTATCGTAAAATGAAATTTGTTGCCCGCGGAAAGCTTATGAGCCTACACTAGTCATGTGAAGATGGTTGGCTGGTTATTTATGACGGCCGATTATCTACACGAGGGATATAGGCCCGAGTGGGGGAGTGGCCTCTGTGTTTGTGTCAATAAGTGTTTCAAAACCATGGGCAACAAAATAAATCGTAATGAAGTCTAGTCAACGGGTAATATATAAAAAACATGAAAAATTGTGCTTATTATAATTATGCAAGTTAAACATAGATTGAAAAATTGGGTTGGTTGGTTGATTTATGACGGCCGATTATCTACACGAGGGATATAAGCCCGAGGCGGGAGTGCCCCCCGTGGGGGTCTTTCTAAGGGATCCTAGCCCGTATTTACGCAAGGTTATCCAAGGTCCCGTTATGCGAAGAAACGCGCAAGCTAATGTTAAGTGTATGGGAAAGTTATTTTCAAATTTCTCGCTCGCATTTTAATATTTTTCAATGCACTTTTTGTGCTTAGGATAGCTGAGGACAATCTCTAACGTTTTGCGTTTTTAATTTTTTGATTTTGCTTTCAGTTTTTTATATAAGAGTACTTTTACTTTCAGAATCGATTCCAGCCAGTTCCAAAATGAGCTTACAATAGTCAGGCGAAGTAACTAGAAAGCTAATGTTAAACCTATGGGATATATTTTTCAATTTATTCGCTTGCATTTTAATATTTTTAAATATATATATTTTTTTTTTGCATAGAATACCTTAGGTCGACATCTAACGTTGTGCGTTTGTACTTTTTAAATTTTGATTTACAGTTTTTTTATGCGAGTGTAGTTCCACTTTTAGAACCGGTTTCAACCCGTTCCAAAAGTGAAAATGTCCGCATGTTAAAAAACTGTAACCATATCGAAAAACTAAAAACGTACAAAATTAGATATCGACCTCATGTATTCTATGCAAAATATTAAAATACAAGTGAGAAATCTGTAACGATTTCTCCCATAGATTTAACACTAGCGTTCAAGTTTCTTAGCGTGACTAGTGTAGGTTCTTAAAGACGACAAACACAATACTTCAATCCAAAAACAGTACAATCGTATTTCTTTCACGAATACAATGTACGAAAATATAAACAGTGTATAAAATGAAAAAAAAAAGGTTTTCCTTTACTTTTAAACCGTTAATAAAATGACAGGGACGACAGATATTAATTTACTTTTTTAGTATTTTTTTTTCAAATATCTTACATAGTTTATGTGCCTGTTTGACTATAATAGGAGATAAACAATAGCCCACCCCTGTCATAATATCTCCTCTCTGGAAATATTAGCAGAAAAGAATAACAAAAAGTTTTTTACTGAGAAAACAAAGTAAGGCTAAATGAAATCTAAACACAGTAACTAACGGGAGAAGATCTGTTTGAGACAATATTTTTTTCTACTTTGAACTGTGTATAATAATAGCTACGCTACTAAAGCTGAAAGTAATCAATGGAAGCTTGATTACGTTATTAGGAACTTGAAAAAAAAGTGAGTATTCTGATTTAGGAGGATAAAGTTTGTATCATAAGTTATCAGGTATAGGTCGGAAGGAACAGGAATTATTACCTTTGGCAAGAGGAAGGGTTTTGATATGAAATATAAAAAACACAATATTTCTTCTTGAAAAATCTTTATTTGATAACAAACACTTAATATAAAACCATTCATACTTAATTTTATGCTTTCATTTAACCCGTTGGGGACAAGCGACACGTATACGTGACGCATTAGATGCTCAGAATCCTTCATTATTTCCACCAGTTAATTTTTATTGGTAAGCTCTGCCTTATTTAATCATAGCATTTCTGCGATTCAATTAGGCGCAAATTTCTGTTTTGAAAAACCGATGGTAAAAGATTAAAAATTCTGTAAAAGACGCTCGTCGCGAAGGGGTTAACCTACATTTCTGTATGTATGTGGCAGCGAAATCTTGCGACTCATTTTTCACCCACTTCCTGTTGGCATAGAGCTTTGAAATTTGGAATATATATGTATTCCTGAAGGCAATACATACATCAGACATTCAGTTTTTAAAATTCGGTCCCTAAGGGGGTGGGACGTAGGCCCAAAACTTTCATTTTCCTCATAGAAAAATCGTTACGAGTGCTTAATATTAATTGAAAAAATAACTCCAATGTTGCAATATTCATCCATTTTAACCACATTGTTGCTCGCATCATTATGACGTCAGAGATTAGCGACGCAAGCATTTGCGGTTTATAATATAAGTTGAGTTTTTGGGGAATTTTAATGAAAGCAAGTTTTTTTTATCTTAATCGCATATATTTTTTTTTTTGTATTTCATAGTCCTAATAGCCACTGTCATTAAGCACTATTGGAAAATCCGACACTGGAAACATTACAAAAAGAAAGTCACAGTTTGTATCTAGGTTATATAAATTTTTTGTAAAACATTAAAAAATGATTTTTCATTAAAAAGTCAATCCTTTTTTTCTCCTATAATCATATATATTACTTCTGTTGTCAACATCCCTATTTCTAAGCAAATACAAAACAACACAGAACGGTAAATAAGATACCATATGAAATGATTTTAAACAGGCTTCGGATGTAGTACACTCACATTTCGTCAAAACATGTTTTTTGATTAAAAATTGCTGTTAATTAAAAATTAAATCGACATTATGAAATTAAAATGAAAAGAAAATTTAAAGAAAAAGAAAATTAAATGAAAAGAAAATTTTTCCTCAAATAAGTGTTGCACAAAAATAAAATACCGGATTGTGTAATGTTCAACAATGATTATATAAAAAAAAATTAAATAGTTCAACCGTTGTATACGTAATAAGAGTACATTATTTACGTAGTACATAATACGTAGAATACGTAATAAGTACAACAAATATATAAAGTTTTCACGGTATTATTTTATATTTACGATTAATAAGGAAAGTTGAAATGTTAAGAAGAAAAAAATACCACTGATCGATCGAAGTAAAATTACAGTTAATTAAAATTTAAATCAGCAATGTCTTTATAAAAGAAATGAAAGGTTTTTATTAAGGTTTTAACCAGTTTTCCTTAATCGAGTGACGTCATCCTCTAATGCAGTTAAAATACGATTGTTAATTTTATTTCTCGCGTGTATCTTTTATTAACGTTGATTAGTTTTTATTATAACTTTAATGAGCTAACAAATGATTTACATTTGTTGGTCAAATAAGTCATATATTCATATTGGTCATATAAGTCAAATATATTCGGATTGCTTTGAAATTGATATATGTTATTGGGGTTAACTATCGCATATAGGGTATTGAAAATGAATTGTGCAGCGTTTATGGGTCGAACCCTTATCATAAAAAGAAAAAAAAAAGACTCTTTACAGAGACCATACATTAAGTTTAAGTTTAGAAAAGTATTGACATTAAAAGAAGAGAGGTTAAAGGAGTTTTTTATTTATTTATTTAATTGTTATTAAAAACAAAAAACTCCTTTAACCTCTCTTCTTTTAATGTTAATACTTTTCTAAACTTAAACTTAATGTATGGTCTCTGTAAAGAGTCTTTTTTTATGAGATGGGTTCGACCCTCGGTAGGTTTCGTCTGTCATTTTCCTGATCTCGGAATATTCTTGACTTATATTACTAAATAAAATTTCTGGGTTTAAACTGAATTATTTGAGCCGCGGATTGTAGGCCGAAAAATAGGGTAGGTGCGCCATATATTTATTTACATTTTATTTATTTATTTATTTATTTATTTTTTAAACTATATGTTATAAATTTAACCATGCATTTGCTTCCATATTTACTTTCTATAACAGAGAATTGATAATAACACACTCCTGTCACAATGTCTACTTCCTGAAAGTATTAGCACAAAATAATAATAAAACACTTCCTGTGAAAACAATGTAAGGCTAAATTAAAAACAATGTAACACTACACAGCCGAAGCTGAAACTAATCAAAGGTAGTTTGATTATGGTTATAAAAACATAAGGAAAATGTAATAATACTGATTGAGGAAGATAAAGTGTGTAAGAAGTATAGGTCTGAATAAACAGACATTATTTGCTATGTCACGATAAAACTTGTTCTATACTGAAGAACAAAACCGTGATATTTCGTGTAGCATGAAGTTGTTTTTATAATAATAATAGTCTAATGCCATTGCTACTTAATTTAATATAATAGTCCTAATATCGATCATTAGTTAACACTGGGGAGAATACCCGTGAAGTATGACGGGTAAAGAAACATATTAGAAAGATAAATAAATAACTTTTCTTATTATATGTAATTAAAGAAGACCCTGAATGTAATATTTGAAATATTACATAATAATTCACAATGCGGCTATATTAGAAATTTGGTCGCAATGAATGGGATTTGTTTTTTTAAAAATCACACTGAAATTTCTGTTTCCATATGTGTTTTCCACAATATAGGATGAAAATTCAATCACTTTTATCAGGTTGTCTGCTCTCTACAAATATTAGCTCAAAATAATACGAAATATTTTCGTCCTAAGAAAACAATTTAATGTTAAATAATTCAAAACAAAGAAACAATGAAAAATACCTGTGTGAGTCAATAATGCATTTGGCTTGTTCGAAATGTGTATAAAAATAGATACGGTTCTGAAGCTAAAATTAATCAACCACACTTGATTATGATTAAAGAAAGTGTGAAAAATGTAAGGATTGTGATTGAGGAGGAGAAATATTGTAACAAATATATGGCTAAAAGAAACTGAAATTCTTGATTATGCTTAGAAGTAAAGAGAACAAAAATTCATGCGTCAAGCATAGATTATGCAACATTCCAACACAGCCAGAAAACTGTAACAACTTAACATTTTACTAAGTAAAAATTTACAAAACGAATAACACATTTGAAAACCCAATTTCTGCATTAATACCAAATGTCAAGGAAAATATCTAAATTATTTTATCCAGCCTTGTATATGATCTATAGATTTGTATGTATACAACATAGTATGCTAAAATTTATTTCAATTAGGAAATACATAGCAGTATAAATACTCCCCCTTCAGCATTTTCCGCTAATAAATGGAAATATACTTGAGATATTTTGAGCCACCCTGTGTATGATCTGTAGATTATGCACCAATTAATATGCAAAAAACTAGCTACATTGAAAAACGCGAACCACAACTGGAAACGTGCTGCCAGCAATTATTGTTCATAGACAATACTGTAACCAAATTCTTTTGAGTGTCCCTGTAAATGAACGATACATTCTACACATATTATATTCTATAGTAAGATGATTTTAGTGTACCTCAGTTATATGTATTAATTTGAATATGTATAAAACAGTTTAACATCAATAAAATACGCTGCAGAAGATTGTCCCCAAAGACCGTAATGTAACGGAATTCTTTTGAGTGTCCCTGTAAATGAACGATATATTCTATGCACACCATATTCTAAAGTAAGACCCCTCAAGTTATTTCAGTGATATGTATAAATTTAAATATGTTTAAAATTTTGTAACACCACTAACATACGCCGCAAATAATATTTCCCCATGCACCGTAATGTAATGGAATTCCTTTGAGTGTCCCTGTAAATGGACGATATATTCTATGCATACCATATTCTAAAGTAAGACCCCTGAAGTTAGTTCAGTGATATGCATGAATTTGAATATGTTTAAAATTTTGTGACATCACTAAAATACGCCGCAAATAATATTTCCCCATTCACCGTAATGTAATGGAATTCTTTTGAGTGTCCCTGTAAATGAACGATATATTCTCTGCATACCATATTCTAAAGTAAGACCCCTGAAGTTATTTCAGTGATATGCATGAATTTGAATATGTTTAAAATTTTGTGACATCACTAAAATACGCCGCAAATAATATTTCCCCATAGACCGTTCTTAAACGGAATTTTTTGAGTGTCTCTGTAAAAGACCCATAAATGCTACACAATTCATTTTCAATACCTTATATGCGAGAATTAACCCCAATAACATATATCAATTTCAAAGCAATCCGAATATATTTGTGCGACTTAGAGGACAGACAGACAAACCGAATTCATAAACACTTTTCAATTATATTGAAAAGTGTTAAAAATGATGTCGATTAAATAAGAAAAACGTAATATTTCTTTCAGAAAATAGTTTTTTGATAAACCCCCTATAACACCGTGCTACTTCATTTAATATATACTCTCTCTGTCTCAAAAACAAAAACAAACAAGCAACAAAGAAAAGAAAAGACGTGAATTAAAGCTTTTACTTTCTTCTATTTATAATAGAAGAGAGTACTGTACTTCAAATTTTTTTCGACTTCCGGTTTACGACGGATTTACACATTTTAAGGGTCAGAGACGCCCAAAAATCCTTTTGTACAAAATGACTTTCTGTCCGTGTCTCCGTATTGTACCATCAAAAGTTGTACGAAGTTACATATTGATTGAACCAAACTTTATATAGTATATATTTTTTAAGGACGCCGGTTCTGAGTTAAAATTGAGGATATTCCCCTGGAAGGGAACGCTGTGATAGCGATTTTGGTGTGGTTTTTCTTTGTGTCATCGAAAAGTGTATGAATTTTTGGATAAAATTGAATCATACTTCATATATACTCTTTTTGCTACGGCATCAAGTACTAGTGGAAAATGTGGATATTTTTTCAGATGGAGGCGCTATTTTTGTGCTATTTTCTCGATTTTTTGCAGTTTAACAGAAGAATTTATGAATATTTTTTCGACGAAATTTATATTTAGATGTAATGTCATAAGCCAGAATTTGTATAAAATTTTGCAGAAAATCGGGCTGAAGCGTTGAGTTGTAATAGCGAATTTAGGTGCGATTTTCTTTTGTATCATCGGATAGTGTAATGAATATATAATTTTTTTTATAGTTTGCTGTTTTTTCACTTGTTAATTAATGTTAAATATGGTGTGGAATTCTGGTACTGCTAAAATACTTGCATATTATGGTCTCTCTCTCTCTCTATATATATATATACATACATATATATATATATATATATATATATATATATATATATATATATATATATATATATATATATATATATATATATTTATAAATATATATATATATTTGCAAATAATAACTATTGCTTTGATAACTAACGGAATTGAAGGAAGCCACGAGCAGTTACGTTATGGCTATAAGAACAGGAAAAAAATGTAAGAATTCTGGTTAAAAAATAAAAATTGCAAGAGGTACAGAGCTGAATAAACAGAAAGTACTTCTATATCAAAAACAGTGTTCCATATTAAATTAAAAAATGTAATGTGTCTAAAAAGAGTGCAATCGTATTTAAGACATCTTAAGACATGTAAATCCATCAAAAACTAGAAGACGAAAGTTTTCACAAAACCAATGTATGAGACGATATGTACCTATATATTTATGTGTGTATATATATATATATATATATATATATGTATAGCCAGCTTTATTCTGGTTATAACAAGAGCAAAAAATGTAAGAATTCTGATTGAAAAGATTAAAATTTTTGGTACAGAGCTGAATAAACAGAACATAATTCTATGACACAAAGTTCCGTATTAAATTTTAAAAGCGATACTTCGGTATAAAAAGAATACATTTGTAACTTGTTTTTTGACAAGACCTTGTAAATTCATCAAAAATTAGAAAACGAAAGCTTTCACAAAACTAATCACTTTTTGGAAGGCAGAAGAATTTAAAAAAAAGAAAAACAATGATTTTATGAATATTTAAAGAGTTAAAATATTGAATAGTGTCGCCAAATACTTATTTAAATATTATTATCATTTTTAATTTCACTATCTTTTATGTATTTAGACGATTTATTTCCTTCAGTATTTATTTTCTAGCATATTTTGTGAAAATTTTCTCACTACTATCATCATGTTTGCTCTCTAGAAATATTAGCACAAAAGAATAAAAAAGCTTTTCATCCTAATAAAACAAAGTAAGGCTGAATTGAAACTAAACACAGAAAATTAGGGAAGAATACCTGTAAGAGTCAATAGTTTTTTTGTCTTGTTTGAACTGTGTATAGCAATAACTACGTTACCAAAGCTGAAAGTAATCAAACACAGCTTGATTATGGTTATGTGAACATAAGAAAATTGTAAAGATTCGTATTGAAGATGATAAAGTTCGTCAGAATGATAGGGTTGAATAAAGATAAGTTATTTCGTGTGCCAAGATAAAAATGTTCTAGTTTAAAGAAGAAAAACAGTATACTTCTTCTAGAAAACAATTTTTTTGATAACACTAAATATAACACATCTGTATTAATGTTCACATTGTGCACATTTTAGAAATTTGCTCTTAATGAATGTAAATTTGCCACAAAAATCACACTGATATTTAATCGATACGTTTGCTTCCGGATTTAATTTCTATAATATGGAAAGAAAATTGTTCACTTTTATCACTATGTTTGCTCTCTAAAAATATTAGAACAAAATAATAAAACAGCTTTTCGTCCCAATAAAACAATGTACGGCTAAATTAAAACTAAACACAGAAACTTAAGGAAGAATACCTGTAAGAGGAAAAAAAAATCTTGTCTTGTTTGAACTGCGTATGTGTATAGTAATAACTACGTTACCGAGTAATCAAACACAGCTTGATTATGGTTATAGAGACATAAGAAAAATGTAAAGATTCGAATTCAATATGATAAAGTTCTGGAGAATGATGTGTTAAATAAAGATAAGTTATTTCGTGTGCCCAGAAAAGTGTGTTATGTTTCTTCTAGAAAACAATTGTTTTGATAACACTAAATATAACACATCTGTATTAATGTTCACATTGTGCACATTTTAGAAATTTGCTCTTAATGAATGTAAATTTGCCACAAAAATCACACTGATATTTAATCGATACGTTTGCTTCCGGATTTAATTTCTATAATATGGAAAGAAAATTGTTCACTTTTATCACTATGTTTGCTCTCTAAAAATATTAGAACAAAAGAATAAAACAGCTTTTCGTCCTAATAAAACAATGTACGGCTAAATTAAAACTAAACACAGGAACTTAGGGAAGAATACCTGTAAGAGTCAATAATTTTTTGTCCTGTTTGAACTGTGTATAGTAATAACTACGTTACCGAATAATCAAACACAGCTTGATTATGGTTATCGGAACATACGAAAAATGTAAAGATTCAGATTGAAGATGATAAAATTCGTGAGAATGATAGTGTTAAATATAGGGAAATTATTTGTGTTCCCATAAAAAAGTGTTCTGTTTTAAAGAAGAAAAATGTTATATTTCTTCTAGAAAACAATTGTTTTGATAACACTAAATATAACACATCTGTATTAATGTTTACATCGTACACATTTTATAAATTTGCTCTTAAGGAATGTAAATTTGTCTCAAAAATCACATTTATATTTAATCGATACGTTTGCGTCTGGATTTTATTTCTATAATATGTGAATAAAAATTGTTCACTTTTATCACTATGTTTGTCTAAAAATATTTGCACAAAAAAAAAAAAAACGTAAATTTATTACTAAAAAATAATGTAAGGCTAAATTAAACACAAAAACTTGGAGAGAAAGACCTGTATTTGGCAATAATTTTATCTTGTTTGAATTGTGTATAGTAATAATTACGTTACCGTCAAACGTAGCTTGATTATTAAATAGGAACAGAATAAAAATATAAAGGTTTTGTTTGCGGTGGATAGGGTTTGTGAGAAACATAGGGTTGAGTAAACATAATATAATTCTTGTGCCAGGATAAAAGTGTTCTGTATTAAAGAAGGAAAACTTTATGTTTCCTGCATAGAACAGTTGTTTTAACCTCTTCAGACCTGAAGTACGCAAATTTGTACCTCTATTCTTTACCTCATAAAGACCGAACTGTTTGATATATTTTTTTTTTTACATTTTGACTTCACTACTACATAGCGGAATGTTTTTCTTTTAATCCCAAACTAATAAATGGTAGCATCGATGCAAATTTTGTCATTCATTAAATTTTAGTTTCATCGGAGTTTGAAAAATCCCTTCAAGACAGTGTGACAAAGAAAGTAAGCAATTTTCAAAATTATTTAACTTTAATATTTAACAATAAACTTTTTTGAGAATTGGTAGGTTTTCCACTAGTTTAACGCCCTTAAATTTATTATTATGTGAATTTAAGTTATTAATAATTATCATTAAATTAATATTTTAGGGGACTTAGTAATTTTAGATCGATATTTTGTAACCTATATTACCAGTAACCTAAAATATCAATTTCAGAAAAAAGCTTTTTTCTGCCATCTATGATGCTATTTCCTTTTTGCAAAGGCAGTGAATGATTATTTTTAGTAGGGGAAACTCTCCCAAAATGACATACTTAGGTAAAATGACATACCTAATGTATCTAAATATTGTCGCTAGAAGCCAAAATTTAACAACACGCAGTTATGTTTTGGATTCGATCGGCAACGATAAGCATTTAATGGCGAAGGTTTAACTTTTGTATTTTTCATTTTTTCAAAGAAACTGTTTACACCTTCGTCAGAAAATTCTTGGGACTATTTTTCGGTGCTAATTCATGTATGTTTCATTTCAGTGATTATTTGAAGTAAATGTCGATTACTTACTTCTTTTTAGATTATTTTCTGTATATGCGAAAATTTATAAATGTATGTGTTCTCGAATACTGCATCTATATATACAATATGGTGATTCTAGGTAAAATGACATGCCGCGAGACATCTTTCCCGATCATGTTTTCTGTGCTTCTATTGTGACAGAAGGTCCACTGGAAAATAAGGAAAGCAACAACAGAAGCACAAGTTCTACAGATAACAGCCTATATAGACCTAATCCGTCAATTTTCACAGTTTCAATGCCACATTCTCCAATTCCAGGACCAATTCTGACAACGTCCGTTGCCGATACTCCATAGACGTGAATATATTTTCAACCGGCAGCATCATCAAGTTCATAATCTTCATATATCAAATAGATTGATGTATCTACACTTCCTTGTGTACCTCATGTTAGTTCATCCTCTAAAATTAGAAGCATGAAGATGCAAAAGTTCTGACTAGCAGTCCTAAAATTACCGAAGTGAAGGCAAAAGCTGCTGAGAAACATAACTCACAACCAAGACATCCAGATCTACAGGCTAAGAAAGAAAGTCACCTTGTTATATTCTTTGAGAACGACAGAGACATAGATCTTTCTGCCGATGATGGTGATGAAGCCTGTTTTTATCGCAAATATTTATTTAGCCACTCAAAACCGAAGTAGAAGTGAATAAAATGAGTTAAGTGTTCAAAATGGGCACATAGTAAATGTGCCAGTTTTTCTTGGTGTAAAAAAAATATTGGTGAAGTATGCAAGTAGAATTAATAGCAACATATGGGTCTGTCGTTTTAGGACAGCAATGTATATAAAAGGGCATAGTGCACAATTTTATATAAATAGTTATTATGACGTTGTGACTTTATCTGTTGCTTTTTAAAAGGCACCAAAGCATTTTATATATTTGTAATATTGTTTTGTTAAATATAAAGGTCATGAAAAAAAATTGTATGAATAAAAACATTTTTCCTTAGTTTATGTCGTTTTAGGACAGTTTCCCCTATTATTGTACCGTTAGGTCTGAAGAGGTTAATAACACTAATATAACGCATCTGAACGAATACTCACACAGTGCCTGCCCATTCTAAAAAATTGCTCTTAATGAATGTAAATTTGTTTCAAAAATCCCATTGATATTTTGTGGACCCGTTTGCTTCTGTATTTATTTTCTATAATATGTGAAGAAAAATAGCTCACGTTTGTCACTAAGTTTTCTCTCTGATAATATTTGCCCAAAGGAATAAAAACAATTATTTCATTACTAAGAAAATAATGTAAAGCTAAATTAAGCATAAACGCAGAAACTCGGGGAGGAAGACCTGTAAAAGGCACTAATTTTTTGTCTTTTTTGAACTGTGTTTAGTAATAATAACGTTATCGAAGCTGAACGCAATCAAACACAGCTTGATTATGGTTATAGGAACACAAGAAAAATGTACAGATTCTGATTGAGGAGGATAAAGTTCGTGAGGAACATAGCTTTCAATAAACAGAAATTATTTCTTGTGCCTAAAAAGTGTTCTATGCTAAAGAAGGAAAACGTTATACTTCTTGTAGAAAACAATTCTTTTGATAACTCTAAATATAACACATCTGTATTAATGTTTACATCGTACACATTTTAGAAATTTGCTCGTAATAAATGTAAATTTGCCTCAAAAATCACATTGCTATTTTATCGAGCCGTTAGTTTTTATATTTCAATAATATGTGATGGAGAATTACTCACGACTGTCACAATATTTGCTCTCTGATAATATTTGCACAAAAGAATAAAAACAATAATTATGTTACTAAGAAAATTATGTAAGGCTAAATTAAACATAAACACAGTAACATCGGAAGGAGGACTTGTATCAGGCAATACTTTTTTGTCTTGTTTGAACTGTGTTTAATAAAAACAACGTTAACGAAGCTGAATGTAATTAAACATATCTTAATTACCGTTATAGGAACATAAGAAAAATGCATAGATTCTGATTGAGGTGGTTAAAGTTCGTCAGAAACTGAGGGTTGAATAAACAGAAGTTATTTATTGTGTCAAGAAAAAACATGTTCTATGTTAAAAAGGAAAACTTTATACTTATTTTAGAAAACAATTGTTTTAATAACACTAATATAACACATCTGAACGAATACGCACTTGTGCATTCAAACTTTAGAAATTTACTCGTAATGAATGTAAATTTGTCTCTGAAATGACATTGATATTTTATCGATCAGAATATTCCCGTATGTATTTTCCATAATATGTGATGAAAAACAGCTCACGTGTGTCACTACGTTTGCTCACTGATAATATTTGAACAAAGGAATAAA
The DNA here is from genome assembly GCA_963931845.1 of Maratus michaelseni. Taxonomy (NCBI): domain Eukaryota; kingdom Metazoa; phylum Arthropoda; class Arachnida; order Araneae; family Salticidae; genus Maratus; species Maratus michaelseni. Next base: position 347,660,053 of record OZ007590.1, on the reverse strand, counting down.
AACAATTATTTCATTTGTAAGAAATTAAAGTAGGGCTAGATTAAACATAAACACAGAAACATGGGAAGAAAGATCTGTATGAGGCAATATTTTTTTGTTCTTTAAACTGTGTTTAGTAATAACAGCGTTACCGAAGCTGAACGTAATCAAACACAGCTTGATTATGGTTATAGGAACATTAGAAAAATGCATAGATTCTAATTGAGGAGATTAAAGTTCGTGAGAAACTTAGGGATGAATAAACAGAAATTGTGCCAAGAAAAACATGTTCTATGTTAAAGAGGAAAACGTTATACTTCTTGTAGAAAACAATTGTTTTAATAACACTAATAAACACATCTGAATTACTACTCACACAGTGCATGTAAATTTTAGAAATTTCCTCGTAATGAATGTAAATATGTCTCAAAACTCACTATGATATTTTATCGACTCGTTGGTGTCCGTAATTATTTTCTATAATATGTGATGAAAATTAGCTCACGTCTGTCACTATTTTTGCTCTCTGATAATATTTGCACAAAGTAATAAAAACAATTATTTCATTACTAAAAAATAATATAAGGCTAAATTAAACATAAACAGCGAACCTTGGAAAGGAAGGCCTGTATCAGTCAAAAGTTTGTTGTCTTGTTTGAACTCTGTTTAGTAATAACATCGTTACCGAAGGTGAACATAATCAACAATAGCTTAATTATGGATAGAGGAAGATAAGATAAATGTAAAAATTCTGATTGAGGAGGATAAAGCTCGTGAGAAACATAGGGTTCAAGAAACAGAAATTATTTATTGTGCCAAGAAAAAAGTGTTCTATGTAAAAGAAGGAAAATGTTATACTTATTTTAGAAAACAATTGTTAATAACACTAATATAACACATCTGAACTCATACTCACACAGTGCACATTTTACAAATTTGCTCGTAATGAATGTAAATTTGTCTCACAAATCACTTTGATATTTTATCTATCCGTTTGCTACAAGTTTTATCTTCTATAATATGAGATGAAAAATAGCTCGCATATATCACTATGATTGCTCTCTGATAACATTTTCACAAAATTATATATATATTATCACTAAGTAAATAATGTAAGATTAAGTTAAACATAAACACAGAAACTCGGGGCAAATCTGTATGCGGAAATAATTTTTTGTCTTGTTTTAAATGTGTATAGTAATAACTATATTACGGGAGCTTTAATTAATCAAACATAGCTTGTTTATGGTTATAAGAACAGAAGAACAATGTAAACTTTCTGATTGAGGAGGAAAAAGATTGTGAGAAACAGGGTTCAATAAACAGAAATTGTGTTTTGTGCCAAGCAAAAAAGTGTTCTATGTTAAAAAATGAAAACTTTATACTTCTTGATAAAAACAACTGTTTTGTTATCACTAATATGTATCTGATCCACTAATATCTATCTATCTGAATTGATATTCACATAGTTCACACTGTAGAAATTTCTTATGATAACTGTAAATTTGTTGCAAAAATCACATTGATGTATTAACGATCCGCTGCCTTTTATACTTACTTTGTATAATATTGAATGGAAAATGCCTCACTAATACCTCACTATGCCTCACTATACTATATTTTCTCTCTGATAATATTTCCACAAAATAATAAAAAAATATATATATGTTATCACTAAGAAAATAATGTAAGGTTATCCTAATAATATTATAAATCTCATTGTGTACAAATGTTAGGCTGAAGCCAGCGTCAAAATAGAGCATTTAATGATCCTGTATCTTTGCACATAGGTTAATTATAACCCTCAAATTAACATAGGCTGGTTTTTGTTTATTTTATTCAAATATTTTTCTTAATAATTCAAAATTTCGTTATTTTCATAGAGAATAAATGGACATTTTTCCGTATAATATTTTAAAATGGTTAAATTTACTTAACCGTTGCTAATACTTTATCGTTGCCAAAACTAATTCAGAACCCGGGATAATATTTTTTAATCAACAATTTGGTTACAATTGAAAAATTTTCACGTGAAAAATGAAAATGAAATAAAAAAATTACAGAATTAAAAAGAAGATTAAATATTATTATTAGAAATAAAATGTACGTTTTTTAGTTTTTGATAATAATACAAGGTTTCAATATGCATAACCATATAGGAAACAGGCTGATATGACGTCATACATCTAAAATAAAGCGGATATGCTTTGAGTGGTGAAATAAACGATCTTGGGTTTTTTCTTCACTTTTCTTTTTCTTTTGTATGGTAACAATACTTTGCGTTTTACCGTCTGCGCACGGCTAATATAACTATGCCGTATTTTTTAGTTTAATTTTTTTTTTTTTAAGTAAAAAGAAGTTTCAAAAGAAAATGGCTAGCAAATGTCAATAATATTCTCCGCAAAATTATCCATGTCGGAAATGATGTCATGGATAGCGAGAAATAGTTTTTTTCATTCTTAAAACTAAAAGAAATAACTCGATTTTACCTAAAAAAAATGACGAATGTTAACAGTTCCATTTTTGTTGATAAAATCTAAAGATTTAATATTATTTCGTTAAAGTAACATATTTTCCCCTATGCCAGTATTGAAATTAATTGCCCGGAAAAGAAAATTAACAAGAATTATGTCATTAAAAAGGGACTTCTCTGGGGGAAAAAGAAACGTCATATTTGTAATAAAACGGGAATTTTCCTATATGTTTTAAAATGAGTGTGAATCAATTCCTTACATTAATAATACAAGGATCAGTAAGTATAGAAAGTAGATGAGTTTCACGCCATATTTATAACGAAAAGTTTAAATGTTTTTTTTTTTTATCTATACTGATTATTAAGCATGAGTATCCGTTATATACAGATGAGAGTTTTCTGCTAAAAATCACATCATACGAATCTATTATATTAAAATCTGACCGTGTGTTTGTATTTCGCAACTATTCCTAGACTGTCGAACGCAACGCGACTTACTTAATATCGGTTATCATTGATCCGAGGATGTGACACAAACTCTCAGAATTAAAAAAATTAAATTAGATGCCAAGATTTATTATTATTATTTTTTTTAATTTTAACGAAATTTTTCTAAAAACTGAAAGTAAATTACTCCATATTTTTGTATAAAAAAGGAGAAATAAAACAGATCAGTATATTTTTTACACCATTTTCTCATTAAAACGGAAAAACAGAATTTATTTTCATTTTGATTAGATAGTGAAAACAAAATCTTGATTTCAGCAAATTATCCGAAAAATAAAAACATATTTTCACATATTCAAACTTCATGATTCAATTTATTCTGAAGAACAAAAATTGCCTGTCAACATACTGTCATTTTGAAAACAAGATTTGTTTCAGCTATACATTAAACCAACGAGGCAGAATTGAATTTAAAGAAAAAACATATACTATTTCCAATTATTGCTTTTTTTTTTTTTTTTTTTTTTTTTTTTTGAAGGATGGCCGTTAAAACGTTTCACAAAGGTGTTAAAAGTAAAATTGTTTATCAGATAAAATTGACATTTGTTTTTACCCAATTCGTCTATTTCCACGATTTTATTTGGTCCTCCTTTTTGCATTAATTGCAATTTCATTTTCGCGATTATTTGGCACAAAATTTCACTTTTTTAAGACTGAGTTATGTCAAGGTCCCTATAACAAAAAATACCGTATTGTATCCTATGAAATGTGATAAATAGTTAATTATTAACGTTTATAATTATCGGGAGTGAAATATTTTGCTTAATTGATGTATTTATTCTTCTTTTAATGTTGCGTGAACGAAGTCACGGGTAACAGCTAGTATTTAATATAAGCCGAGAATCATGGGGGGTACTCCTGTATGAGGCTATAATTTTTTGTCCTGTTTGAACTGTGTATAATATTAACTACGTTCCCGGAGCTGAAAGAAATCAAACACAGCTTGGATATGGTTATGGAAACATGAGAAAAATGCATTAATTCTGATTGAAAAGATTAAGTTTATGAGAAACATAGGGTTGAATAAAAAGAAATTATTTCTTGTACCAAGGATAAAAGTATTCTGCGTTAAAGAATCAAAACGTTATGCTTGTGGTAAGAAAAACAATTTTTGTTATAAATCTAATATAAGACATCTGAACTAATATTTGCATGATGCACATTTCAGAAAATTTGCTCTTAATGAATGTAAATTTGTCTCAGAAATCACACTGATATCTTACCGATCCGTTTGTTTTCGTACTTATTTTCTATAATATTGGATGCAAATTAGCTCACGTCTTTCACTATGTTTACTCTCTGATAATATTTACACAAAAGGATAAAAAAATATTTTATTACCAAGAAAATAATGCAAGACTAAAGTAAACATAAACACTGAGTCTTGGGAGGTATGCCTGTACGAGGCAATAATTATTTTCTTATTTCAACTGTGTATAATAATAACTACGTTATCGTAGCTGAAATGAATCAAACACAGCTTGGTTTTGGTTATAGAAACATAAGAAAAATGCAAGGATTCTGATTGAGAAGGATAACATTCGTGATAAACATTGGGTTGAATAATCAGAGGCTATTTCGTGTACCAAGAAAAATATATTATACATTAAAGAAGAAAAAACATTATACTTCTTCTTGAAAACAACTGTTTTGATAATACTAATACACTATATTGCCAAAGGTGATTGGTCACTTGCGATTTTAGACGTTTTATTAACTATCTAGAAAAATACATGTGGAATTAATCTGAAACTGCAGGTATGTAAACAGTATAGTATAGGTTATATATTTCCGCGAAGATTTTTTCACGAAACCCCATAGGGGACTGTCAACAAATTGAAAAAGAACGAATATCTTTTGGATAACCCTGTAAAAAATAATGTAGCAAAGGCGTTCAAACTCGAGATTATTAATAAGAGGCTCATTGTAATATACTGTGTTCATTTTTATTAGGATAGCATGGAAACTCGTAAAGAAATTAAGGTTTTTATAAAAACAGTCCCAAATTTTGCATAGTTTTTTCTCCAATCACATGACCAATCACCTTTGGCAATATAGTGTATAACACAACTGAAATAATAGTAGCATAGTGCAGATTTTAGAAATTTTCTTTTAATCAATGCATAATTGTTTCAAAAATCCGATTGATTCTTTATCGATCCGTTTGCTTCCGTACTTACTTTTTATAATATTGGAGAAAAAATACCTTTCGCCTGTCACTATATATTTGCACATAAGAATAATAAATATATTTTATTACTAAGAAAATAAATTAAGGGTCAATTTAACACAAGAACAGAAACTTGGGGCGGTACGTCTGTATGAGGCAATACTTTTTTGTCTTGTTTGTACTTTGTATAATAATAACTACGTTACTGGAGCGGAAAGAAATCAATCACAGTTTGGTTATGGTTATGGAAACATAAAAAAATTAAAAGATTTTGATTGAGGAGGATTAAGTTTGTGAGAAACATAGGACTGAATAAGCAAACATTATTTCTTGTGCAAAGAAAAAAGGGTTCTACGCTAAAGATGGAAAACGTAATACTTCTTGTAGAAAACAATTGTTTTGATAACACTAATATAACACATCTGAATTGCACATTTGAATAATGTATTTAACGCGTTTGCACAATGCACATTTTAGATATTTGCTCTTAAAGTATCCACTCTCCTTCCGAGGGGATTTTTTGAAATTTTTGAAATTTCCTCTTTATACCAATTTTTTCTAACGCCATTTAAGTTAAAACTTTGAAAAGTATATAAATATTTTAGAAATTGCACAAAAATGATTTTTTAAAAGTCTTATGTTTGGTAATTAAAAATGTCTGTGTTTAAATGGTAAAGCACTTGGTGCGCTATACCAGGGTATCTGGGTTCGATCCCCGGTCGGGACACATTTTCACTCTGTTAGTTATGCGTTGTTTAGCAAATTGAAAATTAATTCACATCCTATGCCAGTGTCTGTGCATTAATAACCGAAAGCGTAATATTTCCTGTTAGAAAGAGTTCTTTTGAAAGATCAATGCAACACCATTGCTATGTATTACTATATTTTCAGTGAGGATTCGTATGGAGACCCAATATATCATAACATACTTAACATGTAGTATAAATCTAATTAGTAAAAACATATATTTTTTATTTTTTTTTCTAAAAATCTAAAAATCTAAGCACAGAAACATAGAGGAGTAGTCCTGTATGGACAAAGGCAAAAAACTTTTTATTAACACTATAAAAAAAAGATATTCACAATGTCAATCGAAATAATTTTGTCTTTCTTAGCCATGAGCAAAGATGACGTACTAGCACTTCATAAACTGATTCAAGACTGTATAAGACTGAATGAGCATAATTTATTTTCCTTTGGCAAGTAAAAATTGCTTCGCATTAAAGACAAAAAACATAATATCTTCTGCACAAAAGAGTTATTTTGCACCATTGCTACTTAATTTAACAACACTGGGGTTTATTGCTCCTGCCTTCAAAGTGGTAGAACTTTTTCTTTGCACCTGAGGAAGAAAGAGAACGTTTGTTAGAATGTTCTTGTTCATGTCTTATTTTTATGGTATTATTAAGAAACTTTTTGCCTTTTTAAGTGTTTTGCAGCTCTTTTTAAACATTTTACTGCAACCTGTATGAGTTAATTTTTTTTCGAGTTTTAACTGTGTATAACGTAAGATGCTAGATACGTAAGATGTAAGTAATCAATGATACCTTGATTTAGTAAGATAAATTTTGTAAGACCGTAGTGGGCTGAATAAACAGAATTTCTTAGATTTGGTAAGTAAAAATGTCTGGGCATTAATAACAGAAAGCGTAATATTTCCTGTTAGAAAGAGTTCTTTTAAAAGACCAATGCAACACCATTGCTACTTAATTTATTATCTGTGGGGTTTTGTATGGAGAATCAGCATATCATAACATACTTAACATGTAGTATAAATCTAATTAGCAAAGAAAAATATATTTTTTATTATTTTTTTAAAAATTAATATTCCCTTTAAGTATGTCATAGAAATTTGCTCTTGGAATGTTCTCCCAATAAGCCCAGTGGTATTTTAGCTATTTGTTTGTTTACATCTATATTTTATTTAATAGGGTATGAAAAATATCTTACTCCTATCACAACAGACGCTCTGCGAATGTATTGGCCACAAAAATAAAATAAATCTCTTCTTAAGTAAACAATGTGAATCTGAGTTGAATTAAAACAATGTAACGTAGGGAAGAAGATCCGGATGAGTTAATATACTTTTTCTAGTTTGAACTGTGTACGATAACCGTTACGATATTGAAGATGAAAGCAATCAAATGTAACTTGATTGTGGTTATAAGAAAAATGTAAGGATCTGATTGATGAGGCAACAAATTCTTAGAAATGTAAACAATGTGAATCTGAGTTGAATTAAAACAATGTAACGTAGGGAAGAAGATCTGGATGAGTTAATATACTTTTTCTAGTTTGAACTGTGTACGATAACCGTTACGATATTGAAGATGAAAGCAATCAAATGTAACTTGATTGTGGTTATAAGAAAAATGTGAGGATCTGATTGATGAGGCAACAAATTCTTAGAAATGTAAACAATATGAATCTGAGTTGAATTAAAACAATGTAACGTAGGGAAGAAGATCTGGATGAGTTAATATACTTTTTCTAGTTTGAACTGTGTACGATAACCGTTACGATATTGAAGATGAAAGCAATCAAATGTAACTTGATTGTGGTTATAAGAAAAATGTGAGGATCTGATTGATGAGGCAACAAATTCTTAGAAATGTAAACAATATGAATCTGAGTTGAATTAAAACAATGTAACTTAGGGAAGAAGACATGAATGAGTTAATATATTTTTTCTAGTTTGAACTGTGTACAATAACCGTTACGCTATTGAAAATGAAAGTAATCAAAGGTAACTTGATTGTGGATATAAGAAAAAATTTTGAGGATCTGATTGATGAGGCAACAAACTCTTAGAAATGTAAACAATGTGAATCTGAGTGGAATTAAAACAATGTAACTTAGGGAAGCAAACCTGAATGAGTAAATATATTTTTTTTTAGTTTGAACTGTGTACAATAGCCGTTACGGTATCGAAGATGTAAGTGATCAAACGTAATTTGGTTGTGGAGTTAAGAAAAATGTGAGGACCTGATTAATGAGGTAACAAATTCTAAGAAATGTAAGGCTGTATCAATTCTAAAAAATGTAACATAAATTATTTCCTATATCACGAAACAATTGCTCTTTTTTAAACAAAAAAATGTAATACTTCGGCAGAAAAACAAACTAATTCTACTTAGGACATCTGAAGTAGTGCTCCCGACGCGGTACATATTTTATTTATATGTTTAACCGATATACGTATATACGTATAATACGTCGCCTAACGTGAAATACGTATGCCTAAAATTATATGTTTAGACGTATCCGGATACGTACAGGCACATATCGCTTAAACGTGTAATTCAAGTATACGTATATACGTTTAATACCAATACACGTCATCAGTCTTCCGTCACTGACCGGAGAATAAGCTCGAAATCAGTGGCGTTACCGAAGCAATCTACCTAATGTGTTTCATACAAAGGATCTTGTTATTTTTTCTACAAATATTTTAATTAATTTATGTTACTTCTAATTTTCATTGAATGATTAAATATTATATAAATTAGCTAGAACATTTTTAATTGTTTTCTATTTCTTTTTTCTATCTTTTTTTCCGCAATTAAAAAAAATGTTTAAACGTGTATACGTTTAATCGCTGGGGTAAGATCCACATATACGGTAAAACGTATATAATGTTTTGCATAATACGTATAACCGCTTTGGTCGCATCATACGCATTTAAAATTTGTTCCCCGTATTATACGTATTATACGTATACGCGTAAAAACGTTTAATAAGGAGCACTAATCTGAAGACGTGTAAATATACGAAAGTTTTCAAAATCCAACACATTGTATGTATCTAGGACAAGTAAAAAAATAAAAAGAAGACAAAACAATCATTTACTTTACACTTTTATCCATAAAAAATTGATAGAGCGCCAAGTATATATATATATATATATTTTTTTACTTATTATTATTTTTTTTATTTTTACTATATTTTACACATGTAAATAGACGAAAGTTTTCAGAATCAAAACACATTTTATGTATCTATGACAATTAAAAAAATAAAAAGAAGATAAATCAATCATTTCCTTTACACATTAAACCGTTAAAAATAGATAGATTGCAATATATATATATATACTAATTATAATTTTTTTTCACTATATTTTACACATGTTAGCTATGTGTTTGCTTCCATATTTTTTCCTCTGTAATAGGGCCTGGGAAAGAACTCTTTTTTGTCACCATGCTTAATCTCTCAAAATATTAGCATAAAAGAATAATAAAAAAAAATCCTCTTTAAGAAAACAATGTAAGGTTAAATGAAATCTAAACACAGATTTTTATGGGAGAAGATATGTATGAGTCAATATATTTTTTGTCATGGTTAAACTGTGTAAGTAATCAACGGCTGCATGATTCTGGTTGCAGGGCTTTACAAACTTGATAAAATATGGCAGCCAGCAAAAAATTCTAGTCGTTATCAGTAAAAATATATTAACCCCCTTCCTCCCCCATCATTGATTAAAAAACACAGAAACACTTTTGATGCATTAATTGAGAAAATATAATAACAAGTATTGTTTAGAATTATAAGTTACATATACTTCTTTGAATATTGAAATATATTATTACAAGGTATTATAATTTGTTACATTTTTATTAGTTACATAGTTTGGAATACTAAACTAATATTATTTTATATTCATGAAATTTTAATTAAGATTGATAGATTTACTTCACGAAAATAACTTATAATAATTTATATGTTATAATTTATTAATTTATATTCTTTAAAATGTATGCGATCGATTAATCAGTTTTAATTCCCAGTACAAAAGTCTGATTTGCAACTTAACAAATGTTACCTGTCTTTAGCATTGTAGTCCATTTTAGATGCCACAGATGCTGAATTGATACTATTTCGTACTGTTTTATTGAAACCGTTCTCCCCCATTTTAATCACTATTTATCTAGGGAGGAAAAGAATGGCGTTTTCTGTGCATGAGAAGAAAAATGCCTTTTAAACTTGCTTCTTCCATTTTGTACAACAGAAAAAACAAACAAACAAAAAATAAAAACGCCACATGAAATAAATTGGTCGCCGGATAAAAATACTTCGTCGAAAGTGGAGACATAGCAACCGCATTTGTCAAACCCTGAGGAAAATGAGAAAAAAATGGAATAATTCTGATTGAAGGAGGTTCTATTTAGGCAGGATATATATAGGATAATCATAAATCTGAATAAACAACAGTTATTCACATTATCTCCTTGCCCCGTTAGCTAAGAAATTTTTTTCTGTATCAAAGAAGAAAACGTAACACGTCTTGGTGAAATGATTTGTTTTGTTAACAGAAATATAACACCAGCGGGGTTTAATTTGATAACATAGGCATAATATCCGTGATCATTTTAAACTCTATGTAAAAACTAATTAAGCATTAAGGGTAAAATAATCGGCAAAAAAATGTTAAATAAATCATTTTTTCTGCAATTTCACTGGAAAACAGTCTTTAAATTTATCATTTTCATATTATGAAAACAGTAACAAAAATAATCGCCTTTTGTTTTTATTTAAAATATTTGTTTCTAATGTACCGAGAAAATATTTCATTAAAACCCTTTATGTCAAAGGCTATTTTTTAGTTAAATTTTTGTTTTATAAACATTGTTAAATTTCGTGTTGCAATATTGTAATATTGTGTTGACCGTTAATGAGAAAATAATAATAATAATAATAATAATATATATATATATATATATAAATTATTTGAAAATTTTAATTATAATTTTAAATATTATATATTAACAAAAAAATATATATTTGTCATTTCAGTTATTAAAATGAAAATTGATGTTTTGTGCCAATCCCAAAAATTTTTTATGTATCAATTGAACTATCATGGGCATTTTTGAAATTGAAATCACATTCCTGGGCGCACTCGCCCAGGAATATATTTGTGTCATATACACAAAACCTATACGGGCATATGTGGTAAACATTGCATAAGCCTAAAATAAATGATGGGTGTAGATGTATCTTTAAGGAAAATGTCACGCTCAAGGTTTATCAAAGCTTCGTCATTAATTTAAACAATAAAACAAATGTCCCAAAAGGCTGTCTTTTTTATGCAAGTGTTTTTTTTTTTTTAATTTGAATTTTAAGTGCATGTTACATTGTATATTATATTTTAAGAACACTGTACGAACTGAGAATTTTTTATTTTCTATCAAATCTAGCGTTTATTGTTATGAGTGAAAAATATGTATTTATGATATGTATTCGTGAGGGAAAAAGGACCAGTTGTTTGCAATTGCGCCCATGGGCGTGTAATTCACTAACCCTGTTATATCAATTCCTAATAAAGTAGTTTTAATATTGAATTAACTTCACTATTAAACGTGGATCCATTTTTCTTACAAGCTTTTCCAAAAATTTACCTCAAACAAATGTAGTTTTCAAACACATTACATTGTTATACATTTTTCTCAAAATGAATAATTATCTGACTGTTTATAGACTTTCTTTTTCAACCTGTATATAAATATATTCAGATCAATGCCCTTTAACTGTTTCCGAATAAAGAATAAAAATATTTTTAAAATGCTTTCAAAAACAAAATATCACATTATACCCTTATTTTTAAGGGATGGCAACATTAGCGAAAATATTTGTAAAACAGCTGAACCTCTGTGCACCTTTTCCATGAGAGCTACTAAATGTATTTAAAATCTATTTTCTATAGTTTTGACGGTAACTGACCTATAAATCAATTTTTCGGAAATAAATAAAATTAAAAATACAATAGTTAGGCAATTTTGTAAACAAACAAAATCTAGGTCTATTTTTTTAACGCAACTATTGCAATTTTTATTTATATTTCGTGCCGAATAATCAAATAATAGTTTCGCTTCTGCCAAAACTATTTTTTTAAATTTTCAAATCCCTTTAATGTTTCTCAAAAAAAAAAAAAAAAAAAAAAAAAAAAAAACGTACTTCAACGTCAGGTATTTTATTTGAAAATTCGCAACTTTTGTCGCTATTTGCTGCAACATTTTAAACCTAAAAGTTCTCGAGTAGCAAACCAATATTCTTTATACTGATAATGTTGTGATTCCATACTGCACCAATATTGCAATTATCCTAAATAAATACCATAAAATACCAATAATTGTGAAATATAGGCTTTAAATTGGAAACATTTGTAAATTAAATGACAATATTACAAAAATATTGGCTGTGCATTGAAAACATCTGCTATGAAATAGCGAAGGCTTTCTGGTAAATATTGCACCAATAGTGGCAAATGTTGCAAACAACCCAATATTGGAAAATATTTTAATGAAAGTAACTGCCAAAATACAACTATTAAAAAAATATTAGCCCTTTGTCATTAGGAATTTTATTTATTTTTCAAAAGATATTTATAAACCAATGATATTAAAGAATTTTAAAAAGGATGTAATTGAGTATTTGGCATTTTGTTTTATATTAATAAGTAACTCAACATAGCAAAATTTAGTAGCATTCTTTTACAAAATGAAAAGACTCTCTGAGGTTATATGAAAGTCAGTTTATTTCTTTTTAAGTATATGTCTTAATTTCTAATAAAATGTAAGAACAGGTCTGATTACAGTTAACAATAGAACACAGAACACTTATATTTATTCTCTGTTTCAATAGACACATTTCCGGAAATTTAATTTAAGTGTATTAGTGATGATCTCTTCCTTAATTATATTTTACGAGTGAAATGATTCTATCTAAGTAAACAGATTTTTGTTTTCTTTTATTCTGGTAAAAGATCCCATTTATCGAGCATACAGTTATTTTCTATGGCAGTTAATCAATTTCATCTAATGAAGTATAGATATATGATTCGTTAAGTTACAACTAAACCATTTTACAGTAATGAGATATTTGTGTGTCCGTTAAATATATTGAAATAAAAATCTTCTGTAATATGCGTTATAGAAGAAAATTAGAAAGTTCTGCATTTAATAATATGAGTTGTAAAGCACTGTGAAAACTACGTGAACATAAAAGTACCTTTTTAACCCTGTTACTGTCAAATCCGAGATAACTCGTTCATTGAGCTGTAGTTTTCCCCTTTAATGAATACGCATTTATTAAATTCATATAATTTTACAGATTTAGCCTTATATTAAAACATTGATAATGGTTAATATTCTCAAGCTTTATGACAACTACGTGAAAGAAAAAGTATCTTTTTAACCCTGTTACTGTCAAGCTCGAGATAAATTGTTCATTGAACTGTATTTTCCCTTTAATGAATACGCACTATTTAAATTCCTATAACATCACAGATTATGCCCTATATTAAAACATTGATTAATGGTTAATATTCTCAAGCTTTATCATTATGTACATAATAAAGTTTTTTATATTATGTTGGAAAAATCGTACATTTTTAGCATCTTAAATATTTAAAATTGTAAACAACATTAAATTTTTTACCTTTTTCCGGACATTCCGCAGGGGAAAATTATTGTGTTGCAAAGTTCACTATTATTTAGCATAAAAATAATTGTTTTATTTTAAATGCATTACTAATAAAATTTTTAATTTAATTTTATTATTTTGTTATATGTTTTTCTTGAAATTGATGAGATTTCTATTCTACATATACATATTGTAATTATTTATTACGCTTGATGTCATGTTAGCGGGTTCAACTGAGCTATGCTCGGTTAAAATTTGCTTTGCGTTCAACTCGATATAACAATAAATTCTCGCTATATTATTACTATAAAAAATTATTTTTTAACAGTATTATTTACAAAAACAATTAAAATTAAAATTATGTACATATTTCTAAATTTTACATTACTTACATTACATATTTACAACTAAAGGGCCTCTTTCCAATCTACATTAGAATTCTGTTTTCGAGAACATTCTATGGACTCTGATTGGTTGAATGATGTATCGCGGCTTCTATTGTGAATTTCTAGAAAATTCCTTCAGAATCTGAAAGTCATTTTTTTCCGCCAAATATCGCCAAGTTTGGCGACATTATTTTATTTTGCGCCAAGCATGTGTCGAAAAAGTTCTATGTACTCTAATTGGTCGATTTTTTTTTTCGAGAGAGTTCCATGGACTCTGTTGGTTCAATCATATATCTCGGCTTCTATTGCTAATTTCTGGAAAATTCCTTTAGATTTTAAAAGCTAATTTGTTCGCCAAACATCGCAAAATTTGGCGAAAAGAATGTGTTTTGGCATTGGTAATCTTAAAAGTCGATTTCCCCGCCAAATATCGCCAATGTCACCAACATTTGATAAAATATCACCAAATGTTACAAAGTTTGCTACTTCGTTTACTGCCAACTGTTCAATAGCTTAATAATTTGCAGTATATGGAATATAATTATATTTGCATATATATTTATTATGCAGTATATTTGCAGTATAAAGAACTAACTTTAACTGTTCTTGATTTGTTCAGCCGTTTGCTATGCAATGGATTTTTTGTACTGATGATGCCTTCGTTCGCTTGGCGAAACATTTACAAATTGCATTTTTCATTGTTTTTAAGTATATTTTTTATAAATTTTATTTTTTAACTGTGTTCAAGTCTGCCTTAATTTATTTTATTTGGTGTTTCAATTTAATAATTCTTTCAACCTTCAGTCCCAGTGAAATGCATTGTCCCGTAGTGACCCCAAAATGACTCACTAATCGAATTTTCTGGAACGAATGGCCATTCTATCATGGTTCCGTGCGGAGACGCAAACATACCTACATCGCTTAAACTTTTGGATCAGTTTCTAATCTTTTAAATTTGGCACTGATGATGGAGCTTTAGGGGCTCCAAAACAACTGTTTGCCATTTTATAGATTTTTATTTGTGCTATTTTTACGTTGATCATTTATTTTATTTTAGAAATAACCTTCGATTGAAACATGGAAAGAAATATAGTTATTAAATTTAAGACAGTTTTATTAATTTCGAAAGAGCTCAAGTATGCACCCAGAAAAAAGTTTTGTTGAATCAACAAAAATTTGGTTGACCCAACGAAACTTTTTGTTTAAATATAGGTGTAGATTTTTTAAAGAAAAGATTCTTTCTTGGTTTTCTTCTTTATTGTTACAAACACATAAAAAAACATGAACTTGACAAAACACAAAAACTTCAAAATTGACATCCACAAACATATACAATGGAACTTCTGGTTTCACATTCTATTAACTAATGCAAAAATATTCTTAGAAATAAACCTATTTCAAATTACTTTCATCTAACATGAAAGCCTTAAATTAAATTATAAATTATTAAGTTCCCAGCCAACATAATACTGGGGAAATACAGTACAATAGAATAAAACAAGGATAATCCATGCCCTGCAAGCACCTTCCACCATCGAACTCAACAGACTGACTGATGTGAGAATTCTGAATCAAAATTGTTCTAAGAATTACATAGTGGCGCCATCTGTTGTCAAACAGAGCAACTATTAACTGTACTGAACATACTCCCACCCATCAAGAAGTTATTCTTGATGCAAAGGAAGTAAACAAAGTTTTACAATTGGTCTCTTAAAGACACCCCTAGAAGTTTTAACAGTCACTACACGGACTATCCCATCCTTACCTGGATGAATTTCAATAATTTTGCCCAATGGCCAAACAGACGGAGGAACATTATCATCTTTCAAAATTACTATATCATTCACTTTAAAATTTTCAGTATGCACTCTCCATTTTTTTCTATTTTGTAAAGAACTCAAATAATCAATACTCCACCTTCTCCAAAAACATAATTTTAATTTTTGCACAATATCCCAACGAGACCGTAACGACAAATTTTCCTCATTTAAAGGTTCAGCTGGGGAAGTAATAACATCACCAATTAAAAAATGAGATGGAGTCAATATATTTATACTGTCTGAATTGTTATCACTATCAATTGCTACTAATGGTCTGGAATTTAAGATAGATTCAATTTGAGTCAAATATGTATAAAGTTCTTCAAATGTTAAATTAGTACTTCCAGTTACACGTTTCATATGAAATTTTACCGAACGAACAGCGGCTTCCCAAAGTCCACCAAAATGCGGACTCACTGGAGGAATCATATGCCACTCAATATTTCTTTGAGACAGAAAATAACAAATTTCTTCATTTATTTCAATTGAACAAATAAATTTATATAAATCTGAGAGTTGCCTTTTAGCACCTACAAATGTTGTGGCATTATCACTATAAATATGCTGAGGAGCTCCTCTTCTAGAGCAAAATCTATTTAATGAAGCAATAAATGCCTCAGAGGTTAAATCACTTACCAGCTCCAAATGTAGAGCTTTAGTTGCAAAACAAACAAATAAAGCAATATAGCATTTGGTAGTTTTAGCTCCTCTACCTCGATATTTCAAAATATTAATAGGCCCTGCATAATCGATTCCGCATGCAGAAAATGGCCTGTTAGGAGTAACTCTGTTAAGAGGAAGATCTCCCATTAACTGTTTGGAAGAGGCTGCTCTATACCTACAGCAAGTAACACATTTATGAATACAATTTTTAATTATCCTTTTGGCACGTATTATCCAATAACTCTGTCTAATGATGCCCATAAGTAAATTTAACCCAGCATGAAAATGCATAACATGAAAATATTTAACAATTAATACACTTAATTTATGCTGAGTTGGCAAAATGACTGGGTGTTTTGCATTGTACTGGAGAGGTGAATTTCGCAGCCTACCTCCCACCCTTAGCAAACCGTCACTATCAATAAAAGGACAAAGTGAGAAAAGAGAACTTTTTTTAGAAACTGATCTATTTGATCGAATACAACTAATTTCATCAGCGAAATATAGCTGCTGAACATAAGAAATAATCAAATTACCTGAATGTCTTCTTTCGATTGTTGATAATGGAAGAAATTTACCTTTATTCAAAGGACTAGTGTTCATTTTGCCAACTTTCTGTTTGCAATTTTTCACAAACCTAATACAAAAAGCTAAAACATCAATAATTTTGGTAAAAGAAGAATAAATTTCAAAATATAATTCAAACAGAGAATTATTTAAAGTTATTGGAAAACAAAATTTAGAGTTCTTTTTCTCTTTATTTACAGTGTCTAAATCAATCTTAATCTGAGGTTGAGGCCAATGTTCTTGATTCAAAGAAAGCCATTTTGGGCCATCCCACCAAAGGGAACAATTAGGAAGATCCCTGGGAGATAACCCTCTAGATGCAATGTCAGCAGGATTTTCCCTTCCTGGAACATACCTCCAACAGTCAGATGGGACTGAATCTAGAATTTCAGAAGTTCTATTGGCCACATAAGGCTTCCAACACCTAGGATGAGATGACAGCCATGAAAGTACTACCTGGGAGTCCGTCCATGCGTAGAACTTAATAAGGAACATATTCAAAATAGTCACAAGTGTAGAATATAGTCTGGAAAGTAGTAAAGCACCATTGAGCTCAAGCCTAGGAATAGAAACTGGTTTAAGTGGAGCTACCTTGCTTTTTGCAACCAATAGGGTCACCTTTGACTTTATTTCACCAGGTTGTACTACATATATCACTGCAGCATATGCCGATTCTGAAGCATCGCTAAATCCATGCAATATGATCTCTTTACTGGAAACTTGGATCCATCGGGGAATTCGAATAGAACAAACTTGTTCAAATTCCTTTTGGAATTTTTTCCAATTTGTTTGGAAAATTTCAGGAAGCGCAGTATCCCAATCTAACTTCATTAACCACAATTGCTGGTAAAACATTTTTATAGAGACAGTGCATGGTGCCAAAAATCCTAACGGATCAAATAATTTGGCAGATTGTGAAAGAAATTTTCTTTTAGTTATGTTATCATCAAATTGTAAATTAACGTTAAAGATAAAAATATCATTTGAAGAATCCCAGCTAAGCCCTAAGGCTTTGGAACAATCATCAGGATGGATTTCTAAATTTGTAGACTCAAGAGAATTTGAAGATAAATGAGTTAATACATCAGAAGAATTAGATCTCCACTTTCGCAAATGAAAACCTCTATTTTCTAAAGCCAGTGAAAGCTTTTCAATTACTCTAATAGCTTCTTCACTTGAGATTAAACCTGACATACAATCATCAACATAGAAGCTCTCTTGAATTATTGCAGCTATTGCAGGATCGTCTTTCTCTATGTCCTTTGCAACTTGATATAAGCAGCGAGTAGCCAAGAATGGAGCTGAAGATGTCCCATAAGTAATAGTTCGCAGCCAATATTCCTTTAAAGCTGAGTATGCTGATTCTCGCCAAACAATACGTTGTAAATCTTGATCTTCTGGAGCAATCAAAACTTGTCTATACATCTGCTGAATATCAGCAGTAAAAGCAACAGGATTTGTTCGAAATCTTATCAGAATAGTAAAAAGATTAGGTTGTGGAATTTGTCCAACAGCCAAAACAGAATTTAAAGAAGCACCATTAGACGGTTTGCATGAACCATCAAACACCACACGTAATTTTGTAGAAATAGAGTCACTTTTTATAACAGAATGATGCGGAAGGTAATATACTTTGTTGCTTGTAGAATTTGAATTTTTGTCCACAAGTGTCATATGACCAAGATCTTCATATTGCTTCATAAAATTTCTGTACTCATTTTCAAAATTTTTATCAAACTGAAATTTTCTCTCCATAGCAAACAAACGTGAGACTGCCATGGACTTAGAATCTCCTAATGACATCGCATCTTTATAAATTGGTAACTTAACTTCAAATCTATTCTCTGGAGTTACCTTGTAAGTTGAGCAAAAATGTTGTTCACAAAAATTTTCTTCATCAGACAACTGTGGAATTTTAATGTTTATTTCTTCAGTTTGCCAAAATTTTTGCAATAATAGATCAACATTTAATTCGCTTGCAACACTAAGAAAATGAGATTTGATACTAGAAGAATATTTACATTTAGGTTCCAATTTTCCAGCTACCACCCAACCAAACATAGTATTTTGGGCAATTGGCTCATTCTCAGTACTCACAATTCTACCATATCTTAAAATAGTAAAGAAACAGTCAAATCCCAAAATAACATCACATTCTTGCGGTTTCATGAAATCTTCATCTGCTAAGGTAATACTTTTAAGATACTCCATTTTTTTCGTATCAAGTAATTCAGCTGGTAACTGAGATGTTACTTTAGGCAGTATATAAGCCTGAACCTTTAAGGACTCATTAGAAAGCTTAGACCCAACTGTAAGAATCACTGAACCTCGAGTTTGTCCAGCTGATACTCCGGTAATTCCATTTAGAACAATTCTGTCATTTTTTCTTTTTAACCCTAAAGTTCTTATAAAATTTTCACTTACAAAGGTACATTCTGAACCAGAATCCAGCAAAGCTCTGAAAGAATAGGCTTTATTTTCATTATTATATAACAGAACTCTAGCAGTAGGAAGAAAGGAAACACATTTGGAATTATTGAAAGAAGCACTAGAATTAATTTGTAATTCATGAGATGTTGACTCGTGTACAACTTCCCTACTTGAAAGATGGTTTTTATTTTCAGATGAATGAGGAAATAATTTAGTTTCAGTCTGAATAGTGCAAGCATTATTACCCTTACTCTCTTCATGTAAGAGTGTATTGTGTTTACTTTCACATTTAAAACATTTTAAATGAGAATTGGGACATTCCTTAACTTTATGAGAATTTAAACACAAAAAACAACAGTTATTACGTTTAACAAAGTTTTTTCGGGCAAAAACATCCATAGATTTAAATTTTACACATTTGTACAATGGATGCATTCCTTGACACTTTAAGCACACCTTTGATTGTTTATTATTTGAAGTGTACTTGGAACCAACAAAATTTGAGCTTTTGGAATGTTTAATATCACTTTCATTGTTAGAGATGATCTCTAAAGAAGAACATCTTACACTTAAAAAATCAAAAAATTCTTTCAAAATGGGAAATTCATTTTCTGTACTTTCAATGGACCAAAGTCTTCGACTTTCAGGATCAAGTTTTTGGAATAACAAATATATTAACCATGGATCTCTATTTGTAGCTTCATCACCAACAGCTTTCAAGCCCCTAATAACTTCATCACTAGTATTAAGCAAATTTCTTATATTTATGCTATTAGGTTGAAGAACTGATTTCTGGTCTAAAAATAATTTAATCAAAGAATTTACAATCTGTTTCTTTTTATCATACCGGTCTAACAATTTTTCCCAAGCTTCTTGGTACGATTCATTAGAAAGGGAAATGTGCTTAATTAATGACGCTGGTTCTTCAGAAAGTAACCCTTTTAAATACTGAAATTTCTGAATACCACTCAAAGCTACTTGGGAATGGACAGTGGAAACAAACATATCCTTAAAATTTGTCCATTCTGAAAATTTTCCAGAAAATACTGGAATATTTAATTTGGGTAATCTAATATTACATTGATTTGGAACAACAACAGAAGGACCTTGCACAGGATTTTGTGTTACAGTATTAATAACTTCTGAAGAATTCAAAGAATCTAGTTTGTTTTGATATTTAGTTTTTAACTGAAAATACCTTTCTTCAAATTCTGATAATTCAGAATCATCATCATTCAAATTAGAATCTAATCTTAAGAACTCTTTAAGTAAATCATCTAATCTTTGTAATCTAATCAAAATTTCATTCTTTGTATTCACATTATCAAAACTATTCTCTAATCTAGTTACAGAGCCTTTAACTCTACCTCTCTCAATTTTAATTTGAACAGCTTTCTTTTCATAATCTTCCATTTTATACAATAACTTATAAACAGAAGGACTTTCAAAATAAAATTAACTTCAAAACAAAACTAATAAAAAATTACTTCAAAATCAAAAGTAATCAAATTGCTTCAAAACAATAATAATCAAATGAAGTTCAAACCAGAACTAATTAAATTAAAAAACAGAGCAAATAAACTTCAAAAATAGAACTACTATACAATATTCAATCACTTAAGAATACTGTTTCATACAAGCAATAGTGGAATGTTCTGTTCTACAATCTGCATAAACTTAAAAATAATCTTCAAATTCTTCAATGCAATATAATAATTCACTATAATAATTAAATATTCAAATTTTTCAATTAAATAAATCATAATATTCTTGAGAACAATAAATAAAAAATCATAATGTTCTTCAGAACAATTTTCTTTTCAAGAAAATCCAAGCAATATAATTCTAGAATACTTTCTTATTCTATCATTTTCAATAAACCAAAACTTAATTGTTCTCATATTGCAAAATAATATATGCTGAATACACTTTCATATTTAACTGTATTTGCAAACCAAATTTCAGCATCAAAGAACAGTATAAACAAAGGTACTCATATCATAGATCATATCTCGCCATAGTGCCTCCAAAAAATTCTTATGTAGATTTTTTAAAGAAAAGATTCTTTCTTGGTTTTCTTCTTTATTGTTACAAACACATAAAAAAACATGAACTTGACAAAACACAAAAACTTCACAGTTGACATCCACAAACATATACAATGGAACTTCTGGTTTCACATTCTATTAACTAATGCAAAAATATTTTTGAAATAAACCTATTTCAAATTACTTTCATCTAACATGAAAGCCTTAAATTAAATTATAAATTATTAAGTTCCCAGCCAACATAATACTGGGGAAATACAGTACAATAGAATAAAACAAGGATAATCCATGCCCTGCAAGCACCTTCCACCATCGAACTCAACAGACTGACTGATGTGAGAATTCTGAATCAAAATTGTTCTTAGAATTACATAGTGGCGCCATCTGTTGTCAAGCAGAGCAACTATTAACTGTACTGAACAATAGGTCAATGGAAATTTTGTTTGAATCAACAAAAAAAAATATTTTTGCAATTCCAAAAAAAATTTTTGTATCGTTTGCAAAAAATGTTTTGTTAATTCAAGTAAAATGGTTCAATTTTACTTGAATTTTGCTAAAACAACCAAAATGTACTCATCAAAACATGTTTTGTTGTTTTAGTCAAATAGTTTTTTGGGGTGTGTCTAAATATATTATTTTTAAAATCAATACTGTTGAAAATTATCAGCAAACTGTCCAATCAATCGACCGTTTTTATGGAAAACGATGAAATGAACGTAATTTTACTGTACTAGCCGATCCTGCGCAGAGTATCTGCACTCTAGTGTCTACTCTTTTAAATACTATATGCATTTTCGAATAAACGAATTTCAGCATTATATGTATAAATCATATATGAAATATATGTATATATCATATATAAAAACTTCTCCACAGGACTAGATACTTCGAAATAAAAATATATACGTATCATAAGATATGGACACCATTTCGAAATATGAAAAACAGTATTTTTTCAGCATCGTGCATATCAAAACCTTTGCATGTGCACAATAGTTGCTGGATACTCTTTAAAATTAAAAAAGCATATACATATTATATTGAAAATATCTACACCATTCACTATTAGGAAAATATTTTTATCTGTTTTTTTTTTAAATTTTCTGTACCGAAAACGTCTTTATATACACAGTTCTAAATTTCAGAGCTTGGAGATATTATTATTAATTTCAATTGACAAATTGTTTGTCACTGTTAGTATGGTTCATCCTTTAACCTTTTGAGGTGTCACCGTTAAAAAATCAATGTTTCTGAAAAGTTGCTGCACTGAATCTTGTATATCTGGATAGCAAAATTGGGGGCAACTTAATAGTTTCCCCACTTTGACATTCGCCAACCTGTAACAGCAAACTTGGTAACTCTCTCTCTGTTTGAATTGCACGCATATTTTCTGTAAGTTGCATAATGCAAAAATCTTTTCTTCTTTATGCAACTTGAAACTGTTAGTGATCTTGAGCCTCTACAAATGACAGGTAGGACTAACTTGAAGGAAATCTCCACCCAATAAGATTATTTGGTACTTCTCTATTATCCCGTCGACCATTTTTTATAACAAAAAGCTATCGCCAAACTGTAAGATTAAACGCCAAAAATGCGGTCCCATTTACTTGATGTCAGAAGCATAATACGTGTTTGTTATGTCATCAAGTAGTTTTTAATTCGCCATTTGCGAGTATTTTTCATTATGTTTTACTTATTTATTAGTTATTTCATTAATTAAAATAACAATTGTGGCCTTAAATTCTTATATTTTATTTATTTATTTATTTTGATATTCCGATGGCAACGTTCTCCCGTTTATTTGGCGTTGCAGTTTGGCGATAGTTTTTGTTATGAAAAGTGGTCGACGGGATAATAGAGAAGTACCAAAAAAAACTAATTCATCAGAAAAATGTATACATACACTGTTTAATCGATATCTCAAATACTTTTCTTAATATTTGCAAATTAAGTGAAAATATACATCTCCGTTGCCGTCGGCAAATGATAAATAATCTCGATTTCTGTGCTACGTACGATAGCGTAATATATATATAGATTCTGACTTTAATATGGGCAATATTTTTGGTTAGAGTAGAGTTTAATTTACGGTAATTGCAATTGCACTAATTGATCATGTATAAATTTCTTTCTGAAACTTGGTTGTTATTTTACCATATACCCACTGCCGATGGGGCTACAGCCGTTTGGTTCTGGTTTCTTGTTCTACTTTGATTAGTTAACTTTTTTTTCTTTGGTGATTTGCTGGTTTATATTTGTTAATGTTTAATTATGGTGTGGAATCCTGGGTCTGCCAAATACTTATAAAATATATACTATATATATATATATTATATTAAATGCTTTGAATCATATTATTTATCTATATGCCTATGTATCTAACTTGGTTTTTTTAAGGCACAAACCTCAACAACCACTTCAAATTTGAAGATGTCAGATGTATTAAATATTTGCTTTTATTTCGAGAATGTGATTTTTTTATTTTATTTCTAGTTTTATTTTCTATTTAATGTTTTTGAAAAATGTTGAAAAATGTCGCTCATAAATGTGTTTATATCAACAAATTAAAAGTATTTTCTTCTGTCCTGCTACCATAAGAAAACTGAACAAGAATAAAGAAACCTTATAACAGTGTTTTGACAATATTAAAACACGAATATTTTGCACTTATTCATTTTAGTTATCGTGTTACTTTTCTGTAAAATATATATATATTTTTTACTATTTCTTTAAGAGTGTAAGCTATTGTTTTTAGTGTAATTTGTTCTATGAACCTAACTATTTTTAGAAATTCACAGTTATGGGTTATAAATTTATACAGTTTGATCGTGATAACAGAACAAACTGTTATAACAGAAACTATTAATTAATTCAACCTTCTAGATTTGTAGGTTAAGTTTCGGTGAAAAAAATATGAATTTATTTTTATTATCCCTTTAAGAGTGTAAGCGATTATTTTTAGCGTAATTTGTTCTATGAATCTAACTATTTTTAGAAATTCACAGTTATGAGTTATAAATTTATACACTTTGATCGTGATAGCAGAACAAACTGTTATAACAGAAACTATTAATTAATTCAAACTTCTACATTTCGTAGCTTACGCAAACTTCCGGAAACCATATTCTAATTCAAACAGCTTCTGAGAATTTGTCGTGACAACACATATAGATTATGGGACTACAAATATTGCCTTAGGCAACACATAGTTTATTTAGTTACACAAATTACTGCATCATTTACGATAAGAGCCTGATTTGAAATATTTTGATCAAAGTTTTCTATGATACACAAATTTCGTAAATGAATGCAATTTCGAATATTTTGAAATTTATTTGGATTTAGTTTTTACTAGATATTGGTTAACAAAAAAGTAGGCACTTGTTTTAAAAAAATAAAGCACATATTAACAATTTTAGTTAATGCATTAAATTATATGAATACGTCTGTGCACTTTTTCCAATCAAAATTTTATAAATATGTATATGTATTATAACAGTAATGCCAATGGAAAAGCCTATAACGGAAAATATTACTGAAAACTTTTAAACAAATTAATAAATCAAACAATAAAGCTAAAAACTACAGCTAAAAATTTTGATAAAATAGCTTATTATTTGTTAGAAAATAAATCAGTTTTTACTTTAACAATTCCTTTGCATCATTATTTTTTATATTTATGTAACAAGGATTTTATTCAAAATGATGATAGTTAATATAAGTATGAATGTTTTATTCCGATTCTTGTTAATAAAATAATCTATTTTTCGGTTACAAATAGAGATCACATTTACAACATAAATTATGTTTTTACAGAAAATTGCAAAAATGTTTTTGGATGATTTTTTAACAAACATTGCAATATTACTAAATAATACAATAAAAAAAAATAGACAATATGAACGGATCAGAGGTCAAACAACTTGTTCGATTTCTTGTGAAAATGCATTTATGATGCCATGTTCTTGCTCAAGATTGGAATTTTAAAGGTTTACAATAATTTTCTGTGAAAAATAACCTTCAATTCAAATAATATTAGTAGGCTGTAAAGTTAAATTTCCGAAAATTACAACGTAATTTCAAAAACGTTTTTATTTGTTCTGGACTTTCTGATTTATTTTTAACTATAGATATTTTCTAGTCTTATTTTGCAATTTTTATTTAAATATGATTAATTTAATATAGTATTTTATTTATTTCTGGCCGAAAGGGGTCTTTGTATTGTTTCTTTTTCTTTTTTACTCTTCTTGGACCCGTTTAATTTTTTGCAGTATAATTGTTGTTCTGGACTTCGGCTAGGGTCATATATCCACAAAAAGATCCCCATTGCTCTTACTAGAGATACGCAGACCATGGCTACAGAGATTCTGATTAACGAGCTCGTTCCAAGTTCCACAGTTAGATATTTAAATTGCTGTCCTTAAACATCTAGACACACATGTGCATACTCGGTCACATTCACGAAGTCATATTTCAGCATGGCATGTAATCGTATGATCATTACGAAATCGCTGTATCATGCGGTAATTGTTGAGCCTGATAGCGCATACTGTTCACCAGACTCGTCATTGTTTTTTTACTACTTTGAACGAGACCTTGTTAAAAAACAAGCTTCGATAATTTAACAACACATTTTCGGGAGAAAAAAATATAATGTTAACTTACAAAAGCGTGCCCGATGTTCGACATTTTTTTTAACTCTGTTCACTACTTTGATTTAACCAGAAACATAAATCCAGTGATGCACCTGTCAGTTTTCAAAAGTCTCTTCAGCTCATCGAAAAAAATGACACTTTCAAATCTGAGTCAATCGGTGTTTTCATTTTGTTATGAAATATTTCAATTCTGAAATATCAGAAATACTCAGAATATTGAAACGTGGACATACTCAAACCTGGGCACATAGAGGTCAGTTCATACTCATTTTTGAAACATGGACATAATCAAAAATGAGCACATACAGGTCAGTTCATACTCATTTTTGAAACATGGACTGGACATATTCAAATATGAGCACATAATGTTTTATTCTTGAGTGTGTGCATGTTTTCAGGAATGAGTACATACATTTGAATCCATTTGGACACTACACTGTTAACTAGTATTTTAAAAACACAAATTGCACTTTCGAAGGCACTTAAAATAAAACTGTCTAAAATTAAAAGATCAGTAGTAGTTTGTGTTGTTCCTCTTCCCCGATGATGGCTTTAAGTTTAAAGCCGAAACATGTAGGATTTTAGCTCTTTTATGAGTTTAAAACAATTTTTACACTGATTTTAGCAACTAATAACCACAATTTGTGCAATTTGTGTTTTTAAAATAGAGTACATACATTTTTCAAATTTGAGTAATTTTGGTTCGGAGGCATTTGAATATGCGCATACTCAGATTTGAGTGTTTTTTTTTGCTCAGTTTTGAAAATGTCGTTTTTAGAGTGCTTGTGTTATTTGCATTTGGATTATTTAAATTTCGACTAGCGTTTTTTAACATCCGGTGCCGTGGTCGGTAGAAATCGGCATAAGGCCTGGGCCGGTGTACTATTGGGTTGCCAGCTCCGAAGCTGTCGGGGGACTCCGGTTGTCTCTCCAAGTGTGATACGGTGGTTCCTAAGAGGGTGGGTTCCACCGCAAATCGCAGCGACCTCTGTCGTCAATTTTTTGGGTGAACAGAAGTGATGCGCAGGTGGCAATGCTGATCTTGACTGAAGTGCCCTCCTGTGGGTTTTCTCCGATAAACCGAACGTCCCCTGGAGGACCACCCAGATGAGTTCACGAGAACCTAGAACCGGCGGTGAAGTCTATGCGGCGTAGCTTAGCTCTATACCAAATATATGGATAAACCTTTTGGAAATAAATTACCCCCTTGTTTTATTACTGCATTGTTGATTTTCTTTCACCTTTTAATTAATAGATGGCTCCAGCATATGATGTATTTTTTCCTTTTCCCTTTTTGGTTTTCCCTCCCAATTTCTAGTCTCAAGTCAAGGATCACCAGTTTCGTCTTTTGTTTTCCCTGATGTTGGCTTTATATTTTTTAGACGAAACTGTTGGAGAGATGTGATTTATAACTGAGTTCTTTCTTTTCTATTGTACACTGATTTTAAAAAAAAAAACATAAGTGCAATTTTGTGGTGTTTATGTTTTTAATTTGTATAGCAATCACCGATGTTACGTCAATCTTTAATACTTTTATTTAAATATATTTCATTTGGCAAACTCAAAAAATCTTCTTGTTTAGATTGTAGTGAATGTTTTTTTTTCTTTAAATATTTAAAATATGTATTTGAAATCATAGAATAACTGAACTGTTTTTTATATTTAAATAAACGCATGGTAAAGCAATTTTAAAATTTAAGTTTGCCATTAGGAGAGATACATATATATAAGCTAATAAATAAATAAATAAATATCCTCTGTTAATTCACCAAGTAAATATTCATGATATAATACGTAATATACTAGTAATATGTGTTTTCTTCCAAACTAATTTTTGTTAAATTAAAAGAAAATGAGATATGCTATTTAAAATTAAAAACTTTCATTTACAATTCTTATTCACAAAATTTTGCTATTCAAAATGCAATTTTCTCGAAGAGGAAGTATAACTAGTGTAAATATAAACTTAAATTTAATATATATATATATATATTTTAAAAATATCTCTCCTTTCTAAATTATATTCAATTTTAATACAACTAAAATATGTGTCTTTTTATTATTATTATTATTGCATGCAGTATTTAGTTAAACTGCGCACAAATTGCTATCACTAACATTTAGATAAATAATAATAGCCTTCTATTTCAATAGTCACATTGTTAAAAAATTATGTTGCATTCTTTTAAAATTTTACTGCATTTATTATAATAACGACGGCATGAAAGAATTTCTTTTTAATATAAAAAGTACTTCATTTGAGTTTAATTGAACGTTTTAGAAACACGTAATTTAATTTTGTATTATATGAAATAAATAAGTACTTCAAAATAGTATTCAAATGTTTAGAATGGCTTTGTTTTTATTTCTAGTTTTTGTCAAAAATAATTTTATTAAAAACGGTTTACATTTCGTTTCAACTTAAATAAAACAAATAAAAAAGCTTTACATTGCTTTTCTTAATAATTTAACGAATTAAAAAATAATCTAAATAAACATTACGATATTTATTCTCAAGGGTATAATCACTAACATCCATATTATATTTTAATTAAAAATTTTGCGAAATATATTTATTCTTAAATGTTGGTTTTTGAATAATTTATATTCATAACTAAGATCCATATTTATAGCGAATGTAATTTAGATACAAATATGTTTCTTTACTACATAGAATCGTATTCGTTCAATTAAAGTATGATTTGTAATTTTAAAATATTAATAATACGCTATTCCAATACATATTAAAATATTTCATTTATTTTATTATTTTTCAGATGAGGTCGTAATTATATAAATACGTAGCGCCTATAATCGTCGTCTGTAAAATCCGTCAATCCGTCTGTCCGCATATAGTAGGCCAAAAACTACCCAACCGAATTATTTGAAATTTAATATGTATAATCGTTGCAGAATTTTGTCGAGTTACTTAAAATTTAATGAATATCGAATCAAAACGTAAAAATATATTGATAAAAGGTTTCTTCATTCTTTCATATCCTATCATACGTAATTAATTTAATGATATCCCATGATAGGTAATGATTCTAGATTACGTCATGGTGACTACGTCCTATTTAAGACGGAGTCATATTATTTCCGTATTACTGAATTTAAAAACCAAATTTGTATACCAAAATTGTTTAATTATAGCAGTCATATCATCTACTGACAGCTTTTTGGATAGACATTTCCGGAGAAATAGATATTAATTGGAAAACGAGTCTAAATACAGATTTCAAGTTCTGAAAATTTCATATCTAGGCTTATGTTTCCCATTTATATTTTAAGTATATGTCAACAAAAGATAAAATGTTGCCAACTTAAAATGCACTTACTTTATTCCGGAAATTAACCATATGATACTAATAGACGATATAATTCTTTTCACTGAAACTAATTATATAGTACAAACGCATCTCATTTGTCACATTTGACGTTCAATTTCCAACTTGTTCTTTCTGGGGTGGTATGTAGCATATGTCCCGGTCAGGTGATCTGTTTAACGCGGGATCCCCAGTACAGTAATCCCAGGACATTCGCTATGGTTACGTTCGAGAAAAACCTCGCGAGTGTCAAATTTACGAATGTTGAGTCTATCTCTCTGCACTATTAAAAGAGTTACGTTCTATAAAATTTTAATTAGAATGACACACATTTCTAAGAACAAAAGGATATACAGGGTGTTTAAAAATGACCGGTATATTTGAAAAATCAATAAAAACTAAACGGGCTGCGGTAGAAATACACCGTCTGTTGTAATATGCTTGGGACAACAGTAAATTTTCAGTCAGAAAAACTTTTGAAATTAGTTACAATTTTCA
This sequence comes from Maratus michaelseni, assembly GCA_963931845.1. NCBI lineage: Eukaryota > Metazoa > Arthropoda > Arachnida > Araneae > Salticidae > Maratus > Maratus michaelseni. The sequence goes on along the minus strand of OZ007590.1, from coordinate 347,630,110 downwards.
ACAACAGATGGCGCTGCAGTCTGGAAAAATCTAAACCACGATATTTTCCACATATCCACCATGCGCAGAAATAATATGGCGCAGTCTCTGAACGAAATTACCAGAAACTTTTGTAAACATGTCAGGCGGGATGGCTTCACATGCAGAAGAGATGTACTGCTTCAGTTGTTCAATTGTTTCTGGATTGTGGCGGTACACGTGGTCTTTCAAGTGTCCCCACAGAAAGAAGTCACAGGTTTACAAAGGTGTCTGGTAATTTCGTTCAGAGACTACGCCATATTATTGCTGCGCATGGTGGATATGTGGAAAATAATGAGGTTTAGATTTTTCCAGACTGCAGCGCCATCTGTTGTTGAAAATTGTAACTAATTTCAAGAGTTTGTCTGCCTGAAAATTTACTGCTTTTTCAAGCCTATTGCAACAAACGGTGTATTTCTATCGCTGCACGCCATTTTTTAAACACCCTGTATGTATTAACAATACAGAATGCATAACATATATGTAGAAGACGAATGTACACACAAATTCATAAATAGGAAATTTATTTATTGAAGATAATTCAAATTAACTGACTGGAGAAATATTTACAGCTAAAAATATATAATTTTTGTATAAAGTAATTTCGACACTCTCTATTCGCAAAGAGATGATAATGTATTAGTGTGCCAGTATGCGATACAGTTTTAAAATACGATATATAAATACAGCTAGATGCTTTTATTTTCTAAGTGCAGCTTCAACTCACATCTGTACGCGAACTTGAGCATTTTAAATTTTGAAGATGTCGTTGCCTTGTAATTCTATTGCTATTATTTGGTTTCCTAAAACACTCGCTCCTTTTTCAGTTGGCAAATGAAAATTAATTTGTAAATAGATACTAAGAAACCACAGTGTAAATAATTTTTAACTATTATACATTCTGAAAAAGAAAGAGATAATGATAATAATAATAATAATAAACGCGAATAATCAAGCCAGATTTTCGTGAATGTTAAATTTTTCCGTATTTCATATTTGCGAATAAGCAAAACTCGCGAATGTTAAAACCACGAAATGTTGCGAAATTACTGTATTTAGTTCTCAAGCAAGTTTGGTACACATTATATCGACCTCAGAGTGATGAAATGTTGCATGGACCTTTCACAGTCGAACTCTGGACCTACTACTACCTATAGAAGTAGGATAGTATAACTAGAAGAAAAACGCTGCACCCAGAAAAAGGAATTGATTAAAACTACAAAACATGTTTTGTTGAGCACCTTTTGGTTGTTTTAGCAAAATTCAAGTAAAATTGAACCATTTTACTTGAATTAACAAAACATTTTATGCTGACGATACAATTTGTTTTTTTTGGAATTGCAAAAAAAAAAGTTTTGTTGATTTAAACAAAATTTCCATTAACCTATATTTAAACAAAAAGTTTTGTTAGGTCAACCAAATTTTTTTGATTCAACAAGACTTTTTTCTGGGTGTGTTCACAGGCTCTGAAACGCGTTGGGGCTGATGAGATAGATGGACACCTGAATTGGCTGTTAAAGGCACACAGTAGAAATTTGGTGGCAAAGACCCCTATGGATGTGGCTGGTGTAGGGGGAGAAGGAATAGACAGTTGGCTGCACTGAAAAGGGTGAATGACTCACTCACAATATTAAAAAAGGGGAACTTCATAGATTAACAAATTAACAATTCATCTAACGTTAAAATAGAGAAAATTTAAAAGCCACACAGTATATATTTACACTGTAAAAATTTTGCAGCAAAGTATTCGGTCAATCGACCGTTTGTATAGAAAACGGTTACATAACCGTAATTTAACGCTATTCTGACCACAATATTGTCCAAATTATGGTCAGAATACTGTTAAATTACGGTTATGTTACCGTTTCCTATAAAAACGGTCGAATGACCGGATACTTTGCTGCAAATCTCTTACAGTGTATATCCCTCTCCTCAAAGGATTTATGTGTATCAAAGAGTCCTGAAAGAAATCTGGTGACTCCGAGTCTTTGCGTACTTCTAGTGTAAAACAGCGTTTTCTTCTTTCTAGTGCAATCCAACTACTTTTCTACCACCTACTCTGTTAAAAATTTGCAGCAAACTGTCCGGTGATTTGACCGTTTTTACAAAAGATGATTTGCATAATCGTAATTTAATTCTATTCTGACCATGTTATTGCCAATTTTATTGCAGAATAGAGGTAACTTACGGTTTTATAATCATTTTCTATAAAAACGGTCGAATGACCGGATACTTTGCTGCAAATTTCTTACAGTGTATATCCCTCTCCTCAAAGGATTTATGTGCATCAAAGGGTCCTGAAAGAAATCCGGTAGAGTCTTTGCGTATTTCTAGCGTAAAACAGCATTGCCTTCTTTCTAGTGCAATCCAACTACTTTTCTATCACCTGCACTGTTAAAAATTTGCAGCAAATTGTCCGGTAATTTGACCGTTTTTACAAAAGACGGTTACATAACCGTAATTTAACTCTATTCTGACCATGTTATTGCCAATATTATGGTCAGAATAGAGGTAACTTACGGTTATGTAATCATTTTCTATAAAAACGGTCGAATGACTGAATACTGTGCTGCACATTTCTTACAGTGTATATCCCTCTCCTCCAAAGATTTATGTGTATCAAAGGATCCTGAAAGAAATCCGGCTACTCTGAGTCTTTGAGTACTTCTACAAGTAAAACAGCACTGTCTTCTTTCTAGTGCAATCGAACTACTTTTCTACCACCTACACTGTTAAAAATTTGCAGCAAACTGTCCGGTCATTTGACCGTTTTTATAAAAGATGGTTACATAAACGTAATTTAACTCTATTCTGATCATATTATTGCCAATATTATTGTCAAAATAGAGTTAAATTACGGTTATCGAATCATTTTCTATAAAAACTCCCAAATGATTGGACAGTTTGCTTCAAATTTTTAACAGTGTAATACGAAATCGCACTAACAACTAAACTGCTGAGTTATAAAAACATACATACAATTTCATTCAAATGCTTCAAGAAATGAAAAGATAATTTTCATATTTAGATCAAAACGCAATCTTAAATAACAAAATACATATAAATGTAGAGAGAAACCAGTACTATTTATCTTTAATCTAATTTCCTGCTGAATAAATTTTGAATAAACATATTATTACTTATAATTTCATATGCACCGGTTCATACATACACAATACAACACTCCATTAAATAACGATTATTCTGCAATATTAATAATAATATCCTTTTTAGAGCAATTGAAAATCTTCATACAATTTCAGAAAATGATGTCTTTCGATTGTTTGCTTTCGATAAAACCGGCATAAAATAAAGAGGAAATTCATTTTATTTTCAATTGCTCACGGAATTAATGGCAAATTTTAAAATTTATTATTTTATTTACGATGAAAATTTTCCTCGTATTCAAATTGGAGTTTGGATAATAATGTCTCTTCTGTGAAAAAATAAGTATGTAATGCAAAAGAAACTAAATAACAGAAAAAAAGGAAAAAAAAGGAATAAAAATTGGAAATATTTTGAAATATTTCTGTAACCACGGAATTAATAGCAAATGTTATTCATGTCTGTATATGGAATGCGATGAAATGTTTTATAAAAGAATGAAAATGCAAGTTATAACAGAACATTTAAAACTATTTTATTTTCAAACGTTTATTTAAAAATATAAAAGTAAAAGATTAAAAATTAAATAAACAAAATGTGGTATTTAAAAAAAATAAGTTCGTTATTTGTGGTTAATAAAATTGAAAAATTCCCTTTTTTTTCTTTCTCTTTTTACAATCGATACATTGTGCAATTTAAAGTATAAGAGTTTTCAATTTAAATATGAATCTAGTATATTAAAATCGGATTATGTTTTTATTTAACCACACATCATAGAATATCGAATGCTAGGGGATGAAATTAACACCAGTAATCCACATGAATCCGAGCATGTCGTATATTCCGAATTTAAAAATTTGAATTAGTTTACGAGGTATTGGTTTTTTTTTGTGATTTTTAATGGCATTTATGTAAAGGTTTGAATTAAATTACTGTATTTTTTAGGGGTAAAAGAAAGAAAATGGTAACTGATACAGATTATTAGATTTTTTGATGTCATTTTCTCAAAAATTAAATTACACGTAATGTGTTATGTTACTTAAAAGACGATAAAATTGCAAAAAGATGTTAAACTATATTAATATTAATCAGCGTCAATTACTCCAAGCACTTTCAGCTATATACATCGCCATCATCAGGGATAAATATATGTGGATAGCTGAAAGTGGTTGGAGTAATTGACATTGATTAATATTAATGTAGTTTAACATGTATATATATATATATATATATTTTTTTTTTTACAATTTTCATAATATTTTAAGTTATAAAACACATTATGTATAATTTTAATTTCTGAGTTTTTAAGATGAATTTCAGCATTCCACTCATTTATTTCTCATTTGCTTATTCAAATTGAAGAGAGAAATTATTTTCAATTTAAATAGATGGTTAAAAGTAAATCTTGTTTAAATTAACTTTTCCAATAAATTTCGACGGAATAAAAACATTATTTTCACACATTCAAGATTTATGAATCAATTTATTCACCAGAAACAAAAATCGTCTGTCGATATATTGACATTTAGAAATTATTAAATCGTAGATTTTTTTTTTACTTTACATTCCACCAAGGAGGGAAATTTATACTCCTTACATGAGTTTGGCAATCATTAATTACTATTCACACGAATTGATTACTATTTTCAATTAATTATATTTGAAAAATGGCTTTTAAAATATTTCACAAAGGCACTAAAATAAAAGTGATTTATCAGTTAAAAATTGCATAAATTTGTTTTCTTCTAAAACATTTATTTTAATTTAAAAAAATGCTGGATTTTTTTTATAAGTTTATCAAAGTGATGTCATTTAACTGCGAATTTCGTATCCAAATCTTAAAAGAACAACATATTTTTGAGAAGTAATGTTTTCCATCAAAAATCACGTAATCTGCAAAATGCCAATTTCGTAATTTCGTTTAATCTACATTGTAAATATGATTTCTTATTTGAAATTTAGAATTTAATAAAATTAATGTTATACATTTTTCTAAATGTATAATAATATTGGATTTCTGTTTCCTTCACGAAATTGAAAGATCTGATGGAATGTAAATATATGGAATGTAACATATCAAGTTTCGACGCATGTAGCGTATTACATTACTTGCTTTAAAATGCAGAGCATTTCTGCATTATAATAAAATGTTAAATGTAAGGTGTTAAAAAGGAAATTTGAATTGTCAAAGAAAATATTACAATATATATTTCATGGAAATTACTACTGTAGGTGATAAATAAGAGCTCCAAATTTATATATAAATTTTTACTGAAACTATTAAAATTCTGATAAAGTATAAATATTTCTGTTTAGGTAGTAATAGTAAAACAACACCATCAAATTAAATCTTATCTAAAATTTTAGGGCTTAAAATTGTAGCTAGCATCACTTTAAAATTGATTATTATATCTTAAAACGAACACCAGGGATCGAAGTGATAAAAATAAAATATTTTTCCATTACGATTTATAAGCAACAATCCCTGTGGTAAATATTAACACATACAGAAATCTACTATGAATATTACGTTTTATGAAATAATGTTGGGATGATTTTTTGTTCCCTCTGCTGCGGTTCCTAGAACATTAACATAGTTCTAAGTATTCACAGTGTTGAATTGCATTAAATAATGAATACTGATAATGGCTCAAATATGGTTTAAAATACATAAAAGTATAATTATATATAATTATAAAAGTTACAAATGAAATGACTTTTCTAATAACAACCAAAGTTTTGATCACGAGGATTTAATGTTTTCACATTGACTTGTTTCGTTCACCACCACTTTGCGCTTATTGGATAGATAATTAATTCATTGATCCAAATTATAACTTAGACCATATCTAATATATTAAATCAAGAAGAAAAAGTCTTAATTTTTCAATGCGAATTCGATTTTACTGCGCAAGCCTAAACTTTTTTTCAGGGTGAATAAAGCAGGAAATATAATTAAGAAGAATCAAGAAGAATGGGGGATAGAATAGCTTGCCTATTGACCTTTACTGCTCACAACACTACCCCTACGAAATACTCCTTCTAAATTCTTCTTCATTCTATTTTTATTCCACCTTCCTGGAGGGAGCATCCATTCTTCGAGCTGTTTGTTTGAGAGAGGGGTGAATAAAAGAGAAAGGAAGGGATGAGCTTTCATTTTTTTTCTGAAGGCTGGAAAGGGAAATGGAAAGGAGGAGTTCCCCTTCTATAGAATTTAAAAAAGGGTTGTTTCTGGGGAAGAAAACATATATTTTTACAACCAGATAACACTGTTTCTGACGTAATTTTTACACGGCCTGTAAAACATTGATATTTATAATCATTAAAAATTTCAAAGAATTTGGACAACAAAAGTATTTTTTTAATGTTTTCTTACGAGCTTTTTTATCACTAATTATCAGTATTTTTTATCTGGGGTTCATTTAAGGTTTTATAAAGGGCTGGACAATGCTGGTCGGGTCAACTAGTTAGTAATTAATTCCATGTAATGATCTTTTATTTATATTTCAAACACTACCACGTTTCAATTGTGAAATTTAAAAGTGGCGATCGCAAATTAAGGTTCTCTAGTTTTATAAAACAAAAAGAAAATCTTAACACAATTTACAAACACAAACTGAAGTTAATTACAGAGATGTTATATAATTTATTTTCCCACTTTTAAAAAAATTGTGCTATCTCTACAAATTTGCATTATAATTGAATCGGTCATTTCAAAAACCACATAAGTCAATTTTTTTTTCAAATGTACTTTTTTCCACTCGCAAATGCTTCTTTAAAGGTAGAGCCATGATATGGGTAACAACCACGTAAAGTCAGTGTATTCATTCCTCTTCAAATAATACCTTCTAAATTCTATTTATTACTTAAATGACAAAAGTCAGCTACTTAAGTGTTTTTTTTTTCATGCAATACCAGATTACATGCGGATACCATATTACATTACCAATTACCATTTGCATGCAATATCATATTAAAACATACAAATGTCCCTGTATAAGTGCTATCTTCATTAGTTTTAATTAAAAATATGTTTAATATGACTGTTTTGTTCAAATTAAATACCACCTAACCTTGTTTCTTGCTAAAACAATATAAGTCAGGAAGAGTTTTTCTGTTATTCTTCTTTTTATTATTCATAAATAAAAAAAATTATTCCATAATTTACAAACTTTGAAATCGATACTCTATAATTAGCTCAAAAAATTCATAAAAAATCGTTTACTTGTGAATAACACAGTTGTTTTTCTGAAAAGTTCTGATTCAAAGACTTATATCGTTTTTGAAATGACCGACTCAATTATAATACCATTTTCTCTTTTTCATAATAAGAAATTAATTATGAAACAGCATCAGAGTAGGTAAGAACATTCCTAAGAACACAGTTTTTTTATAAATTAGTTGAAAAAAAAATTAATATATGATGTGAATTTCAATCAATTTTAAAAATTAATTGCACTGGAAGAGGTATAAAAAATGTAATTAATTAACGTATTAAAATTATCTTGGCTTACATTCATTTCGATGACATGTCATTCAGAATGTTAAACCTATCCAGAATTAAATCCACATCTCATAATTTCAATATATATTTTTAATTACTTTTAAAGCTTGGAAATCTGCATTGATGATGTTACACTTAAAATTGCAATCATTCTTTCATAAAGAAACCAGATGAAGATATAGCAATTAAATTTACGTAGATGTTATTTCAAGGGCATAATTAGTAGAAGTTATAAAGTTTTAACTGTACACAGATTCAATTTCTTCCTTTTTTATTTCACACGAAAATATCATGATGAAATAATGCATTTAATAATCAAAACATAAATGCACTCTACGGTTTATTAACACCTTAATTTCGAAATAACATGCGTAAATTCTAGAAAAACATATTATGAACATATGTATCATCTAATAAAAACGGACGTTTTTCTATGAAATATTATCCTGACATACAAAATGACCTCGATTGACAAATCATATATTCTAATACCAGCAAATCATGTGTGTGTGTGTGTAGTTATATATATATATATATATATATATATATATATATATGCAAATTTTATCTTAAAAACGGCACTAACGATTTTGATGAAATTTTGTATCCTACCATTGTGGGGCGCCAGAAAACCATTGGTTTAAGTCACATGTTCGAGAAAATTCGATTAGTGGGTCATTTTATGTCATTATGGGTCAGGGTCAAGCTAATTGTATCTAAACATCGGTTCAAACAATTTTGAATAAATTTTGTATCCTACCATTTTCGGGCACGAAAAGAGTATTGGGCTAGGTCACATGTTCGAGAAATTTCGATTAGTGGGTCATTTTGGGCATAGGTCATTATGAGTCAAGCTATTTTTATCTTAAAAACGGCTCAGACGATTTGAACTACATTTTGTGTTCAACAGTTTTAGGGAACTAGAAGACTATTGGGCTAGGTCACATACTAGAGAAATTTCGATTAGTGGGTCATTTTGGTCATGGTCTTATTATGAGTCAAGCTATTTTTATCTTAATAGCGGCTCAGACGATTTGAAGTTAATTTTGTATTATACGGTTTTTGAGCACGAGAAGACTATTGGGCAAGTTCACATGCTCGAGAAAATCCTATTAGTGGGTCATTTCTGGGTCACTGGGGGTCAAGCCAAATTTATCAAAAAACGGCTCAGACTATGTTGACTAACTTTTATATCCTACGGGTTTCGGGCACGAGAAGGGCATTGGGCTAGGTCAATAATATATCGATTTGAATTCAAAGCTAATTTAACTCGATCTTCCCTGCTCGTAAGTTTTAAATCAATAAACATTAAACAATATACAGAAATTGTTATGCACCGATCACACAATTTTTGTCTTCTTTGCTGCTATTGAAATTTAATTTTCTTGTTCTTTCATAGAAACGATACAATATCCAATTCAAATTTCGAAAATTATTTCATTGTATTAAAATACTATGTGTAAATGTACCACTTACAGATTATTCTGGTTAATAAGTTCGTTTCCCTACATCCATATAAATATTGCTTGTGTCTATTTTTAAATCTTGCACATTTCAAAGCTTACAAAATTGAAAAATTTTTCTAATTTAACATTGTTCTAGAGCAGTGGTTTTCAAACATTTATGAGTCACGAGCTCGTTGAAAAATCACATGTACCTGTAGTAACTGATATTTTTGTTTACTTTTGAGAATCATGAATAGAAAAATAACACACAGAAATAAACGAATAGATTCGAAATAGCGTACATTTATATTACATTTAATTTACGTTTCACAGGTGGCAATGTTTTTTTTTTTTTTTTTTTTTTTTTTTTATGTGATAGCCGCGATATCCTTGCATATCTGTTGAATTTTTTGCGCTAAATTATGCTTTTTGTTTTCATTCTTTCAAAAATTATTTTACAGACCATTCAAAGAAACATGTAGGAATTGTTCATTCTGGGTGTCGGTGTGGAAAGCGCAGTTATGCCAGCGTTTTCAGTTTGGCCTTTTTTAAATTTCGAAATTCCAAATTCATACCGGAAATTCTAATAGAAGAATTTTTAATTTATGTATTTACGAAATGTCTGTCATTAAATCAAATAAAAATTACTACTATGACTTTCTGGTATAAATTCAAACTTTTGAATAAAAAAAAAGCCAAACTGCCAACTCTGAGTTATACATGCTTTAATTCATATTTTAAAAAAAATTGATAAGTATAAAATAAATAAGTAAATAAGTACAAAAAATGTATTTTAATATTTAGCATAATTAGATAATAAATATGTATCCGATAATAAATGTCATTAACCCAATTATTATTATTCTCATAGTTTGGAAGGGAAATGATTTGGGTAAAATCAGATAATTTGAGTATAAATATCTAAATGATTACCTCTAAAGATATCTAAATTTATTCACACTGAAAGAGTTGTATAAACACGTGGTATGCATTGAATTCTTAAAGAAATAATATTACGGCTAAGATTTTTTTTAAATGTCATTTATACTCAATTTAGCCCGCTATATCTAAATTACCTTGTACGATTTTATACAGTAAATTCTTATTTACTAGCTTTGAATGCAGCACTGGAAGCAGATTTTAACATAAAACAAGTCCTTTCGATTGGTCCGAATCACTGTTAAAAATTTGCAGCAAACTGTCCAGTCATTTGACCGTTTTTACAGAAAATGGTTACATAACCGTAATTTAACTCTATTTTGACCATAATATGGGCAATAATATGGTCAGAATAGAGTTAAATTACGGTTATGTAACCGTTTTTATAGAAAACGATCAAATGACTGGACAGTTTGCGGCAAATTTTTAACAGTGATGGGTAAGTTGATTTCTTTTTTTTTTCTTTTAATGTACATATATAAGGTTTTATACGAGATATACAAATTCGTCTGGCCCATTCTAAATTCGTTATTTTGATAGGTAAAGTATATTTTGGGGAAACTTTATATTTAGCTTATTAGATGTAATTGAATGGTTAAGCGGTTTTTATATAAAAAATGTTTAAAATTCGATGTAATCATAGTTAAAAATTCGCCCACATATACTTCTCACAGTGAAACTGTGATTGAAAACCGATCACTTATTGCATTCCATAAAAATGTTAAAATATATTTAAGCTAACAAATTAAATTATTTCTGAACATTTTATGGAAATCATGAATTTCAACATGTATTAATAATAAACTGACAGTATAGCCCAATTGACATATTGTTATTGGGATTTTAAAAAGCCCGTTAGTTTGGAACGAATTAACTAAATCCTCTAGATTAGAGAATTCATCCAATATATAAGCAAAATCTAATTTGGTTCTAATAGAACCAATACTTTATACATTAATATGATGGCAAAATTCTGTAACATGTGATGATGTTAAGCTATAATATATTTACGACGCTCAAATGAGGTTCGAACCCAAATCATCCTATGAAGAATAACGGAATTCTTTTAGTATGTCTCAAATACAAAAGTAAACAACTTCTAAAATGGTTATTGAAATCATATTAATTTAATATGTTTTAATAGTTAACTGCAAATACAACCCCAATGATTATAATGTTACTTGCTTGGTAATTTTAAAATTCCATAGGATCATATGGGATTTCCTCCTCAATTTATCAATTATTGCTGTAACGTTTTGAGTTTTCACGATATTTCAGTGGTCTTTTTATATGAGTTGCCCCATAGTATTGCCTAACAAATCATGACAAAAAACTTTTACTGTAGTTCGCACATGCACAGTTAAAATTTATTTCTTACAAATACCCATATCGCATCAAATATTCAATATATTAATATTTAATTTACAGTATACTATTTCGACGTTTTTTTGTCAAGTTTGTGGAAATCGGTGTTAAATTCTGCTGAAAACTCTGTATGCTATATATATATATATATACAGGGTGATTATAAAAAAACTATCCCGATATATGAGCCCCTAACTATCATACCGTTCACAGAATCTGAATGAAATTTTGGTTTAAAGTATTTTGAGATATGCGCTCAAGAACCATATCAAAGACAAAAGTTAAATTCTAACAGTTACGATTACAGTGACAAAATTTCGATAATTTCAAATGGCAACACGTATTAATTTTTATTGGAATGTGATCTTCATAGTGAAAAATCTTCATAGTGAATGTGATCTTCATAGTGAAAAATCTTCATAGTGAATGTGATCTTCATAGTGAAAAATCTTCATAGTGAATGTGATCTTCAAAGTGGAACGGTACCTGTAGTACGAAAATCGCCGGTTCTAGACAGACTAAGAAAGTGAAAACAACCAATAAGGACAGAGAAGCAACAAAAAACAAAATATTTTATTGTGTTTCATACATTTTCCATTTCACACTCGACGACACTTTACATGCGGCAGATGGTGGATAGCACTGAACAATAAAATGTTTTACTTTCTGTTGTTTCTCTGTCCTTTATCGGTTGTTTTCACTTTTCTTCTTAGTCTGTCTAGCGCCGGCAATTTTCGTGCTACAGGTACCGTTCCAATGCTTTTTATGGTTTTTCACTGTGAAGATCACATTCCAATAAAAAAAAAGTAGGTGTTGCCATTTGAAATTTTCGAAATTTTGTCACTGTAACCGTAACTGTTAGAATTTAACTGTTGTTTTTCACATGATTCTCAAACGCATACCTCAAAATACTTTTGGCCAGAATTTAATTCAGTTTCTGTGAACGGTATGACAGTTAGGGGCTCATATATCGGGATAGTTTATTTATAAAATCATCCTGTATATATATATATATATATATATATATATATATATAAACTTTTGCATTTTTCACAGAAACGTTAACATCTTTACGAATATACGTGCTATGCTAACACAAATTCACACAAATATTGAACAGGACCTACATAGTCATTTGCTACAGTGACAAACCATTTTTAGAAATTTCTGTTACTTGGATGATCAAAAATAATTATTAAAATTATTATGGCACCTCCTAATTGTACTCGCGGACAGAATCTTCACTGAAAAATAGGAAGTCAAACATGTTCTTTATAGCCTCAAAGTTCAAGGGCATTTCGGGCATTTCCTCACGAGTTTCAGTAGATATTCGACAAAACGTCTGAAATTGGTCACTGCCCCTTAATTTCTGGACACCAGTGTATGTTATTGAGGATTATTATTGTATGTCCGGTATTGAAAATGAAGTGTGTAGCACTCATAGATTTTTACAGGGACATTCAAAATAATTCAGTTACATTACGGTCTACGGAGAAAAAACCTTTGCGAATTATTTTAATATTTTTTCAATTTCAAACATATTGAAATTGATATTTATCACTAAAGTGTATTACAAAAGGCTTACTATAGAATATTGTGAGTAAAGCATTCATCGTTCATTTACAGGAACACACAAAACAGTTCGGTACTCTCTGTTTACAATAATTCTTCGTAGTACTTTTTCAGTTGCTGAACGCGTTTTTTGAATTTGACTTTTTTGTTTATTATTTGAATTGCGTATATTCTATAGTGCATATACAAGGCAGAACAAAAGTTCTCGAGTGCATTTTTCAGACGGGAAATTTTAAACTGCGCTATGCGTTTCTTAACTGAACTAAAATTTAGCATACAATGTATTATATATAGGAATCTATTGATCATATATAGGGATGCACGAAAGAATTCGGATATTTTCCCGAATATTCTTGTTAATTCTTGCAATTGAGTTTTTAAATATGTTATGTGTTTTCCAAATTGTTTACTTAGACATCTGGGAGGGGCTAGTTGAGCTTAAACCAAAAGGTAGGCCTCCCCACCCAGTTTAACTTTGACTTTGTGTTCTTAGACATCATCTCTTTTGCCCTATTAAACGGTAAATATTTGTAAAAGTATTTTTGAAATGTTGGAAAAGTGTTACATAATCTGTGCTTGACGCATGAATTTTCTTTCTTGTTATGTTTTAATTATGCTTGAAACAATTTGTATTTTTACTTTGCTATGAAAATGCTGGAAATTTGTGGGCTGATATATGAAGTACAATTATTATTTTTTTATTGGTTGAAGTTATCACGCATAAAAAAATACTTTTTAAGGAATTGCAAAAATTTCAGACATATTTTGAAGTTAGAAAAAGAAAATTTAAAACTGGAATAAACGGAAAATGAAAATGCAAGGTATACCAAATTATTCATTTGGGACTTTCCCAAGCCACGAGTGCAAACTAGAAAAAAAAATGGCGACTGCTTGTAAGGATGTTAGGATAATAGAATGGCATGGGAATTAAAGATACGAAATTTTTATGTTGCGAAAAATTTGCAGTACATTTTTAATGTTCTTAAACGAACGAAGGTGGAAATAAAATTATACGTTTTAACACTTTTTTAAATAAGATAATTTTCTTGATCAAAAACAAGGCTTTGTTTCTACTTATTCGTATCCATTTTATTAAAGTGGCATACCTTGTGGTATTATATGACCTGTGGTATTTATAGAACAACAAAAAAGAGTTATTTGTGCTGGACATTGCCGAAAATTCATAGAATTTTAATTTGTATAACTCGTTAAATTTGGTCGTAAAAAATAGAATTTTTACCGTTTTACTTGTAGAGTATAGCATAAAGTTTAACTGAATATAGCGTATAGAATACGAGCTCCGTATGAAACTTTAAATATTGTAACGAAAAAAAAAAACTATTTTAACATAAATAGATTTTCATATCACGAAGAGCAACATTCGAAACGTTTTTGAAACTGAAAATTTAGCTGTTAAAATAAACTATAACACCCTGTATATTTTCATAATATATCTGCTTTTAAAGAATTTATGTGTGATAATTTGGAAATATTGCGTTTATACATTGTAGATTAGAATTTGCTCATTAGAAATTATACATCAACATATTTTTAGGGTTAAAATAATAGTAAAATTTCTGAAATCCCTACTATTAAATGCTCCTACTTATGAATTTGATTTAAGATATGAATTTATTAAACTTTAATTGCTATACCTGCATCTTGACTCTTTATGAATAGACGATTTGATTTATAATTGCGACTACACCAATGCAGATTTCAAACTTTAAAAGTAATTAAAAATTATTTAAATTATGGAATGTGGATTTTTGAGGAGAATCTTAATATTGTGAATGAGATACCGTTCAAATGAATGTATTTCAACTTAATTTCAGTATATTAATTAATTTTAAAAAAAACGATAAACATGTTCCACTATAATTAACTTTGTAAAGTGATTGAATTTAGTATCATGTTTCGAAATTTAATGTACATCTGCATATCTCTCCAAGCTTAGAAATTTTTTTTCCTGTACATAAAAGTATTTTGATACAAATAAATTACTAATAAATGAAATTACGTTTTATAATTATAAAGCATTTTCTTAAACACTGAATATTTTATGATATGAAGAAAGATTGAAATAACATCTGTATGATTAACTTCATTTATAGTTTATTAATTTTTGTACGTTTTTTTCTTTCTTATGAAACTAGATAATCCTAATTTGTACATTTTTAAAGTTTTGTTAATGAAACTGAATGGGGTTAGGAAGTGTCAATAAAGGATCGTTAGGTGTGATTGATTACTAGTAAAGTCTACAAGTTGAAATTTCAATAAATTAATTAATTATCTTGCATTTCCAATTATCAAAGTGTAGTTTAAAAATTGAAACATACAGAAATTAATAACTCATTTTCATGTAAACTTTTGTTGCTTTTTTATAATAGTTATTTCATTTATAGGTTAGGTATTTGAACAATGGTATCACAAATCTATTATTATGAGCCCTATTTTAGCAATATATGCATAGTGATTTCAAATTCATGGTACAGATTTTAAGGGTTGGTACACGACACTGTAACAGACAATTTTTGCATAGGATACCATGGTCGGAAATTCATTTATATAAGGTAAAGCTAGGATAGTCTGCGCACAATTCAAAAGAATAGCAATAAAAAATCTAAATATTAATTTTTTGCTGAACTATTCATGAATAATTTTTACTTCATTTGTTTTTCATGCATTTCCATTGCTATTTTGTTGTTATGTTGCAATTTAATAGAACAGATGTAATAAAACCAAGAAAATTATTTTGCGCAATCTGTCCTTACAGGGTTGGTGTGATTGCGCACATGGGTAGGAGAGATTATTACTAATAATAACTGCAGTTAAATTGTTAACAATAATAAATACACTAAAATGACATTGCTGTAAGGTTTTTGTGAACAAATATTACTGTATTAGGAGTGAATATTTCAACCTAATGATTAAAGAATCAGAAAAAGGAAATAATTTTAAAAACGATTAAAAATTTTAATTAAAGGTAAAAAAATTAAACAATCAGAAAAAGCAAGTCCAGATAAGATTACAAAATAAAATTATGTTACTTACTAACACGTTTAATTTAAAATTAGTCCATTTTCATTTTTCATTTTTTATGCAAATTTACCAATAAGCTGCGTAAACTCTCCTATCATGGAAACTAATGGGAACACTGCACCATCTCTCCTAAGTACCAGATGAGCAAACTCTCCCATTTCGGTAGGAGAGATTGCGAGGCCTTTTATTTAAACATGACCTCTTCTAAAACGAACCGTTGATGTTCACATTCTTAGTCTAGATTAGTAGCTTATGAGAAATCGTTTAAGTTTAAAATATTTTGTACTATTGACATTGTATAGAAATTCTGATGAATAGCTATGAAAATTCAAGCACTTACTTTGGGAAAACAAAACAAAATAGCAATACTTTATCTTAGACGCTCAAAGCAATCAACGTGCACTTTCAAGTATACACTCCACTAATGTTGTTGTACAACTACCTCGAGTCGCTGCGCGCTCACTCTACTCCTCCCCCCCGAACCTTTATGTGCGCAATCTCTCCGACCGCGCCATCTCTCCTGGCTTTACCTTAGTCACAAATATTCACTCTAATCTGAAGTCGCGTTTTCGTTCATAACTTTAATAGTAGTAAATATACTTTAACGAAACTCTTACAAGATGCTTAAAATTCATGCAAAGATGAGTCTGTTGCAAATGTTGTTAAACTATATTCACTCCTGTTAAAGTTATGAACGAAAACGTGACTTTGGATTGGAGTGAGACACCCTGTATTTTTGACAATATAAATGGATTTCCAACCCTGGTTTCCTATACAAAAATTGTTTGTTATAATATCCTGTACCAACCCTTAAAGTTTGTATACAGGAATTTGGAATCACCCTAAATACGTATGTGTTAGTGTATAATGTTTTCATTTCACCTATTTTGAAATTTATTAGATAAGTTAAATTTAATAATTCAATTTGCAACTAATATCATGACAAATTTAATTACTAGTTGTAGCTAATTGCATCTTTTTGTTTTATATCTTAATTCATGAACACCGTCTATTCTGAATGTGGGCGTTGAGGAAATAAACAAAATATTCTGATTCAAGTATTATAATTTCAGAGGTGTATCATAATATGTTTAATTTACTTTATTTACTATGGTTTTTAATATTATTTACTATGTGTACTCTTCATTATAAGTGAAAATGTTATTTTTTAAATCAATAAAATGTACATTTTCTTGTATGGTCACTTGAAATATATAATATATCTTCAAAAATGACTGTACGTTTTTATATGCACCTGCATTATTTTCCCTAATTACTAGCCGCATAGTTTCTGATATTTAACCAGGTGTGCAACCTTTTTAGAATTAAGATGAGATATTGCAGCACAATTTCAAATTAGACATTTTTGCTTAATATTTTTTCTTTAGTTTGAAAATTTCGCTATGATTAATCACATGATTTGTAATATTTTCTGTGATTAAAAAGGGCACAAATGCCTATTCAAAAATTGTAGAAGAACCGTATGAAGCCTCATTTATTAAAGTTTTTTATTTCTAAAATAGTGAATTTGTTCATTTGTTTATTTTGTTTATTGCGTGTAATGCATAGTGTAATAGCACGATAAGTAATATAATTAAAAAATATATCTAGGAACAGATTGAACATGTGAAATAGATTTATCCTATTGTATGCATGCCTTACTTTTTAAAATTTCAGACTTTTTACAAAATTATAACTGAATTTAAGTTTACGATTTTTGCGAACGCCTATATTTATTTTCTACTATTTTGTACTAAACATGAACATGTTATGAACCATAAAACAAATTTTTATCGTAATATGCTTTTGTTTCGATATTTTTCCTTAATGGTCGTGCTATTTGCATGTTGCGACACATTTTATAAAAATACTTTTTGGCATAATTATTATAGCGATCAATATTTATAAGAAAGATAAACTTATGAAAAAAACTTTTTTTTGTCGCTTTAAATTTGGAAATAAATTTACAATAATTAACTTGAGGGCGTGAGTTTCAAAACTCGGCTTATCCAAAAAATAAAATTCGAGGAAATCGTGAAAAACCCCTGACTGCCTCCATTGGTTTTCATTGTAAACCAAGATTTTAGAACGCTAGAAATACATGCTAAAACTAGTTTTTCTGCGGATTGTAGTGTTTTTCAGTGAAGATTTATCAATCGAATGGATTGATAGAAAAAACACGAATTTTTAAATTTTGGATAAGGCGAGTTTTGAAACTCACGTTCTCAATTACCTTAATGATTTAAAATATAAATTGTTTATTTCACATTATATTCTGTTATGGAAATACTGTAATCAAAAAACAAAAAAAAAATCCATGTTTCTTTTCAATTATCAATTAAAGGCGTTTAGTTGAAAAAAAATGTGAATTTTCATATAAATACATATTGCGAAATTCATTTCTATTAAGATAATTCTGCTCAAGTTAAAAGGCAGAATTTGAATATCCTGAAACTAAATTCCGCTTCCAAATGTTATGTGTTTTATGTAGCTTTACCCACCACTAATTAAGAGTTTAGATATTGTCCTTTGGAAATGCAACGTACTCCTACTTACAGCTATTATAGGGAATGTTATTCTTCGAAATGGTTAGTTTGCTTTTTAATGCAATTAAGGTCGGCAAAAGACTGCGGCAAATTAAAAACCAGATTTTAATTCAAGAGCTATTGATTTTACTATGTGATTCTTTAAATTATATCTTTATCACAAGGACAAGTAATATATCTTTAATCATTTTGAAACAACAAAAATATTTTTGTCTTAAAATACATTTTTATTCTTACAAAATATTTTATCTGCGTAATTTCACGAGATAAGTAAATTTCTGTATAAAGATCCATTTTAATTTATTAAAGAATTATTTGAATGACAATTAAAAAGAAATAGAGAATAATGCATTAAAAATTTAGTGAACATGACATGAAAAGAACTCAGTGTCTATTATTAATTCTTAAATCCTTAGCAAGTGATTTATGTATAGACGTGGAAAAATAAAAGATCATCACCCCTACTAACTCTGCAGGTAATGATCGTATAAATATGTTACATGTACCAATCAATTAGTAATAACATCTCAATTAATGCTATATTTTATTTTTTCTTAGTGGCTCGTCCATAAATATAGATTCTAACAAAATGTAAATTTTTACATACGCATACTTAATTTTGACATCTTATTTTGATTTCTCGGTAATAGTATTATTTTATGTTTAAGAAAATTGAACATTTCTGAGAATATGAATTGGAAACATGTTGCGACTTCTGTAGCAGTTGTTTAGAAGAAGGAATGAATTTAATATTTTGAAAATGTATTTATGTAATTTTATAAAGATGAGTTTTTTAATGAAAAATTAAAAATGAGTTACTAAAAAGGAAATGTCTGTATTAAAGAGGTTCAGATTTTTTAAATTTTCATTTGTCTCTTTAATATAAGTAAAAATAATTGGGAAAGAAAAATATTCGTTATAAATAATACTGTTGATCTTATCCCATAATGGTAGACTACGTGTTTACTTCCTGTAAGATAATTTATGGCGCATAAAAATTATTTTTCTTAAATCGAGAGCTGTCTCATACTTTGTGTTTTTCCTTTCTTCTATCTTTAGAAGAAGAAAACATTCGATTCGAGAAAAAGTTCAACTTCAGATTTTCGACGGACTTATACGTTTTATAAGAACCTTAACAGGAAAATTGACTATTTTTAGAAAATGTCTATCCGTGTGTTTGTCTGTCTGTCTTGGTGTGAAACAAATTTTGTGGGCACTCTATCTCAAAAACTAATGCACAGAATTTAGTCAAATTTCAGATTCCTTTCGACCTTTACATAAATTGGTGTTGATTAGGTATTTTTGTAAATCGTTCAACAGGTGACGCTGCTATGGTTTGTTTTTTCACGATTTCCGCGATAGCTTATATATCTCAAGAACTAATGCACGGAACTTCTCTAAAGTTTGTATTCTGTTAGACTTTGACATACCTAGATTCTTTTAATAGTTTTGGGTCTATACCGCCCAACAGGTGTCGCTGCTGTGCTCTGTTTTTCACGATATCCGCGATAACTATGTCTCAAGGACGAATAGATTGTCGTTTAACTTTGGTTGCAGACGATATTTGATTTATATGTAGAAGAAAGTTTTTTGAAGGGCCCAACATACTAGTTTTATATTGTCTCTACTTGTCCCCTCAGTTGTTTCAAGCTGGTTTCTTCTCATTGGTTGCTTTTGGCGCATTTTCTACCCGCATCGGTATGCCACCACCCTTCTGTCGTTTTGCACAGTCTTCCTTCTCCTAGCACGCTGCGCTTTGCTCTTTGTCACACTGAAGAAGAATCTCGTTTGTGGATTCGAAACAGTTGTTCGCTGCTTTTTTATGTATTATTTGTGCATGTTTAACGTTGGTATTCTTCCTTTTAATATTTTTGCACAAAGGTTTTATTTGCTATTTTTATACTATTTTTGTTTGTTTTAAATATTAATGCATGCATTTTTACTTTTCTTTCACGTAATTTTGTGTGTTTCATATTTCTTATATAATTAAAAAATACGGAATTGAAAGAAAGAGAAAACAAAAATGAAATAAAAAAGTATTGTATTTTCCTTAAAAAATAATGTTGTTCAAAAGTTCATTCCGAAATTTCAATTTATTTTTGAGCTTTCTTATAAATCAAACGAATATCAGTCTTACATTCATATGTAAATATTTATTAACAATAATAAAAAATGAATAATCTATCCAATTTCTCGCAGAAGGAACTTATTTTTGAACGTTTTTGAATTTATATTTCTCGTGGGGCCCATTTCAGTAAAGAAAAATTTATGAGAATCCGTTCCCACAATAAGGAGCAATAAATTTGTATTAACTACGGGGAGATGATTGATACAAGAAGATCAGTCTAAAAATTTTGAAGGTGATAGTTATGAAATAATTGCCATCTGCTAAAAAGGAAAAATTAGTTAATTAAATTTCTCAAAGTGATCTTTATACTTGGATTATAACTAATATCTCATAAATTACCATGTGTGTTATGTGCATTTTGTTTTGGAAGACATATAAATTATAAAAGTAATGAAAATGCAAAGTTAAACATATGGAAATTTATCATCTTATTGTAATAAATTGTTTTTAAAATTTCGTTTATATATATATATATATATATATATGTGAAAATGTGATCACTTTGGGAGCATGAATTTAGCGAAAAAGAGAGTTTATAATTAGAAAAACACTGAAAAAATAATCAGTTGTTTACTAATATTATTAAATTTAACAATGGTCTCAATGATGTCACAATGAAACATTTGAATGCTATCTTTGTTAATTTCTAAAAATAATGACTTTGTTCCACCGAATAGTACAATTGTTTTTCTGATTAAATCTTAACTTTACATTATTTTCCTTTTGAAATTGCTCTTTAAAATTAGCTCAATTTTTAATATCCACTTCTCCGGAAATATTCACAGAATCTTCTAGAACCATAACCTGGTTTCATAATCACATGTTAGTATAGGAAGATTTAAATTACTTCATTTTTTTTTTTAATTTGTTGATGCCCTTTCTTAATAATATTAAAGAAAACACAATTCCCAGAGGAACGGGACATTTAGTATATGTATGTGATCATTTGATGTTTTAAAGTATGGAGGGTTTTTTGTGTTTCTGGAACTCACGATGAAAATCCACAAAAAAATTCAAAACTTGAATTAGTGCATCTTCGAAATCTTTATATGTATAAGCATGAAATGTTGAGTATTGATTTAATATATTAGGCTTTTTAATATTATACCATTAGAAATTTACTAGCTTTTTACAGAATTTGTGCATTATTCACATTAAAATAAAGCATTTTTTTACTCCTTAAGTCATTGCGCGCATGATATCTTGAGAACTTATGTATGGATTGTTATGAAATTGGACGTAGATAATAAGCAAACATGTGTGTTTAAAATGATATAATTTTATGCATTTACAACGTTACGATTTTTTATGACTATTTGTATTCAATAAAAAATGTAAAATTTTCCATTTGTTTACAAAATATTTTTTTTTTACATGGTTAATGAAATAATTTTAACCTAAGAGTAGATCATTTTAAAAATACATATGGGCTTATTATCTATATCAAATTTCATAAGAATACATAGATAAGTTCTTAAGATATCCTGCGCGCAATGACTTACGGAGTAAAAAAAAAAAGAGTTATTTGAATATGAATAATGCACAAATTCTGTAAAAGACTAGTCAATTTCTGATGATAGAATATTAAAAAGCCTAATATGCCAAAAATTCATGTTTATACATAAATAGGTTTTGAAGATACACTACTTCAAACTTTGAATGTATTTGGCTGATTTAAGGCGAGTTTCAAAGTACAAGACGCCTTAATTGCTTTAAATGCTATTTAAGGCATCCGCACACCTTTAAAACGTCATTTTCGATTAAATTATCATTTTTTTGCAATCTTTTTTTGCGATCGTTTATCTATCGAATTCTGCTTTAATGGTGTCTGTATCTGAATTAAAACCCGAGTTACAGCCCTTTAAAATTACATCTATTACAGCTTGCCGAAGAATTTTACAACCGGAAATATCGTCCTGCAAATCGGAAGTAAGCTGAAATGTTTGTTTAAATTCTTCTTTTACGAGACTTAGCATTTAGATATTATAGATATAAACAGGATTATACGTTCAAGAAAATACATGGAGTAAATAATTAAACCTTTAAAGAATAATAATTATTTTTATAGCAAGAACCGCCTTTAAAAGTTATTTTTAGTTTTTTCTCAAAATGAAGTTTTTCAGATTTTACTGTACGCAGAACATCCTATAACAAAAAATTATGCATGAAATGCCTTGATTTTTTTTACTTATGTTACAAATGTTTATTGAGAGAATAGGCTACAATCATGGTGATATATTAATTAGTTTTATATTTACACTGGTATAAGATAAAAAGTTGCAAGAAATTTTACGAATTTTTCATTACATTAGTACTTCAAGTGACATAGCTTCTGCGATAGATATACTATTGTAATGCGGCTAGTCTATGTCCTAGAGAAAGTTATTTTCTTTTGTTATGCAATTACAAAATGTAAATGCATTCATTTGATTTTGAATGATCATGTTTTGCACAAATGTAATTTTTTTACATTATTTTGACTATTTTTCATTAAAAAAATTATTTCTGTGTAATTTCTAAAATGTTTATATATTTTTCAAAGTTTTAACTTAAATGTCATTAGAAAAAATTGGTATAAAAAGAAAATTTCAAAAAATGTAAAAAATCCTCTCCAAAGGTGTGCAAATACTTCAAAACATTCTAAGAAATTTATAATTGTTTTAAGTAAATGACTGTAATGAATTTTGTTTTCTGTACGTTATTGGAATAGAGAAGCCACAGCAAATTTTTACTTTGGGATAAAATATCGATAAGCAATTCATGATTCTGCTCTTTAAGAGCTTTTACTGCAGACCAGTGTAGCATAAAAAAGCAATTTCGTTTCTAGTAATCTTCTTCTATGGATCCGCTGAGAATACCAAAAGAGCTGACGCCCTAAAAGTTTCTCGCGAGAATACGGAATGCTTTCGGAATCTATTAAAGGGGTAAACTATCTTCGAATGCCTAATCTCTATTTAGACATCAGAGAAGAATAAAATATCAAAACATTGCACATGAAAGAATGTAATTTCAAATTGAAAATCATAGTATGTTTATGATGTACCAGTCAAAAATTTTAAAAAGTGAATAAGTGTGATCGAAGATCGCACAAAGTGTTTCGTTTAATATTTCTTTCAAAACACTTTAAGCTTTCTTTAATAAATCCATATTAATTTCATAAAAAAAATAATAAAATAAAAAATAAGTCATGTTTTTTTTATAAAGTAAAACTTTACCGGTCTATTTTTCCTGTTTTTTCGAAAATCTGAACAGGTCTGATAGCGGGCGAAGCCCGCTAATATACTCTGTCATAATAATATCTGTCATGTGGACTAGATGCGATATTAAAAAAAATCAATTTCAAAATTAAACATGTTGTATAGAGACCTTCAAAATGTTAGACGTCAGATTAATTTTCTTTTTAATTCTCTAATGACGTCATATTAAGCTGCTTTCTGTATTTACACATATTCATGCTCCTTGTATTATTGAGAAATGTTTGAAAATTTCCGTTTTATTACCAATATTAATATTGGTTATAAAACTTCATATTAATCTTTTTTAATTGGTGAAACTTTTTATTTCAATTTCATTTTTCACGTGGAAAACTTTCATTAGAAAATTAATTATTGTAGAAAGAATTTCACTGTGGATTTTTAATTGTTGGCAACTGCTGTAACTAAATTTTTTTTAATTCAATAGGTAAAGGCTGTTAGATTTTCGGTTTGTATCTCTCTATATTAAAATAATACGATTTTTTCAAATTTTATAAGTATGAGCTTCATATAAGGTATTCAGCTGTAAGTATAGAAAATTTCATGACTGTAAGTTATATAGTTTCTGAGAACCGGCTCTGTGACGAACAGACAATGATGCTGCACTAATAGGGTTTCGTGAGATGAACGAAACCCTAAAAATGAACTTCGAATAGCTAGTACATGTTTAGGTAGTGCCGAAATGTTACTCTCTATAAATAAAAAAAATTAAAAAATTAATCGGTCAAGTGCTAGTATAACTCTCGCTCAAACGGTTCCGCACATTGTATTTATTAATTACTATTTATTACTTAATAAATTCCGACTACCCCTATTTTTTGCATAATTTTAGTTTCAGTAGATTTGGAAATAAGAGGAGGGGGGTGGGGATATGTCTCTCTAGTACTTTCGTGGATATTTTTGAAAATATTATACATAAAATTAACCCCTTGGGGACGAGCGACACGTATACGTGACGCATAAGATGCTCAGAATCCTCGATTATACCCACCAGTTAATTTTTATTGTAAGCTTTGCCTTATTTAATGACAGCATTTCTGCGATTCAATTAGGCGAAAATTTCTGTTTTGCAAAACCGGTGGTAAAAGATTAAAAATTAAAGGTCGCTCGTCGCGAAAGGGTTAAAAGAAATATATTTTTGAGATCGATGTTACGAGATCTTTCGAACGACACTCTACACAATGTATAAAAAGAAATTTTTTTCAAGTAACTTACTTGATATCTTGGCTAATTACTGACAATTTTCTTCGAAAATCATTATCAAATATTCTTGGATGATTCTGCGTTGATATATACACATACCTCAAGCACCCGTCAATTTGCCCGCTGAGCGCCCAAAAACTAAAGTCTTGGTTTATTCTAATGTAGCGGTTCTATAATCTGTTTACGTTTTCTAATTTTTCTAATTAATACATTTTCTAATTATAAGTATGCTAGATGATTAACTAAGTTTTATGTAGCAGGTCACATGAAAAAGCTTATACATGATGTAACATATAAGGCATTTCAATAATCAACATTTAGTTATACACATAGATCATTATTATCAGTCTGTAATTTTTTTTTACAAATTGCAGGGTATTAGAGGCGCTACGGCTCTTGTAAAAATATCAACATTTATTACACTCTTACATGTTATATATTAATAAAAAATCGACCTTTGTCAAGTTTCCCCTTATTATCCACAAATGCGAGATGTTTCCATTACCAAAATTTGGAAATTTAATAATTCTCTTTAATTTTGTTATAATTATCTGTATTTTGAATGATAATCTATGTTTTATAGAATCAATAATAAGAAGTCACATAAAACAATACTAAAGATGAATTCATTTATAAATGTAAAAGAAACCATTGCTACAAAATATGTAAAGAAATCTGAATAAGAAAATACAACATTCAGAAAAGAATGTCTCTGTCTAGTTATGTAATTATTCTGTTGAGTGACCGAAAACCGTGACCACTGGGAAATTGAGAAAGAAAAGGGTGTGGTCGAACATTGTAATAAAACCAAAGGAGGATTGTTATTATCAAATTAGTATTATTACATAAAAAAAACTAGGCTTCTATTCATCGTTGCTTGAATTCTTAAAGGCATCTTCGGGTACTGATTTTGAATGCACAAGAAAATTTGAGAACCAGAAACACTTTTCTGCAATTTTATCAAATAATTTTAACATTGGTAAAATCTAATAAACTTTCTTCCGTTTAATAAATTTTTAAGTTGTATTTTGAAGATAAGAAACTGAAAATTTATATTCTTTAATATAAAGTGAAACTTGTACCGTTTTATACAACTAATCTACAAACGAAAGCTGGAAACTTAGGCAAACAAAATGAATAATTAAAAGTCCATTTATTTAAATTTCTATAAATTCCGAAAATGACAACAAAAATTAATTTTTTTATTAAATTTTCAAAAGTTTTAACGTTTTTACATTTGCTAGAAAATAAACATATCGTAACAGCATTTTATTTCTAAATAAAGTCGGCAGTTATTATGTAATAATATATTCGTAATAAAAGCTAATCTAAATTTCGAGAAAAATATAATAATTTAGAACATATAACATAAAACACAGATTTTTTTTAAAAAAACACTTGTTTATGCAAAACCAAACATTTTTAATCAATATTTAATGAAAGACAATTAAAATGATTCATTTTGTGTGGGCTTAGTCCAAGAATGAGGGGAAAAGTACAGGGTAATCACAAAGAAACTTTGCCAATATATAAATTCCAAATGGGACGACTTATATCCCAACCCCATAATCAAAAGTTTAACATCTTCTTTGCATGAGTTTTTCTTTTACAATTGTGTTTTTTTATACATATATTAAATATTAGACACCAGAAATTTTAAAATAGATTTTTAACTTTGTTCAGCAACATAGTTCACGGGAAATTTACTGAATTAATATTTCTATATAAATATAGTGGTGGCAAAGAAGTTTACTTATTAAAAGTTAAATAAAAAGTGATGGAATTTTACATCACTATGCAATTAAGGGTTAATAAACTCAATCAAATAGAAACCCATGTACGTTTTGTCTTTATTTAGTAACCCCTTTATGCCCATTCAAAATAACGAAACTTGTAAAAATTTCATGTACGCTTAACCCATTCGGGACCATGGGTGCATATATGCACCCTCAAAAAGAGCATACAGAATTTGTTTTAGGCACCAGTAAAAAATAAAAGTAATATTTGCTTTCTCTAATTCGAGCATTTTTGTGATAGTTTGAGTAAAGGTAGCTTTTTAAAAAAAATTGGTGCCGACCGAATAAAATTTGTGTAAAAGCCGCCGGTCCCGAAGGGGTTAACAGAAACTTTATTTATTTATAAAGGTAGCTCAATAACTTTAGTGTTATTAAAGTACTTAATTTAACGATATTTAACATTAAATGCATTTCCACGTACTCTTCTGTTAGGTAAATTTTTATAAAAAGAGTAGTAAATGTTTATATGGTACATAGTAAAATAAACTGATTTAATAAAACATCAATCAATTTAAATATCAAATAATTATATACTAGCGAAGTACTATTTTTAAAATTAAAGTTCAACAACAACTGTTTGAATCATTAAATTACATTTAACTTTTACTTTCTCAAATTTGATTTCATAAAATTATTAAATCGACATTTTAATAAACTCAATAAAATACAAACACATGAACGTTTACACGTTTACACGTTTATATGTCTTTATTTAGTATCCGCGTTATGCCCATTTTTCTTGACGAAAATTGTAAAAAAAAAATATATATATATACGTAAGTTTAACAGAAAGTTTATTAATTTATAAAGGTAGTTCAATAATTTTAGTGTTATTAAAATTCTTAATTTAACGTTATTTAACATTAAATGTAACTCTTCTGTTAGGTGAATTTTTATAAAAAGAGTAGTAAATGTTTATATGATACATTGTAAAATAAGGTGATTAATAAAACATCAATCAATTTAAATATCAAATAATTAAATACTAGAGAAACATTATTTATAAAACTAAATTTCAACTATAGCTGTTTGCATCTTTAAATTACATTTAACTTTTACTTTCTCAAATTTGGTTTCATAAAAGTATTAAATAAATGATTTTAAATAACGACAAAGTGGTATTTTAGTATTTTAAAGAACGATAAAAAGGATAATTATAAAATAATACGCATAACATTCAAAAATTGTTCTCATAAATTAATTGAACACTTAAAAGTACATATTTTGAAATTAAAAACTTTAATGTATGTCTAATTACAATAATTTAGTTTCATTTATTATCGTTTTACATGCAACAATGATTTTTCTTCACCATTAAGAGATATTACAAGCAATTAAATTATTTTTGTTTTGCTATCTCTCAATGCAGCATTTTCAGATCCAATTCATTTTCTTTGATGTTTGTTAGTAAATTAAGAGTTAATTGTTACAAATGTCGAAGATGATATTGCACAAAAATTAATTCCCAACAGTTTTCTCTGCGTCATTATAGTACGAATACGCGAATTGTTTTTAAAGAGAAATTTTCTGGAGTTCGAAATATTGTCTTGAAATTTACGCATTTATTTAAAATGTTGTTGCATTTATATTTTTATATCTATTGATGAAATGTGAGGGGAGAACTTTTATTTCTGTGAGACACTCGAAATTTTCTAGCCCAGGTGTCGGAATTAGCGCGCTATAAGTAGCGAAATTACAGTAGTTGCTACTTTTTTACAGTATTTTATAATGTAGCGCTTTATATTTTAAACAATGTAGTGCAGCGAGTAGCGTGATACAAAAAATCAGTAGTTTGTAGCGAAAACTGGTGATACTTTTAACGCTACTTCATGGGGGAAATGTGCCATTCTGCAAATACATAGCTATAACTTGCTTCTTTTGTGCAAAATTTGTTCTTCTCGACAATTTGCGAATGTCAGCTGCAGTGTATAACAACGCATCGAATGAAATCATAGATTTTTTCCATTTACACTTGCTGCTAAAATAAAGTACTAAAACATCAATAGTATTAATTTTCGTACTGGCAACACTTGTCTATTTACTTGTTATTAAGTCTTCACGTTTTAACGCCGGTTTCCTTATTATTCAGAATATCTTTATTTACTGATTTATTTCTTGTTTGCATTCAGACTAGAGTTGTTTTTCTGCAATTTTCTTGATTATAATATCTCTCTTAATTTTGCTACAAAATTTGTAATGTTTGTATAAACTAACATTTCATTTTGGAGACAAACACAAAACCTTTTTTTGGATGATATCTTTCTTAGTTTTTTTAGTGCTCTCGGTTCTATCGCATTTATTTAATTGTATTCCGGAAGATGCAATTCCCAGTGTAAATTGAACTCTTTGACAAAATCTGAAAGTAACGAAGTAGTGACTACTTTTGCAAAGTAGTTTGAAGTCGCTTCTTTTTAAAACAAGTTGTTGTAGTTGTAGGTATCTACATTTTCTATACTATAGTTGTATTTGTAGCTCGCTACAATAAATAAGTGTTTTTCCGACCCCTATTCTCGCCTATAATGAAGACATTTCTAACTAATTGAAATAATCCTTTTTCACGGATAACTCTGTCTTTGTGGGACCAGAAAGGCTGAGCTGTCGAATTTTACGTCTTTTTTAACAGAAAAATAATACCTTGTTTAATCAACAAAATGTTGAGTAAATAAGGTAATATTGTCTGTTCAAAAATAGTGATAGGAAACAAAACGTAAAAGTTGACAACTGTGGAAAAGTTTGAAAGGATGAGAAAATGTATTAATTATTATCATTAATATTACCTTTAATATTAACGCGATATTTAATTTACGGATGAAATCCCCCCCTTCCTCTAGCCAACCTTAACTACTCACATTTAGCAGTAACGCTATTTTTAATTTACGGCTGTAGTGGGTAAACATTAGTTGATGTCGAAAAACAAATTAATATTAAAAAAAGGTGGTAGCTGGGGTGTAAGGAAATTTTCAGTAGTTTATATAGTAGATGGAGGACCCTAGAAC
Organism: Maratus michaelseni; assembly: GCA_963931845.1. Taxonomy (NCBI): domain Eukaryota; kingdom Metazoa; phylum Arthropoda; class Arachnida; order Araneae; family Salticidae; genus Maratus; species Maratus michaelseni. The sequence goes on along the minus strand of OZ007590.1, from coordinate 347,600,197 downwards.
TATATTAAAGAAAATTGCAAGACAATCGGTACATTTTTAAAGAAGCTGCAACAAGGGCCACAAGAAGGAGATTAATATTCAAAATTAGTGGTAGCTTAGGTCCGATTAATTTTTTTTGTCGTTCATATAGTAGACGGAGGACCCAAGAAGTTGTTCGAAAAAAAAGTTAATGAATCGGACGATTTTTAAAGGAGCTACAGTAGGGTACCCCAAAAGGGCCAACTGGTAGATTTGAGCAGGCCCACACGAGAATACTTCTTAAAAGGTCCTAGTACTTAGAGCTTTATGTCTTTTATTTAGTCGAAATTAAGCGTAGGGTGCAAATTAATCATTAGAATAAAATTTTTAAGAAATGTTTAAAATAGTGTCCTATGTCCCCAATTAAAACATGATGGTGGGGGCTCGAGGAGAAGAGAGGGGTCCAAGACTCAAATTTAAAGTTATGCATTGAGAGGGTGGCACAATTAAAGGATAAAAATGCATAGTGCAAAAATTTCATGAGGCCGCTGACCGGGCCCCAGGATGCCAGGGTTCTAACTGGAATGTAGATTCGAGGGAATGAGTAAATGGAACAGTGTTCCCCAACAGTAAGAAGATCGGATTAAAAGGGGGAAGTTATTAACGATTTAGTGAACAAGAGCCCAGGGGTACCGGGTCTTAAAAAAATTAAAAATCTGAACCTGAAGTGCATCAGGACCTGACTTGGACTATCCGCACCCAAATGTTCCAACTTCTATGTGTGGTAGATTTCGTTAGCCATCGAATACAGACAGACAAACAACTTTCTTTCATTAATATGGATATATAATTTTTGTAGAATTGCCTTACGCCAGTGATTAAATGCCAGTTTATGTTTCATACTTGGCAGAGGAATTGTGGTCCATGAAGACAGTTCATCTTGGGGTGCAGGACTGTAGCCTTGCCAACTTGTAAGAGTAAGAAGTTCCAGGCTGGATGTCGCCCAGGTAGATTAATGGTATAGTATTGTCATGCAATGCCACGAATCAAGGCTTGGATACTTTTTCAGTCTGTTGATTTCACACCTGATTCAGCAAAAAATCAGCGTTTATAAATTCATCTAGCATTTCTACAGGCGTATGCCAACTCTATAAAAATTATGTATGCTGTATGTTGTGTGCGCAAATCTGAAAACAGCTTTTTATTTCAAGTTATTATGTTTAAGATAAGCCTATCATAATAAATTACACTACTATTCTAAAACAAATTATAATAGTTTAAATAATCTATACTGATATTATAAAGTAGTAAAGACTCTTTGTTTGTTTGTTTGTAGGGGGTAATCTCTGGAACTACTGAAGCGATTTCAAAAGTGATGGTGGCAAATTGATGGTGACACTCCCTGCCCCAACATAGGCTAAATTTTATGTTGGTGTCACTACTCCCAGGGGGTTGCAGGAGTGAAAAACGTTCTAAAATTTCAATTTTTTTTTTACACTGAAGGTGTTAGAAACATGAAATTTAGCATGGTAGTTACTCATAAGATGTAAATGCTCTCTAAGAACAAATTCTAAAAAAATTCAAAATTTAAAATGGTGAGATGAGCGAAACGCGTTCTAAAAACATTCTAAATTACAATTTCTATGGAATCTCTGGAACTACAGTACCGATTTCAAAAGTGATGGTGACAATCTCTGCTCCAACATCCTCTTTAATATAATGTTATGCGTTGCTGACGACTGGGTTTTTCGCTAATCTTTGTTACAGATTAATCTCGGAAAATGAAACATTTGAAGTTAGTGAAAAAAATAATTGCTCGAAAAGTATTAGTCAGAAAATTGTTAGACAAACTGCGTTTGAAAGGTAAAAAATTGTATATTTCTTGATATAAATTTCAAATTTAATAATTATGCCTTTCTTCAAATATTGAATTTCAAAAATTACCAAATTTCACAATGGAGTACCATAGCGACACCTTCACGCGTAAAAAGATAATGATAAGGGCTACGTTTTCTGACGTGTATATTGGTTATAGCACGAGTCACAAATTATAGTAGCTTTATTATTCTGTTAAAATATAAAAGTGAATTATGAAATGTCAATATTTTGTTTGATTAAAGGTTCGTTAAGGGAAATTGGCGTAGCTTGCTAGTACTTTATATTGCAATGTTAAAATATTACCTAGTTGATATTAGCTAATGTCAAAAGATTGGCGAACCACAGAGTTTAGAGAATAAACGTTATGCCTCGCAACAGTGGGAGTTGCTGACTTTATGACGCCATAAGCAGATGTAAAACTTTAATTGAAAATTACGGCTAATTAGTAAAAATTTCGAACAAACGCATGTACGATAACAAATCTGTGTCCAAATATATTTCACTTAAAAAAAGAATGGTGTAATTTGATGCAGTAGTTTGTTCTCGCGGATTGTCGAAAGAAACCGCTTAGCGTTTTAAATATATAGATGTTTTTCCGAAAACCTAATGTTCAAATTCAAGGAATTCCAGCACTTTAATACGCAGTGATGAATTCAGGGGGGGGGGCAGCCCGGGAGATACCTCCCCCCCTTCTTTAACATAAAAAGGAGAATACGGGAAGATTTTAGATTTTGTATATTTTAAATGTTAAAAAGTGTAATTTCCCACTTGGAACTCCATATTCTACTTCCTCCTCCCAGAGCTGCAAAATTTTCTCTTGGAGAAAATTGTCTGAATTCAACACTGCTTTTATGTGTGTACCATCGGTGGTACATATCGGCGGGAACATGTTAATTAAGAAAAAATGCATTTCTTATTGAAAAATATGAACATTTTAATTTTTTCAATAACTTTAAATTTGTCCCTGAATCGCTCTTCTCCTATAAATTTGAACTGTTAAAATATCTTTTCGTTTTTCATACTTTTTTAGGTGCGTTCGGTAATTATATAAAACCGTAGCATCAATAGTCGTCGTCTGGTCCGTCCACTGTCCGTTTGTCCGTATGTCTGCATATAACAGCGCAAAAACTATACGAACCGAATGGTTTGAAATTTAATGTATACACTTTCGAGAAAAATTAAAGGAAAAAGGTGCTTTATGTTAATTAAAAAAATACGTAAAAAGGTGCTTTATGTTAATTCTATTAAAGGAACTTCAATGAGAGGTAACTGGTAGGTAACTCAATGTCAACGTTATCACGTAGTCCAATCGGATTAACATTCGCTACAGAAAAATATGCAAATTTTTGAGCTCGTTCTTTCGGCACGTGTGAAAAGGAGGGCACGTGGATAATTTGAAGTCTAATTTTAAGGATTGTACGAGTAGTTGGATAAAATGTTTGCTTGTAGTAGGGTGAATATGTCGTCCAGAAAACATTTGACTGATTGTGAGAAATTCTGTGCGAATGGGAGAATGCAAACAGGACAGAGACTGACAGGGGTCTGTAATGACTTTAAAATAGCCAAAAGCATCATGTAAATAATCTGAAAACAATTTAAAGACACCGGTAATGTGCACAGACAAGCAAGTCAAGGTCGAAAATGTGCCACAACAGACTCTCAGGACCGTTACCTGGCAACCATTTCTGAAAGAAAGAGGCAACTGACGCCAGTTCAGATTGCAAGAGAATTCACTGAAGCAACAAGTACTCGACTATCTAGATTTACTGTGTGTAACAGGTTGCATAAAAGAGGGCTGTATGAAAGGAAACCTATGATTTGTATTCCTCTAACTCTGTCAACGAAATGCGCTTGGTTAAAGTAGTGCAGAGATCATTGTCAATGGAGTACCACAGGCTGGAGCCGAATTCTCTTTACCGATGTATCCCGATTTTGTTTGGAGAGTAATTTCAGATGTGTTACCATATGGAGGGAGAAAAACACACGCAATAAGGCTGCAAACATCGGTGAAAGGCATCGATACAAACGTTCTTGAGTCATGGTATGGGCGAGTGTCATTTTGAATGGCCGCACTGACCTACACATTTTTACCAGTGTAACTGTGAATGCTGAAACATACAGAAATGAGGTTCTTGATCCTAATGTTAAGTTGTTTAGGGGTGCAATCTGTAATAATGTCCTAAAAATCGATGATAATGCGTGTGCTCATCGTGCTGCACTAGTATTAAATAAAAACAAACTAAAAGAAAATATTCAGATATTTATTTATTGCTAAAATGTTTATAATTCTAGCAGTGAACAAAATATACAGATTTTTAGAAAATGTTTTGTTTATCACTAATATGTTATATTACAAATCTCATTTTTATTATAACAATTTCAGTAATTTGTAAACATTAATTAGTACTAATTGTTGTTTTGTCTTCATTCTGTTTCATTGCTTAAACATTCTTTCATATTTTGAACATCTACTTATATATACTTATTATCAGTAATTTTGTAATTTTATTTTTATATCTATGTAGCTGCATCTTTAATTATGAACATTTTAAAATTAATGTTTCGATAAACTATTATTATTATCATGAGATAATTTAAAGAATAGAAAATTGAATTAAATAACATTCGCAGAAGAATTGATTAGATTGAACAATTATTTTCAAAAATACAGTATTAATCGCGAGAGGAATTATATGAAAAAAAGTAAAAATAATAATGGAAATAATAACGCAATTTTTGGGTGAATTGCACTAAGCAGAAGAAAAATACATATTTATTTGTTCACCTGTTTATTATTTATAAAGAAAAATAAATAAAAAATTGTATAGCAGCAATAAAAAAATGAACACCTTCATTTCTTTTCCATAATAAACCTTCTTTCATGTTTTAACAATTAGTTTAGTTTATTGAAAGCAACCTTTTATCCCTACTCTCATAAAAGTGTACGTTATATGCATGGTACATAAATTCTTTGAGTTTGAAATCGTAAAAAAATTTACTGCTCATTTTATAAGAATTTGGAATCGAGAAAAATGAGCATGCGTTCCGGCCATCGCTCCCAAGTCTCTAAAGGACTTATATCGCGCCAGCGGCTTTGTCTCTCCATGGCACTGCGATCGGCCTGGGGCCTCTCCTCACTGCGGATCCCCAAGCCAATTTACCAAGTGTCGACGACACAGGTCGCTACGAGAGTAACCCCACATGTCGGAGGAAACTTCCGCTGGAGCGGACACTTGATGAACCGCCGGGAACACCCAGCGACTTCGTCGCCGAAACCCCAGGAGGGGAGCCGGTTTCTATGTCGTATGCTAAGCTTCACGACGGCTCTTGCTTTACCACAACTCGAGGGGTGTGAAAATCTACAAAAGTAGTCACATTCCCTCTCGTAGTGGCCCTTTTGAAGCGAGAAAATAAATGAAGAAAAAAAATGTTCATATTGAAATGATCTTACATTTTATGCTCAACAAAATTAAACAATGGAAAAATACTAGTGATTAATTTAAATAAAAGGGACTTTTTACGTGAGTAAAGTATTGTTTATTTTTAAAGTCGGCCTTTTTATTCTGACAGCATTAATTTGCACACTCTAAAAACGACATTTTCAAAACTGAGCAAATAATACTCAAATCTGAGTATGTCGCATAGTCAAAATAGCTCCGAATCAAAATTACTCAAGTTTGAAACATGTATATACACATTTCTGAAAACATGCACACTCAAGAATAAAACATCATGTGCTCATATTTGAATATGTCCATATTTCAGAAATGAGTATGAACTGACTTCTATGAGCTCATTTTTGACTATGTCCACGTTTCAAAAATGAGTTTGAACTGATTCTAATCATTTTTGAGTTTGTCCCTGTTTCAAAAATGAGTTTGAACTGATTCTAATCATTTTTGAGTTTGTCCCTGTTTCAAAAATGAGTATGAACTGACCTCTATGTGCTCAGTTTTGAGTATGTCCATATTTCAATATTCTGAGTATTTCTGGTATTTCAGAATTGAAAGCATTGGATCGTCATACATGAAAAAAAAAAGTTTCATAACAAAATGAAAACAACGATTTACTCAGATTTGAAAGTGTCATTTTTCTCAGTGCATCAGATTAATTTTGACACAATTATTCAAATTGGTAAATAAATCATATGAGATGTAAATTTTCCAACTGGGCAAAAAATTCCGGGATATCATTCGAACCAGGGATCGCTTGGCTGAAGCTGCCAATGCTCTACCAACTGATCAATCCTACACGGAACTTTTCGTCCTCATCTCATTTACATCTCACGCAACATTAATTTGTTAACATATTCGTATTCATTATTTTTACATTTGTTTTTTACTTGTTATATTAATTATATGTAATTTTTAAAATCCATATTCAAATAAAAATAGGAATTGCAATTAATGATTTCTTAAAATAAAAAGAAACATATATCAATTTCAAGAAACATTAAATGTGGGAAAATGAAATTACAGTTAATTCCGCAAACTGTTTTTTTGAGTCATATTTAAAAACCTACCCGCATTGCAATTTATTTTGTAATGATTAAAAATGAATTTATAATTAAGCATTAGTATTCCAAACAATAAACCTAAATAATTCTTAGACTATTTGAGCGAAAAATTTACCGTTTGAAATCGGATGGTATAATTTATCAAATAATTCAAATATATTTTCAAAATTAGGTGTTAATATTGAAATTGTTCGTATGAAAATGAACTCCAAAAAAATGTAGGCATAGTATTAATAAGTAGACTTTATTACTATTCGTCTGGTACCGGTTATATTTTTATACAATAATTTGAGGCAGAGGTACTAGATTGAGAGTGTATACATTTTTCTCCATAAAATGAAATCTACATTTTTAAACCGTGAAATTCTTTCATTTTTACTTCTTAATCCTTTTATTCATGTTACAAACAGGATGTAAATGTAAACCGGTTATCATCTTAAAAGTTGGTTTAAAAAAATAGTTTAATGCGCAAACTGGGATTTAGATTCGAAAGAAAAAAAAATAAGTTCTTAACTATAACAGAATACTTTTCTCTTAAATTAAAAACGTGGCTTTTAATCTCATTTCTAAACAACAATTTTAAAACCATTTAATTCCCTTTCACTGCAAAGGAAATTTTAAATAGAAATTCCACAAAAACTATTAAGGTTTTAAATAATATATATTGTGAGGCAATAAATGAAGCAATAAATGGATAAAAATATTTAATCCTGCATACGTCAAATATCCAAAATAAAGTTTTCACCAATTAAGGATTTCTATAATAAATAAAAGCTATATCATTAATTTTGATAATTTAAATGATAGAGATTAAAGGAGACTTTTGTAAAGAATGAACTCAACATACAACATATTGGGATATTTGTAGACTGCATAGAAATCATGACCAAAATCCTAGACATTTTAGATATTTAAGATTAATAGGCAATCACGTGATCTTAATTTTTTTCTCTAATCTAAATAGCATTTTCGTTAATAAAGTATTAGATAGTTTTTGTTTAACTTTATAAATCTTAAACAGGTTAAATATCTAGTCTTTATATCACATCAATAAGAAAGTAAGTTAATAAGTGAAAGAAAATGGTTTCGTGGTTTAAAAATATACATTTCTGGGAATTGAAAATATACACTGTAAAAAAAATTCGTTAAAATGTCAGTAGATGTACCGTAAATTAACGGTACTTGTACCGTTTTCACTATTTACGGTATGAGTACCGTAATTCTAAGGTATATTAAGCGTAAAAAACCCTTATATGTGCCATTTCGATTATAAACGGTATTTATACCATAAAATAATTGTTTTTCAGTAAAAAGTCGCTATTTATACCGTAAAATAATTATTTTTCAGTAAGGAAAATGCTGGTAGCCCCGCCTCGGTGTACGGCAACCCCTGGAGTGATGCTCTTGCTCTTGTTAAGTAATGCATGCAGGCCTGAGAAGATGGGGGAGTGCAGTCGGTACATATACTTTAAATATTTTAGGGTAGGTATACCGTCCAGCTAAATTACGGTATATATACTTGTCACAAAGTTTCCAGTATATGTACCGTAATTTTTGATCAACATTTTTTACAGTGTAGACTTTATTTTATGTTTTTTTTTTAATTATTTATTTAAAATTTTAATCTGTTATCTAATTTTTCAAAATCGATCAGCCTATATATTACAACGACAAGCTAAGATTTTCAGTACAAATTCTATGTTTTTGCGCATGCGTGAATTCAGTTTTAAGTTTTTTTAAGTTTTAAGATTTAAGTTTTAAGTTTTAAGTTTTTAAGCATTATAAGAACCAGTTTAGTTTTAAGGTACACTTGGACACGGTCAGTATATCTGAGCGGTCTAAGGCGTTGGTTTAAGCTCTGGCTCTCTGCAGAGAAAGTGGGTTCCAATTTCGCTTCCGATAGAATGATTTTTGCATTATTTTTGGCTGTAATTCATTTCATTTATTGTCCAATTTCAGGAAAAAAAGTTACGTATATAATTTGTATTTTTTTTATTCGAATGTTTTAAAGTAAGTAAAGTTTAAGCAATGTTTTTCCAAATTAATAATGCAGAATAACCTGATATTTCACATGAGTGTACGTGAAGCAATAGGAATTTGTTTTGCCACTGAACAAAAGTTCAAAATTGGATAGATGCACTCGTCATGAGATATGCTAATTAAAAGACGTGACATGCTGTTGTGGCACTTTTTGTCAGTCATCGGGCCAGAGCCACTACTTAAATCTTTTAATGTCCAGAATTTCTTTAATGCAATTTCCGCTCATTCACCGTTATTTTAAAAACTTTCATTTGTCGTGCTTAGGCTTGTCCTGGCAGTTCCGGCTTTTTTTTTTTTTTTTTTTTTTTTGGGCCGTTTGCGCGTGCGCTGTTGGTCTCGGCTTCGTGCCTTCCCTTCCGCCGGTGGCTGGAATCACCCACAACGAATCCCCGCGTGCCGGGGAACATCCCGGGGGAGGTGCTAACGCTCTACGGCCTGGCTTTGCTGGGCCGAGTGGCCTCCCTTAGGCTTTCAAGCAGAGCCCGATGCTTCTATGATAGAGTCATGACTACCTTCTCAGACACAGAATAATAGGGACTGCATGTTCCCCGCCTTTTTATCACAAGTGTAATGTGCAGTGCACATGTCACGTCTTTTAATCAGCATCTTATGACGAGTACAGCGCCATCTATCGGCACACTTTTGAACAATTTTTTTCGCAAAACAAATTTCCATTGTTTCACGTATAAACAGATGAAATAACAGGTCATTATGAGCAGCAGTTCTATTTTTACAGTCTTTTGAAAGTGCAACTTTAATTATAATGAGCCTGTATTTTAAACGATAAATTTTAATTACCATTAACTCATTAGTCGAGCATATTCCGAATATTCTTTAACCTGTTGTATTTCACAGAAATCTCTTTATTCTCTGTATCACAATGTATTAAGATAATGAACAACTTAAATTGATAATTATCAGTTAGGGTGGAAATTTATATTTTTACAAAATTTTATATTCTCAGCTTACGTTAAAAATTATTTTGTACTGTAAAATTAAATGACTTTGCGAGACTCATATGTGTTACTTGATTTTCAAACTCAAAAAGGATTAAAGTTTCAGCACAGATTTCTTTTTAATAATTACATGTTTCATTTTGAAAAAAAATGATTTGACGTTGATGTAGTGCGATAATCAACTCTATTTAGAACAATTTATTGTCTATATGTGAGTATAATTGTCATTATCATTAAGGATCACTAAAAGTATTTTTATTATCATTGTTCATTAAAAAAATGAATTGCTATATATATTAACATTGTTATATTATTTATTATAAACGACTACTTATAGGGTTGTCCGACTATTAAATGAACACTTAAGTACATTTAAAAAACTAGTCGGATGAGCCAATCCCAAATCTTTCTTCTATCTCACACAAGTTTTGCATACACTAAAAAGAATCAGCACCAATTTATATCAAGGTCTAACTGAATCTAACGTTTTATTAAATTCGGTGTTCTTGAGATATGACTGTTGCTAAAATTGTGTAAATCCTGCAAAATGTAGCATAGAAGAGCCATCTGTTGGGAGATTTAGACCAAAACCTAATCAACAACAACTTATGTCAACGTCTAACTGAATCTGAAGTTTGATAAAAATCCGTAAATTAGTTCTTGAGCTATAGTTATAGTGTTAATAATGAAAAAAGTAGCTTAACAGTGCCACCTGTTGGGCTATTTACACCAAAACGTAAGCAGCATCTATTTATGTCAAGGTCTAACAGAATATGAAGTTTTATAAAATTTCGTGCATTCGTTCTTGAAATATAGCTATCGTAAAAATCATGAAAAAAGTAGTATAGCAGCACCACCTGTTGGGGTAAATACACCAAAACATAATCAGCGTTTATTTATGTCAAGGTGTACCTGAATCTGAAGTTTGATGAAAATAAGTGCATTAGTTCTTTGATAGAGCTATTGCGGAAATCGCGAAAAATGCAGCATAGCAGCGCCACCTGTTAGGAAAATTTCACCAAAAACTAATCAGCACCAATTTATATCAGGGTCTAACTGAATATAAAGTTTTATTAAATTTCGTGCATTAGTTCTGGAGACAGATTGCCCAAAAAATTTTGTCACATACAGACAGACAGAGTCACAGACTCACTGACAGACATTTTTTAAAAACAGTGAAATCGTGTTCAGGACCTTCTAAAACATATAAATCCGTCGAAAACCAGAAGTCAAAAATTTTCATGAATCCAATACTTTTTTCTTGTAAAGATAGAAGAAAGTAAAAATGAATTGGTATCTATGTTCACATTGTTTCATTATTTTTTTTATAAACGACTACTTATAAAGTAGTCCGACCAGTAAATGAACACTTAAGCACATAAAAAAATAATAAATAAATAGTGATAATATTTTAATAAACAGTACCTTTTGGTGTCTGACAGTATAAATACATGTGTAGGTATACAAATGATTAAAATATAATAATAGGAAGTTTATATTTCATTTGTTTGGGATGTTAGGGATGTCTTAATAAAAAGCTATACAAAAACCAAGTAAATGAACAGTTCTTACCAATGAATGAACACAAAATTTTCCAGTAAATGAACAGACAGCAATTTCAGAACACTTAAATTTCATACTACATTATTTATTTTACAACTTGTAGAAATAACATATAACGCGTTTTTACTAAATTACGGGTTTTTTTAAACGCAGCGTGATAATTAACTAGTGGGGAGTTTTTGTAACCTTATTCTATTAAAATATTTACTAATCGTTCATTTACTGAGGGCTATTCACTTATTGGTCGGAGTACCCTAAACTAAAGATAATACTTGTGATTTCGAAATGTTTAAGCCTACAATCGTCAAATTCCGTCCGTGAATCTATCATTACAATCCATTACAAAAATTAAGCAGCAAAATAAGATTTAAGACGATGTACTAGTGAAATGATAAAATGGCTACAAAATGTATCTTTTCTAAAATAAGATATATTATCGTATTATTATATTACATGCTTTAGTGGACAAATCGTTTTTAAATTCCGGATAAAAAACGATCAGGTTATTAATAAAAGGCACATTTAGCATGTGATGAGGCCAACAAGTTCCGAATCTCAAAGCCAAATTTCTTAGTTTTGCTTCTTCATGGTCCCAATCAAGCAAGCGGCAAAGAATTTTCTATATTAAGAGATTTCTATATTAAGAATGCCTGTGCTTTCACTACACATTATTGTTCGAAATGTTCCTTAGGTATTAGGGGGACTCAATACGCTTCAGTCTGAAAAAATTATGAAAATATCAACACTGACAAAGGATGTGAATTAATTTTCACTTTGCTAAACAACGCATAACCAACAGAGTGAAAAATGTGTCCAGACCGGGGATCGAACCCAGATACCCTGGTATAGCGCACCAAGTGCTTTACCATTTAAGCCATCTGGACGACACCCAGTCTGGCATTTTTCACTTATACGCTGGCAAGGCTGCAACTTCCCAGCGCAAGATTGAAAGTCATACATGAGCACACTACCCAGTGGTGCACATGAGACGAATAAATTCCCAGCATCGGATAATATCTAAATTAGTTCTTAGTTTAATAATAATTTCTTCATCGGATAATAACTAAATTAGTTCCATCTTGCGCTTCGAAGTTGCAGCCTTGTCAACGTATAAGTGAAAAATGCCTGACTCTGTGTCTTCCAGATGGCTTAAATGGTAAAGCACTTGATGTGCTATACCAGGGTATCTGGGTTCGATCACCAGTCTGGACACATTTTCACTCTGTTGGTTATGCGTTGTTCAGCAAAGTGAAAATTCACTCACATCCTTTGTCAGTGATATTAAATTTACGTGCAGTTTTAGTCCTATTGGAAATTTAGTTGAAAATATCAACTAAATTTTTTTTGCTTAAAATGTCTTTAGACATGCCTAGCATATTTTCACAAAGTTACGGAATGATACGATACTAATAAGTATGTGAAAAAGGCATTTTACTACATCCTTTACTCTTTTTAATATTTCATAGTTTGATATTTAAATTATTTTTTCACAATTTAGGGTTTTTTTTTGACATTTTGTTACTTTTAAAATACTTAAAATCTAAGATATACGTAAGAAATGACATATTTTTAATTGCAAGTGTATATTCAATAGAATTACGGGTGGATTTTGTAATAGAATGAATAATTACTTTTTTAAATGCACATATGAACACTTTCTTGGTTTTTACTCAAATTGAAAGTACACTGTTAAATATATGCAGCAGGAAAGCCAGTCATTCAAATGTTTTTATAGAAATATAAAGGGCCTGGGACGTTTGCGACAACTAACAAGTTGGAAATTCAGGCTATTCTTTAAAACCGTTCGAATGTGCATGCATCATTATAATTTTTTTTTATCCTAGTTTAGTAAGGACTTATAAATTTTTTAAGATAAAACAAATTACCACTCGGGTTTAATGATAAATTTAAAATAACAGTATAAACAAACATATTTTTTCCTCGTGAAAGTTTTGAAGTATTAACTTTGGTACACATAATAATCGATTGTATATCTCTAGTGGAGAAAAATCAGTCTCTCTTTCATCATCCTCCATTGGACATCCTTGATGAAGAAGTCTGATACTTGTCATGTCATACAGGCCCTAGACTATTTCACTCTAAAAACTTTTGAACTTTCTTTATCATTCATAAAATATTCAACAAAAAAGAAAATTTAATCCAAAAAACTAATTCTTATGTAAACATATCAAAATATTTAATCTAGAAAACAATTCTTTGTAAATATTCATATCATGAAATCTAGAAAACTATTCTTTGTAAATATTAATATATTTTAAACTAGAACGCTTAATTAATGTCAAACCCTGTGGTTGCTATAAAGCACTATGTAAGTATATGTACTATGTAAGGGCTTAATGGCCTTTTATCTGTATTTTTTTTAAAATCTTGCCGACCAGGGCTTGTTTAGATTAAGCCATATGATAGGATTCCCTGCTCGGTTGAATCCGAATCTGCTTATCATACCATCATTGCAATAAATAACAACATCCATTACTCCTATCTGCAATGTTTTTAAGCTGAAACATTTAGTTTTCGGCTTCGTTCTCCGGTACAGCATCGAACTCTCATTCGGATTTCGTGTACGGTCATGCATGCATTTTTACAGCAGCTTTTTATCACTAAGGCTTTTGAAGATTGGTTTTATTTTTAAAAGAACAACTTCAAGCAAAGAGTGACTATGAAAAATAATGTGTGTTATTGCCCTGGGTCTTATTAAAACTACGCCAACTTTCTTTTACCATGGGGCAGAGACCAAGTAATCTGCAGAATCTGCTCTATTTGAAAGAAAAAAATATTTTTTAAGATGTTTGAGATCCCAGTCCCCTTAACTGTAATTTCTCTCTTTTCTGAACAAGAAAAGAACAAGTAAACGTTGTTTATTAAAACGGTGAAATTACTGGACAATTGGTCGGAGATTTTTAGCAGTGTCGTTAAGGAAAAGTTGTTTTTGACACGTTTCATCTGTGCAAGCAGCTTAGAATAATGAAACATTTCCAAGAGGAACATTCTACAGGATTTAATTACCAAACTATATTTCCTATTTTAACAAGAATAATATCATATTCTACGGTTAATCTTGGTAAAAATATTTAAAAAATACTTACCACAATGAACAGAAAAATTCATTATACTAGAATTTAAACGATAAATTTTAATTCCCATTAAATCATTAGTAGAGCATACTCAGAAAAGTCTTTAGGAATACCTGTTGTCTTTTACAGAAAGTTCTTCATTCTTTGTATGGTAATGTAGTTCTAACACAATGAACAGCTTAAAATTCTAATTATCTGTAACGATAATAAGGTGATTTTTTTTATTTTTACAAACTTATATTTTCTCAGTCAATGTTAAAAATTAGTTTGTCCTTTAAAATTAAAATACTTTGCGAGCCTCATATGTATAATGTGATTTTCCAACAAGAAAAGAACACTAGTTTCAGCGCAGACTTTGCTTTAATAATTACCATGTTTCAGTTTAAACAAATTTATTTCACATAGATATATTCAAATATTAACTTTATTTAGAACCATTTCCTGTCTATATGTAATGTGGTAACTGCTATTATCATTAGCTCATTAAAACTTCTTTTTGATAATACTAGTTTATTAAAAAAATGAATTGCTATATCCGTTAACATCCCTCTATCTTACTTATTTACAAATTTATTTACAAATTTACATATTACTTATTTACAAATGATAATGTTGGAAAGCTTAAGCACAAATATCGACAAAATCTGTAAATTGCTGGTGCCCGGAAATCTATCATTACAATTCATTGCAAAATAAAATCAGAAAAAAACATTAAGATTAATACGATATTAAGTGAAACGATAAAATAGCTATAAAATGTTTCTTTTCTAAAATAACAGGATATTGTAATGTTATTGTATTACATGTTTTCTGTACCATTCATATTTAAACTTCGAAAATTGATTATGAGTTTGAGAAAAATGATTATATTTAGTGATGGATGAGCACATTGGTCAAAAAAGGGAAGAGTTCCATATACTGTGCCGGTTGGCGCGATTTGTGAAAAACATCCAAAATAGCGCCAAAACGCAGTTTTAGTATCTTGCCAAATTTTTCAAGATGGAGGAAAAACATACTTTTTGAATATTTATACACATACGTTTATTAAACCGTGTTTTTTCACCATTTAAAAAAAATAAGTACAATGCTAAAACAAAATTTTATCATCATTTTCGATATTTTAGCAAGTAATGAAAATACATAAACAAACATATTTAATAAACCTAAGATGTATTTTTGTGATAAATAATGGTTACTGTCAGGGTGCCATTTTGTAAACAATTAATAAACGAAAAACCTAACTGAAAATAACTTGTGGAAATCTCAGAAAATATATATCTCATATAAATAGCACTTAAAATCATAGAATGGAAAAGTTGTCCGCGGAAAAATGCAAAAAATTATAGACTTTATATGAATATTTTTAGTTTTTTAATATTTTCGAAGACAAGAGATAAAAAAATAAAAATATCGTTTACAACTACCATTACAATTTAAATATATATATGCAAAACAGAAAAATATCTATACAAATGCACAAAAAATATATTTAAAGAATATTACATCTACAGACAGACAGACAGACAGTGCCCACCCTAGGGACCAGCTTTTGGCTAATGGCCAGGACGAACCCCTAAGCGTAGGGAGGGAAAAATATTACTATCCGGCGCTAGCTACAATAATTACAAGTTAAACTACAATTTTTACAAAGTATAAACGTTACCCAATTTTGCCACAAGGCTGGGCGAACGTTAAAATTATTACAATAATTGATATTTTACATAAACTTTAATTTTAGTTATTTATATAGCATTTTGAGATTAACATTATGATGACAATTATTTGTAGTCGTACATTTTGAATGCATTAGTACGTATACAATAACCTTTAGAGGTATAATATATTTTTAAATATGATTACAATATATAATTACAATATAAAATTCAAACAATTATATTTACACACAATAACATTTTGAAATACACTATATACAGTGGCCCCTCACACACACGCGACACACGGCAAACAAACCTCATCACCAGAAACCCCCCCAAAAAAGTAACGCCCGTACTCAAATGTAAAAATAAAAACTTTTCCTTCCCCCCCCCCCTAAAATCCTCTATACTGTTTAAAACAGTGGTACGAAAAAGCAACCACCGAACATCGCGCATAAGTGAGAGGCCACTGTATTTACAATTTGGTACTGATACAATACACAAAACAAACTTTTATTTATTTATTTACTCTTTTTTTTTTTTTTTTTTTTTTTTTTTAACTGTAAGAGGAATTTGTATTTAATAAATGAATATTTTTGATTTAAGATATTATAATTTTCGTAAAGTTGAAATAGTTGCTTTTTATCAGATAGTATATCTAGAATATTGTCAAGAGTTGTTTTAGTTTCATTATATGTGAATTTATACTTCATAAATTTACATTTGTCAAATAAATAATGTAGTGGGTCACCTCTCTGACCACACTGACACAAGTCATCATCTCTTTTGCCAATTCTATGTAAGAATGTAGGAAAACTTCCACATCCACTGAGGAAGTAGAGTGAGACTTTATCTTTACATATAAGTGAGCATTGAACCTTTGGAATAATACTATGTGTAAACCTGCCGCACCCTGAGGAGTCCCAGTTGTGCTGCCACCTGTCCAGCAATTGCAATTTAATAAGCTTATTAAGTAAAGAGCATGGAAGTTTAACTTCCTTGCTTACTGGCAAGTTGCAGTACTGTGCGGCCTGGTACGCCAGCTTGTCCGCCAGTTCGTTGCCCACAATACCCACGTGTCCTTTCACCCACGTGATATAGAAAATTTTATTTTTATTTTCTTTTAGTAATTTATGAAGGTCAAATATTTGTTTATATTTAGGGAACATATTGTTTAATGCTAATACTGTTGATTTGCTGTCTGAAAGAATTTGGGTTATTTTTTGATTTGTTGAGATAGTCCATTTTATCGAGTTAATAACTGCAGTAAGTTCAGCTTGAAAGACTGCGTTGTTATTTTGAATTTTGCAAGATTGTTCTTTAATTTTAATTTGATCTTTAAAGGCCACATAAGCATATGCTGTGTTGTTATCTGTTTTAGAACCATCAGTATAGATCTGTGTTACGTTAGGTTTGTTTATGTTTACATCCGTCAAAATTAAATTGTTAATATATATTTCAGGATTTGTTTGAAATTTATAGACTTGTTCTTCAATTTTGTTACATTCTAATATTTGATTATTAAATATTAAGATGTCTTTATTATTTTTAATTTTGTATTTAAGATTTTTTGCTTCTAATGTAAATAATAACGGTGGAATGCCCAGGAGCACCTGAAGTGTGTGCGTCGATACATTCTTATAACATTTTGTTATTGATGTTAAGCAAATTCTTTGTATTGATTGTAAGTTTCTTTTATCAATTATTCTCAGATTATTGTACCAAACCTCCGAGCCGTAATCGATAATTTTCTCGAGGACAGTAAGGTACCATTCTCGAAGAAAATCTCGTCTTACCCCCCATGTCGTTGAAAAAACTCTTTTAATGGATGATGTTAATGATAAAATTTTACTTTTGATATTTAATATATGTGTATGCCAAGTTAGATTACTTTCATAGTGGATACCTAATAATTTAAGTGTTTCAACACGTTTAATTTTAATGTTATTCAGTTTAATTTGAGGTTCTCTGTTCCTTAAAATGTTTTTACCCAGCATTATATATACCGTTTTGTCTGTCGATATTTTAAGTTTTAGTTTTGTACAGATATTACTAAACAGCGATATCATTTTATTTGATTTATCTTCAAGTTCTCGTCGGCTATTTGCCTCTATGATCATATTAAAATCATCACAAAAAGCTTTTAAGTTATGGAATTTTTCAGAATATGTGATTAATATTATATTCGCTATACGCAGCCAGAGCAGGGGACCAAGACATGAACCCTGAGGTCAACCTTGGTATGTTTCTCTTTGTGTGTTAATACTCTGATAGTCTATTATAATTTTTCTATTAGTTAAAAATGTTAGTAATATATTTTTCAGGTATTGTGGAATGTGTAGTTTTTGTATTGTTTTGCCGAGGATAGTCCAATTTATATTGTCAAATGCACCCTGTATATCAAAAGATACCAAGATGCAATATTTGTTATACTGTAATTTTTTATGAATTTCATCGTTTACGGCTTGTAATAATTGAATAGTGTTTCGTCCCTCTCTGAAGCCAAATTGCTGTTCATGGAAGTGATTGTTAATTTCAATGTAATGTATTATTCTGTGTTTAATTAATCTCTCCATTATCTTTCCCAGCATCGGGAGAAGGCAAATTGGACGATAGGATGAATGGAGCTTTGGGTCTTTATTGTTTTTTGCAAAGAAGATAACCTGGGCAATTTTCCAATTTGCTGGGAAATAATTTAAAGATAGACATTTATTAAAAAGATCGCGAATAAGACTTTTGTAGTTTTTGAATAAGTTTTTGATTAAAAATGCATCAATTTTGTCATAGCCCGGAGCTTTCAGATTATTCTGTTCTCATAGTGCATAATTTATTTCTTTAGTTGAGAAAAGTGGTGGGGTGGGAGAATTTTGTGTTTCCCTTACAAAGTTAGATAAAGGAGGATCAGGATTTTCTTGTGTGGGAAAATGGTGATTTAGCAAGTTTGTAAATGTATCTGAGATTGTGGAATATATATTAGAGCCAGTAAGTGTCGTATGTAAAAAATGTTGGTTTGTTGTATTTTTCGCTGTTGCAATTTGGAATGTTTTTCCAAATTTATCAATAGTCTGTGTACAAAATTTTTGCCAAGATTTGGCTTTTTCTGATTTGATATGTTTTTTATATAGTGCTCTTTCTTTCTTTAGTAGTATTTTCCATTTAGTATCACCTGTTCGTTTAAATCTCCTATTTAATGCGGCTATTTTGTTTCTGTGGGACTTCAGAGAGGCGTTCCACCATGTAAATGTTGGATATAGTTTTAATTGTTTCTTTTTGAGAGTGGAATTACATGTTTCTAAAATATTATTGTTAAAGGTATCTAGCCAGTTGTCTAATTCTTGCGTTGTTGTTATAATGTCAAGTTCATTTTGTAAGTCAGATACATATTTCTTAAAATTTTTGTTAAATTTTTTAAAAGTTGTATATTTGGTTTTAAATCTACCTAATTTTATGTAGTTAATTGAAAGTGCTATAGAAAATCGAATGTACCTGTGGTCTGACTTACTCATATTTTCTACGTCCACATACCACGTCTGGATTCTTTCAGAAATGTCCTGAGAGCACAATGTCACATCCGGATTAGTGGCACAGGGATTGTCAATTTGTCCAATGAATGATGCTGGTGCTTCAGAATCATTTATAAGAATCAGTTCTCTTGCCAATAGCAGGTATGTCAATATTGATCCCCTCTCATCCTCTTTTTGATAACCCAGGTCTGCACCCAGTATCAGGTTTGTCATTGGGTTAAACTGATCTAACCATTTCATATCCTCAAGTAGGTTACTTTTTGGTTTAGAGTACAATGATCCCACTGTGAGTCTTCCTGTTGTTGTAGTAATATTGACGAACACTGCATTTTCATCTGAGTAAGTGTGGATGGCTGGAACATCCGGTCTAATTATCACAACTGCAGCTGTTTGATTTTTGGATGTAAAGACTTTCCATGCTGTTGATGGAATACCCCAAACTTTGTTTTTGATGTGGTAATAGTCTTGGATGAGTAATATTGTAATTTTTTTTGCATTGGCAAAGCCCCAGAGATGGTCTGTAGCTGCTCGACTGTTTTGTAGATTAATTTGTAGACATTCTAAATTTTCACTAAAAGGTGCTATTGTTGGTACATGTTGAGATTGTATATCTTCTTTATTTAAAATATTGAATTGGAAATGCTATTTTTAACGAAGTTATTTCTATTGTAGAGATGATATTGATATATGGGACATTGACTTGTGTTAGCTGCATGATGAAAGTCATTTTCTGTATCTTTACAGTTTACACATATGTGTTCTGTTGGATTGTGTTTTACTTTACACTTGTCAGAATTGTGAGACTTCGTGCAGTACGTACATGCTCTTGGATATTGACATCTATTTGATACGTGGCCGTATCTCTGACAGTATCCACAACGTATTACTGGGCGATATTATTCAATCCTACACGAGTTGAAACCAATAAGGAGTTTTCCTTTATTCAGTAGGTAATTGGCTATGTTGGCTACCACACTTAGAACAAGTTGATATGTTTTAGATGTTTTTCTTTGAATGACTTTAAAAATAGTTATTGGTGTATCCATGTTTAGATCTTCTATTATTGCTTGTGTTATTTCTTCTTGTTCTGTAATGTTAGGAATGCCAAGTATTATAATTTTCTTCGTGTTATATGGAGTATATTGAGTTTCTATAACATCTTTAAATGCTTCAACTTTGTCAATGAAGGTCCAAAGAGCTTTTGTTTCTTCTGGGCTGTCAGATTGTATTATCAGAAGATTTTTATCACGTGCTGGACTGCATACAATATGTGGAAGATCTTTATTTTCTTTAACTTTTCTATTCAAAATATCTTTTATTGTTGCCATTGACATTGTCGTGTTTGGCTTCTTGTGTAATAATACTGCAGCTTTAGAGATGCCTATTTTATTCTTTTTTGGGATATTTTCCTTCATTGACTGCTGCAATACTTCTGAGTAACTAGTTTGGGATATATCTATTTTTGCTTGTTCTATAAGTGAGTACTCTCCCGTCTGGTCCATTTTTTCCAATATTTTGTTCGTCTTTGTTTCTATGTTTTCCAGAGTTTTTTGAAGTTCTTCTATTGATGCAATGCCCGTACTTATTGTTAACCTCTGTGGTTTTGGTTTTTCTGATTTTAATTCCTGAATTTCGCAGAGTAGTTGCTGTATCGTTTGATCTCTTTCTTTTACTAACTTTTGAAGATCTTTCCCTAGCTGCTCAAGGAGTTTTACATCTGTTAAGAGATTGTTTATTTTCGTATTTTCTTGGATGAGTTTAGCTATTTGTTCATCTTTTGAGATCAATGATTCTTTTAATTTTTTATTTTCTTCTTGTGCCTTTCTGATTCCTTCTAATTGTTGATTTATTAGTTGAGCCTCGTTTTCGGTTTTATCCTGTTGATTCTGTCTTTGTGTTGTAGTGTCCTGTTTTAATTTTTCCAGTTTTTCTTCTAGTTCTTTCTTCTCTTTTTCTAAGCTTAAGATCTTTTCTTTCTGGAATGTCCTTTCCTTTGCTGTTTTTTCTGTGAAGTTGAACCTTTCTTCATATTTTTCCAGTCTTTTGTTAATTTCTTCTTTGTATTTACTCGCCTCGTCTGCGTCACCTTTTTTCATTCTTAGTAGGAAGTCGTTGTATTGGTTCATCAATGCTGTTAAGTCCATTCTTATTGCGTTTTTCTGTGTGAATTTTGGATACTTTATACTTGGGTTTTGGGTGTTATAGCGTCTGGATCTTCGTTTTAATACTGTTCGTGAAGTATTAAAAGCCGTAGTTGCTTCTGGACTTGAATGTGCAATTTTGTATTCAGACTCCGTTGTTTTCGAGTCATCTGAGTCATGTGAGTCCTGAGGTTGAATTGGCGAACTTTTTAGTTCGTCTTCCATGATGTTTTATTTTTGTCCAGTACTATGATTTGTTATCAAATGCGTATTTATAAGTATTTAACGTAACTAAATGATATAGATTACAACTTATTTCTTTAACTTTTCCAACTATAAGTTGAGGAATTTCATTAATTTGAGGTTATGTTTTTTGCCATTTAACAATATATCTTTATGTATCTGAATAATTACTATATTTTGTTACTTTTACACATATATTAAACTTTTCATTTATTAAACTAGGCATCACTGGAGTCTAATCATGTTTAATGAAGGAAAGGGTAAATAGGAAAGGTCATAGCAAAAATCAGTGATCTAAATCACTGGAAATGACTAAGATAAAAACTTAATGTTATATGTGGGGCAAATTTGGAGATTATAATAATAATAAAAAATAAAAATAAAATAAAATAAAATAAAAATGATAGAAATGAAAAAAAAAAGGGGGTGAGAGGGGAAATTTTTTGAAGAATCCTGATCAGAAAAACATTAGTGACCAATGCTTATGAGCGTCGCTGCACCCGGAGTAAAAAAAAAAAAAAAAAAAAAAAAGAGATTTTATTAATCATACAAAACCTAATATTATAGTTTAAATTTAAGATTAGGCCATTTGGATTACTATTGCTATGCAAAGACATTCACCAAATAAGACATATTATGGAGAGTCTATATTCTAAAAACCTTTTATTTACAATATCTATATTATTTCTCCGCCATGTGGAAAGAGAGAGAGAAAAAAAAACTGAAATTGATGAATTTAACGAATTTGTTAAAATTCTGACTCTGTAACAGGTAAATAGACAACAACTCGAGAAGTTTAGTATTAAAAGTGTGCCAGAGAAGGGAGAATTTTTTTTTTTTTTTTTTTTTTTTTTTTTTTTTTTACACTCGCCTGTAAGAAGAAACGAGATCGACGCTGCACTTGAAAATGTATAAATCCTTGAACATTTGTAAATGTGGAGGGAGGAGGGGGGGGGGGAGATGGTGGTAAAAAAAAAAATAAGCGATTGAAAATAAGTTAATATATTGAGAAGCATAAGAGATGTAACAGAGACAGGAATTATAAAACGCCCTCTAGCGACACTAAATAAGTGTAGATGAAAATGCTTATTCAAAAATAATATGTCACATCAAAACCTTCAAAATGATATGCAACACGGAATGAAAAGAATAAAATTGAAAGATAATGAAAATATTTAAAAAGACGCCCTCTAGTGGCACCCGGAATAAAACTCATTTAACACAATATACAACTAATAGCACAATATTTAATAAAAAAATGACCCTAAAAATAATAAAGAAGCAAAATGCTACAACTTAGCTTAAAAAAAAAAAAAAAAAAACATTAATAATTTTGAAAAAGCGCCCTCTACCGGACACAAAAAGGGATAGAAAAACATAAAAGAAATGAAAACTGGATGTGTGTAAAAATACCTAAAAGTAGACACCAAACACGACTAACATGCAAAAAAAAAAAAAAAAAAAAAAAGCGCGATTGGTATAAGAAAGCTGAGGAAAAAACAATTGTGGTTAACTCCTTACATATGAAATTACACCCACTGTGAACTTATCGAAAGGCCAAGGGAAAAAAAAAAAAGAAAAAAAAAACAGTAAAAAAAAAAAGGGGGAGGGGGGAACCAAAACCGTGTCATGACAGAACTATATCCCTCCCTCCAACGGCCAAAAGATGTTCATTGAATTGCTATAATGCAGTACTAAATTGCAAAAGAAAGAAAAAAAAATTCTTTACCTGTATTCCCTTTTAATCCCTCCTTCTTTCCCCTTTTTATTTATATCCCCTTTCCCTTCCCATCTTCTTTAACAATAATTAAAATAAGGAATGAAATACGGAGGTAAACTGACACTAAAATTTTTAACAGAACCAATATTATAAAAATAACATAAGAGTTTTCGTTACTTACAAACCGACAATAATAATATTTTATAAGATTATACCCATCCCATACAGAACCAAGAAAACATTAATAAACAAAAATCTTATGCGAAGCTGAAAATTACACCTCAACTCTGACTTCATATGAACAAGAATGCAAACCGTAACCAAAACTAGCGCCATATTGAATGAGAATAAAAGCGAAAAAACAGCAATTTTAAAGTAGACATTTATCACACTTCATTACAAGATAATTTAATAAAAAAATATGGCAGAGAAAATCTTGGAATGTCTATCAAGCATACTTTTATATATTATTCAAATACACAAAATATTTACTTCATATTTATGCCTAAAAATGTAACCGCCCCATGTTAAACAACATGGAACATAGAAACAGCACTTTTCAAATAATCATTTTAAAACCTTGAAATTAAAATTGTTAAATCTAGTTGGTGGCAAAATATAGCAAGAGATTTAACGAACACAGAAAGAACACTAGTATTAAGTAAATACTTATTTTTAGATATATTAAAGCATTCTGAAAAAGGTAAACAAATCAATACAGCGCAAGACATGAAATTTTAAAATCTATATTAATACACTTTATTTTTACAAAAACTCTAAACTACTCACTGATTTATGATGAGATGACCTTGAAAGGTCCCAATTATAGCACATTATATTAATTGAAGCACAATTAACATTTTATTTAACTTCCTTAATAACACTGTGAAGACAAACTGACACTCCGAGTGCAACAACAACGTGATTTCAAACAACTACAACTTCAGTTATAGATAATATCAGAAAGTCCGGTTGGTTTTAAAATGATCAATAAAGTTATAATAATTCATGAAAAATACCCAGAACACTGGGAAAAATTTGGGGAATTTAATATAAGCATTGGTTTTGTATCAGTCCACTGCAATGGCTAAGCCCGGAGATAGGGGAACGAGATTAACATAACAGAACAAAAATTTAAAAAGCCATATCTCCGGAATTAATGGACTGATTATGAACAAATAGGTGTCAAAATGATCAGGAAAAATTAACGGAAGAGAATAAACATGATTTAGAGTTCCAGCTTACCTAGAAACGTTAATTTAGAAGCACATTGTCGGAGCTTAAGACGAAGGTGACCGAACAGAATTAGCCCCTTGGCGGCGCTTTTCATATTACATCTACAGAAAAATATAAAAAAAAGCAACCGCAAAGGCTGGAGTGGAGATCGCAACTATTACATCGAAACGTTTATCGCCAAATCTACCGCCACAGGATATAAAACTCTTCCATCAAAACATTAAAAATGTTGAAGCCAAATTTTGCAGGTTTGCTTCTGCATGGTCTCGATCACTCAAATACAAAGGATTTTCACTAACCCTTTAAGACACAGGAGTGAAAATCGTGATGTCAAACAATATCTATCAAATCCTATTTTATCACTTAATAAGTTTGGATTATTTGTTACTGACGGAAATGATCATTGTACCTCCAAGGTTCATATTTAAAATTTTCGCTTTTAGATTCTAAGTATGTGAAAATTTGTATATATTTTTTATTTTTTTTCATTACATATCCATTATCAGAAATCTTTCTTAGGTATAAAAGAGTTGAACACAATTTTGAATGTAACAACAATGAAACAACAATTTTGATTACCTACCAAACTTCACGTCTTGAGGCACGAAACATTCAGCATATAGGTGAAAGCAGGAGATTGTTTGATAAAATATATTTCCCTAACATGTTCGAGAAAATGATTTAATACTTCCGTTCTACATTAATTCTCATGTGGTCTGTATTTAATAGTTATTATTATTTTTAAAAGCAGATGAGCATGAAAGATTGGAGGTTATCTTTTTAACATCGGTTTTGATCATTAGTTTTAATTTCGTAATAGTTTTTAATAAATGAGATGCTGTAAACATAACATAAAATATAGTTTTCGTGACGTTATTCCTTGTTTTATATGTATAAAAACTCATTTTATCTTGAATTTTGTTACAGAATATTAAAAATACAAGTTATTTTACTATATTATTACTACTTATTAATAAGTTACACAAGGTTTTGACAAACTTTTTTAATAATAAGGAACTCGAGGAAACTTTTGCAATTCTTTTAAGTTCTCCTGAAAGTTGTTAACTTAAAAAATACTTTTAAAAATTAGAAGCGATTTTAGAAATGACTTATAAGTTTATTGTGCAACACTTTTCTATTTCAAAAAGTTATACAAAAATTATGCATTGTATTACCTATATTTTATTTTCGTAAATATTTGGAATTATTTAAAAAAAAATAACTGCTATGTAGTAAGAATAGTTCAAAGAGCAGTACAAAAAATAATGACTGTCATATCGAGTAAAGGTATTATAACCATTGTCAAAATGCATTATTAAAAAAAAAAAAAAAATATATTTCTTAAAGTAAATCCATACATTCAAAGGACAAGTGCTATCATAGGATTTCACACTTATGAAACTCAATAATATTTTTCTAGCAGGCAAATAGCAGTCTTTATGTAGTTAGAGCTAAACATCTTAATTGCACACCTAAATTTTCTATTTTCGTATGCGGCTGAAGTTCTTTAAGTGCTTAGATAAAGTTCCCATATTTCTTAATTAAGTTTGATAAGATCTCTTATTTAGTCTGGAAAAAGAACAATTCAATCTCATTTTTTTCCTGTTGAAAACTGATAAGAAAAATGTGTTGGATAAAGGCTGGTTTACTTTTATATTCACACTCTTAAAGAGAGTACCATCAGATGTGACAGGATAAGAAATCAACTGTTTCAATAAACGGAAACATTGGATTTCTCATACAAATACAAGCTGCTTGCTTTGATATCGGTGTCATTTAAAAGTAGGAAGATGATACTTTATGTTGAATAAGGGGATATGGAAGGATAATATCTTTAATTGTATTTAAAGTTACATATAACATAATTTAAATGTAACATTCTGTGTCGCATTAAAAAATGCATTGGTATCTTAATTAAGCAAAATATACAACTAATGTATTCCAGAAATATATCAGCGTAAACGTTAAATGAAATAAATGTATATTCTTTTCATAATTTATGAAAAAAAAATTATTTTAAATTCAATCCATACATTCGCAGAAGGTTGAAGTGCTATAATCGATTTTCGACTTATCGAATTCAATCATATTTTTCTATCAGGCAAATAAGAGTCTTTATGGAGTTAGAACTAAACATACTAATTATACACCTAAAATTTATTTTTTCGGGTGCAGCTAAAGTTGTTTTAGTGCTTAGATAATGGTCACATATTTCTTAATTACGTTTGATAAGATCTTATTTAGTTTGGAAAGAGAACGATTCAATCTCATTTATTCCTGTTGAAAACTGATAAGAAAAATGTGTTGGATAAAAGCTGGTTTACTTTTACATCCACACTCTTAAAGAGAGTACTATCTGACGTGACTGGATAAGAAATCAACTGTTTCCTAAAAGGAAGCATTGGATTTCTTATAATAATACAAGCTGCTTACTTTGATATCAGTGTCATTTAAATGTAGGAAGACGATACTTTATGTAGAATAATATCTTTAATTGCATTTTACGTTATTTACATATAACTGCTGAGTCGCATTAATTACCCTCATTAATCAGAATTTATAATTCATGTATTCCAGAAATATATCGGCGTAAATTTTAAATGAAATAAATGTATATTATTTTCATAAATTAAGAAAGAGAAATAAATTATTAAATTAAATCCATCCATTTAAGGAGAATCATCTGACGTGATTTGGTAAGAAATAAACTGTTTCCTAAAAGGGAGAATTGCATCTTTCATACAAATACAAGCTGCTTAGCTTAATATTAGTGTCATTTAAAAGTAGTAAGATGATACCTAAATGTAGAATAAGGGAAAATGGAAGGATGAAATCTTTAATCGAAATCTAAGGTATGTGCCAGTAACATTCTGTGTCGCTTTAAAAATGCATAGGTATCATCATTAAGCAGAATGTATAAGTTATGTATTCCATTAATATGTCAGAGGAACTGTTAAACGAAATAAATGTATATTAATTTCATAAATTATGAATGAGAAATCCCTACGTTCTCAGAAAAGCCAAGTGCTATCATCGGTTTCAAACTTACGAAAATTGAATAACATTTTTCTAGCTGTCAAATAGCAATATGTATGACGTCATAGCTAAACATCTTATTTATTTTTTCGTATGCTGCTGAAGTTCTTTTAGTGCTTAGATAATGTTCCCATATTTCTTAATTAAGTTTAATAAGACTTCTTATTTAGTCTGAAAACAGAACAATTCAAAATTCTTTTTATTCCTGTTGAAAACTGATAAGAACAATGCATTGGATAAAGGCAGATTTGCTTTTACATCCACACTCTTAAAGAGAATAATATCTAAAGTGACTTGCTAAGAAATCAACTGTTTTATCAAAAAATGCATTAGATTTCTCATACAAACACAAGCTGTTTAGTTTGATATTAGATCATTTAAAAGTAGTAAGATGATACCGAAATGTGAAATAACGGTATATGGTAGGATAACACTTTTGATTGTATTTTACGTTATTTGCTAAAAACATTCTGTGTTTCTTTAATAAAATGCATAGATATCGTCATTAAGAAGAATGTATAAGTTATGTATTCCAGAAATATATCAACGGAAATGTTAAATGAAATGTATGTATATTATTTTTAAAAATATGAAAAATAAATTCATACGCTCTCAGAAGAGCCAAGTGCTATCATCGGTTTCATATTTATAAAAATTGAATAATATTTTTATAGCAGTCAAATAGGAATCTTTAAAGAGTTACAGCTAAACATTTTAATTATACACCTAAAATTTCTATTTTCGTATACACCTAAATTCCGTGATAATGTTCACATATTTCTTAATTAAGTTTGATAAGATCCCTTATTTAGTCTGAAAAGAGAACAATTCAATCTCATTTACTCCTGTTGAAGACTAATAAGAAAAATGTGTTGTATAAAGGGTGATTTAATTTTTGATCCACACTCTGAAGGAGAGAACTATCTGACGTGAGTTGGTAAGAAATCAACTGTTTCCTAAAAGGAAGAATTGAATTTCCCGTACAAATAAATGCTGCTTACTTTGATATCAAAGTCATTAAAAAGGCAGTAAGACGACACTTCAATGCCTAATAAGGGAACATAGAAAGATAATATCTTAAGTTGTATTTTAAGTTATTTGCCTATAGAATTCAGTGTCACTTTTATCCCTTCAAGGGCGGTGGGATATTTTTATACCGCTTAATTTTAATAAATTTTTGTGGAAATTGTTACTTTTATAACTTTGATGAGGAAAAATTTGTAAAATTTCATTTCCATATTTTCAATTTATTTTATTTTTTTGAAAATTCTGGTGTGAATTCACTATTACAGAAACAAAATTGAAATGCCCTTGAAATGGTTAAAAAGAACGCATAAGTACGCAGAATCTATAACTTATGTATTTCAGAAATATATCAGCGTAAACAATAAATGAAATAAATCTATCTATCTATCTATATATATATATATATTAATTTTTTTTCAGTTTGTTTTATATTTGTTTATTTAAGATTAATATTTCACTATAAAATTTTACAATTCACCGTGAAGACCACTTTCATATTTCAATTAATTTTAGAAATGAAATTCTGCTAAATGTGTTAAAAGATGAGTTTAACTTTTACATTTAAAATACTATTCAAATTGCAATATTTTTATTAGACCATTGAGATTCATTGTCACAAAAAATACTGTTGTCATTTTCCTTGTAACTCATAAAACATTTGCAATAAAAGTGGAGTTATATAAATGGTGCTAATCAATAAATAACAACGTTGATGATACTTATTGGTTACATTTGACAATATTTTACAATTTGACTTAATTTGACATTGAATTTAAAAACATTAATGATGATAGCATTGAATTTAGTGGTCTGTTATACATAAACTGCATATTCACATAAAGTTCATTTACCTAGTCTCTTTTTCGGCATTACATTGCACGTAACTGATGTCGACATAAAATGAAAACCAAAAGATTAATTATATATTTACTATATTTACTTGTCTGTTTAGCCAAAAACATAAGCACATATACGTACTTGAGCTTGTGGTATGTAAAAAAAATCAAGTAAAAATGTTAAGATCTGTTAATATGTTGATATGTTTAATGATAATATTAACTGATCTATAGCAATGAACAATATGTCAAACTAGAATTTTATAACACATTCAGCTAAATTAAAAAAAAGTTTGAGGTTCTTTACTCGGGAAAACACATAGTTTGCAGAAATATTTTTAAAGAACAGTTTATAAGAGAATATTTTTAGGAGGATGTGAAATGAATGGAAACCCGATTTCTCATGTTACTCCGACTAGGAAGCTTTATAAATAATCGGGTTGCCGCTAGTTTCACATTGCTGTGAGCAAAACTATGTTGCTGTGGCAAAAGCTCCCACTGGTGCGCTATCTGAATAGCAGTTCCGTTATCTGTACCGTCAAATCTATATATACCAAAAACATGGAAGCTAAAATTGATAACAAAAATGAGACGCTGCTTCCCAGACTTTAATGACGTCCCCATTTTGTTTACTATTTAAATTTAAAAACTGACGGTCAATTTAAGAAAATCTTGAGCAAATGTAAGTGAGAAATATTTGAGTAATCATAAATATAATTTAATACACCATGCTACTAACTTCTATAAAACAGCATTTTACATTCTACTAAATCTATTTAAATATTTTACAATAGAATCTATATACAATTTCGACATAGTTACACTATTACTTTTCACCCAGAAAAAGGAATTGATTAAAACTACAAAACATGTTTTGTTGAATACATTTTGGTTGTTTCACGCAAAATTTTTAGTTGAAGTAAAAAGTTGGTTTTGTTGCATGGACAAAAAAATATAGTTACCACTCTTACAAAATTTTAACAAAATTTCATCAATTTTACTTGAACTAACAAAATCTGTTTTTTACTTTCTTCTATCTATATTAGAAGAAAGTATTGTAGTTGAAATTTTTTTCGACTTCCGGTTTTCGACAGATTTACACGTTTTAGAGATCAGAGATTCCGAAAAACATGTTTTTACAAAATGTCTGTCTGTCCGTCTTTCCGTTTTCATTGTATCATCGAAAAGTGTATGAAGTTATGCTTCAAATTGAGCCACATTTTTTTCTATGTTTTTGGCTATGGCAAGCAGGTCCTACTTGTATTTGGGGATATGTCGACGAAAGGGGACTCTGCGAACGCGATTTCTGTTCGATTTTCACTATTGTATCATCAAAAAGTATATGAAGTTATGCAGATAATTGAACACATTTTTTTTCTATGTTTTTGACTATAGCCTGAAAGTCCCAGTTGAATTTGGGGATATTTCAACGAAAGGGGGCGCTGTGATCGCGATGTTTGTTCGATTTTTGCTCGATTTTCACTATTGTATCATCGAAAAGTGTATGGTGTTATGTAGATAATTAAAACACATTTTTTTCTATGTTTTTGGCTATGGCCAGCATGTCCTACTTTAATTTGGGGATATTCCGCCGGAAGGGGGCGCTGTGATAGCCATTTAAAGATTTCAAATTCAAAAGATGTACAAAAGAATAGAAATCTTAAAAGTTTTTTTTCGGTAAATGTTCGGCTTTGATCCGGAGAATCCGGAGCACTTTTTGTTTTGCCTCTATCTTAAAAAATGGTTGAGATATAGCGGTTTGAAATTTTAGGGTAGCTGACATTTTCAAACAAGACAGCAGAATTCATCCATAAACGTGTTTAATTTATGAGTTTTAGTTAACATGGTTTCAGCAAATTCTCTTTCATTGTTCTAACCATTGTTCCTATTCTTATATGCTTAACACTATATATTTATATTCGCCAACGTCAAATTCTCGCCAAGCTAAGCGAAAGTTGGCGAAATATCGGCAAATTTGGCGACAAAAATAGGTTGCTATAAATGAAGCCAACTTGGCTGTAGAGGACTAATTTGGCGATATTCTCATTCAAATTCAATGTTGACGAGAACTGGGAATGAATCTTCTTTAATTGGGTTCCATGCATTTTATCTTCATGTTTTCCAGTAAAATTAGCTAAAATCGTAAAACCAAAAAATAGGGAGGTTATCTGTTCCTCTCGGTTCAGGCCAGAAGGACTTTTCGTAGTTTAGTATACATCAGTTGATCGCATCCCGGTAACCCGACGATTCGCAAGAAGCTGACGTACAACAGAATGACGAAAAATATTGATTTTATTGGCGATGTGATAGCGAATTTTTAAGTATTAACATGACTGAGATAGAAGAAAGTTTTGGGATTGGCACATCCGACTAGTTTAATTTTACCATAATTTTGTACTTTAAATTTGTAATTTCAGGAAAATTTTGTTGTTTTTGCAAAATTTAAATTGGATTGTAGTAGCCATAACTCTCTCATGTAACTTGGTTTATTTGACTTATATAGCTATATAATTAAAAGATTAACATAATTTTTGGAAAATTGAAACTTTTTTTATTGGGACGGACCAAGGAAGTTTTAAAACTCCCTTTATACTATTTATTACTTTCTTCTATCTTTACAAGAAGAAAGTATTAGATTTATGAAAATGTTTTCGACGGATTTTAGAAGGTCCTGAACACGATTTGACTGTTTTTAGAAAATGACTGTCTATGACTATGTCTGTCTATATGTGACAAAAATTGCGGGCGCTCTATTTCAAGAACTAATGTACGGAATTTACAACCAGAAAAAGGAATTGATTGAAACAACAAACCATGTTTTTTTTAGTACAATTTGTTCGTTTCAAGCAAAATTTTTAGTTGAAGTAAAAAGTTGGTTTTGTTCCATTGAGAAAAAAATATTGTTAACACTCTTACAAAATTTTAACAAAATTTCATCAATTTTACTTGAATTAACAAAATCAGTTTTTTTAAATTTTACCATAATTTTGTAATTTTTAATTCCAGAAAAATTTTGCTGCTTTTACAAAATTTAAATTGTTGTGTA
This sequence comes from Maratus michaelseni, assembly GCA_963931845.1. Classification (NCBI taxonomy): domain Eukaryota; kingdom Metazoa; phylum Arthropoda; class Arachnida; order Araneae; family Salticidae; genus Maratus; species Maratus michaelseni. The sequence continues at coordinate 347,567,728 of OZ007590.1, read as the reverse complement.
GTAGCCATAACTCTCTCACGTAACTTAGTTTATTTGACTTATATTAGCTGTATAATTAAAGGATTAACATAGTTTTTGGATAATTAAAACTTTTTAAATTGGGACGGACCAAAGTAGTTTTAAAAATTCCCCTATCCCATTCATTACTTTATTCTATCTTTACAAAAATAAAGTATTGGAGTCATGAAAATTTTCAACTTCTGGTTTTCGATGGATTTTAGAAGGTCCTGAAGACGATTTGACTGTTTTTAGAAAATGACTGTCTATGACTCTGTCTGTCTGTATGTGACAAACATTTTGAGGGCGCTCTATTTCAAGAACTAATGCACGAAATTTAATAAAACTTTATATTCATTTACTTCCTGATATAAATTGGTGCTGATTAGTTTTTGGCCTAAATCGCGCAACAGGTGGCGCTGCTATTTTGCAATTTTCGCGATTTCTGCAATAGATTCGCGATTTCTCAAGAACTCATGCACTGATTTACATCAAAATACAGATTGAGTTAGACCTTGACATAAATAGAAGCTGATTACGTTTTGGTGTCAATAGCCCAACAGGTGGCGCTGCTCTGTTATTTTTTCATGATTTTCAATATAACTAAATCTCAAGAACTGATGCACGAATTACTTTTTAAACCATTTTCAGCAGTGATTTACGCCTGTAATTCTTAAATAATAACCAGTGAATTTTTATCCTGCTTTTTTTCAAGCGTAAACCGACAGAGTGAAAAATGTCCCAAGCCGGGAATCGTACCCGGGTCCTCAGAATAGCGCTCTGAAGCCCCAGCATACGGCAACACAGTTAATTTTTAATTAATTTTCTGAAGTGAATTTTGCCTGTAATTCTTGAATAATAACCAGTAAATTTTTATCCTGCTTTTTACAGGCGTAATTCACAGCTGAAAATGAATTAAAAATTAACTATACATTGCCGTATGCTGGGCTTTGTATTGTCGTCTCATGTTTGTCGCAGAAATTTGCATGCTCATGCAGGGCCTGTTTACCGAATAGCCCCGGGAAGCCCGTGCTTACCCAAAGAAATAGAAAGGTGCCCCAAATTTACTTTTCAGAATAACTTTTTACAAAAAAAAAAAAAAAAAGAAAAGAAAAAATCAATCAGGGTAAAAAATGCATTTTTTCCTTACAAAATTTTTATCTAAGAAGCTCGCTCTTTCTAAATTGTTATTTACTAGAAATTTTGATGGTAAAATTTCAAAATGTTGCAGCATACCAAAAATGGATTTAGTAAATAACAAAGCAATTGGTAGAGGGGGGGCAGACCAACGTCGGGCTTCCCCTACTTTTATGTCTGAAGAGCCTACATCAGTCATGAGAAAAAACGCTCAAGCTAATGTTAAGTCTATGGGAAGGTTTTTGCGCGATTTCTCGCTCGCATTTTTTTTTTTGGCATAGGATAGCTGAGGTCGATCTCTAACGTTGTTAGTTTTTACTTTTTCGATTTTGGTTCCAGTTCTTTTATATAAGGGTTCTTTCACTTTCAGAACCAGTTCAAACCGGTTCAAAAATTGAAAATGTCCGCTTATAAAAAAAAAAACTGTAACCAAAATCAAAAAAGTTAAAACTAACAACGTTAGAGATCGACCTCAGCTATCCTATGCAAAAAAAAATCATTTAAAAATATTAAAATGCGGGCGAGAAATCGCGCAAGAACCTTTCCATAGACTTGACATTTGCTTGAGCGTTTCTTCACGTGACTAGCGTAGGCTCTTAAGCGGGTCCTGTGCTCATGATGACATTTTCAACATGTGCTGCGGTTGCAGCCGGTCCGACAGATATAAGAGTGAGAAATTTCGATCGTGGATATCGTTCCTTCTGGCTGAGTGGTTAGAGTCTCAGACCTTTAATCTGAGAACCCGGTTTCGATTCTCTGCTTGGGACATTGTTCAATCTGTAGGTATACACTTGAAAAAGCGCAGGATAAAAATTCACTTGTTATTGTTCAAAGATTATAGGCGTAATTCATTGCTGAAAAGGAATGAAAAATTACCTAAAAAAATAGTTGCGTTTAAATTGGTTCTAATACAAAAAATAATTTTAAAGTAAATATTATAATTGTTTATGTAACAAAAACCTTTTGTTGTTAAAACAAAGAAAATCTTAAAATTACACAAAACAATTGTTCTTTAAACAAAAGTTTTTGTTGCCAAAACTGAAAAAAATCTTAAAGTAACAGATAATTATATTTATTTTGAGAAAACATTGAAACATTTTTACTTGAATTAACAGAATATCTTTTTGCTGACGATACAAATTTTTTTGTTGGAATTGCAAAAAAAAATCAACAATAGTTTTCTTGTTGATTCAAACAAATTTTCCATTGACCCATATTTAAACGGAAAATTTTGTTTGACCAACCAAATTTTTGTTGATTCAACAAAACTTTTCTCTGGGTGTAACAAAACTTTATATTCAGTTACTTCCTGATATAAATTGGTGCTGATTAGCTTTTGGCGTAAATCGCGCAACAGGTGGCACTGCTTTGTTGCAATTTTCGCGATTTCTGAAATAGCTCTATCTCAAGAACTGATGCACTGATTTACATCAAGCTAAAGCTTGAGTTATACCTTGACACAAATAGAAGCTGATTACGTTTTGGTGTAAATAGCCCAAAAGGTGGTGCTGCTATGCTACTTTTTTCACGATTTTCACTATAACTAAATATCAAAAACTAATGTACAGATTAATTTTTAATTCATTTTCTGCAGTGAATTACACCTGTAATTATTGAATAATAACCAGTGAATTTTTATCCTGCTTTTTACAGTTGTAATTCACTGCTGAAAATGAATTAAAAATTACCTATGTGTTGCTGTATTCTGGGCTTTGTATTTTCGTCTTATGTTTGCCGCAGAAATTTGCATGCTCATGTTGACATTTCCATCTTGTGCTGCGGTTGCAGCCGGTTGGATATGAATACGATTGAGAAATTTCCACTTGGGATATTGTTCCTTGTAGCTTAGTGGTAGAGCCTCAGATCGTTATTCTGAGGACCCGGGTTCGATTCCCAGCTTGGGACGTTGTTCAATCTGTCGGCTTACGCTTGAAAAAAGCAGGATAAAAATTCACTTGTTCACTATTCAACGATTAAAGGCGTAATTCACTGCTGAAAATGAATTAAAAATTACTTTAAAAAATTGTTAAGGTTACATATTAGATTGGTTCTAATACAATAAATAATTTTAAAGTAAATATTATAATTGTTTCGTTAACAAAAACCTTTTGTTGTTAAAACAAAGAAAATTCTTAAAATTACACAAAACACTTGTTCTTTAAACAAAAGTTTTCGTTGCCGAAACTAAAAAGAACTCTGAAAGTAACAGATAATTATATTCATTTTGAGAAAACTTTCAACAAAAGAATCTTGATAATTCAAGTAAAATTGGACCATTTTACTTGAATTAACAAAAAAAAATTTTTGCTGTCGATACAAAATTTTTTGGTTGGAATTGCAAAAAAATTTTTTTGTTGATTCAAACAAAATTTTCATTAAACCATATTTAAACGGAAAATTTTGTATGGCCAACCAAATTTTTGTTGACTCAACAAAACTTTTCTCTGGGTGTGCACTGGTGCAACTTTTCTCTTGTTCAAATAGCTGCATTTAGGATCTAGTTCTTAGCAAAATCCAAATTTTTAAATTCATATTGCTTCTCATAGTATGAATGAAAAAGGTTTTGCAGATATTCCAATACCTTATTGAAAACTATCTATCTTTAGTATTTCTGCTGCATCATTTCTCGAAAATATAAACTACTTCCGTTGGAATCTGAATGATTATTGATATAAGGAATTATTATATGAGTAAATATCTTATAACATATTGATATTACTCAATAGGAAAATGCTAAACACAGATTTCTTCAGAACTGCGCTTTTCAATCTATAATCACTTCAATAGTAATTAAAAAACTCTCTGTGATTACCAGATAACATTAAAAATGCAACATTATGCTTTAAGAAGATAATAATCAGAGAAATGTTTCTATTTTTACCGCTTTATAACACATTTGAAAACTGTTTATGGATTCGGTTTTTCTGTCTGTCTTTCTGTCCTCTGCAGTCCCATAAATTACTCTCATAAATATACTCCGAGTGCCACGTAATTGATATATATTATTTAGGTTTACTAAAGTATACTTTCTATTGAAAATGGGATGTGTAACATTTATAGTTTGTATACAGGGACACTCAAAATAATCCTGTTACATTATTGTATATGGAAAAAATTGTTGGCAATATATTTTAATGATGTCATACTATTCCAAGTATAATAAAATTTTTGTGCATTTCTGAGGTGCACTAAAACAAGCTTTCTGTAGAATGTGGAATTCAAAGCATTTATCATTCACTTACAGGGTCACCCAAAATAATTCAGTTATTGCAATGTTTAGGAGAGATAAATGCTGGAAATGCGTTTCCAGATTTGATATGCGTTTGAAGTTTAAATATTTTTTGCGCACTATTTAGTGTGAATAAATACTATGGATCATATACAGGGTTACACAAACGAATTTGTTAGCAGTACTGCGTATGAGCGTGAATTGCTTAAGGATGTTTTTAATAGAGTGATTCCAGATGAACAATATTTTGTATTGTAAGAAATGTTTATCGAGCAAGGCACGAAAGCTCCGATCACCAGCTCGCCATTGGCGAGTAAATATTTAAGGTTGACGAGTAAGTTTCGTCATTAAAATGTTGTGCTTCAAATTAAACTACATACGCTCAGAATATCGTGCCTCAATCCAGCGACACGTGGAAGTGTTTTAAAATTAAGCGACAGAATTTATATTCCAAAAGAAGAAAACATGCGGCGTTATCACTTTCATTTTTCTCCTACGGAGGAGCGAATTCTCCCGTCTGCATTCGTCCCCCCGCTTTTGCACCGCATACGCGCCAAAGCCACTTTTTTTTTTTACTTCCGAGGCCTAATTTGATTGCTTTTCACTCCTGCACGAAGTGAATCAGGTTTTGCCACCTAAGAGCAGCTGCTTGAAACAAGGTAAAATTATTCGTTTGGACCAAGAGGTGTTGTTGGACCAAATATCCATCTCAGGGATAATTAACGTGCAGCTGACAAATATTAAAAATGAGGAGAAAGAGTTTCAGACTTTAACATGGAGATTAATTAAACATCCAAAGATATACGTCACAGAAAGACTACAATCTATAGCAAGAGATGTATTAGCATCTCTGCATGTTTTTGACATTTTGGGTTGTCCTTCCAAAATAAAAAAAATTGAATTTGTGATAGAACAAATAAAGAAGCTCTTCATTTATTTGAACCAAATCTCTTTTATGAACAAGTGGATAGTGTATTGGCAGAGTGGGCAGAATTCAAGTTTATTTTCCCTTCAATAACACTGAAAGATATGCTGGAGAAAATTTACAGTGAAAGTGTTCAGCAAGATTTCCCAATTTGCTCCAGATTCTAATATTTTGTGCTGTTCTACCAGTGAAGCAGATCTTCGTGTGAGAGAGGCTTCAGCTGTCACAACAGACTCAATACTGCATACAGGAACTCTCTGAAGACTGACACACTGGATGATTTGCTCAGAAATTCTATTAATGGGCCCACCCTGATAGAGTTAGACCCTACAGCTGCAATTGACAAGTAGTATTTCAGTGCAAAAAAAGCTGCTCTACTCAAACATGAAGTGCTAAAAGTACAGGGACTATTACTTTCCTCACTTTTTAGTGGTATGTGACAATTTCTGTAACCATTGAAACCTTATGGTAGCCTTATTTTGAATTAATAATATATTTTTACTTTTGGAATAAATATGTTTCAATTTTTCAATTTCTACATTCTTTTATGATTTCAGTCACCAGAAAGTTCTTCATACTACATCTGTTAACATTTAAAAATAGTTCATGTTTATCATGAATGTAAAATATTCTGGATTTAACAGACAGCTCCTTCTAACAATGGTCAATTTAAATTCAGCTTGCCATAAATAGTTCATTTTCTGGGCAGATGTGGTGGCCAATGTTGCTGTCTGAATGAATGTAAAATAGTGGACAGCAAAAATTTTAGTCTGGCTAGTACCTTTTCAATTGAAATTTCATGTCCTGTTATAGAGTAGGGTAGCCCGGGGAACGTTTATGCATGGGACGCGTTTACGCAGTGCACTTTTTCCGAAACGAGTTATAACGGGCGCGCCACCAGTCATGACAGATTGATGCTGCTCCCTAGCAGGTATTCTCACAAGATTTTGAGCGTCAGTCGAGCTTTGGTCTATCATGCGGAAAGGATAACATGTTTTTTGTCAAGGTGAGTATATTTTGTGTTGAACGTTTTGATACTTATTGTGAACTAATAATACTTAATTAAGGATAAACAAATATATGAACATTAGCAGTATTTTATCCTTTTTTGAGAACTGTATTTGTTTGAACAGAAATGTTATTAATTTTCGTTGCACGTTAAAAAAAATCCAAACATGGCGATGGGGCACGTTTACGCATTGACATCGGGGCACCTTTGCGCACGTTCTTACTGTGATTACCAATCCAAAAATCTACAAAACTGGGTTCAATGTCTTAGATGCAAAAGGTGGTCCCATGACAAGTGTGCAAAAGGAAATACTTTTTTTTTTTTTTTTTGTAAAAACTGTAACAGTGATGATGAAGATGACTAAATAGTTTCTGTTTTTAACTAGCAATAAATCCTATGTTTTCAGTTTAGCCTATAAAATGTTCTTTAATTAATTCTCTTTAATTTTTTTTTGTTTTTAAACAGTGTTTTAAGTTATAAATAAAGCATCTCAATTTGATTAACTATTTATTTCACTTACTCTTTGGTATCACTTAGAATATGCGTAAACGTGCCCCGTCCCCGGGGCAAGTTTACGCAGATGACTTAGACCAAAAAGAATTTTTTTTTACGGTTAAAATCACAAATAGGGCAACAACTGAATACACAAATTTTGACTTTATTAACTGCTTTATAAAACCACAATGTCTAAAATTTCCTAAGTTAAAACATAAAAATTAGGAAATTCATAGAAAAAAATCTGCGTAAATGTGCCCCGGTCTACTCTATATATATAAATCCATATACAGGGCTACGCAATTAACTGGATACACTGCCGTCTATGGATAGTTATTTCTAAAAGTACGTTTTTAGTTAATATGCATTTTCTAAATTGTTTACTTAAGATATCGCATTTTACCTTATTAAACAGTAAAGTTCCGTTACAGTGTTCTAGAAATTTTATCACAATCTATGCTTAACGCATGATTTTTCTTTGTTGTTATAATATGAGAGAGAATAATTTCAAAAATTTAAGAATTTGCATCTTAAATACCCGAATAGTATTTTCTTTACAGAATCGATTAACGCAGATATAAAAGTTAAAAGCAACTTTCAACTACTTACAAGGAGACCGCCAAACATGATGCACACAGATTTTGATGATTTTAGAGTATGTTGTAGGGGTCATACCCCTAACTATTCAGGTCAAAGGTTTCCTTCAAATGGGCTTTAGTTTTCGAGAAATTTCTGGTTAAAGTTCAGCATGCATTTCAAATACCCATTAGTTCGCAATTTTGAACAAGGTCTTCGTGGTGCAGAGACATCGCTTCGCGATTTGAGAGCCGGAGATGAGGGTTCTGTCCTCGCCTGTGACTTTTACCTTTTTTAAATAAATTTTATATATTTGTCGCATTGTAAGTTTTATGCAGAATTATGAATTCTGCATATTTGAACTTTTTGATATTTTCCTAATAAATTCTATTTACATTTTCGAATTTTTCGTGAAAATTTATAGTTTTTGCGCAATTTTTATTCTAATATTTCTGTTGATGAAAATCCAAACTAATTTATGTCTTAATATCTCGTCTTTTTAAAATGATTATTGTTTACATTAATGTATATTTACTTATTTATTTATCGTATTTATGAAATAATGCATTTTTTTAAATTTGCATTTTCTATTTAAAAAAATTCAAATGATTAAGAAAAATTAACAAATTAATATATCCCTTTAATATACTAAAATATTTATCATCACCGACATCGACATTTTTAGTTTATTAAATATGGAACTAATTGTGTGATACATATCGCAAAAATATTCTAAACAAATTCCGCATTAAAAATCGCTTTTAAATATATTCTTTACGTAAATTGTTTTAACAATATTGGAAGAATGTATAAATTAGCATATTACACATTCTTTAAATACTTAAATTGTGATAAATATATTAAAAAATGCATTACATTTGAAAAAGAAATTATTTCAAACGTGGTAAATGTCTGCAAAGGAAGCTAAACGAAATGGATAAAAAGAAAATTTTACTTTTTCTGATATTAGCATAAAAGTCATTGCAGACGATTTTTTTCAGATATTTTTCATATGTATTGTAATTAACGAACGATTTTTCTTTTCTAGTTGAATTTTTCTGTATGGCATCGACTTGACAGAATGGAAAAAAAAATATTGCAATATACTATTTTTTAGTTGTGCAAATGAAAAATGATGTTGAGTTTGAACTTTACAGTTGAATGTATTTAAATAACATAAAAAAAAATATATATAACTGGCTAAAACTTGGATATAAGCATTATTGCTTTAATATTTTATTACTCCTTTCAAGATATGTTGTTGGAAATACCTAATCATACGTACCTTTAAAAGATTTGAAAAAAAAAAAAAAATTGTATAAATTATAAAAAAAATATATAAATTTTCATTTAAAATTTCATAAAGTTAAAAAAGGTATTATTTTAGAACTGTTATTAAAATATAAAGGGTAAATAATAATAATAATAAAATAAACAAAATCTAGACATAAATTAGTTTGGAATTTCGTCAATAGAAATATTAATTTCAAAACTGCAAAAATAAATAAATAAATAAATAAATAAATAAATAAAAAATGTAAATTTTCACGAAAAATTCGAAAATGTAAATGGAATTTATTAGGAAAATATCAAAAAATTCACAGAAGCAGAATTCATAATTCTGCGTAAAACTTACAACGCGACAAATATATAAAATTTATTTAAAAGGTAAAAGTCACAGACGAGGACCAAACTCTCATCTTCGGCTCTCAAATCGCGAGCGTTAGCTGTGCACCACGGAGACCTTGTTCAAGAGCGCGAACTAGTGGGTATAACGCATGCTGAACTTTAACCCGAAATTTCTCGAAAATTAAAGCCCATTTGAAGGAAACCTTTGAATTGAATAATTAGGGGTATGACCCCTACAACATACTTTGAAATCATCAAAATCTTTGCGCATCATGTTTGGCGTTCCCCTTGTTAGACTTAAGTGAAGATTGTATTAATAATTAACATAATTGTTAGGGCATTCGAAATAGATGAAATATCACATTTTTAATTATTAAAACGACTGTTCATAAAGTAAAATACTTTAAAATTAATAATAATTATTATTTTTCTGTATTAATTTGAAGATATATTTCAGGTAATTAATTTCCCTTCTTACATTTTTTTTTCGTTTAAAGTTTATTTTATTTTATTTTTATTTTTTTTTCTTTGTCATAATCTGAATTTAAAGTTTTCAGTTAACTTGAAGTTGCATAGTGAAATTTGGATTCTAAGAAAATTTTTAATCGTAATGGAATTTTGAGTGTAGGAAAATAATTTAAATTTTAAATTTGGAGCAGAAAAAGTTTTGTAAAGAATTTCATTAAAACTTTTCTCGCCTTAAGTTTAAAAAAAGATTTTAGCTCTATCCCCACTTTTAACTATTACTAAGGAATATTACGAAATATTAATAGTAGATATGTAGAATAATTTATTTCAAATGTTCTTTAATCTGAAACAATATATTTTTCATTTATTATTAAGAAAAAATGTTATATTATGGATTTGTATTTCATCGAGAGAAGAAAATAGTTTATGTTCACGGTAGAGTTTTTAAACGGATTTTGTATTCATATTCCATATTTTTTAGAAATTTTAACCAGTTTTAACTAATACTATGGAAAGTTCATTCATAGGTCTGTAGAATAGTTTACTTTAAAGGATAGTACTAAAAAACACAAAATAAAAGTTTGTGGCATACGAATTATTGCATTGTTAGCTTTTCATTTAGAGTTCAAGATAGTGTTTCTGTAGCAGATTATAATTCCACACTTGACATTTGTAATAATTTTATCTACAATTTTATCCACTGCTAAAGAAAGTTGACTTTCGGATACATTGACTAATTTACTTCATTTATTTTTTAATGTAAAAATAAATTTTTACTATTTATTCATGAAAATAAATATTACATTACATTTTATTTCAATAAGAGATGAAATACAGTTTTTTTTATCTATGATCCTTCACAATGTCATTTTTAACATAATAATTCTCTGCACTACCTATTTTTACAAACATTATTTTATTTTCCTACCTATAAACAGGTATTTGTACATGTTTAAAAGTCTTAAAAAACACCTTTGAAACCACACAAAACCAGTCAATCTGTTAAAACTGTAAAAAAGTAAAAATATTTTCACCTGTCGCTTCTCAAGCATCTTCAGTCACTGAAGTTATATTTTCTACTATGTCAGTCGATCTGTTGAAAACTTCCATTTTGCCATTTCTAAAATAAAATAATGTCTGTGAAAATTGGTAATGCAGAGAATTATTATGAGATTAAATACGTTTATTTTAAGCACAGTGATTATTTTGAAAAAGGTTATGAATTTGAATGTGATGTTTCTTGTAAGTATTACATTTTTGTTTCATGCACAAACCAAAAAAAATGTAATAATCATAGAAATGCATTTTAATTTTTTTATAAAAAATCTAGTTATGTATTTGATGCGAAGCTATGAGAACAAATGTTGAACGTTTAGAAATTAAATACTTCGAATTCATATATGTGTCAGTTAAATTAAATGATATTATAAATGAAATGTAAAATAAAGTAACGGCAAATTAAATTTCAAATTTAGTTACTTAAATCTTTGTAAATAAAGTACCTGGAAAACATTTCATGAAGAACGCCATTTATTTTCAATTTCTATATCATCACCTGATAGGTAAACATTTATATCTATATTTTAAAATTCAGATTGACTTAACGATATATTAGAAATATCTGTCTTGCATACTTTCAATGTATTAGCTGGCATCTCAAACATTTATAAATAACTCTAGTGTGCAGTATTAAAAATGTAATATTTTAGTGATATAAAGTTGTATATTGAGGCCTGAATTATTAAAAATGAATTACCTTCTCTTACGTCATTGTCGCTGATGTGTTGATTTTCAAACGTAGCATAAAATTGATTTTCTTTTCACTTTATAAATTAAAGGGAATTTTTAATTTTCTTAGAAAGAAGCAGACATACTACAAAAATTTATTAAAATTGGATTACATTCTCTTCTGTCTTTGTTGCTGATATATTGTTTTCTATACAGAGTATATAATTAAATAATGTATTTTTTTACTTATAATTTAAAGTGCATTTTAAATTTTGTTAGAAAAATCCGCCATAAAATAAAAGAACAATATTAAAAAAATAATAATAAAAGAGAAACACAGCTGAAGTCTTAATATTGTTAGAACATTAGGATATATGAATTCAAAATAACCCAACTTTAAGGTATCGGTGATATGATTTCAAAATTAAGCTTCTTCCTTGAATATTTGACAAAGGAAACAAAATCAAGTACATTTCTAAAAAACTAAACATTTTATTACTAGGAAAATAAAGAGTCAAAGTATATGTTGAAGTAGCGGTGATATGATTTCAAAATTAAGCTTCTTCCTTGGACATTTGACGAAGGAAACAAAATCAAGTACATTTCTAAAAAACTAAACATTTTATTACTAGGAAAATAAAGAGTCAAAGTATATGTTAAAGTAGCGGTGATATGATTTCAAAATTATGCTTCTTCCTTGAATATTTGACGAAGGAAACAAAATCAAGTACATTTCTAAAAAACTAAACATTTTATTACTAGGAAAATAAAGAGTCAAAGTATATGTTAAAGTAGCGGTGATATGATTTCAAAATTATGCTTCTTCCTTGAATATTTGACGAAGGAAATAAAATCAAGTACATTTCAAAAAACTAAACATTTTATTACTAGGAAAATAAAGAGTCAAAGTATATGTTAAAGTAGCGGTGATATGATTTCAAAATTATGCTTCTCCCTTGAATATTCTACAAAGAAGACATAATTAAGCCTATTTTTTAAATGTAGATATTTAATTAATAAGAAAAAAGACCGAAGTACTATGTGATTTAGTCCTATGAATATACTTTTTATATACATATAAGTACTTTTTTGTTTTTACGGATTTGCAAAATTAAACCCCTAAATCAAAAGAGAAAATTAATAATCTTATTTAATTCGTGTAATGTATATATATTGTAAAAAGAAAACTTAATTTAATACAAAAAATAAGTTCTATGTAAATTATGATATATTTTATAGTTTGTACTTTATAGTTTGCACCAATTGGTATGGAGACACTTTTCTGATAATGCATGAGTTTTATGAATATTTTGATTAATTTTCATGTACGGTACAAATTTTTTAACTTTCGCAATCGAATTAGCTATAAACTGATTCTCCAAAAATAATAAAATAAATTGCATTATACTTTTTTTAGTTATGCAATAAATGCCAGTGTTACAAAATAAATTGAGAGGGTCCGGGCAAAAAAGTACCAAATCACATTTTTGGTAAAATAAATAAATCGTCATCAAAATTTCAAATATTCTCCAAATTCCGGGTTCATTCCCAAAAATTCCCGAATTTATTACCGTACCTCAAAAACTGCGTGTTTTTTTAAACTCTACAGATAGCTAACGCTTTCAAAGTACACTTAGAATTTTTTCACATCCTGTTCAAAAGTGAAATGAATGAAATACAGAATAGTGATAGTTGCCAACATAGTCTGTGTAACATCCGTTATCGGCATAACATTGAGTTTGGTTTGCCTCAGGATATGCAACGGTTCTAACAACCGCTGACAATCTGCCAGATCATTCATACGCATTTCAGATGAGTTCGGAAAATCATTTTATGTAGGTAATCAATTATTGCCTAAATAAAACACCTATGCAAATTTCTACACCATCTCTTGATCTAATAGCTTACTGTATCTTCTGTATCTTCAAGTTATTGAACAATTATTTTGAATCAACCTTTGCAGCTAATCTTTATAAAAAATACTCTGGTTGCTTTATATACTATTTATTAACCTATTCAGTTATGAAAGATTACAGAATTGAAATATATGTTTAAAATGCGACATTTAGTTCATTCATATACAATAGAATGGTACAATAGTGTTCTTATTATTTGGATTAATTAAAATTCACATATCTCTTTAAAAAAATAATCGAAATTAAAATTCGAAAAAGAAATCCACAGACATTTAAATAAGTAGAAAATGCCTTTTCCCTTCAAACTCTCCCATATTACACCATTTTATTAACTTAGAATTAAGAAATGGTATTAGGTTTTTCTCATTAGTGTCGACGTATTTCAGAATTAATTAATAAAGGTGACGAAGCATGGGAATAAGCTAATCACAAATGGACAATTGAAAAAAAAGAGCAGACGCTGAAAGAGTAAATTGTTTCTTCTGCTATTAAAAGTTTCTAGAAGCGAAATTAATTACATCGTTCTTCTAATAAAATTGGTTCACATTTAAGAAATAACTGCTGAAGTCAGATTAACAGATTGAGCACCGTAATATATATTAAACTAATTTTCATGAAATAGTAATTTTCATTACGAATAAGAAGTCTTTAAAGTATTTCTGAAAAAAAAATTAAACATTTGAATATTTAGGAGAAACAGTGTATTTCCAAAGTTGGAGCAATGGCGCTGAATGAGGGTATTTTTTTGAAAAACTTTACATATATCTCCGTGCATTTATGGTAGTTACTTTTCCGTTGATTAGCTATAAAAGGTTTAATATCATTCTGAAACTGTTATGTTACGAAACATTCATATGATTTTGTCCAACTTCTTCATTAAAAAAAAAAAAAATGAAACTATCATTCCCATAAACATTTTCATTATCCATCTCTTTATTTGTCCTCTTTACATATTTTTTTCTGACTATTTTACATGGGAGATGATTGAACAATTTTAATGCAGCATTACAATGCATTTTTTCGTTTTCTGAAATGTGTTTTTTAACATTTTTTTTTGCACTTTGTTTAGTTTTTCCTATATCCCGATTTGAAGATTTGACTGAAGTTTCATCTATAATACAACGTCTGCGTTTACTTCTTTTTGTTTTTTTAAACACTAAATCACATATTTCCTGATTGTCTGTTGGTTTAGAATTTACGGAAAGTTCTACTTCATCAGATATACCATAGGGTAATTTTTCGCATAAATTTTTTTCTATTACATCTTCCACATGTGTTACAAGGCTGGTATTAGATGGCAAACGAGCGATATCCTGAATATTGGAGCTCGTTGAATGGTAGCTTGAAGAATGTCAAGGCGGTATTCCATTTCTCGCTACGTATTGCCCAGTATTGTCACACTAGACACAGCATCTGTGATCCTGACCTTGAGTGTTTCAATATCATTTACTCGTGTTGCAAACACTCTGTCTTTTATGTATCCCCAAAATAAAAAAAATCTAGAGTAGTAATATCGAGTGAGTGAGGAGGCCATGGTGTTGTTTTGATAACAATGGAATGAAATTTCTGCACAAGTGGTGCCATCTGATGGACTAAAACACTTAAGAACATGCCTTTTCCATAATAAAAATTTTATCACATCATCTGTGTACCTGACCTTGAGTGTTTCAATATCTTTTACTCGTATTGCAAACACTCTGTCTTTTATGTATCCCCAAAAAAAAAAAAAAAATCTAGAGAAGTAATATCGAGTGAGCGAGGAGGCCATGGTGTTTTTTTTTTTAACACTGGAATGAAATTTCTGCAAAAGTGGTCCATCTGATGGACTAAAAACACTTAAGGACATGATTTTACCATAATAAAAATTTTATCACATCATCTGTGATCCTGTCCTTGAGTGTTTCAATATATTTTACTGGTGTTGCAAACACTCTGTCTTTTAGGTAATCCGAAAATAAGAAATCCAGAAAAATAATATCGGGTGAGCAAGGAAGGCTATGGTGTTGTTTAGATAACAACTGAATAAAATTTCTACATAAGTGGCGCCATCTGATGGACTAAAAAACTTAAGAACATGACTTTTCCATAATAAAAATTTTACAGTATTACATTCAATGGTTATTTGTTATTTCGTAATTTTTTTTTTGTAATCAGGGAAAGACTTTCTGAGTACCCTGTAGGCAACAATGTGTTAATATAACACATGAAAGGGCGCGCGGTGGGATATATAAGTACCTCTTAAATTTTATTGCCACATTAGTACCAGAATTTTGGAGGAAACTTTTGCTGTTACATTACATAATTTCAAAATAAGATTGTTTTGTAAATACTGGTGTCAATCAACCATTTCAACAGTTTAGCTACAGAAGTACCTTGACCCTGAAACTATTAAAAGGAGAAAATTGTATTTGCGTTTTCATTTCAATTAGAGTTTCCTTTTGAAGTAACTCAGAATTAACTAACAAAGACGATGAAGGTAGGGAATTAGCTAATCTAAAAAAGAAGCAAAAAATGTAGACGCTGAAAAAGTATTTGTTTCTTCTATTTATCAGAAAATGTGCATATCTGAGCATTAACTGACATAGATTATGGAAATCAAATTCTACATATTTTTTAAAGTTATGGGAAATAATGGGTGTAAAAGAAAATTCTGAGAGTTTGAAGCATGTAAAAAATAAGTTGGAGATTTTACGTGAAACGTGATAAATGAGGTGCGGTCGTACTATAACTAATTTAATAAATAGTCAGATCTTGGTGCAATAGCTGTTGCACCTCTTATGCAAAGATGCATGAATACAAAATTTATTTTATGTGCAGATTTTCATATTATAGATAGTAATTTTATTTTATGAAATTAAGTTTCAATGCACTTTTACAAGCAATTAATTACAATTCTGTTACATAAAAATTATACTATGCGCAAATACCCAATACAAGACAATGTAGAAAGACCATCGTTATTATCTCACTGAAAAAAATGAATTATATCGCCTGTTATTATGATATAATTAATTTCCGTAATAAAATTATTACATTTTAAGTTGGCAACATTTTATCTTTTGTTGACATTTACTAAAAATTCCAAAGGATACTGTGATATCCTTTTAATTACCCTTCCTTCGGGTTTCTCCTCGTACACACCAATCAATAAATTCAAAGGCAAAATTTTATGATTACCATTTTCTTCTTATCTTCTGTTATAAGACAGGAATACAGCTATTTTGGACAATAAACCAGTTTATTGTAAACAGGACGACACATCAAGAAAACATGAAGCATACACACAAATATATATATAGATGACCAATAACCGCAGGAGTAGCAGATACAATATTATTCAGTTAATCAAACTATTCTATTTATTTCATAACGTGCCCGCCGAACACACAACCTATCACTCTGGCCTCCCGCCAAACTCTCCTCTCGTTTCTCCTACTCACTAGTAGAAGAGAAAAAAAAAAGGGTTGCCATGACACCCCCCACCTAAGATTGAAAAAGGGGTATGCCACTTTAGCAATCTGAAATCCAGACTGGCGACGTCACTACACTTCATCCTCTACCAGTAACTACTAATGAATAATAATAAACTACAATATATATAAAAAGAAATACAAAAAAAAATACTTAAACATCTCTGAACCATTTCTGGAAACTCTCGCTGGCGACTGCAATATAAAAATACAATTAATGTTTCATAATACTAAATACAAATAACAAATAAAATACAAAATACAAGTCAATATGAAATTCAGTTTCAGCTGCAGCATAAACAAAAGTTTTTTTTTTTTTTTTTTTTTTTTTTTTTTTAAAGAGTCATTGATTGTTCATGAAAAGTTTATAGTCAATTTATTAGTCTGTTGTCTCCAGTCTCGACAGTGCATCAGCATTCGTCAACTTTGCACTAGGACAATGTGAAATAATGATGTCATATTTCTGCAAAGCTAATGCCCATCGCTGCAGTTTCGAAGATTGGGGAGCATTTTTGGTGATGAAAGTCAGTGGGTTGTGATCGGTGATAAGTTCCACGGGCGAACCAAAAATCCAAGTCTCGAACTTCTTTAGACTCCAGATAACCGCATAGGCCTCCCGTTCAATGGTCGGCCAAACCTGTTGAGTTTTGGTGAACTTTTGACTGGCATAACTGACTGGATATAGTCTCTCATATTTCTGTTGAGATAGACATGCACCGATGCCTATTGCAGATGCGTCACATTGAATGGTAAAAGGAAGTCCAATAACTGGTGTATAAAGACTAGGTGCCTCAACGGGACCCCTTTTTAGTTTGTTGAAAGCTTTATCATGTTCCTCCAACCAGCACAATTTGTCAGGACTGTTCTTTTTGGTAAGTTCTGTCAATGGGTATGCTGTTTCGGCATACTTAGGCAAGTAATCGCGGTAGTAGTTACACAATTCGAGGACACTCTTCAGTTGTTTTTTTTTGTTTCTGGAACGGCCAATTTTCGGATGGCTTCGACTTTGTCTGGGTCGGTTTGATGGCTGCCGGACCCGATGACATGTCCTAAATACTTAATCTGGTTTTTTGCAAAGGCACACTTCTTCAGGTTGACTGAGAACAGTAATTCTCGAAGTTTAGAAAATATCGTGTCAAGATGCGTAATATGTTCAGACCATGTGTCCGAAAAAACAGCGATATCGTCGATGTACGCTCTAGCAATGTTCTTGTATTTTGAAAGTGCTTTATTTATTTCTCTCTGAAAGGTCGCAGCTGCATTCCGGAGCCCAAAGGCCATCACTTTGAAGCGATATTGAGCCCTGTGAGTCTTAAAACATGCCAACCCCTGGCTTTCTGCTTCCAGTGGTATGGCCCAATATCCCTTTAGAAGGTCGATTGTAGTTATTACATTGGCCCTGCCAATATTGAACAAAAGATCCGTTGCGTTTTCCATCGGAAAATCGTCGGTTTTTGTGATTGCGTTCAAAGCTCTGAAATCTACACACAGTCGGAGGGCCCCATCTTTCTTCATCACGCACACTACCGGGTGTGGTGCCTCCGCATCACTCTCTTCGATCAGTCCTAACTCTAGCATTTCTTCGATTTGTTTGTCTACTTGTGGCTCCAACGCCTCTGGGATAGGGCGGAACGTATTTATAAATCACTAATAATTTAAAATAACTAGTAAAAATTAAACTTATTTTTAAAGATAAAACAATATGGCTATATTCATAATTATATTCCTTTATAACTAAAACTAAATACCGTAATTTAAGCTACATACCTTCCACTTCTTTGTCCATAAAGGGTTTTTTGCAGATCTTTACTGTTTACAACGATAAATGCATTTAAATAATGCGCTTCTTAGAACAGCGCAGAGAAAAGAGACATCTGCGATGCACGACAGCTGTGTTCAGACAGATAACGCGACGGGGAGTGTTACCGAACATTCTTAAGATAGTGTTTACGTAAAGCACTGACTACTAAGCTATACAAACAAATAAAGTATTACGGTTTTTAACGAAGTTCATTTTTCGACTTTCGTCCAGCTTTTTTTAGAAATACTCCTCTGTGCGACGGACAGGCGGCTGGACCAGACGACAACTAAAGATGCTACGTATTTATATAATTGCGAACGCACTTAAAAAGCAAAAAAATCATGACCTGAAATTTTTTAATTTGGTTGTAGGTATCTCAAGTAAACACATTTTGTAGAAAATGTCTTGATTAAAAATTTCATAAGATATATATTTAAAAAATATTTTTGGTGATATCGATAAACACTCAATACAGATTTGATAAATTAAAATAGTCAATGCCAGACCATTTTACAATAAATATATTTTAAAGGGTTTTTTTCATTAAAGTGTTTCTTCTTTTATAGTAATATTGAACATTTTACACCATTTCTAAGCATTTCTTTAAAAAATTCAAAATATTAGTTCGGTACTTTCCTCTACGGAACATATATAAAGTTTTTAGATATATTTCAAAAGAATATAACTTTAACTTGAAAACTATAATAATTCTCATTTAAAAGAAAAAAGTACTAAAGGAATTCCAGTGTCGATACTTGTTTTATCTATGGAGGAAATTTATTTTAAATATAATTCTTGTCAAAATATTTTAAAAGAGAGTACTTCATCTGCTGTAGTTTTTAATAAAACATATTGAAAAAAATCCATGCTTAAATATTTGTAATTCATCTAGCAGTACTGTGTTATTTTTATACTTTATAAAATATATTTTTATATATTTTCAGCCAAAGTAAACATGTGCCTGTAAAGGTATAAGGTCACAACAAAAAATTGTGACCTGGTCCCTTTACGGACACGTGCTTACTTTGGCTGATGATGGGCTGTATAAAATGTCCATCCTGAAACGCTTCCTGTGTATTCTTTTGTTTTTATGGTGATTCATACAAAGTTTTAATATTTAATTGCGATTTATCGCCAGTTTTTCGGTGCTGTTTCATCTATACAGCCTGAGTTGTGACCATGCAGTGTGTTGCATTTTGGGCTTATCTAGGCGTGTTCTATCTCCCCATAAAGTTTTGCCCATGAGTTCAGAATCACCCTGTATATATAATTTGCGTTTGGCTTGTACTATGTTGTGGAAATTATTGCCAATTACTAAAACAAGGTTGCGTAAGAAAAAATGTATCACCTTTTGTTATTTATAATTTTAATTTTAATTTTATACTCCTATATATACCTATGTATAGGAGGAAATGAGACAGAACTAAATTTAAATAATAATATAAAAATAGGAAGCTGCGAATATTATAGATATCTTGGTGTAGACTTTAATAGAGAAGGCACAGACTCACAGGAAATTAAATACAGAATCTGCCAAGGAACTATTAAATTATATTTGGTGGAGTGAGGAGTTCACCTTGAAAAGGCAATACAATATATACAATTCTATTGTAAAGAGCATATTGTTATATGGAGCAAAGGGATGGAGAATTATGGAGACAGACAGAAAGAAATTAGCAGCAGTATGGAAATGGATGCCCTAAGAAGATCATGCAGGATATCAAGAATAGAAAGAATAAGAAATGGAATAATCAAAGAAATGATGAAAATAAAGGGACCCATATTAGACGATCTCCAAAAGAAACAATTATTCTTGTATGGCCATGTTAAAAGAATGAGTGACGAGAGACTACCCAAAATTGCATCCAAATATAGAACAAACCAAAAGAGAAAATGAGGAAGACCACGAAAGACCTGGATGTATGGTATAAAAAAGACATGAGGGATAGGGGTCGGAAGGAGGAATGGACCCTTGAACGGAAGAAATGGAGTGGTCTTTTGTAGATTTTTCGGATCGCGGCAACATTGCCATAAACCGAGTTTATATATATTTTTTTAATTTTAGTAAAAGAAAATACAGGGTGTTTAAAAAATTACCGGTATATTTGAAAAATCAATAAAAACTTAACGGGCAGCAATATAAATACACCGTTCGTTTCAATATGCTTGGGACAACAGTAAATTTTCAGGCAGACAAACTTTCGAAATTAGTTACAATTTTCAACAACAGATGGCACTGCAGTCTGGAAAAATCTAAACCACGATATTTTCCACATATCCACCATGTGCAGCAATAATATGGCGTAGTCTCTGAATGAAATCATAAAGAAACCTTTGTAAACCTGTGACTTCTTTCTGTGGGGACATTTGAAAGACCAGGTGTACCGCCACAATCCAGAAACAATTGAACAACTGAAGCAGTACATCACTTCTGCATGTGAAGCCATCCCGCCTGACACGTTTACAAAGGTTTCTGGTAATTTCGTTCAGAGACTACGCCATATTATTGCTGCGCATGGTGGATATGTGGAAAATATCGTGGTTTAGATCTTTCCAGACTGCAACGCCATCTGTTGTTGAAAATTCTAACTAATTTCGAAAGTTTGCCTGCCTGAAAATTTACTGTTGTCCCAAGCATATTGCAACAAACGGTGTATTTCTATCGCTGCCCGTTTAGTTTTCATTGATTTTTCAAATATACCGGTCATTTTTTAAACACCCTGCATAAGCAAATGCTACTTTCTTTACTTATACACAAAATAAATGAAGTAAAATAGAGAAAAAGAAAACAAAAGAAAACTATTTTAGATTAAACACACACACACACACACTCAAATATCAAAGACTTCGCATGCTGTGATAGTTATATTATTTTCTTTATTTTGACATTCATAGTGAATTTTATTTAGCATTCATACATTGTTTATAAATTTAACTGAACAAATTATTTACAGAACGGACTAACGTTTTAAAGCAATTTGCTTTTTAATGTACAAATTAAATTACTTATTATTAGAATTTAAAACATGTTTTCGAGTACAGAATATAATTTCTCTAAACTGATTTTTCCAGCTTTACAAACAAAGGAAACGAACACCAAGACATACCAAATATCTATAATTTATTCAAATGATTAAATTTTTTCTTGCTGTTTGTGTATCTTTATTTGCTTTACTTCTTATTTTTGAATACAAATTTGATTTTGTATTTGTTTTTCTGAAAACCAAGATTACTTTCTAAAAATTCTAAACGTTTAACGATTTGCCTTTTTTTATTATGTTAAATAAGTTTGTACATAAATTTAATTTAGTTTCTTTGAAATTCTTTTGGTGTTCTACATATGAAAGTTCATCTTTGGACGATTTGAATCTGATCGAAATACAAATAAATTTTAAAATCTCAATGCATAAATTATTGGTTATTTCTTTTATTGTTTACTTTAGCTCGATTTTTTTTTTAAATGTTAGTGGTTTGTAATGGAGTAAAATCTGCTTCTTTTTCTTTTCAAGATATTTCGTTTCTAAGTTTTTGATGATGTTATTTTTTTCAATATGTATAACCACATTATTTCCAGCGTAGTTAACAATTAAATAAAAGTTTAAAAATTATTTCGTTTTCTATATAAGCTGGAAATTGTGCGTCAAACGTGACCAATGAGGTGCGTTCGTATTATAACTAGTTTTATAAATATTTATGTCGTCTGTTATTAAGATATGATTAATTTCCGTAATAAAATAAGTACTTTTTAAGTTGGTAACAATTTATCTTTTGTTGATATTTACTGAAAATTTCAATGGGAAACTTAAGCCTAGCTTTTTAAATTTCAGAACTTGAAATCCATATTTAGGCTACTTTTAACACTTACCAACATAGTTGAAAAGTGTTTATGAATTCAGTTTGTCTGTCTGTCCGTACTCTAACTCGCGTAAATATATATGTATTGTCATGCAATTTATATATGTTATTGAGGTTTACTATGTCATGTTCGGTATTGAATATAAGTGTGTAGCATTTACAGTTTTTTTACAGGGATACACAAAAGAATTCCGTTACATTAGTGTCTATGGGGAAAAATCATTTGCGGTTTATTTTAATGATGTTACACGATTTCAAACATATTCAAATTAATATATATCACTGAGGTGCACTACAAGAGGCTTATTATGGGATGTAGTGTGTATAGACTTTATAGTTTCTTTACAGGGACACTCAAAAGAATCCTGTTACATTACGGTGTATGAAGAAAATTCCTTTGCGGTTTATTTTAATGATGTTACACAGTTTCAAACATATTGAAATTGATATATATATAACACTGATGTGAATTACAAGATACTTACTATAGAATATTGTGTGTATAGCATTCATCGTTCATTTACATGGACACACAAAATAATTCGGTTAAAGTATTACTGCTTGTTAATAATAATTGCTAGAAGTGCTTCTTCAGATGCTGAACGCGTTTTTAAACTCAACTCATTTTTTGTCTATTACTTGGCGTTTACAAATTGTATAGATCATATACAGGGCAGCAAAAAATTTCTCGAGCACATTTCCTTTTATTGACGGAAATTTAAGAAGGGAAATTTTAAAGTGTGCTACACGTTTCCTAATGGAACTAAAATTTAGCATTCTATGTAGTATATATAAAAATCTATAGATTATATTATAGAGGGATGCACAAAAAATTTCGGATATTTAAAGGAATATTGTTGGTAATTCCTGAAATTGTGTTTTTAATTATGTTAGGAGTTTTCCAAATTATATACTTAGATATCAACTTTCTCCTTATTAAACGTTAAAGATTTGTAAAAATATTTTGTAAGTGTTGGGAAATGTTACATAATCTATGCTTGACGCATGATTTTTCGTTCTTGTTTCATTTTGTATCTATTTCTCCGGAAACATATATCCAAAAGACTGTCGGTAGATTCTATGATTGCTATAATTAAAAAATTTTAGTATACAAATTCGGTTTTTAAATTCAATAATACGGATCAATCCGTAATAAATAGGACGTAATCAAAATGGCAACCTAGGATCATTACCTATCGTGGGATATCATTGAATTAATTACGTATGATAGGATTTAATAGAATGAAGAAAACTTTTATTAATATATTTTTATGTTTTGATTCGATTTCCACAAAAGTTGGACGGACTCGACAAAATTCTGCAACAATTAGTATATGTATTACACTTCAAACCCTTCGGTTGGGTAATTTTTGCTCTGTTATATGCGGACAGACGGACATACAGAAGGACCAGACGATGACTATAAGTGTTTCTTTCACAAAACTTCAAATGACTCGACAAAATTCTATTAAATATCAATATATTTCGATTTATAATTAATCTATGACGCACTTGGAAATTTAGCTTATAATCCAGAATTAGTCCTGGACACTTTTGGCACTTAATTTGACTTAATTCGACGCACTTAATTTGAAATTAAGTGTATATTTATTTCATATTTATTAAAGAAATTAAATATAGATGTTTGAAATTTTTTGAAAATTAGTGACAGTATTCAAAGAGTCTATAAATTTATTTACACAAAATAATATTATCTATGAAAAAAAAGGTGAATGCATTTCAATAACATTAAAATGGTTTCAGAATAGTTAATAATAATTCTTACGCTGCAAGAACAAATTATCCAGTTTAAAGTGAAAGGTTCTTAATATTAAGCGTTAAATCTTGTATGGCTTAAGCTATTTGAAATTCAGAATATTTACGACGTTTATCACACTGTGGTAATTTTTAGTTAAGAAATGGAAGGAAAATTAAATTAAAATGCGTTTATAATTTTAAGAAAAGATATGTGAAATATACGAAAACTTCTAAAACTTCATGTCAGGTAAATATTGTGCAAAATGTGTGGGTATAATTCTTTAAACTACCTAAACAGGAATAGTTTCACTTGTGTGAAAAATTGCAGCAAGGAGTTTTGAGATTCGGCGAAATAAATACTGTATCTTAATTAATATTTTAAATATCATTAAGTGCCTACCTTTCAAAATCAAACGTAAATACACACATACATGTAAATACACGCATAAGTAATTTTTAGTTTAGAAATGGAGGGGGAATTAAATTATAATGAGTTTATAATTGTATGGAAGTACTTTCGAAATAAACAAAAACTTGTAAAACATACATGGTTAGGAAAATTATGCGCAATATTTATCGGTTTAGTTCTTTAAACTGCTTACTTTAAATATTTTACGGTACATATACCGTTCAGTTAAATTACTGTATATATGCTGGTCACAAAGTTGCCGGTATATGTACCGTAATTTTTGACCTAATTATTTTACAGTGTAGCTCAATATTGTTTAAAACCCAAAAATTAAATACAATCACAAACTTCAACTATCTAGGATTTGTTATTCGTAGTCAACAATCATTTTACGAAATTTTATCACATGCAAACAAATAATAATAATAATAAAAAAAATTTTGAAGGGTTTTATGAGATAGTCGTGAAATAAAGAATAGGGGGTTAAAAATGAAGAAAATGAACAGAATTTGGCAAAAAACATATGTAATGGTATCATGAGTGCATGATCAATATATAGTGTGTAGGTAGTCAGCCAAAATACGTAAGTCCATACGTCATATTTGCACAAATCACAAATATAAAGATCTGTCTTTGCACCACCATAATCATGAAGTATTATGAGGTAGAAATTGGACATATCAGCAATTAATGAGGTATTCCATATAACCCGACACCGCCGGTTTTGGTAAATGTTACACTATATTTATTGTTGTAAATCGCGAGGTAAAAAGTGAGTATTACATCATAAACTGTTAATATTTCGGTGTGCATTAGGCTTAATTTCGATGTAAAAATATTACTTCTAATGATGAATACAAAATATTGAAAAATTATCTCCTGAAACTTTCCGAAGATGAAAAACAAATATTTATTCACACAACGCACCCTGACGCCAACCGACGAACTGTGTGTTCTTAAGTGGTTTATGATATTGCCGTTTGGTGGCAACACTTTACCAAACAGAAACCTTGTTATTTCCCGACTATTCCATAACACCCGAAGTTCCTCTATGTGATATCAAAATTTGTATTAAAAATTAAAAAAATGTGACGCACTTGCATTTATATTTACATTATAATATATACCAAAATAAAATAATTATGTATAAATCTATAACCTTGGAACAATTTTATTGCAGTTCCTTGAATATCAGGTAGCTAATAAATGGTAAAATCCCTCTCAGCGTTGTTTGGTGTGGATACGATTAAATAACAATAATAATAAATAAATAAAAATGAGTTATGTTGAATGAGTAATGGGCTCACAATGTTTGGCACACTTCTAAAATTAAAACTAATTTCATTGGTTCATAGGTAAATGACATCAAATGTCTTTCTTGATTTTATTTTTTCCAGTTGGTCAAAATTTTCGATGTGGTTTGAGAACGGCAAAAATCACGATCAATTCAATTATTTTTGAAGCGGTTAGCCCGTAACTTTTAACTTCAGTCACATATCTTGCGCTATTATAGTATAGGCAGTGCTATCCTACGGGGCCACAGTTTTATACACCTCATTTATATTGGTGTTATATTTAATAGGTACATTTCATATTAATGAAATGGAAACTCAGTGATAATTATTGTGCAAATGTATTGATGTTTTTCAAAAATTCTTATTAGTGGTCCGTGAGATTTACAATTAGGAATTGAGAGGTCAGCGAGGTTCAAAAGGTTGGCGACCGTTGTTGAATAGTTGTTTATAATTAATGTATCATCCAATAAACTTCTGGAAGTTTCGTATACATTAACTTTAGAGTTATTAAAATTGTGTACAATATTGAATATTATTGAACATTATATATAGCTATATATAATTAATGTATCATCCAATAAACTTCTGGAAATTGTGTATATATTAACTTTACAGTTATTAAAATTGTATACAATATTGAAAAGCATTGAACATGATAAAATATTTGAAAAGCCGTAACAATACCAAAAGATTATATAAATGTATTCACTTCAAACAATATTATACATCAAAAGTTTTAAATGCATTAGAATGATTTCAAAATGTTTTCAGAATATTTAATTAGCATGCAATTCGTATCCCGCAAGAACGAATTACGCTATTTAAAATGAAAAGTTTTTAATAATGAATTTTAAATCTTCCATAGCTCAAGCCGTACTGCATTCAGAATAATACAAGACATGGTGTTAACTTTTAGTTTGGAAATGGCAGGAAAACACGCAGTTTAATTTAATCTGTGATTATAATTTTTGGAAATATGTGTGTGTGCAATTTAAAAATACTTCTAAAAATTTAATGGTCAGGTAAATATTATACAGAATTTATGTTTTTAATTTGTTAATTTACTTAAAGAGAAATTTTTAAATTTGTGTGAAATATTGCAGCTGGGATTTTTCAGATGATTATTACTATGTTAAATTATTAGTTTTAATTTTGTTTCGTATCCTTTATTTAAATTCACTTTAAAGAAAAATTAATTTTAATCAGTATTGTGTAAATATTTGAGGAAAGTACTTCTCATGCAACATTTATCTTCACGTTATTGCACATTAATGTTATTATTATTATAATTTCCAATCATATTAATACTATACCTTTTTATCATATTAATATTATAATTTCCAATCATATTAATACTATAATTTTTCATCATATTAATATTATAATCTTCAATCATATTAATTTTATAATTTTCAATATTCTAGACACAAAAAAACCTGTTGCGCCTGCCATGCACTACAAATGTACAGTATGATGATAATACACGAAATATTTTAGCTAGCTTTTATTATAAAAAATAAAAAGCTACCTATTGCAGCCGTTCGGATGAAAGTAATTCCAGAAAAATTCGGTATATTTTCACCGATCATGACTCCTAGACCCCAGAATGATCTATGTCATACGATAGCACTCGTATTTATAAACCCATTTCGATGTAACTAAGTGTGTGCATTAAGCTCACCAAAATCTCAATCGAGTAGTTGGCCAGCTTGGTCCACCATCTTGTTTAAAAAAGGCGGCCACAAAAAGATATAAAAATAACAAAAATATACAAAAAATACTTTATTTTTTATTTAACTCTTAGGCCTTGATACAAGGATTCCGAAGAATTTTTTGTTTTGCTTCTATCTTAAAAAATGGCTGAGATACAGCAGTTTCAAATTCCAAGGTGGCTGACTTTTTGAAACAAGACAGCACATCATAGAAAAGCAACGATTAATTAGTGGGTTTTAGTGAACGTGATTTTTCACAAACTATTATCTTTTATTGTTGTAAATATTTTCCCAATCATACGCATAAAACTATATATTCATATCCGTTAGCGTCAAATTCTAGCCAAGTTTGGCGACACTTGGCTAAATACCGACAAATTTGGCGACCAAAAATAAGTTTTCATAAATGAAGTCAACTTGGCTATAGTTGACAAATTTGGCGAATTTCTTTTTCAAATTCCGTATTAACGAATTTCCCGTTATCGGGATCTTTGCATTTTAGCCTGCAATTTTGGAGAAACATTAGCTAAAATTTTAAAACGAACATACAAGAAAGCTACCTTTTCCTCCCGATACTAGCCGGAAGGACTTATTTATGGGTTCCAATGTAATGGCGCCAATTGTCTTCATTTTTTACACTATTTCTTTCAGTAAATTAAAAAATCATAATCGTATTTGAGTTTAGAATATTTAGGAACATATATGCTGTTAAGCTGCTTTTAAAATCTGTTCTGAATTATATTTCAGTTTTTCAAGAAATGTGGCATGAACTAGAATCTTCTGATTTAAACCAATATCACTATGATATATGAATTTATATCTAATTTGTTCATTTTATTATTATTTTTCAAATTTTCACTAATCACACACTTTTATTTCTTTCTGCTATTTTTGCTATTTGCTTTCTGCTATTTCTTCTTTTTTTTTCAAATTAATAATAGTATACTTTTTCTTTATATTTTTCCAAGATAATTTACATTAATTCCTCATGTAAAAACATGCATAATCATCACTCGCGTACTGGAGGAAACAGTACAATCTATTAAAACTCACTTAGAAAGAATGAATTAATAATATATATAGCGAAATAAAATTATTGACCGGTGTTAGTGTAATTACTGACATCAAATGTAAACAAGAAAGAAAAATAATACATCCGGCATAGATTATGAAACACTTTCTAACACTAACAGAAATTGGTAAGAAATTTAATTTTTTTATACGATGAAATGAGATATCTAAATAAACAATTTAAAAAATAAATAAATAACTCATAAGAAATCCATTTTCCGTAATTGCAGCCCACATTTGAAGTCTTTCTTGCGTCCTTGTATATAATCTACAGAATTAATAAACAGCACTTAATACACTACAAATTACATAAAATTGCATATCCCAGCGAAACGAGCACTTCTAGAAATGACCGATCATAGTCAGTCCTTTAACCGAATTCGCTTGTTCGTCTCTGTACGTGAATGATAAATCCTACGAACTCCATAATCTATAGAAAATAAGTTGCATTGAACCTTATAGCCCAGGTACTAGGTGTGAAAAAACTGCAAATCGTGATACAGTTATACCGTTTGGTCAGTATCTACTCTACATGAATACAAAGCATATAAGAAGGGGAAGTATCGCGTAAAGTCGAGGGAATTCAAGATGGCGGCTGTTATTCAAAATGGCGTCATTTTCGGGAATTAGAGCAATTTCGTTTCTATTCATCGTATAAAAGCATGTTTGATGATCATTTCGATGTTTTTAGATAAAAAATACTATTTGCAACACTTTACAACACAGTCGAAAAGTATTTATGAATTCAGTTTGCCTGTTTTCTATCTGTCTGGTCGTCTGTCTAGTCGCGCACTAACTCGAAAAAAAAATAACCGGATATCCAGATAATTAAAATATGGTATTGTAGTATGCCGTAACAAGTTAGGTATTTATTTTCAAGTGTGAATCATTCATAGTTTACAGGGGCAATCAAAAGTATTCCGTTACATTACAGTCAATTGGAAATAATCGTTTCAAATGCATTTTGATGATGCTACGTCATTTAAAACATGATGAAATTGATATATAATGATGAAGCGCATTACATGCTTTTTGTAGTATATGGGGTGCAAAGCATTTATTATTTATTTACAGGGTCAAACAAAAAAATTCTTTTACACATCATTCTATGGGGAAAAACCGTTTGCAGTGTAATTTAGTGATATTTCACTATCTCAGACATAATGAAAATTATATGCATCATTGAGGTGCACTATAAATTGCTCTCTTATGTGCATTGCGTTTATTTACAGGGCCACACAAAACATATTGCTTACAGTACATGTGCGATATTTACAGTCTATGTGTGATAAGTGCGTTTTCAACTTTGGTTTGCATTTTTAAGTTTAACTACTTTTTTATAGTACGAGTGTGTTTATAAACTCAGTTGATCATATGCAGGGCTACACAAGGGAATTTGTAAGTATTACAAACTATGGGAGTGAATTGCTTAAGGGTATTTTTTAATTGTGTTTACGCATTTTGCTGCTGAACTGTATTTAGGAGACTAATAGAAGTTTGTGGAATATAAATAAATTCATATACAGGGCTACTCAAAAAAAGATACATTGTCATTTACGTTTGGTAATTGCTGCGAATGAGTTTTAAGTTGCCTTTTAGCTTAATATGTAGCTTAATATTGTATGTGCATAGCAGTTTTCGTTCAATAACAGTAACACACAAAATAATTCGGTTAAATTACTGCTTATTAATAATAATTGCCAATAATAATTGCAATATATCGCCAATCGATGGAAATGTACTCGATATCTTTTGTATATTATCTGAAGACTTTTGTATACACCACCTATTAAGCTAAAAGGCAACTTAAAACTCACTCGCAGCAATTACCAAACGTAAACGACAATGTATCTTTTTTTGAGTAGCCCTGTATATGAATTTATTTATATTCCACAAACTTCTATTAGTCTCCTAAATACAGTTCAGCAGCAAAATCCGTAAACACAATTAAAAACTACCCTTAAGCAGTTCACTCCCATAGTTTGTAATACTTACAGACTCACAGACTCACGGACAGACATTTTGTAAAAACAGTCAAATCCTTTTCAGGACTCTCTAAAACGGATAAATCCGCCGAAAACCGGAAGTCGATTTTTTTCACGAATCCAATACTTTGTTCTTGTGCAGACAGAAGAAAGTAAAAATTCTTAATAATATGTTTTAAAGCTTATATGATTCAAGCTATTCAGAATATTCATGATGCCCAACACACAATGAGAACATTTAATTTAGATACGGAAGGCAAATTAGTATATTAAACTGTGGTTATAATTTTAAGGAAATACGTGTGAAATATACGAAAAATTCTAAAACTTTTATGATCAGGTACATACATTGTAAGATTTCTGGGTTTAATTCGTCAAACTACATAAACGATAATTTTGTGAGAAACTGCAGCAGGGAATTTTGTGATTCAGCCAGATTAACATTATTGCTATTTTTAAAAATACTGTTTGGTACCGCATACCTTTTAAAATAATTGCAATTTGTTATCAACATTATGTAAATATTTAAGGACTAGCTCTTTTTTTATGTGTTTACTTGAAAAGTACAATACAGAATGTTTCTAAACTATTCACCTGCTTTTGTTATGTCGTTTACAAAAATACTGACGGAATTTCCCGAATTTTCAAATATACATCGAAAATAAAGGTTCCTTGTCACTAGTTGCAAATTATCGATTAGCACGATTCACACTTCTGACGGTAAGTTTCTCCCTGATGCAGCTAGCTACACTGTGAAAAAAGACAAATTTTCCTTAATCTAGGAAAATATAATACAGGGTGTCCCAAAGGTGACACATTTTAAAATTCAATATAAGATTAAGCAATTGGTGAGCGAGAGTTCGGTTCACACGAAAATTCTTCTTATGATCTGAAATTTTCTTTAAGCAAATAAAAAAAAATTGTTCCTAAAATTTCTCATAGATGGCACTGCTTCTAGTAGATATGGGTTTCGAATAAGTAGAATGCCTTTATACATAACAATGACGAAAGACACACAATTCGTATGCACAGTCTTTGTCGAAACTATGGCAATCCACGTTCCAGAACTTAACAATACTCGCCCTCCTGAGTTCGATTAGGCGAGAGAGGATGGATAGACGAGTATTGTTAACTTCTGGAATGTGGATTGCCATAGTTTGGACAAAAACTGTGCATACGCATTGTGGGTCTTTCACCATTGTTATATATAAAGGCATTCTAGCTATTCGATAACTTTCCAGAAGCAGCGCCATCTACGAGGAATTTTTGGAACTATTCTTTTTATTTGCTTAAAGAAAATTTCAGATCATGAGAATCATTTTCATCCAAACCACGCTCTCGTACGCTAATTTCTCGATCTTTTATTGAATTTTAAAATGTGTCAATGACTTTTGGGACACCCTGTATAACCATGAACGAAAATATACCACAACCCCTTCCGAGTTACCCATGATCCCGAAAAGCGTTCCTTTTCTTTAGAAACCACAGAAAACAATATATATTCGAGATTTAAAGAAGCATTTATAACACCAAAATTTCTTTTGCTGCTACGGATTTTCGGCAACTTTCCGAGTGGTTTTTATTCTGCATTAATCAGTTTTCTCAACCCGGAATATAGCTTTTTTGCATGTTATGAATTCTCTAGTAAACATTTTCATGGCCAACAAACATGTTTTTATCGGCGAAAATTATAAATTAACAGGATTAACATTAACATTAAAATTTATATTCTTTTTTATTCTTCGCGATAGAAATTCAATTACGCAGCTATAAATGTAATATATATTCCGATTTGAGAAAACAAATTAATACGCTATAAAAAATCATTCGGAAACGTTTCCGAAAATTCACTGGCAGCAAAAAGAAATTTTGCTTTATTAATTCTTTTCTACAACTTGAAAATATATTGATTTTTTAAATGTATACTTCGGTTCAAGGTTATATTATATTTTCGTAGATTTTCTTTTTTACCGTGTACTTAGGAACTCGACGCTAGCATTTACGAAAATACACAGAAAATGTAATCTTTTAACAGGGAAGATCACTGACACCTGTATTTCAAAGCACTTAAGTGGGTCCGGTACACATTAAAAAAAATAATTTATTGAGTTAAAATTTTGAACATTTTTGTGATGGTTAACCATATTATCTGTAAACAAAATCACATGATAAAACTTCTCAGAACTTTAAAAAAATTTAAATTTAAAATTTATTAAAAAAGGGGGGTAATTTAAAATAGTTATAACTCGAAATATTATTTGTAGAATCTATTTTTTTTTCATTTAAATAAACAAAAATATACAAATTTTAATTTTGATTCAACATTTTTAAAAATATTAATTAAAAAAAATATTTAAAATATTTAAAGTAAAAACTTTCAAAAAAATAATGCAACCTTTTTTTTTTAATCATATTTTCAAAAGTAAATATATTTTTTCAAATTTGCTGAATCAAAATTAAAGTAAAATAACTGAAAAATACATGTACCAAGTTTGAACCATTTCTCTTTAACTGTTTTTGACTTATAACGATTTAAAGACGAGAATGAGTAAAAGAACCCATCATGCAGAAAAACGCAAAAACGTTCCCATACCAACCACTACTTGAAAGCTAGATTTTTAAAACAAAAAATTAATATATCCTGTTCTATTTAAGATAGAAACATGATTTAAACGTCATTTTAAACGGATAAAAACAGAGAATGTTTTAATACAATAAAATATTTTTCAAAAATTTGACGATTTTTGTGTCCCGGACCTCCTTAAATAAATCATGACCACATTAAAGTAAAAACCTTAATAACAGTTTAAATTCAAAACTTTCAAAATGTATGGATGAGAAAATATTCAAAACTGAAAAATATGACTTATATTGTGCGAACTTTTAATACTAATTGTATCAAAAATATTTTACTTACATTTATAACTAAATTTAACTGGATATTATCAAATGATTAAGTCAAATAAGGATAATGAAAAGCAAAAATGCTACCAGACAATAAACAAAGAAATAAAACAATACAAATACACAAAATAATATAGTGAAATGCAGATTTTAATACCGTGTTTTTGAAACTGATTTTAATAAAATTTCCAAATGAGGGCTGAAAATTACGGTAATTTTGCCATTTTCAATATACTGCATCGAATACGTTTTTAATATTAAAATTAAAAGACAATAATTTTACTACTTATTAAATTATTTTTACGTGCATTCGATAGCATTTATACAACTGCACAAAAAATATATCACTTCATGTTTAGCTAAGAACAACGATTATTTTGATTGAAATTTGCACTTAACCATAGTGTCTCTTTCCTAAATTATTTAGAAAAGAAAACTACACGTAGCATTTACTCGCCTAAATAATTTACCTAATTCACGGAGCTTGTCAGGAAAGATTCATGAGACGTATGTCTACCACAAATCTGCATTAATTCTTAATTTATCTAGGCAGTGAAGTGCGACGAATGATCATAAAATTGCTTGTGATTTCTTCAAAAAGGTTTTAACCTCTTTTGAAATGTTTGTAATTATTTTTTGAGTATTTCTTACAATAAGTGCTAAAAGTATATTATTTTAACATAATTACACTTTTTATATAGTATTATGTTACAAAGTATTATTTTTTAACATAACTTATTAAAGAATGGAAAAGCAAATTTTCTAAACTAATGTAGGCTTTAAGATTTCTTACATTAAAAGTATAAAAATATTTTCCATTGTTTATAGTAAGAGAATTCTTTCAGTCGGTTTGTTATTTTAGTAAAAATATTAGTGCCCTATAATCGCAGAAATTATAATAATATTAAAAATATTTAGTTTATTACAAACAAGTCTGAGATTGTTATGGATGTTTAAAGTGAGAGCGAAAAAGAAAGTATTTCAAGCAAATACCATTTGACTGTATGGGCCAAAATGTCATGTGTGACTTCTCAGTCCTCAGAATATCTCTCGGCATTTCATTGCAATAGAAATTCTCATTTAATGTTAAATGTTTTTCTGTGATTGTTCTGCCATATTATGCATATAAAAATCTGTTTTTTTTTTTTAATCCTTAAAACATAATTTAAATATCTCAAAAGTCACTATTGTTCCCTGTACTCAACCTGTAACTTGATCATTATAACCATCAAACAAATTGGAAATTGTACTTTAAATGTGACATATGAGGTGCGTTCGTTTCATAACTAGTTTCACAATGTAATATATATATATATATATATATATATATATACAGTGAAACTTCCATTTAACGAAGTCTCAACGTTACACTTAAATACTTCGTTATGAAGAAAATTCGTTAAATAGAAATCAACTTAAATTTATGAAACTTGTATACACATAACCCACATTAAATGGAAAGTGCACATAAAATGGAAATATTTGAAAAGAAACGCCCCCAAGGATTAACATTTAGCTTGGGAGTTCAATCTTCGATCTTTTAGACCCAAGCAGGAAGAGGGCTAGCACGAAAACGACAATTAATTGTATACACATAACCATTTATATTTACATAACCCACATAAAATGGAAAGTACACATAAAATATAAATATTTGAAAAATATATTTTAATTCTAGCAGTCCTTTTTTATGCAATGTAGGTATGAGAATAATTTAATATTAGAATATTATTATTAAAAAAAAAAAAAAAAAAAAAAAAAAAACATAAGAAAGAGAAGTAAATAAAAACCGAAGTGTACCTTATCTTTTTTCATTAAAATGTGATTAAATGTCTGTGTTTGATTAAATGATTCAAATGTGTGTGTTTTTATTAAATGATTCAAATGTGTTCATTTTCATACCGCTGAAATAAATTCATACACCCATCGCAACAGCAACCTCTCCGTTTGAATACTCCACACGCACGAAATTGGAAAAAACTTCGCTATATAGAATAAGTTTTTCGTAATATGGAGATTAGTTTACATGTTAATGATGTTCAAAGTCAAGGTTTTGCAAAAAATTTCGTTAAGTAGAAAACTTCGTTAAATAGGGACTTCGTTAAAGGGAAGTTCCACTGTATATATATCCTTAGTACTTCAGTGAAATGAATTATATAGTCTGCTATGAGCGAAATAAATACCTTTTTTGTCTTATTAAGTATGCCACGTTTACAAATGCGATTTTTTTCTACACGAAACAGCACTGCCAAATTGACCATGGAGATCTTGTTTTGCTTATGATTACCTCCATGGTTTAATATTTTTATGACTCATAATGAACGAATCTCCTGTGTTTATTTACTTTAATGTATTGAGATATTCGGTTAACCTAATTTCAACTGAATTTATCTCAGAATCTATGCAGTTTTTAATGTAACTCATCTCTCAAATAAATAATGTTTTGAACGATCGTTCTAAAAATGTAACTTTTATGCAATTTTATTCGAAAAAGTAATTTTGAATAAAAATGACCGCCTGCCATATGAAAAAAGGAATGGTTTGCCGTATTTTTTTTCCTCAGTCATGACTTTCGCTTTTATTCTATAGATAACGTACGATAGGATTAATAGAATAAAGAAAACTTTTATTAATACATTTTTATGTTTTGATTCAATTTTCATAAAATGTTCAATGACTCTACAAAATTTTGGGATGATAATAAATATTAAATTTCAAACTATTCGGTTGGGTCGTTTTTGCGCTGTTATATGCGGACGGACGGACAGATGGGCGGACCAGACGATGACTGTAGGTGCTACGTATTTATATAATTACAAACGCACCTAAAATCAATAATTATTTAAAAAAATTGAATTACAAATGCATTTATTATAAATATAAATCTCATGGAGCACAAGAATATAATTTTTATATATGTGAAATGTGTAATATTTATTTTTGTTGGTTTTAAACTTGTGTCCCTCACTTATTTAGTCACTTCTGTCCCGGTGTATGAATTTCCTCATATTTCCACAACATGACATAAAACAGTCATTTCCAGTATTGTTTTTAGTTTGGGATAACATGTTGTTTTTTAAAAAAGTCGCCGATTTTTGCTGTTTGTTCATAAAGAAAATTTCCTGGATTGAAAAGAATGAGAAAAAGGAAAGCGTACCTTTATTAACCGTCACAACTGTTCCCGTTGTTGATTTAAATATTGATAATTATAGATTAACCAAGATCTAGCCATTTAATCGTATGTTTGATATGTTTTTTAAAAAAAGTCACCGTTTTTTGCTGTTTGTTCATAAAGAAAATTTCCTGGATTGAAAAGAATGAGAAAAAGGAAAGCGTACCTTTATTAACCGTCACAACTGTTCCCGTTGTTGATTTAAATATTGATAATTATAGATTAAAAAAGATCTAGCCATTTAATCGTATGTTTGATATGTTTTTTAAAAAAGTCGCCGATTTTTGCTGTTTGTTCATAAAGAAAATTTTCTGGATTGAAAAGAATGAGAAAAAGGAAAGCCTACCTTTATTAACCGTCACAACTGTTCCCGTTGTTGATTTAAATATTGATAATTATAGATTGACCAAGATCTAGCCATTTAATCGTATGTTTGACATGTTTTTAAAAAAAGTCGCCGATTTTTGCTGTTTGTTCATAAAGAAAATTTCCTGGATTGAAAAGAATGAGAAAAAGGAAAGCGTATCTCTATTAACCGTCACAACTGTTCCCGTTGTTGATTTAAATATTGATAATTATAGATTAACCAAGATCTAGCCATTTAATCGTATGTTTGATATGTTTTTTAAAAAAGTAGCCGATTTTTGCTGTTTGTTCATAAAGAAAATTTCCTGGATTGAAAAGAATGAGAAAAAGGAAAGCGTACCTTTATTAACCGTCACAACTGTTCCCGTTGTTGATTTAAATATTGATAATTATAGATTAAAAAAGATCTAGCCATTTAATCGTATGTTTAATATGTTTTTTAAAAAAGTCGCCGATTTTTGCTGTTTGTTCATAAAGAAAATTTTCTGGATTGAAAAGAATGAGAAAAAGGAAAGCGTATCTTTATTAACCGTCACAACTGTTCCCGTTGTTGATTTAAATATTGATAATTATAGATTAACCAAGATCTAGCCATTTAATCGTATGTTTGATATGTTTTTTAAAAAAGTCGCCGATTTTTGCTGTTTGTTCATAAAGAAAATTTCCTGGATTGAAAAGAATGAGAAAAAGGAAAGCCTACCTTTATTAACCGTCACAACTGTTCCCGTTGTTGATTTAAATATTGATAATTATAGATTGACCAAGATCTAGCCATTTAATCGTATGTTTGACATGTTTTTAAAAAAAGTCGCCGATTTTTGCTGTTTGTTCATAAAGAAAATTTCCTGGATTGAAAAGAATGAGAAAAAGGAAAGCGTACCTTTATTAACTGTCACAACTGTTCCCGTTGTTGATTTAAATATTGATAATTATAGATTAGCCAAGATCTAGCCATTTAATCGTATGTTTGATATGTCTTTGAAAACAGTGCATACAACATCTCAAAAATGTTCTTATTTAAGTAAAGTGACAAAATTGCAAAAACTGTCACTAACGTCTCTTACAATTTTTTTTTCTGAAAAAAAAACTGCCATATCTTATTCATTTTGCAATACAGTTTGTGCCCAACTTCTAATTATTATTCTTCAATATATAAGTGGTTATTAAAAATTCAAATTGAGCAGAGTCTTTTAAAAATCAGATATCAGCAAAAAATGAGCAACCAAAAATCACACATGTGATTTTGGTCCATATAGACATCAGCATAATTGAATGGCGATATTGTACAGAATGATTGTCTAAAAACTCATTTTTAGAGAATAAGGCTTTTCTTTAGTAAAAACGTTGTAAACAACAAATTTTAAGTATATATGTCTGGCATACGCTCTTTAAATAGTGATCATCTAATCCATAGGCATTAGAATACTTGAATGAGGATATTGTTAAGAATGGTCTCATAAAAATAGGCATAAATAGGCATACTTAAGCGGTGGAGAAAAATGAAATATTTTACACCATCTATTATTATTTTCTATTATAGACTTTAGAAAACTTAAATACAGATTTGCTAAAATTGACCACTTAAAAAATCTTATTTTTATTGCAGAGATGTATAAAAATTTTATACACAAATTTCAGACGTAAGATTAAAAATTGGTGTTCATACACTCCAGAATCAACACCGACTGTAACAAAGCATTTTATACCAATACAGCGTGGTTTTATATAAATTATAACACTTAAATGCTGATGTTGTGGACAAGGATCGAATAAAAATATCAATTTTATTGAACGAGGCATTTTTAATGTAAAACTTTGAAAACAACAAAATTTAAGAACATATTTCAAGCAAAAGCTCTGTAAATTGTGCTCATATATACTCCATGAATAGTAGTGACTATAACATTTAAGCGTGGAAGTTTACGTTTCAAGGCTTGTTCACTTACTACATGAATACTATCGACTTGTAAATAAACTAAGTACATTACCGAGCTCTTTGAAATTGTCGTCATTCTATTTCAGTGGCAGAGATTGTTAAGATGATTAAGTGTTTTGACATGACTTTTGAAATTGCTTCTAAAGACTATTTTCTTACATTGAGACGTTATGACGTAAATTTTAGTTTATTTGATAAAAAACGTATCTTTCAGTGACATTTGTCCATTAAGTATTTTGACATGGCTTTTCAAAGTGCTTCTGAAAACTATTTTCTTACATTTAGAAATAATGACATAGACTCAGAAAGTTTTAGTTTATTTGGTAAAGACCGTACCTTTCAGTGGAATTTGTCAATTAAGTGTTTTGACATGACTTTTCAAAGAGCTTCTAAAGATTATTTTCTTACATTGAGAAATTATGACATAGACCCTGAAAGTTTTAGTTTAGTTGATAAAGAACGCACCTTTCAGTGAAATTTGTCAATTAAGTGTTTTGACATGACTTTTGAAAATGCTTAAATGAATGAGTCTTTAAACAGTCTTTAGACTGTTTTCATACATTGAGAAATTATGACATAGACCCTGAGAGATTTAGTTTATTTGATCAAGAACGTATCTTTAAGTGAAATTTGTCAATTAAGTGTTTTGACGTGACATTTCAAAGTGCTTCTAAACACTGTTTCTTAAAATGAGAAATTATGCCATAGACCCTATAAGTTTTCGTTTATTTGATAAAGAACGTATTATTTGGTGAAATTTATCAATTAAGTGTTTTGCAATAACTTTTCAAAGTACTTCTAAATATTATTTTCTTACATTGAGAAATTATGATATAGACCCTGAGATTTTTCGTTTATTTGATCAAGAACGTATATTTCAGTGAAATTTGTCAATTAAGTGTTTTGACATGACTTTTCAAAGTGCTTCTAAACACTACTTCTGAAAATTAGAAATTATGCCATAGACCCTATAAGTTTTAGTTTATTTGAATAAGAACGTATTATTTGGTGAAATTTATCAATTAAGTGTTTTGACATGACTTTCAAAGTGCTTCTAAATATTATTTTGTTACAATGAGAAATTATGACATAGACCTTGAGAGTTTTAGTTTATTTGATCAAGAACGTATATTGCAATGAAATTTGTCAATTAAGTGTTTTAACATGACTTTTGAAAGTGCTTCTAAAGACTGTTTTCTTACATTGAGAAAATATGATATACTGCCTGGAAATTTCCGTTTATTTGATAAAGAACGTATATTGCAATGAAATTTGTCAATTAAGTATTTTTATATGACTTTTCAAAGTGCTTCTAAAGACTATTTGCTTAAAATGAGAAATTATGACATAGACCTTGTAAGTTTTGGTTTATTTGACAAATATCGTACCTTTCAGTGAAATTTGTCAATTATGTCTTTTAACATGCAGACTTTTGACATGACTTTGAAAGTGCTTGTAAAGACTATTTTCTTTCATTCAGAATTTATGACAGACACTGAAAGTTTTAGTTTATTTGACAAAGAACGTATCTCTCAGTGAAATTTTTCACCTTAAATTTTGTTTTATTAGTTACAAAAAAATTATGAAAATATACTTTTGCGTTTTTATAGATTATGTCCTCTCTTCATGTGTTCTTAAAAAAACTAATTTGCGCACGAACAATTGCACACGAAAAGTTGAGTAATGTATTACGCAGTTATTTGGATAATCTCTATTCTATAAAATAAGTTTATTAAATTAAATAAATAAATATATATATAAATAAAAGATTAAATTGAAAATGGGCCGACCATGGTATTTAGCTTTCAATTAGAAAGTTGAAGAACTTGCATAATATTGCCCTCTTTCTATGTGAAATTGGTAAATTTACTTTTTACTCAAAATGTTCATAATGCATTTAATATCGCATTAATCTGGAAAATAGAGTAAAATTAACAACAACAACAAAAAACACATGATACGTTATTCAAGGAAGAATTATTATTTAAGCAAAGCTTGCTGTCGTAAATTTTACTACAAACGTGATATTACTTATATTTTTGTCTCCCATATGACACTGAAATTAAAATTTAATTTTTGTTACTAATATGTATATATAAAGGTTTGTCTAACTTATCTACTACGATTATGAATTGCATTTGTAATAGCGTAACTGCTATGCATGAATATTTATGCGAACAATTACCTGCTTAAAGGCTGCGCCTGCTTAAAGCTTAATATTTATATACCTTTTTATATATTTAACTTGATATATAATTTTTCCTAAGCTTGTGAAAATTAAAATTAAAATGATAAATATACAGTAAATCCTGTGAAAACATAAATTTTGTATAACGGAATCCGGACTGATACGGAAAAAAGTCATGATCTCAGAGAACAAAAAATTAAACAAATGTACTTACTTACGTGGAAATCTGTCTTAAACGGAATTGATTCCCAGTACCTGTCTATTCCATCTTTGTAATTTTTACTGCATTTTACAATTATATTTTGTTTCTTTGACAATAGTATGTTTAAATGTTTTTTTAACACTTTCCAACATAGTTGAAAAGTGTTTATGAATTCGGTTTGTCTGTCTATATGTCTGCTGTCTGTCTGTCTGTAAGTGCTTTACTTCACTTAAATATATTTAGATTGTCATGCAATTCGTATATGATATTGAGGTTTACTATGTAATGTTCGGTTTTGAAAATGAGGTATGTAGCACTTATAGTTTTTTTTTCAGGGACACTCAAAAGAATTCTCGTACATTACCGTCTATGGGGAGATATCATTTGAGGTTTATTTTAATGATGTTAAACAATTTCGAATTTATTGAAATTGATACATATCACTAAGGTGCACTACAAGAGGCTAACTATATAATATGGTGTACATATCACTAACAGTTCTTTATAGGGACACTCAAAATAATTCTGTAGCGTTACGGTCTACGGAAAAAAATTGTTTGCGGTTTATTTCAATAATGTTTCACTATTTCAAGTATATTGAAATTGTTATATATCACTACGGTGCATTACAAGAAACTTACTATTAAAATATTGTGTGTATAACACTCATCGTTCATTTACAGAGACACACAAAAGAATTCGCTACTGCCTGTTAACAATAATTGCTGGAAGTTCTTTTCAGTTGCTGAACATGTTTTTAAATTTAACTCATTTTTTGGCTATTATTTGGTGTGTATAAATTCGATAAATCATATACAGGGCAGCACAATAGTTCTCGAGTACATTTACGTTTAAGGACGGAATTTCCAAAAGGGAAATTTCAATCTTTGCTACGCGTTTCTTAACTCAAATAAAATTTAACATTCTATGTAGTATACATACAAATCTATAGATAATATACAGAGTCACACAAAAGAATTCGGATATTTTTCCGAATATTGTTGGTAATTCCTGAAATTGGGTTTTTAAATATATTTTGCATTTTCCTAATTTCA
This sequence comes from Maratus michaelseni, assembly GCA_963931845.1. Lineage (NCBI taxonomy): Eukaryota > Metazoa > Arthropoda > Arachnida > Araneae > Salticidae > Maratus > Maratus michaelseni. Next base: position 347,525,440 of record OZ007590.1, on the reverse strand, counting down.
CCTTATTGATCGGTAGAGATTTTTAAAATTATTTTGCAAGTGTTGGAAAGTGTTACATAATGTATGCTTCACGCATGATTTTTAGTTCTTGTTTTTTTTCCTTCGCAGCGTTCAAATCCATTTGTCATTAATAGATTTTGGCGAGTTTTTCTTATACCGAATAAAAGTAAATAATATTTTCTCTCCCTCTTCTGAAAACTGCAAATATTTGTATTGGATTGTTATGACTCTCCTCAGAAGTCGGATAAAACTTCTTGACAATGACTCAAAACATCTCGCAAAGTTTGATTATATTTGGGATTATATTCGCGAAAACGTTCATAGAATTTTTTTGTGGTTTTAAAAATTTCTCAATGGTATTGTGAGTAATTTAGTCAACTCTTCATAAACAAACACATTTGTTATTTTCAAATAGCTTTAGAATTTTAGAACTTGTTTTCCATTTATCTAGATAGCATAAAATGGATAGATAAATAAAGTAAAATAAAACTAAAATGAAATTGAAATGTTTTTCCTAATTTAACAATTTATATTATTTATTATTAATTCTAAACATATTATTTACCATTATATCTATACCATTTTCTAGAACTAAACTTAGTATTATTTAAATATTGATTTGCCATGTTCCTTAAAGTTATTCTAATTATTCTTCCTTAAGACTTATCATTTAAAAATAATATATAAATTAATTTCGAAATTATACAGAAATATGCTGTATAAATAAATAAATAAATATGCTGTATGTTTCCCAGTTTAATATCGGTTTGCTGCCATTATCTTCTTCTCCCCAAAGGATGCGTGGGATAGTTTAGCCAACCATGTTTGTTTTTCAAAAAACAAACTCGTTTCTTATTTTCAGATAGCTTGAGAATTTATCTAAAATTCTCTAAATAGCAAAATAAATAAATAAATAAATAAAATTATTAAAATAAATAAATTTATTAAAATATATAAAATTATTAAAATATATAAAATTATTAAAATAAATAAATTATTATGCTTTTCCAAATATATTAATTGAAATTATTTAACATAACATCCATACATATTATTTACCATTAAATCCATACATATTATATACCAATACTTCTAAACCATTCTAGAAAAATTAACGTAGTATTTCACTATTGATTTGCTGTGTCCTTTAAAGATATTTTTTCTTATGACACATCAATTAAAAGTAGTAAAAGAATTGCGTAAATATTCAGAAAAATACAGATATATACTATATAAGTTAATATGCTGTATGCTTCATGTTTTAATATTGTTTTGGTCTCATTCTATCTTTGAGCTTTTTTTGAAAAATAATCCTATACATATATGCTATTAGAACTGGGGACTTTTTTTTATAAAAATGTATTTTACAATTGATCTTACTTAAAATCAAATCTTGTTTTCCTGGCTTATTTTGTGCTTATTATTCAAAACTAAGATTTCTTAAGATTTCTGAAAATCTTTAAAAGTACAGCAAGAGAATTTTTAAAACTCCTCGTTTAAATTTACATCTGAAGAAAAAAGATGAACAAACATACAACTATTATAACCAAACTAAAATATGTGACAGAATATAAGTATATAATAACTAATCCTGAAAATTTGTAAATGTTTTCTGCTATCAAACTTTGTTTTTCACTAGCAGTAAAACGTTCTCTATTATTTATCAACTTATATTATCTTTATGACCACTTAATAGATTTTTTTTAAGGAAAGCGATTTTAAAAGTTTCCTTAATGTTCAATATACAATTTATATAATTTTGTTACGTTTAAAAGTCTCTAGATCAAATCTCGATTACTTCTTCTACAATCTTTTATATATAAAACAAATAAGTTGTTAATCTAATTTTGTAAATATAATTATTTTTTAAAAATATTTTATCGTATAGCTTAAATAAGCCTCTTTTAACACATTTTTCAATACTTCCCAATAAAATTGAAATTTGTGTATGGTTTTGGTATGACTCCATGTCCGTCTCCCTGTTTTACATTGTCTATCTTTATTAAATGTACTCGGAAAGGCTCAAAATTAATATGTTATTAAGGTTCGTAACAAGAATTTTCTTGCCGAAAATTCACTGGGCAATCTTTGTCATTCATTTCCATACATTTAATTGGGATGTAATGTAGTATATAATTGTTTGAAAAATACATAAAATGACGTTGTATATGTACACTTGTGTATATATATGTACACATACTCGTATATGACAAGGCATATGGGAGCTGATATAGGTTAATGAAATGCGCTTGAGACATGTTTCTTGTAGACAATGGTTATATAAGCGTAGTACCCTCTTTTACTGAGACACACAGGAAATTTTGAATACAATCTATTTGTGGTAGTTTTTTTTTTCTCGCGTTTTCTGGCGGCTGTAGCTACGACTGAACTCTGTATTAGTTTTAGACCTTAATAAAGCACCCAGGAGAGATATTACGCTCTACAGACTTGGTTTCCTTGTCTGAGCAGTCCTTTTTAGATAATCAAATCAAATATACTATTGAAAATATAACGCAATTATACAGGATGACGCAAAACTTGCCTATCAAGACGTAACTAGAATTTTCTCAGACAAGTATAATTCAAATGTTCTAAGTATCTTTTGTTCTGTTCTTTTGTTCTAACTTCTTTTTTTCTGTCCTTGTTTTATCAGCTACTCTCAGAGAGAGTTATTTTGATAATATTTCAAAATTTCTAGATAGTTTTAAAGCATAATTATACAGTTTATACATACACAGTATGTACTTTATATGCTTGCTTTATTATTAATTTCCCATTAAAACAGCATATTATTCAATTCCCATTAGCGACATGCATTATGTAACATATTTCGAAAATGTAACATAACAATTATTATTAACGTTTCCATGTTACATTGATATACATGCAGAGGGATGTGACATTGCTCTTGCGATTTGCAGTTATATCATTAGAGATAATATGACCAGCTTAAAATAATCTCGAAATATTTGAGCTAGACTAATTTCATCTCAACGATAATAGGTCTTATGTGCATTTTGACACAAAATAATACAAACATCTGCATGTCGGTTAGACAGTATTAAATTATCTATAGAAAACATAAATTATAAAAATAGTATAAGCTGTAAAACCATCAAATAAGTGAATAAGTGTCATCGAAGATCGCAAAAACGGTTTTGTTTAATATTCCTATCAAAGATCTTTATCATTTAATTAATACATCTAAATTATTAATTTTTAATTACTGTTATCATTTATCAATACACTTTATCAATAAGTAAATAGAGGGTAACACCATTAAATTTAATAATAAAATGATAACAAGAGGAAACTATTTTTATATCATATAAAAAATATTCAAGAACTGCTTTTTTGACAATTTTAACAACATATATTTGTATATATAAAAAGCATATTTAATTACATGATTTAATTTTAGCCAAAAAAGGAAAGAAACTCTTAAAATGCCCAAAAAATGCGAAAGTTCTTTTAATTAAATCCTTCGGACAATAAGTATAAATAGAAAATTTTTAATTCCCTCGTCGAAAATAGAAACCTGTTTCTTTGGGTTAAGAGAAAAATGCGCTACCACTGAACTATCTAGCCTACGCGAAAAATACTAAAAATAAGGATCTGTTTTAAAATCGAAGAAAATCGCTGAAATTAATGGATATCATTAAATAAAAATATTATAATACTTTTTTCAAAATTTTATGATTTGCTGTGTAATAGGAGGTATTTCGCTATAAGTATGCAATATTTTAAGTCTCTAACTTATACAGTTTCTGAGTACGAACTCTGTGACCGAGGAGTGAAACATAGGGTTCTAAAAATGATCTATTATTTTATAATCATAAATAAATTTTAAACCAATATATAGTTAGAATCTTCGTAACATTTCATGTCACACAAACATTTATAAACCAATTTACAGCATGTATTTTAAAATTGTGTAGTTGAAAAGCATCTTGCTTTGAGAGTAATAAGTATACAAATACAGAAAATTTAATTATAACTAGGTATAATTATTATAGAAAAGTTCAGATTAATAAAGATCAGATTAGTAATAAAATAAAAAGTAGATCTTTTAGCTGAATTATATTACATTTTTATTTGAAATTATTTCTTTCCTCCTTATAAAAAGCGCAAAAAATAAAATGTTATATATCATAACAACCTCTGATTTAAATATTCATTGGGATTAAAGACTAGGGTAATGATGGAAGCACTGGATAAACAGCTAAGTAATGTAAGTTTGATATATAATTACCTATATAAATCTGACATATTTTTACATAGTTTTGAAATTTAAAAAAATCTCATGTAATTCTATTAAATCAAGCAGTATGATAATAAAGTAACATATTAACCTTTCACTACCATATAAATATATGTATTCCTCAGACAATTCGAAACTGTATTACGGGAAAAATATAATTTAATTTATGAGCAAATGTTTCTATTTTTTTCACTGCTTACAATGTCAATGCAGTGTAAATTCGTGTTATATTATATTTTTCAACATGTACTTTCCATATTCTAGTTCAATTACTAAAGATTATTTGCATTGTCACCTTTAAAAATTTAAAATTTGAAAAGAGTGTACGTCAGGGGAGTGCCTTACCTGCTATTTTATAAGAGTACTGTATTGGACGAGTGAATTTGGATATTTGACGTGCAATCATAGTGCCGTAAATCCTAACATTTGTGTTTGAATGATACCTATTCTGTCTTTTCTTTATGAATCGCAAAACACCTGGAATCTGATTGCTACGATTAGTTCCGCAATATGTTAATTCGATAACTGTTGTTGTGTAGTAGCTATATATAGTGCGGTAGTAGTTGGAATCAGTTGATTTGGAACGCACCTCGCGCTTGGGTTTGTGGGTTCTCTCTTGTATCTCAATCCACGTGTTGACTGCAAGTGGAGCTTCCAATTAGCAGTTTGGATAGTTTGGTTTTCGTCTATGAGTTTTCCCCAATTTTGTAAGACGTTGAACTTTCTACTTGAATAAAGAGCCATCGGAATCCACGGGATTCCATGTATAGTCATACTATCTGCTAATATGAATGTTTCTTAAGAGAATTTTGCCTGTGAGACGAATGGTGAGATCATTTGGAGCCAAGTCAAGGGAGTTAAATTTAATTATTGAGAAAGGTTTCTCACTCTCTCAATTTTTCTTAAAGTGAACTTATTTCTGATCGTCTGAATTAAATCCTTCCTGTACACTGCTAATTCCCTGTTTACCGTTTTAAATAAATTGTTTTGTTTTAGTAAAATTTGTGCCATGATCTGCTTTTCAGCTGGCAGCCCTAAAGGTTATGTCACAATCGAAAGTATAAAATTTCTAAAATTATGAATTAAGAAAACATTGTAATGAATCTAATATTTACTCAAATATCTTCAATTTAATTTTTTAAATAGCGCCAGAAAAAGCCCTTGCAAATGCATATAGTATGAATAATTTGTCTGAATATATTTTATGGCTAATTCAAACTTTTGCGATTTAAAATATTTGACAGGAAATTTCCTTCAAAATTCGATTCGGATAGGACTACTGAACGAATAATATCTGCGTAAAGTTTTAAAAAAAACTTTTTTGTGTTACAAAAGCTTAAATAAGTCATTTACAAACTTGATTTTCAGTCACACCAATATCTCTGATTTTTCGTTATTATTATTTTTTTTAATTGAAAAATATGTTTATTGTGAACATTTTATCTGCTTTCTTTTCAAGTAACGTACACTGTCAAAAATTTGCAGCAAACTGTCCAGCCGTTTTTATACACACCGTTTTTATAGAAAAGAGTTACATAACCGTAATTTAACTGTATTCTGACCATAATATGGGAAATAATATAATCAGAATATAATTAAATTACGGTTATGTAACCGTTTTCTATAAAAACGGTCGAATGACTAGACAGTTTGCTGCAAATTTTTAACAGTGTAGATTTGTCCGTAATTTGAAATAGTTACTCTGAATTAAAAAAAAAATATTCGGTAATTACAAAATAAGAGTTAAATTTCAAAACTTAAAAAATTATGAAACATTGGTTATTACTTTTGAATTAATGTGTTTTTAAAAAGATATTAGACTGTACTTTGAATTGTTTAAACCACCTTAAATGGTTTTTATTATTTGTTGAGTAAATGTTGTTTCTATATTAACTTTTACTAATCAAATAAATGAATAGAATGCTAAAATTCATCTTTCAAAAGCTAAAAAAATTAAATTTACACTTAATGTGCTTTTTTACTTAAAAGATGATAACATTTTGAGAAAGATGTTAGTCTACATTAACAATGTTCAATGTCAATTACTCCGGATTCTTTTAGCTATACACATAGCTGATGTGCAATCTCAATTACCCAAAGCACTTTCTATTTTGCTATATGCACTTGCACAACCTTCATCAGGGATAAAAATACAACTGTCTTTACCAACGTCATACTTTCAAAAAGAAGCTACTACTTTCAAGAAACGGAGATTTTGAAAGTAAGACGTTGGCAATGACAATTGTATTTCTATCACCGATGAAGGCTATGTGCAGAGCTGAATGTGCTTGGAATTATTAACATAGAACAATGTTAATGTAGTTTAATATCTTTCTTACAAATTTATCATCTTTTAAGGAATAAAGTGTAATTTTAATTATTAACTTTTACTTTTTAATGAAATATGTGGATTTTGTTTCAAATGTATGATCATAATTTAAAATGCAAAATGTAACAAAATTCCTTGAAAATGTTATTTTGCGTAAGAATTCTTTATTTCTCATTTTTTACGATTGTATAAAAAAGAAAAAAAATATATATAAAGCAGAAAAGAACGGATTATTAATTTTCCATTCTACTTTATTTTCATAACCCATTGTAGTTTTTATTTCTTTAAAAAATGTATTTGATGGTAAAATGAATATGTTTTTCCTTAGACTTAAAACAGTGTATCAAAAGAATTTTCTTTCTCATCTAAGAAAACAAATCTTAATATGACTTAATAAGTGAAAAAGAATTATTAATTAAAAAGTCTTGGAATATTATTTCTTGTTAATAATGTGTTAATTCTGCATAAATAAAGGAAAAATAACTATTCTTTCATGGATAATTTAGAATAAAATAATAGAAAAATTTTGAACATCCAAATTTATCGTATTTTATTTTTTTATTAAAGTGGTCTATGTTGCGGAACGTATATAAATATAAGAGTAAGTAGCTAAAATATTATTTTTAGAATTAATATAAAGATAACTTCAAAGAAGCTAATGATAACAGAGAAAGTACGAAAAACAAAAGTCAAATACAGGATATTAAAAATGTGTCATTACGGTGATTATTTGTCATGTTCTTTGATTCCTTTATTAAATTACTTTAAACCTATTTAAATAATGAAAAAGTTAATTATAATTTCAACTTCATCGGTCCTTTATAACTGGATTATCGTAATTTGTTTCGTATTTCCTACACTATGAAAATAATGCTTTATTTTCTTCATTCTCGATTGTCCATGATTTATCTGACACGTAACGAGTGCGCATATTTAAATTATAAATAGGAAAGGCGGCTAGTTGCATATCACTGGACTCCTCTTCAAAACTAACAATTAAAAAAAAAAAAAAACGTTTATTGTCTTGGGATGTTTCTTAACCAGCTGAGTACCAATATTATGCATGTATATCATATATAGCAGCCAAAGGTGAATATTTTTTTTTTATAATTCTACGCTTTTTCAATACTGTTATTTCCTTCGTAATTTCTTGCAGAAATATGTAATGAATATTACTGTAAGGACATAGGAAAAAATTAGTAAAAAACAGGTGTCTGTGGCAATCCTGTATCAATCGGTAAAGAAAATTGATAATTCAAAGGTTAAATAAGATATGTAACCGTCTACCATTTCTTGGTAATAATATAGACGTTGCAAAAATTCATAAAACACTGCCTTAAATGTGACTAGAGATGTTTTATACCTTCCGACATTTGCTGCTCAAAGTAATTGGGTGGCGGCCAGTAAAGTTTAGTTTTCAAATAAGCACACAGATAAAAAAAAATCATTAGGCGCCAGGTGGGGAGAACGAGGAGGATGATCAACGCCTGCCTATTTATCGATCTCTATATTGTTGATCCTGTTAATCTCTGACATTTATTTTGTATTGAGCAAGAATGATTTTTGCATGATTCCGTCCTCTTGGAAAACGATCCTTTCTCCGGAAAGGTATCTGGATCCTCAGAAAAATCGACAGAATGTTTAGAAGTGACTGCTTAAACAGCTATATTGAATTGCGTTCTTTAGACGTATAAAGTTAAACGAATATTATAATAACAGATGTTATTACAGTTAAAAGAACTTTGCTTCGATATATGTTGAAAAAATTATATTTTTTAAACCGACATATTGTTACAACAGATGACATTCACATTTTTAAAATTTTTCATCATATGATCGTAAACACTTCAATTTAACAAACTTCATAAATATTGTGTTAAATAAATTCATAATACAACATCTGATAAATTATGAAAAAGACTATTTTTAATTTATTATTTTAACTTTAATTTGCTAAATATAATCTTAAGAAGAATATTTTATTCTTATTCGTAAGATATAAATCCATATACGTTTATTACAATAAAGAATGTCAATGTATTTGCGTAAAATTGTGGCGAACCTTTCCGGGAAATTTACTAAAAAAACAGAGATTTAACCATCAACAATTTATTTAAAGCAAGAATCAGCGGATTCGGAGTTTAGCGGGTAGTTTAAACTAAAGACGATCAATAAAGCATTCTCAAATCACTAAAGACTGCGAAGAGGAATGCTTTCCCGAAATACGCACTTAATTCAATCATTTGATTCAAAACCCTCGTTCATAGTTCCGCAGGAATCGATGAAAAGAATCGTTAACTCGCTATAAAATATCCGTTTAGTCCAATTACTATAGATAAGTCACTATAAACACTTTAAAATCACTATAAAATAAGACCTCTTTTTTTTCCAACAGTCTTTTCTTCATAAACAAGAATTTGAGTTTCGCACTACACTGGCAGAACTGTCAGTCAAAGAATCTTGTTCAGATATCTGATAGCATACCTGCCAACCTCACACTATTCAACCGTAAAATGTGGGTTAAACACGTTTCAAACCAGAAATATTCTTAAGAAATTAAATCAAATAGGTTACACACGTACAAAACATGGAATTAAGTATTTATGGTTACACGAAATAAATTTTCTAATTAGAAATGTCTTTAACTGGGATCAAATTAACTCACATTTTACATAGTTTAGTTGAATGTTGGCAAATATGTAATAGGCAATCATAACGTGCAGATGACACATGAAGAAATCGAAGGCGTTATAAATATAAAATAATTTATCACAGAAGGCTAGATGGGTCAAAATTCGTCGAGTCTAATCCTTACCGCAGTATACATAGTAACTACACAACCACATAGATCTAATTAGCATACCTTTGCACAAAATAACCGTGACAATCCGACTCACACAGATTCGGACATGCTTACTGAAACTTAAAGAAATGGCAGAATAGATAACTGATTCATGCACAAATGTTAGAGTCACACCATTATCACACGCAAAATCTTAAAACTTACTCGACACACAGAGTACCTTCATAAAGCAGTAGCTACGCACTATTCTACAAAATTATCAGAAATATTTTTAATAAAAAAGAAAATGCCCAGTTAAACTGATGGCATTGAACTCACAGGCTATTCACACTAATTGTATATTAAACTGTTTTTTCGAAGAATAATGCCTCTCGAAATATAGAAAGAAAAGGACAATAAATTAAAGGAGGGGGGATTAGTCCCACGTTCCTTCCCTTTATACTTAATCAATGAAACCCCAAAACAAATCAGGGAAGCGCCTTATCACAATGAACCTATATACAAAATTTGAAGCAAATCGGATATTTCTATCAAGAGTTATCGCGTTACGTACATATACGTACGTACGTACATACAGAACCTGCGGGCACATTAGCTCTCAGGTTTTGATAGCCAGTGAGCTGAACAATCAAGAGTGCATATTAAAAATCTAATTGAGTTGTTGAAAGTAAAATGCTTAATACTTTAAATCTAGGATAATAAAAATAATCACTGAATTTGTTTAGGTATCATGAAATTTCAACAGGCCAAGTACAAATGCAAATGCATTAAAACAAAACTTCCCTATTTCGTTTTCTGAACCTCCAGTTTAAGCACATGGATAATTTAAATAATTGATAACAATAACTATCTAAAATACTGGTAATACTATATTCAAATTTGTTGATATTTCATTATATGTCATTTAAAATGTTTACAATCATTTAAATATTTGATAACAAAACATCAAGCCGTCTTTCAGCTGTAAGAGATGCATTTTTAAATAATTTTGAACAAATTTTGATTTTAAATTGATTTTTCGATTTGGAATTGTAACAGGTAACATTGAAACGTGATGTATTATACATATAATTTCGTAAATATATTATTTAAATGAAGACATTTTTAAAAGCTCATATTCAGTTTTGTGTGCATCAAAAATGAACCAATGATAACTAAAAGAATAGCCATAATTCCTTCACGCCAAAAAAAAATAAATAAAATAAAATAAATATGCATCAGTAACATTATTAGCGTCATTCACGAAATGTCGCAATATTTTCTGCAAGTACCAAGTTTGTGTGCAATTTAAAAAATAGTCAATATTATAACGAATGCTTTTTCAAGAACGAACGCAAACTTTTTTTAATTTACATTTTGGTATTAAAAAAATAACATATTTTTGCTAAATGCTTTATGAAAATGAAACTCATGCAAATAACTATGCATACACAAAATTTTAATGTTATTAGCATTAAGCTTCAATAGCTCTTTTTTTTTTTCAATTGCATTAAATATGCATTTCAAATCCTTTTTTTATGATAAGTAACGCTAGCACACGCTATGAAAATTATTTTTAATGGTAACATAATAAGCAGAATTATAAGGCATTTCTCATTTATACCATCTTATAAATTACAATGACACAACTTTTCAATTTGCGTGTATATTTGTTACGAAAGTTAACAATATTCTGAACCTACATGTGCTGTTTCTATGACATTTGAATAAAGGCTATTTTCTAGATAACAGAAACTACACTAAACGCAATGCTTTTGAATTACGTACTTTTCGGAAATTTGAATAACTTCACAAACGGAATGTTAATTAGAAAATTTTGGTTTGATTAGATTCTTTCGAAAGTATCTTCGACTTATTTAATTTTCTTATAAAAATTGTGTTCAAGGTAATTTTATTTATGTTCATCTTTCAGTAGAAATTCTGATATATAATATGGAAAATTACTTATTAGATTTGAATTAGTAATATTCAAATTTAGTATTTATTTGAAATTAAATTTCATGAATGTTGCATACAAATGTTTTTTAGTATTTAATAAAACCCCTTTTAATATTAAATGAAACAGTTGCTAAACAGCTTTTTCACATGCTTTTCATATTCCTTCCTTCTTTCTTTTACTCCCATCATACGTAGTATAGGGTACGTTTTGTAATCGTTTTGATAATCGAAAAAAATAATTTGGCGGACATGCACGTTTCTAACACTGAAGATTCAGAAAAAAACATATTTTTAGAAGAAACAAATTGCCTTCCGTCTGTCTGTGTGTGTGTCTGTAAAAGCTATATCTCCCGAACAAATTGAGATAGAGACTTGAAATTTGGTATGCACTTGGTATGTAATAATGGGAAGAAGCTTATTGAATTTCAGTAACCTCGATTATCCGGAACTAATTTTTTCGGACTCTCGAAATAATAATTCTGATAAAAGGTATATAAAAATTTTCGAAATTGTTTATTCTAAGGAGTGAATATAAAAGACAATAAAAAACATAATTTTTTCACAAAGAATGAAATTGATCAGATAATTAGTTGCCGAGATATTTATAATTATATTTTCCAAATTTCAATTCAAAGATATATTTTAATTGGAAATGAGACGCTTAATCCGACGAGTAAACTGTTAGTTAATATGATTATCAATTTTGGAGTTATAATCATGTTTCTCTTACGCAATTCAGTAATAGAGCATTTAAAGTTTATAACGTCATCAAGCCAGGATTTTATTCGAATTGCAATGCATTTTATTAATAGTTTACACATGTTTTATTTCCATATTTTATGTTATGTATATCCATGATGAGTAAGTATTACTGTTTCCCCCAACGACTAATTAAGCTTATTTGAGATTAATATCGATAGTATTTAATTTTAGTGCATTACTGTAAACATTGCATTTTCTTTTACATTTTAAATATCTAACTTCCACAATATTATCGAACTACGTTTAATGTTACAATGGAAACGGAATACGTGATAATGATATACATGTGGATTTTATTTTTTCTACAAATGGTGAGAAACTATCTGGTGAATAACATATTTACACATCATCTGAAGAATAAAAAATTTATTTCTATATACACTCTTAAAACGACATGTTGAAAACTGAGCAAAAAATACTCAAATCTGAGTATGTTGCATAGTCAAAATGGCTCCGAATCAAAATTACTCAAGTTTGAAACATTTATATACTCATTTCTGAAAACATGCACACACTCAAGAATAAAACATCATTTACTCATATTTGAGTAAGTTCATGTTTCAAAAATGAGTGTGAACTGACTTCTATAAGCTCATTTTTGAGGATATCTATGTTTTAAAAATGAGTTTGAACTGATTCTAAAAATTTTTGAGTATATCCATGTTTCAATAGTCTGAGTATATCTGGTATTTCAGAATTGAAAACCTATTTGGTCCTACCTAGGTCGTCCTATTTGAAACAAAAAGTTTCATAACAAAATAAAAACATCGATTTACTCAGATTTGAAAGTGTCATTTTTCTCAGTGTACTTTTCCTCTTCAGTTATTTTATTATCTCTTAATTATATCTAAAATACATATTTTCAATTTTGAAACAATTTCCAATGTTTCAAGACACAAGAAATGCATTCGTTTACGTCATTAATTTGCTAAAAGCTGCAGGATAAAAAATCATTCTATTTCTCACGTACTTTCTCGGATTATGCACATTTTATTTATTTATTTATTTTACTTGGATGTTATTTTTTCCATTTTCGTATCCATGTAGTAATTCAATACATAGTTTTGGTCAGTTAAATGGTGCTGTATAGTTACATATTGCTAATATAAAATTCTAATGATTAAATCCCAAATGAATATTATCATATATTCTAATACGAGCAAATCTTGTGTGTGGTTATATATATATATGCAAATTTTATCTTAAAAACGGCTCTAACGATTTTGACGAAATTTTGTATCCCACCGTTTTGGGGCACCAGAAAACCATTGGGCTAGGTCACATGTTCGAGAAAATTCTATTAGTTGGTCATTTAGGGTCATTTTGGGTCATGGTCAAGCTAATTGTATCTAAAAAACAGTTCAAACGATTTTGACGCAATTTTGTATCCGACCATTTTCGGGCACGAGAAGACTATTAGGCTGGGTCACATGTTCGAGAACTTTCGATAAGTGGGTCATTTGTGGGTCAACGCGGGTCAAATTAATTTTATCTAAAAAACGGCTCTAACGATTTTGATTAAATTTTGTGTCCTACTAGTTTCAAGCACGATAAAATCATTGAGCTAGGTCACATGTCCGAGAAAATTCGATTAGTGGGTCATTTCTGGGTCATTGTGGGTCAAGATCTAAAAAGCGGCGCAATTTACACTAAATTTTGCTTTCAATGGTTTTCGGGCACGAGAACACTGTTGGGCTAAGTCACATGTTCGAGAAAATTCAATTAGTGAGTCATTTTGGTCATTTTGGGTCATGGTCAAGCTAATTGTATCTAAAAAACGGTTCAAACGATTTTGACGAAATTTTGTATCCTACGAGTTTCGGGCACGCGAAAATCATTGGGTTAGGTCACATGTTCGAGAAAATTCGATTAGTGGGTCATTTCTGGTTCATTGTGGGTCAAGATCTAATAAGCGGCTCAATTTACACTAAATTTTGTATCCAATGGTTTTCGAGCACGAGAAGACTGTTGGACTAGATCACATGTTCGAGAAAATTCAATTAGTGGGTCATTTTGGTCATGGGTCATTATGGGTCAATCTATTTTATCTAAAAACGGCTCAGACTATTTATACTAAATTTTGCATCCTATGGTTTTCGGGCACGAGAAGACTGTTGGTCTTCCCTGCTCGTTATATATAATATAACATAATCATTATAATATACATTATTTATTAATATTATATTATCATATTTATAATATAATTATTAATGAACTGATGCAATTGGATATCTTATGATTATAAGCGCTACTTGCCTTCATACATTATAAATATGTGGTAATTTCTGGACATACTAGAAAATAATGCAGCATAAGATATATCTTCTGAAGTTATTTAATGTTGATATATGTTATCTTTGAATCAGACTCATTTATACAAAATATTCAAATACAAACTAAAAATTTAAAATTTAAAATACGTCACTCCTCACTTAATTTTCAAAGTAAAACGCACTTTCAAAAGCCTTAGGAGAGTTTTAGGCAATGCATTCTACAAAACTTAACAGAAATGAAAGTGAAATTATGCCAACCATATTTTCGAACTTTGTAACCTTTAACAAAATTTCAAACTTATGCCGAAATGTTTCTCTGAATATTCAAGAACAGTATTTTAAAGTATATTATTATTCTTTTAACTTTTAGTTCAATCTCTATTTGAATATTATGTTTTGGAATGCACAATCATATCTGCAGAAAGCTGCAACGTGAATCAATAAATCATATTCATGAATACATTTATTTATTTTAATTCCTTGAAAGAGAACATATCTGTTCTTTTGACAGACATTTTTTTTCTGAAAGTAATGTAATAATAATTTACATAAATAAGTAAAAAATTATATTGAAGATAATTGTTTTATTTTGATACAAATAATTTTACCTATTTTTATTTATTTTTATTTATTTTGAGTTAATATATATTTTTCTTTTTTAAGAAATGTTTCCAATTTAAATCGTATTCAAAACTCATGGACAGAGTTTATTTTTCATAGCAGAATGTTGTTATTTAGAATAATGGCAATGGGGAACTTGGAATCATTATTTATTATTACTAAAGTTTTAAAAACTACGGATTGATTGATACCTTGTTATTCTTAGTTTCAATAAATGAACAAATAAAATAGATAACTAGTACTACGATATACAAAAAGCATACTCATGAATTCATTTATTTATTTTGCTTCCTTGAAAGAGAACATATTTGTTCTTTTGTCACGCATTTTTTTTTAAAGTAAAGTAATCATTATTTCCATAAATAAGTAAAAAAATTAGATTGGAGATAATCATTTAATTTTAATAAGTTTTACCTATATTTTATTTATTTTGAATTAATACATAATTTTTTTTAAAGAAATGTTTCCAATTTAACTCGTATTAAACACTGATGGACAAAGTTTATTTTTCTTAGCAGAATGTTGCTATTTAGATTAATGGCAATGTGGACCAAGGAATAATTATTTACTATTACGAAAGTTTTAGAACTTACTGATTGATTCATACCTTGTTATCCTTAGTTTCAATAGAAGAACAAAATAATGGATAAATAGTGCTGGGTATTCAAAAAGCATATTCATGAATTCATTTATTTATTTCAATTCCTCGAAGCAGAACAAATTTGTTCTTTTGGCACGCAATTTTTTCTGAAAGTAAAGTAATAATAATTTCTATAAATAAGAAGAATATTATATTGAAGATAATCGTTTGATTTTGATACAAATAACTTTCATTTTACCTATTTTTTATTTATTTTGAATTAATACACAATTAAAAAAAGAAAATTTTTCCAATTTAGCTCATATTAAAAGCATATGGACAGATTTTTTTTATAACTGAATGTTGTTATTTATAATAATGGCAATGAGGAACTTTGAATAATTATTAACTATTACAAAAGGTTTGGAAATTACTGATTGATTCATACCTTGTTATTCTTACTTTCAATAAACGAAAAGAAATAGATAACTAGCACTACGATATTCAAAAAGCATATTCATGAATTCATTTAATTATTTTAATTCCTTGAAGAAGAACAGATCTGTTCTTTTGACACGCAATTTTTTTCTGAAAGTAAAGTAAAAAAATTTCCATAATAAGTAAAAAATTTAGATTGAAGATAATCGTTTAATTTTGATACGAATAACTTTCCTTTTACCTATTTTTTATTTATTTTGAATTAATACATATATTTTTTTAAAGAAATGTTTCCAATTTAACTCGTATTAACACTCATCGACAGAGTTTATTTTTCATAGCAGAATGCCGTTGTTTAGAATAATGGCAATGGGGAACTTGGATTAATTATTTACTGTTACAAAAGTTTTTGAAATTACTGATTGATTCATACCTTGTTATTCTTAGTTTTAATAAACGTACAACAACAAAAAAGAAAAAAAAATAGATAACTAGTACTACGATATTCAAAAAGCATATTCATGAATTCATTTATTTATTTTAATTCCTTGAAGCAGAACATGTTTGCTCTTTTGACACGCAATTTTTGTCTGAAAGTAAAGTAATAATAATTACTATATATAAGTAAAAAATTATATTGGAGATAATCGTTTGATTTTGATACAAATAATTTGCCGTTTACTTTTTTTTTCATTAATACGCAATTTATGCAAAAAATAGAAATATTTCCAATTTAGCTTTTATAAAAAGCTCATGGACAGAGTTCATTTTTCATAGCAGAATGTTTTCATTTAGAATAATGGCAATGGGGAATTTGGAAAAATAATTTACTATTACAAAAGTTTTTGAAATTACTGATTGATTCATACCTTGTTATTCTCAGTGTCAATAAACGAACAAAATAATGGATAATTAGTGCTACGTATTCAAAAAGCATATTCATGATTTCATATATCTATTTTAATTCCTTGAAGCAGACCATACTTGTTCCTTTGACACGCAATTTCTTTCTGAAAGTAAAGTAATAATAATTTCCATAAATAAGTAAAAAATTATATTGAAGATAATCGTTTGATTTTGATACAAATAATTTGCCGTTTACTTTTTTTTTTTTAATTAATACGCAATTTATGCAAAACAGAGAAATATTTCCAATTTAGCTTGTATAAAAAGCTCATGGACAGAGTTCATTTTTCATAGCAGAATGTTTTCATTTAGAATAATGGCAATGGGGAATTTGGAAAAATAAATTACTATTACAAAAAATTTTGAAATTACTGATTGATTCATACCTTGTTATTCTCAGTGTCAATAAACGAACAAAATAATGGATAATTAGTGCTACGTATTCAAAAAGCATATTTATGATTTCATATATTTATTTTAATTCCTTGAAGCAGACCATACTTGTTCCTTTGACACGCAATTTCTTTCTGAAAGTAAAGTAATAATAATTTCCATAAATAAGTAAAAAATCATATTGAAGATAATCGTTTGATTTTGATACGAGTAATTTTCTTTTAACATATTTTTTATTTATTTTGGAATAACACATAATTAAAATAACAAAAACAATGTATCCAATTTAGCTCGTATTAAAAGCACATGGACAGAGTTTATTTTTCATAGAAGGATGTTCTTATTTAGAATAATGGCAATGGGGAACTTGGAATAATTATTTCCTATTACAAAAGTTTTGGGAATTTCTGATTGATTCATACCTTGTCATTCTTAGTTTCAATAAACGAACATGAAAAAATGATAATTAGTAGCATATTCATGAATTTATTTATTTATTATAATTTCTTGAAGCAGAGCATATTTGTTCATTTGACACGCAATTTTTTCTGATAGTAAAGTTATAATAATTTCTATAAATAAGTAAAAAATTACATTGAAGATAATCGTCTGATTTGTTACGAATAATTTGCCTTTTACCTATTTTTTATTTATTTTGAATTAATACATAATTCTTTTAAAAAATAATAGAAATGTTTTCAATTTAGCTCGTATTAGGAGGTCATGGACAGAGTTTATTTTTCATAGTTGTTATTTAGAATAATGGAACTTTGAATAATTATTTACTATTACAAAAGTCTTGGAAATTACTTATTGATTCATAACTTGTTATCCTTAGTGTCAATAAAATAACAAAAAAAAACGGATAATTAGTAATATGATATTCAAATGAAAATAAAGAAAATAAAGAAAAAACAGTATCTGATATATATTTTGAAAATTTTAACTTTAGATAACATTATTATTATAAGTCTTAAAGTGAAATGTTGCTGAAAATGTCATTCAAATAATAAAATTAATAGCCAAGATGTTTTAGAAAGAAACCATATTTACTAGGTTGTCAAAGCAGTTTTAATCTTAAAAAGATATTGTGTATTTAATCCCCCTTTAACCCCCTCCCCTATTACCATTCGGGTATTTTTTCTTTACTCCACATTGTTTCTTTTGAATTTTTTCATGTTTCGGACCAGGAAAAAAATTATAATTGAAACTTAATGAATAAAATGAAATAGACACCTTTTAGGAATAAAATACATTTAAGGCAGAATTAAGAAAGCTCATTAAAAATAAATCCTTCTACAAGAAATGTTAATATTATAGAGCATTCAAAATTACACTAAATCTCTTCTGCAAAACTGTTGTATACCATAAGAATATACCTTTATTAAAATGTATTAGATTTATTTTTCATTAACTGCGAAAATTATTTTCTGTAATTAATATTATCTTTATAAACAGTAAAATAAAATTAATGAACAGAATGAGTTATTCTTTTATATACAGAAAATTCTAAAGTTATCGTCTTGGCATACTTAACATATCTTATATACTACTACAAACAGTATCTTACAATTGAAACTGAACAATTTCAATTTTAATTTTTACATGAATTAATTTAACAACTGCAGCGCATGAAATTCTAAGATAAAAATATCGTTTGCTGTAGAACAGTGTATTTTGGACGCAAATAAACATATTCATAGATTTATAACTGATTTTAGAAAATTCCTAATTTTTAGTATTTAGAAAGTAATGTGTCATCGTACAGGCTTATAGTTGAAGAAGTCTATATTAAAACGACTTTTCATATAGCATGCAATAGACATGATCTATAACAAGTTGAAAATTGCACGTCAAACGTGACAAATTAGGTGCGTTCGTACTATAACTAGTTTTAAAAATATTCGGATCTTTGTGCAATAGCTGTTGCACTCTTATGCAAAAATGCACGAAAACAAAATTTATTTTATGGGTAGTTTTTCATATTATAAATATTAATTTATAATATTTTTATTTTATGAAATTAAGTTTCAATACACTTTTACAAAAAAATAATTACAATAATGTTTCATTAAAATTATACTACGTGGAAATAACCAATACAAGACAATGTAAAAAAATCATAGTTATTATTTTAGTAAAATGAATTATATCGTCTATTATTATGATTTGATTAATTTCCGTACATTTTAAGTTGACAACAATTTATCTTTTGTTCACATTTATTGAAAATTGGAGCTTTGAAAATTTCAGAACTGGATATCCATATTTAGACTTTTTTTGCATTTAATACCTATTTTTCCGGAAACAGATATCCAAAGACTATCGGTAGATTATATGTTTGCTGTAATTAAAGAATTTTAGTATACAAATTCGGTTTTTAAATTGAGTAATACGGATTAATCCGTCTTAAATAGGACGTAATCACCATGGCAACCTAGAATCATTACCTATCATAGGATATCATTGAATTAATTACGAATGATAGGATTTAATAGAATGAAGAAAACTTTCATTAATATCTTTTTAAGTTTTGATTCGATTTTCTTAAAATGTGAAATGACTCGACCAAATTCTGCAACGATTATATATATTAAAATTTGAACTATTCTGTTGGGGAGTTTTTGCGCTGTTATATACGAACAGACAGACTGACATACTAGACGACGACTATACGCAATACGTATTCACATAATTACGAACGCACATAAAAATGGGCAAAAATAACCATGTGTAATGAATAGTGGCTTCAATCTACACTGACTGTCAGGATCGTCAAAATTGACAACTAAAAGAAGCAATACTTTTATTGTTCGAAAATAACTCACAGTTAAAATATTTTAAAGTTTGTTTTTATTATTTCTTTCTTTTTTACCTACTTGTATATTTTATAATGTAAACAATTTATAAAAACATAACGTGATTACCCGAAGTAATTAAACGTTTCCAAAGCAAAGTATACCAGAGTACGTTAAATTATCTTATTATTAGTACACTGTTAAAAATTTGCTGCAAACTGTCCAGTCATTTGACCGTTTTTATAGGAAACGGTTACATATCCGTAAATTAATCAGAATAGAGTTAAATTACTGTTATGTAACCGTTTTCTATAAAAACGGGCGAATGACTGGACAGTTTGCTGCAAATTTTTAACAGTGTAGCTATGCTTAATTGAATTAACTAATTTTATTTTAATTTACTTTTATTGTTCGCATTTCAAAATTTTTATCCAAAATGACATAATCCTCTATTATATTATTTTAAAATCACTTTTCGTGTACTTTGGGTATACTTTTATTGAACCCACGCATCAAATTTTTCTTTTGTTATTTTATATTCTATATTAAGTAGTTATGTTTAATTGAATTAACCCTTTAGTGCATAGTGTAGCCAATTGGCAACACTTTCTATTTAACTTTTAATAAATAAATCAACTCCTTTGCAACCACTATATTTATATAGAAATATTAATCCTATAAAAGTAACTTAAATATGCTTTGAAAACCTGTCTTAAAATTTCTGGTGTCGAATTCTTAATATAAGTATAAAAAAACACAATTCTAAAAGAAAAATTCCTGCACTGTAGGGGTTAACTAAGTTTATTTTAATTTACTCTTAATGCTCTCATTTCAAAAGGGTTATCCTAAATGGCATAATCAACGATTACATTATTTTTAAATCACTTAATTTAGTTTTCGTGTACTTCGGGTATATTTTTATTACACCTACGCATAAAATTTTTCTTTTGTTATTTATATTCTATATTATCAAAAAGTTTATCAAAATGTCTCTCGAGAATATATAGTAAATGAGGCATAGTTCTTTTTTCTCCACTTTCTTTTAAAAATACATTTGAGATGCCATTAATTTAAAGAACTGTTATTGCCCCCACGGGGTATATTTTACAAAATGCCAAGAACATCGTACATATTTTCACAACAAAGTAAAATATAAAGTCAATGAAGATAAATATTGTTTTGAATAAGAGGGGTGAAATGTGCTTGGAATGTAATCCATTAAGTGAAAATCTTTTTTTTTTTTTTTTTTTTTTGGCACATTTCGGGTTTATTTTCAGATATTTATGAAAGAGAAAAATTTCTTGTTACAAGGTTTTTTTTTTCTATTATAATTTTCTTTTTATATAAACATTTTCTTTTTAATATAAAGAATATTTTAGGTGTAATATTGGTTTAAAAAAATAAGATATAGCAGTATAATTACGAGGGAAAGCCATTAAGTAAGTCACAAAAGATAATTAAATAATAACTTACAATGATATTCACTTCAAATCTATTTTTATTTATAAACATATTCTCCATCAATATTTATGCACTTATATCACTGTTTTATCAGTGCCCTAACACCAGCTGCATACAATTCTTTGGGTTGCTGTCTCATGGTTGCTGTGTCCATATTAGGGCTTCAAGTTGAACCTTTGGCATTGTTGTCTCAGGGTTGCTGTGTCCACATTAGGACTTCAAGTTGAACTTGTGGCATTGTGTGCTTATGTCCAAAGTTTCAAAAGATACAGTGGAAATACCAACGGCTTTCTTCATATATTTTTTTATAATAAAAAGTCTTTCAGTTCATGGATTACAATCTCGAAATAAGAAGTATTAGCAGTACATGAAAATTACGTCACATTTACGCAACTGATCCAAAGTGTTCGTTTTTTATACAGAAAATTCGTGGTTTTTTTTAAACGTGGTATAATTGAAATTTATAAGAATTTAAACTTATGATTTATTTTACTAAAAAAGGTGCTAAAAATACACAAAAGGTTTTTTAAACTTAAAAACAGTCAAAAGATGTTAAAAGATGTTAAAACCCAAGCTATTTCAACTGTTACAAAACAACATCAGGGGAATTTCAGAGGTGTGGTCATGAATGTTCGTTGTTTAGATAGTCGGAGACGAGTCTATTTCAAAGGAGGGGAGGACGGGGGAGGAGGGCGGTGAAAATGAGATAGTTAAGTTCGAAAATCGCCTGATATTTGGTGCGCTCTAGCGATATAGAGTGCGATATGAGATATTTAGTGCATCAGGCGATTTTGGAACATGACTATAGCATTCCCCTCCCCCCCGCCCTCCTCATCCCCCTCCTCCCTTCTTTTCAAATAGACTCGTCTCCGACTATTTAACCGACGAACATTCATGAACATTCACACCTCTGAAATTCCCCTGATGACGGTTGTTTTGTAACAGTTGAAAGCGCTTGGGTTTTAACTTCTTTTAACATCTTTTGACGGTTTTTATGTTTTAAAAACCTTTTATGTATTTTTAGCAGCTTTTTAGTAAAATGAATCATAAGTTTCAATTCTTAAATATTTTGTTTAACAATCAAGGTCAACATGACGTCCGAAATTTATAGTTGATTTATATCCCCCCTCCTACCCTCTTTTCAAATAGACTCGTCTCCGACTATTTAACCGACGAACATTCATGAACATTCACACCTCTGAAATTCCCCTGATGTCGGCTGTTTGTAACAGTTGAAAGCGCTTGGGTTTTAACTTCTTTTAACATCTTTTGACGGTTTTTATGTTTTAAAAACCTTTTATGTATTTTTAGCACCTTTTTAGTAAAATAAATCATAAGTTTCAATTCTTATATATTTCATTTAATAATCAAGGTCAACATGACGTCCGAAATTTATAGTTGATTTATATCCCCCCTCCTACCCTCTTTTCAAATACACTCGTCTCCGACTATTTAACCGACGAACATTCATTAACATTCACACCTCTGAAATTCCCCTGATGTCGGCTGTTTTGTAACAGTTGAAAGCGCTTGGGTTTTAACTTCTTTTAACATCTTTTGACGGTTTTTATGTTTTAAAAACCTTTTATGTATTTTTAGCACCTTTTTAGTAAAATAAATATTAAGTTTCAATTCTTATATATTTCATTTAATAATCAAGGTCAACATGATGTCCGAAATTTATAGTTGATTTATATTTTTATAACAAAATGGTATAGTTTACGTAAATACATCATTATTTGGTCAATTTGGGCACATGAACTGAGAATTCTCGCTGTGCATATTTTATGAGTTCTCGACAAAATAACCTCTCAAAAATAAATTCATTTTTTTTAATCTAGTCTTTTGAAACTTTAAGAAAAACGTATCACATTTATGATTCAACGATATTCATTTAATCGATAAAAATGTGCATCATTTACATTGTATAATACGAAAGAATGAACGTTCGATATTTCAAGGAATATGCATTTTCAAAATGAGTTATGCTTCATGAGAAAATCTTCTTCACACTTCAGCAAATATATGAGACATACGAATTTTTGTACTTGAACCCCAAATTTTGTGTTATGGTTTTGAATAAAAAAATAAAAGAAAATTTGAATGATACATAAAATAAATTCATCTTTTATTTAAACAACGAATTAAATCTGGTGTCTTTCAGTTTCTATCTACAAATATTTTATAAAACGATTTAATATATTCATGTATTTATCATTTGTATATATTTCGTTTAGCCTTTTTATGCAAGTCCTGAGTTTCGAACGTTTCTAATGGAAATAAATGTTCCCCTATGGAAATAAATGTTCATCAGAGAAAAAAAAGAAACACATCCAGTGGACTGGATGACATCTATACTTAGAGTCTAAATCTTGTGTTCACTATTGAAAAGTCATAAGATAATATATATATATATATATATCGTAAATTCAAGTTCGAATTCAGTGTGAATGGCAGTCGGAAGATCGGTGATAAACATGTTTAACTTTGTACCAGGTTTCCCTTCGCGATCGCATCAGGAGGCCGCGTGGTGTCACCAACAACAAATCACTTCAGTTCGTTTTCAGTAGAAGAAAATTTTTTATTGACATTTTGAAGACATCACTTCAGGAGGAATGCTCGGTAGGCTGTAGTTAAATATATGCAGCAGTACGATCCATTGCGACAGTCAATAATTGTCCCAAATTTAAAATCATTATTTAGGTGAATGGATTGAATCCACTGGGCATGAAACCCTTCTAAAACTTTATCAAAACTCTCCACATTATTAATTAAAAAGACGATGTTTCGTATTAGAAGACAGTTAAATTTTTACTCGGCTCGTTAGCCAACGCTAAACGTCAAACTTCTCCACTGTGAAAGTTCTCTTCGAATAAGGATGTGCGAGAGTTTTTTAAAGAACTCTATTAGCATTTCCGGTGGTATTATCTTGTCTAAAAATGGTTTCCTTAACGCGAAAAATGTTCTACGTTTTTCTAGATTATTCGGAAATCTCGTATCAGACGCCTGCCATATCAACAAACCAATTTATCTGTTTTGAGGCTGTGGTTAAACTTCGAATTTAATACGTAATTTAAAAAAAAGACAGAGAAAATGAATTTTTGTAGAAAAAAAAGAAGTAAAGTTTTTCGGAAATATTTTGATAGACATTTAATATTTAATGATAGAATAACTGTACGGGAATAGGATTTTCTGAGCGGAATAATTTAAGAGATGATATATTTTAGCATTTAAATAAATAAGTTATAGAAATTTGACTACACGGGAATAATAGTGATTTTTAATAATGGATTAAAATAAAGATGTTCTATTTAAAGAATAAATTTAAAAAGCTGTCGCCATTTTTAGATCTAACTACTTTCGAATAAATACTATTAAGTGGATTAAGATAAACTGTCTTTACATATGGATAGTAAAAGACTATTTTAAGAATAAGAATTATTTGAATAAGCTGGGGTTATATATGGAACACTATTAAATGGAAAAATTTTATAGAATAATTTAGCAGATTGCGAAAAAAATTAAATTTTATAATATATATGCATATATATATGTATATAATATAATAAAAGAATTTCTGAATGGTCAATAAATATTTTTTTATTTATTTATTTATTATAGTGGTTTACTGTATTAAAAACCGCATATTGAACTATCGCATATTAATTAGATTCACCTAGGTTTGTATTATCTATAATATAAAAAAAAATATGCAACATTTACATTTTAAGACACACAAGAAAAACTGTCTAAAATTTTAAACTATCTGCTTTTCCAAAAATATGCTTCAGGAAAAGAAAATTCTTTAGTTTTCAGAAAATATATGAAACATATCCAGTCAAGCGTGAGACTTTCTATACTTAAAGCCCAACGTTTGTGTTAAGTTTTTGAAAACTCCTAAAAAAAGAATATATTAAAAGAAAATCTGAATGATACATAATTATAAATTCAACTTTTACCAAAAAACGAATCAAATATTAAGAATTCCAGATTCTTTGGGCAAATATTTTATGAGAAGATGTCATGTTTTTTATATGTTACATTTAATTAGAAATTCGTCGCTATCTTTTAGCCTTCATGTAAAATGTAAGTTCTGTCGGGTTTTTTTTCCTAATGTGAAAATAAAAATCATTTGAAATTTATTTAATATTTTAAAACGTCCACTACCTGTGCAAAAGTTAGAAAAGTTTTGTTACCTTAAAACTACTATTAGATTCCTTTTTTCAATATTTAAAAGGACAAAATTTTAATGTTGTGTTCTCTATAATTTTTTAAAAGTCCTAAAAAAAGATTTTTGATAGAAAATTTGATATAAAAACACTTAATTACGTATATGAGTATAATCCTTGAGGGTATTAATAATTTTTTACTCAATGTTTTAAAACTGTATTATATGTGTAGAATTATATTAATTTAAATAATGCTTCTATTGCAGTGAAAACTACAGCATGGTGAACGGATCTATCAGTTCATGGCGGTGAGAATGTTAAGCAACCGTTATTTTTTTTTTCAGAATAAAACTCTACATCATTTCATTCATTTTAAGGTATAAATAGATATACCGGATAGCTCAGAAGTTACAACTGAAAAAAAATAATTAAAAAAAAATATATATATAATAAAACGCCTGCGGTTTGGCTGAATTGAACATCATTTATACTCATTTATACTCACTTATTGAATCTCATTCATACTGAATCAAATTTTTTTTATAAAATAAATAAAAAAGTGTAGACCCCCAAAATTATCCATAAAGGGCACTTAGACAAAATATGAAATAGATATATGCAAACGAAGCTTGTTATAAAATAAAATAAACACGTAAAAATAACATGGCAGCGTCTGACAAGTATTGGTACCTTGTGAGTTGAAATAGGCCCTTTTTTGCGTAAATCGTTTTGCCGCGAGATCTTCTGAAGTGCTTCCGATGCTGATTCACTGTTTATGTACCAAATCTGAATCAACAATGCTGGATCTGTTAATAATTAGCATGCTGCCATCAATGACTAAAAAATTCACTTCCAGTTTTTTTATTGATAGCTAAATTTGTATAAATCATCCATTACATATTAGCGCCCTCTGTAGTTAACGTTTGGAACTACAGCGTTTTTCATTATTAAAAAAATCTCACCCTGATTCCATTCGTGTAAACGGCATTTTTCTTTATCATTATTTGTTTTGATTTTTGATTTAATTTTTAAAGTTTTAACGAAATCTTGACACACTTTGACAAGGCGTTAAATTCTGTATCAAGAAATTGTGCTCGCTATTTGAAAATACACATTTTAAATAAAATGGTTTTAAAAATAAACATTCCTTATGCCGTATATGTTAATAGATGAAGTTATTTTTATCATACCTTTTGTTCTAATGCAAAAATTTGGAATACAAGTTTGTTTAAACTGTCACAAACTGCTAACTAAATTAAGTGTGAGTGAATAAATTCAATTAAATTTTTGAACGTTATAAATTTACTTACCCATTAAAAATTAATTTTATTCGACAAAAAAATCTCTATAGATTTGTCTAAATGTGATATTATCACGTACCATCACGTGAATAACTTTATTTTGATTTCAATTCATTGAACAAAATGAGTTTTAATAGAAATGGTTACTGGAGATGCAACATTAAATACACATGTCTTTTGACAAAGCAAATGGTGAAAAATTGCTAAAATACAATTTCGAGCATATTTTTATGTAACGTATCTTTCAATCAATTTAAATTAACAGGCTATTATGTTGAATATTCTATTGACGATATTATAAAGCCAAAGTGAGGTATTTTAAGGTTAATTTGTTTTTTTTTTTATTTATTCTAAGCAATCATTAATCCTTTGCGATTTGTAGAAAATCTGACACAAATTATTTAACATTGTTGTAGGAAAAAAATTCTGATTGTTGAGATGGATTAAAACAAATATTGCTGGAAAATTATTTAAGGAATCATAAAGAATTACTATTGCACTACAGTTTAAAACAATTATTTAGAACGTCCAACCCACCCTTCCATTGTGTAAAAACTGAAATAATGCATTATTTAGAATGACATATGAGAGAGAAAAAAAGTAACAGGATTAAACGCTGAGAGTGGTAATTAGATGAAACACATCGTCGCTACCGTGTCAAACTATCGAATTTGAAAAAAGGCATTTTTCATTACTTTTAAACCTTGTCCGATTGTCACCACTAACTTTTAATAGTATTCTTCACCAGTGTTGCTAGTTTGGCTTCCTTCTTTATTCAGAAATTTCGAATCCATAGCAGAAATTTAAAATAGAAATTTTTGCTTTATTTAATGACACACATTTCGCGATCACTTAAAGTGAGAAAAAAAAGGTTATCAAAAATTTCGGTATGAATTCGGCATATCTGAATAAAAAACAAGGCCAAAGTGGCAACTCTGTTTTTCACAAAAATTTATTAGTATTTTTACTAGGCGAAGAATTCTAATAAAATTTAGTGGTGACAATCGGCCCATTTTTAAAAGTAATGAAAAATGCATTTTTTCACATTCGATAGTTTGAAATGGTAACAACGACATGACCAAAATCATTTTAATTTTTTTCATTTGTGCTGAAGCAACAAAATCTAATAATAAATCAAAAAGTAATTTATTATGTAAAAACAAACCATTTTTCGAACAATTTAGGCGAATATTCGATAATTACAGGGTTGTTACTTGGTAGGGACGTGGACATAAATGAAGAGGTTTCTGTCACTATATTTTTTATATTTATTTACGTTGCTTATTAATTTCAAGGGAAATAAAAAACGTTAGACAATATTTGCATCACGATCAAAGGTGCTTCAGATTTTTTTTATCAACATTTGTTTTTGGAAGCCATGAGAACTGCTTTTGCATTTTTAAATTATTGATTTCTGATTCATTTGCCAATGTGAAAATATATTTCATGTATTTATTTGATCTTTGTATTGTTTGACCGAAAATATTTTGTATTTTTTATTCCACGTTGTTTTCAGTAACTATAATATTTCTTGAATAGTCCCCTTTTGATCACCGCAGAAGAAAATAAGAGGGAATTTCTTTGCTCGTATAACATTATACTGCTTTTAGTAATGTTTTAAACACCCGCAGCATTTTAAATATTTTCAGTAGCATATATTACTCTTGTTAATTGCATATTTTCGACCCTAATTGTTCTGTTTGCCACATCTTGCTTCTATCACTGCAGCTCTGAAATTTCATTGTTTGGCGAACTATTTTCCAGGTATGTAAAGGTTTCTTAAATTTAGCGTTGATTCCAAAAATATTATTAATATAGAGTGTTCTGAAGGGTCGTGTACAAATTTTATAACAGCAGCGGAGGTATAATGAACAATTTTTGCGCAGTAAAGAAGACTCACATTATATTCATTTAATCAGCAACGCAGATTCTCAAGGGAAAAAAAAGAGGACCACAATCCGCTTGTGCAGCGAAAAATATTGACGAAATATCAATCAGAATCCAAATTTTCGTTCTCAGATTTAAATAAAATAAAGATATTTTAGCGAA
This sequence comes from Maratus michaelseni, assembly GCA_963931845.1. Lineage (NCBI taxonomy): Eukaryota > Metazoa > Arthropoda > Arachnida > Araneae > Salticidae > Maratus > Maratus michaelseni. Next base: position 347,496,358 of record OZ007590.1, on the reverse strand, counting down.
ATTTTACAAAAAAGAAATTTTACTTTCTATAAAATGTGACGGAATCATGGAAAATGCTGGAAGCGTACAGTATTTTGGTCAGTAAGACCGCGTGTACAGTCAACTATACTCTAAAATATGATGCTGTCTATATTACTTTTAAATGCTAAAGGTGTAAAATTAACAACTATAATATAAATTAAAATAACTTTTATTAGTTGTTTTACATGTTTCGACTCTTTCCGAGTCATTTTCAAAAACAAAATGAGAATATTCTAAAGCTGCACGGGCTTTGAAGTTATTATTTTCATGTACTTTTTTAAAAATAAAAAAGACGAAAAGCAATGTGCTAAGTAAAACTGCACAGAAAACTGAAAACAAAATCAGTCAACTGTCAACTAACAAAACAAAATGCTTTCCTTCAGATGATTGCCACCAACAGCATAGCTACATGCGTAAACTGTACATAGAACTTATATGTACATAGAACATCATATTTTTAAAAAAGTACATGAAAATAATAACTTCAAAGCCCGTGCAGCTTTAGAATATTCTCATTTTGTTTTTGAAAATGACTCGGAAAGAGTCGAAACATGTAAAACAACTAATAAAAGTTATTTTAATTTATATTATAGTTGTTAATTTTACACCTTTAGCATTTAAAAGTAATATACTATTACAAGGTGTTATATTTTATTATATTGTGATGCTGTCTAGTTCATCACCGTTTCAATGCGAATAGTTGTCATTTACACCACTTACAATAATATCGTTATCTTTCACACAATATAAAGAAATCTGTAGAAAATGTCACTGAACTATTTATATTATTGTTAAAGTTGTGAACAAAAATCAGAGTTCAGATTCATGGGAGACATCCTGTACTTTTCACCGAATAAAGTGGTTACGACCCTGGTTCTTAATGCAAAAAATGTTTGCTGTATTGTGTGCTGGCAATTCTTAAAGATTGTAGACAACATTTCGAGATACCCTATATACAAATATTATGTAACTGAATGATAAAATTATCAAATAACCTGTAAATAAATCCAAAAATGAAAATGAAGTAATAAAAAGAGATTTTTATTTCAATAAGTACAAATAAAATTTTCATAAATACTTTGCACTTTAGTTATTACTAATAAACCAAAAGTGAAAGTATTCGTCAAAAAATGAAACAGATTAATACTTGTATAGAGCATTAATTTTATTCATTAACCGAAAAATTACGTTAAGCGGATGCCTCTTTAACAGAAACATGTGTAACGCTCTGGAAAATAGCATTAAATTTCATGTAGTGGAAAACCAGATTTAATTCTAATGTGCAGCATTCAATTTTATGGACGAAAAAAATTGTGTTTAATTAACATTTATTCCCAGACGGAGAAACGTTAATCATATTTGTTATTTGTACAGTTATTACTGTCGTTATTGTCAATGTTATAATCTTATTATTTTGTGTATTTGCTTATCTAATTGTTAAATTGAATTATTTGTTCCGAACTTAATTTGTTGGATTATAGAACAAGTGGCAAAAATAATAATATTAGTGTTTATCTTATACATAAAAATGAAAATTTGTCTGCCTGTCTGTCTGCACTTCTATACAAATCAAAAGTTTGGAAGCCAGAATTATGAAATGAACTACGGCCGACGCAACTAAATTAATCCGGAATCGAAATAATGTATAGTTAACTTTTAATTAATAAAAAAACAAAAATCTAACAGCCTTTTCCTATCAAATTAAAACATTTTTCGTTACAGAAGTTGCCAACAATTAGAAATCCACAATAAAATTATTTCTACAATAATTAATTTTCTATTGAAAGATTTCCACGTGAAAAATGAAAATGAAATAAAAAAGTTTCAACAATTGAAATAAAGATTAACATGACGTGATATTGATAATATAACGAAAATTCTCAAACATTTCTCAATAATATAAGGCGTGTGAGTATGTGTATGTACAGAAACAGGTTAATATGACGTCATTGGTGAATTAAAAAGAAAATATGATGACGTCATATTGAAAGTTTAACGGACTTTTTCAAATGTTTGAGAATCATACAAATAGATCATCAATATCAGTTATAGAGAAAGCAAGTAGAGATGACGTCGGCAGGTGAATGAAATATCATATGGGTTTGAAGAACGTGTTGAAGCATGATAAAAACCCGATTAGGGAAATATTGACATATTTTAACATTTTAAAGTTCTCTGTAAGCATGCTTAATTTTGAAATTGATTTTTCTACACAAATATTCTTAAAACCCTGAACAACAACGGGTACTTTAGCTAATATTTACTAAAGCAGTAGTCTCATTAAATCATATTACTTTTAAAATATTTCTTGATTATCTTGTATCTATCATTTTGAAGGGATTTCCTTTATTGTACCAAATATTTAATCACCATGGACTCTACTTCATCTTAGCTATTGTTTTTCGCAAGAATTAAGTGGTCTTTCATAGATCTAGATCCAAAAATAAAAAATATATATTTTACAACTATAATTAGAATTCATTAAGTTTTATTGTATTTTATGAAATCTAGCAAATACTTTTACACTTGACAAAGAATTTATGTCAAAAAGAATTAACTTAATATTTGATGCAAAACTCGAATGAATGTAGTTTTACATCATGCGTAAAAATAAATAGAGTTTAAGCCACTATAAAGATTAATAAAGCTTGCGAAAATTTATTCAGTAACATTTTTATAGCATTGATTTAACACGGAACATAAAAATTTTAGTAAATGAAATTTATATTGTAGTATTTTTAATTTTCACAATTATAAATCATTTGTTCTATTTACAAATATGGATTCTGTACTATATTGCGAAATAAAATTATATTTAAACATACCGTAAGGTATAATAATTATGCTAAATAAATAACTAAGAATTTGGTTTGCACTGAATGTGGACAAAAGTCTTGAAAACTGTTAAAGCTGTTGTTTAAATAAAGTTTTATAAAATGGTTTCGTTTACAGAAATAACCTTTAACAAGCCGACAGAATTACTTTATAAAATATTTGGAGAAACTAGAAACCGTACTTTAAAGTGTAATTAAAAGAAAAAAAAAAGAGAATGAACAGGAATTAATAGTTAATTTTCAATTTAAAGACATATTTACTATATTTGACCAAAAGAAGCATGTTTTAGCGGATATATGTTTTAAACTAGGATAAAGATACCAATTCAGGGGTATTTTGAACTATGTTTATTGGACGTTTAGACAACCTGAATCAATTGTTTCAAATAGAAGTATTATTTGAAACTAAGCTTCAGATGACTTATTATATGTCCTCTAATTGTGTGGTGAATTTTCACGGGACTGTTTTTAAAATAAAGTTTTATCAAATGGATTCGTTTATAGAAGTATCCATTAACAAACCGACACTTATTTATAAAAGATTTCTACAAACTAGAAACCGTTCATTAAAGTTTATTTATATTTAAAAATCCCCGTTATAAAAGTATGTAAAATTCACAGAAATTAATATTTAATTGTCAATTTAAAGACATATTTACTATCTTTGACCAAAAAAAATCATGTTTTATAGGATATATTTTCTTAAACTATGAAAAAGGTATCAACTCAGGTGTATCTTGAACTATGGTCATTGGACGTTTAGACAAGCTATATCAATTAATTCAATTAAAATTACTATTTGAAATTAAGCTTCATATAACTTGTTATATGTCGTCCAATCGTGTGGCCGAATTTCGCGAGACTCAGACATCGGAAACTAAGTTTATGTTTAGATCCGAAAAATTATGAAGTTTTCTGTATATTATAAAAACATTCAGTTTAAAAATTTCATGATTGATAAAATATCAGGACCATTTGAATGAAATAGGTTGTTTTTATTTTTAGTTTTAAGTTAACTTTCTTTTAAAAATAATAAATTATTATACGTGATACATACTGTGGATATAAACTTGATCAAAATGTACTTTTATTTCCATTACAAACAATAAAAACGGCAATCGCCTGAATAGAACACTAGAAAATTGACTTCTCATGTTGAAAACACTTGAATATAATCTTCGTCAAAGGTAGAACATTTTCAAATATTTTCGATTGAAAAAAATCGTGGAGCTTGTCTAAACGTCAATAGGTAGAGTGAAAAAAGTACTGAATTAATAAAATTATGTTAATTCAGTAAGCGAATTCCAGAAAATCATCTTTTTCTGTCTAAGCATTTTGCTTAATAAATTGAAATTTGGAAATGTAAATTAAAGAAAATTATGAAATAGTAAAAAAATACTATGTTACGATTTTTCATACTTTAATTATATATTCTGTAAACCATTCAAATTGCAATATAAAATAATTGTCATTCACTGTAACCTCTGACGGGTATCATTGGAATCAAGAAAAAAATAGTTGTGGCAGATAAATTATAATTCAAAATTCGTAAAAGTACAGAAAAGAAAGACATTAATTTTTTACGGATTTTGATAATTTAATAAAATGTAATAAAGTACTACATGTTATTTTATATCTGTATTATTTACATGCTTATTTATTTATGAACCATTCATATTGAATTACAAGGTAATTTTCTTGCTGAAAAAAAACTCGATATTAGCTTGCATTATTATAGTAATATAATAATACTCGATAATAAATAACTTTTTTCATTAAAAGCACCTGTTAGAAAAAAAAAAGATGGATACTGTTCTTCTAAAAATATATAAAACTGATAGGAAAGTTTTTCAAGTTCTATCATATAGAAAAACTACATAAATTCTAATCCAAACTATATTATTCTTGTTTACTTATATTTGAAATATGTCACTATATATTATAAAAAATTCATCTTAAATATAGAGTACCTTCTATTCGGCTACATCTTGTTATATTTCCTTACAAACAAGTTTGTATGCTATGCTTTTTTTATGCTGTTTCTGTTATTTGCGGATTTTGATAGTCTAATAAAATTTAATCAAATACTACATAATATTTTATACTTTTATTATGTGCATGCTAATTTATTTGTGAACCATTCATATTGAATATATAATAAGGTTTTTTTGTAAAGTTTTTTTCCAGCTATATCTCAGTATTAGCATAGCGTGTAGTATACTAGTAATATATTAATACTCGATATTAACACATTGTCGACCAGCAAAGAGAATTCTCCTTTTTATTCAACGAAACATCATTGCACCCAGAAAAATGTTTTGTTGAATCAACAAAAATTTGGTTGAACCAACAAAACTTTTTGTTTAAATATACGTCAATGGAAATTTTGTTTGAATCAACAAAAAAATTTTCGAAATTACATTCCATTGTAAAAAAGGTGTTAAGGTGTGAAAAAGGTCAAATTATTTTGTGCAGTCCTGTATATGATCTGTAGATTACGATATATAATACATAGCACGATAAAATTTGGTTCAGTTAGAAAATTCCCATTTAGCAATTTTCATCAATCGATGGAAATGCACTCCAAATCTTTTGTACAGCCCTGTATATTATCTAAACACATTTGTACACACCACATATTAAGCTAAAATTCAATTCAAGTAAAAAAATGCATAAGGAAATTTAAAACTCACTTCCATCAATTACCAACTGTAAACGACAATGCATTTTGTTCTTTGTGTAGCCCTATATATGAATTTATATATATTCCACAAACTTATATTAGCCTACTAAATACAGTTTAGCAAGAAAATGCGTAACATAATTAAAAACTACCTTTAAGCAATTCACTCCCATAGTCTGTACTTACGAATTCCCTTGTGTAGCTCTGTATGCCAACCGAATTTACACACACCAAGTAATATGAAAAAAATTAGTTAAATTTAAAAACGCACTTATCACCCATAGACTGCAATTATCGCACGTATACTGTAACCGATATATTTTGTGTGTCCCTGTAAATGAACGATAAACACAATGTACACCATACTTTTAAGTGAGCAATTTATAGTAATGCATATAAATTTCATTATGTTTCAAATAGTTAAATTTTAATTATGGTTCAACATCACTAAATTATACTGCAAACGATTTTTCCCCGTAGAACAATGTGTAACAGAACTCTTTTGTTTGACCCTGTAAATGAATAATAAATGCTTTGAACCCCATATGCTACAAAAAGCATGTTTTAATGCACTTCATAATTATATATCAATTTCATCTTATTTCAAATGGCGTAACATCAACAAAATGCACATGAAACGATTATTTCACATTAACTGTAATATAATGGTATACTTTTGACTATCCCTGTAATAAAAGTATATGTGCTACATACTTCATTTGCAATAGGGAACATGCTATTGTAAACGGCAATAACATACAAAATTTTCAGGGCAATCCGAGTATATTTACGCGAGTTAGAGCGTTAGGCCAGATGGACAGGCGGCAGAAAAACCGAAGTCATAAACACTTTTCAACTAGGTTGGAAAGTGTTAAAAAGGGAGGTGATAGCTTCTACAAATTAATTACATGTTTCATACATAATGTGTTAATAAAAGAATTGCTTCATTAGTCGAACCTCTTAAAAATGATGTGGCAAATAAATGAATATTATTCTTCTAGAAATATATAAAACATATAAGAAAGTTTTGCAAGTTTGATAATATAGTAAAACTAGTCGGATGTGTCAATCCCAAAACTTTCTTCTATCTCACACAGGTTCCCACACACTAAAAAGAATCAGCTACAATTTATATCACGGTCTAACTGAATCTAAAGTTTTATTAAATTCCGTGCATTACTTCTTGTGAAATGACTATCGCTAAAATCGTGTAAATCCTGCAAAATACAGCATAGCAGCGCCACTTTTTGGGAGATTTAGATCACAACCTAATCAATAACAATTTATATCAACGTCTAACTGAATCTGAAATTTGATTAAAATCCGTGCATTAGTTCTTGAGATATAGTTATCGTGTTAATAATGAAAAAAAGTAGCATAACAGTGCCACCTGTTAGGCTATTTACAACAAAACGTAAGCAGCGTCTATTTATGTCATGGTCTAACAGAATCTGAAGTTTGATGAAATTCTGTGCATTAGTTCTTGAGATATACCTTTCGTAAAAATCAAGAGAAAAGTGGTTTAGCAGCGCTACTTGTTGGGATATCTACAACAAAACGTAAACAGCATCTATTTATGTCAAGGTCTAACTGAATCTGGAGTTTGATGAAAATGAATGCATTAGTTCTTGAGATATAGCTATTGCGGAAATTCCGAAAAATGCAGCATAGCAGCGACATCTGTTGGGCGATTTTCACCAAAAACTAATTAGCACCAATTTATATCAGGACTAATTGAATATAAAGTTTTATTAAATTTTGTGCATTAGTTCTTGAGATAGAGTGCCCACAAAATTTGTGTCACATACAGACAGACAGACAGACAGACAGACTCACAGACAGACATTTTCTAAAAACAGTCAAATCGTGTTCAGGACCTTCTAAAACGTATAAATCCATCGAAAACCGGAAGTCGAAAATTTTCATGAATCCGATACTTTCTTCTTGTAAAGATAGAAGAAAGCAAAAAAGTTAATGAAATTCTAATCGAATTTTCTTGTTTAGTTTTGTTTTGTACTCGATTTCGTAAATCACTCAACTCAAATAATCTGTTACACTTTTGTGGACTGTAAAACATTTTTTTAATTTTTACAACTCTAAATATTTCTCAGACATCATCACTTCACGAAAACAAAACACACTCTGCCTTTACAATAGAAAATGACGAAACACAAAGGGTTGCCGGATTTGACTACATGCCAGCTCCGAACATCCTGCCGCGCTTTGCAATGTTTTTTAAACATTCAAGATAAATGTATTGCACAAATTTATACTATAATCATAAATGCAACAGTTCTAATATTACATTACATAAACACTAATAAACAATCAGAAAGAATACCATAATAATAATAATACATTTGCAACAAGTTTAATTAATTATTCATAGGTAGGAGACATAGCTTTGAAATTGGGCGCTTATATTTACCCAAGGCAGTTTTCACTTCTACTACTCTAACCTTTGTGTCTTTTCCAGGATAAATATTACAAATTCTTCTTAAAGACCATTGACATGGTGGTAAATTGTCATCTTTAATAACAACTAAGTCTCCAACCTTTACATTATTTTTCTCAAATTTCCACTTTTTAAGCTCAGCATTTGCGCCTACAAAATTTTTCGCGTTGTCAGTAAATAGTTTAGCACATTTACCTCGCCTAAAAATAAACCTTTTAAGGGAAGCAATAAATGAGGCTGATGTCATATCTGACACTACCTCCAAATGCATTGCTTTCGACACAAAGCAAATAAATAAACAAACATAAATTTTATGGTAGGTACCTTTCCTCTGGCCCCTATACTTGATAAAGAAAGGTCCGCAAAAATCTGCCCCAGTTACATTAATTACATTAATTACCATGGTTTGGCCTTAAAACAGGTAATGCAATTATGCACAATTTTCCTACATACACTTCTCCCATTAATTATCCAGAACTGCTGTCTAATTTGATGCAGTAATGCTTGGGGTCCTGAATGAAAATACTTTTTATGAAAATAATTAACAATTAATTCTGTTAATTTATGTTTGGCTGGCAACAAAATTGGATACTTTTATTATAATTTAAATCACTGTTGCTCAACCTACCTCCTACTCTTAAAATCCCATTTTGATCTAAAAATGGATTCAAACTACATACTGAATTCATTTTTGATATTTGTTTGGACTTTTTTATAACACTCAGCTTCTCCTGGAAGCTTTGCTTATGTACCAAACTTACCAATTTTAATTCTGATGCTTTTAATTCTTCAGATCCTAAAGGTCCTGTCTTAGGGTGGTGCCCTTTGGAGTTCCCGACGAACCTAAAAATATAACTCAAAACACGTAAAATAGTTATATAATTATTACTTAGACCAATTAACTCATTTACAAAAGAATCGTTAATAATCGAAAGTACATGTTCATTAATGTTTTTAGGAGGTCCATCAGAGCATTTGAGTTCATTTTTGAACTCTTCACTGGTTTCTGTCACACATATTGGACGGTAAGGATAGTCATTGTTTTTAAGAAACGCCGGGCCTTTCCACCACAAGTCACAGTCTAACAGTCTCTCTGGATTCATACCTCGGGATAATAAGTCAGCAGGATTTTGTTCTGTATCAATGTGACGCCACTGGTCAATGTTGGATTTCTCTTGTATTGTAGCCACTCTACTTCGAACAATCTGCTTCAGATCTATAGGCACCTTTTGAATCCAGGAAAGCACAATCAGGGAATCTGACCATAAGAATTTTCTAGTCATTGTTCCTTTAATAGCTGATAAAACTATTTTTACCAGTTTTGTTAACAGGACGGTGGCACACAACTCTAAACGTGGTATCGTTAGACACTTTATCGGGGAAACTCACGACTTGCTGGCGATTAATGCTGTCATAACGTTTCGCAGCGCATCACTAGATTTGCAATATACAGCTGCTCCATAGCAGCGCTCTGAGGCATCCGCAAATCCATGTATTTCAATACTAGTTGGATGTTCAATTACAGTACGTCTATCAACCTTAATATTGTTTACACCTTTAAAGGACGTAAGAAACTGATGCTACTCTCGAAATTCTGACCCGGGAAGTGCATCGTTCCAATCGATTTTTGTTCTCCACAATTGTTGCATTAATATTCTAGCCTTCGCTATCACGGGTCCAAGCAGGCCCAAAGGATCGAAAATCCTTGCTATAGTTGACAGTACTTGTCGTTTTGTGTATGAATCGCAAAGTTCCACCTTTACTCTAAAGGAAAAACAATCCTCCTTCGCGTTCCACGACGCTCCTAAAGTTTTCGTTTCGGATTCGTTTTCAAAATTATATCCCTCTCCAGGGGTTAAAGATAGATATTTATGATTTGAGCTCCACTTATGGAGACTCATTCCTGCTTTCTGCATAATTGCTATGAGTTGCTTCTGCAACTCCTCAGTTTTCGCTAGCGTAGGTGCACCGCACAAAACGTCGTCCATATAAAACTGTTCTCGAAGTACCGGTGCTGCTTTCGGAAAGTTTTTCTCTTCATCGTTCGCAAGCTGGTTTAGTGTTCTCATTGCTAGAAAAGGCGCACTGACAGTTCCGTATGTGACTGTTTGTAATTCAAAGGTTTTAGGCTCCTCACCATAATTATCGCTCCACAAAATTCTCAGTAAGGCATGCTGACTAGGATCTAAATTAATCATGCGATACATCACTTTTACGTCGGCCGTTAGGGCATAAACATGTTTCCTTTATTTTTATCATTATTGTAAATAGATCGTTCTGCTCCGTTAAATTGCAAGTCATTAAGCGATGTGCCATTGGATGTTTCAGCCGAACAATTAAACACCACTCGTAATTTGGTTGACGATTTTTCTGGCTTGTATATGCCGTGGTGAGGGGCATAATATGCTACCTCGGGTTCTCTCATGTGTCCTAGTCTTTCATACTCCTGTAAAAACTCTTTAGAGAGTTTCAAATACTGTTCATCCTTGGATAAACGAGTCCACAGTGATCTGAGTTTTTTATGACTAATATCCCTAGAATTTCCTAAACACGATGGATTTTCTTTTAACGGCATTTTTACTACGTACTTGCCTTCCTTATTTCGCCAATGTGTACGCGCAAAATGTTCCTCACATATGGCGTGCTCTCTACTTTTTGTTAATTTCACTTCATCATTTTCTATTTCCCAAAACCTTTTTAAAGTTTTATTTAAATCCTCCTCCCGAATGAACCCATAATGGATTTTTCTCTCACTTTCCTGTTCTACACATCCGCTAGCTACATATCCGAACACCGTGTTATGTAAAAATAGTTTCGAATTCTGTGAATATATTTGTCCTGGTCTCAACAACTCATAAAAAATATCTGCACCTATCAACATGTCGATTTTGTCCGGAATATTAAATCGATAATCTGCTAGCACAGTTAAATCTGAAATCTCAATATCTACACTAAACATCCTTTTTGGAATCAAATCCGTTATCTTATTTACGACCAACATATTTAATACCCTTTCAAAGCTTTTATCTCTATTAGCTATCGTTGTCTGTACGCAACCCTTAACAGTCATCGAAGAATCATTTAAACCAGATATCAAAGTATTTGTTTTATTTATTTTAAGTTGCAATCTATTAGCGCATTGCGATGAAATTAAACAAGTTTGAGATCCCACATCCAAAAGACATCTAATTTCCTGCCATTCAGAATATTTATCTTTAACGAGAATTCGAGCCGTACTTAATAAAACATTTTTTGTTTTATTTTTCACGAAACTTGAAGCTACCGTTTCGTGCGTAGGGAAATAATTTTCGCTTTGCACCCCATTTATTCTGCTTAACTCATCACTCGCTTGACCTACATTTTTATTACTCTGATTTTCTTCTCTCGGGAAGTATATCAATTTATTATGTGGTCGTCCACAGAAGCAATTTCTAGCTGCACATTTTTGCACATAACAATTATAATTTAAACATTTAAAACATGCTTTATTGGATTTTACAACCTCAACTCTCTCCTTTATAGGAAGTCTTTTGAATTGCGGACACGCATGTAATGCATGAAATTCATTAGTCTTACATAACACGCATTTAACATTTTTTATCTCAGATAAAAATACACTTGACATTCCCTTTTGCGATCGGAAATTTTGGAATTTATTTCCCCGTTTGTTTTCATTTAAATTTCTCATACCTGCATTTGACTCACTTTTGGTTTTATATCTAACAGATAAGAAAATATCGCATTCTTTCGCAAGTTGCTTCGGCTTAAAATATGTTTCCTCTTGTTTAATTGCAATGTGATTCATTAATTCGCGATCCAATGAATCGAAAATTCTATCTGATACAATTAATTCACATAATGATTTAAAATCAGATACCTCACGCAACTGACAATAATATTCGAACGTAGCACTTAATCTCGAAGCGATTTGTACATAATTATCCGAAGGTAATTTATAAGCTTTCCGGAAATTATTTAAACACTCTTGCGGTGTGGGGGGAAACTCTTTTAAAACTATAGTTTTCGATTTATCATAGTTACTCAAATCTTCCTCAGATATATAAATCATTAAATTACTAGCTTTCTCACCCAGAACGTTCAAAAGAATTTCGGCTTTGAACTCGTCCGGCACGTTTTTTGTTCTAAATGCTTTCTCCAGTGACTGGAAAAACAGATTAAAGGACTCTGCTCTCGAAGGAACCGGAATAGTTAAGGTTTTAATACTTTTAATAAAACTTTCTATGTTATTGTCCGTTTCCGATTTTAAAACTCCTGAAAGCGAAGCGCTTTCATTCGATTCTTTGCGAAACTTAGCTATTTCTAATTCCTTTTCTAATTGTGCCAATTTAATTTTTTCAAGCTCAGAATTTTGAGAGGGTTCCTTACGAATATTCGCCTATTCTACCTCTTTCTCTAATTGCGCTAATTTAATTCTCTCTACTTCTAATTTCGTTTTTTCGGCTTCCTTCCGAGATTTAATTTCCTCAACTACATATTCCACTACGTTTTTCATTAATCCCTCATTTTCATAATGCTCGCTTTCCTCTATCTTTCCTCTATAATCCTCCTTAAATCTACCACTTTACTTCCCTCCTGTACTGTTAATCCCAATTCTTCAGCTACAAACTTAAGCTGATCCTTATTGAAATTATCTATAATTGACATAATTAATTATCGAAAACAAAACTAGGCAAAATTGCTCTTACCTCAAATCGCTGCGACAGACACGAATGCGCTCACTGTTGAATCACTAAATATAAATATTATTACACCAGTATCTCCGTAGCACTAAGTCTTTATCCGTAGCACTAAGTATTTTATGAACCACAATATTACTCGCTGTCTTAATCACAATAAATATAATATTCTCACAAATTTATCATCACTTTACTCCGGCTCACAGGGCCAGATGTTTTGTACTCGATTTCGTAAATCACTCAACTCAAATAATCTGTTACACTTTTGTGGACTGTAAAACAATTTTTTAATTTTCACAACTCTAAATATTTCTCAGACATCATCACTTCACGAAAACAAAACACACTCTGCCTTTACAATAGAAAATGACGAAACACAAAGGGTTGCCGGATTTGGCTACATGCCAGCTCCGAACTAGTTTTATTTTAAATATGCCACTATACTATTTAACCATTTGAAATATATTTTACCTTTTATTCGGCTGCATCTTCTTATACTTCCTTAAAGATAAAGAAAAATATATTTGTGCTGATAAATTAAACTTCTTTTTCAAAAAGGTATATAAAACACATAGAAAAGTTTGTGATCGACACTCCATTTTCTTAAAAACATAACAAAATGAAACTTGAGGAAGATTGTCAGTTAACGAACTTCTCGATCTAACGAATCGCAAAGGGACTGATTATAAGCACGCTGACAGTGATGGATCGTTAAATGATTGCATGTCTCTGGTTTCGTAATTTTTAAAGTAAAGTTTCTAAGTTAATGAGAGAAAGTTTTGAACTGAAAACTTTTAATGTGACATTAAAACTCAAAATCTGAAAAGAAAGAAGTTATTCTTTTAAACACTAAAAGCTGTTTTGCATTTTTAAAATTGATTATTACGCTGAGAAAAGAGAAAACTGAACAATCTTCTTTAAGGGGTCTTGTACCTTTAAAACACGACGAAAATCAATAAAAACAATCAAAGTTTGAATTAGTATAACTGTGGCGACGCTAATTGTGCTAATTCGCCTTATTTGAAAATGGAAGAGGAAGCATAATCCATTTAAGTTTCTCCAGCGGAGCAAAAGAGCGTTCTCACATTTGGCGAAAGTTTGGCGGTTGAAAAGTTTTGCCAAGTATAGACTGACGGTGGATTCGACCGGAATCTTTGACACTTGCTCTTCGGCAGTCTCCAGTGATGCATCGTGATTTTAGAGCGGCTATTAAACATTATATTTATTTATTAATTAATTATGTTTATTTGAATATGTTGAATTTTATATATTTCGTTAAAGTAATAAATCGTATATAGTCAATTATGCCGTCGTATAAATAACCACAGCGCAACCTTTACATTCCTACAAGTGGTGACCCGTATACACGCTTTTGGCTGTGGTTTAAAAGAGTAAAAGAAAGATTAATTCATAATGAGTTCTCGTCCAGTCTATTAGGATGTCTTTCAAGGATTAAGGTATGAGATTACGTACTGTTTATTTCCTTTTGCATGTATCCTCTGAGGACTTTTAAGATAATTTAAACTTGTTTTAGGTTCCAATGGTTGGATGGTTTCGATGCTGATATTGCTGTTTTAAGTGTTAAGATGTTTTAACCTTCGTTCCGTCTGGATTAAATTGTTGTTTAGTTCGGCAGTTTGAGATTTCTGTTTGTTTTTTGAGAGTATAAGGGATGCCGGACGACAACCCTAGTGAAACTGTGAAAGGGGGGAGTACAGGATGCAATAGAGTGTCGGTAAAAATTCCAAATTTTTGGCCTAGTAATGCAAAGTTATTTTTTGTGCAGCTAGAGGCTAGTTTTAGGTTAGCGGGAATCTCGGTCGAACAAACTAAATTTGATCATTTGGTGGCGTCTTTGGATGCGGAAACTTTATCTTTTGCTTCCGATATTGTGTGTAAACCCCCAGAAGAACCGTACAGTGCTCTTAAAGCGAGGTTATTATCGGAATTTGAAGTTTCTCAGAATCGGAAGGTTAAGACTCTGCTGGAAGATTTAGAGCTGGGTGATAGGTCCCCCTCAATGTTATTGCGTAAGATGAGAGAGTTAAGTGAGGGCCATGTTGACGATGACTTTTTGAAAAATATATGGCTTCGGAGGTTACCGGTATCTGTGCAAACAATTTTGTCTGTCAGCTCTGAGGGTTTAAATAAATTATCGGAGATGGCGGATAGGATTTGTGAATGTACGCAGGGTGGTGTTAACTCTCTGGAATCAAGAGGGGCTGAACAAACTCAGTTTAGTCAACAAAATAAACAGTTGGAGCAGCTACAATTTCAGGTTCAGGAACTTTCAAAGCTGGTTAAAGCGGATTCTTGGGACAAGTCGCCTAGGAAATCTTACCGGCGGAACTCATTTAACTCAGGGGATAGGTCACACAGAGAGGGGTGGCTATGTTGGTATCATTTTCGATTTAAGGAAAAGGCTCGAAAATGTGTACCCCCGTGTGCTTATAAACCAAAAAACGACCTTCGCTCGCAGGAGTAGCGACGGCTACTGCACGTATGGGCTTGAGTCGCAGGCTTTATGTTACAGATAAGGTTACTCAATCCAGCTATTTGATAGATACAGGCAGTGATGTCTCATGTTTTCCGAAGTCATTTTTAGTTAAAAGTACTAGAAAGAGGGATTTCACATTGTATGCCGCTAATGGTACAAAAATCGGTACTTACGGTACTAAACTATTGACACTGGATTTGGGACTGAAACGTAAATTACAATGGCCATTTATCATAGCTGAGGTATCTAAACCAATTATAGGCGCTGACTTTCTACAACATTTTGGTTTATTGGTTGATTTAAAAAAGCGGCGTTTATTAGACCCTGTAACTAACTTTTCTGCTCGTGGTCGCGCCAGTCTGTGTGATGTCCCGGTGGTTAAAACTATCATCGGAAACACTGCATATATAGAACTGCTAAAAAAGTATAAAGAGATTACCCAGTTAAATAATACGTATAAACGAACTGTAAAACATGATACAATCCATTTTATCCCTACTGTTGGCACACCTGTGACAGCTAGAGCTCGGCGGTTACATCCAGCGCAGCTCCGGATAGCTAAGCAGGAATTTGACTATATGCTTGAGAAAGGTATCTGTAGGCCATCTAAAAGTAATTGGGCCAGTCCATTACATATGGTCCCTAAAGGCGTTTCGGATTGGAGACCAACTGGGGATTACAGGGCACTTAACCGAATTACTGTACAAGACAGATACCCCATTCCTCACATTCAAGATTTTACTTATATGTTAAAAGGTAAAAAAATATTTTCTAAAGTGGATTTAGTCCGTGCTTATCATCAAATTCCGGTTCATCCTCCCGATATCCATAAAACTGCTATTATAACTCCTTTTGGTTTGTTTGAATTTCCATTTTTAAACTTTGGGTTATGCTCTGCAGCGCAAACGTTTCAACGCTTTATAAATGAGGTATTACGAGGTTTGGACTATTGTTTTCCGTATCTCGATGACATCTTAATAGCGAGTGAAACTCACGCTCAGCATATGCAGCATTTAGAGGAAGTTTTTAAGCGGTTTAGAGATTACGGGATTATAATTAATGAATCTAAATGTGAGTTTGGCAAAGAAACTATAGATTTTCTGGGTCATACTATTGATAGCCAGGGCTGTGTTCCACACAAAGATAAGGTGACAGCTATACTTGAATTTCCAAAACCAAAAACTGTTAGCGATCTCAGGAGATTTTTGGGAATGGTGAACTACTATCATCGTTTTGTACCCCATATTGCAGAAATATTAAGACCACTAAATGTGTTCTTAAATGGAGCAAAAAAGAGGGATAAAAGAGAAATTACGTGGGATGCGGATGCAGAAAGCAGTTTTGAGCAAGTTAAGCAAGCTATAGCTAATGCGACTTTGCTTTATCACCCTTCTCAAAATGCGAAGCTTGCACTTATAACTGACTGCAGTGATTTTGCTATGGGTGGGGTGTTACAAGAAGTTACGCCCGATGGTCCGAAACCACTTGGATTTTTCTCTCGTAAATTGTCCCCTACACAGTGCAAATATTCAACATATGACCGGGAATTGTTGGCGGCATATTCTGCGATCCAATATTTTAGGCATATGTTGGAGGCTCGGGTATTTACGTTGTATGTAGATCACAAACCCCTAATTTTTGCATTTCAGCAGAAACAGGAGAAATGTTCCCCTAGAAGGCTTCGGCAATTAGACTTTATATCTCAGTTTACTACGGATATACGTTATTTGCCAGGCAAGGAAAATTTTGTTGCTGACAGTTTATCTAGAGTTTGTGAGATTCAATTTGCGTCACTTGCAGATTTTGAGTTGTGGGATAAGTTGCAAACAGAGGATGAGGAGCTAAAGGCTATTTTGGACGGAAAGGCTGAGTTTAGTGGAAATTTAGCTAAAGTACAAATGCCGGATGCTAAGACATTATTGTATTGTGAAACTTCTGGTGATGTGAACAGGTTTTATGTCCCTCAGACCTTGAGATATAAGGTGTTTGAGTCAATGCATGGGCTGTCGCATCCAGGAATACGGGCTTCTAGGCAGCTAATCTGTTCGAAATAAGTTTGGCCAGGGCTAAATAAAGATGTTGCTGTGTGGTGTAGAGCGTGTATACCCTGTCAAAGGACTAAGGTACACCTGCATACTAAGTCTCCTTTGGTGCAATTTTTTGTTCCAGACGAGAGATTTGCTCATATACACATAGATATCATTGGTCCCTTACCTCTAGTACGTGGATTCAGATATTGCCTAACTATGATTGATAGGTTTACCCGGTGGCCAGAGGCAGTACCTATTGTGGATATGACTGCTGAAACTGTTGCTCAGGCTTTTGTTCAGACGTGGGTTTCCCGTTTTGGTACGCCTCAGAGGATAACATGCGATAGGGGTAAACAATTTGAGTCCATACTTTTTGAAAGTCTGGAAAAAATGCTAGGCTCTGTTATAGCTAGAACTACTTCGTATAGGCCCCAGACGAATGGTTTGGTGGAGCGACTTCATCGACCTTTAAAGCAGGCCTTAATGTGCTATAAGGTGGATTGGGTGGAAGCTCTCCCCCTGGTTTTGCTGGGTCTACGGACAACAGTACGTGCGGACCTAGGTGCATCTACAACTGAGCTGACGTATGGAACGACTCTACGGCTTCCAGGCCAGTTGTACGAGGATAGCCCCTTCTCAGACCCACCGACTTATATTTCAAAACTACAAAAAATTATGTGTGCTTTGAGACCTTGTCAACCTTTAAGGCATGGACAGCAAAAGATCTATGTTCCGAAAGAACTAAAGAACTGCACCCATGTATTTGTACGTAGAGGTCCTTTTAAGAGATCTTTACAACCGACTTACGAGGGTCCATTCAAAGTCGTAAAACGACTGCAGAAAGATTTTGTGGTTTCTATCGGGAACCAGGAAAAGATCATAAATATTGATCGTTTAAAACCTGCGTTTCTGTTGAATGAGGATGGTGAGCCTGGTCCTACAACTTATATAACGAGATCGGGAAGGAGAGTTCGTTTTCGTCTCCCACGTGTTGTGTGAGACTGGCGGGGGAGTCATGTGGCGACGCTAATTGTGCTAATTCACCTTATTTGAAAATGGAAGAGGAAGCATAATCCATTTAAGTTTCTCCAGCGGAGCAAAAGAGCGTTCTCACATTTGGCGAAAGTTTGGCGGTTGAAAAGTTTTGCCAAGTATAGACTGACGGTGGATTCGACCGGAATCTTTGACACTTGCTCTTCGGCAGTCTCCAGTGATGCATCGTGATTTTAGAGTGGCTATTAAACATTATATTTATTTATTAATTAATTATGTTTATTTGAATATGTTGAATTTTATATATTTCGTTAAAGTAATAAATCGTATATAGTCAATTATGCCGTCGTATAAATAACCACAGCGCAACCTTTACATTCCTACATAACTTCAAAACCTTTTTATGTACGAACATTTAATTTTGGATAATGATTAAATAAATTGGACTGTTTAATATAGTACCATTAGAAACAAACTGTCTTTTACTGAATTTGTGCATTATTGAAATTAAAATAACTTTTTCTTTTACGGCGTACGTCATTGCGCACATGATATCTTGAGAATGTATGGATTGTTATGAAATTTGATATAGATAATAAGCAGATATGTGTGTTTAAAATGATGTACTTTTAAGTATTTACAGTGATAAGATTTTTAGTTATGACTATTTTTATTCATTAAAACATGTAAAATTTTATTTTATTTTTCTACAAAAATATATTTTTTACATGGTTAATGAAATAAATTTGACCTAAGAGTAGATCATTTTTAAAATACATATATATGTGTTTATCATCTATATCAAATCTCATATCAATCCATACACGACGTTCTCAAGATATCATGCCTGCAATGACTTACGAAATAATAAAAAAAATCTATTTTAATTTCAACAATGCGTAAATTCTGTAAAAGACTTGTCAGTTTCTAATGGCACTATATTCCAAAACACAATCTGTTTAATCAACAGTCAGAATTTCATGTTTATACATAAGAAAGTTTTGAGGACACACTAATTCGAATGTTGAATGTTTTAGTTGATTTTCGGCGAGTTTAAAAGGTACAAGACCCCTTAAGCATATGTAATTCAATGCTTTTGCCTTTTCATCCACATCATTTAAATTTATTTTTGAGTAAAGTATTGTAATATTAAATTCTATTAAATATTCTTTATTAAAAATATTTATAATAGTACATTAAAATGTGAACGACTACAAATATCACAGCTTGAAAAATATTTTATCTTTACAAAATATAGGTGAGATGGGGGATGAATGGGACATTTTCACAAAACAGTTTATTTTAAATATTTTATTTAAGTTTTTAACAATATATTATATATCACATTTCATACATTAAGTGTTTGACTACATGTTATACACAATATTTATTCAAGATTATTATTATACAGAAATATATTATGAAATTTAAAAACAATTCTCCTATGTCCCAATCATCCCCACAGCAGGGATGAATGGGACACAAATATTTTCCTCCCTTTATTCAATGTTAAGGACTAAAAGCTGAAAAAATGCCTCTTGGGCAAAAGCTGAGAGATTGTAAATTGTAATATGATCTCCAGAATATTACCTACCATATTAAGTGTGATTTAATTTAATAACTGACAATCAAGAATCAATAAAAATTCGATTTTAAGTACGATTCTGATCACCGTAAAAAAAGGCGAATCTTTTTTCATCTTCGGAAATATAATATAACTAAGATCAAAAATACACCATAACTTCTGCCTCGTTACCAATGATTTCGAAAAGCACTCTTTATCATTAGAAACCTCATAAACCCATATATTTTCGATATTTAAAGAACCTTTTATCCCGTCAGCATACGCGCTGGGATAAAATCTACCCCAGCTCACAACTATTACTTAAAAATGCGCGAAAATCGTTCGTGATCATTCTGAGCTTTATAGTACCTTTCAAGCTGAAAGATATCAAGATGTGGCCAAAAAGAATTTACCTCCGGTTGTGAGATTTTCCATTCTTTTGTTATAAAAATGTCACGTGGGAGGAAATTTACTCAACGCGTGTTATAACGTAACCCATAATGATAGGAAAATGTTAATGCAAATGTTTATGTAAAAATATAGTGTGCAAATAATAATATAACTTTTCTTTTAAACGTTAACAACTCTGGCACATACAGTTTCTATATATCAGTTTCATATTTTTTTGTATTTTTATGGCTGAATTTGGATTGTAAAAGGTTTGTATGTAATGACATGCAGAAAAAAAATCTTAGTGCTACATTTTATGTTTTTTTTTTGCTTTAAATATAAAATAACCCCTTATTTTAAGTTAAATTATCTTCTTTATTGATTTACAGTTTATTTCAAAATTTAAATTTCCGTTTATAATCAAACCGGGGGAAAATTGACACAAGAAAACCCATTGGGGTAAAATTTATCCGGCGCGTGTAGTAACGTAATGGAAAGGGATGCGTGTGCTGACGGGTTATAAAAACAATATGTTTTTTGCTGCCAATGGTTTTCCTAAATGTTTCCGAGAAGCTTTTAAAGGGTACGAATCAGTTTTGTTATAATCGGACTATCCGTTTTTTTTAACCGAATTATTGGTTTTTAGCGTCCTATTAATTCTTAATTAAACATTTTCAGCTGCGTAATTCAATTTAAACAACCAAAAATATCAATGGTTATGCTGTTAAATTATCATATTTGTCAGCAAAATATGTTTGTTGTACATGAATTAATAACATCCGAATTGATGATTCCGCATGAGAATTGACAGTATCCGAAAACCGTATATTCTGAGTTTGAGAAAACTGATTAATGTACCAGAAAAACTACTCAAAAAGATTTCCGATATATAGTTGCAGCAATAGAAACATTGCTTTTGTAAATGCTTCTTTAAATCTCGAAAATATTTTGCTTTCTGAGACATATAAAGATAAAGAACGCATTTCAGAATCGTTGATAACTCAGAAGGAGCTATTATATGTTTTCGTTCAGAGATATATTATATATTTTTTTAGATTAAGAGACATTCGTCTTTTTTTACAGTGTATAACTAAGACGTCTGTCGGATTGTTGCACCATTGATAACACTTCTTGTTGTATCATGTATATGTATATATATTTTTTTAATTTAGCTGACAAAATGAAATAACTCTTTCCGTATTTTGCAATTTTCTCCGCGCTAATCAAGAAATCTCTACGGAAGACAATTAACACACTAACTGAAAATTGCACTAACTGAAATCGCATAAAACGAAGGAAATCTGTATTTTTGATTGAGAAGAATATAATAGTTATTCCAATTTTATCATTTTTAAATGTCTTAACTCTAAATTATTTTAAGTAGGCAGTATTACATAATTCCTAGAAATCAATATATTTTGTATAACTATTTTTGTGGTGTTCAAAATCAATTTACAAACCTATGAATAGAATACAGTGAGTCTACTGATAGATATGAAGTAATTCTTTTGCATTCAAATTGTATTCAAACCCAACTAATACACCAGTGATACTTCAGGGAGGTACCTCTTAGTTGTAATATTTAACAAATAATAGCTGTCTTACACAGATAAAAATTTGCTGCACACTGTATTCAACAGTTTTTTAAAAAATGGTTATATAATCGTAATTTAGCACCAATCTGACCATATTGTTGCCCTTATTATGGTAAAATTACAATTAAATCATTTTTATTTAAACTTAAAAAAAACGGTTGAATGACTGGACAATTGGCAGTATTTTTTTAAATGTGTCGACAGTCTTATTTCTCTCAATTTTATTGACATCATTTTATTACAAATGCAATTTTGAAAACATTCTATTTTCGTTTATTAAATTTAAAATATGAAACAGAACGAAATTAAAAAAAAAATTAGGGATATTCGAAACATTTTACAGAATTCGTTGAATTAAAGGAAAAATCAAATATTCGAGAAAAACATCGCTAAGACTTCCGCCGCAACAAGCGTTAAGCCTGTATTCATCACTTTCCGTTTTTAAACAATGTAAGAAAGAAAATCACATCATATCATAACGGAGACATTTTCAAATTTATTAAATAATTCTTATCTTTATAAATTATCTTTAGAAAGGGGAGATATCCATAAAATTAGAGAGAAACATTGACTTCACATTTGGTTCAATAAAATACATAGATGTACGAAAATAATCTTTTATAAAAATTTTCCATTTGAAATGACCGATTCATATGTAAGATTTTCAAAGTATTTTCTAAATTTCCTGTCACTGAAAACTAATGAAGCATTTTGGCCAACAGCCATACAGAACACTTCTACGAAACAATATTTAAACAAAGATCACTATTCATTGGCCAGTAGCCAAATGTCCATCTTTAGTTACGTGGGAAATAAATGAAGCTTAAAAGTATTATAACGGGATTTTTATTGCAATTTTAAAGATAAATCTACGCACGGATAAGTTGAAAAAAAATAATATTTTATTTACTGAATTTCTACAATCAAATTGTCATTTAAAATCTAATTTTGTAAGATAAATATTTGAAATTTCATAACTTCGTTTTAACAGTTAGTAGGATATTTCTGAGAAAGGGGTTATAAGCATCACAAGGCAAGATATTTAATGGACTGTAGTGTAACGAAACTTAGGTTTTAGGGTATTTCTGGGGTATTTTTTTAATAAAAATTGTACATATCTTTTTAGTATAAGAGTATATTACTATAGATATATACGCTATTTATCTTAATAGCCCTTACAAATATCTAGGAAATTCATTTTTTTTAAATGTGTTTTTTTTTAATAAGAGTTTTGCATTCCTTTTTAGTACAACACTACATTATTATAGATAGATACGCTACTTATCATAATATCAGTTATAAATATCTGTCAAATTCATTTCTTTCTTTTACAAAAAAAAAAAAAAAACTTATTATAATCTATATTTTATATATATTATAAAAAAATAATAATCAGAACACATGATGAATTTTTCGTAGCTATGTATTAAATCCAGAGATGGCTCAATGATTATTCAATATTAACATACTTTTTTTCTACTTAAACTATATACTGTTAAATTATTACACGTCGTCTCTCTTTAGATCATTTTATCATGAATATTCTAAGCACATTCCCAGAACAAAATGCTGCTTTAACGAGAAGAAAAATAAAAACATTCATAAATTAACATTCATGGATTTTGTTGTAGAAAGAATATTTTGATAAAGTTAAATCATGTTCGTGCCAATAGACAACCAAGCACAAGTATTCTGAAAAATGGTTAATTTTTTAATCCATTCAATCATAGTTTAGTAGTGCTTATTACATCGGTTTGTCTGTCTGTCTATATGTCCACACTGTGGCTTGCATAGCACTTATAGTTTTGATACCCAAATAATTCATATACATTAAGTTCTATGGATGATATTTATTTTATATGAGCTTTAATGTTCTTAATGAATTTCAAACAGAAGTAAATTTATACATGTTATACAGATTTAAAACTGCATATTCTCTGTTTAAAATTACATGCCTAACATTTATATTAATTTTATAGGATCATTAAAATATTTTATAATACATTACCGTTTATGTTCAGAATGTTTTTTATGATCGTTTTAAGGATGTTAAATTGTTTTAGAGAGAATAAATAATTTATTCATGAGATGAGGTGCAAAAATTATATTATGAAAACTGTAAAAACATTATTAAAGTGTTTATTGTGTATAATGTGATGTAAAAATATCCTTTCAACATACTAATAAATGAAGATTTCATTACAATATTCTGCTAATACTGGAATGTATATCTTAATCTAAGCGTGACGTGTGTTTTACCTTGATAGCTAAAAATCAATGACGATAAATGTTCATCATTTAAAAAGATGACATAAAAAGTGCCTTTTAAATGTTTTTTTATGTTTTAATTTGATAATTTTTTTTATGCTAAAAGATTTATTATTAACAAAGCTCAATACGGAGTGCAGTAGTTGCCGATATGCAAAGCCATTAAATAATAAGCCCAGTCAGATAAATGGGAAACTTTTCGCAAGTTGAAAATAGCGCCATCTAGCGGTTGGGAGTGCTGCATTCGGCACCAAGAATATTTTAATAAAATTTTGCTTCTAAAATTAAAGCTTAAAATAAGAAGTTCATATTTTCTAAGAAAGTCGTTTGTAAATTCCGGTGTCAGTCAGTAATTTCACATTTTACGAACACAATTTGTCTGAGCCGGAAAGGGTTAATTGCATAGTGATGCAAATTTCCATTACTTTTTATTTAACTTTTAATAAATAAATCAACTTCTTCGCCACCACTATATTTATATAGAAATATTAATCCAGTAAATTTCCACCATTTTTTTTTTCATTATAGTTTCAGCTTTAATGTAAAAGATCCCAATAATTAGCAAGCTTTTAAAGGAAGTGCAAAAACAAAACATCGATAAAAATCGTATAAAATATCGATATAAATAAATCGTATCGTTTCTCTGCGACCCACTTCTGTTTTGTACTCCTTCCGCAGCAGAGGTTTGGCGCTAGTGTGTCGCTAACAAATTTAACACTATCTGACTGGGCTTATTATTTAATAGCTTTGCCGTTATGTAATAACAATAATATTTTTGATAAAATATTTGGAAAAAAATAAGGGTGGTTATCAGTTTTAAACCTTCAAAAAATCTACTTTTGTTTCTTTTTCAAAATTTTTAAAAGTATATATAATATTCTGAATCGCACAAAGCAAACTGCATGAAAATATTTCAATTAGAACAGTGTCAATTTGAAATTAATATACGTACATTATACAAAGAGTTCAATTGATTTTACACTTTGATTTAGCTTTTCTGAAAGCTGTGATTTTGCAATTTGGGTGCGTTTCTTTTGATGCTGATTTCTTTAAATGATTTCTGTAAATGATTTATTTTTCTGTAAAAAAAAAGCAATTATTTACAGACAGATAACTTCTTTTGCATCGATATGTATAAATCGATCATACCTACAATCTCTATCCACTGTTTTTTTAATTAAATGATGCAAATTTTATTTATTACGAATGTGCTGTTTATTGTATATTACATAAAATAACACATTCTGATCACAACAAAGAATTTTAGAGACGTTTATTTGACAAAACTTGAGGTTGAAATAGTAGTGGTTTTCTACATATCTATGCGAAAGAAGTTACCTGTCTGCAAATGATTTCTTTTCTCTTTTATAATACGCGCATGTTGCAAAAAGACAGTTTAAAAAAAAGGCGATATCCAAGTTTAAAAGTCAATTGAAGTCTGTATGAAAGAGCACATATCAATTGCGAATTAGTCTGTTTTTTTTTTTTTTTTTGAAATACTTTCATGCAGTTTATTTTGTTCGATTGAAATGTATAGATTTTTGAAATTATGAAAAACACAAAATGTTTGAAGGTATAAAACTAATGACATCCTTTGAACAGACAAACTGGATATAATAAAGTGCTGTCTGAAGAATACATATTTTTCTTTTTCAAATTTAAACCATCGAAGGGAAAGTGACTGTTTTAAATGATGACTTTTTGCATTTTATTTTCTTGTATCGAATGCAGTAATTCATTAAATAAACTAACAATGTTTTATTTAATATAACTTTCACGTCTGATACAAATAATTAATGTCTGATGTGAGATCTTTTTCTTAAACTGTGTTTCTTGTTTAAGAAAATATTCATTATCCTTTATAGAAAGATTTTTATATTCATAATAACAGATAATTTTTACTTAATTATCACTCATAACATGTTATATAAAGTAGTTTAAGAGTATTCAGGCCAAATATGATAGATTCACGAACTATTGTTAACACCTTTACTTAAATCAAAGTAGCATAACACGAGGTAACGCTTAAAACAATTTTGTATTCTAAAAGCCATTACGGACTTAGTATGTAAAATGTTTGCACCGATAAGAAAAACATACTATTAAAATAAATGTTTTATACTGTTTTTGAATTTCAAGCAAATTTAGTTAGTGATAGACATAATTTGAATCAACACATACTCAACGAGAAAAATGTTTTATTAATTAATTTTTAAATATAAGTTTCATACCGTTTTTAGATTTAAATCAAGTTTGGTTAGCAGTATAAATCTTTTCAATCAACATGTAGTCAGAGAGAAACATGTTTTATTAATTACTTTTTAAAATAAATGTTTTATGCTGCTTTTGGATTTAAAGAAAATTTAGTTAGGACTAAACCTCGTTTCAATCAATATGTACTTAGGGAGATACATGTTTTATTAATTACTTTTAAAAATAAATGTTTTGTGCTGATTTTAGATTCAAAGTAAACTTAGTGAGTGCTAAATCTTATTTCAATCAACATGTAGCTAAGAAGAGAAAAATGTTTTATTAATTACTTTTAAATATGTGCATATTTAAATATATAGTATTTGAAGAATTGGATAAAAATTATATATTAGGCAATTGTATCAACAATTCAGTCGATTATGTTATCTTTTCACATATAAAAAAATTCGATCAAACTAAATAAATATAGTAGACTGTTAACAATTTTTAAAATACAAATGCATGTACTCAATTATTTTTTTACTTATTTTAAATTCATTCCTTAAATAATTTTTTTTTTTTTTTTTTTTTTTTTTTTTTTTTTTTTTTTTTTTTTTTTTTTTTACAGAATTGTGATCACGTGTTATCATTTGTGTTTGTATCTTGTTTGATTATATGCTAACAATATTTAAAAGTCTTCTGTACAAAATCTCAAAAAATATGTTAGATATGTACAGTCGTAGAACTAAAACTGAACACCCCCCACTAACTCTGCAACAAATTATCGTATAAGAAAATTACTGAAGTCAAACGATTGGAAATAAAGCCTACTTCCGAATGATGTTTTATAAAATTTGCTTAGGGGGCCATCTACATAAATAAACAGCCTAAACTTTGTTTTATTCAATGACAATACCCAATTTTTACCCAATTTTTTAAAATTTTCGGTTCAAACTATGCGTAGATACCAAACTTCAAATCATTTGGATAAATATTCAACAATTAGAGCTCCTAATGTTAAATTATATTTTCATATTTTTATTGATATATCCTGAAATTATAATCCTAATGTGCTAACCTTTTGTTTAGTTATAACACTAAAACTCCCAAACGTAAATACTTTGAATTTGTATTTTTTGTAATTTTATAACATGAATTATGAAACTAATAATCGAAACAAATATGAACTGAAAATACAATATTTTGATGGATTTATATTTATTATGTTCTGCTTTAAGCGCATACAAATTTTCAAATTTTTTTCCAAGTACTTTTCAAAACTGCTTTAAAAAAGGCAAGATGCTAGTTAAAGGGGCCGTCTATGATCTGCAGAAAAGCATAGTTTAACAAAATATTTTACTAATTTAATTGTTGGTTCGAATAAGATTTTATATTTTTTATTTTATGTGACTGCTTTTATTTTTTTTTTATTAAAATTACGTAAATCGTATTAGCATGATATATGATTTTATGTCAGTTATCTAAATTAGTTTTACTTTTATTTTTAAATTAACAAAACTCATTTTTAAAAAATGAACAATGCTACGTTAACAGAAAATTCCTAATCATTATTTTTGTTACCTTTAATTGAATTTCTAGCTTCTTCTTCAGTTTAATAAACCTATTTTGTTTTTTCTGCGGTATATATTTTTGAAGTAATGTTTCTTATAAATGCATATGTGTTGTGTATTTTCCGATTTTCTTTTCAAAATATGTCATTAGTAATGAAGTTAAGATTTATATTCATTCTGAAAAGCAATTTGTCTGCGTTTTCCTACATCGTTTCTTTATACTGCTCCATACCATTTTTTATTCTACATTTTGTATTCGCCGACATTCTTCACATATTTTTTTAGAAAAGAGCAAGTAAAATAAATTCAAAATCTGAGAAAAAGTTTTATAAAAACACCTGTAAAATTCCAATCACATTCACATATTCGAAAACTATTTTAGGCACCGATAAACTTATATATTGTTAATCGGATAGTTCAACTCTTGTAAGCATTATAAAAGGCATATTGAAAAGGATTTTACCATATATAACATTAGCGGAAACATATCAAGTGTGTAAAATGGCAATGTTGGCAAGAAATAATACTTTAATAGAGGTGACTTAGTCTTTCTGCACCATTTCAACAATCGAGTAGAGAACATCAATTTCGATGCAGCACCTAAAATATGCTCATTTTAAAATAATTAATTTCTCTGAAACTAATCGTAGGAATTTCATGAAATTTGTTATCTAGGCATAGTTTGAACTGAAGATTTAAAATATCTTTCAAAATTGGGTCTTGGTGTCCTACGTTGCAAAAAATAAAGTTTGGGTTTGTTTTGATGTGCAGATGGCTCCCTAGGGAAATTTTATGTACATTATTTAAAAGTAGACTTTATTTCCAATCGTTTGGCACCAGTAACTTTCTTCTACGATAATTTGTTACACAGTTAGTGGGGGATGTTCATTTTCATTTCTACCACTGTACTTTACGTTACGATTAAACTTTCGCTTGTTTAACATTCACTTACACACTTTAAAAATTTGATTCAGTATACCACGTGTTAAATTACAACACGCTACATATATTTTGCATCACAAAATCGTACGAAATATTTATTACTAAATCGTTTGTCTGAAATTCCCGTTCAATTACTTATCCGTTAGGATCAAGTAATTTTTATATTCTTCCAAATTACTACATATACCTATATTTTCCTATATTCTTTGTACATATAATGAATCACTGACGCATAGTAATGAAATCTGATAATAACACATAGAGCTTCATCTGTTGGCAGATATTTCTCCGTCGTACATTATTGCAAATTTTCCTTAACGAACACCGCGATATAATTGTTTCTGACAAAGTAAGTATTGTTTATTTTATGAGTTCTGCTTTCCGTATAACTAGTTAAATACTGTTAAAATATAATTCGTGTTGCTTTACTTTATTTCCATTATCCTAATAAAGTACGAATAAATTTATTAATTAAAAGAACATATTCATCGGATGTGCATATAACTGGAAAATTTTAAGGACTAGTTACAGTGTAGGGAATTTTTTCAATTTCGACATAAGGTATTTGATGGTAATATGACCAATGAATTTAATATGGCCAATTCGTAATGCTGTTACTAGTTAGAGTGAAATGAAAAAAAAATGGCACTTTAATCCAGTCGCGAGAAGTCAGATAGGTTGGTTTAGCCCCACTTTGGCCGTATTATCGGACCACGTGCACGAGAGAGCAGACATTGTTGTCTTGCTGTTAGTTACGTTGGCATGTTATAAATTTGTCTCTGGTAGGTTGGTTATTTATCTAATTTAAACAAAGTGTTTATGATTATTTGTATACATGATATTTTAGATTGTATGATGCTGTTTTTAACTGCATGAACGAATTTCAATATCGGAGTGTGCCGACAGAATAACGAGAACTTTTATAAAATTGTTTTTGCCGGAAATAATAATATTGGTTTTGTAATAATTGCTGTTTTTTAAACCTTTAACATAAATATTTTCATTTTATTTCACCTATGGGCATATTACATTCATCAACTCGCTTTTTTAAAAACAAACTGCTATAGGTACAAATTTCGACAAGTTTAAATTTTTAATATATTTTTCCAGTGCTAAAAAAGGGTCTACTTTGTTATTCAATTTATGTATATTTTTTAAACCATTTACTATTACCATTTAAAAATTTATAACTTTAGGGTGGTCATATTACCTATAGATACCTTAAGTTGTAACAAATTATTTTTAACACCCGTTCATTTCGTGATAATTACTTTATTTTTAAAACATCAAATAATGCACTATCATGTATAATGTAAAAGCCATCAAAGGGCAGTTCCTTTCAAAACTTTCCATTTTACTTTTTTAATCACCTTTCCTAGAGCGTAATAAAATAATATGTTGAATTTTCTATTTTAATTAATTTTTAAAACATCAAATAATGCACTATTACGAAAAATGTAAGCGCCATCAAAAAACATTTCCTTTCCGAACTTTCCATTTTATTCTTGTGATCACCTTTCGCAGAGCGTAATAAAATAATATGTTGATTTTTCCTTCTAACATCCTCAAAATTTCTCTGTCAGCAACAATCGGTACTAATGATTTTATTTAGGTATTGATACAAGATGTTTCACTCTTCACGTACATCAGTTTTTGTTGCATTAACTGACAATAGTTTTCCCTCTAAAGAGTTAAGAAGCCTCTTGTAACAAAACTATTGTAACAAAACTATTGTAACAAAACTATTGTAACAAAACTATTGTAACAAAAGTTACAATGTTACAACCACCAGTAACAAAAGTTACAATGTGACAACCACCAGTGTTTTCGAACCATTCGAAAGAAGACCAAGATTCAAAATGTGAAAAACAGCTCTAGCACAAGCTAGAGGTAAAAATATATCAATAAAGAGACAACAAAACAATGAATGATAGACAAAAAACAACCCAAAACAGGGGTGAGCCTATAAAAACGCCAAAAAGCCTTGACAGAGACAAATACAAGAAGTGAAATCAGCCCATAAAAGAGGCGATAAACACTACAGCGACAACCCACCATGAACGTGACAAGCCAACAGACATGGTAAATATGTAAATCTATGTACGTTAATGGCACCTGGTGCATGTAAAATCCGTCGTGGGTGCAAAGCCCTCCAAGTTACCTGTGAATAATACCTCTGGGGGTGCCTAGTCAGGTGAGGGTCTCGTCACCTGATCAAGGTTCTAAATTACGAGACCTATTAAATCTGTCAATTCAACAAAGTTAAACAGAAACCTTGAACCGGCAAACAAAGATAATGGTAGCAAATCACAAGAGAGCAAGCACAGCAGCGATGTGAACAAATCAATAGTCAGATGGATCACAGCCATGCTGTGATCAGGCGATTTCCGCCCCTCACCCAGGTACTAACCCGTTAAGCTAGGCATTCATGCCGGGCAGGTAGGGGCCTGGTTAGCGGTATAAAAAAAAGAAGCCTCACCGTATTTTATGGCCACGCTGTGTAGAAGATAAGTATTGCAGAGTGAGCCCATAAACGAACTCCGGGGTTTAAAAAAAATCATATCGAGTTAACGGTATGAGTTAGGTCAGGTCAGTTAATTCAGAAGAAATCAGTAGCTCATGAAAATTTATCCGCACCAGTTTCATTTTTTTTTCGAAACTAGGTTTCGCTGCGCGTCATTGAGCTTGAAGTAACGTAGCATACGCTCATTCCATCATTCCATTCAGTTAATGCAGTGCGATGGTGACGCCACAACAAAAGGCTCAGTGTGTTATCTGGCTTATAGAAACTGGATCTGTTACCATTGTACAGCGGAACTTTCGGTGCGAGTATGGTGGTAATGGGAATACGGACAAAACCATTCGTCAATGGCTACTTGCGTTTACAGAAACTGGAAGTGTGTTAAAACAAACGTCGTCTTTTCAAATATACACTGAAACACTTTTTATTTTACTTAAAAGACGTCAACATATCAATGTTAACATTAAAGATGTTAAAATTTAAAATTTACATGTTTCGATTTGTTCATCAAATCGACATCAGAATATATACAAACTACAAATACAATGTACATAAAAACCAGAGATTAAATTAATTTAAAACCAGGGAGTCTGAACAGTCACTATGTGAAATGAGGTACAACGCCCTCTAGACTTTTAATTTTTACACCGCTGTTAGATCCATCTAAAGACCGCTTCCCACTATTATTCAACCACTCAACACAAATCTTCGGAATATTAAATGAAAACGTATCATTACATGCTTTCGAGCATCTTAAATAAATTTCAATAGGTTATCTCACAAAAAGTTGTAAATAAAAACTGGAACTATAAATCAATTTAGCTTCATTAAATAGGATGTTGATGCTCAATCTATTATTTAATCTTGATAAGGCAGTATTCTCTCTCCCATACTTAATATCTGCAATATGCTCCTTACATCTAACATTGAATTTCCTCTGTGTCATACAGTGCGTGTGTGTGTGTTGTTGTGGTTTGTATATATTCTGATGACGATTTGATGAACAAATCGAAACATGTAAATTTTAAATTTTAACATCTTTAAATTTTAACATCATCGAAGAGGTTGAATACCGTTTGGATGTGTGCCGTGCCACAAACGGGGCACATATTAAAATCTACTAAATGGTAAAAATCTTGATAAATTTACCTTTAAGTACATATATATAACATTAACCTAATTTTATGATTGAATTAAAAACTTTTGCTTCTAAACCCCGGAGTTCTTTTATGGACACCCAGTATATTGCAAGTGCGTTTAGAGCTTTCATATATTCAAGTATATACATCAAAAAAGTTTTAAATATTATTCACTATAACCAAAGGTGTATTCTATATTTATTCTTCATAACCAGTCCATATAACATTAATAAAGCATTATTACTAAAGCATTATTACTAATCCATTATTAGTAAAGCATTATTATTACTAAGCTGTTATTACTAAAGCATTAATCTTTAATTCTTGTTTCATTATTTATCTTTTAAAATGCAATAGTTTTTAAAAACTTTCTAATTACTAAATTTATACATTTCTTTCTTTTATGCACTCATGGAGAGCCAATGAATCATAGTAATGCATTCCGATAATATTACATAGAGTTTCATCTATCTGCAAATATTTTTTCTTCACAGATTACCGCAAACATGCCTTAACGAACTCTGCGATGTAATTGTTTTTGATAAAGTAAATATTGCTTATTTTATGAGTTTTGCTTCTGGTATAACAAATCGAATACTGCTAAAACATAATTTATTTTTTCTTTAGTTTCATTATCTCAGAAGAACGCAAAGAAGTTGCCTAATTAAAATAGCTTATTCAGTGAGTGTACCTATCACTTAGGGAATTGTAAGGACTAATGACAGTGCACATTGGAATAACATTTTTTCTATATCAACATTGTGTGCCTTTTCCACTGGCTAACCGGTGGAGTATTTGAGGCAAAATGCTGAACAAAATTACTTTTCATGTATTTTAAAGTTAAAACCATTGCCGATGACTTACTATTAGTAAATACACTTAATTAATGTTATACATACATAAATGTATACATTTATTTAAAAAATAAATATATAATACAACGTTTACTTAATTGTTTACTGTTTAAAAGAGGAAAGCAATTATTGATCGATTTGTTTTATTTACAAGTAATGTTTTATTAAATGCGGTTAATTTTACTACACATAAATGCTTAATTATTTATTAAAAAGAATGTATATAACATATATATAACTTGCATTTAGTATATAGCGAAGTTGAGTCTCTGTAGTATAGAGATACTTTTTTTAGTGTTTTTAATAGATTTGCAGCCCTCCCAAAAACATTAATATAGAAAAAAAGCATCAAAATGCGGAACATTTGTTTAAAAAAAATTGCCTTCAAAATTATTACCAATACGACAAACCCCGACAGAGCATTAAAAAGCTTTAAATGTATTATATAATATATTTCAATAAATATATTTCAACAAATTAAATCTAAAAAGACTTAAAAATAAGCCATTTTCCCTTCTAATTATTTTTTTATTGTATGAAAAGTAAAACTATTTAAATGAACATGTCAAAGAATACATTTAAACACAATAAAAAAAACTGAAACATAACAAAAAAGTACATTTCTTACAAAGAAACTTTCATTTCAACTGAGGCTAGGAACCGCCGGATATGATTCATACTCCTGAAAAAGATATAGACCGACACAGCAATTAGTCAGCTATAATAAAATATGATTTTTATAATAGTTGAGAAAATTTTAATTTCAGCCTTTTTGGTCAGTATTCTGCATCAAATACTCCACTTTCCATCTCCATCCTTTTCCATCCATTTACTCACAAGTGGTTAGCTTTCCACCACTCCATACTTTCTGTGCGGCTGTTGATTTCATGATCTTTAATTTTATTTTTAAGACATAAAATAAGAATGGTGACGTATAAAATAAGAGCCATCAAACGGCAATACTTTTCCCGAATGATGTGAATTTTCCAAGACTTTAATTTTATTATAATTATCGTTCTCTTTCTCTTTAAAACGTAATAATAAACATGTATATTTACGTTTCTTTCATAATATCGCCAAAATTCCCTTGTAGGTGACTTTTAGTAAAGAGGTTTTTTATTGTTAGATAATGGCAGACGCATGTTTCACTGTGCACATACATATGTTTTTGTTATGTTTCGAATAGAAAAAATCCCTCTAAATGGTGCATTTCATTTCATGCTATTTTATAGCCGTACTATGAATATAATATATGATCTATATTAGATGGAAAGTTCCAGCTCTCCAGCTTTTATTTACACGTATTTAATAAAGGTGTTGAATATGTTAATGTATATGCTGAAACGAGCTATGTTTATTTATTGTGCGTGACCAGTTTACATAAAATCTCTTAAAGTCTCAAGACTTAAAGTCCTGTTTCATAAATTATCCTTCAGTAACATTTCCATCGAAATTACTATATTTATATTATCTTTTATATAGCAATGAAGTACTTGTAAATATAGTAATGAAATCTGAAAATATCATAGAGCATCTGCTGGCTTTTATTTCTTTGTCATAGATTCTTGCAAATAGTAATTAACGTATTTCTTGAGGTAATGTTTTTAATAAGTTAAATATTATTTATTTTACGAGCTCTGTTTATGGTATAACTTTTCAAATGCTGTGATATCTTGATTAACGGCAGCTTCAGTAAAGGAGGTCCTTGGTTTTTAACCACGCGCTACACGAAAAACCAAATCACTTGGATAAAGTTCAATCTTTTAGTTAGTGGCTCATCAACATCTGATGGCGCAACTTAATTAAAATGAGTCACAGTAAGGTTGCTAGTGCTGACAAAGCAACAGTAGAAAAATTGTTATAAGCTTTGAAAGAATTATAGAATAAAGAGAGTACCTACCGCAACAAGTCTACAATTCAGATAAAATGGGGTTATATTGGTAAAAAAAGAGCCCAACAAGACATTTATCTCAAAAGAAGATTAAACATTTCCGGGCATAAATCATTAAATGATAGATTAACATTACTTTCAGCAGCAAGTACAAGTGGTACTGCAAGGTAAAACACTTTTTAGTTTGCCACTCAGACAATCCTTGGGCATTCAAAAACTTAAATAGCTGTAAGTCAATAATGGTACCTTGACATGGTACTGAGTCATTTATCTCAAAAGAAAATTAAACATTTCCGGGCATAGATCATTGAATGATTGATTAACATTACTTTTAGCAGCAAGTACAATTTGTACTGCAAGGTAAAACACTTTTTAATTTGCCACTCAGAGAATCCTTCGGCATTCAAAAATTTCAATAGCCCTAAGTCAATCATGATACAGGAAAAAAAAATGGTCAAACAGGAAAAAAAATTGCCTACAAGAATAAAATTCAGTGACTGTATTCTCGAAGTATTTGAACCAACTATGAAAACCTATCTTGAAAAAAAAAAACAGTCTGTCTCTAAAAGACATTTTAACTTCAATAACACACTCGACAGCCACATGAAATAACCAAGCATGATAACCACACATGACATCCACATGAGTAAATAGATTTAATCAACCGATTTTCCTTACTTCCGAAATTAGATCACTGATTCAACCTAGATATGATCTGAAATAATTTAAAAATTTAAAAATATTTACACAAGGCTCTTATTATGAGGTTCTTTAAAATGTGAGACGCAATATCCTTAGAAAAATCTGTGGAAAAACGAATTTGGCAATCTCATAGCGATTAGGCTAATTGTAAAGGCTTGGAAAGAAGTAGCAATGCAATGGTTCAGATGATACTGAATTCTTCCTAACGGAGAAATTTTAGAAAAAGTCGCACATTCCTAAAGGACATTTGTTTATGATCTTAACAAGGAAGTAGATCAAGAAGATGTTAAAGAATTACAGGAGATGCATGACCATGAACTGACTACTGCTGAGATAAAGAAAATTTCCAACAGCAATGTAAAGAACGGTAAACGAAAAAATCATCTAAAGATAAAGATGAAGAGAAAAAACAAATTACATCTGCTAAACAAAAAGGTGGCTTAACAAAATTTGAAAAACTTCTAATTGTTGATATTAAATGTATGGTGTATGTCCTTCAGTTAAAACATTGTTATATGGTAGCACTAAAAATTGAAAATGTGTCTATTCGCATGCGTCATATGTTTCATTACTGTATTGTACTATAAGTAGCGTTTGAATGTGTGTAAATATGTATTGATTCGTGAGTTTACCTACTGTATTTGTAAGTGTAATTGAATATGTAATATGCCTTTCACTCTTCCACATTTATTAAATTTGTGTTCTTACATATTTTAATTAATAATCAAGACATCATAAAATGGAATTCAAGAAAATATATGAGGTCATAACAATTGATTATCTATTTAATGAAACGTTCATGCAGTTTTTCAGAAACATTTAAAAAAAAGAAGCAGAAACAAACACCCATATACATATTTTTCACAGTCCATTTCTTATAGATTCGCAGTGAAAGCAATTATCCTTCTGGAAAAGATTTAAAAACAGTTTCTAAGCACAATTCATTTTATTAAAGTTATTTTGTTTTGTAGAAAACATAATTAATATATGATATTTATCAATTTTAGGACATTTTAAATGGGTTTTATGTACATCTCTATTATGTACTATGTTATTGGAAAATAATCAAAACAAATTAATGAATGTTTCAACAAATCTTATATAAAATCGTGCCTTTGATAATGACGATTTCAAATTATCAACAATCCTCGAACGGATTACCGTCGGCAACCAAGTTACACTGTACTTCAAAAACAGAAATTACGTTTCTCTAGAATACTCATTATCGTAGAAGAATACAAAGACGTTTTCTACTAAATGAACTTTTGAATTGAGTATACATATCTCTAGAGAAATTTAAAGACCAGTTACAATGATCATTGTGATAAATTGTTTTGTATTTCAGTATAAAATTATTTCTACTAGTTGTTCGTTTCGTGATTACTATGTTATTTTAAAAATATGAAAGTTTTATGAAACATTATTATTTGAGAGTATTCTGCTAATTCAGGATATTTTCTGTATATAATATTTATTTTATGAAATCAATAGCAAAATTCCACCTTTCAAATAAAATACAGGGAGCAAAAACAAACATTTTTCTTTTGTTAATTTTTAATTCAGCAGATTAAAGTACCTGTTCTCGTATCATGTATTATCTAAACACCAACCTGTATGCCTATGTACCTAGATTTTAACGATGATTTAATTTATCACAAGAAACTAGCAGCTGGTTAAAGGTGGTGAACGATTGCAGTCAGTAGATCGAAAATCATGGCTCGGAATGAAGGCAAAAAGGAACTCAATTGCAAGTTCCTCCATAAAAACTCAGACAGTCATTTTGGTCAACACTTCAAAATACGACAAAAATCTGCTCTCCGAACGCTTGCAATCGGGTTTTGTTAAATGCACGGAAAGTTACAGAAGCGACGTAACGCATGCATGAGCCAATCAGTGAGAGGCGAAATTAAGTTAAACGAATGATGTGCGATGGTGAAGTTTTAACAAGAAAGAATCCCCGTACCCAGCGGTGCATTGATTTTGAAGTGAAAAAAGCAGCGCGCGAAGTGAGAACGTGGAATAAAGAAATGGCTTTTAAAAACATTCGAAATGACAAACTAGCGTCTCTCAGAATATTATAGACTGGATAATAGTTGATAAAAGTTACGAAGTGACTTAAAATTTTAGATTAAGGTTTGGAATAAGATAATTATTAATATACGTGTTATTAATTTAAAAAGGAAATTAAATTGGTATAAATATTATTAAGAAATCAGGAAATAAAGAATAATTTAAAGGAATTTCGAGAATTTTGAATAATTTAAAAGAATATTGTGAAATAAAATTTATATATATATATATATATATATATATATATATATATATATATATATATACAGAGAGAGAGAGAGACAAGTAAATCCCCCAAAATGGAAAAATCTCTTTACGATTTCCGAATAAGCTTTATCTAAAAGAAAATAACAAATTAGACTGAAACACTGAATTGAAATTGTTTTTTTTTCTTAAAATCGGCTGCAAATTTCGAAATTCGATGAACCGTCTTCAACCTAAAATAACAAAACATCTAATCAAATTTCGAAAATCTGAGAGTTAGGTGCATTGGGACCTATCTTCGTCTGCCCAGAACCGACTTTGCTACATTTTACGCGCGAGTATTTTTCCTGTCCATTGCTCTCAGACAGACAGACCATCACACACGTACTTTAAATATATAGATAAGCACCAGAATTGCAGTTCTGGAAGTTGACACACTTTTTTGAGTTGGATTGGTCTGATTGTTAAAAAATTTCTTTGCTCTGATATTATTTTAATAAAAATTAATGTTAATAATTTGTGGTTTGGTTCACTCTATATTTGATAAACACATTCGCGCCAACGTGCACCACCATGTTACACAGTCAGGCCTTTTTAACAGCAACTTTTTGTCACTGTTGGTACACAGCGATATATTTCCAAGAGCATGTGTGGGGCACCGGTGGTACTTAGCCATATCTTTATACAGCCGTGTGTATAAAGTGCTCGAAATAATACAATTCAGTTTTTTTGAACAGACATTTTTTCCATATCTAATTTCAGATTATTTTAGCGAATAAGTAAGGCCAAAAATTCCATATGAAAAACGCGGGGCTAAAATTTTTAAAATGTGCAAAAGACGCTCGTCACGAAGTGGCCATTAGGGATATACATTGTCGCGAACTTTAAGGAGGAATGGCGAGCTCTTAAAATCATTTAACGTGTTATTTCACACTGAGAAAATGACACTTTCAAATCTGAGTAAATCAATGTTTTCATTTTGGTATGAAACTTTTGTTTCAAATAGGACGACCCAATGCTTTCGATTCTGAAATACCAGAAATACTCAGAATATTGAAACATGGACATACTCAAAACTGAGCACATAGAGGTCAGTTCAAACTCATTTTTGAAACATGGATATACTCAAAAATGATTAGAATCAGTTCAAACTCATTTTTGAAGCATGGCAATACTAAAAAATGAGCACATAGAAGACAGTTCATACCTATTTGAATGAAATGCAATATTTACATTTTTCAAGAGAAAAATAATTGTGGCGTTAATGGGTTAAAATGTGCCAAAAAGAAAATTTATGCAGTTAAATTTCAATATCCAGGGAGCGTTTCTCATTTAAGAAATATATTGATAACAATCGAATTGAAAATTTGTATAATTCATATCGCCTCTTCCCCAGATAATTAATAAAGTTGTACAATCTTAACCACCATCTCAAATTAACCAAATCTATCCGAAATCCCGTTACTAATTTCCAATTTTCTCAGCAACAAATTAATGAATCTTATAAAAATACCAACACGCGTCCGAATCATTCAATGAATGAAATTAAAATAACCCACTCATGTGATCTGGATGGAGAAGTGGATAAGGCAATGTATTTGTAACTAGTAGGACTCGGGTTCGATGCTGGCTCTGAGTAAAAGCGTAAATTTAGTTTTTCCTACAAGTTGTAATTTTCCAACTGGACGAAAAATGTCCGAGCCAGTATTCGAACCTGGGATCTTTTGGCTGGACCCGCCACGCTCTACCAACTGAGCTATCCCGGTCGAATCTGGAAAGCCTAATTCATCCAGGATGAATTAGACCCTCCAGATTCGACCGGGATAGCTCAGTTGGTAGAGCGTGGCGGCTTCAGCCAAGAGATCCCAGGTTCGAATCCTGGCCCGGACATTTTTCGTCCAGTTGGAAAATTACAAATTGTATGATTTCTTTACCAATTTGAAATAATTGTGTTAAAATTAATCTAGTTAGTTTTTCCTCCCATAATCGTAAATAGAACCAGAGATGGCAGCACTAGCGTTTTTTTCTAGTTGTTGTTTACTGTTGTTCGAAACGTGAACATAGTAAAATATGAGTACATGATGTTTTATTCTTGAGTGTGTTCATTGTTTTCATAAATGAACATATACATGTTTCAAACTTGAGTAATTTTCATTTGGAGCCATTTTGACCAAGCGATATATTCAGATTTGGGTAATTTTTGCTCAGTTTTGAAAATGTCGTTATTAAAGTGAACGTTTGTTTTAAACGAAAAAGGAATTATTTTAATATATAAATTACTTTTTTTAAATGTATAAAAAATATATACATTCAACAAAATGATTAATTTCAGAAATATATTTTATTTCTTTCATTATAAATACTAATTTATACTAGGAAAGTATAACAAAAAAGTGTATTTAATTTATTTCATCATTTTATTGTAATAGAGAAAATACTAATTTCAGAAAAAAAACTTTTCTTTTAAGGGAGAAAATTGGTTATTTTTATTCGGTAGATATTGCAAAATATTTTTTAATAATTCTTATCCAAATACAAAAGTTATTTAACATTGTAAATATTCTTGAAAATGTTAAATTATAAGTATTCAAAATTTCATCAATTACATATTGACTAAGTGCAAAGCAAATATTTATCATCCAAGGAAAACGTTAGATTACATTCTAAAATGTACTTATTAGACGTGCCAAATAATGAACAATTTAATTAAACTATTTTTTGAAACAGCATTAATTTACATATGTTTTAAAATCTAAAATTTTATCGAAATATTAAGATGTAATTTAGAAATAAAAGATTTATAAATATTTACTTTCTAAAAAAACGAAATTAAAAAAAAAAACTTTTTAATTATGTTGCTGGATAAAATATATACTTTCATCTGTAATTCTTCATATAAGCATAGCATTTGGTATGTACTCGTAATACAAAAAAAAAAAATAATTATTAATGCTCGTGTTATATATTTGCTGTTTATTGCGAAGACATATTTTCTACAGAATATACATTTTATTTGATGAAATATTATTTTATAATGTGCTGTTTTAAAAGGTGTTTTATATTTAAGCATAATTATATATTTATAAAGATATTTATTTCTTTATAAAGTTATAATCCATGTTGTAATAAAATTACAGAACACTTTCTTTAATATTTGCATGGGGACACGGTCAGCATCTGTGTGGTCTTTAGCATGTATTATTGAAAGAGCCCCTGTCAAAAGGTTAATAATCAAAATTAGATTAGACAAGAAAGAAAAATCATGCATCAAGCATAGATTATGTAAAATTTTACAACACATTGAGAATACTGTAACAAGACTTCACCGTTTAATGAAATGAAATATGATATCTAAGTAAACAATTTGGAAAACACATAGGGTAGATTGGGTAAATATGCCGTTGTTTTTGATTTTTTTTTATAAAATCGCCTGTTGTTTGTATTTGTTATTCATTAATTTCTTGTTAAAGTTGATACATTTATATATGATTTAAAAATGTATTTCCTTTTACAAATGTCATAGAAAGCATAAAACATTTTGATTTTGTAAATGCTTGCATTTCTGCATCTTGGGGTAAGATGAGCAACTGCATAGGAACTACATGAAGAAAGAACTTTAAAAATGTAGGACACTTACCAAAAGATGTTAAGACGAATTAAAAATAGAAAAGTCCTACTTAAAATTTAAATAAAACAACGCAAACTGGAATTAAAGTATTAGTAGGGAAGTCTCTTCCACACGACTGAGTGGCTTTTTCCTACAGCGCCTGCGCATAGGAAAACCACGTGACACGGATATCTCACCTAAAACATTTGAACCCTAAACCATTTGAAAATTCAATTTTCGCAATTGCGATCTATAATTGAAAACAAATTCAAATTCTTTTGTGAATCTATCTATATATTACCTATTCTCAAATATGATTGATTCGTATATATGCTACATATTATGTGGTGTTAATTTATTTAATTTAGGAAACACTTAGCACACTTAAAAATTTCCTTTTAGCAATTTTTGTCCCAAAACGGAAATGTATAAACATCATTAAAATACAGTGCAAGCGATTTTCCTCATTGAACATAATGTAACGGAATTCTGTTGAGTTTCCTTGTAAGAGATGACAATTGATCAAAATGATAAAATGATCAATTTAAATAACATATAGCAATTATGAAGCAATCCTACTGTATTTATGTGAGTTATTAGCTCCGACATACGCCAGACGTCCATAGGGACAATTGGACAGATGGTCAGAGAAGCCAAATTCATAAACATTTTTCAACTGCGTTGGAAAGTGTTAAAAATGGGTCAAAAAAGGCTTTGTAAATTGTCGTTAATTTCAAATAGGAGGAAATAAAAGTATTTTGAAAAGGGAAAACACCCACCAGCTTTTCTCGTGGTTAACAGGCTGGCTAATGTAAAATAGGTGCATGGTTCGACCGTGTGTACTGGATCGTATTGCATTTTAAATGGCGGTCCCGGTCTGTTAAGTCTTCATGTTCATATGATGACTCAACCAACCAATCACACAATCCAAAAGAAAACTTCTATATTATACCTCTTCCGAACCTAATAACTTTGTTTTTAATATTAGAAAAGAAAAGTAAATTGGAAAAGAGATGTATTGTAAAATGAAGAACATTGAAACGTGCTTATTTTAGTTACATTCACAAAAAGAATGTTGTTAAAAAAGTAAATATATAATTAATTAATACTTTAAACGTAAATAGAAGTATTCTGGCAGCATGTTGCCGGAACACCACTGTGATTGGAAGAGTTTTCTCTGTTAGTTGTAAAAGAAAAACAAAAAATTAAAATAAATTAAAATTGCGCTTGGACACATTGGTTAAGAAACATTGTGATCGGCGATTGCTGGATACAAAACAAGGAGAATTGTGCATTTTCTGAAAAAGAAAAGAGTGTATTTTGTTGATTTCGAAAAAGAGCTAAGGCACTGTGCCTTTGAATAATGGCCAAGCAGGAAAATCTCTGTACAAAAATTTCTAGAACTATTTAAGTAAAGTAAACAGTCAAACACCTAAAATAAATGTTTATAACTTATTTGCTTTAATCTGAATTTCTTATGTACCGGGTAGCCAGAATTAAAAAAACCCTACTCCGACCTCTGTATATTCTGAACTACTGAGTGTAAAAGCTTCACATTTTGTGTACATACTATTCGAGACATGGAGAACTGGATTACGCGAAAAAAAAATAGTTTCAGAAATCGAAGATAGATGTCACTGTGCAACTGGACATATCCTGAAAAACACAAAAGCACACGGTAAACACATTTATTTAAACATACCAAAAATGCTTGTTACAAGGACCTTATCAACGCAGGGAATGCTGCTCAATATGGCTCCTTTCTTGAAGAGGTAAAATCTGCTATCTGTAGCCAGCTTGTTTAGTTACAGATCGTAACTAATTGACTGAGATTCTTAACACATGCAGGGTGATACTTTCTTTTAAATATGCAAAGGACACGACACGACCTCGATAAACCATATTTTTAAATGTGCCTACAGTAAAAAACCTCACGAATTAAGATCTTCAGAACGAGATGGCCAGGTTGTTGAAAATATACGACAGATTACTCTGTCATTCTTG
Organism: Maratus michaelseni; assembly: GCA_963931845.1. NCBI lineage: Eukaryota > Metazoa > Arthropoda > Arachnida > Araneae > Salticidae > Maratus > Maratus michaelseni. Next base: position 347,452,636 of record OZ007590.1, on the reverse strand, counting down.
AAAGATTGCCGAAGACTATGCAGTACACTGTGTCCAATGTGTGGAGGCACTATCTTCCAAAAAGGTAATTGTGTCAAGACATTCTCGCTGTTACAAATGGGATACCACAAAAGTTTCGAACACATTTTGTACCTGTTGGACACCACGGTGCATGTCACAGAGCCATTGAGAGTAGCCTCTTCAAAAAAGAGATGTCCGAAAATGAATGTGGCTTTGAATCCACACATTCACAGCTTATTATTATTATTATTATTATTATTATTATTATTATTGTCTTTATTTCAATTTTGTGATTAAATGATTAAATGAATACAGATATGTGATACTGGTACGGAAACAACTGACGCCAAATTTTTCTAGTCCGAAGTTCGAAGAAATGGGACATTTTCAATAAGACTATTTGCTTCCATTCATGAATCACGCTAGTGAAGGTATCATTTTAAGTTTGTTCCATTTAGTTCTGAATAGCATTGATGCAGTAACGACTCATATTCCAAAATAACGATTCAGTAGAGAATAATTGCTTCGCAGTAACGAATGCATACGGTTTGCAGCAAATCTAACCAATTGAATATTTTGAGGAAATAAGGTGCTATGTGAAAGCATAAATGATAATTAGCAGGTTTTAATACAGTTCAATGCTATAGAGGGAAACATTTTAGAATGGATGTTATTCTATTTTAAATAAGTTACCTTCTGAATAATAATAATACAAAAATTTTTTCCGAATTTCTTAAGAAATAGCTATCAACATTTTTGCACTTCACAAAGGCAACAAAATGAACCCCACTCAGTGATATAGACTAGAGTGAAATATTTTAGAATGAATATACTGATAGTTTAGACATTACACAGTATTCTATATAATAGACTTGTATAAAAAATAACTTTTCCAACAGTTTCTCAATAAAAGGAAAAGCGGCCAAAAGAGCCACAGCGTAAACATTTTTAATCACATGTTAAGTATCAAGTCTGACACATATAAGTAGCCTAACTCCTATCTGGAATAAAAAGTCAGTTTTATACTTTTGGGAAATGATTAATAAACAAAATGGTCATTAGGGTGGAACGAAAATAATGGTTAATTATTTTTCTTTCAGTTAGAAATTTGCTATAGTCGGCAAAAATTGCCTTTTGGGATTTGAATGAAGAATCTAAAGATTTGTGGCTGTACTAAAATATTTTCAGGTGCCGCAAAGAGCTTCAAAAATGACAATTCTATGAAAAAACCATAAAAATTGCCTTTTTAAAAAAATTATTTTCTTGATTATTAACATAATATACATATATTTTGTAAACAGAATATTCAAAATATGATACTTTTGCAGAAAGCTTGCACATTATATGTATTACGAATTTTTAGATGCCATTACAGAAAGAATTTTTTTGTAGAATTTACCCTTTTTTCACCATATTAATTTTTATTAATTTTACAGTAACATATTCTTATAGTACTACATTGAAGTGAAAGATATGCAATCTTTAATTATCGTATCTTTGTTAAACAAATCACACTTAATTAGAAAAACTTTAAAAGAGTGAAACCTCTTATTAACGGACACCTATGTGACCCCAAAAAATGTCTGATAAAATGAAGTGACTGCAGGAGATTGGTTGTTAGTAATAACGAGAGGTTTATGTTCGCTGTGAAATTTTAATTTGGGTGTAAGAGAGGGGTGACCGTATACATACGGGTGTCCGTTAAAAGAGATTTGACTTTATATTGTTTTTAAAGGCAAAACGTTATTTTTAAGAAACATTAATTTTTCTCTAATGTACATAGTAATCAGACATGGTCCATAATAATCACACTGACAAATTGAATTGTTTTTTTTGTTTCTTGTTTCGAATCTTGGCATGATCTTTTGAAAATTTCTTTTGGTTTTTATCAATGCATCTCTTGCAGAAGTGCTGCAAACTGACAAGGATGATTCGGTAGCTAATTTAACAATCCTTTTAACTGCTTGTGTGTAACATAGGGAAAAATTGAAGTTGACTCTCATGATCAGGTTCTTTTGCTTGCTTTATTTACTGCTTTAGTTTGTAGTCAGCAATATACATCGTCATAGGACCATAGGAGGTTATGTCACTTTAATATCATGCCATTGAATCATATCAATATAATCCGTGACATCAAAGTTTATACATACAGGAATTAAACAATTTCTGATGCCAACTTCATTTCCAGCCCCTGCTGTTACACTTCGGCGTAACGCAAACTCCTTAATGACTTCTGTCACCTGATAGCACACAATGGAGTACATTTTCATGTGCAGCAAAGTATGCATTCCTTTGGCTGATTGGATCAATTACATTTTTAGGAGTGTAATTGAGGTATCGTAAATAGCTGACACGTTTTACAGGTGCTTCTTCCATAGATAGAAGATGGTTTCAACTTGTTAAACCAAACAGTTGCATACACTTTCAAAATGTACTCAGTCAGTATTTGGAGATTTTGTAATGGATACTCTGTTCCCACGTAAAAGCGAATTACTCTGTTTGCTAAGGTAAACCATGGTGAATGACAAATATTTTCTGGTTTCTTCATAGACAAATCAGAAGAGCATCTTCTAACGGAGATTGTGTTATACATTTCTAAGAAATATATTTGGTTCATACTTAAATTATCCTTAAATTTTAGCAATGGAATGTTATTTTCAATAGGTGAAAATTCAGTCACTGGAAGTTCATAACACTTTTCCTGTTGTTTCCTTATTTTCACTCCAAATTCATTTGGATTTTTAGTTTTTCCATTTAGGAAAGAAAATAGATGACGAACGGGTAGTTCATTTGCATGAAACAGACAAATCAAGTACTTTAGTGGCTTTCATAATTCTTTTTCCAATAAAGCAATCGCACCATTATTCAATCCAGTGTTCGAGGCAGTTCCATCATATCCAATTGCAGTTATGTATTGGTTGTTGTCATTTAAAAATGTCATTATGTTGTCTTTTATACCTTTTCCAGCGCCAGAAATCGGTTTTAAGTGTCCAAGTTCTGGAATAAGTGTGTTCCCCGATAACAGTTATTTTGTACTACTTAGTTCTTTTCTTCTCTTGCACAATAGTCTTGTCTTTTCTTACACAAAATAATTACTTTCTGTAATTACTTTTACAGCTTCTTCTACATATCTTTTTCGGTTCTTTATTTGTTCTCATCTAATTTTCATTCTGTCAATACATTTCTGTCATACTTCTTTATTCATCACTTATCAGACCAATATCCTGCAGAGCGGTGCTTGGAATTGTTGCAACAATTTTGTCTGATGCTCAAGTTCAATCGCAAGTAGAAGCCACAAATCGCAATTTCATGCTCATTTGACTATGATTTTGATTACTTGAGGTTTCAGAGACACTGAACGTAGAGGCAATAAAAAAATTGTGTATAGTATTCTCTTCTGAACTTTGTTCTATTTCTACCTCATTGTATACTATTTATGTTTCATTATTTTTGTAATTAAAATGTATTACGCAGTAAGTTTACCATGTTTTCTGATTAAAAATGTTTAAAACTGATTAAAACTGATTTAAAAGACAACTTATGAAAACTATAGCCTATTGAAAAAAAATATTAAACATAAATGCGAAATTTGTCAAAATTTTAATAAAAACCTAAAGTTTGCCCTTCTTGCGGCACCTCTAAACATAATTCAACTACGCTGATATTTAATTTCCGTCTTTATTTTGATCAAAAGCAACTTTTGAAAACTATAGAATATTGAAATTATTATTATTATTATTATTATTTACATAACTGCGAAAATTGTCAAAATTTTTATAAAAACCTAAAGTTTGCCCTTCTTGCGGCACCTGAAAACATAATCCAATTACGCTAATATTTTATTTCCGTCTTTATTTTGATCAAAGGCAACTTTTGAAAACTATAGCATTTTGAAATTTAAAAAAAAGTTTTTTCGTTCCGCCCTAATGATCATTTTACAAATTTTTTGATAGTTACCAGAAAATATTTTTTATCATCCTGAAAGTGTGTTACTTACACAATAGGGATATATTTAATGACAGTACACAATGTGTAAGTACTTGTAAATTATTTTAAAAGATTTATACAACACAATAAGATCATGATAATAATAATTGAAAATCAGGCACAGTATTACCTCGGCTTACCCTATATTTTTTACAAATACCCCGTACAGAAGTATCAAGACAATATTTATATGAGGTAAACTTTTAATGTTTTCCCAGCATTCGATAGAGGAGATGAGTTTCTTAATGAAATAATAACCAAAAATATATTGTAGTATGAGAACCTGAGATTAATGACTAATTTTTTTTTATTTTAAGTGTATAGTGCACTTAAAATAAAAATAAACGCGCAGTGAGACTGCATGAATGAGATTATTGAGAACTATTATGAGAACTAAGTGCATGTTTTGCCCCTTCCTGGGGGCAGTATGAATGAAATCCGCTTATGAGGCATATTTTTAATATTTTCAATTTTTATTTAAAATTTTACTTAGTTCATTTTGTGTAATTTGGATGCTTGTACCTTTTCCATGATAAGAGTTTCTTTTCGTCCTATGGAATGATATTCAAAAAAAGCTTTTGAATTGAAAAAAAAGTACAGATTGGTCATAAATTCTTTCCCTGTATACAAACAATTGTTACGAAATTACCATTGAATGCAATACTGCAATTCTTTTATTAAGGAAAGGTCTTGTTCATAAGTTTTTTTAGTCCATCAAATTAGTCCAGAGGAGAGATCGGATGGGATGCACTAACAACATCCTCGCTCAACCGATATTATTGATCTAGATTTTCCTTTTGAGGGTGCATAAAGGACAGAGTGTTTGCAACACTAGTAAAATATACTAAAATACTGAAGGTCAGAATCACAGATGCTGTGTCTAGTGTGACAGCCCAAATGTTGGTCAATAATTGGCGAGAAATGGAAAACCGCCTTGACATTCTTCGAGCTACCAAGAGTGCTCACATCGAAATTTACGGACATAAAAAATAACGGATATTAATAAAGCATTATAAATAGATTAATTCTAAACGTGATGATACGAAGAAAAGAAATTTCAACTAATAAAATTCCAAAGTATATACTTTATAATATTTTATTGGGTTCTTTGAAAGATTGAAATATAAACTTAACGAAATCAATATGTGCCTTGTCCCAAAATCTTCCTTAAATTGAAATAACGTAGTATGTACGAAGATAGATAAAATTAAACCTGATCAACTATTCGGAGTATATGAAATCCCATTCACGAAAGCAATGGAAGGATCCAATATTATATAGGATTCCCGGATAGAATGTTTAAAACGTGAACGTAACAATATAGAGCAAATATCAAGTACAGCAACAAGACTACAGCTTTATACAGCCTAAACAACACAGAACCTCTGCAAATAAATTTTAATGGATGTTAAATATTTATCCATCAAGATTTTATTTCCCATCCGCGACTCAAGAGATATTTATATACGTAATGAGAACATATGCCATAAATCAGTCTTTTTAAAATTACCTGCAATTTGTCGTGAGATGCTACGTAAGGATAAAAAAGATACTATAAATTAAATAATGTTAAAGGAAGATTATGTTTGTTAAAGCACAATGACAATAGATGGTGCCCACTGCTATCACGTGATACTAATTTATCATGTAACATTTTATGCGGGAAATGTTATCATTTATCATTTTCAGACCTTGACAATGTCACTTTCGAGTGTACGAAAATATTCGGTTTGATTTTCAAAAGGTTTTTAAATCTTTTTATATGCACTATAATCATTTTTGCTTTGAGATGAGCATTTTATTTTAGTATAAACTATAGCTAAACAACCTGAATGGCAATTAAATTTTTTCAACAAATTATACCAAAATACAATTTAAGAATATGTCACTGTATCAGTTTCAAATATTTTCATTAACTGTAAAAATAGGAGTTATTCCACCAAAATGGATATTAGTCAAATTTTGTCTAGAACTAAATATATGAAATAGAAATTGTCTCGTTTTATAATTTCGAATTTTACACTAAGGTACTTAAAAAAATTACGAAGAAGAATTACAAGAATCTACTGAGATTGAACGGTAGAATAATCATTTACAATTCCTAGTGCTTTGTTATTTTACAACTTTTGTAATTTTTAACACAGTCAATACGTTTTTAAATCCCTTTAATTGTTCTGTTATCTGTTTGACAGTTTCATGTTACATAAAATCTTAGATTTTGAATTTGAAAAATATTTTACTAAATATGTAATATCATGAAAGTTTTTTTCTGTATTAATGTACTGCGTCATTTATGTTATGAACATGAATAATTGCTATTACAGTAATAAAAAAGTGTTCAATTGTTTTTGATAAAATTATTGAAATTCCAATATAACAAATAGTACTAATTGTAAAGAAAATTGAGACTTATTCATTAATTTAAGAAGGAAAAAAAGAAGAATGTTGTTTTTATAAACTGTTACACAAACCTAAATTTACATAAAATTTTAATTATGCATGAAAATTATGTGTTTAGCTTATCTTATAATATTTATCTATAACGAAATGAATCTAACGTTAAATCGTGTTTAGTTAACATAACAGTTCATGAAATGTATTGACATTGAGAGAATAAACTTATTTTAAGGCATATCTCAACACGAACTTTGAGCTTGTAATGGGAAAACGCATTTACAGATTATAACTTCAGTTATGCTAGAAATTTCAATTAGTAATTTCAGAACAAAGGTATTTTAGGTGCAGTTAAAGTACCATTATTAAACCTGTGTACAACGCAACTCTCATGTATTTCAGTTAAATTTGATAAGAATAGATCAATAATAAAACTTCGCGTGCAAGTTACATTAAATTCATATGAAAATGATTAAACAATATTTGCTAGATTTTTGAACGATATTTTATAACTAATTCCTAATATACACAAGAAAAGTTTCAAAATAATTGGATATTGTCTAACTTATGCTATTTTATCAAGTTAAGTTTAATTTTTACTTAATTTTTAATTTATATTAAACCTATAAAAAGAGAGTGTTAATCACTTCAAAAGTGCCTCATAAGTATATTTATCCTTATATTCTTTTGTGTATTAATGGCACTTAATTAGTACCTTTTTTGGATTATGCATTCTGGAAACTATACTCATTCATTATCTTCACGAAAACAGTACTTATTGGCGTGAATGGCGATATAACAGTCTTATCTATAAAATTTAGTGAAGTCATGTGAAATCTAACTAAATTAAAAAAAAATGCATTTTCATAGACAAAGTGAACTTACCGTGTAATACTACGCATGCCTGGATATTAGGTTAATTTAAAAAGATTTTATCAAAGATAAAACTTTTTCAGATATCACACAGTCAATATAAGAGGAAAATAAATCAGGAAAACAAGTCCCAATAACCCCTATCTATCCCTCTTTAGATCCATAAGAAACGCAGTAGAAATATATGAAAAAATACAGACAGCAAGAATATAAAATAAATCAGGAAAACAAGTCCCAATTACCCCCAATCCATCACTCTTTATATCCATAAGAAACGAAATAGAAATATATGAAAAAACACAGACAGCAAGAATATAAAATAAATTAGGAAAACAAGTCCCAATAAAGCCCAATCCACCCCTCTTCAGATCCATAAGAAACGAAACAGAAATATAAAAAACACAGACAGCAAGAATATATAAAATCAATTGCTTATATAACAGAAACGAAAAGGCTATCTACATAGACATGACAGAAAGAAAATTTTAACAAAGAAAGAAAGAACATATCAGAGATCTAAAATTGAATAAACAAACAAGAGCACTTGCAAGATCAAATGTAATAACCTCCATTAAAGTCGTAACCCTTGAGATAGAAAGAATTGCTAACTATGAAAACCTGCATAATGCTCTAATAAGAGAAGCTATAGAGATTATTACATCAAAAGTAGAAGTTTGTAATGATATGGTACCTGCAATGACAGACTGCCGCTGGAAAAAATATGTTAAAAGAGAGAAAGGAACGAGATTAGAGATAATTTTTCAATCCCCAGTCAGATAAATAGCAAACGGAAGGATGGCTGAAGCTTACAACTGTTAATGCTCCAACTGGAATAAAAATATTTTTCCAATGGTGACAGTTTTATGGAAACTTTTTAACACTGTTAGTGATGATGGACTGTTTATTATGGAACTGTTACAATGGTTTTAAGTAATGTCTGGACTGTGAAATTTGTATTGTGAAGAATAAATATTGGAAACACATACATTAGTAATTGCATATCTCTATTTAATGAAATATATTTGTTTCGTTTTCTCTCAGATTGAAAAAATATACAATGTTAATGGAAAAATAATCTCAAATTGTTTTCAATTTTTAAAGAAATCTTCCGATCTTTATGACTGGAGTGGAACCCTTCTGTTTTGCTAAGAATTGTTGTGCACAAACAAACAATTATGCAATTTTCCATAGGTTTCCTTAGTAACGACAATATATCTACAAAACATACATACTTAAATCATTGTAAGTTTAAATAATATCTTCCATATCGTACTTGTCAAATGATATTATAAACAACTGTCGTTCAATATGAGGAATTTTCAAATCCTTGAAATATTTATTTTTTATTTTTTGCTTTTTCTCCCAATTCATTGTCATCATTTTTTACATTAAAATTTTAATACATATTTTTTACACATTTTCGTAATATTAAAGATAGATAGACCTATTATATAATGATTTAAATAAACTGGCATTTACTACGTTTCTTAAAAAAGGATTCGACCAATAATCATAATTATGAAACATTTCCATGATTAATTATTATCATTTTATCGTTTTGTACTGCATTTTTCTGATAGCAAATAATTCAGAAGAACGGAACCTGAATGTAATATGTTTCTCAAATATCTCTAATTAATGGCATTCTTATAAACATACTTTTAGGTCATTAAATTTTATAATTTACCTAAGCGTAAAAGCATATCGATAGTTGTAAAAATGCATATTTATATACTTAAACTTTTCAAATTTAAATACAAACTAATATTCATTAAAGTTTATAGGTATGTCTTTTCACATCCTATTGGAATAAAAATGCACTCATTAAAATCTGTTTGAATTAAATTTCGAAATAATACATAAATTTAATATCCTCAAATCTTTTAAGAAAATAAATAGAGAAGAATAAATTGAATTACCCTTTATGACTATCCAGAAATGTCCTTATTAAAACTGAAATAAATTTGAAATCGAAAATTTAAGTTACTTATTACTGCAGTTATTTAAAAGGAATACAGAAGATTTCAAGAATACGTAAAATAAATAACACTTTCAAAAATGAAAAAAACATTAATGTATTAGATCAAACATCCATTCAGCGATTTGTAACATGATTGAATTTAAATTAAGTATTGAAATTATTAAATACTGAATTCTGAATATATTGCCTAAAATTTATTTTAAAATATATTTAATTAGGTTTATCTTAATACCATCTCACTTAATACTTTTAACAACTATTTAAAAATTATCAAATTTATTGATTTTTAATTCCAGCTGATGCATTATCTGTTTTCAAGTTCATATGATATCATATTCAGTGGATTTATTTTTATTCAGGTCGTAATGAGGATATTGAACCTAAGATTATATGTTGTCCTGAGAACATTCTAGTCATGTTTATATGGATTTATAAAATGAAATTTATACCTTACATTCCTTTGCAGCAAATTCCAAGTTTATGTTATATAAGCTAATACGAGGGTGGTTTGATAAGTTCTCGGCCTGACAGTGAAAACACAAGATTTTTGACATAATTTCCTATTATTTTGCAATGTAGTCCCCTTGCAACTTAATACACTTAAGCCACACTCTTGTGTGAGAATTCTTTAGTGCAGCCCTGTAAGAGGGTGGTTCGAAAAGTTCTCGGCTTCACAAAGAAAATACAAGATTTTTGACAATATTTTATTTTATTTTTCAACTTGCAACGCAATACACTTCAGGAGTTCTTGAGAAATGTTCATTCTTTGCCGTTTTTGGTTGACGTTCAACAAACGCGGCACGCGTCGAGCGGTAAGGTGTTTCATACCCAAAACATCGTGTAAAACGCAGTGGACAGGATCTATCGAGTCTTATCGAGTAATTTCGCGTATCTTCAAATAGTGATCATTAGACGACATTGTGAATGTTTTAGACGATTTCGTCGGTCGTAGCGGTTTTTGGGCATCCTGAGCGTTCCTCATGGCGAATTGATTTCCTACTATGTTTAAACTCAGCAGCCCACTTTTTTATCGTCGGATATGAAAGAAAAAAATCCTTTAAGGTGGAATGTAACTCTTTTTATATGTACGTGGGGTTAAACTTTTTAAAAAAAGTATCTTATGACAGCTCGAACTTTAATTTTTTGAAAATGTCAAAGCTTGTTTAATTTACTTTATCGCCCGGCAATAACCAATAAACTCACGCATCTGAAACTCGGCAGCATATCCTCTAAACAATCATACTTTACAAACATCACTGCCATTTGGTCATACAGGTTCCATCTCTGTGTCAGACTGTGAACTTATCAAACTACCGTCGTATTAAGAGGTAAAATAGTGGAATTTATAAAACAAATGTCTGTATGACAAATTATTTGGGGAATTAAACATTATTAACATTGATATGCAGAATTGTTTTACTGTCTTAAAAAATATTGCATCTGTAATGTCAATTATAATTCATTATTTTGAAAAGATACGTAAAATTGTAAAACAAAACTATTGAAAATGAATTTGCACTTGAACCAGTCGGTGTTATAAATACGTTAAAAAAATTTGAAAGATAATTTCCTTTGTGTTTTAAATACTTATATTTCAAGCATCCTAAACAGTTTTGACAGCAGTTTAAAACTGAAATGAATATCAACTATCAAAGCGGATGTTTATTGAACTCGGCACCAAATAACATTAAACTCATTATTAAACGATGAAACCAATTTATTTTTCTATCTAAAAAAACTATACCTGCAAAAATAATATTTGGAACAAGTGTGAAATAACAATTCTCGGCTTAACACCTTGATTATGGCGGCAAAAATACTTATCAGGGAACGATAGTAGAGTTGGCACATGATAATGCTTTTATATTATTGTCATTCCATTATTTAGTACAAAAAATACTTTGTGGTACATTTTTCTTCAAAGTGTTTTAGAAAAACGCAGCAAATATTACGTTTTTGAAAAAATGATACAAATAGAAAATAGACGTAAGTTGCAGAAATTTCTAGAACAAATAAATTCGTAGCCAAAAATTTAAATGTAAATGTTGCGCTCCTCTTATTGTATCATAAATTATTGGATTTTTTTACCTAATTAAATATCTTTTGGCTATTTTATGAGGTTGTGCAGTCAAAAAATTTCCTGATACCTGATATTCTTACTATAGTTAGTTAATAGAGAAGGTGATATTTATATAGATCAGACATTGGACACATTACAGCATGATATTTTCCTTTATTAACAATAGCGAGGGTTAGAATGACACATATTCTCGTTTTGTAAACACAAACACATACAAAACAAAGAAAAGAATAGGTAGTTTTTTTCCCCAGAAATGTGTTTTGACTGAATTTTACAATATTTCTTGACATTAGATTCAAAGTTTCTTTGAGCAGTTTCATTAACCGCCAAATTCGCGGAGTGGCATTGCGCGACCGTCCAGCGTCCCTAAGCCCTACCCCGACTCAATTGACCAGACTTTTTAAAAGTCGAATTCAAATACTGGAAAAATTTAGACGGTAAATTCCACAAATTTAATACATATAAAAAGAGGAAAGGTTGGGATCGGGCTCTGAGGCCATCGGAAGAACATCGGCTTCAAGCTTAATGATCGTCTAGCCAACAAGTTAAAATAAATCTGAGTTCTAATTAGTAGCATCTTTCAATGAACATTGATATATATAAACTTACATTCAATATTTACGAAAACTTTAAGGTTAAACAGAAGTAAACTAGTTAATCTGCTGATTCGGGTTCTCAACATCGTTCGTGGAAATCCATATTCCTTTAATTAATGTGACAGTAACGTAAAGAACAATACTGCTGTATCAATATACTTTTATACTAATATATGACACGCAAGGTGAACGATTTCTACAACATATCAATGTGTAACATATTATTTTTCTTTATGTAACGTAATATTTTGAATTGTAGAAAAAAATAATATTAATAAATGAACTTTAACATTTCCCAAAATTTCAAATTACGTATAAGTGTATTTAATTTTTTTATTTTTATTTCTAATATTGAAATACATAATAAATAGCGTAGTCGTGCGTTAAAATAAAAGTGCACACAATACATTTATATACAGGGCGATTATAAAAAAACTATCCCGATATATGAGTCCTTAACTGTCACACCGTTCACAGAAACTGACTGAAATTTTGGTTTTAAGTAATTTGAGGTAAGTGCTCAAGAATAGTATGAAAAACAGCAGTTAAACTCTAACAGTTACGGTTACAGTGACAAAATTTTGAAAATTTCAAATGGCAACACCTATTTTTTTTATTGGAATGTGATCTTCATAGTGAGAAACCATAAAAAGCGTTGGAACGGCATCTACAGCACGAAAATTGCCGGCGCTAGACAGACTAAGAAGAAAAGTGAAAACAACGAATAAGGACAGAGAATCAACAGAAAACAAAACATTTTATTGTATTTCACAAATTTTCCACGTCACACACGAAGACACGTTGCATGCGGCAGATGGTGGATAGCACTGAATAATAAAATGTTTTACTTTCTGTTGCTTCTCTGTCCTTTATTGGTTGTTTTCACTTTTCTTCTTAGTCTCTTTAGCGCCGGCAATTTTCGTGTTACAGGTACCGTTCCAACGCTTTTCATGGTTTTTCTCCATGAAGATCACATTCCAATAAAAAAAATAGGTGTTGCCATTTGAAATTTTCAAAGTTTTGTCACTGTAACCGTAACTGTTAGAGTTTAACTGTTGTTTTTCATACGATTCTTAAGCGCATACCTCAAAATACTTAAAACCAAAATTTCAGTCAGTTTCTGTGAACAGTGTGACAGTTAAGAACTCCATATATCGGGATAGTTTTTTTTATAATCATCCTGTATATAAATCTTGTGATGATTTTCAAAATATTGTAATACATTTCATTAATATTAAGAACACTGATTCTATAAGAGTAGGAAAATGGAATTCATTTCCATAAGATAATGATTTTTCTTTCGTACTGACAACGTTATTACAATGGCAGTTAATGTTGAGGGGATTTGAGGATAAATAAAGTGCTTCACGGGAGTTTTACACGTTGACTCACCAGCCTAAAATTGATTATTTTATAGAAAATAAACAAACCTTTTACCTGCAAGTTTCACACGGGTTCGGCACTCTTGTGACATAATATTCTGCGTGTGAATCTGCGTTTATTTCGACAGTCTAAAGCTGCGTTCTCAAATCATTTTGTAATCATCGACAAAAGAAATCGGAGTTTCAACAAAATAAATGGATATTTTACCAGCTGTCAACGACTTCCGCTCTTGACATCTGAGTTTTAGACATACTAAGAATGTCTTCAAAAAAAATAATAATAAAAGGGACCGCTTCACCACATCAGACATTGCGACAGACAAGTTTGGTCAGTTTATGGTCTTTAAGACCGTGTTGTCTCACGGTGTTCAGAATGGAAGAATGACAACATTGCATGCATGAGGTCATATGGATTCGTTGGATGGGCAACGTGTCAAGTAAAAATTAAGAATTTGAGGAAAATTTTCAAACCGAATTGATTATGAAAATTAGAAAAACGAAATAGTTAATCCATATCATTAAATTTCAAACAGCAGTAAGCTTAAAAAAAAACCTACAATTAAAAGTAATAATACAAACAAAGACTTTTCTTCGAAAAAAAAAATTAAAAGATTATTTAAAAAGTCTTTGATGCATTTTAAATTTACGGTTTTTTTCTCCGTAATGCTAAGAAGAAATAATATTTATTACATTTATAAAAAAAAAGCTTGAATAAGAGTTATTAAAGCATTTATTCATTTTATATAGTAATAAAAAGAGCCATTTCAGAAGAAAAAAACATACAAAGAGATTAAATATGCAAACGAAAAAATATTAAATACTGGTAATTTAAAATTCCATTTTTCATAAAATGAAAAATCATAGTATTCCAAAAACAATGGGGTAGCGTCTATTTCACTATTGTAGTATCTATAATGTAATTTTCAGCGAGGAATATAGAAACTAGTTTTTAGCTTTTAAACTATGTTTTTCTGTGAACCATTTTTGTTTTATAACAATTGATAAAAACATTAATCAATATATTGTCTCCGTAAAATGTTCACTTTTTAACTTTTATGAAAGAGATACATGTGTTTAGTATTCTTTTATTAACAAAAGTGCTGACATAAGTAAATTAATTAAATTTAAATTATTATTCGTTAAAAAAAGAGTAGAATCAACACATAATACTTTTTAAGCAACATTTACAAATTTGACATTCTATATTTTTATTAGTGGAAGATGCAGGTCAAGGGCCCTCACATTTCTATTTTAATCCCACTTTATATAGTATCTAAAACTCATAAACAATTTAACTTGATTAGAGTTTGCATAAAATTTATAAGCATATAAAAGTAGTAAATATTCAAATCAGGTGCCTCAAGGTCAGATCTGGAAGTCATTGTTTTTTAATCTCACTTTTGCATAATAGCCAACATCCTACAAACCGCAATTTCAAGTTTTTAAATTACATAAAAATTTATAGGCATATAAAATACTTCGAAGGTTTTGGAAATTAGATGCGCTAAATTAAACATAGTGCTATGCAATGATAATCTGAAATTCTTATGAACTTGTAATTTTTTTAAGTAAAAAAGTAGGTTTCTTCAGGGGAACAGAGTCCCCTGAATCCCAGTAATTTCATTAAATTTACATTCGTAATTTTCTATTGATTGTAAAAATGACTGTAGCATATCTTGGATTTTGTTTTACACTGTGATTTTTTTAAGATAAGCATCAGTTAGGAAAAGGATTTCATGTTACCTTAATATTCAAATAGCAATATGTAGGGGAGATGGGGGATGAATTGGACGTTTTCACAAAAATGTTTATTTTAAATATTTTATTTAAGTTATTATCAATATTATATATCACATTTCATACATTAAGTGTTTGACTACATCTTATGCAAAGTATTTATTTAAGATTATTATTATACAGAAATATATTATGAAATAAAGAAATAATTCCTCTATGTCCCAATCATCCCCACAGCAGGGATGAATGGGACACAAATATTTTCCTTTCTTTATTCAATGTTAAGGACTAATAGCTGAAAAAATGCCTTCTGGGCAAAAGCTGAGAGATTGTAAATTGTAATATGATCTCCAAAATTATTTGTTAGCGAATCATATTGGACTCATTTCAACTTTGCATTTAAAGACCCATAAACGGAAGCATTCAATGGCTGAAGACGATAACTACAATGAAGATGAAGTGTTAAAAGAATAATTACCATAAATTATTAATTTATCAAATTATATAATATTATTTAGCTAATAAATATGTTTTTCAGCATCCTCTAAGGATGAATGAGACAATCCCATTCATCCAATTTGAAATGTCCCAATCATCGGCATGATGCATATATTCAATTGTCAGCCATTTTGTGTCAAAAATTATTTTGTTACAATGGTTAATATTCATTCTTTTTAATTACCAATATTGTGTCTTTAAATAAAAAAACTACAACATATCTTGATTTTTATATTGCATAAGATATTTAAGTAACTTCAAATGTAAAAAAAAATTACTTTTAAGCAGAGTTTTCAGGAAATGACAATTTGAAGCAAAACTGAAAACAGTCATGTGGTCTTGCTTTGTGTTCTGAAGCACACTATGATAATGAAATCTATGAGGATAGGAAGCAACTAAGAACAAAGTTTATTGCCGGAAATATTGATAACGTTCCAACCATCCCTTGTACAATTCATCCCCAATCCCCCCTACTTACCTGCCAACCACAAAAAACAAGAGGTATGAAATGGACAAAACTAAAGAAGATGAATAAGATGACTAAAATCTCATCTAAGTTCATTAGCTATTGCGTAAATTATGTTTAATAATGGTACTTATGAGTATTTTAAAGCGGCGGAGAATGCTACAGGCATATAACTTAAAATACAATTTAAGATATTATCCTTACCTATTCCTTCAGTCAATATTTGAGTATCATCGTGCTACTTTTAAATGACACAGATATAGAATAATGCAGCTTGTATTTGTATGTGAAGTTCAATACTTTCTTATAGGAAACGGTTCATTTCTATTCAAGTCACGAAAAATGGTACTTTCTTTAAGAGTGTGGATGTAAAAGTAAACCAGCCTTTATCAAACACATTTTTCTTATCAGTCTTCAACAGGAGTAAATGAGATTGTATTGTTCTCTTTTCAGACTAAATAAGAGATCATATCAAACTTAATGAAGAAATATGTGAATATTATCTAAACACTAAAAGAACTTATGGTGTAAACTAAAAAGAGAATTTTTAGGTATATAAATAAGATATTTATCTCCGTGAAGACTGTTATTTGCCTGCTAGAAAAAAATATTATTAAATTTGATAAGTATGACAATTCTTAGAATGTATGGATTTACTTCTATAATTTTTTTTCCATAATTTTTGAAAATAATATAATTTATTTTGTTTAACGTTTGCACTGAAATTTCCTAGATACATTATACATTTTGCATAATTAGAGTACTTATTAATATTTTAAAGCGAGATAAAATTTTATAGGGATATATCTTTAAAATAAACTTAAAATGTAATCCTTCCATATTCCTTTATTCAGCATTTAAATATCCTCTTATTAGTTTTAAATGGCAATCATATCAAAATAAGCATCTTGCATTTGTATGAGAAATCAAATGCATCTTTTGTAGAAACAGCTGCTTTCTAATCAAGTCACGCAAGATGGCGCTCTTTTTAAGAGTGTGCATGTAAAAGTAAACCAGCCTTTATAAAACACATTTTTCTTATCAGTCTTCAAAAAGAGCAAATGAGATTGAATTGCTCTCTTTTGAGACTAAATAAGAGATATTATCAAACTTAATTAAGAAATATGACAACATTATCTAACAATTACAAGACATTAATGTTTAAATAAAAACAAAGAATTGTTAGGTATATAATTTATTTAGCTCAAACTCTATAAAGACTATTATTTGCCTACTAGAAAAACAATAATATTAAATTTGATAAGTATGACGCTTCTGGAAATGTATAGATTTACTTCTATAATTTTTTTTTCATAATTTTTTAAAAGAATATAATTTTTTTTTCATTTAACGTTTACACTTAAATTTTCTAGATATACATTCTGATTAATGAGAGTACTTATGAATCTTTTAAGGTGAGATAATCTTTTTCAGGCCGATATCTTAAGAACAAACTTACATATTATTTTATTCAATATTTAAATACCCTCGCATTACTTTTAAACGACACTTTTAAAAATAGGCAACTTGTATTTGTATGTGAAATCCAATGCATCTTTTGAAGAAACAGATGATCTCCAATCAAGTAATGCAAGATAGTTCTCTTATAGGATGTGGATGTAAACGTGAACCCGCTTTTATCAAACACATTTTTCTAATCAGTCTTTCACAGAAGTAAATGATATTGAATTGTTCTTTTGAGATCTTATCAAAGAGATCTTATCAAACTTAATTAAGAAATATGTTAACTTTATCTAAGCACTGAAAAAACCTATGGTGTAAACGAAAAATATAATTTTTAGGCATATAAATAAGATATTTAGTTCAATCTCCGTGAAGACTGTTATTTGCCTGCTGGAAAAAAAAATATTAAATTTGATAAATATGACATTTATGAGAATGTATGGATGTTCTTCTATAATTTTTTTTCATAATTTTTGAAAATAATAAAATTTATTTCGTTTAACGTTTGCACTGGAATATCCTACATTATACATTTTGCATAATTAGGGTACTTATGAATCATTTAAACAGAGATAAAATTTTATACGCACATATCTTAAAACAAACTTAAAATATCATCCTTCAATATTCCCTTATTCAATATATAAATATCCTCTTATTACTTTTAAATGGCACTGATATCAAAATAATCAGATTGTATTTGTATCAGAAATCCAATGCTTCCTATTAGGAAACTGTTCATTTCTAATCAAGTCACACAAGATAGTACTTTCTTTAAGAGTGTGGATGTAAAAGTAAACCAGCCTTTATCAATCACAATCTTCTTATCAGTCTTCAACAGGAGTAAATGAGATTGAATTGTTCTCTTTTAAGACAAAATAAGAGATCTTATCATACCTAATTAAGAAATATCTCAAGATTATCTGAAAACTAAAAGAAATTAAGGTTTAAACGTAAAAGATAATTTTTAGGTATATAATGTATTTAGTTCAAATTTCATACAGACTGTTATTTGCCAGCTACAAAAATATTATTTCGAAATTTGTCAAATTTGATAAGTATGACGCTTCTGAGAATGTTCTGATTTACTTCTATAAATGATTTTTTTTTTCGTAATTTTTGAAAATAATATAATTTATTACATTTAACGTTTACACCGAAATTTCCAAGATACATTATACATTCTGCATAATTATGATATTTATGAATCTTTTAAAGAGAGTTAAAAAAATTATAGGCAAATATCTTAAGAACAATCTTAAAATGTTATCCTTTCATATTCCTCTATTCAATATTTATATATCCTCTTATTAATTTTAAACGACAATGATATATAAATAATCAGCTTGTATTTGAATGAGCAAACCAATGCTTCCTTTTTAGGAAACTGTTCATTTCTAATCAAGTCACGCAAGATGGTACTTTCTTCAAGAGTGTGGATGTAAAAGTAAACCAGCCTTTATCAAACACATTTTTCTTATCAGTCTTCAACAGGAGTAAATGAGATTGAATTGTTCTATTTTAAGACAAAAAAATATATCTTATCATACTTACTTAAGAAATATATCAACATTATCTAAAAACTAAAAGAAATTAAGTTTAAAACGAAAAAGAGAATTTTTAGATGCATAATATATGTAGCTCAAACTCCATAAAGATTGTTATTTGCCTGCTGGAAAAATATTATTAAATTTGATAAGTATGACGTTTCTGAGAATGTATGGATTTATTTCTATAAATAAGTTTTTTTTTTTCATAATCTTTGAAAAGAATATAATTTATTCCATTTAACGTTTACACTGAAATTTCCTAGATACATTATACATTATGCATAATTAGGGTACTTATTAATATATTAAAGCGAGATAAAATTTTATAGGGCATATCTTTAAAATACACTTAAAATGTAATCCTTCCATATTCCTTTATTCAATATTTAAATATCCTCTTATTTGTTTTAAATGACAATGATATCAAAATAAGCAGCTTGTATTTGTATGAGAAATTATTTAAGAGTGTGGATGTAAAAGTAAACCAGCCTTTATCAAACACATTTTACTTATCAGTCTTCAATAGGAGTAAATGAGATTGAATTGTTCTCTTTTCTGACTAAATAAGAGATCTTATCAAACTTAATTGAGAAATATGTCAACAGTATCTAAAAACTAAAGTAAATTAATTTTTTAATTAAAAATAAGAGAATTTTTAGGTATATAATTTATTTAGCTCAAACGCTATAAAGTCTGTTTGTTAGAAAAAAATATTATTAAATTTAATAAGTATGGCGCTTCTGGGAATGTATAGATTTCCTTCTATAAATATTTTTTTTCATAATTTTTGAAAGGAATATAGTTTTTTTTTTTCATTTAACGTTTACACTTAAATTTTCTTGATACACATTCTGCTTAATGAGAGTACTTATGAATCTTTTAAAGCTAGATAAATATTTTTAGGCAAATATCTTAAGAACAAACTTAAAATGTCATACTCTTATACAATATTTAAATACCTACGTATTACTTTTAAATGACAATGATATAAAAATAATCAGCTTGCATTTGTATGAGAAATCCAATGCTTCCTCTATAGGAAACTGTTCATTTCTAATCAAGTCACGCAAGATGGTATTTTCTTTAAGAGTCTGGTTGCAAAAATAAACCAGCCTTTATCGAGCACATTTTTCTTATCAGCCTTCAATCTTTTCAACAGGAATAAATGAGATTGAATTGTTCTCTTAAATAATATAATATTATCAAACTTAATTAAGATGTATTTGAACATGATCCAAAGAACTAAAGAACTTTAGGTGCATACGAAAAAATAAATTTTAGGTTTATAATTAAGATTAAATAATGAAATTTTGTATGAATCACCATAAAAACAAAAGAACACACTGGACCCGTTTCGAGGTGGAAATTTTTAACAGCCCGTTATCAGCCAATGTCAACACGTGTCCGTAAGCGGATAAGGTCAGAAATGAACAGAAAGACAAAAAAGAAATCTTACAAAGAATGCGACAGATGGTGCTAGCTGAAAGGAAAACAACAATGGCAGAGGAGCACATGCCAAAAAAGAAAATGTAGCTAAAATGATAGGGGAAAATATTTATTTATTTATTTATTTTATTTTTTAGTTTACTTCTTTAGGTTTATTTATTTAATCTTTTTTTTCTATCATTTTGGCTACACGTTCCTCTTCCGAATGTGCTCCTCCATGATTAGTGTTTTCTTTTTTCGAAACATGAATTTTGGAAATGAAAGTAATCAAAATTTCTGTTGCAACCCTTTTATATCTATGAAACTTTTCGAATAAGGGATGTGTACGGAAAGAACAAGTCTTTAGAACATAGAATCCTTTGCCGGGCTGCAAAAAAAAAAAAAAAAAAAAAAAAATGTGGCAGCAAAAAATTTAAATATGAAACTGCAGGGCGCTGCCATGATCATTACTTGTGGGTAACAAAACTGTCCAAACTTACTAAGCGATAAAAGAGGTAATGTTATTTGACGTCACGAGTACGATGTCTGGGGTTTAACGAAATAAAAATCTAGAATATCCATTGCAATTTGCCAAATCGGGAGTATTCAAAAGCAAACCTGTGAAATTCGCCTTGGTGCTTATAAATATTTTGGACAGTATGTTCATCACTCACTAAATGGGTTTCGCGTCAATTCGTCGCGCACAATTCATCGCGGAACAATTCATCGCGCACAATTCATCGCAGCGTCAATTCGTCGCACCGACAACTCATCGCAGATTCAATTCATCGAGGTATAAATTCATCGCGACGTCAATTCGTCGCAACGAAATTTTTTTTTGAAGACTATGATGATAAAATAAAGAAAATACATATAAGAAAAATATTCCTCCAAAAATCGCCTGTAAATTGTTAGTTATAATTCTCTATATCTAAAAAACTAATTACTATTAAATAATTTTACTAAATTATCTTTATTTTATCATTATAGCCTTCAAAAACATTTTCGTTGCGACGAATTGAAGTCGAGACGAATTGACACCACGACGAATTGACGCTGCAAAGAATTGACGCTGCGATGAGTTGTCGCCGCGACGAATTGACGCTGCGATGAATTGTGCTCGATGAATTGTTCCGCAATGAATTGTGCGAGACGAATTGTCGCAGAACCCTCTAAATGTACTCATATTTGTTAACCTGATAATTCTTTTCTGGAATTTAAAAAAAGAATTTTACAGAAAAATATGTAGTACAGTAATATGACGGTATTCTGCTATTTTAGAAAAAAAAAACATTTTTTAGCTATTTTATCATTTGACTATAATATCGTCTTAAACCATATTTTTTCTGTTAATTTTTTGTAGTGGATTGAAATGATAGATTTACGAACGCTGTCAATTTGTTGATATTGTCTATATTATTCTTAAGCATTTCAAGACTACAAATAGTATAGTTTGTAAAGGAGCAATTTTTTTTATAAAACGATATGCCGATGTTAAACTATATAGAAATTCTTTTTTTACTTGAACGAATGTTACCAAAATGTAATTTTAATGCTCTAATGACAGTTATCAATATATATGTACTAGAAATTATTCTAAATAGAGTTTATATTTCACATCTACGTCAAAGGCATTTATTGAAACTGAAATATACTAATTATTAAAGAGAAATCTGCGCTGAAACTTTAATCCTTTGATAGTTTGAACATCACTTGATACATGTGAGGCTCACAAAGCATTTTAATTTTAAGAACAAAGTAATTTTTAACATAAGCTGAGAAAATAAAATTTGTAAATTAAAAATGTTCACCTTCCTGTTTTTACCGATAATTAGCAATTTAAATTGTTCATTATGTTAGTACATTGTCATACAGAGAATAGAGAGTTTTCGATGAAAGACAACATTTAGTATTAAAGAATTTTCTGTATATGCTCAATTAATGACTTAATGGTAATTAAAATTTATCTTTTAAAATATAGTATACTGAATTTTACTGTTTCTAGTGGTGAATACTTTTATAGCATTTTTGCTATAATTAAGAGTTGAAAATGATATTATTCTTGTCAAATAGGGAAATTAAGTTTTTTAACTAAAGCATATAGAATATTCATTTTGAAAATATTTGATTATTCTAATATACTGGTAGATATTATGTTCAACAAAATTTATTACTTTGTTATAATGTTTATTTAATGAAAACAATTAGAAATTCGTTTTCGAATTGAACGAATGTTACCAAAATGTAATGTTTAATGCTCTAATTATAATGACAGTTATCAATATGTATAGAATAGAAGTCATTCTAAGTAGAGTTGATATTTCACTACATCTACATCAAAGGCATTTATTCAAACTGAAGGATGCTAATTATTTAAGAGAAATCTGCGCTGAAACTTTAAATCCTTTGATAGTTTGAAAATCACGTGATACATGTGAGGCTCACAAATACTTTTAATTTTAAGAACAAAGTAATTTTAAACATAAGCTGAGAAAATAAAATTTGTAAATTAAAAATTTTCACCTTCCTATTTTTACCGATAATTAGCAATTTAAGTTGTTCATTATGTTAGTACATTGTCATACAGAGAATAAAGAGTTTTCGATGAAAGACAGCATGTTGTCTTAAAGAATTTTCTGAGTATGTTCAACTAATGACTTAATGGTAATTAAAATTTATCTTTTAAAACATATTATACTGAATTTTTCTGTCTGTTGTGGTGAATACTTTTATAGCATTTTTACTATAATTAAGAGTTGAAAATGATATTATTCTTGTTAAATAGGGAAATATATTTTTGTTAATTAAATCCTGTAGCATATTCATTTTGAACATGTTTGATTATTTTAATATATTGGTAGACATTATGTTCAACGAAATTGATTATTTTATTATAATGTTCATTTAATGAAAAAAAAACTTTATTAAACCTCTCATGTATGAAAATTGCCCTTCGATTCCTTAACATACAGAAATAAGTAATTACTTTTAGGAATTAGTGCTTTTCTCGTATAATATTTATTTAACTAGCTTTAAAAATTGTTTAAAGATATTCTTTTCAATCGACAGTCACTCACAAATGAAATTAAGAAAAACCAATCTAATAGCTAGAGTACACATTTTTCTAAAATGGCACTTGGTTAATTTTTAAAAAATCTGTTTACTAATCTGTTTACTAACTGTGCTTGCCTTTTAAAAAGATACATTTTCCACAAAAATAAATAAATAGATAAATAATAATAATAATAATGATACGATACTAAATAAATATGTAAAAAAGGTTTTGTTGGAGAAAATGATTATCTAAATTCGCCTTTGTTTAATAAAATGTTAGGCCTAATGTGTTCAAACTTACATTAGGCCGACTTTTAATAACACCACTTTTCTATGAGAATAAATAATAATAATAATAATAATAATAATACGATGCTCACATGACTTTAGATGTGCTAGAAAAAGGTTATGATGGACTTTCTTTTTTCTCTAAAATCGTTTTTGTTTAATAAAATAATATTCTTAATGTATTTAAATTACAGTCGGCCTATCTTTTAATTAAATCCCTTTTCTACGAGAAAAAGTAATAATAATAATAATATTAATAATAATACATTCTGATTTACATTTAGATGTGCTAGTTAAACATGTTGAAAAATGTTATGTTGGGAACTGAAAAATTCTATAAACTCATTTTTGTTTAATAATATGTTCAATAATATGTATTAAACTTATTACATTCAGCAAATGTTTTGACAAAATCTCTTTTTTAAGAAAATAAATAATAACAATAACAATAATACCGTGTTAATTTACATGTAGATGTGCTAGTTGAACATGTAGAAAAACGTTATTTTGGGAAATAAAAATTTCTATAAAATCGCATTTGTTTAATAAAATGTTAGCTCTAATGTATTTAACTTATATCCAGTCTAACTTTTGACAAAACCACTTTTGTAATAGAATAAATAATAACAACAATAATAATACTATACTCCTATAAATTTAAATGGGCTAGTTAAACAAGTCAAAAAAGGTTATGTTTGAAAATAAAAATTTCTTTAAAATCCCTATAGTTTGTTAAAATGTTAGCCCTAAATTTTTCAACTTAAATTATGTCAAAGTAATAAGATCACTCTTCTTTTTAATAAGATCACTCTTCTATGAGAATTAATAACAATAATTTTAATGATACGATAATTATAGACATTTAAATGTATTGATTAATATTTCGAAAAATGTTTCGTTGGAATTTAAAATATCTCTAAAATAGCTATTATTTAATAAAGGACTAATGTTTTAAAGTTATGTTATGCCTACCTTCTATTAATATCACTTTTATTAGAAATATAATGATAGTAAAAAAGATACATGCATTTTGATTTTAATGCTCGGTTAAAACATGTCTAAGCACATGTGTATCAACATTAATTTGTTTGCCATGAATTGTAAATAATTTGATGGATAATTTTGGAAATATCGACTGCGCAAATTTCAATTTACTATAAATATTAATATTGTTTTAAATAACAGCTGCTAGGACATTATATTTTGATGAATGAATAAACAATTTGCACTGAAATGTGTATTACCTTCTTAAATGAAACTTCATATTATTCCAGTTATCCGAATAGCTGAAATAATTGAATTTTTACTTCATTTGAATATTTTGTGGTATTTCTGAATGTAAAGTCTTAAATTTTTAAGTGTACTATTACATAATGTAATATTATTACATAGTGTAATATTTACACTATTACATAAATTTTATTTATTTTTTGTTCAATTACTACAATGAAAAAATTTTGTATTGTAATTTTTTAAACTAATATATATTTTGATACTCTGGGAAACTTTATAGAATCGAGGTATATTTTTATAAAATATTGTTTTTGTTCAATTAAATATGTATCTTAAAGTATTGTTAAAAAATTCAATTGAAAGTTCAATTTGTTTCACCTTTATGCAGTGTTTTGCATTGTTTCATAAGTTAAATAATTGTCAACCGACTCTCGTTTTAGGTGCGTTCGTAATCATATACATACGTAGCACCTATATTCGTCGTTTGGTCCATCCGTTCGTCCGCATATAACAACGCAAAAACTACCCAACGTGAAGGTTTGAAATTTAATATATATATAATTGTTGCAGAATTTTGTCGATTCATTTCAAATTTTACTAAATTGAATCAAAACTTAAAAATACATTAATAAAAGTTATCTTCATTCTATTAAATCCTATCATGCATAATCTATATAATAAAAGCGCAAGTCACGTGACTGAGGAAAACAGATACGTGCTAACCACTTTTTTTTCATATGCCAGACAGCCATTTTTATTCAAAATTATTTTTTCGAATAAAATTGAATAAAAGTTACATGTTTAGAAAGATCGTTTAGAAAAATTGCTTGTTTTAGAAATGAGTTACATTAACAAATGTATAGATTTTGAGATAACTTCAGTTGAAATTAGGTCAACAGCCCAATATTTAACCCAATGTTCATTAAGTAAATAAATACAAGAGATTATTTCATCGAGAATCATAGAAATATTAAACCTTGGAGGTAATAATTCACAAAGCAAGATCTCAATGGTGAATTTTGCACACTACCTGGTGTGGAAAAAAAAACTCGCATCTGTATACATAATAAGTAAAAAGAAAGGCATGCCCATTTTACTCATAACAGACGATATAATTCATTTCACTGAAATAATAACGATTTCTTTTTTACACTGTAAAACTAGTTATAATACGAATGCACTTCATTTGTCACGTTTAACGTACAATTTCTAACTCGTTTGTTTTCCCGACACTAATTATAATCCTTCTGAATACCAAGATTTTTTTTTTTTTTTTACTAAAGATATATTGCAAGCATTGATATTGTAGAGAGAAAAAACTACGTACATTTTGTTTTAAGTAACTATGCATTTTTAGATTCATATATATATATTAATCCATATTTAAAATATTCAAATATATTTAGTAATCGTCTTAACTAATCACAAATAAATTTGTTTGTATTTTCTTTAGACATGATATGCTAAAATGCTTTATAATTTTGAATATAAATGTCCTTAACTTTTATAAGATGAAAATGTTTCGTATGTTATCAGTAAAATTGCCATGGCATTTTGAAAATAATATGGATTTAGATGTCATAACAAAACAGTGAAATATGATTGATGATACAGGATAGTCCATGTTCACATTAATATTTCATTATAAATAACACATCTCTGAGCGCCATACATAGTGAAACATATATAGAGCTATACTCAAGTATTTATAAAAGTTTTTAAAATATTTAAAGTAAATTGATTTTTATATGTGTTTCCGCATCATTAAAAGGGAAGCGTCTACTTCCTATCATTCTACGTACAATCAGATTCAATTTTAATATAATATTTTCATAATAAATATATTTAGAAAATAAGGTATTCCAATACAATATTATTACTCATTAGGAGAGTAATTTATTTATAATAATATATTAAACGCATAATTTAAATGTTATGATAAGGATGCATAGAATCATATTAGGATGCATGATTAATTTTAGGTAATTAAAGTATGAATCTCATCAGTAATAGCAGTATTTGATAACATTTTTGTAAAATATACCGATTAAAATTTATACAATAGATGAAAAAAATGTATTTTTTTGTTTAATTTCTTTTTTTTAAAATAAAATCAATGTTTAAGAAATAAATGTTTTAACGATTTTGAAAATTTATTTGAAACCACCCACAGACCGCAGAACTCCACCGATCTTGACTACTTTCAGCCTTCCTTGATTTCATAGAAATTCGAAAATTGGTGGAAGACAGCCTACATTGATCACGTGGCAGCTAAGATGGGTGGAAGTATCTGATTTTTCTTCAGCTGTGATTTGAAGAATGCACATTTTCCTTGTATCTTATGTGCTAGACATGTAACTGGTCAATAACTGTGAAACAATTATTTTTTTTAACTAATTAAATACATAATTTTTGATTATTCATCTAAATATAGCATTATGAATGAAGATCATCTAATAAGAGTATAGTGTACATCAAAAATTTTATGTATTTTTTTAAAGAAAATAAATTTATTTTTCAAATCTTGATCTTTGTTATTTATCAATCAGCATCGAACTTGAAAAAATACATAATATATATTCAAATAATTGGCGAAATCAAGGACTCAGAATTAAAAGGTAACTTTAAAATCCTCAAAATTAAAAATATTATAAAATAATAAAGAACATATTTTGAATTTTAATAGATATAAATAAATAATTTTAACATTTTATGACTAAATAAAAAATAAATAAGTGTTATTAAAGTTTCAAAACGCATCTCGATGTCAGTATCTATTTATTATATCTCCATCTATTGTTAAAATATACGTACTACGTTCAGAAGCGCAAAGTGGCGCATAAAAAGTTTCACCTAACGTCCGCTTACAATGTAGGCGGGATTATGATGTCATTTTTTTAGACAAGGAATACTTATAGCTAGGAGAAACAATCAAGGAAGCTTTACTTCGGAAATCCTTCTGCTACTAAATCACTTTTTTTGACAGAGAAGATACATAATATACTATTATTTTTGTGTCATTATTTGTATTTGTGTTGTGAGAAAAAATGTAAATGTGTATGCAAAAATAATATGTATTAAATGTTAATATTAAAGCCAGTTTATTAATTTTCTAAATGCAACATTAAGAGGTTCAGGATTCAGTGATAACATTTTATTTCCTTCGTTGAAATCATTATATTGCTTTAAGAATTGAAGCGATTTTTTTTTTCTATTTTAATCATTATATCTATTATTCTTAATACACAAGTTTTAAACAAATTTTAAAATAAATGCGGAGGAAATTACATTTGTAAAAATATTTTTGTAAAGATACATTTAGTAAAACATTAAAATTTTTTAGATAGATTTCTCTTTTACATTACTACGATTACTTTACACAATTTACAAACATAATATTTCGATTAGTATTGTAATAATTATTGCATTATATATATATATATATATATATATATATATATATATATATATATATATAAGTACTGAGTTAAAGTACTGAGAAGGGAAACAAATACAGGCATAAATGAGTTAAATATTTCCAGCATTGTACAATTTTTCAGCAACGCAATAGAAAATGTAAGGAATGAAGGGGGAAGGGGTCATTGATATATTTAAAAAAAAAAGTAATTTTTGTATGAGAATGCGGTTGGACGAAAATGCTCCCCTTCTCCCCATTATGCCCCATGATTTTTTTTAATAAAATTAAAAAATCAAATATGTTAAAAAAATTGTTTACAGATTGAGTTATATCAACAATTTTGCTAAAAATTTTCAAAACTCAAGATAAGAAAATACAAACCATTTATTTTGCACTATCTTCTACAATATTCAAAAGTGGGGAACAAAATTTAGTACTGTTTGCACTTTTTTCAAGCTACAGAGGCTAACACGTGGAAATATGATAGTCGATTGCAGAAAATAAATGCTTAGTAACTGCTTTATCGTGAGTTTTTAATTCTTTTTGCCGCGTTGAAGATGCAGAGTGCTCTTTGGACAATTGTTTGAACTAATTTTTTTATTAGATCAAAGAAAACTTTTGAAGATGAGAAGCATTTTCAATTATATTACACTTTTGTACGCCAATTTGGTTGATTTTTGATTAAATTTTAAAATATGGCAGGGGCGTTTGACCCACATATGATAAATAAGTCTCATTCACCTATAAATTTAAATCTACATTTTTAAACTTTAAAAACCATTTTTTCTTTTTTTTTCTTACCCTTCTTATTCATATGATACAAAAAAGTAAATCTAATCCGATTAAGATCTTAAAACTTGATCAAAAAGTCAGTCTAACACTTAAATAAGAAAACTAGTATTCATTGCGGAAGAAACAATTTAAAATATTTAATATATATATATATATATATATATATATATATATATATATATATATATATATATATATATATATATATATATATATACTTGTAAATTCATAAATAAATATTAAAATAATAAGTTAAAAAAATATATGATAATAATGGAAAAAAACATAACACGTATTGCGCGCATGATAAAATCTGAAAATATGCATATAAAGAGGAAATTTTGGTGAGGATATATATATATATATATATATATATATATATATATATATATATATATATTAGTGTTACCTTTATACTAAAACTAGA
Source organism: Maratus michaelseni (assembly GCA_963931845.1). Lineage (NCBI taxonomy): Eukaryota > Metazoa > Arthropoda > Arachnida > Araneae > Salticidae > Maratus > Maratus michaelseni. Next base: position 347,422,991 of record OZ007590.1, on the reverse strand, counting down.
ATATTTGTAAAAAATATTGTTTCAATTAAAAAATTAACTTAATTTAAAAAATGAAAAATTTTCGATTTTTTAGAAATATTTTCAAAGTACAAAAACAACAAAAAAAAAAAAGAAATCTTACCTTTTTCTGGTTTTAAGTTGTAAATAATACAGAAATGAATATGTGGTGAAAATTTCTTTTGATTGCCATGCATAGTTTTTTAGTAACACTGCGCGCAAGACTTGTTATGTTTTTTTTTCTCTTATTATCATATATATTTTTTAATTTATCATTTCGATATTTATTTATGAATTTACAAGTATATATATATATTTTTTTTAAATATAAATTTAAATATGAGCTTTATATTTAAATGAAGTTTGATTGTTATTTTTAACTTATTGCACAAGTTTTGACGCTTGGAACATAGTGATATTTTTTGCTTTTTCAACGTGTTCAAAGGTATCCTACACCCCTTAAAATAACAGCTTATGTGAAAATATGGAGATTTTAATAAAAATTAAACTTCTTTAACAAAAAAGAAATTTTTTAAATAAAAATTCATGAAAAACTATTAAGGATGCGTTGAAGGTAAATTTTGAGGAATGTAATAATAACTGGAAAAATAAGTATTTATACATTTCTTAATAACCGCAATTTATGAAATCGTATAATGAAATAAAATAAAGATAAATATCATATTAAATAAAAAATAATATTTTAGATTTTGAAAAGTTAAGTGGCGGATTATAATTTTAAATATCAAAAACCATAAAATAAAGTATGCACTTTTAATTCCAATTAACCTCAAAAAACTAGAATCTATATTTTAAAACAAGAAAATCATTTTTTTTTTCACTTTTTAACATACTTTCTTATTGATGTGATATACAGACTGGACATTTAACCTGTTTAACATTTTTTTAAAGAAACTGTCTAATACATTAATAACGAAACTGCGATTTAGATTACAGAATAAAAGGTAATATCATGTGACTACCCATGAATTTTAAATATCTAAAATTTCTATGATTTTGTACACAATTTCTGTGCATTCTACCAATATTCCTATATACTATAAGTTGAGTTAATTCTTTAAAAAAGCATCCTTTAATCTCCATCATTTAAATTATCAAAATTAATGAGATATCTTTTATTTATCATCAATCATTAATTAGTGAAAACTTAAGCATTTTATGTTTTGGATTATTAATAAATGCATGAATAAATATTTTTATCCAGTTATTGCTTAATTCTTTACAATATAAATCATTTAAACCATTAATAGTTTTTCTAGAACTTCTACTTAAAATTTTCTTTTTAGTGAAAGGGGATTAAATATGCTTTTAAAATTTGCTTGTTGTTTAGAAATGCGATTAAAAACCACGTTTTAATTTAAGAGAAGAGTGTGCTGTTATCTTTTAGAGCTTATTTTTTCTCTTTGAATCTAAATCCCAGTTTCCTTATTAAAGTATTAGACTGGTTTTTTTTTTTTGTTTTTCTTTATCCATTTTATAAATTATAATTTTTTTATGAACATGATTATAATTATGATAGTAATCATGAATTATGATATGATGATTATTATAATATCATGATTATTATAATATCATTGATCATATCATGATCAATATGATTATAATAATTTTTTATCAAGATGATAACCGGGTTACATTTAAACATTGATTATCACATGAATAAAAATATTATGATGTGATAAATGAAAGAATTTTACGGTTTAAAATGCAGATTTTTATTTTATATAGTAAAAGGTATACACCCCCTCCTACTAACTCTGCCGCAAATCATTGTGTAAAAATATAACCTGTACCAGATGGTTAGTAATAAAGTCTACTTATTAATACTATGTCTAAACTATGTTTAGAGTTCATTTGAATATGGACATTTTCAATATTAACACAAAATTTTGACAATATATTTGAAAACTTTTGCCATCCGATCGGCGAAATAGTCTAAGAATTATTAAAGTTTAAAGATTGAAATACTAAAGCTTAATGATAAATTCACGTTTAATCGTCGCAAAATAGATCGTTGTTTATTATGTTTAAATGCATAGTTTGTTTAAATGCGGGTAGTTTTTTTTAAGCATAACTCAAAAACCAGCTGACGGATTGGACGGTGATTTCGTTTCTCCATATTTAATGTTTGTAGAAGTTATAGAAGAATGTATATTTTTAATAAATCATTGAATAAATTCGTATTTTTATTCGAATATGATTTTAAAAAATTACACATAATAATTAATTATTAATAATAATTTAATAGGAGAAATTGAAAATAAATGTAAAATTACAGCTATGAATACGATGATATTATAACAAATTAATGTTGTCAGAATAAAAAGGCCGGCTTTGAAAATAAACACAACATTACTCAAATTAAGTAAAAAGTCGCATTTATTTGAATTAATCACTAGCGTTTTCTCATTGTTAAATTGGGTGGCGCGTACAATGCAAGATCATTTCATTATGAGCATTTTGTTTTTTCATTTTTTTTCTCTTGATTCAGAATTCTTATAAAATGAGCATCACATTTTTTTTTTACGATTCCAAACTCAAAAAGTTTATGTACTATGCATATAACGTGCAATTTTATGGGGATGGAGATAAAAGGTTGTGTCTGATAAACTAAACTAACTGTTAAAACATGAAAGAATGTTTATTACGGGAAGAAAATGTATGTGTACACTTTTTTCATTAGTCTCTTTTTTTTTACTTTTTTATAAATGTTAATCAGGTGAACAAATAAATAGCTATTTTTCTATTGTTAAGATCCATTCACCCAAAGATCGCGTTATTATTTCCATTATCGTTTTTACTTTATTTTCATATAATCCCTCTCGCGCTTATTACTGTATTTTTGCTAATAATTGTTCAATTTATAAAATTCTTCTTCGAAGATTACTTTTTAAATTAAATTTTGTATCTTTAAATTATCTCATCATAATAATGATTGTTTATCAAAACATACAATTTAACATGGTGATAATTAAAGATGTAGCGACGTATTTATATGTAATAATAAAAATATTTCGTTATTTTTTCTTAATTAATTTATTCCAAATTCTTACTATTCTATTTTTCCCCTGTCTTTTAAATATATCTTAAATCTAAATTATATTTTTATTCCATATTTTTAATCAATATATTCTTTTAATTCTTATTATAAAAATTTTAATCTGTTAAAAGCTACACGTATTTGTAAAAACCCTTAATTTATTTCCTCTTTTGAAACATTCAATTTTTATTTCTTTGGAACGTCTCTTAGTATAATTTTTATTTTTATTAATATTATCATTCGATATCCCATAAATCATTTCGGTTCACGCGTTTCACTTGCTCACCTCAAAATTATGTCGTATGTAGTAATAAGTTCCACGGCTTTGCAAGCAGCTTATTGGTTATTCTTCACATGCATTAGTTAAAATATCCATACGCCTCGCTAGCTTTAAAAGACGGTTACACAGGCTCGGACCACAGAATGTGTACATATTTACAACTACCAAATAAACCCACGTCACTTGGAGGAGAGGTTATCTCGAATTGGTGTAATTTCTCTAATAATTTTAATATCTTCATGCTGCTCTTATGGCGTAACACCACTGAGATATGATCTCTGAACTTGCTCTTTAGTGGAATTTCATTTACTTAGTAAATGTGTCAATAAAATAATTGGTACTGATTCAACATCTTGTTATTTTTACCGGAAACTCATAATGTTTTTCTGAAACATCGTCTTGCATTTGGAACGTTCGACTGCTGAACCTATGTTGCTTACGAGATTTCGAGTGCTAGAATTGATATATTCATTAAATTGATATATTCATGAAATGCCTTTCATTACACACACATGTATATACATAAACTTGTTCAAATTATGAAAGAACGTTTAAACAATGAAGTAGAATGAAAATTCTGTATGAATTACTGAAATAATAATAATACAAATGAAATTTACAATACGACTGTTACTGATAACCAAATGATTTTCTAAAAATCTGTATAGTTTTCACTGTTTTATTGCGAGAATTAGAAACATTTTTGAATAAATAAATACATCAATTTTTCTTTTAGTCTGTTTTTATTTAAAATTATTTAAATTGTTATAACTTCTTTAGAATAGTAGTTTAATTTACTAAAGTAAGCTTATCTTAAAAAGAAAGAAAGAAACAAACAAAAGATGTTTTCATATTTGCTTAGAACATAGCATATTTACACAATATAGTTTGATCACAAGTTCTATTTTTATATTTATATTGTTTCGTTCGTCTTACTTTTTATACAACAATTAGTTTTAGATCTCAATACGATTTTTTAATCAACGCGAATAATTTTATAATACTTTAAGAAATTCTGTAAATTAGAAAGTGTAAATACTTCCTGTTCCCGATATCATTTAATCGTAAATTTTACTTGAAAATCAAGTTGTTATGTCAAGTCAATGCAATATATTTATTCTCATAAACACTCGGTTTATGTATCAGAACGCAAATTTTTCCCCATTCACTCTTTGTTCCACCGAATGATTTGAAAAGTCAATGCCGAAAACCGTATCTTAAGTATTTCCCCCTATTTTCCCCATTTATATCTCTCTCTTAGTTGCGTTTTCAAGATCTCACCTAAACACTCACTACAATGTAAAATAGTTTAAAAAAGGGATATTTCTTCTTTGTAGGGACTTTGGCGCGATAGAGTACACGGCGAGGTTTAAAGTGGAGAGAAAAGCAATATTTTCAAAAGAGTTTTCTAGCAACCATTATTTACATTTTAAAATCTCGTCAGATAGTTGTATCTTTATACAATCACTAACAATGTACCAAACACAAAAACAATCTATTTAAAATTTATGTCAATATATACATACATTTTAAAGCACTTTATTTAATATGTACATAAATATACCCCACAATAATCAACAGGAATTTTAGGTGTTTTCTTTTCAGACCAACTGTACGACCTTTTTAAAGGTTCAACAATTATATACATAATAATAACAATAATTAAAACATTTTGTCATCCTTTCAAACTTTTCCAGTGATCAACTTTTCCTTTTTTTCTGACAATTGTTTTTAAACATAAAAAATTGCCTTATTACTGTATTTTTCTGATCAAACAAGGCGCAAAGGTTGACATCTGTGCCTTTCTGGTCACATAAAAACAGAGTTATCGGTCAAAAATAATTGGTTGAACCAGTTAAAAAAGGTCTTCATCATAGGCGAAGAAGTTTTGAGAGTCTCATAGACATAAAAGTTCTATACATACATTTCACCAATAGATAAAAAAAAGTTTTAAAAAAAATACATCCATAAATTTTAAGACATAACATTGTTAACTATAACAAATTTCTCTTTAAAAACAATTCTAGTATTCGCACTATAATGACGCTGAGAAAATTGTTTATAGATAATTTTTGTATAGTTCATTTTCCTCATTAGTGACAATTAATTCTAATTTACTAACAAACATCAAAGGAAATGAATTGGACCTGAAAATGTTGCATTGCGAAATAACAAAACAAAAAGAATTTAATAGCATTTAATATCTCTTAATGGTGAAAACAAAAAGATCATTGTTGCATGTAAAAGGATATTAAATGAAAGTAAATTATTGTAATTAGACATACATTAAATTTTTTCATTTAAAAATATGTACTTTAAAGTGTTCAATTAATTTACGAGAATAATTTTCGAATGTTAATCGTATTATTTTATAATTATCATTTTTATCGTTCTTTAATATACTAAAGATCACTTTGTCATTATTGAAAATGTTTATTTAATAATTTTATGAAACTATATTTGAGAAAGTAAAAGTTAAATGGTATTTAATGATGCAAACTGTTGTTGTTTTAAAATTTCGTCTTTAAAATAATATTTGGTTAGTATTTAAATATGTTATATTTAATTTGATTGATATTGTAATTTTAAATCACTTTATTTTACAATGTATCATATAAACATTTACTATTCTTATTAAAAAAGTTTACCTAACAGGAGAATACGTGCAAAATGCATTTAATATTAAATAAGGTTACATTAAGAACTTTAATAACACTAAAATTATTCAACTACCTTTATAAATTAATAAAACTTTCTTTTAAACGTACATGAAAATTTTACGTTTTTCTTTAGGGAAAATGGGCATTACGTGATATTAATAAGGGAGGTTTCTTTAAAGCGCATACTGAGAATTGTTTGAAAAAAAAAACTAATAAAACTACTCATGCATGTTATAAATGATCAATCAAATTTAGATGCGGAATAACAGTACAAAATCTGTAGAAAAATAAAATACTTTCGTGTATTTAGCTTCAAAAAGACGCAATTTGGCGAGCAACCCTTTTTCCTAGCCAAATTCAAGCGATTTTAATTCAGTTGAAAATTCTTGGATAAATGAGTGTTTAAAAGCGTAGTACTTTATATATTTAAACTTAAATGATGAAATAGTTTTATTTTTTTCCTGTAAGCTTATATAATATATATACTAGTTGCGTATTACTGAAGTTATTTAATTTTACACTGTTTCGCCGGCTGGATAAATTTTAAGTTCACTTTAACAGTGACTGGCCGATTAAGAACGTTCTTATAATAAATTTCAATATTGAATATGTCGTTGTATCCATGGCAACAATACTTTTCTCCTGTTGTCTCCGACACTAACAATATCAAAGTCAAATTTACAATGCTCAGAATCGGACATTAATTTTAATTTTGAAGCATTTTAATAAATTTAAATTTTGTTCTAAACCGTAGAATACGATCGTTAATTTTTTTTTATATATACATATAAATATATATACCAAAACAGTAGTCATAAAAGTGTATTTATTTAAGTTAAACTGACTTTAACTAGTTTAGCATGAAAAGTAGAAAAATATTTCCTTAAAAGACTATTTATCATAAAAGCGTTTTGTTTTAATTTCATTGTGTCGTCAACCAGCTATGAATCGCAAAAACACGAAATAATTATATAAATTTTTATTTACGTTATATCGAGGTTCCGCAGCAATATTTTTATAAATGTATGTATACTCATGAGAAGAATATTCTGTAATTTTTTCAACATTTTCTGAGTATACGCAGGACACTTTGCTTGTAAGTAAAGAAATGTATAGTAAACTTTCATGCGTTTGTATTGGATTGAGTTTATTAATTCATAATATTGAGTTTTGTAAAATAATATATTGTCTAAAGTTCGTTAGTATCTCTATTTTAAATTGCAATATATATCTCAGATGACTCAGAAACAAAATTCATGTTAGTAGGTTTGAAAGTTTTAGCGGATGGAGAATAAGACACAGTAGATAGAAGCACACTGAGAAAGATGACACTTTCAAACCTGAGTAAATCGACGTTTTCATTTTGTTATGAAACTTTTTGTTTCAAATAGGACGACATAAAGCTTTCAATTCTGTAATACAAGAAATACTCAGAATATTGAAACATGGACATACTCAAAACTGGGCACATAGAGGTCAGTTCCTACTCATTTTCTAACCATGGACATGCTCAAAAATGATTAGAATCAGTTCAAACTCATTTTTGAACCGTTCTTATTAATAAACTATGTATATGAATTGTTTTTGCAGTTTTCTGGTACAGAAAGGAGTTTTTACAGAAAATACTGTCAAAGCGTTTTGAACCGAATTTCTGACAGCACAGGAAAAAGTTAAAAAATTGCCAAGCTGCGACAATAATCGCTTGTAACTCAAGACGTAATTCATTTATTGGAAAACTAAAAAAAAATACCTATTTGACTTTAAGTGATTGCAAATCACTTCAATAATCATGCCTGCAAGTATCATGCTTTTATGCTTACGAATGAGTTAGTAAATGTGTCAGAAAGTTTGGTATTGTTTAACGGGGAAATATAATTTTTAAGAACCGCTTTAAATATATCGCCAAAAAATGTCCTGACAAAAACATTTATTGCCAAAAAAATATAATTACTGTGTTACATCATCCTGAAATTACGACATAAAGAATATAAGAAACTTTTAGTGATTGTAATGTCGACGGTGTTTACAAAAATAACATGGATAGTTTATTTTTCATTATTGTACATATTTTCTGTAATTGTGTGTAACATATACAAAAGAGATTATTTTCATTGTATTCCTTTAACTATAGAATAAAACTGTTTAGTTTTGATTAAATTAGAGTTTTAAAAAAATTCTACGCTGTGTGTTATAAATTTTAAATTATTATTATTATTATGATTATGACAAATCATTTTTACAAGCATTTTATTAGCTAATAATTACAGATTTTAGGTAGAATTAAATCGATTTTACTATGTGTTTATTTTGTGTTAAATGTAGGAACATCACTAAACTTTTGAAAATTTTATAATTTAATTATTTTGTCCTTATTTTCTGAATTAATAGAAATTTAAATACATTCGGACATTTTAACTATTCACTTTTCAGTCTCAGTTTTCAAATTTTATTTGTAACTTTAATTGTGAAAGATGCAATAGATTAATTTTTATGCTAATAATACGTGAAATTTTTACAATTCTTATTTTCAAGATTCAATAAATTTAAGAATTTATAAAATGGAAGACTGTTTATTAAAGAAAGTGAATGTTCAAATAATTTGAAAAAAATGCAGCAACTTTTTGTGCTTTTCAAATTTTGTCGTGTATTCAAAATCAATATTCAAAGATTGCTTTAGAAATTCAAACAACGATAGCCTATGTAATAATACTAATTTGATAATAATTCTCTCTTGGTATTTATTACAATTTTTGACCACACCCTTTTCTTTCTCAATTTCCCCTGTGGTCACGGCTTTCGGTCACTGAACAGAATAATTACATAACTAGACAGAGACATTCTTTTCTGAATATTGTACTTTCTTATTTAGATTTTTTATATGCTTTGAAGTAATATATTTCTTATATTTATAAATGATTTGATCTTTAGTATATACATTGTTTTATGTGACGTCTTATTAATGATTATATAAAACGTACATAATCATTCAAAAGGGAGTTAATTATAACAAAATTAAAGATAATTATTAAATTTGCAAATATTGATGATTGAAAGATCTTACATTTGAGGCATTGCGGATTTTAAGGATCAAAGGTTGACAAAGGTAAGTTTTTTTTTTAAATATAACATGTATGACAGCAATAACTGTTGACATTTTTACAAGATCCAGTTTACCTCTAATATGTTGCAATTTATAAAATAAATTTATAGTCTGATGATATTGATATATGTGTATATATTTAATTTTTGATTCTTGAAACTTGCGTTTTGCGAGCTTACACTTAGTATTCGCATCGCCTTATATGTTGCATCAAGTATGTTACATCTTATATTGATAAAGGAATTGATCTTTATTATATATATTGTTTTATGTAATCTCTCATTAATTATTATATAAAACATAGATAATCATTCAAAAGGGAGATAATCAAAACAAAATTAATGATAATTATTAAATTTGCAAATATTGATGAATGAGAGATCTTAGATCTGAAGCGTTCCGGATTTTAAAGGTGAAGGGTAGGCAAAGGTCATTTTTTAAAAATATATAACATGTAAGGTTGTAATAATTGTTGACATTTTTACAAGATCCAGTTCGCCTCTAATATGCTGCAATTTGTAAAATAAATTTAACGTCTGATGATATTTATATATGTGTATATTTAAATCTCGATTCTTGAAACTTGGGTTTTGCGAGCTTACACTTAATATTTGCAAAGCTTTATATGTTACATCAAGTATAAGTATTTTTATATGTCATGTTATATAAAACATATACAATATATACAATCATATAATATAATTACAACTACAACATAATTACAAAAAATTAGAAAAATTAGAATGATTAGAGTTCGGAAAGTTATTTCTGTTTGGGAAAAATGGTTCGTACAGGAAAATTCTATCTTTTAATTACTAGGCATTAATTCCGATAGCTAATGTCTAAAAATTGACGGGTAGAATTTTCCAGTACGAATTGGTTTTCCCAAATGGGAGGAACTTTCCGAACAATCCAATAGAAGTTCCATATTAGATTAAACTTTGACTAAAATGGCTGCAATCCGTTTTAGATAATGGTCAGTGGTTCCTAACTTTCCTTGCTTGACCATGAGCCTTGATGTACTTTATAGCTTAAGTTCTGCTCAGTTGATAAGCCTAACGTGGTTGATGATGAGCCCAGATGAGTTGTTAAATAATCTGTTTTTTTTTTATCTTTACATTTATGGGCATTTTTCATTATTAACATGGGTATCACCTTCCAATTTATTGCTTTCTTCTACCTTTACAAGAAGAAATTATTGGATTTGATAAAAATTCCGACTTCCAGTTTTTCGACGGATTTATACGTTTAAGAATGTCTGAACACGATTTGACTGTTTTTAGAAAATGTCTGTCTGTCTTTTTGTCTCTATGTATGTGACAAAACATTTGTGGGCACCCTCTCTTCTGAAGTAATGCACGGAATTTAATAAAACATTAGATTCTATTAGACATTGAAATAAATTGGTGCTGATTAGTATTTGATGCAAATCGCCCTACAGGTGGCGTTGCTATTCTGCATTTTTCACGATTTCCGCAATATCTATATCTGTTGAACTAATGTACGGAAATTCCTCAAACTTTAGATTCCGTTAGACATTTACATAAGTTGTTGCTGATTAGATTTTGGTGTAAATCGGCAAACAAGAGGCGCTTCTAGGCTGCATTTTTATTTGCTTTTTTATTTGATTGTTATTTTTATTTGATTATATTGATTTGCTTTTTTATTAACACTTTCTAACATAGTTAAAAAATGTTTATGAATTCGGTTTGTCTGTCTGTCTGTCTGTCATCTGTACGTGCTTTAACTCCAGTAAATATACTCGTATTGCCTTGAAATTGATATATGTTGTTGAGGTTTACTTTGGCATGTTTTGTATTTAAAATAAATATACAGAGTACAATAAATATATCGAGAGTTATTGGAGGGCCCATAAATTTTAACTATACGTGGCCTCAAAATGGCTGTGCACATCCCTAAATCTACATGCAAAATCTTTATTTTCTTTTATAATTAAACATCAAAACGAAAATGCAACTGATTTTTAACATTTTACAACATAGTTGAAAAATATTTATCAATTCGGTTTCTCTGTCTGACCGTACTCTAACTCGCGTAAATATACTCGAATTGTTATAATATTGATGTATGTTATTGGAGTTTAAGTGTGGAATGTTTTGTATCGAAAATAAAGTGTGTAACATTTAAGTTTTTTTTTCTTTTTTCTTTTTTTTTACACTGAGATATTCAAAAGATTTCAGTTTCATTACGGTCTATGGGCAAAAGTCATTTGCGGCAAATTTTAACTATGTTACACTATTTTAAACATATTCACATTGATACATATCACTGAGGTGCAATAAAAGACACTTTTGCTAAAATATGGTATGCATAGAATGTATAGTTAATTTACAATGACACTCAAAATAATTCCGTTACATTACAATTTATGAAAAAAAATCATTTGGAGCGTAGTTTAATGATGTTTCACTATGTTCCACTGTTTAAAACGTATTGAAATTAATACATATCCCTGAGATACACTACAAGACGCTTACTGTAAAATATAGTATGTATAGAATGTATCGTTCATTTACAGTGGCACACAAAATTATTTGGTTACAGTACTGCGTATGAACAATAAATGTTGGTAGCTCATTTTGATTTATGGTACGCGTTTTTAAATGGAGCTAAGTTTTTTTTATATTTATTGGTGCACATAAATTCTATACATCCTACACAGGGCTGCTCAAGAGATCTCGCGTACATTTCCATTTATTGACGGAAATTGCTGAAGGGGCATTTTCGATTGCGCTATGTATTTTCGGTACTTACGTATTAACGCCACCGCAGCTACAGATTTGGCGATTTTTAAGTGCCGCTAATCATATAATAATATATATATAAATATAATATATTATATTATTATATCATTGGCGGCACTTCGACAAATCTGTAGCTGCGGTGGCGTTAATACGTAAGTACCGTATTTTCTAACTAAAGTAAATTTTAGCGTACGTGTAGTATGCATTCAAATCTATAGATCATATACAGGATAATCAAATGAAATCGGATATTTTGTTTGACTATTGTTAGTAATTGCTGAAATTAGATTTTCAAATATATTATGCGTTTTCTAAATTGTTTACTTAGTAAACTGTAAAGTTTTTTTGCAGTATTCTAAATGTGTGTTGGAAAGTGTTTCATAACCTATTCCGGACGCATTATTTCTCATACTTGTTTATTTATTTTATTAACGGCTGAATTACTGGTAAGCATCGCACAGATTGAAATTTATTAGCTGCAAAAGAGATGAAGAGAACAATACATATTTCAAGAGGAGGGAAGTTTTGATTAAATATATATGTAAAAGGAGAATTTCATTTTTAATTATGGATAATTAATGATATATTATGATTTTATAATTGCATCATCATATATCGCTTATACTTGTGGAAGTTGTTCCTTATTAATATACGTATTAAGTACACCAACACATTAGAATCAATTTATGGAGCATCAAATAGCTTCTATATATATATATATATATATATATATATATATAAACTTATTGCAAAAATTAACCATTGAAACAGAAATAACTGACCAAATGCAATGAAATTATTATCCCAAATAGCTATGTCAAATTACACATTATTCAAAATGCAAGATGACCATATCAGTAGGACACAAACAAAAACAATGCAAACGGCCATATTAATATGTAGGCAAGCAACATACATGTCATCTCATATAAAATGAAACAAATATTTTTTTTAATAAATAAAAGGGTGCAGTTGTCTGATGTGACAGCAAAATATGTGAAATATGTTTTTCTTGTTAATGCATATCAGGTGTCTCCAACAACAAACGTGTGGCAGACGTGCGCCCATACAACCATTTATTAAGCCCACGAAACTTCTACAAATTTAAACATGTAAATACATATCTTATAAAGTAGATACATACTAACAAATCAATGGTATATAATACCGAACAATAAAATTAAATTAATGCAATTAATAGAAAACTACATGTTTAGAAATAGGACAGTTAAATATTTATCCTCTATAACCACAGTCATATAAATTAAGGAAATACTCATTTGTACATGAAAAAGTTTGTTTAGGGGGACCGTGGACCTTTATTTGAACAAAAATCGACCAAAAAATCTAAATTTATATTTGTATGTATTATTATTTTTCAGTTTGTAATGAACCACAGCTGCGATGATTTTTTGCAAAGTTACAAAGCGTTTGAATTATGTACACAATCAATTTTTTGGTACTTTAGTAAATTTTAAACCTGAATTCTCAATATAGATTTCACACGTTTTTTTAGATTTTTGAAATGTTCCATGCGTCTTAATTTTTGTTCAAAATTAAAGAAAATGATAAGGAAGAATCCTAATACTGTTTACAAAGAAACTGTGTATGCATTTTACAATTAGACTTATTAAACATAATTATATTTGATTTATAACTTATTAAAATGCTAAATTTTGATAAAAATATGAATGGAATTCAGTAAAAAATTTCTCAAAAATTAACTATTTAAGAGATTAAATAACTGATACACAGATTTATTTGTAATATAGTTTTAAGTGATCCAAATGCAAAATAGAGGCAATATCTTTAAAATTAAGGCGCAAGGAGCATTTTAAAATTTGGTTTATAAATTTCTAATATTTTTAAAAAATCTTAAAATTGTATTAAGGTTAGAAATTTTTTTAAGGTATTCTATATACTTATGGTGAAATGTATATATGCACAAAATTTCATGTTTTTATGATAAAAAAAATAAAAAAAATCAATTTTAACGTCCACCGTCCTCTTAAAGACATAAAGTACCGTTCTTTCAAGAATAAGCTATCATTAACTAAATATTAATTTATTAATTTCCTCTAATATTTTGTATAATCATTAAATTTACAAAACAAAATTTGTTCTTGATTATCAACTAGTATTTCTAAAATTTTGCATTTAAAATGGTCTAATTATTCTGAAAAATAATGGTTTATAACGTAATCAATACCAGACATAGTCTGAACGCCTTTTGGGATATTCGTTTCATATTAGAAACATTGTGTTGGGGATTTAGGAGATAATGTTTTTCTGGTACGAAGCATTATTTCTTTCTGAATAATATTATTCGATAGGAAGATTTTTCCAGCGCTACACTCGTTATTGCTTTATAAATGCACATACCTAGAAGAAAAAGAGATGTAGACCAAAACATATTTTGGGATTTACCAAGGCATTTTTTCATATATTACATTTCTGTTAGGCGATCTTTATTTACACACTTGTATATACGCGTGCTGAAACCAATTTTTTTGTGCAGCCCTGTATATGATCTGTAGATTTGGATATATAATACATAGCCCGATAAAATTTAGTTTAGTTTGAAAATTCACATGTAGCAATTTTCGCCAGTTGATGGAAATTTTCTCGAAAAATGTCGAAAACTTTCGTACAGCCCTGTATATTATCTAAACACCTTTGTTCACATCAAATATTGAGCTAAAATTTAATTCAGGTAAAAAACGCATAAGGCAACTTAAAACTCACTTCCAGCAAGTACCAACCATGAACGACAATGTATTGTGTTCTTTGCGTAGTCCTGTATATGAATTTATTTATATTCTACAAACTTATATTAGTCTACTACATATAGTTCACCAAGAAAATGCGTAATACAATTAAAAACTACTCTTAAGTAATTCACTCCCATAGTGCTTAATACTTATGAATTCCCTTGTGTAGCCCTGTATATCATCAACCGAATTTATACACACCACGTAATATGAAAAAATTTAGTTAAACTTAAAAACGCAAACCAAACTTGAAAACGCACTTATCACACATAGACTGTAATTTCCGCACGTATACTGTAACCGAATTCTTTTGTGTGTCCCGGAAAATGAACGATAAACGCAATGCAAACCATACTTTTAACCGAGCAATTTATATTGCATCTCAGTAATGCGTATAATTTTCATTATCTTTGAAATAGTGAAACATCATTAAAGTACACTGCAAACGATTTTTCCCCATCGAACAATGTGTAACAGAATTCTTTTGTTTGACCTTGTAAATGAATAATAAATGTTTTGTACCCCATATTCTACAAAAAGCATGTTTTAAAGTGCTTCATAAATATATATCAATTTCATTAAGTTTCAAATGGCGTAGAATCATCAAAATGCACTTAAACATTTATTTCCCATTGACTATAATGTAACGGAATACTTTTGACTGTCCCTATACAAAAACTATATGTGTTACACCCTTCATTTGAAATAGAAAAACATGCTGTAGTAGACGACAATAACATACAAAACTTTCAGGACAATCCAAGCATATTTATGTGAGTTAGAGCACGGACAGGCGTTAGACGACCAGACAGTAGACGGCAGACAAACCGAAATCATAAACACTTTTCAAGTAGATTGAAAAGTGTTAAAAAGAGTTAAATTTTAATACTTAAAAGTATATCATTCATTGGTTATTAGCTTTTCATTAATTAAATGTGTTTTTAAATGACATTTGATTGTACTTTGAAATGTCTAAATCACCGCAAATGATTTTGTTCTTATTAGTTGTGTAACAGTTGCTCATATATTAACTTTTACTTTTTAATGAAATCTGTATTTTTGTTTCAAATCTATGTTCGTAATGTGTAATAAAAAATATTTTAAAAAATGCCTGTTCTGTATTTTTTTTTTCGCAGAAGGTGTGTTTATGGGGAACATCTTACCTGCTTTCATATTCAAGTAAAGTAGATTTTCCCCGAAGTTGAAGTAGTTATTATGAATTCAGAAATTATTCGGTATAACTGATAAAAAAGCATATTTAGTTACAAAAATAACAATTGAATTTTAATAGTTAAAAAAATTATCATTCATTGGTTTTTACATTTCAATTAACTAAACGTGTTTTTAAAGTGACATTAGATTGTTCTTTGAACAGTTTAAACCATCGCAAATGGTTTTTATTATTAGTTGAGTAATACTACTCCCTCCGTAGACCTTTAAAAAAGCTTTTTTATATCCAGATTACAATATTATTAATATGCCATTTAAAAACTTGTTTTTCCATTCCGCAAATGTCTCTGATACTTCTTTCTGGCTTCATTACTTTCATCTATCTTTCAAAGAAGAAAGTATTGGATTCAGGAAAATTTTCGACTTCCGATTTTTGACGGATTTATACGTTTTAGAAGGTCCTGAACACGATTTGACCATTTTTAGAAAATGTCTGTCTGTGACTCTGTCTGTCGGTCTGTATGTGACAAAAAATTTGTGGGTGCTCTATCTCAAGAACTAACACACGAAATTTAATAAAACTTTATATTCAGTTAGTCCGTGATATAAATTGGTGCTGATTAGTTTTTGGTGAAAATTTCCCCACAGGTGGCGCTGCTATGCTGCATTTTTTGCGATTTCTGCAATAGCTCTATCTTAAGAAATAATGCACTTATTTTCATCAAACTTCCGGTTCAGTTAGACCTTGACATAAATAGACGCTGATTACGTTTTGGTGTAGATATACCAACAGGTGGCGCTGCTATACCACTTTTTTCTCGACTTTTACGATAGCCC
This sequence comes from Maratus michaelseni, assembly GCA_963931845.1. Taxonomy (NCBI): domain Eukaryota; kingdom Metazoa; phylum Arthropoda; class Arachnida; order Araneae; family Salticidae; genus Maratus; species Maratus michaelseni. Next base: position 347,406,350 of record OZ007590.1, on the reverse strand, counting down.
AACAGGTGGCATTGCTATGCTAGTTTTTTTCGTTATTATCACGATAACTGTATCTGAAGAACTAATGCACGGATTTTCATCAAACTTCATATTCAGTTAGATGTTGACATAAGTTGTTGTTGATTAGGTTTTGGTCTAAACCTACTTACAGGTGCCGCTGCTATGCTGCATTTTGCAGGATTCACACGATTTTAGGAATAGTTTTATCGCAAGAACCAATGCACGGAATTTAATAAAACTTTAGATTCAGTTAGACCTTGATATAAATTGGTGCTGATTCTTTTTAGTGTATGCGAAATCTCTGTGAGATAGAAGAAAATTTTGGGATTGGCACATCCGACAAGATTTTTATTTATTTATTTATTTATTTATTTTTGCAAATATATGTTTATAGGAACCATTTCCCTCTTTTCCTATTCTTGTATGGCAGCTGTTACCCGGCATTGAAGTAGTTATTATGCACTCAGAAACTATTCGGTATAACTGCTGGAAAAATGTATTTAGTTGCAAAATAAGAGTTAATTTTAATACTTAAAAGTATATCATTCATTGGATATTACCTTTTAATTAATTAAAAGTTTTTTTAAGATGACATTAGATTGTACTTTGAAATGTCTAAATCACCACAGATGATTTTGCTTTTATTAGTTGTGTAAACGTTGCGCATATATTAACTTTTACTTTTTAATGAAATGAAATTTGTCGTTTTAGTTTCAAATCTATGTTTCTAATTTGTAAAAAAAAATTGTATATTTTCTCAAAAGTTAAAGTAGCTATTACTAATTCAGAAATTATTCGGTATAATTGCCGAAAAAGTGTATTTAATTACAAAAATAAATATTAAATTTTGATACATAAAAAAATGATCATTCATTGGTTTTTACATTTCAATTAACTAAATGTGACTTTAAAATGACATTAGATTGTACTTTGAATCATTTAAACCACCGCAAATGGTTTTTATTATTAGTTGAGCAAATGCTGTTTAATTAACTATTACTTTTTAATGTGATCTGTGGATTATGTTTTAAATTTATTATCATACTTAAACAAAAAATCCTATAAAATTTTATTTGGTGAAAGATTTTTTTCATTTCTCCTTTTTTACGATAGTATATTTTATAAAGCAAAAAGGAATGGATTAATATTTTTTCATTCTGCTTTAATTTTATAACCCATTGCAGTTTTTAATTCTTTTAAAAAATTATTTGTTAGGAAAACGGATGTATTGTTCCTTAGACTTTTTAAAACAGTGTATCCTTGGATTTTTTTTTCATTTTATTAAAGAATTTTCAAAACGGCTTAATTAGTGATAAAGATATGTTTTTTTAATAATTTTAGAATTTTTATATTAAGTTTTTGTATGTTATGTTTTGTTAATAATGTTTAAGTCTCCATAATTTTAAAAAAAATAATATTCTTTCATGGAGATTTTATAGTAAAATAATAGAAAGATTTTGAAAATCGGATATTATTCGCTTTTATACTAAAGTGACTTTGTTTGGAAAATATTTAAATATGAGATTAGCTGAAATAATATTTTAAAAGTAGGGTAAAGTGTTGTACCTTGAACATATATGTACCTGGGACCTATACAATTTTTAGCTCTACCTATTGGATTTGTATAAAACAAATCAATGTAGCTTTGGGAAATGTCACTAGATATCAATTAACAGTTCGTCTCGTCAATGTAGTCAGCACATATTGCAGGGAATTGTAAAAAAGAGATTTGTTCATGTAATGTAAATTTTTTAAAGCTGCAACTATTCATTATATACTGTTATCAACGGTTATTTGTTTTAAATTCAAAGTTATTCATGAAAGAGTATTTATTGTGCATTATGAACATCAGTTCCAAATCATGTTAAAACTAACTAGAAAATGGTGAGAAGTCATTATTTTCCAAGTCACCCAGTGTTGTACCTTGAACCTTTCAATAGTGTTGTACTTTAAACAGGTAAAAAATACAACACAATTACATATTATTCTGTTAAAAAGCCAACAAATGAAAATGTTATTCGAGAAAAGTTTGCCCTTGCATCATTAATGAGAGAAATTCAAAACTTAACTTGATATATGTACACCATTTGTATGTAGAAAATATGCATGTGTGATGACAATGGTGAAGAATAGATTATTGTCCTGTCTGTGAAACGTTTTTATAGCATTTGAACAGATTTCAAACTTGAGGAAAATGATGTGTTTACCAGCCAGTCGCGAGCAAATCATTACCATTTTGCCAGAACCTAGTCTTATTGATGAGACAGAAGAACTATTTATGTATTGCTTGGTATAGTATCAAGTTTTGAAAAATAATATTAACTTTTTTATGTAACTGTTGTTAGGTAGATTTCGTAAGAAATACTAGCTATTACATTCTCCCCTAAGTTGGAATTTTAAAAAAAAATTGCAGATCTACGCCGATATCATGCCTTCTAGAACCCAAAATCACCCCTAGTTCAAAACTTTATATCTATCTATCTATCTATGTCACTTTTTAATGGACACGATAACGTCAATAATTCTGCACAAATCTCTTCCAAACTAATACATAAAATCAAGGGGCATAAAAACTCGGTCAAATTCGTTAATGGGCAAAATCGGACCAAGGAGGGGAGGGGAATGGGGGAGGGAGCTTTTTGTGAAGACAGAAAAAACCTCATAATTACTTAATTATGATACGTATCGAATCCGTTTAAAGTTATTATTTCTTCTAGGAAAAGGGCCGAACATTTATGTATGACAGATTTTTGATATCATTAAAAATGGCCCCAAAGGGGGTGGGGGGAAGGAGGGTTTTAGAAGAAAAAAATACGTAACTTCGTCAATTCACAAGATATCAAATCCGCTTGAATTTATTATAAATCCTCTTAATATTATCTAAAACTTTTATATTGACAAGTTTTTTATAGGACCAACCCTTATAGAAAAAAAATAGAATAAATAAAATAAAATATAAAACAAATATTCCTGCCGGCTCCGCCCGCAAACAAGTTAGGTTTCGAAGTAGGCGGTTCCAACTGCCGTATCATGGCAAAAAGGTAATTTGTTTCGCAATTCCCAACAAACAGGTGCCCCACGGTCTGCATATTAGAAATCTACCTGTGCCTGTAGGCCAAGCCGTCAGGATTTTTTTTTTTTGTGATTTTGCATCGCGTTAAAAAACAAACTTGTATAAAACATATACAATAAAACAATTAAAATGCGACTGATGCCTATTGTGGTTGGAATTATACCCCCGCCTCTGTCTAACTACATCTTCCGTTTTGTAATAAACATATTCATAGACACCGGGTGTCCCAAAAATTACTGATGGATTTTAAAATTTAGTAACTTGCAAACGGTGACAGGTATTAAAAATATTTTTGCATTTTGCAGGAGGGTTATGTATAACGTAAAGAGTTTTTTTTTTACTGTGATTCTTGTTTGTAGTTCGAATTACAAACAATAGATGGCACAGACAGCGATTGGTGTTCAGTCGAGTCCGAAACAGACGCCACTCAGCATTGATGCACCGCCCCCTGAATACTAGTAGGCGGCTGTTGCAGGCAAATATTTTTTTTTTTTTTTTTTTTTTTTTAAGCGTTTGAATGGTCCCTTAAACTTCAACACCAATAATATCTAAAAGTTTTCTTTGACTTCTTGATCTCAGAAAAACTGGGCGAAGAAAACTTATTGGTGTTGAAGTTCGAGGCACCGTTCAAACGCTAAAAAAAAAAAAAAAAAATCCGCCTGAGACGGCCGCCATCTAGTATTCAGGGGGCGGTGCATCAATACTGTGTGGCGTCAGTTTCGGCCTTGACCGAACGCCAATCACTGTCAGCGCCATCTATTATTTGAAATTCGAACTTAAATCAAGAATCACAGTAAAAAAACTCCTGACATCATCATGCATAACTCTCCTGCAAGATTTTTTTTCCCTGCACCGTTTGCAAATTATTGAATTTTAAAATTCATCAGTCATTTTTGGGACATTCGGTATATAACTGATTTCAGAAAAATCCCAAATTTTAGTCCTTAGAAATTAATATACCATCTTAAAGCCCTATAGTAAAAGAAGTCTGTATTGATACGAACTCATGTAATCGTATACTTATCATACCTGAAAATCGAATATAACACGAAATGTGTAGAATTTCCAAAAACAAAATATATAGAATAAGCATCATTTTCATTGCAAAACATCCGGAAAAAGAAACTTTAATTACAGATTGTTTTAACTTTTAATGTTATATTATTTTCAAGGAAAAAAAGTTGAAAGATACATGAATACTTAAGAAGAATCACTAACTAATTCATTACATATTTTTCACATATCTTTAATTTTTGTCTCCTAATAAAACAGAAGCTATTGCATTATATCAGACGAATTATTATTTTGAATTTATTAGAATGTAAATATTTTAAATTAATAATAAAAATATTAAACATAAAATTAAAGTAACTGTAAACAAATTTTTAAACGTAAAATAATGACAAATCTGCATTTTTCATTCCAAAACTTTGATTTTAAATTATAATATCGTTTATCAAATTATCCTCAAATTTTAAACTACCTATGAATGTGTTTAGATTTAGAGCACTAAAAACATGAAGCGTCCATCTGAGGAAACTTTTTATATAACATGCAATATCATCGCATGATCCATAAAAATGGTCCAAAAGCACCATGCGACGTAAAAGATTTTTAGAAATGGTGGCTTCAATCTATAATGATTATCGGATTTGTCATAATTGAAAAGAAAAATTGATACTTATTTATTTATTTTTTTTTAACGCGAAACTAAATTATAGTTAATGTAGCTATTTGTATTTTTAACTAAATCATAGTTAATCATGTAAGTAAATCATAGTTAATCATGTAAGTAAATCATAGTTAATCATGTAAGTAAATCATAGTTAATCATGTAAGTAAATCATAGTTAATCATGTAACTGAATCATAGGAAGTTATGTTTTAACTAAATCATAGTTAATCATGTAACTAAATCCTAGTTAATCATGTTGATTAAAATCCCTAAATTTTAATCCTTAAAAAGTAAAATACCCTTTTAAAAGCCTATAGTAAAAGAAATCTATATTTATACGAACGCATGTGATCGTTTACTTATCATACCAGAAAATCGAATATAACATATATTGAAATAAAATATATATCGAAAATAAATCGAAATAATAAATTGAAAAATAATAATTTGGAAAATAATAATTAAAAAAAAATGTAATATATATCGAAAAAAAAGGATTAACTACGTTAATCATGTAATTAATGTAGATATTTGTAGTTTTAGAAAATTATTTGTATTTTTATTTTATATTCTATATTTTTATGATTGTTTTCTTTGTATGTAACTAATACCTTTAGTAAATACCTTTTTTTTAATTTTTTATAATTAATAAAAAAAAGTGACTATCCAAAATATTTAAACATTTCCCAAGAAAAATATGCCAGAACATGTTAAATTATCCTACGGTCAGTTTTGCAAACTAATCTTAAATGAATTAACTAATTTTATTTTAATATACTTTTATTGTTGGCTTCTCTAAAGAATCATCCTAAAGAGCCTAATTATCAATTTTTTTAGTCTTTTAAAGCACTTAATTTAGTTCGCGTGCACTTCGTTTGTATTTTTATTAAACATATGCATCAAAAAATTCTCCAGTTATTTTATATTCTATATTATCAAATGTTTATCAAAATGTCTCTCAAGAATATATAGTAAATGAGGCACAGTTTTTTTTCTCAAGTTTCTTTTAAAAATACAATTCAGATGCCATTAATTTAAAGAACTGTTATTGCTCCAGTGGGTATATTTTACAAAGTGCCCTGAGCATTGTACATATTTTCGTAAGAAAGAAAAATATAAAGTGAATGAAGATATATATTGTTTTGAATAAGAGAAGAGAAATGTGCCTTGAAATATAATCTATTAAGTGAAAATCTTTCTTTATCTTTATTATCTAGCACATTTCGGGTGCATTTTGTGAAATTTTTAAATAAGAAAACTTTCTTTTTTACAACTTATTGTTGATTTTATTTCTTTAATATTTTAGCATAATTTACAAAAAGAGTAACTTTGTTTTTTTGTGAATTGTGATGACATATTGCACGGAAAATGCTGAAATAGCACATTAATTTGATCAGTAATGTCATGTGCAATGTGAACTGTATTCTAAAATATGATGCGTCTAGTTCTGTACCGTTTCAATGCTCGTAGTGTTCATGAGTACCACTCATCGTTACATTACACAGAACAAAAATAAACCGATAGAAAATTTCACTGAAATATTTATATTATTGTTAAAGTTATGAACAAAAATCCGAGTTCATCTTCGAGTAAGACAGTCCTGTTTTTTTGACTGAATAAAGTGGTTGCAACCCTGCTTTTCAATTCAAAAAAATGTTTGCTGTATTGCGTCTTCCACTTCTTAAAGTTTGTAGACAACATTTCGAGATACCCTGTATATATATAATATGTAATTGAATGATAAAAATTTGATAATACTTTTGCAAACATTTCACACAAAATGTAAGTCGTCTGTAGACACTATTATTAAACTATTCGCATTATTGTTAACCTTCTGAACAAAAAAGTCTCAGTATATTTGACTGAGTAAATGGATTGCGAATCGGGAATTAACTATAAAATTGTTTGCTCTTACACTAAAAAAGACAAATGTTTCTTAATCTACGAAAATATAATATAGCCACAAGTTAAATTAACAAAAACTTTCTACGAGTTATCCACAATTCCAGAAACCGTTCTTTGTCTTAAAAAACCGCAGAAACTAATATAATTTATACTCTAAAAACGACATTTTCAGAACTGAACATAAATTACTGAAATCTGAGTAAGTCGCATAGTCAAAACGGCTCCGAATGGAAATTACTCCAGTTTGAAACATATATATGTATACTCATTTCTGAAAAAATGCTCACACTCAAGAATAAAACATCATGTGCTCATATTTGAGTATGTCCATGTTTGAAAAATTAGTATAAACTTCTTCTACGTGCTCATTTTTAGTATGCCCATGTTTCAAAAATAAGTATAAACTTAACCTAATCATTTTTTGAGTATGTCTATGTTTCAAAAATAAGTATGAACTGACCTTTATGTGCTCAGTTTTGAGTATGTCCAAGTTTCAATATTCTGAGTGTTTTCTGTATTTCAAAATTTAAACATTCAATCGTCGTATTTGAAACAAAAAGTTTCATAATAAAATGAAAACATCGATTTACTCGTATTTGAAAGTGCCATTTTTCTAAGTGTGAAGATATAAAGAAACATTTATAAAAACAAAGTTTTATTTTGCTCCCGCTGATTTTTGGAAACGTTTCCGAGTACTTTTATATATAGTGTAGTGCACTAATTATTTTTCTCAAACCCAAATACAGATTTTTAGGATACTATCAATTCTCAATTCAAGATTTTCAGCTGCGTAATTGAATTTATAAATGCAAGAGAAAAAAATAATATCAATTTTAATGTTAATGGTTTTGCTGTTAAATTATCATGTTTGTTGAACATAAAATTTTTTACTTGAGCTAGGATAACTTTCTAAAGATCGAAATCCTGTTTTGAGAAAACTGATAAATATAATATAAAAACTATTTGGCGACGTTTCCGAAAATCAGTAACAGCAAAAAAAAAAAAAAAAAAACAGTTTGATTTTATAAATGTTTCTTTAAATCTCAATATTCTTAAAATCTCAAATATATATTGGTTTCTAAAGTTTCTAAAGATAAAGAACGATTTTCGCAATCGTTGCTGAAGTGGAATATGTTATTGTTTATTTTAGTTCATGGTTATATTTTATATTTTTATATTTTTAAAAAAAATGTCCGTTTTTTACGTTGTAGTATACGCTACTATTTCTTAAAATTTAAACGCAATATTTCGAAACACCCTGAATATATTTAGTATGTAGTATACTATATATACATTATGTGTAAATAAATCAAAAATTAAAATGAAACAATCTAAAAACAGTTTTTTATCGACGATCGTTCATAAAGTCATTTTTAACATAATAATTTTTTGTGCAAATAAATACTAGGTTAAAAATGACATTATGAACGATATAAAAAACTGTTTAAACTGATAGCGAATAATTAGACAGAAAATGCTCGTCAAGAAATTAAAGTAAACCCAATTGAAACTGGACCATGAATTACGCCATAGCCGATTCATAAAGGGTGGGAAAAAGAAAAATGGGGGTTTTCAACAGATGGACTGACGAAGCTGAAATCATAACATCAGTGACTGAAGATGCCTGAGAGCGACAGGTGAAAATATTTTTACTGTTTTACAATTTTTAACAGATGGACTAGTTTTGTATAGCTTTAAAAGTATTTTTTAAGACTTTTAGACATGTACATTGGTTGTTTATGTGTTTGTAAATAAAATAATGTCTGTAAAAATGGGTAGTACAAAGAATTATTAATCTAAGAGCATTTTTGTTTGGGAAAGTGCAAATAGTATTTTCATCAAAACTTTCTTTTTTATTACTTGTTGTAACAAGCTAACCAAAAGTGAGAGTTTTCGTTAAAAAAGAAATGGATTAAAACTTGAATACAGCATTTATTTTATTCATTATCCAGAAAATTATGTTAAGCGGATGTCTCATTAACAGAAACATGTGTAACGTTCCGGAAAATAGTATTAAATTTCATGTAGTGGAAAACCAGATTTAATTCTAATGTGTAGTATTCAATTTTATGGACGAAAAATTTTGTGTTTAATTAACATTTATTTCAAGACAGAGAAACGTTAATCATATTCGTTATTAATGCCATTATTACCATTAGTTATTGTCGATGTTATAATCTTATTTTGTTATGTACTTGGTTAGCCAATTATTGAATTGAATTATTTGCACCAAAGTTAATTTGTGGGAATGTAGAACAAGTAGCAACACAGTAATATTAACGTTTATTTTTAATAAGCATTAGTCTTATTAAACTGTATTGCTTTTAGAATATTTCTTGATTATTTTGTATCAAAAATTTTTAAGAGATTCTCCATTGATTGTACCAAACGTTTAATCATTATGGACGCGATATCATGTTCGTCATTGTTTTTCTCATGAATGAGAGTGACCTTTCATAGATACAATTTTTTTTAAATATTGAAACACATACAGGGTGTTTCACAAAGGACCCCTAACTTTAAAAATCAATAACCCGGAAATGGTGATAGATAGAAGCATGAAACCAGTGGTATGTTTACTAAAAAACCGTAAGAATCTTATACATAAATCTCAAAATTTAGTTTAAAATAGCACCGATAGATGGTGCTGAGAGCGTTAAGAATCCTTCTAAAGATAGTTCAGAAGCATAGAAAGATTAGCCGTTAAAGATTTCGCCATTGAAATCTGACCGCTATTAGCGAATAGTGAAAATAATTCGCATCGGACATGTTGCCTGTCTGTTGAACTTTTTTGAAAAGCTCACAAATTGTTTTGCCATCTGGGCCTTTTGCGACTTGAAATCGTGTTTGAAAACTCCTCCTTGTGGCAGTAGGACTCTGATGTAATCGATGGTACTCCAACACAATAAACACACGTTCCACCACGATATACATCACTTTTGGAACTATTTTCACTATACGCTAATAGCGGTCAGATTTCAATGGCGAAATCTTCAACGGCTAGTCTTTCGAAGCTTCTAAACTGTCTTTAGAAGGATTCTTAACGCTCTCAGCGCCATCTATCGGTACTATTTTGAACTAAATTTTGAGATTTATCTATAAGATTCTTACGATTTTTTTAATAAACAAATCACTGGTTTCATGTTTCTATCTATAACCGTTTCCGGGTTATTGATTTTCAAAGTTAGGGGTCCATTGTGAAACACCCTGTATATATAAATATTGAAAAAATATAGGAATGGTATTTAACAACTGTAAGTCTAATTCATCACGTTTAATTGTTTTATAAAATCTAGCAAACATTTTTACAGTCCTGAAAGAATTTATGTAAAAAATAATTAACATAATATATGATGTAAAACTTGCACGAATGTACTTTCATATCACGAGTAAAATTAAATAGAGTTCAAAGCAATGTAAAGATTGATAAATCTTTCAAAAAATATTCTGTATTTAAATTTTTATGGTATTGATTTAACACGGAACATAAAAATACAAGTAATTAAAAATTACATTGAAATGTTTTTAATTTTGATAATAATAAATCTTTTGTTTTATTTTTGAAGTTTGTATTCTATGCTATATTGTGACATAAAAAGATATTTAAGTATAATGAAGAGAGGCAATTTTTTTCAACTAGGTAAATCCTATTCGATTGAATAGGATTTACCTAGTTGAAAAAAATTTCCTCTCTTCATTATGACATATTTACATGGTATACAGGAGTTTCCGTGTTATATTCCACTTTCATCATGTAAAAGGATATAGTTATATATCGGATGAATGAAATTAGAATTGCAGTTCGCAGCCATATCCAATAAATAAGAGTGAGTTTTGCCAGCCAGGATATCGATGGGGTAGCTCAGTAGGACAAACACTGGCACTGCAAGTCAAGATACCCAAGTTCGATTCCTGGACCCGGCATTTTTCTTTCTGTGGAAATAATTGAAAACTATGATACACCAACTTTTGAATATGAATAAGATATGAATAAGTATTTTGTGTACCGTAAGATGTGAAAATGTCGTAGATAAATAGAAAGTAATTTGCTTTGCACGCAATGGACGCTATGAATTAAATAAAGTTTGACACAATGGCTTGTTTACTGAAATAAAATATTTAGATGTACTAGAACATTTTCATTAAAGATTGATTAATTGAAGGCGGCCTAAAATGATCCTAACGGGCAATACGATCCCCATATGTTTTCTTCCAGACAGGTTTTCTTCTACAGGGTAACACATAATGTCACTAGTTGTGACAAGTGAAGAAGAAGCAATTGCGGTATTCAAGCGATCGCAGTATTACGCATCTGAAAAAAAATAATTGAAAAATTGGGTTTTATAGCATCTGTTATAAGGTAAGTACTAATTTTTATATTTGCTTAGATATACAGTCTTTCATGTATAGAAATGTGACTTGGTTTACTTAATGGAGTATGTTTTTAGATATGAATTACACTTATGTATTGTCGTAATTGCTTTTATATCCTTTATTTTGCCTATAAAAAACAATTTACAATTATTTTTAAATGAAGGATCATTTTGCTCTTTGGTGACGGTAACATGATCCTTTGGGCACTATTTAAAAAATCTATTTTTTTCTTTAATTAATTTGGGTTTAAAATATTATTACAATATGTTTACAATGCAAAATATAGTGTAAAACATTCTAGCAAAGGGCCAAAGTTTTATTTAAATAGTAATGTTATTTTACACAAGTTTTTCCGTTAAGGGGATCATTTTTGGCCGCCCCTATATTTAAAAATCCCAGTTTCAAAAATTATTTAGCATGCACAGCTATTAATGTTTAAATGTCAATTTAAGTAAAGGTTTACTATATTTGACCAGAAAGAAGCATTATTTTAGACAAATGGCTTTTCTTAAACTACGATAGAGGTTCCAACTCATGAAAATTTTGAGCTATGTTTATTGGAAATTTAAGCAAGCTGCATATTTTTTTTTCATTAGAAGTACTATTTGAAATCTATCTCCTTATGGCGTATTATATGCCGTTGCATCTGGTGGTCAATTTTTGCTGTACTCTGCCATCTGCACTCTAAATAAAAAACAGTGACTATTCACTCCTGAGCAGTGGATATTCACTCTATCGCAGTCAAAATTTGCCCAACCTATTTACAGTGACTATTCACTCTAGGCAAAAGTGAAAATTTCAACTCTCTGACAGAGTGAATACTCACTCCAGATAATTGAATATTCACTCTAATCAGGGGCGGATGATCACTCTTTCAGAGGAATGACTATCTGCTATAGCAAAAGGAGAGCGTTTTTTCACCCCTGATAGGAGTGAGTAGCCACTCTTTCAGGAGTGACTATTAAAACTCTTGCAAAAAGAGAAACTCTTTTCTTGCACGTTTGTTCCTAGATGATCACCCTCCCAAGTTTTTAATCACACCCGTTGCTGCTTGATTTCTGCGACCGGAAGAGAACTGTTGTCTTCCGCATCCCCCATAGCTGCTGGCAGTAAAAAGACTCTTATTACATTACTTTAGCTTTGCTTCTTTTGCGATATTCGTTCACAATCTTTAAACTTGTGTAGAAATCGCAAAAATCTACGGTGATACTCAACTGTGTAAATTAGAAAACTGAAACTTTTTTTTAACCATATAATACATTTCCGCACATCCGCTATGACAAAAATTCCGTTACAATAAAACAGTTATTTATTATTTAATACATTTTTTGTTACTCATAATGTATCTTTAATAAATAATTATATCGATTCATTTATTATTTCAGTGGCTTTTTCAGTTTTTTTTTCAGTTTTTTTCAATCGTACTAACGCGTTTTGTTTCGTTAACGGGGTTTCCGAGAGCTGGCGCCCTCTTGTGATTATTTTGGAAAAAACTATGTTTCTTTTTTACGTACTGAAAGTTCTGAAAGAAAATAGATAAAAGCTGTATTGGGTACGACTTTCACCTACTGACGTGCAAAAGTTCCAGGGCTCAATCATACCCATTACCAGGAAAACTAACTGGAAAACAAAAACTTATCATTTTCAAATAAAAATAGTTTACCTAATACGAGCAACTCTACGCGCCTGCAAATAACTTACAATAAAAATTGAATTAACATGTTGAAATTGAAAAAAAATGAAAAAGAATGTTAATTTCGTTTTTCTCAATAAATAAATATGGACAAAATTATATAATGCCAGACTTTCACTCTCGTCAACGGAGGGAAATATTTCTCTCTTGTCAACGGATTAAGACATTCACTCTCGACAACGGAGCGACATATTTCACTCCTTTTTAGGGAGTGGAAAATTCCACTCTTTAAGGAATGTATTTTTATAAAATTATTTCCAATAAGTGTGAAAATGACTCTCACTCTTCTAAAGAGTCAACTTTTTACTCCTCCCAGTTTTAGAGCGTAAAATCAAATTTTTTTATTGGATTCTGAAAGGTTATGATATTTTCTAGAGCTTATATGAACATTTAGTTAAAATGTGTATAGTTGAGAAAATCCAAGTAGTTCAAAATAGTTGTGTCAACGTTGGCTGTTTGTTGCCTAATTGTTGTTCTACGTTACCCCACGGTAAGCAGCGTTAACATTGCCGTACTATTAGGAACGAACCATTTTTCAACAAAGGTCCAACAGTGAGCCAGTCGTTATCTGCTCAAATCACGCGGCAGATTACAGAGGTTTGTGTATTTAATCATTTCCCAATGGTTTCAACAACTACCAACGATGAACCAACGATCTGTCCTATTTAGAAAACCAGGGCCAAGTTGGATGAAAAAGGTCAGTTTTTGGCTTGTTTTTAAGTTTAGTACAATATGGAAAATAGTAAGTTATTATGAATGATACATATTTTTGATATGAGCTCTAATATTTCTTTTTCAGACAATAAAAACAGCGATCGGCTGAGTAGTGACTAGAAACGTGACCGACCAGGTCGAAAACATTTGGATATATTCTCCCTAATAGGAAGAAAAGTTTAAAATATTTCCAGTTAAAAAAAATCAAGGAGCTTGTTGTAATTAAAAAGTATATAATGAAACACATGCTTAACATGATATTTTTATGCTAGTTCAAGAAACAAATTCATGCTAAAATCATGCTTTTTTGGGGAAAAATAGTGAGTATTTCCTTTAATTAATTGAAGTTCAAAAATTTAATTTAAATAAATTTATGATATATTAATAAAATACTATTTGCACAATTTCACTATATATGTGCTAATGTATGTTATAAACCATTGATATAGAAATATAAAATAATTGTCATTCAATCTATCTTTTGATACATTACATTGGAAGCTAGAAAAAAATAGCTATTTTAGATAAATTCTAATTCTTTTTTTTTTTTCGTCAAAGTACCTAAAACAAGTTTGCGGATTTTTATAATGTAATACACTGTGCTTTTATTATATACAGACTAATATATGTATGAAACATTCGTATGGAAATATAAGGTAATTTTCTTTCGCCTATATCTTGATATTAGCATTAAAAATTTGTGTCAAAGAAAGGTTGTGTCAAATAAATTAATATTGTATTTCTAAAAATATATAAAATATATAAGAAGATTTTTTAAGTTTAATAACATAGTAATGAAATGAGGAAATTCTAATCGAATATCATATTACGCTTATTTGCTTTTATTGAAAATATCCCACTATACGATATAAACAATTCATTTAATATGTGTAAAATCCGTTTTATCGAAATACACATTCTTATATTGCCTTAAAGATATTTAAAACAAATATGTGGCTGATATATTGATATTATTTTTCTAAAAGATATATAAAACACCTAGAAAAAATTGTGAAATCATTTTGTTAAAAACACAACAAAATGAAACATGAGGAAGATTGTCAGTTAACGAACTTCTCGATCTAACGATTTGCAAAGGGACTGATTATAAGCACGCTGACAGTGATGGATCATTAAATGATCACATGTCTCTGGTTTCGTAATTTTTAAAGTAAAGTTTCTAAGTTAATGGTGAAAACTTTTAATGTGACCTTAAAACTAAAAATTGCAAAAGAAAGTATTTATTCTTTCAAACACTAAATGTTGTTTTGCATTTTTAAAATTTATTATTACTCTGAGAAAATAGAAAAATGAACACTGTTGTTTAAGCGGATGTATATTTCAATGCGTTTGGCTTTTTAATCAAAATTATTTAAATTTATTGAGTAAAATTATGTAATACGTATATTTTATAAATATGTAAAAGACTTCAATTATACTAGATTAATTTTGAAAAAACATTTCAAATTGGTAAAAAAATCATATGAGATGCAATCTTCTCAACTGGGCGGAAATGTCCGGTCCAGGATCCGAACCCGGGATCCCTTGTTTGAAGCTACCAATGCTCTACCAACTGAAAAGCCAAGGGATCCCGGATTCGAACCATGTCCCGGATTTGTTTGCCCAGTTGGAAAGATTAGATCTCATATAATTTATTTACCAGTTAGAATAATTGTGTCAAAATTAATCTAGTGTATTCCCGCTTCCAGCGTTTACTGGAGGTCCCATTACCTGTGATTTAGTTTAGTAATTAACACACCAGGAATATTTCAGTGTGGTACCTCTTATTTGTAATATCTAAATAATAATAATTGTCTTTTATAGTCTTATCTCTTTCAATGTTGTTGAAATCCTTTTATTAAAAATGTAATTTTGAAAACTTTCTATTTTTGTTTATTAATTTTAAACTGTGAAACAAACAGGAACTGTTACTCAATTATAGTGACATTCGAAACATTTTATACAATTTGTTGAATTAAAGGAACAATCAAATGTTCGCAGAAAACATCGCTAAAATTTGCGCCTCAAAAAGCGTTAAGTCCTATTGATCACTTTCCATATTCAAACAATCTAGGGAAGGAAACCACATATCATAAGAGAGACATTTTAGAATTTAGTAAATAAATATTATTTTTATAAATCCTTTTTAAGAAGGACAGAAATTCATAAAATTACAGTAAAACAGTAAATTCGTGTTTCAACACACAAAACACAAAGACGCACAAAAGTAATCTTTTATAAACGTTTGCCATTTCTTAATCAAATCCAATCGAAAATTTCACTTTAACAAGACTGTAAATATAAATACATTATCGAATCTTCTTCTTAATCAAATCCAATTGATATTTTGGCTTTACCAAGACTGTAAATATAGATACGTTAGCGAATTAAAATTTTTGTAATATATAGTGTTTTATCATTGAAATATATTCAAATTCTACACATTTTTGGAAAATATCAATGATAGAAGAAATTTTATTCGATTTTTAATACTGAAATATTAAAGAATATTTGCATACATTAGATAAGTATCGAATTTTGTGCTACAAAATATTAGTTGCAAAGCGTGATGATTGAGCCTCCAAAATAAATATAAGATTTTGAAAGTATTTGCTAAATTTCCTGTCATTGAAAACTAATGAACTATTTTGGCCAACAGCCATACGGAACACTTCTACGAAACAATATTTAAACAATGATCAGTATTCATTGGCCAGTAGTCAAATGTCCATCTTTAGTTACGTGGGAAATAAATGTCGCTTAAAAGTATTATAACGGGATTTTTATTGCAATTTTAAAGATAAATCTACGCACGGATAAGTTGAAAAAATTGATATTTTATTTACTGAATTTCTGCATTAAAAATCTTACTTTGTAAAACAAAAATTGAGTTTTCATAACTTAGTTTTAACAACCAGGTGGATGTTTCTAAAAAAGCTGATATGGACACCAAAAACCAACATATTTATTGGATTGTAATGGAGTGCAGCGAAGCTTAGTGTCATGCAACCAATATCCTTCCAACATTTTTTTTAATTAAGTAAATTGAAGTGAAGAGACCAACTCTCCGATAGGAGGTCAATTGAAGTGAAGAGAGGAAGATAGAGGGAATGGTGTTTTCTATTATGAGTAGGATGCCGGTAGCGCATCCGAGTAAATTTTTTGTTTTGTTTTAAGAAGTATTATGAGTGATTTTATGGAAGTATTGTTGTTCATAAATAATAGTAAATGTGTATATAGATCTCCGCACGTGTAAATATTCTGATATATAACCGTTCTTAATTAATAAATTGAATATTTAAATTTTCAAGTGTGATTCCTTCATCATCTGTCGTGATATTACCCTTAGTTTTTTAGGGTATTTATGGGGTGTTTTAATTTTTCTTTTAAATGTATGCTTTTCTAGTATAACACTCCTTATTATAGATAGACATACCATTTATCATATTAACAGCTAAGAATAACTGAGAGATTCATTACTTTCTGAAAAAAAAGTTGATTTATCATTAAAAAGGTATCCATCAGAACACGTGATTTTTCTCCTAACTATGGATTAAATCTACAATTGGCTAAATAATTAGTCAATATTATCATATTTTTATCTAATTAAACTAGACACTTTTAATTCATTACGCGTTGTCACTTATAAGATAATTTTATCATTAGTATTCCAACCACATTCCCATTATATAATGCGTTGTGTTTTAACGAGAATAGAAATGAAGACATTCCAAAATTGACATTCATTTATTTTGTTATATAAAGAAGATTTGGATAAATTTAAATTATGTTGCATTCAATAAACAAACAATAAGAGGAATGCTGAAATCCGATAACATTTTTAAACATTTTCATCACAGTTTAATAGTGTTTATTATTTCAGTTTTTTTGTATTTCTGTCTATCTACACTGTAACATTTATGAATATGTATGGATCGCTACGGAATTTAGTTGTCTTACTAAAGACAATTCATGCATGATTTCTGCGTAAAATGACTTTCATAGCACTTATAGTTATGAAACGCAAAGAATCCATATATATTTTGTTCTATGGATGATATTTATTTTATATAAGCTTTAATGCTGATAATCAATTTCAAACCGAAAGAAATTTATATAAGTTATACAAATTTAACACAGCATTCGCTTTTGAAAATGGTATGTGTAAAATTTATAATAATTTTATAGGGTTACGCACAATATTACAAATACATTACAGTTTCTTTGCTGAATGTTTTTGTGTGCATTGTAAAGATGTTAAATTGTTTTAAGCACAACAACAAATTTGTTCATGGATCAGGTGCAAAAGGGCATATTATGAAAACTGTATAACTATTGTTAAAATGTTTATTGTATATATTGCGATGTAGATAAAGATTTCATAATTATATTCTTGTAATATTGGAATGTATTTCATAATCTATGAGAATCGTTTCTTTTTCCTTTATAGCTAAAAATCAGTGGTGATCAAAATTCAGCATTTGAAAAGATGACATAAAAAGTACCCGACAATTTTTTTCTTTAAGTTTTAACTTGATAACTTTTTGCTTTATGCTAAAAGATTTGTTACTAAATGAACTGGTGGTAGTATTTGACGATATGCAATAACTGTAAGATTTTTGATAAATGTTTTGCAAAAATAATACCGGAAGTATCAGTTTTAAACCTTCAAAAAACCGATTTTGTTCTTTCTTCATAATTTAAAAATATATATACTTTTCTGAATCGAGGAAAACAAACTACATTTACAAATATCAATTAGTGCAGAGTCAATTTGAAATTGATATTTGTACTTCAAACAAAGACTTCCAAATCATTTTGAAACTTTGATTTACCATTTAAAAATATGCTATAAAAAGTACCTAAAAATGTTTCTTTAAGTTTCAACTTTATAACTTTTTGTTTTATGCAACAAAATGTATTACTAAGTGGACTAAATACTGTTGGTAGTATTTGTTAATATTTAATAACAATAAGATTTTTGATAAATGTTTTGCAAAAAAATCAATCGGGTTTATCAGTTTTAAGCCTTCAAATAACCGATTTTGTTCTTTTTCACAATTTAAAAATATAGATATAATTCTGAATTTAGCAAAAAAAAAAAAAAAAAAAAAAAAAAAAAAAAAAAAAAAAAAAAGGGGATGAAAATATTTCAATTAGAGCCGAGTCAATTTTAAATTGATATATGTACTTCATACAAAGACTTCCAACTCAATTTTAAACTACTTTATGTTTTCTGAAAAATGTGTTCTTGCAACTTGCGCACACTGTAAAAGAAAAAAGAAATCATTTAAAGACAGATAACTTCTACTGCATAGATAACGATTATATCTAAAATCGCTACATAATGTTTCTTTTTAAGTTAGATAACACGAATTTTATTTATTGCCACTGTGAATTCTAAGACGTATTCCATAAAATATCACATTTTGATCTCAAGAAAAAACAATTTGCGGAGTTTAATTGACAAAACAGTAAGTGGAAATTGTAGGTATGATAGTTTGTTTTATATATATATCTATGCAAAAAAATATATATATGTCTGGAAATGATTGCTTTTCTTTTTTACAGTGCACGCAATTTGCAAATACAAAGTTTCCAGAAAAGCAAAATCCAATTTTGAAAACTAAATTAAATATGTGTGAAAAAACACTTATCAATTTCAAGTTGACCTGTTTTTAATTGAAATATTCTCATGTAGTATGTTTTGTTCTATACTGAAGTGCATAGATTTTTGAAAATATAAAAAACACAAAATCGACGGTTTGAAGGTTTAAAACTGAAGATTTTCTTTGAACAAAACAAAAATGCATATAATAGAGTGCTGACTGAATAATTTAAAATCATTATGTTTTTTTTTTTTTCAAAATTAAACCCTCCTAGAGAAATTGACTGTTTTTAAAATATGGATTTTTTTGGATAAAATACATTTTTACTCGTATTGAAGACAATAATTGTAATAATTATTAAATAAACTAACAGTATTTTGTTTTAAATAACTTTCATGTCTGATAAAAATGATTAATGTTTGGTATGATATTTATTTCACCTTTTCTTAAACTATGTTTCTTGTTTAAGCAAATCTTCATTATCATTTGTATACAGCTTTTTATAGGCATAATGTTTCCCATTCATAACAAAAACTAAATTGTATTTAATTATTATTTTGGAAAACAATAACCCATAACATGTAATATAAAGTGTTTGAAGAGCATTTAGTTCAAAAATGCAATATTCATCAACCATTTTTTACATCTTTATTTTAATTGCAAAAGCGTAACACGTGTAGTAACGCATGAGATAATTTTGTATTCTAAAAGCATTCCCGGACTTAATATGTAAATTTCTTAGAGGAATAAGAAGGAATACATTTTATAATAAATGTTTTATATTACTTTTAGATTAAAAGCAAATTTCGACAGTGTTAAATCTCGTTTCAATCAATACATACTCAAAGAGAAAAATGTTTTAATAACTATGTTTAAAAGAAGAATTATATCGTTTTGGGGTTAAGTAACGTTTGATAGAGCTCAACTTCGTTCCAATCAACATATACTCAAAGAAAAAAATATTTTAGTAATTACTTTTGAAAATAAATGTTTTATACTATTTCTGGATTTAAAGAAAATTTAGTTACTGCTAAATCTCGTTTCCATCAGCATATACTTAAAGAGAAAAATGTCTTATTAAATACGATTACAAGTAAATCTTTTATATTGCCGCTGGATTTAAATGAAATTCAGATACTGCTAACCTCGTTTCAATCGACATATACTCAAAGAGAAAAATGTTTTAATATTCACTTTTTCAAATAAATATTTGATACTGTTTTTGGATTTAAAGCAAATTTAGTAGTGCTAAACCTTGTTTCAATCACCATATAGTTAAAGAGAAAGATGTTTTATTAAACTGAGAAAAATGTCACTTTCAAATCTGAATAAATCGATGTTTTTATTTTGTTGTGAAACTTTTTGTTTCAAATAGGACGATCCAATGCTTTCAATTTTTACATACCAGAAATACCTATAAAATTGAAACATGAAAATTCTCAAAACTGAGCACATAGAGATCAGTTCATACTTATTTTTGAAACATGGACATACTCAAAAATGATTAGTATCAGTTCAAACTCATTTTTGAAACATGGGAATACTAAAAAATAAGCACATAGAAGTCAGTTCATACTCATTTTTTAAACATGGCCATACTCAAATATGAGGACATGATGTTTTATTCTTGAGTGTATGCTTGTTTTCAGAAATGAGAATATATATGTTTCAAACTTGAGTAATTTTGATTCGGAGACATTTTGACTATGCGACATTTGCTATAGCTCAGTTTTGAAAATAGCGTTTTTAGAGTGTAATTATTTTTTTAATATGTGCATATTTAAATACAAAGTGACTTTTAATTAGTCTACAAATTTTAACTGAAATAACTCTTAATCCGTTGCAGATAGCACTACAAACATTATTTTATTGAAAACTACATGGAAAAATAATTTAATGGATAATGTTTTCATAATGAAAACCTTCAGAGGTGATACAATGGCGCAAATTACTCACAAAGTTGTCAGGAACAAAATCAAGCGTTTCTTTTTTATGCTTGAAAATGAGTCAGTTGTGGAACTTTTGAGGCTAATAAGGTCTGTAGGCTTCTCCTTGTAAACCAAATCTTTCATATGACCCCAAAGATAGAAATCACCTGGATTCATATATGGTGGATAAGTTGGCCAATTTTCTTATCAGATCTCTTACCATTGTTGTAGAAGACTTAGATCGGATACTGAATGTTGAAGAACCGTAGAAATAGTGTTATCACATAAATACCAATTTTTAGCAATACAAATATGATATTCAGTTGAATATGACGCTTTGGAAGATTGTTTCAAAATTGCGTGGAACTGAAAAAATTATTCTTATTACCGCTCCCATTGCACGCATTCGTGTCGCCATCTAGTGAAGCTCTGATAAATAAATACAATTTAAAGTAGAAGGTTATTTAAAAGTCACCCTGTATATATCGAAGTTCAAAACAAAGGTAAAAGTTATCCTGTTAAACAATTGTCTGTACGTTTTATTTTCACAAAGTAAAAATAAGATCAAATAAAATAAACGCAGTAGATTCTATACACTATTTTAAATACATATGTTTGTGCTGTATTATTTTTTCTTACATACTTTAAATTTATCCTTTAGATTAAACAAAAAGAAAAATATTTTAATTTTATTCACAGAATCATGGTCACTCCTTTGTTCGAATAGTGTTTGTTTATATGTTAACGGTATTTAAATTTTCTTCGATAAAAAATATGAAGAAGTATATTAGACATGTATTTTTACATTACAAAGAAATTATCGCTTATTTAATATTCATTTACAAAAACTCAAGTACACAATACATTTTCTTATTTAGTTTATTTTACATTTTCTTCGATAAAAAACATCAAGTAAATATATTAAATATGTATTTTATATTACGAAAAATTATATATAGGCCTGCAAAAAATACTTTTTGAAAATTGTTTTAATTTTAATAACTGATTTTTATGATATTTTTAGTACTGATTCCAAAAATGAAATTCTCTTTTTTTCTATCACATAAGGGTTATTCAGAAAGCGATTGGATATCTTGAAGGAAACAGAATCGAAATTTTGACATTTCATTTAAATTTAATTAATTCCCCAATACATATAAATTACATTTATTTTCTAGTTCAAGTAATTGTTAAGTATATGTAGAAAGTCACAAGTCCTTGTAGAAATGTCTTTTCTTTAGATCAAACCTTTTTTTGCCACTTTTTCTCTTCTGAACTTTGCAGGGATTGTCTCTTTGTAGCATCCAACAGCAGTCGGCTATCATGCTGACAATCCATTTTCCTTGATATCGCCTCTCCTGTTCCTTTATATCCTGGTGAACAATTGCACTTTTTTCTTCATTATCTGCACCTAAATTTTCAGTAAAATATTCCAAGTGCGAATCGAGTAAATAAACTTTTAAGCTCATACTGCAGCCGAAAATCTTGAATTTTTTTACCATCTCTTATACAAAGATTTGTAGTTTCGGTCCTTCTTGTTTCCAAGAAAGCTAGTAATAATAAATTTGTAAGATTTCTCGGCTTTTCTTCCGTTTGTTTCCATTTTAGTCTCAAAATTTTTATCTTTCATAATTTTCTTGATGTCTGGTCCTACAAACACACCTTCCTTGAATTTTACTACGAATAAACGCGGGAACTTGTCACAAAGGTATTTGAAGCATGCACCTTCTTCTGGTAAAGCCTTGACAAATTGTTGCATAAGATCTTCTCTCCAAACCATTGGTATACCAAACCCAAAATATTGTTTTTCACCTTGAAACCATTGCCTTAATTCTTCTAAATACAACAAACTTAGTGTGGAGCACAAGGGTTGCCTTGATCCCTCAAATACATGCCGCTTATTTAACATCCACTTACACCATTTAAAAAATCTCAGAACAACACATGTTAAATTACAACACGCTACATACATTTTGAATAAAACTTCCTTAACAAATATTTATTATTAATTCATTTGTCTAATTTTTTTCCATTATGTATCCCTTTGACACAAGTATTATTTATATTCTTCCAAATTACTATTCTTATATTTTTCTATATTGTTTTTGTACATGTGATGAATCATTAATGCATAGTATTGAATTCTGATGATAATGCATAGAGCTTCATCTGTTTAGAAATATTTCTTCGACATACATTATCGCAAATATTCCTCTGCGAGCTCCGCGTTGTAATTGTTTTTGATAAAGTAAACATTGTTTATTTTGCGAGTTCTGTTTCTTCTATAACAAATCAAATACTTTTAAAATGGAATTACTTTTCCTTTAGTTTATTTTAATTATCTCAATAAAGCGCAAAGAAATTTAATATCTAAATGCACTTATTCCGTCGGTGTGCGTATGACTATAAAATTTTAGGGACTAGTTACAATGCACAATGAGATAACATTTTAAAATTTCAAAATATAATTATTTTCAACACCTGTTGGTTTAGTGGTTAATACTTCATATCAAATAAAGTACGGTTACGTATAATGTAAGCACCATCAAAAGACAACTCATTGTTTAATGATGAGAAATCTCTGATCTTTATTTTTTTATGATCTTCTTTGGCAGACTGTTTTGAAATAAGTATGTTGATATTTCTTTCTAACATCTTCAAAATACCCATGAAAGCAGTGAGTTGTGCTAAATATTTTATTTATATATTAACAACGTATGTTTCACTGTTCAAACTCATAAGTTTTTGTTACATTTTCTGACAATAGATTTCCCGCTAAAGAGTTCAGAACTCTCACCTTATTTCATGACTAACCTGTGCATAAGCTAAGCACAGTAAACCAGGTGGTTATAAAATTAGTATCTCTATTTGGAGCTGTCTGTAGCTTGAAATAATAATCGTAATGAAACCAAAATCGGTACACTTACTATTCGAGAAGAGGGAAGAAGAATGGAACAATAATAATTAAAAAAATTGCAATAATCGTCGACAGATGGCGATTTTGAGTGTGAAATGTAATGCGTAGTATTGTGTACCGTGGAGGTGAGCCAAACCTCAATGACTTCACCGCATATCACAACATGTGCGAAATATCACTCCTGATGCGTTATATTCTGCAGTTGAGCACGTAGTGCACCGCCTGCATTGTGTCCTCCAGCAAAATGATCATGTGGAACCTGAACATGATCGGCAACGGCTTGAAAAAGCGTAACAACGTTTACGGTGACATTTTCTAATAAATTAGGTGTGTTATCCGGTTTGACGCCTTAATTTTTTGTTCTTGTATTACAAATTACATTTCATACTCAGTAGCGCCATATGTCGGTGATTATTGCAATTATTTCTGTTATTCTTTCATTCTTCTACTCCCTTCTCGAATAGTAAGTGTACCGATTTTGGTTTCATTCGGATCATTCCTTCAAGCTACAAACAGCTCCAAATATAGATACTTATATTATAACCACCCTGCATTACAAGGGAGATTTCATCTTTCCTACATTCACTTACATACATATAAAAACTTTTAAATATGATTCACTAAAACATAGGCTTAATTAAGACAATCTATATTTATTCTCCATAATTAAATCCATAATGCATTTTTTATTACTTAGTGTTTGTTTTAAATTCTGGTTTCATTATTTATCGTTCAAAATGTAATAGTTTTAAAAACTTCCAAATTACTACATTTATATTTTCTTATCTTTTATGTAAACATGAAGAACCAATAAAGCATAGAAATGAATTATGATGATAGTGCATAGAGTTTTATATGTTTGCAAACATACCTTAACGAACTCCGCGAGGTAATTGTTTTTGATAAAGTAAATAGCACTTTATAAGTTTTGCTTCTCGTATAACTAAGCGAATACTGCTAAAATAGGATTTCATTTTTCTTTAGTTTATTCTCATTATCTTAGAGGAACACAAAAAAGTTACCTAATTAAACGAGTGTATTCAGTGAGTGTACCTATCAGTAGGGAAATTTAAGGACTAAGGACAATGTACCGAGTAATAAAAAAAAATATTTCTATATCAACATTGAATTATTTTCCACAGGCTGATGGTTTCATGATTAGTATTTTATTTTTAAAACATAAAATAAGCATGGTGACATATAAAGTAAGAGCCATTCCGAATGGTGTGCATTTTCAAAGTGTTTAATTTCTGTATCATAATCGCTCTGTTAAAAACCTAATAAAGCATTTACTTTTCTTTCTTAAAATTGCCAAAATTCCCCCATGAGGCGATTTTTGGTACTATTTTTTGTCTCTTTAGATACCGACACGGCATGTTTTACTGTGCACATACACGTGCTTTGTTGCATTTCGTTCAACTGAAGGTTTCACTCTAAAGAGCTCATTGCATTTCAGGCTATTTTATGGGCATCCTTTTAATTAGGTAAATGCTCTATACGAGACGGAAAGTTTCATAAACTGTGCACATACACGTGCTTTGTTGCATTTCGTGCAGTTGTAGAAATCACACTAAAGAGCTCATTGCATTTCAGGCTATTTTATGGCCATCCTTTTAATAAGTTAAATGCTCTATACTACACGGAAAGTTTCAGACACTTTGCACATACACGTGCTTTGTTGCATTTCGTTAAATTAAAGAAATCACTCTAAGTTTCATAAACTGTGCGCATACACGTGCTTTGTTGCATTTCGTGCAGTTGTAGAAATTACACTAAAGAACCCATTGCATTTCAGGCTATTTTATGGTCATCCTTTTTATAAAGTATATGCTCTATACTAGACGGAAAGTTTCGGCTCTCTAACTTTTATTTATACATATTTTTAAAATAAATGTTGAATATGATTCAATATAACCAAATGAAAAAAAAAGAACTATGGCTACACTCTAAAAACGGCATTTTCAAAAATGAGCAAAAAATACTCAAATCTGAGTATGTCGCATAGTCAAAATGGCTCCAAATCAAAATTACTCAAGTTTGAAACATGTATACACTCATTTCTAAAAACATACAATCACTCAAGAATAAAATATCATGTGCTCATATTTGAGTATGTCCATGTTTTAAAAATGAATATAAACCGACTTCTATGTGCTAATTTTTCGAGTAATTCCATATTTCAAAAATGAGTATGAACTGATTCGAATCATTTTTGTGTATATACATGTTTTAAAAAAGAATATGAACTGACCTTTATGAGCTCAGTTTTGAGTATGTCCATGTTTCAAAATTCTGCGTATTTCTGGTATTTCAGATTTGAAAGCATCGGGTCGTTCTATTTGAAACAAAAAGTTTCATAACAAAATGAAAACATCGATTTACTCATTTGAAAGTGTCTGTATTTATTGTGCATAACCAGTCTCTATAAACTCCTTTAGTAAAAACATACTTGCAAAAATTCTTGTTTCATAATTTATCTTTCATGAATCAGTAATTTTTTCATCGAATTTAATATAATTATATTTTCCCATGTTTTATGTAGATATGAAGAATTAGTAAATACAGTAATGAAATCTGGTGAAAGTACATAGGGCTTCATCTGTTTGCAATTACTTCTTCGTCCAAGATTACTGCAAATCTTATATAACGAACTCTTCGCTGTAATTTGTTTGATAAAGTAAATATAGCTTAGTTTATGAGCCCTGTTTATTGTATAACTATTGAAATACAGTGATAACTTAGTTAACGGCAGCTTCAGTATACAATAAAATCAATCTCACTATCATTTTTTTAAATCGAAAGAAAACGCTAAAAAAACCTTCAACATAAAACTAGTAGTTGGGGGGGGGGGGGGCACCGTAATACTTACCCATCAGGGGTATGCATAGTATAAAATATGAAGATAAAACATGTGCAAACTATTTATAAAATGCATCACAATTCGAATAAAATCGTGACTTGATGACGTCATAAAGTTTAAATGCTCTAATACAGAATTGCGAAAAAGAAACATCCTTATAACTCTAAAAATGATACTCCTATAAACCTACAGTTTACTGCGTCGGATTAAGCGTCTCATTTCCAATTAAAATGTATCTCTGAATTGATGAAATAGAGTGTTATGAAAAATCGAAGAGTGTGGCAAATATGACTGTAAATATCTCGGCAACTCATTATCCGATCGACTTCATTCTTTATGCAAAATTTATGCTTTTTATTGTCTTTTATATTCATTCCTGTAAATAAACAATTTCGAAAATTTTTATGTACCTTTTATCAGAACGAATATTTCGAGAGTTCGAAAATAATAGTTCCGGATAATCGAGGTTACTGAAATTCAATAGGCTTCTTCTCATTATTACATACTAATAGTATATACCAAATTCTAAGTCTCTATCTCAATTTGTTTCGGAGATAGAGCGTTTACAGACAAACACACAGACAGACGAACGGCACTTTTTTTTTAAAAAATTTGTTTTTCGGAATAAGGAAAGGGCATGTTTACAAACAAACAGTTCCATCAACCAATCTACCACTGCATTTTTGTCGCAGCTATCATTGCAGGAATCGTCATGGCGACGTAGGCCAATCATATCACAGATCAGTTTAACGTAGACCAATCAAATCGCTCCATCGCATGTATACGGTAGGAGTCGTAAAGAACGAACAGGTTTTCCTCCCAAACCAACAGTAATTTAACCAACAGTGACGTCAGTTGCCCTTTCCTTATCGCCAGTGTCTGAATCGTGTAAATCCGTCAATTTTTTCTTCGATTTTTAAAACGATTGCAAGACTTACCCTATACTACGTATGATGGGTAAGTAATAATAAAATATCAGGGCATAAATAATCAGGCATCTGAGAGATGGGTACATTGAGATCTTTCTTCGCCTATCCATAACGCAGTTTGGCTTTTGCGCACGAGAGATTTTCCTATCCATAGCCTACAGAGAAGACATACACGCAGATACGCCCATATTTCACTAAAATATATATTCATTAGAATTTAGAGGCCCTCTGCAATAACAAGGCAATTGAAAAATGGAAGTTTTCCGCTACAAGGATTTTAAATTTACTTTCAACATTTTAATGAAGAATATAACTTGTCTGCATATATTCACTGAGAAACGTGACACTTTCAAATCTGAGTAAATCGGTGTTTTCATTTTATTATGAAACGAATATTGAAACATGGACATACTCAAAACCCAGCGCATAGAGGTTAGTTCATACTCATTTTTGAAACATGGACATACTCAAAAATGGTTAGAATCAGTTCAAACGCATTTTAGAAGTATGAAAATACTCACAAATGAGAGCATAGAAGTCAGTTCATACTCATTTTTGAAACATGGACATACTCAAAAATGGTTGGAATCAGTTCAAACGCATTTTAGAAGTATGAAAATACTCACAAATGAGCGCATAGAAGTCAGTTCATACTCATTTTTGAAACATGGACATACTCAAAAATGGTTAGAGTCAGTTCAAACGCATTTTAGAAGTATGAAAATACTCACAAATGAGCCCATAGAAGTCAGTTCATACTCATTTTTGAAACATGGACATACTCAAAAATGGTTAGAATCAGTTCAAACGCATTTTAGAAGTATGAAAATACTCACAAATGAGCGCATAGAAGTCAGTTCATACTCATTTTTGAAACATGGACATACTCTAATATGAGCATATGATGTTTTATTCTTGAGTGTGTGCACGTTTTCAGAAATGAGTATATACATGTTTCAAACTTTAGTAATTTTAATTCGGAGCTATTTTGGCTATGCCACATACTCAGATTTTTTTTTTTTTTTTTTTTTTTTTTTTTTTCGCTCAGTTTCGAAAATGTCGTTTTTAGAGTGTTCCTACTAAAAAGCGTTTTATAGCATATTTTCTTTGCTTATGATCATTAAATTTATACTGCCTTATATGCTGAATAATACCTTACATAAATCTAAAAATTGAACACTTACCTTATTATTGCATATCCTATGGTTTCGGCTGTAAGAAAAAGTACATTCGGAACACATAATTTCTTTTTTTTTACAATTTGTATATCGTGAACACAAGAGTTTACAAAATATGAAAGCATCTTAGCGTTTTTTGTTTTAAAAAAGTCCTAATACTGCCCTCAGCTATGTTATCAGAATTGGGAAACTGAGACACGTGAGAGTTGAAAAAGTTTTTACAAGCCATGACGGACGGTTCGAATACGAAATAGAACCTAAGGAATAACAAGGTAGGTCAACAAGCCCTTTTAGATGGTTTTTCAGGTATCAAGGTAACCCCACTTGCCTTGTTATTTCAGAGGGCAATTTACACTCCCTTATATTCTGAATAATACATTACATAAATCTAAAAATTGAACACTTACCTTATTATTGCATATCCTATGGTTTCGGGTGAAAGAAAAAGTACATTCAGAACACATAATGACTTTTTTTTACAATTTTTATACAGCGAATACAAGAGTTTACAAAATATGAAATCATCTTAGCTTTTTTTTCTTTTAAAAAGAGCTCTGATATTAGAATTGGGAACTGAGACACGTGAGAGTTGAAAAAGGTTTTACAAGTCATGATGGACAGTTCGAATACGAAACAGAACCTAAGGAATAGCAAGGTAGTTCAACAGGTCTTTTTACATGGTTTTTCAGGAATCAAGGTAACCCCACTTGCCTTGTAATTGCAGAGGGCCTCTCAATTTCAATTCTGGTAAGTAAAAGATTGTTGTGACATGGGTTTGCATGATGTTTTAAAGTTTGTGTTTGCTCTCACATTGTTTTAATAAATATTATCTTTCCTGATTTATTTATTGGTTTTGTCTATATTTGATTAACACGTTCGCGCTAACTTGTACCACTGTTGTATCTTTAGAACAGTCGTAGTTGGTCACCGTTAGTACACAGCCATATCTTTCCAACAGCCGTTTGTATTAGGTGCACGAAATTTTTAATTTGAACACCAGTTTTCCTAAACACATTTTTTTTGCCCCGTACAATTAAGTATTTCTAGTGATTAAAAAAAATCAAATAGTTCTATACGGAAAAATCGGTGCCAAAACTTTTAGAAAAGTGTAAAAGATTCTCGTCAAGAATGTGTTAAAATACAAATTCAGGATTGTGGCTCAACTGATTAGGAAACAATACGAGTGGCCAATATTGTTACATATTGTCGCGAATGTTAGTGAGGAATGGTGAGCAATTATAAACGTTTAACGTTTTATTAAAAAATTTTAAACAAAAAGGGAATGCTTTTAATATGATTACTTTGTTTTGAAATATACCCATACAAAATATGCTCTCAAAAAATGAGTAATTTCAAAAGAATATTTTATTTCTTTCATTATAAATGCTAACTTGTAATAGAAAAGTATCACAAAAAAGTGTATTTACTTTATTTAATCATTTTATTATATTATATAAAAAATACTAGTTTTAGAAAAAAAAAACTTTTCTGTTAAAAGAGAACATTGAATTTTTTTATTCAATAGAAAGTGAAAAATATTGATAATAATTCTTATCAAAATACAGAAATTGTTTTACTCTGGAAATTTTCTTGAAAATATTAAATTATAAGTATTGAAAATCTCACCAATTACATATTGACTAAGTGTAAAGCAAATATTTATTATTCAAGAAAACTTTAGAATGCATTCTCAATTGTATTTATCAGAACTGGAAAATATAGAATATTTAATCAAATTATTTTTCGAAACAGCATTAAATTACATATGTATTGAAATTTAAAATTTTATCGAAGTATTAAGATGTAATTTAGAAATAAAAGATTTATAAATATTTACTTTGTTAAAAAAGAAAAAGGAAAAGGAAAAAAAAACTATTTAATTATGTTGCTGGATTAAAAATATAATTTAATATGTAATTTTTGTTTGGAGCCAAGCATTTGGTATGTAATACAAAAAAAAGTATTTCATCATTTATGTCTTACGTGTTTGCTATTTATTACGGATACATATTTTTCTACCGGTGATTCCTGCTGCAGAAGCTACATTTTTATTTGGTAAAATTTTATTTTTAATGTCCGGCTTTAAAGGATATTTTAATATGAAGTTATAATCAATGTTATTGCAAAATTACCAAACACTTTCTTTAATATCTGAAACTAGATTTAACAAGAAAGAAAAATCATGGGTCAAGTATAGATTATGTAACACTTTCCAACATGTTTAAAATACTGAAACAAAACTTCACTGTTTAATAAACTGAAAGATGATGTTTAAGTAAACAATTTGAAAAACGCATAAAACATTTGAAAACTCAATTTCGGTAATTAACGTCTATAATTGGAACAGAATTCAAATTATTTTGTGAATCTTTGTATATGATCTATTGATTTGTATACATACTACATATCATGTTAGAATTTAGTTCTTTTAGGAAACGCTTAACACAGTTGAAAAATCACTTTCCGCAATTTCTAATAATATGACTCCATCCTAAATAGGACGTAATCACCATGGTAACCTATAATCATTACCTATCATGGGATATCATTGAATTAATTACGTGCGATAGGATTCAATAGAATGAAGAAAACTTTTATTAATAACTTTTTAAGCTTTGAGTCGATTTTCATAAAATGTGAAATGACTCCACAAAATTCTGCTACGGTTATATATATTAAATTTCAAACCATTCAGTTGTCTAGATTTGCGTTGTTATATGCGGATAGATGGACAGACGAACGCAAAAGAAATCGCAAGCATTAATGTGCATCAGCATAAATTGCTTAAACGGATTTTAAATGGAGTTGTTCATGTTGAACGTGAAATATATTTAGTATACTACGATATGTTTGTTGAATTTAAATAAAATCATGTACAGAGTCACGCAAAGAACTGGATACATGGTCGCCTGTGTATGATAATTTCTGCTAAGTGTGATTTTAATACTTTTCACCGTGTTTTTGCCTGAATTAAACTTTAGCTTAATATGTAGCGTGTATAAAACTTTAAGGTAGTTTACAGCGCTGCACAAAAGAATTGAAATATGTTTCTATGCTAGAAACATAGTATATGCTAAAACTGTTGAAGGTTAGTTTTCAACTGTGTTATGTGTTTTTATAATTCGGAACATATCTAATGATGGAGTCTGGAGGAAGATAAATTTAGTTGAACCTGATCCAATATACGCGGAGTATAAGAAATCCCATTCACCAAAACGATAGAAGAATTCAATATTATATAGGAATGGCGAATAGAATGTTTAAAACCTTGAAGAAACAATTTATAGGAGCTAGATGGACTTCGTTTTTTCCGCGGTCGGTTGGATGGTGAGAGGTTGGCTGCTCTCTCGTGCTGATTTTACAGTTTACGTGGGGGGTGGTTCCGTATACTAGCTGCCGGCTGTCGTGGTTTGTTTGTGTTCAGGTGATAGAAGTTTCTCTGTTTTGGTGCGGTTTGTGTTGCTTTTGAAAGTAAGTGGTTTTAACTTTCCTTTTCTCTGGAGTTTCTGCCTTATCACCAGTGCTTTTCTGTCTTTTTTTTCTTCGTAGTAAGTAGTTATTTGTTTGAACTTTTATTGTCGCGTGGGTAATGTCGGGATGGCCGTCGGCATCCAAGATGGCTAATTCTACAGTCAACGTGGTTAACGACGAAATATCTTTACAACCACCAGTTTGTAGTGTTGAAATGGCAGAGGTCTCCAAAAACTTATTAAAATGTGTTATAAATAATGTAAACATAGCTCACTCAACAGCGTCTATATACAGTTTTCTTCAAATTGCAGCGTCTAATGTTGTTAAGGACTTCAACATCTTTTTACACAGCTCGGTATCGAAAACAATCCCTCAACGAGACCCCAGAGCGGTTCAGGCGGAAATTAAGTCAAAAGTTCCGAACACAGTGGACATTGCTAATATCAGATACACGAGACTTGGCAATATTATTGTCAGTACTAAAAAGGTGGATTGTGCGATTGATTTCGTTAATTTGTCCGAATTTTTGGGAGTTACTATATCAAAGAGAGTGGTGTGGGAAAACATTACTAATCGGTTCCTGCTTTTCAATATACCCGTGGACATCCCTTTACCTGAGTTGGGAAATGAACTCGCGGAAAATAATAAATTGCACATTTTGGAACTTCGGAGATTCATTCGAAAGGACTCCCAAAGCGCGGTTTCTCCGGTTCTGGTTACCAGCTTGGGAACATCAATCCCGGCTGAAGTCAAGTTATGGTATTCTCTACAGAGAGTCACACAATTCATTGACCGACCCCGGCAATGCAATAAATGCTTCAAGTATAATCACCCATCGGGCAAATGCCAATCACAGCAGTGCTGTGTCACATGTGGCCTTGTGCACTCAGGGCAATGCTCCACCCCAGTTAAATGTGCGAACTGTAATGAGGATCACAGAGCGGACTTTCATCAGTGTCCCTCGCGGCTCCAGGAAGCCGAATTCCTTCGATTTAAAAGTCGCAACTTTCTTTCCTTCACTGATGCCAGAAAGAAATTCTTTACTCAAAAACCCGAGGCTAAGTCATACGCTCAGACAACCGGCACAAGAAACTTTGAATATGAGGACTTTCACAAATTGTTGGAAGTCCGAACAAACCATTTGCTCAAGATCATCGTTGACGTGATTTCCAGTCAGTCTGCTAATTTAACAGAGCAACTGAATGCCGTCAGTGCAAGTATTATAAATACCTTGGCTAAAATAAGTGACTCCTCCCCGGAGCGCAAACGCCCGCATAAAACTGACGGGACATTAAAAAAAAATTATATATGTGTGTCGCCTTTTTATTGTTGACGTTTTTTATTTGCTTTCTGTACTGCCGGGGCAGTTTGGCGCTGCGTGTGTTTTGTGGTTTCGTATTGCTGTTCACCCCCCCTTTTTTTCCAGCCTGTCTTAATGGGTATCTCAGTCCTGCAATGGAACTGCCGTAGTCTCTTAAACAAACGTCCCTGGCTGCATAGCCCCCTTTTCGCCTCTGCAGACATCCTGGTCCTACAAGAAACGTTTCTAACTGCTGAAAAGTCCCTGACTATCCCAGGAGAGGTGATCTATCGGCTGGACAGATTGGGACGCCCTGGTGGCGTACTTCTCATTGCATTTAAAGATGCTTGGTCCTCCCTTCAATTAAATTGTGACGCTTTCAACCTCTCGAATGAGATATTGGGGGTTCGCATATTTCTTGGTTCACATCATCTGAATATAATAAACTTTTACTCGCCTTCGGGTCTGGTGGTTGACGATCTTATGAATGTGACAAACGGCCTGCCAGGTAATACTCTCATCCTCGGAGACTTTAATCTCCATCATCATCTGTGGGGCGCCCCGGTGTCCTCGCGGGCAGGCGAAATGTTTGTTGATTGGCTTTCGGACAGCCCTTACTGTATCATGAACCTTGACACTCCCACTCATGTTTCTCCCAGTGGTTCCTGTTCTTTGCTAGACTTGTCTCTTTGTTCTTCAGAAATCTTCACCCAGTCCTCAATTCATGTGGAGGAAGATCTTTTTGATAGTGATCATCTCCCAATTATTTCGGTAGAGCTTTCCACTCCAACCCATTCTAGCCCTATTCTTTACAAGCGGCCGAACATATGTCGGAAGGTCAATGACAGGCTGCAATGGGTTTCCTCCATGGATTATGACTCCTTTTATCAGTTGGTTCAAAGTGCGATGCAAAATCACAGCTTTTCCCGTAATAGGCTTGACAAAGGCCTCCCTGCCTGGTGGAATGCGCGATGCAGCAATCTTCACAAGCAAAATAATTTTTTTTCTAAAGAAAGCCCGGGGTTTGATTTCCAGCGAGTACTGGATTAAATTCAAGAGGGCGTCTGCCAAGCTGAGAAAAGTCATTAAAGAGTCAAAGCAGCGCTTCTGGGACTTGATTTGTACTGATGCGAAGGATCCCAGGCTTCTGCACAAGGTTTTCCGCAAGATCCGAAATCGCTCCAGCACTCCCATAGATACACACCTTGTTCTTCAAGTAGGGGACACTTCCAGCGCAGATGCGGCTTTCCAAGCGGAAATTTTCGCAAAAGTTTTCACTGAGGAGGGGGATCATGAATCCATTCCTATCACATATGGCATTGAAACCAGTCCCCAGTTAAACAATCCTTTTACTATCGCCGAGCTAAAAGATGCTATCCTCCGAACAAAAATCTCGACCCCAGGAGAGGACAAGATTAGTTCTGTATTATTTAAAGGCCTCAATGACTATTCGCTTGGAGTCTTGCTTCAATTGTATAATGACATATGGCTCACTGGGGACGTCCCATCATCCTGGACCACGGCGATTATCCTGCCAATCCTCAAACCCGGTAGAACTAAGAAATTTGCTACTTCCTACCATCCCATCGCACTTACTTCTGTGGTCTGCAAAATTTGTGAAAGGATGATATCTACTCGTATCAATTATCACCTCCTTGCGAATAATATACTGGACCGTAGACATTTTGGTTTTCAACCCTTCATATATAGTCAGGCCACACTTACCCGGCTTCATCAGGACCTCTTAATTGCATGGAAAGAGAAAAAATATATTTTGGGCATATCTCTAGATCTACAAGCTGCATATGACTTTGTTTACGTGGACGGGCTTATCTACTAATGCGCCCAAGTTGGCATTACTGGTCGCATATTACGCTGGCCCCATCGCTTCCTCTCTGTGAGGTCCATCAAGGTGGCCTGGAGGAATGTCACATCGTCACTCAGATATATCAATAGAGGTGTCCCGCAGGAAGCGGTGCTGAGCCCTATATTGTTTACTATTTTCTGGCCGATTTCTTCGAGGTTCTAGAGGGTCTTGGGGTGAAATACTTAATTTATGCAGACGACATTTTTCTCTACTGTGACAACAGCTCTCTGGAGAGTTGCCGTTTCAAATTACAAGAAGCGCTCCGGCTAGTCGCTCAGTGGTTCACACATTGGAAGCTTTCCATCCGGCCGGATAAATGCCACGCTATCAACTTGTCCAGACGCTCTGCGGAATGCTACTTCGACTTTAGTGTCAACGGAGGCTTAATCGAGTGGTGTACGGAGATCAAGTTCCTAGGTTTTTATATTGCACGGCGTGGTGGTTTCCGGAAGCACATCGAGTACCTCCGGGGAAAAGTTTTCCCCAGAATTAACATTCTCAAGTCTCTGGCACAGAAAAAGTATGGCGCTCGCTCCCATCACCTTTTAAGTTTGGCTTCCTCTTCTATTCGAAGTGTGATTGAATATGGAGCGACAATTCCCAACTCGGCAGGCATCTCTCTTTTTAGTAAGCTAGAAGTTCTCCAAACCAGTACCCTTAGAATCGCGCTGGGTCTACCGAAGTTGACTCCAAACATTGTGCTAAGAAGACATGCCGGTGCCGCTCCACTTGCAGACAGGATCAAAGCTTTAGCGTTCAACTTCTGGGTTAAACAACTTTCTTTGGGTAGTTGGTCCCCCCTCTGGGACATTCGGGCTGATGGTCTAGACCTGTTTGTTGAAGATATATCCTCTGTTTCTGAGATGCTGACAAAGCTCAGGATTACTCCAGATCATCTCTTCGGTTCCAAGTCCCATTACCCCAGGATTCTGAAGCTTTCAGGTTTTTCACAGCGGGGCTCCCGTTCAAGAATAAAGATCTTGACGCAGCTATGATCGCTCCATATTTTGCTGAGTTCGTCCAAGATTACAATGGCTGGAACGTCGCTGCAACCGATGCTTCGAAGACCACTTTCCTCACCTCTATAGCTGGCTGTAATTCAACGAATCAGTTTGATTACAATGTCCACCATGTAAATTCCATCTTCACAGCGGAGGCCCTTGCAATTGGGAGAGCGCTGGACGAAATGGCTCACTCGTCGTCGCATGTCATCATTCTGACTGACAGCTTGTCGGTGCTGTCTGCTCTTCAGACTATAACTCTGAAATCTCCTATGGTCATCCTTTGGCTTCATAACAAAATCATTCGCTCCGCTAAATTTCTCTCGAATATTCCCTTCCTTTGGGTTCCGGGTCACCGGGGTGTCCCTTTAAATGAAAAAGCAGATAGTTTGGCTAAAGGCGTCACTTATTCTGATGTTCTGGTTGACTGGATTTCCCCAGAGGATATTATCAGCGCTCACAAACGGGAAACGGCAAGTCAGTTCGATCAAGATTACAATGCCTCCAAATACAGTGTCTCGCATGGGAATATTCCCTCGGTTAGACTTACCTCGTCCTGGGCTTGGAACAGACGAGAGCACGTGTTGATTTCTCGGCTTCTCTGTAGGATGTTAATAACCCCTGAGGTTTTAGCGCGTTTTCACTTGATTCCGGATGGCAGTTGCAGTAGGTGTGGTTGTATTGACTCTTTGGAGCACATTTTGTTTTCCTGCTTGAAGTATCAGTATCATCGCAGAAGTTGCTGGGATTATAGGGTGTTGAACAGTGTTGGTTTTAGTTCTTTTGTGTGTTTCGTTAGCAAATTTTGTTCGTCCAAAGACTTTCGTGGCTCAGCTTTGAGTTTCCTTCTGAGCATTGATCGGTTTTAGCGTCTTGGTGCTGTTTGTTTTGTTTTGGTGATTACACTAGTTGTGGATCATTTGGGATGACAGCCGTGCAGCTATAGGTCCGAACCCCCCCCCCCCCCTTCAAACTTCAAACTTCAAACAATTTATAACAGATATCAAGTACAACAATAAGACTACAGATCCATCCAGCCTAAACAACGTAGAGCCTTTGCAGAGTAATTTTGAAGAAAGCAACATAATTTATTCATCAAGCATTTATTTCCCATACGCTAGTCACGAGAAACTTATATGCGTAATGAGAACATATGGAATTAACCAGCCTTTTTTTTAATCACCTGGAATTTGGCGTGATATTCTGTATAAATTAAAAAAAAATAGTATAAAAAAAATATTAAAATAAGATTGCTGTTGTTATTGCAAAATGACAATAGATGGAGGAACTGCTATCTCGTGATACTTATTTAGCACGTATGCTGAAATTTTTGTCAGCTGTCATTTGCAGACCTTGAGAATGTCACTTATAGGAACAAGTCGGTTTGTTTTTCAAAAAAAAAAAATAATAAATATAAGCTACAGTTAAATAACGTGAATGACAATTAATTTATTTCAACAAATTATACCAAAATTCACTGTATCAGTTTCAGATTTTTCCATTAAATGTAAAAAGGGTGTTGTTCTGCCAAAATGTAAATTATTGAAATTTTACCTGGTACTAAATATATGAAATGGAAATTTTCTTGGTTTATCGTTTTTGAAATTTCCATATTAAGGTCGTTTCAAAAAATATGATAAAGAATTAAGAAAATGCATTATGAATGAGCAGTAGGGTAATCATTTATAATCCATAGTGCTATGATATTTTACAACCGTTAGTAATTTCTAACGCATTCAGGGTTTAAAATTTACTTTCATTATTCTGTTACCTATCTCACCGTTTAATTTAGATAAAAGTTCAGATTTTTTTATTTGAAAAATGTTGGTCTAAACACATCATATTGGGAAGTTTTATTTATTTATTTATTATTTTTGTATTACTGTACTTTATCGTTTATGTCATGGACATTAATAAATTGTTAGGATAGTAATA
Source organism: Maratus michaelseni (assembly GCA_963931845.1). Taxonomy (NCBI): domain Eukaryota; kingdom Metazoa; phylum Arthropoda; class Arachnida; order Araneae; family Salticidae; genus Maratus; species Maratus michaelseni. The sequence goes on along the minus strand of OZ007590.1, from coordinate 347,367,922 downwards.
CAGAGTGTGTAATTGTTTTAAATAAAATTATTGAAATTCTTAAATAACACATAGTACTAATTGTAAAATAAATTTAGACTGATGCACTTAATTTAACAAAAACAAACAACAAAAAGAAAAAAGCGTTGTTTTTATAGACTTTAAACTAACTTAAATTTAAGTACAAATTTAATTAAGTTAAACGCATAATTTTCACAAATATCTTTTAATATTTATCTATAACGAATGGATCTAATGCAAAATCGTGTTTAGTTAACATACCAGTTCAGGAAATGTATTGACATTGAGAGAATAAACTTGTTTTAAGATATATCTCAACACGAACTTCTAACATGTAAGAGGAAATCGCATTTAAAGATTATAACTTCAGTTATGCTAGATATTTCAATTAGTAATTTCAGAACAAAGGTATTTTAGGTGCAGTTAAAGTACCATTATTAAACCTGAGTACAACGCAACTCTCATGTATTTCAGTTAAACTTGATACGAATAAATCATTAATAAAACTTCGAATACAAGTTACATTATATTCATATCAAAATTGTTAAAAAATGCTTGTTAGTTTTGTAAATGATTTAGCTAATAAGTATTTTTAGCTAATGCCTAATGTGCACAGAAAATGTTTCAATGGTATTAATTGTGTCTAATTTGAGTTTTTGTTTGCAAGTTAAGAATAATTTATAATCAATAAATTGTTATGATATTACCACAGAGTGTTTAATTGTTTTAAATAAAATTATTGAAATTGTAAAATAACAAATTATACTAATTGTAAAATAAATTTAGACTAATTCATTTAATTTAACAACAACAAATTAAAACAACAACAAAAACGTTGTTTTTAGAGACTTTTAAACTAACTTAAATTTATATAAAAATTTAAGTAAGTGAAACACATATTTTTCAGAAATATCTTTTAATATTTATCTATAACAAAACTGATATAACGTTAAATCGTGCTTAGTTAACATAACAAATCTGGAAATGTATTGACATTGAGAGAATAAACTTATTTTAAGAAATATCTCAACACGAACTTCGAACTTGTAGGAGGAAATATCATTTAGAGATTATAACTTCAGTTATGCTAGAGATTTCAATTAATAATTTTAGAACAAAGGTATTTTAGGTGTAGTTGAAGTTCCTTTGTTAAATATATGTACAAGACAATTCTCATGTAGTTCTGTTAAGATTGATAAGATTGGGTCAATAATAAAACCTCGGATAGAAATTACAATATATTCATAATAAATAATTAAATAATGCTTGCTAGTTTTGAAAACGATACTTTTTAACTAATGCCTTATGTGTACAGGAAAAGTTTCAAGGGTATTATTTGTGCCTAATTTTATTTTATTTATTTATTTATTTATTTATTTTTTAGCAATTTAAGAATAATTTATACCCATATATTCTGCTTATAGAAGAAAATATTTCTTCAAGTGAAAAGTTTCTTTTTTTATGTATAAATTCTTGAAATTATACTTATTTATTATTTTAATGAAAACGATGTTTATTTTTCCTCAATGAAAAATATTTACGTTATATCTACAAAAGATTGAGAGGAAATGTGAAATTTAACAGAATTTAAAAATGCAGTCTTATAGACAAATAAAACTTCCCTGTTATAATAAATATACCTGAACACTATATTAATTTAATTGGATTTTTTCGAAGGTGAATGTTTTTTGGATTTCATACATTAAATAAAAGATGAAAATTGCAAAATCATGTAACAGAGAACGAAGACATACAAGTGGTTCATCCAGAAATTTGTAAGCGATTTTAATTTTGTTAAATTTATTTATGGTTTATACAAAACAACTCCTTTCATATTTAATCACATTAGTTAAACAAATACTACATAATTTATATAAATTAAATGCTTTTTATATCTTTTTTCATCTTGAAAATATTTTTTATCAAAAGTATGAAATACAGGGTCATCAAAAGAGAATGCCGGGATCTTTCAACCTTATAAAAAATTAATTCTTTAACGTACGGAATTAATTCTTGTGTTGAAATGTAGTGAAAGAATGTAAGTTTTTCCTCCGCTTACTAGATGTGCGTGCAACCTCGAATGAGAAGTTCCCCAACTCATGGATTTGACAAGACGACCCAATTCCGCGGCCTCCACAAAGCCCCGGACTTACGCCTCTGGACTTCTTCTTCTGGGGATGCATTAAGAACACTGTGTACAATGAATGAATTACTGATATCAGCCATTTAAAACGTCGAATTATAGCGGCAACTGAAACTGTAACTTCAGATATGTTACACAGGACATGGAGGGACATCGTCTGGATGTCTGTCGAGCGACCAATGGTACACATATTGAAACGTATTGAAATTGATATAAAACATTATATTGATATTTTTAACATTTTAATACTAAATTTATGCTCCTGTGTGTTTCTTTATTTGCGTAATACAAATTTGGAATCCCAACATTCTTTTTTGATGACACTGTATATTTATTTCATTTTCTATAAGATTGAAAAAATATACAATGTTAATGGAAACATAATCTCAATTTGTTTCAGTTTTTATGGCAATCCCTAGGATTTTATAACTGGAGTGGAACCAAAACCTTTTTGCTTTCAATATACCCACAATTATAGAAATTTTTAATTGCTTTCTTTAGTAACCACAATATGTTTGTAAAACGTACACATTAATATCATGATAAGTATAAATTCTTTATCACATTTGTGAAATGATATTTTTAAAATACCATCCTTCAGTATCAGGAATTTTCTAATCCTTTAGTTTTATTTATATGCTTGTTTAAAATAATATTCTTTTTTAACTTTTTTTCTCAACATTCTCTGTCAACATTCTTTATTATTTCAAATATTATTATTTTTTTTACAAATATTTTTAATTGACAAGAGGACGGACACCAACACTTTAACTAATGATTGAAATAGTTATTATTTACTACTACAAAATGGTACATAATAGTTACCTATTTACTATTTTTCTAAAAATAGATTTGACGAATAATGTTAATTATGAAACATTTTCATGATTAATTACAATCTTTCCATTGTATCATACTGCCTTTTTTGCGAACAAATAATTTCAAACAATGTAATCTGAATGTAATATGTTTTCTAAATGTCTCTAACTATTTAATGGTATTCTTATAAATATACTTTTAGGTCATTAAATTTCGTAATTTGCTTAAACTTAAAACCATATCTATATATGAAAAAATAAAAATATTTATATACTTAAACTATTCAAATGTAAATACAAATTAATGTTTAACAAGGTTTACAGGTATGTCTTTTCACAATCCATTGGGAATGAAAATGTACCCTTTCAAATCTGTTTGAATTAAATTACGAACTAATTCGCAAATTTAATATCTTCAAATCTTTTAAAAAAGAAGTAGCAAAAGATGAAAAAATAATTACCCTTTATGAATAGCGATAAATCTATTTACTGAATTTGAAATAAATTTAAAATCGCAGATTTTAGTTACTTATTACTTTAGTTATTTATCAGGAATTCAGAAAATCTCCAGAATAAGTACTCTAAATAACACTTTCAAAAGTGAAAAACATTAATGAATTAGATTAAACATCCGTTCAGCGATTTGTAACTCGACTGTATTTAAAATAAGTAGCGAAATTATTTAATACTAAATGCAGAATATATTAACTAAAATTGAGTTTTAAATAAGATATTTAATTAGGTTTATTTTATTATTTTCTATCATAGGATATCTCTTTAAATGGCTTTAACAATTATTTTAAAATTAAAATTTTAATGTTTTAATGACAGCTTATATATTACTGTTTTCAATTGCATATGATATCAAATTCAGTCCATTTATTCTTATTCAAGACGTAATATGCATACTGGGAAGTAAATTATATATTTTTCTGAAAATATTTTAATTATCTTTACATGGATTTATGAAAAGAAGTTTATAAATTAAAGTGTTTAGCAGTAAATTCCAAATGTATGTTTTATAAACTGATATCAAGTACGAAAATTAAGGAATTTACAAACAAATATAGGTATGAAAAATTAGTTTGAGTTAAATATTAATAGCATGTGGCTATGAAGAATTTTATTTTACTCTCAGGAAAAAATGTGTATATGCAATGGCAATTATAATAGCTAATTTTGAAAATATAAGTAAAATTCTAAAACAAAAATATTCAAATGAAATTTGAAACACTTGAACTAGTGAGTGTTATAAAGAATACGTTACAAGTATTTGAAAGATAATTTCCCTTTTTTATATATTTATACTTGTAATCTAAGTATCATAAAAAAGTTCTGACACAACTGAAAATTAAAATGAATATCTTCTAGCAACGCGAATAATTTTTTTGCACTCAACAGCAGTAACATTAAATTCACAATTTCCTGTTAAAGCAAATTTCGTTTTCCTTCTGAGAAACATATAACTGCAAAAAAAGAAAAAAAAATCTTAACAAGTTTCAAATAAATATGTTCTGCTCACATAATTGATTACGGAGTGTCTTGTACGTCCAACAGACCGATGGCAGGACTGACAATGTAGACTATTATTATGTCATTATTTCAACATTTACAAAAAAAAAAAAAAAAAAAAAAAAAAGTGGTAAATTTATCTGATTTTTGTTTTTAGAAATGTACAGCAAAAGTTACTTTTTTGAAACAATGATATTGTGAGGGCTTGGAGGCCATTAGCATAATTCTTTCTGATAGGATTAAAATAATGCCAGAACAGAGTGAACATATGAAATAGGTCTTGATTGACACCTACTGTAAGATGATTATCCGAGAGTGAAGATATCCTTTGTTCATTTGAAGTAAGAATGAAATACTTTTAAGCTTTGTATAGCCTTGCTAAATGTGTGTGAATTTTTCTATAAAATGATTATCTGAAGGTGTTTAAAATATGTCAGGAAGGTATTCATATGAATAGTATGACAAAAGAAATGGATTTCAAATAGTCCTGTGATATAAAGAGGTAGGAGAATGGAAAAAGTTGTGTCAATCAAGTAAGATTTAAGTATTATGCAGAAAGGAAGGGATGGAGTTTTCCGCAATTGAGAGGCAGACTTGTTTTAGTGTTCTTTTGAGACGGACCTGGTTTTTGGTGTTCCTTGGATGTACAAAATGTCTTGTAATATCATCTAAAATTTTACTGTCATGTTTTTTTTTTTACAACTGTTATTTTTAAATAAAACTTTGTCGTTTAATACGAACTGATATGTTTAATTATACTATTATTTAATTATACTATAATTATTCTATTCATATTGTGGTATCGTGGTCACACATACCAGAATATGAATAGAATAAAACAAATAGTCGTCAGTTGCAGAAATTTCTAATAAAAATAAATTCGTAGTCAACGGGTCAAAAGTAAAAACTTTTAAAAACTGTGTTCTTTCATTGTACCAATTATTGTTTGAAACTTTGTACCTTACTGAATTTATTTCAAATATTTTATAAAGTTGTAGAATTACAAAAAAATGGCTGATTATTTATACTCGTACTATCATAATTTGATAAAGAAGGAGAGATTTACCGCAATGACACATTGGACACATTATATCATGAAATATTTCTTCATTAACAGTATCTGAGGTTGGAATGGCACATATTCTCGTTTTCAAACATGCATACAAAAGAAACCAGTCGTTGGGGGCCACCATAATACTTACCCATCATGGATATGCATAATGTAAAATATTACAATAAAAATGTGTAAACTTCTTATAAAATGCATTGCAATTCACATAAAATCGTGGCTTGATGACGTCATAAACTTTAAAGGCTCGATTACTGAATTGCTTGAACGAAACATCCTTATAACTCCAAAAATAATAACCCTATTAACGAACGGTTTATTGCATCAAATTTTCAATTAAAATATATCTTTGAAGTGAAATTTGGATGAAATACAGGGTCATGAAAAATCGAAGAGTGTGGTAAATAGGATTCCAAATATCTCGGCAATTCATTATCCGATCGACTTCATGCTTTATGCAAAATTTATGTTTTTTTATTGTCTTTTATATTCATTTCTTAAAATAAACAATTTAGAAAAAATTTATATACCTTTTATCAGAACGAATATTTCGAGAGTCCGAAAAAAATAGTTCCGGTTAATCGAGGTTATTGAAATTAAATAGGCTTCTTCTCATTATTACATACTAAGTACATACCAAATTGCAAGTCTCTATCTCAATTTTCTCGGGAGATAGAGCGTTTGCAGACACACAGACGGACGGCAAATTTTTTTTTTCTAAAAATATGTTTTTCGGAATCTCCAGTGTCTGAAACGTGTAAATCCGTCAAAAAAAATTTCGATTTTCAAAACGATTACAAGACTTACCCTATACTACGTATGATGAGTAAGTAAAAGGAAAAGGTAAAAAAAGACCCGTTTCCATAAAAATTCGTTATGACCGAACTTTACAATATCTTTTGACACGAGGTTCCAAAATTCTTTGAGCACCCTAACCAACAAGCTAAAATGAATATGGTTTATATTTAGTATCATTTTTTTACGCGCATTGAAATATATAAACTTGCATCAAACCTTTTATGGAAAATAAAAAATATAACATAATTAAACTGATAATTCTGCAGATGAGGGGCCTAAACATTAGCTCTGCAAGTCCATACTCCATACATTGATGTAACAATAACGTACAGACTAATCATGCGATTTCATCTTGAGTTTCCTCCCTGCTCACAAAGGTTCTGTGAAAAATCATTTCAATTTGAATGAGTAGATTATTTAATATTAATCTGTTTAAAAAAAAAAAATATCTACCAAAAAAAAAGTACAATAAAAAACAAGCATAAAAAACATGATGAATGTTGGGGCTAAAAAATGGTGGGATATAAAATTTCCAAGCTTATATTATGGTACTCATTTAACATTCTCTATTAAATAAGTTACTATATGTAAGTCAAGTGCCTTCATATTTGTTTATAGAAACTTTAGTAACAATTTCGAATTTCTGATTTTAACTACGGATGGATAAATTGAGAACGACTTATATAGAGAAAGAAATTGGTTTTTACTGCTTTTAAATGTTTATTTCTTAAATAATGTCTCTAAAAAGGGAATCATAACAGGAATCCTTAAGATATCTGACCCTTATCTTAAGGTACAAATTTCTAAGCACACATGTTCACAAAGGAAAAACAAAATATTTGCTTTATTAACAATGTCGAACTTCGGATTTTAACAACGGACACATAAATTGAAAAAGACTGATATTTTGAGAAAAGAAATTGATTTTCAATACTTTTAAATTATTAATTACTCTAAGAAATAAATCATAGGATGACATCTTAAGATAAGTCACCAATATCTTAAGACACAAATTTCTAAGCATACAAGTCCGTAAAGGAAAAGCTTAAAATGATTGCTTAGGTAACAATTTCGAGCTTCGGTTTTTTCCTACGGATTTGGGTGCTTATAAATTTGTGCAAAATAAAGAAAGATGGCCAGTAAGCCCATCATGTATAAATAAAAAAAAATTGAATTTTCAGAAACACACTATGATATATATATTTAGTACAGGACAAAAGGATTTCTACCACCATATACATAGACACTCGACTTCTATGAGGTAACTTATTTAATGGAAAATGTTAAATAAGTACCATGACATAAGTTTGGAAATTTGATATCTTAATATTTTTAACCACAACTTTCACCATGCTTTTTTTTGTGTAGATTTAAAACATTGTGAAAATAGGTTTTAAATGACTGATGCTGCATGAAATCTTGTGATCACAATATTCAAACTTTTATGTAAATATTAAAAAAAAAATATGTTCGCCTAATTGTTCCTTGAAAACAAGTCTGCTCAAATATTTGTGCTGTTCTAATACCAATTACTAAATACTTTTTCTTAAGAGTGATTTTCAAAGGTGGTCATCCCTAATGACATTTAAAATATTAATTTAGCAATAGTATTTATCTTGTCGAATCAGAAAATTCCCTGCTGCGATTTCTCACACAAGCGAAACTATTTCTGCTTGAGTAGTTTAAATAATTATACACATAAATTTTGCACAATATTTACCTAACCATCAAAGTTTTAGAAGTTTTCGTATATTTCACACGTATTTACTTAAAATTATAAACGTATTTTAATTTAATTTCCCTTCCATTTCTTAACTAAATATTACCACAGTGCGATGAACGTCATGAATATTCTGAATTAAATTTAAAGCTCACTATTAAGAAACTTTTATTTTAAACTGAATAATTTGTTCTTTCAGTGTAAGAATGACATACTTAATAAATATTCTGAAACCATTTCAATGTTATTGATATGCCCTTCAGGTTTTTTTTTTAATTTATAAATAACATTGTTTTAAGTTGATGAATTTAGAGTCTCTCTGAATACTATCACTGATTTTCAAATGTTTTATTATTCGTAAATCTGTATTTAACAAAATGTTAATAACTATAAATTAAATACATACAGAATTTCAAATGATTTGCGGGTCATACACTGAGAAAAATGGCATTTTCAAATATGAGCAAATCAATGTTTTCATTTTGTTATGAAACTTTTTGTTTCAAATAGGACGACCAATGCTTTCAATTCTGAAATACCAGAAATACTCAGAATAATGAAACATGGACATACTCAAGACTGAGCACATAGAGGTCAGTTCATACTCATTTTTGAAACATGGACATACTCAAGACTGAGCACATAGAGGTCAGTTCATACTCATTTTTGAAACATGGACACACTCAAAAATGATTAGAATCAGTTCAAACTCCATTTTGAAACATGGACATACTCAAATAGGAGCACGTAATGTTTTATTCTTGAGTGTGTGCATGTTTTCAGAAATGAGTATATACATGTTTCAAACTTGAGTAATTTTGAATCGGAGCCATTTTGACTATGCGACATACTCAGATTTGAGTATTTTTTGCTCAGGTTTAAAAATGTTGTTTTTAGAGTGTAGAGTAATTATAAATCGTTATGCAAAATCAAGGCTAGAAATATCCAATTTTTAAAACTAAATACGATATTATTTTTTGTTTGCTAACAATAATTATACTTTTTACAGTAAATGTCAGCAGTTTGTCTAAAACCCGTCATTATTACAATTTAGTTAAAATGTTAATATGAATCAATTATTTAACCAATTAGAATAATTGTGCTAAAATTAATCTAGTATAATGTTAATAATTAAATGTGTCTGATTTTCATTTTATAGCATTTTCTTTACCTATGTCTGTACCATTTCCTGAGAGATGAGAAAACGTTATAGAGTTCTTGAGTCGGGTTGGGTTGATTTATGACGGCCAATTATCAACACGTGGGATATAGTCCCAGGGGGGGAATGCCCTCCGTGGGGGTCTTTTTAAGGGATCCTAACCCGTATTTACGGCAAGGCTCGAAGAAAACCACGGAAAACTCCGAACGGTTAGGTCGACGAGCGCGACAGGGGTTTGAACCCAGCACCTCCCGTCTACCAGCTTCGAGAGCAGAACCTCCCAGCCACTGGTGGGGCTAGTTCTTGAGTGGGATCCCAGCGGGTGTATAATTTACCTTTCAAAAGATAAAAAAAATTCCCTATTGCCTCGGCCTACAGACACATGTAGATTTCGAAATTAAGTGGTTTTAATGTGTTTATAAATCCTTCACCTAAATTGTTTGCTGTAAGAGTTAATCCTGACAGTAAAATTGAAACAGTAGTTGATAGAGACAGTAGGGAATCTTGTTAAGCCATTCATGCGTCTCACTAATTAGATGACGAGGCATTTGGCTACAGGTTTTTTTTTTTTACTGTCCTAGTTGTAATTCTACACACCCGAACTAGTTCACCCTAAACTGTTAAAAATTTACAACAAATTGTCCTGTCACTCGACCGTTTTTATATAAAACGATTACATGACCGTAATTTAAGAGCATACACTAGTCACGGGGAAAAACGGTCAAGCTAATGTTAAGTTTATGGGAAGGTTCTAGAGCGATTTCTCGCTCGCATTTTAATATTTTTAAATGCTTTTTTTGCATAGGATACCTGAGGTTAATCTCCAACGTTGTTAGTCTTTTTCAATTTTTGTTGCAGTTTTTTTTATAAGAGGGTATTTTCAATTTTGGAACCGATTGAAACCGGTTCTGAAAGTGAAAGTATCCTTATATAAAAAAAACTGGAACCAAAATCGAAAAAGTAAAAACTAACAACTTTGGAGATTGACTTCAACTATCTTATGCAAAAAAAAAAAAAAAAAAAAAAAAAATTAAAAAAATTAAAATGCGAGCAAGAAATCGCGCTAGAACCTTCCCATAGACTTAACATTAGCTTGAGCGTTTCTTCCCGTGACTAGTGTAGGCTCTTAACACTATTCAGACCATAATATTGGTCATAGTAATGTGGTCAGAACAGAGTTTAATTACAGTTATGTAACAATTTTCTATAAAAACCGTCAAATGACTGGACAGTTTGCTGTAAATTTTTAACAGTGTAGACTGTGCAGCTGAAGAAGTTCAGCCCACCCCCTTCTACCCCCTGCGTGGGCCAGACGGTCATACGCTGAAATTCCCTATGAGCGATAATGCCTCCGCTTAAGTCCCACAGGCATTAAGCTTTATATCTCCCTTCTTCATGATATTAAGTCTAATCAACACTTTCACTGAAGGTTCTGCTAGAACACCCCTCCAATTAATTGTAAGCGTACTGTTCTGGAACACTCCAGGACGAAGGTACTCCAATTGGTGTCTAAGAACTTCGTATTTTTTAACTTTATTTTCATAGGTTGGTTGAAACTAAAATTGTTCATTTATAATCTAGAGTATTTTAAAGAGTTATACACATAAAATGTATATTTAATTTATGTCAGTCACAGTTACTTTCACCGTTTACCCGCGCTTTGATGAATTTCTTAGGCGGTTATATATGATTTTTTTTCTTCTATAACCCCTATTTTTTGTTTTATATATATATATAACCTTTATATAAACTCCGAACGGTAATATATATATTAATATATATATATATATATATATATATTGCAGTCCTATCAAAAACATGTCAATATAAAAATTGTAGATGATATTAAGAAGATTTATAATAAATTTAGTGGATTTGATGTCTTGTGAATTGACGAAGTTGTGAATTTTTTTATTCTTAAACCCTATTTTTTTTTTTTTTTTTTTTGCTCCCTGAGGCCATTTTTAATTATATCAAAAATATGTCATACATAAATGTTTGGACCTTTTCCTAGAAGTAAAAATAACTTTAAACTGATTCGATATGCATCATAATTAAGACGTTATGGTTTTTTTCTGTTTTCACAAAAGCCCTCCCCATTTGCATGCCTTTGGTCCGGTTTTGCTCATTAAGGAGTTTGAACGAGGTTTTCTGCCCCTTGATATTATGTATCAGTTTGGAAAAGATTTGTGCAGAATTATGAGAGTTGTCGTGTCCATAAAAAAGTGATATAGATAGATAAAATTTTGAACTGGAGGTGGTTTTGGGTTCTAGGGATTATGATTGGCCTAAGTCTTCAAATATTTTTCAGAAATTCCAACATACGGGAGAATTTAATAGGTAGAATTTCTTTCGAAATCTATCTAAAAAGAAGAAATAAATTAAAATTTTGAAAATGTGAAAAAGAAACTCATGGAAAGCATCAGAGACTACTGAGATTACGTGATTAAGGAAAACAGGAAAAAATAAAAATAAACAAATAAACAAATAAAATAAGAATTCAGTTTTCATAGAAAAGTTCGTTTAAAATAACTTTTAGATGATGTCAAATTTCATGTAAAAATTAAATGTAATTCACACTGATGGCTTAGTTATAGAAAGAAATTTTGTAGATAGGAAAGAAAAAATATATCACTAAAAGAGGATAGTATCAAAACAAACAAATATTTGCGTTCATAAATGTGTCCACTGCATATGTGGTTGTTAAAGAGCTGACTAAGGGAGAAGAGGTGCCGGATCCGAATCCCGACATGGTATGGATGTTTGTAGTGGGTCGGATTTTACATTAAATAGAAGTCCCGGTCTGTTTATCCCATGTGTACAAAATATGAGTGTAGCGCCAGTAACCAAACAACCATTCAGTAATCTCACTTTCTAAAATTCTAACACAAAAAAATCGTCCAAATTTTAAAAGCTTTAAAAATAATACATTAAATAACTTACAAAGTAAGTTTAGTCAACCAATAAGAAATTTAAATAATAATTTCATGTTTAATCCAATTTTTGTCGTTTTTATGTTCTAAATACGTAAAAGAAAAAATTGAGTAAAAAATGTCCTTTTCATTATTTCCCATTTGCCTTTTACAAGGCCTTTGGGAAGAATCACGTCACAAATTCTCATTAATTTAAAAATCAAAAAGAGATTTTTTTTTAATACCTCAATTCAGCTGTTATATTCTCAAGTAAAATATTCTGACTTTAATTCGATACTAAATGCATTGTATTTCTATCTAATAATTTTATTAGCTAACATTATCGTTGCTATATGCTTTAAGATTCTATTTACGATATGACATTTTCAAATTCTCATTTGCTGCATTCTTAACCCGTCAGCACACGCGCCCCTTTCCATTACGTTACTGCACTTGCGGGATAAATTTTACCCCAATGGGTTTTCTTGTGTCAATTTCCCACCGGTTTGATTATAAACAAAAATTTATATTTTGAGATAAATTTTACATCAATAAAGAACATAATTTAACTTAAAATAAGAAGTTCTTTTATATTTAAAGCAAAAAAAAAAAAAAAAAAAAACATAAATTCTAGCACCAAGATTTTTTTCTGCATATCATGACATACAAAGCTTTTATAATCCAAATTCAGTCATGAAAATACAAAAAAAAATGTAAAACTGATATATAGAAACTGTATGTGCAAGAGTTATTAACGTTTAAAAATAACAATTCTATTATTATTATCATTGCATAAACATTTGCATTAACATTTTCCTATTATTATGGGTTACGTTATAACACGCGTGGGGTAAATTTCCTCTCACGTGACATTTTTATAACAAAATAATGGAAAATACACAACCGGAGGTAAATTCTTTTTGGCCACATCTTAATATCATTCAGCTTGAAAGGTACTATAAAGCTCAGAATGATCACGAACGATTTTCGCACATTTTCAAGTAATAGTTGTGGGCTGGGGTACATTTTATCCCAGCGCGTGTGCTGACGGGTTAAACTTGCTTGTATTTTGTGTTTTAATACATGTATATTGTCACGAAATTAATTTTTTATTGTTACGCATTATATTATCAGCATCCAGATGATACTGTATCACAGGATTGTCAACAGAAATCTTACAACTGTATTTTGTTATAAGTTTAGACTGAAGGATGATAAAAATACATATCTTACACAGACAGTAGTGTGCAAGAGAAATGGTAAATCTTTGTATCCTTGTTGCATTGAAGCAATAGTAATGTTCTGCCATCTATATCTAAAAAATATAATTTATTTCAAGGAAAATATGTACAGTGTTCAAAGGTGCCCCCCTCTTCCCTATTACAAACCTATTTTAATTGTAATAACGGCTTTGCATATGCATGATTAGAAAGAATAAACATGACATCATTCACACTTTACGTGAAAATATTTTGCCTGAATTTATCTACCACTTTCGAATATAACTAATTTCGTTATGATATGTTTATGTGCTGAAAATATCTCTCAGCTCATCAAATAATGAGTGTTGCATGCTAGAACTCACGCTATCGCATTCTGCATCAATGCACGCAAAAGTTCAAATCGGTAAATATCTAAGTGATAGATACTATAAATTACTCATCGCGTGACTTATACTGAAATATTAAAAATTGAAATGTGTTGAATTATCGAAAATCTTAAGATTAAAATGAGAAAAGTAACATTGAAAAATAAATAACTTACTTTATAAAAAATACTTTTAAGACATTATGCTCAAAATTTAATTTTTTTTTTTAAATGTTGAAACTGTTCTAGATATATTTATTTCAATTATTTGAAATAATTCAAATAATTTCTTTAGTTATTATTTAATTTTAGAACTCTGAGTTTATTGTAAATATGAGATATACAGAATTTTAAAACATCTTATAAGAAGGTTAATGTGATTTGCTCAGACACGTTTTTATCATTGTGTCAAAATTATGCATATTTATAAAAGTCCGTTTCATTAATTGTATATAGGTATACTGTATGAAATGATATTTTATTACATTGACTACAATTAAATTGATTGCATTTATGGAGTATTTAGAATACAAAATATAATAGCTTAATCATAAAAAATTTAAAGGCAATATTATTGAACACAAAAAGATGGATGTTTTACACACACAATAATACACATTCTGTAATATTAGACAGGGTTCGTACGCCTCCTGGAATTTTGCGACCAGGAAATTCTTCGGTACCAGTATTTTCTTACAGAAAATCAATCCTTAAAAGAAGGCGACGTTTCGCGAGTTTAACCTAGATTTCTTTTTTTCTAAAACTAATTCTGGTAACTCTCCAGGAAAATTCCCTAATCCGTACGAGCCCTGTTAGAGTGAAAATAAAATAAAATAAATTATTCCGAATAAAAGGCAGAGGTTGTCGTGTACGTTAGATGTTTACAAAAATACTCGTTATCGTCCAAACTGTTTGAAATTTTTATTAATTAAAAACATAATGTTTTCAAAATAACATTGATATTTAGTAGTAAAAGCACTCGTAAGAAGACTTTTTTATTGTTTTTTCACATCGGCACGTTTAATAGTAAAAATAAAAGTCCTTACGAAATGTACCGGGGTAAAAAGGTAGCTTTCATAGTCCAGGTTTTTAAAAATTCATCTCATTTTACTCAAACACCCAAAACTAAAATGCTTGGAATACGATTATAGACGATTCAATCCCGATTTTCGTTAATACTGAATTTGAATGCAAATTTCAGCATGAGACTTACAGCATAACAAATATCAGATTGTTTCAAAATGTCAGGCACTCTGAAATTTCAAACTGCCCTATCTCAGCCATTTTTTAAGAAATAGCCAGAACAAAAATGTTCCAGAATTTTTGTATCCAGAATTCTTCTGCACTTAACTGAAACATTTTTTTTTTCAATTTATAATTTATTTGTACATCTTTATGAATTTTTAAAAATTAAAAAAAAATTAACTGGCCACCATTTAGAAACAAGATGGCGGATAAAGCTGGCCAAAGGTCTTGTTTCGAGATCTTGGTATGTCTTATACATATAATCAGTCTCATCCATATAGGCTCATAAATAATAGAGTTAAAGAATGAAAAGTGTCAGATATATATATATATATATATATGAATATTTGAACGGAGAGTTATTTTGGGGTCTGTGGGGTCATGATCAGCGAAACTATACTAAAATTTTTTGGAATTGCTTTCCTCCGAACGGCTCCAATAGGTAGCTATCTTTAATGAAAGTTACCTAAAAAACAATGTTTATAAAAGAAAAATAAGCGCTTTTACTTGATTACAAATTATGAAATAATTTACCGTGAAATACTCAATTTACTTAGTTGAATATTTGTAAATATATATATATATATGCTTTCAATTTTACAAAATATAAATAAATACTATGAAGTATACAATTTTGCAGAAAACAAAATGTTTTTAATCATTTATTTAATATTTAAATACACAGGAAATAATGTGGTTTGGCAGATTCAGAAAAGAAACATCATCAAAAACGTTGAAAAAATATCTCTACAAGAAGAAGAACCAGACTCCATTACAAACCAACAAAACTTTATAAAAAGAACTAAAGTAAACAAATAAAAAAATAATCAATTTTTTAAGCATTGAGATTTCAAAATACATTTGTATTTTGATCAGATTCAAATGGTCCAAATATGAACTTTGATATGTAGAGCACGAAAAGAATTTCCGCAAAACTAAATTAAATCTGTGCACAAACTTATTTAACATATTTTAAAAAAGGAAATCGATAGACGTGTAGAATTTTTAGAAAGTAATCCTGGTTTTCACACACACAGAAAAGTAAATACAATATAAAATTTGTATTCAGAAATAAGAAGTAAACCAAATAAAGGCTCGCAAACAGGAAGAAGAAATTTAATGATTTGAATAAATTATAGATATTTTGTATGTCTTGATATTATTGTTATTTTTTTTGTAAACTTAGAAAACCCAGTTCAGGGAGATTGTATTCTGTACTCGATAGCATGTTTTAAATTATAATAATAAGTAATTTAATTTTTACATTAAAAAGCAAATTGCTATAAAACGTTAGTAAGTTCTTTAAAATATATGTTCAGTTAAATATATCAACGATGTAAGAAGTTTAAATAGAATTTACTAATAAGGACATACATAAAGAAAATAATATAACAAGGGCAGCGCATGTAAAGTCTTCGAATTTGAGTGGTTTTTTTAAATCTAAAACAGTTTTCTCTTTGTTTTTTCTCTGTTTCATTTCATTTATTTTGTGTATAAGTAAAGAAAGAAACACACATATATATATATATATATATATTTACGAAAATTAAAATAAAATCTAAAAATACCAAAATGGATTAAAATTATTTAAGTTACACAACGTTGTTTTAGAAATTGAGGATAATTTGAACAAAATAGTATAATCAAAATGCCAATTATACATACAAGGTGATTCTGAATCACGTATAATATTTTATAGAGAGATGGAACACATCTAGGTAAGCTCAAAATACCAGACAATGCATGGTCCTAATTCAAGCAGTGTAGCTATACAGGGCACATTCTAATTGTTGATAGAAGCTTGTTTGCTACACAATTTGGGTTTTCAGAGCATTTACAACAGCGGCACCTGAAATGCATGACCGCGTTTTCCTGATTAGTAAAACCAGCTATTCATTTTGCAACTCACGGTAAAAATGAAAAACTAGCGCTTTATGTGTTTAATGACAGTGCCATTTAGCGGTTCACCGCTTGCGATATAATTCATTGTATGACGAAAGTGGATTGTTTACATGATTTCTATCATTCCTTAAAATTTTGCTCATGAGTTCTGATTCATCTCCAATTTCAATAAAGGAAATTTGATCCAATTTAAAATTTCTCCCTTCCACTCCTTTTTGAGCTCAGTTGTTTGTCAAATAAAGTTACTTATTTTACGACTTCTTGATTTCTTCTTCTAATTTTCACCCCTATTAGCATTTTAGTTACTAAGAATATTCTACATAAATAATATCAGCAGTCATTTACTAAATATTTTGTAGAAAACAGGGATCTTTACACAATCAGGAATCCCTTTGAAGTGCTTCACTGCTTCCGTTTTGACAATGTATTGTATGAGGTTTCGAGCAGCTTTCCTAGATGTGTCTCTAATCTCCTTAATGTTTTACCTATGAGTTCAGAATCATCTTGTATATATTTATTTGCTGTACACCTTCAAATTTATGTATAGCAATTTTACATAATGTGTTTTCATATATTATTACGAACAAAAATATTTCTTTAATTATTTTATAATACTAATAAAAAATTTAAAACTGAAAAATAAAGAATCTGAATTAATTACAAATATATGTACTTCTTTTAAAACTTTGCGATAGACTGTGATATATGCTTCAGGGCTTTCCACAAGAAAGTAGGCCATGACATAGATTTCACTAAAACACAACATTTTATTAATAACAGTAATTAGGGAATTAGCAGTGGATCAGATCGATTTTAAAGCAAGACGATAAAAAAACATCAATTTTATTATAAGAGACTGAGAGTGGGAACTCCGTTCTGCAATAATCTAAGACAGTCACTTGAACAGGTAGTACCACTATACTGCCCGAGAGAGACTGCTCAGACTACAAACCAAGCCTGTAGAGCATAAATGTCCCTCCCGGCCATGTATTATTACTGTAAAATGGAATGTTTTTTTCATTTTATTTTGCTTCAGGACACTTTTAATTGTAGAAGAAACAATGCATACTTTCAGCGTCTCTTTTTTTTTCATTTTGTTATTACCTAATTCCAAGCATTTTAAAATTATGTTGTTCTTTTAATCTGATTTGTATAAACTTCAGCAGTTACTTTTCAGATTTGAATCAATTTGTTTAGAAGAACGATATAATTAATTTTGCTTACGGAAACTTTTAATAGCAGAAGAAACAAATTACTCTTTCAGCGTCTGCTCTTTTTTTCTCTTTGTCCATTTGTGATTAGCTTATTCCCATATGCTTCACCACCTTTATTAATTAATTCTGAGATACACCGATTGTAATGAGAAAAACTTAATGCCATTTCTCAATTCTAAGTTAATAAAATGGTGTAATATGGAAGGATTTGAAGTGAAAATGCATTTTCGCATTATTTAATTGACAGTGGATTTATTTTTTCGAATTGTAATTTCGACGTTTTTTGTAAAATGGAGATATGTGAAGTATAATTAATTCAAATAATATGAACACATAATTAATTTGTTCAGGAAATTACCCAAGACATTACTTTCTATTGTATATGAATGAACTAAATATCGCATTTTCATCATATTTTCCAATTCTGTAAACTTTCACAACTGTAGATGTTAGAAGAGTCAGTAAAACAACCTGAATATTTTTGATAAAGATTAGTTGTACAGGTTGATTCAGAATACCTGTTTAATAACTTGATTGGTTGGTTGGTTGTATAAGGTTTAATGGCGCAAGGTCCCATTGGGGACAAGCTGCACCAAAATAAATGTTAAGAAAAAACTAATAATTTAAGATAGTTTAATAACTTGAAGTGAGGTCATATACAGAAATGCAGTAGATCGAGAAGTTGTGAAGAAATTTACTTAGTTATTTCATAAAAGTAATAATTATTAATAGGCTATATAAATAGGCTATAATATAGGCTATATGTTACCCAGACTACGTTGGCAATTGTCCTTAATCTGCATTCCAATCATTTTTTGAGATATTGAGACAGATGTTGAGACATTTATGCTAATTGTTGATTTTTGATATTTTTGAAAACATTAAAAGCATTTTTTTCTCATTTTGAGTGCTATGATTTTGAATTTATGCACTAAGGGGAAATTTTAATTTATATTTTTAAAATGAGGCATTTAAAAGTTTAGCTGTACGTCACATTTTCTTAAATTCTAAAAAATAAGGATTTTCTGAATGATCTAGATTGATTTCTTATTGGATAAAATAGTTTTGTTTGTTATTTACGGTTAATTATCGTTTAACCACCACTATTACCGATATTTCTCCCTGAGTATTTCCTTGTAAATTGGCGTGGTTTCTTGAACCCAATTAATAATTTTCTTCCTGTTTTGCACTGATGATGGAATATGTATTACCTTGAAGCGGTAGTATGTGGTTTTAATGTTGGAATATTTTTGGAATGTATATGTTTTAACGTTATTTAGCTTTATCTTATGTCTCTGTACCCACACAAAGATAACATTTTCAGGCTATAATTGTTATTGATACCGTATTTTGTCAAAACGTCTGAAAGTAGCATTAAATTTGGTTTTTACCTTGATGCTATAAATAAAAAATATGCAAAAATTTCTGAAATTTATTAAAATTATATAATTTTACATTTTGTACTTAAAACATCAGCAGCAAAAACGTTATATAAAATAATCAAATTTTAATATTTTCCATCTCTTTGTATTAAATATGCTTTTTTATAACAAAATTTAAAATGCCCTTCAATTTATAAAGTGAGAAACTGCATTATTTAATTTTATGCACTGTGTCCAAACCAATATAGCAGCAACAATGATGTAAGGGAAGGTAATTATTTTTAATTATTTGGGCTCGACTCTAAAACTTTATATCATTAAAATATTAGAATTTTTATTCTGCATATTTGAATCTCTACAAATGTTTGAGATGTCATCTACTATCAGAAAAGTATGCAAGTCACATATTTCAAATATTTCGTTACGTCAATGTGGATTTTAAAATACAGATATGACTGTTTACCTATCAGGTGATGATATAAAAATTGAAAATAAATGGCGTTCTTCATTTTTTCTACTTTCTAGAAATTTATTTTAGTTACTTTATTTAAAAACGTTTAAGTAACTAAATTTAAACATTAAATTGCAGGTATTTTTTTTTTTAATTTTCATATGTATCATTTAATTTAACTGTTATCACCATGAATTTGGAGTACTTAATTTCTAATCATTCAATATTTTTTTTTCCATATTTTCGCACATACATCACTGGATTTTGATATAAATATAAGAATGCATATTTATGATTATTACATTCTTTACTTGTGCGTCAAAATAAATTTAACAATTAGAATAATTTTTATGCGAATCTATAACGTTTTTCAAAATCTCCATTATAATCTTAAAATAAACTTTTTTCACTTCTTAAAAAAAAAAAAAAAACTGTAATGTAATATTTCTTTTCCTGAAAAATTAATTAAAATTTATTATTATTATTTTTTTACAATTAAAGAACATTTCAAGTAAATTATTCAATGTACCTATTAGTCAACATTCTTTAGTAATGGTTAAAAGTTGAGATGAAATTATAACAAATATCAGACGTGAATTCATAACCTATTTCAAAAAGTCTATCATGAACTTTAAATGAAAAACTCATTTTTCTTCGAAGTGCCAACTCATCTTTCTTCGAAGTGCCATAATACGTATGTAATAATATTTTATGAATAATTAATAAAAATCTATTTTTTGGGGTTAAAACACCTTTGAAGTAAATTATTCTACCTACCTATGTATAATCGTTCCATAGTATTCATTAAAAATGATTATATAGAATTCTAAAAATTATATAATACGAATACAAAATCTGTTTCAAAACTCTACTACCAACTTAAAATGTTTCTCTTTTTTGCAATAAAAATCCATAATATAATAGTTCTTCTTGATAATTAATAAAAAAAATTGTTTTAGGTTAAAGAACCTTTAAAATAAATAAATTATTCTACATACCTATTAATAATATTTCTTAATATATCTTAGTAATAGTTAAAAGTTGGGATAGAGCTAAATTCTTTTTCTTAACTCAAGGCGAGAAGAGTTTTAATAAAATTCTTCACAAAACTTTTCCGCTCCAGATTTAAAATTTAAATCGTTTTCTTACATTCAAAATTCCATTACGATTAAAAACTTTCTTAGAATTCGAATTTCATTATGCAACTTCAAGTTAACTGCAAAGTTGAAATTCTAAATATTTAAAAAAAAAAAAAAAAAAAAAAAAAAAAAAACTTTAAATCGAAAAATTAAACTGTAAGGAGAGAAATCAGTGGATTTTTTTTTTTATATTAATACAGAAAAATAATAAAATTTTATATTTTAAAAGTACTTTACACTATTAATTGTCGTTTTAATAATTAAAATGTGATATTTAATCTATTTGGAATGTCCTAACATTTATAACTCTTATCTTTACTTACGTCTAAATAGTTTAAAGTTGTTTTTAGGTGCATTTGTAACTACACTGTTAAAAATTTGCAACAAACTGTCCAGTCATTTGACCGTTTTTACAGAAAACAATTACATAACTGTAATTTAAATATATTCTGACCATATTATTGCCCATATTATGGTCAGAATAGAGTTAAATTACAGTTCTATAACAGTTTTCTATGAAAACGGTCAAATGACTGGACAGTTTGCTGCAAATTTTTAACAGTGTATATAAATACGTAGCACCGATAGTCGTCGTTTGGTCTGTCCGTCTGACCGCATATAACAGCGCAAAAACTACCCAACCGAATGATTTGAAATTTAATATATATAATCGTTGCAGAATTTTGTCGAGTCATTTCAAATTTTATGAAAATCGAATCAAAACTTAAAAAGATATTAATAAAAGTTTCCTTCATTCTATTAAATCCTATCATACGTAATTAATTCAATGATATCCCATGATAGGTAATGATTCTAGGTTGCCATGCTGATTATGTCATATTTAAAATGAGGTCATATTATTTCAGTATTACGGAATTTAAAAACCGAATTTGTATACTAAAATTGTTTAGTTATAGCAATCGTATAATCTACCGACAGATTTTTGGATAGATGTTTCCGGAGAAATAGATATTAAATGGAAAAAGAGTCTAAATATGGATTTAAAGTTCTGAAATTTTCAAAGCTGGAATTTTTAGTAAATGTTGAAAAAAGATAAAATGTTCCCAACTTAAAATGTACTTATTTTATTACGGAAATTAATCATATCATAATCACAGACGATATAATTAATTTCACTGAAACTAGTTAAAGTACGAACGCACCTCATTTTTCACGTTTGATGGTACAATTTCCAACTTGTTAACTTTTATATCTGCGTTAAATGATTCTGTGAAGAATATACTATTTGGGCAATTATTTATGGATACATATTTATTTTTACATTTCTGGCGTTTCTATATCAACATTTATTTTGTCTATATTTTAAACTGTTACTTAAAGATTTAATGTGGGATAATCTGAACAAAAAATAAAAATAAATACATAGATCATCACTGTATTTTGATTTCTATAAAAATAGTAATTAATTATTTCATTTTTCATGGTGCAATTTCTTAACATTTAGAAATGCTTCTATCACAAATTATAACAAGAAAGAAAAATCTTGCGTCAAGCGCAGATTATGAAGTACTTTCCAACACTTCCATAATACTGTAACGTAACTGCAACGTAACCGTTTTATAAGGTAAAAGAAGATGTCTAAAGAAAACAATTTAGAGAACGTATAATAACTGAAAACGCACATTTTCGGAAATAACCATCCATAGACTGCAATGGGTTATGGTCTTTGCGTAGCCCTGTATATGAATTTATATATACTCTATAAACATTTCCTAATATAGAAAATATAGTTCAGCTGGAAAAAAGCATAACTCAATTAAAAACGTCAATAAGCAATTCACGCTCATGCACAGAACTGCTAACGAATTCTTTTGTGTAGCCACGTATATGATCTATAGCCTTTATATACATTAAGTAGAACGGAAAAAATATTCAAACATAAAAACGCGCGCCAAAACTAAAACGCACTTTCAGCATTCATCGCTCATAGACAGTAATGTAACCGGATTCTTTTGTGTGTGTAACTTAATGATAAATTATTTGCACTCCATATTCTACGGAGAGTATGTTTCAATCTAACTCAGAAATGGATATCAAATTTTATTATGCTTTAAATAATGTAACGTCATTAAAATACACCGCCAAAGATTATTTCCCATAGACAATAATGTAACGAGATTATTGTGAGAGCAATAATACCTGACATACCTGATTATCAATAGAGAACATGCTATAATAAATCTCAATAACATAAATTACCTGGCAATCCGAATACATTTACGAGAGTTAGAGCATGGAATACTGCGGACGGCAGACAGACAAACAGGATTCATAAAGAGTTTTCAACTACGTTGTAATGTTTTAAAAATAGAAACACTTATTTGATTATTATCTTTTTTAAGTTAATTTTTGTAGTTTTTAATTTTATTTTCTAATCACAGCCAATTCTTTAATTACTTTTGAAATAATTATAGATGGAAAGCGCATTTGTGAAGGCATGTGTATGTTAGATTTTAACTTTAGGATTGAAATTTTTTCCGAGGAACTGGCAGCTGGTGAACGATGGGGAACGATTGCAGTCAGAAGATCGAGAATTGTGGCCCGCAATGAAGGCAAAAAGGAACCCAATTGGAAATTACTCCATAAAAAATCAGCCAGTTATCCAAATAAATAGTTTATTCCGGAACAAGACAGATGCTGGAACAATTCCGACAGGATACATGTACAAACCAAATCCCCCAGGCTTGACTAAAATTCACGACATCATTGAGTGGATCTTAATTGAGTGTTTAGAAATTCTAAGTCATTCGAACACCAGACAATGATTTGTTCTGCACTGGAAAACAAGTCAAAATTCTCCTCTCCGAACGCTTGCCGAGGCTTGTTAAATGCGTGGAAAGTTACACAAGCGACGTATTGCGTGCACGAACCAATCACTGAGAAGCGAAAATTAGCTAAGCGAATGATGCGCGATGGTGAAGTTTCAATGAGAAAAGAATCCCCGTACCCAGCGGTGCATTGATTTTGAAGTGAAAAACCTAGCGCGCGAAGCGATCCCGTAATAAACATCACAAACCCGTAATAAAAATAATAAAATGGCTTTTAAAAACATTCGAAATGACAAACTAGCGTCTCTCAGAATATTATAGATCGGATAGTTGATAAAAGTTACGAATGGACTTAAAGTTTTAGTTTAAGATTTGGAATAAGATGATTATATTAATATACGTATTATTAATTTTAAAAGGACATTAAATAGGAATAAATATTATTAAGCAATAAGGAAATAATGAATAGGTCAGAGGTTAGAATAATTTAAAGGAATATTGCGAAATAAAAATTTTATATAACTTGCATATAACGTTTTCCAATTGAGTAATATTGACATTTTATAAGCTATTTACTCATATAATAATTCAATATATGTTCCAGCCTTCATTCAGATTACAGAGAATGCATCTTATATTTTCAACAAATGATACACCAGGAATACTAAAGTTAGTTTTTCAATACGTTATTGAAATATCTGAATAAACTATACTATAAGAATGAATTTAAAAATCGGATTTTGCTATGAAGCATTTCCTGAATGCAGATATTTGAATAAGCGAAAACTTGCACCAATGCAAAGGAAAAGTGCAAGTATCTCGGAATTGTACATCAATTTTATTGTAAAATATTTAAAATTGATTTAGTAGACAGTAAAATGCAATTTTATAGAAGTTAGTAGCATGTTGTATTAAGTTATATATATAGATAGTATATTTATAGTTATATATAACAGCCTTAAGGCGGTTTTCAAAAAAAAAAAAAATCCACGCTCAACAACTTAAAATTTTCTAACACATTTTCAGAATCATTTTTAAAGGTAAAAACATGAAACTTGCCGGCGGGTTTTTTTGAAGAGATTTATAAGTGACCAATGTTTTTACTTTTCGGTCAATTAATTAGAAATTGATTTTCACAGTATGATCATTTTTTTTTGCTTCCAGCACTATCGTTTCAGGAAATTCAGTTAAAAATGTTCACTTTGGCAGCATTTTTGAAATATATTCTGCCTTTATCAAAAATTCGACCAATACGGCACATTATAAAGTTTCTGAATAAGAGAACCCGCCAATTGGATGCATTTTAGAGCAAAAATGAATTTAAAAATGAGTCAGAAAATAAGCCTTTTGATTTGAGTACACCATTATGTAACTACTTTTCATTTCCAGTTTTGGAAGTTTATGATTTTTTTTTACCAGAATCATACGGAAAACAGTTTCATCGTCAGAACAGAGAGAACTCTGAAAAAAATATAGATTGTGTCTTCTCTAATGGCAGTAGATATTTCCGGTTATGTACTTTCTTTTGTAAAAGCTGATTTGATGTTCATCGGACTGCTTTATGTTTAAATCAATAAGAAACTATCAAGTACGTTTTATTTGAATATATTTTCTGTTTATGAAAGCAGACAAAAATTTTAAACGTTAAAATTTTCTGTACGTTTATTCAAATTCTTTGCCGAAATCAGTGAACAGAATCTTATCACAAAAAAACCTACAGAATAATCACTGTTATTTTCTTTGTTGTTCTCGTTCTTTCTACATAAGTGTTTGCTTTTGTGCAAAAGAATCTAAATCAATTGTTTGGGAATTTACAGGTTCCTAAGCTATTGTTCTATTCCAAAGAAATAGAACGTTCGAATTTCTCCATGGATTAACTATACTTTAAATGAAAATAGTCTTCATCGAGAGAATAATGAAATTTAATTATGCAGTGTTAAGTTTAAATAATAACAGAAAGAACTAAGCATAGACATTTCAATTGTTGTTTGAATTTCTAAGTAATTTCAAAGGTAAAAGTACACCCTTAGGGATAAATCATTAAAAGTAAATATTTTATTCATTTTGTGATTTAAATTGCTTTTACAGTTAAAAAACTGTATTTTAAGAGTTATCTATTAAGAAAACTGAAACGTAAAATGGATGTTGTTAAAGTTTTATTTTATTTTCATTACAGACAATTTGAATTCAGCATAAAACACAAAATTAGACAAGGGATTAGAATGTATTTTTTATATTAGACAAAGAATAGTATTTTTAACATCCACGTAAAATTATAAGAATAGGAAATTTACTTAAACATTAATGCTAGTATAATATTAATCAACGCTTATAAAGCCATCAAAAAAGACGACTATCTACTCTTTAGAAAATATGCAAGTAATACATATTTACTTTTAATTGAGAAAAAAGAACATACAGAAATCTATGCAGCTATGGGTTATTTTCTTTTACGATGCTGTAATTATGAAAGAAATCGTATAACGCTATTGGGTATAATACTAAAAACTTGACAAGTAAATTATATTTTTAAAGTTCTGATTAGAAATCAAAAAACTAAATCTACGCAGCTGAATTTACTATGTCGTACTTGTAAAAGAAACGGTGGAAAGCGATGTGAAAGTACTAAAAACTTATAATTAATACATTATTCTCAGTCTTCTCCAGTTATTCAAGCATAATATGAATATATATTTACAAGGTTCTAAGAAAAAGATTCCGGGTGAGCTCTGTTGTACTCGAACCAATAGCACAAATTTGCCACCATTTAACTTAAATTGATGAGAAATTGTTATGTAAACATTGAGAGATGACATAGGTGTGTAATTTTTAGCATGTGCCTGGCATTATGCTATTGACAGGGTCAATTGAAGAAAACAACAAGCCCACATTAACTTTAATCTTTAACAATCAAAAATGGTAACAGAGATCATGAATATACACTCTAAATAAAATTTGTGAATAAATACCTTTATTTCCGTTGATTATTTTCAATAAAACGCTAAAATTTTCACCTTAATGCTTACTTTTTCCCTCAAAATACAGACTCTAAACATACAGGACCAAAATATTGCACAAACAGCACGAATTCATGGACCCCTCCTGCCAAATGACAACTCTTCAGGTTGATGACAGTGGAATTATGGTGTGGGGAATATCTTCCTGGAGTACACTTGGTCTTTTTATATCTGTGGACACAACTTTGAAGAGCACAGCTTACTTCAGCACTCTTGCCGATCATGTGCACTCGTTTATGGCTATAAAGTTCTTTTATGGAGATGGTCAGTTTCAACAGAACAATGCACCTTTCCACCGTGCTCGATCTGTCTTAATTTAGTTTGAGGAACATCAATCAGTGTTTAACCTGCTTTCATTTCCAGCTCCGTCTTGTGACCTCAATCCTATTGAGTATTTGTGGGATCAAGTGGAAAGAGCATCTCGATCATTGGAAACGCCACCATCCAATCTGACCCGAGTTACAGCTGTCATTATGTCAGCATGGGCCTAGTGAGTTTATTCCAAGCAGAATATCGGCTGTGATCAGAGCTAAAGTGGACCAACTAGTTATTAAAGTGTGTCTCTACTTTTTTGTCCACTCCGTGTAATACATTATATACATGTATTTTATAAGACTGACGCATTGACTGACAATGGAATAAAACGTAAATGTGTACAGCTATTAAATTTATCCCTCACAGAGGGGAATGTGTGAAACCGGTTTGTATGCTGCCTGGTTTTTTTTATAAAATATAATTGACAGATGGAGCTGCGCTGTCTAAAACTGTAGGAATGCTTCAACTAACGGAAACATTTCGTTCAAGTCCACATAAGTCGGCTATGAATCCAGCATTATTTGTAGAATACACCATGAAAGCTTATTCCTACGTCAATATTGAAGGTGACTATTTGCATGCTTTCATGGTATGAGTTTTTTTCTGTGGGCTTCGATAAATCAATTGCATCATACAAAATTATCAAGTTTGTTGTACGAATGTTTGAGAATCACCATAATTATTTTGTGCTAATGCCTTTCCTATTAATTTATTGGGCAATAGAGCCTCAAGTGAAAACTGGAAAATACCTCCTAGTTGAGTTCTAAAATTGAGTGATCTACGCTTAAATATTTGATACAATATCTTTTGACTTTGGGAACTTGATAAGAATTTTTACCTTTCATTCTGAGAAAAATTCAATTGTTATGTAGGCTTATGTTCATTCAGTACAATATCAAGTGATTGCTAATAATGAGGCTGATTAAATAGGCTGATATGCCCAATGATTTTAAAATGACTTTTTAAAGAAAATAAATCCGATTATTTTATACGATACTTATTTTTTATTTATTTATGTTAGATAATATATATATTCTAAAATCTGTACTTATCGTAATTTTCTATTACAGATGTATAGGCCGTGATATATACCTTCCTTTAAGTAAACCAAAAAAAGTAAAAAGATTAGACAACCCTGATTAAAAGCTTGATTTCAGGATTTGGTGTACAATTAAACTTAATTTTACATTAAGTATATAGCATTTTAATTAAGCTGCATTTTCTATAAAATCGTGTTTGTCATTTGTCAAGTCATGCTAAATGTTATACTCAATGATATTTCAGATCGTATAAAAATTTTCCCAATAATTTTAAAACCACTTTTTAAAGAAAATAAATCCGATAATTTTATACGATATTTATTATTTCTTTCTTTATGTTAGATAATATATATAGTCTAAAACTTGTACTTATGGTAATTTTCTATTACAGTGCGTATCGGCCGTGACATATCCCTTTCCTTCTCAAATGCGAACCACAAAAATTGGACACCTCTGGATAAAAGCTTGATTTCATGGTTATATACAATTTTCATATACAAAGTAAATCGTAGTAATTTCAAAAGCGAACAAAAAAGTAAAAAAAAAGTAAAAGCTTAATTTTATGATTTGATGTACAATAAAATATCATTTTACATTAAGTATATAGTTTAGCATTTTAATTCCGCTGCATGTTTTATAAAAGCGTGTTTGGCATTTGACAAGTTATGTTAAATGTTATACTCAATGACATTTCAGATCGAAAATGTTGTTTATATTATCATTTTTAAAGGTCATTACTGTTTAGATTATGAAAGCCAACAACGTAAATCATAGTGATTAGTAATTTCAAATGCGAACAAAAAAGTAAAAAATATTGGACACTCCTGGTTAAAAGTTTGATTTCATGATTTGGTGTACAATAAAATATCATTTTACATTAAGTATATAGTTTAGCATTTTAACTCAGCTATATGTCTTATAAAATCGTGTTTGTCATTTTACAAGTCATGCTACATGTTATACTCAGTGATATTTCAGATCGAAAATGTTGTTTATAATATATTTTTTTAAAAGACATTACTGTCTAGATTATGAAAGCAGACAAAGCATATAATTAGTGATTAGTAGTTAAATGTCTATCAAATTTTAATATTCCTTTTGATTTCATGATATATTTTATGATTTTGCAAGAGACATGACGTTACAGGTTCTAAGAAAAAATAATTGAGCTACGCTAAAAGACATTAAATATACACCAAAGAAATGCGCAGTTATTTAAAGAGATGCATTACCAAACTCTTCCTTTTGTGTAACAAATATATTTAAAATTAATTCCTAACAAAATATATTTTATATATATAAAACATTTCTTATCTAAAATGTATTTTTCAAAATAATAAACCGCATTTTAAAATACACGTAGAAAACGGACTATTTCCTGTGCGACAAAATACAGCATCCACTCAATTTTTATGAACCGAGTCTGAAAGCATAATGTAATCTTTCTGGAAAAAACAGGAAATGTCATTTTTTATACATATAATGGAAAAGTGAAATTTAGATTATTTTTACTGAAATCTAAAGTTTCTTTTTGCTAGAAAGAACTTGAAAAAAAAATAAAAGCACTTTTAAAAGGCTTTTTATTTATTATATTATATTATAAACTTACCCAGTATAATGAGATTATATTTTTACAGGAAGAATTTATGAATCACCATTATTTTACTCAGATAAACAATACGAATATTTTACTGGCATATTTTTAGTGATGAAGGGTTGAAGCCGTCGTAGAGCGTGTCGTTTAAAGATTAAAATAATTTTGTTTATTGGCAGATTTTTAACAGTTAGAAGATCTATAAGAGACGCTCTCATTCACAAAACGGATCCCTAAACAATTCTCTGCATCTAACATTCTTTAAACATTACTTGCGAGATTAATCACTTGCTATGAACTATCGCGAAATGACTTGAACAGACAAATTAGATACCATATTTGCAAGATCTAAATCAGTTCAGTTTCTTTCTCTGTAGAAATATGAAGGACAAAGTTTTCAGTGACGATTATAAAACTTTTGAAAAGCTTTAAAACTGAACTATTAGTTTCAGATGATGTCATTTTCCTTGCTTGTTTGTAGTATCAGGGCCTGTTTGTCGACAGGGCACACTCCCACCAGTAAAATTTAACAGAAAATTTTGTCTTATTGAAACCTCCTATTCATGCAAAATTACTGCCATGAATAAGGAAAAAATTTCTATTCTTTTTGACTGGTGAAAATGTGCCCCGTTGGTAATCAGGCCCTGTGTAGTATAATCAAAATGACTATTTCGGTAAGATTCTTATGCACAGTTAACACGGTGAAAAATAGAAGAAACCATGCGTTTGTCTATTCTTTAGTAATTAAAAATGATGTTATATATATATTATTTTAAAACCTAGATATGAAATAATATGTCCAATTATAGATATTGACATTTTGTGCTGTATGTTTCAGCAGCTGCAAAGTAACGATCATTTTAACCCAAAAAAAATTTAAATTTTAAAACCTAGATATGAAATAATATGTCGAATTATAGATATTGACATTTTGTGCTGTATGTTTCAGCAGCTGCAAAGTAACGATCATTTTAACCCAAAAAAATTCTAAACTAGGGATGCATTTCAGGAATTTTGAATTTCGTTATTAGCCTTTCTTTTGATTTCAGTAGAAAACTAAAATCAGAGGATGTGTTTTATGTCTTAGTGAAAATAAATAAATTTTCATTTCTGAAATTCTTTTACATAAATATACGCAAACTAGCGGCCCTCCCTCGCTTTGCTTCGGGTTAACCTTGAAAACCTTCATCTCTTTGTGTTTTCTGTAGACCTTTTTAATGTGTACAATAATTAGTACATTATTTTGATAAATCTTGTAGGGTTCAGCCTGCGTTTGCAATGTATAAGCGAAAAAAATGAAATTATTTACGACATCACATTAAAAACCTCAAAAATAACAGTATTTCTCCACTATTTAATGGATGTTATTATACATATAAACCTTCCTCTTGAATCACTCTATCTATTAAAAAAAAAACCGCATCAAAATCCGTTGCGTAGTTTTAAAGATTTAAGCGTACATAGGGATATAGGGACAGAAAAAGCGACTTTGTTTTATACTATGTTAAGATGTCCTTTTAGGAATGCCTATTACACATCAAAAAATATATAATTATCGCAGAAAAAACATTTTCCATCGACATAGAAGAAGTTACAGACAAAATTGTATTATAATAAACATATCATAATGTGTGTATCTCTCTTTTTTTCTCTGTATATATATGTATATATATAGGGTAACTCTATGATATATGGCCATAGAGGATAAATGGTCAATCTAAATATTTCCAAAACTTGATCATGGATCGCAGAATAAACTTTGTTCATAGGAAACTGTTCAGCGAGTTCATTCATTGCTGCGAGCAGCTCTGTGTTTTTCGATTATAAAAAGTAAGTGAAATTTTAAAGTTTATTTAATTTAGTGGTTGAATATTTTCGTTGAGTTAGGCATCTGAAGGTTTTGCAGTACGTGCGTTACATTTTGTCTTACAATTCGGAATTTTAAGATACTTTACAATTTGCTATATGTTTTTCACGATTAACTATAAGAAATGTGTTATTTTTTACTATTTTAACATTACTTTTCCTTTCTTGTATAGGATGACCATCTCTCCTTGGTTGGAAGGAGAGATGACCATCTACCATTTTAATGTAAATTTTGTTTCCCACTTTTTGTTCTCAATATTTAATTAGTTTTTGTCCAAAATATGATGAGTATATATGTATAAGGATTTTAAATTTGCATAAATATTTCTTGTAATTGCAATCTAAGAATTTTTAGTTCAATCTCAAAAATTTATGGCCATCTATCCTAGAGTTTCCGTATATATATATATTTATATATATATATATATATATATTTGTATTTGAGGTATATTAAAGAATCTTGAGAATTTTCCACATCGCTTATTGAAAACATTTTACGAGAAATCTTATACTTTAAACAATTATTCCATTTCAGATGTCCTGTCAAAGCTTAAAAGTAATAAATCACAAATCCCATATCGAAAACAATTTTCGTGCGAGCTCATATGTCTTCCATTTCAATTCACAGTGACATTTGAAATAATATTAAAATATATTTCGGGGAAAACTGACATTTATATCTTGTGACATTTTAATCAGAGAGAGATTGTTCGAAGAAATTTTCATGTCATAAAAATACATCAAAGAATAGATATGCTTTTCTGATTTATTAATTTTTTTCAAAAAGGAAGGGTCTCCATTTAGAAACTTTTGTTGAGATTTAATAAAATAAATATTATTTTTGATAAGTTCACACCACTCGTTCAAAACACATAAGTTCATAACACTTGTTCCATGAAAAAGAGAAAATACAAACTTATGTCAATTTTAGTATAGTATAATAGTGTATTTTTACGTAAATAGGGTCCGTGTATATTAATAGTCGAAGAAAAACAGTCCTTTGAATTTCATACTTTTACGAATATTTTTACGAATATTTAATATTCTATAAGTATCAGAAAATCAAGGAAATTAAAATGTTTGAAATATAGATCCTGACACTCATGCAAACGTCAAAAATCACTCGGCTAATTCCAACGTTTCTATACATGATAATTTCTAAAAGTAGTAGGAATAATACCAACACCTAGACATAAAATATCGACACTAATCTTCTCCTGACCAGGTTTCATTTCTTTCTCAATATCTTCGTGATCCGCAATAATATTTATTTTAAGTGGTATTTTTGCCCTTAGCTAGATTTTTTTTTCGCCAATCGGATATGTCCGACATTAATTTCTGTTCTGGTCAGAAAGTATATTGTTGTCTAGTTCATTCTTCATTTCTCCCTGACTTATTTTCGTTTCTTCCGTCATTTTGTCTTCACTGGCTTTCATTTCAGCAATGGCTTCCATTATCTGTTTAAGTTCTTGCGCAACTTATGTGCTCGTAGTTATAACTCTGGTAGACAACTATTCAATTAACCATTCGGTGCATTCATCCTCATTGCCATTCGTTTTCTTTCCTTCACTTCTTTTGACTAACACTTTTTCTGGACGCATCTTATCTTCAGCCGTTTGCTCTTTTTTTTGTAGCTTCTTCCTTCTTAAATCTTTTTCCATGTATATTTTGTGGATCATTAACATTCGTCGGACCCTGTTTCCTTTTTGATATCGATAGCATGAACTACTTGGAATGGGTGAAAGCTTTTTCAAAACTGTTGTAGGTATATTTCTGAGAGTAACATTATACTCCTCAGAAGTTGATGGTTGAACAATGCCTGTAGTTACTGCAGTGGGATGCGACGATAGGCCTAGAATATGAGAAGTTTGGGTTTTAGTGATCGTAACGAGTACTATTGTTGAAACGTATTGGTGAACTGTGGATTCTGGTGGTATTCAGCATTTTTGGGAACCGTTTGATTCATGCCTTAATCACAGCATAGCATTTATGTGTATTCTGGAATAACTTCAATATTTAAAGGGTAAATTCCAGGTTTCGATAATAATGTGGTTTTCAAAAATTATTTCAAAATTCATTCATTCATATGTTTTACCCGAAATGTTCATAAGTTTTACCGAAATTTATGCAAATTTATCATCAGCTGCGTAATCTTTCCTAGCATGGAAACTAATAGGAAGAATGCGTCATCTGTACTAAGTAGCAGAAGCGCAAATTCTACAAATTTTGGTGGGAGAGATTGTATGGACTTTTATTTAAACATGCCACTTCTAAAACGAACCATTGGTGTTCGCATCGTTTGTCTAGGTTAGTAGTTTATGAGAAATCGTGTAAGTTAAAAATATTTTGTACTACTGAAATTCTATAGAATTTCTGACGCATAGTTATGAAAATTCAGACACCTAACTTGAGAAAACAAAACAAAAAAGCAATGCTTTATCCAAGACGCTCGAAACAATCAACGCGTATATTCAAGTAGACACTTCACTACTGCTGGTGTACAACTACCTGGAGTCTCTGCGCGCGCACTCTACTCCTTCCCTTGGACCCCCACAGAGACCTAGCACAATCTCTCCGACCGCGCAATCTATCCTAGCTTTACCTTATACAGCATTATTAAATAGATAAATGTATGACATAAATTAATATAAATTTATAATATAGTAATGTTTTAAAAAATATACTGTAGTGCTAATAAAAATGAAACGTTTCAGAAAAATTCACTGCTTTCTTTCGTGTAATTTGCATATTTCACAAATCAAATATTACAAAAGTATTAATTACAATGAAAATATACTTTTTTCTTTTATGCTAGATTTAAGAATATACTAATAAATTACAATGACTTAATATGGATATTTATTATGAAATAACGTTTAAAATAAGAATTACACATTGTCAGGAATACATTGTTGTTTCGTAGCATGTGTAAGTCATGCTATAAATGCTCAGTCTTAGAAAAAATATTTTTTGATTCTCCACAAATCATTCTATAAATATAGGTCATTGAGAATTGATTGCAAATAACGTTTCGAATTAAATGACATACACAAAATGTTTAAGAGTCGTTTTTAAATAAAAATTTCTAATAATATTTAAGCTATTATTTATGTCACGGATGACCACCTTCGGAAACCCTGCCTAAGCGTTAGAGTTTGTGTGCAATCCTGAGGGGCTGACACGCCTCTATCACCAGCGAGACCACAGTTACAGAATTATGTATGCAATTATTACAATATAACACATGAATTTTGTCTGATAATACAGTTATTGCTTTCATATAGACGATTATTATTATTATTTCAATGTATGCAGAATACATAATTTCCGAATGAGCTATTTACAAATACTGTGCAGGCACCATGCCTAAAATTATTATAGGTTAAATATGATGGGTTATTCTTGGCTAGCATATTTTATACAAATACTTTACTACAATTGATGTATATGGAAAAATATGATGCACACATACAGTTATTATAATTAATTCGATTATACAATTATACAATTTAGACCATTTCCAGAATATGACTATATACAAGTACTGTGCAGACTTTATATTTTGGATTTTTGGTTAAATGTGATGCAGATGCTTGGTTAAATACTTCTAAAACAATTAATAATATACTAATATGAATATACAGATGCGAATACACTAAAAATTTACAAATAATATGCAGATACTAATAATATACAGCAGTGTGATATTAACTCTCATTACAATTATTATATTCAAATACAAAATACAATTATTTATATACATATGTACAGAGAAAACAGGACCCCTGCTAGATTGGACAAGCGGGCGCTCGACTACAGAGGAAGAGGATTTGAAAATAAAAATTCATTTTTTTAATAAATTTCATGCAGTTGACTATGCGCTGGAGAAGAACCGAACGGTCCAGGGGATATTGTAGCCAGTTTTTAAGTGGCATTTGTGGTGATTTTTTGACATGGAAATGTGAAGTTAGAGTGCAATTTAATATGTAGTGTAACGATGTTGCTTCTGATCCACAGATACAAAGTGGTGAGTCACTTCTGTTAATTTGGAATAGGTGTTGTTGAAATGGTCCATGATTTGTTAAAAATAGGTATAGATATCTGTTGTGTATTTCTAGTTGTTGCGAGACTTCCGGAAGGAAGTCTCTTGTGTAATGACCCACTTGTGCTGTGGACCAGCGTTGATGCCAACTGTCTGTGATTTGTTTTTTTAATTCTCTTTTGAGTGTGGACGGTGGTACAGGAACAAAAGTTGTTTCCAGTGTTTCATCGTTTGTTGCTAACCGCGCCAACTGATCCGCCAGTTCATTTCCAGCTACACCCGAATGACCCTTGACCCAATTAAAAAAGAAGTTTTTGGAGGATAGATTTATACGTACTAAAATTTCCTGAACTGAATAATTATCTATGTCAAATTTTGAAAGAGCCATTAAGCTTGATAAGCTATCCGATGAAATTAGAAGGTTGACCGAATCCTCTTCCATAACCCAGCGCACAGCTTCTTCAATCGCAAGTAATTCGGTCTGGTAAACTGAATTACCCGAGTCTAGTTTTGCACGCCACGTGTGATGAATTATATTATTTTTATAAGCACAGAAAGCCGATGCTGTGCCTTCAGCTGTTTTTGAACCGTCTGTAAAAATATGGAATTCCCCATTGAATTTTGAACACGGACAAGTTTTTATTTGATCTAGAGTTGGTGAAATCTTATATTTTAAGATATTTGTGGCTATTGTTTGTGCATTAATACGTGTTGATGATATCCCCAATCTAGTAACTCTAGCAAATTCAGCCTCTGCTTCCAATTGCAAGTCTAGGGGCGGGATACCCATTAGGACCTGCAATGCCGCTGTTGACGTATTTTTATACGCTCTTGAAATGAGTAGGAGTACTTTTCTCTGCGCTTCCAAGAGGTGACGCACACCATGCGACCGTCTCATACGCGTGAACCAGACCCCACAGGCATAAGCGATTTGGCGCTGTAGGATTGCCGAGTACCATATCTTAAAGAAATGATTTGGCAACCTACCAGAAAATGACGAAAATTTATATAAATTTTGAGTAATTTTAGCAATTTTTTCCCTTTTTATTACTATGTGGAGTAGAAATGAAAGATGTTGGTCTATTGTAATTCCTAAGTATTTTAAGGTTTTGACTGATTGTAGGTTTTGTCCTTTTAGTTTGAAGATTGGGTTCCTTTTTAAGATTTTAGGTTTGCCAAATGTAATTGTTTTTGATTTATTCAATGATATTTCATTGTGGTTGCTCGTAGCCCAATTTTGTACATAATTCAGGGCAATCCTACCATTATGCTCTAGCGCAGCGCGTGTTGGACCCCAAATAATTAACAAGACATCATCCGCGTATGCCACAATCGCACAGTTCTCGAAGACAAAGTAACGCAGTAAGCCCACCAAAAGTGACAGCCAGAGAAAAGGACCAAAGAAGGAGCACTGTGAGCAACCTTTTGTGAAGTAATGCAAGATATTAGGGTTTTGTCAATCAACCTGAACCCACCTACTCGAAAGGAAGGAGATAATTGTATTGATATATTGCTGCGGGATGCCTAAGTCGGTTAGTGATGAAATCGCCTGGTCCCATGGAAGGTTGTCAAATGCCCCCATGAAATCCAGCGACATGAATGTCGTGTAATTTTTATTTTCTTTGTTGATGTCGATATATGATAGTGCATTTTGAAGAGCAGTTTCTGTTGATTTTAATTGTGTGAAACCGTGTTGTTTGTTTGTTAATCTATTGTTTAGCGTCAGTATATGATTAATTCTTCGCAGCAATAGTTTTTCAAAAATTTTGCCTATTATTGGAATTAAAGTTATCGGTCTATAAGATGAATGTTCGTCATGTGGTTTACCTTCCTTTCTAAAGTAGATAAGCTCCCCCAGCTTCCAGGCCACCGGGAAATAGTTTAGGGAAAGTGCTGAGTTAAATAAGTCTTGTAGTGTATCTGGTATTATTGCAAATATCGCTCTTATCATACGAGGATCGATTTCGTCTGGCCCTGGGGCCT
Organism: Maratus michaelseni; assembly: GCA_963931845.1. Lineage (NCBI taxonomy): Eukaryota > Metazoa > Arthropoda > Arachnida > Araneae > Salticidae > Maratus > Maratus michaelseni. The sequence continues at coordinate 347,330,225 of OZ007590.1, read as the reverse complement.
TGTTTTGGTTAAAGCTATATATTGCATTTCTTAATTCTCTTTTTGTAAATTTTGGTTGGTCGGATTGAGGTTGTATGTTAAATGCCTGGGCGGGCTGCACTTTATACCTGCCGAAGGCCCAAAAATTCTTTCTGTTAGGTTAGCTAATGAAGTGGACCTGGAAACCAGAAAAGATGAGTCCGGCAGAAAGCTAATTACTTTATCTTGGTAATCTTGGAATGCGAGTTTTTTTGAGATGCCAAAAGGGTCAGTTTGTTTTTTACAGAAATTGTCCAACGCTTTCCCTTTTGCACAGAGAATTTGCTTTTTATATTTGGCTTTTCCTTTTTGTAATTTTGGTTGTTTATTGGATCGAAATTAAAGTTTTTTGTTTTATTATATAAAGCTTTTACTTTATTCATCTGTGCCCTAAGGTCCGCCGACCACCAGGAAAATTTAGGTTTTCGAAATGAGGGTTTCTTTTTGAATGAAGTTTTTGCTGAATCTTTAATAATTTGGTAGAACTTTTCATAATGGATGTCCAGATCTTGGGATGTTTTAATTGTTTTAAAATTAATATTATGTGTTAAACATTTATGTTGAACCATTTTTTGAAATTTATAGGGGGGAATGTTTTTAGTTTTAAATCTGCGTTTTGGTTAATCCATTATTGTTAAAAATAGTTGTGTAATAATTGGCCTGTGGTCACCGAAAAGTTCTGGGACAACTTCCCAGTTACTGAAGTGTTGGAAGAGGGGTTGGGAACAGATTGATAAATCTGGTCGGCCATCCCTTTCGCCCGACTCATAGTTTGGTTGGCAAGATGGTTCATTTAGTATTACTAGGTTATGTGCGAGCAAGAATTCAATAAGGAGTCTTCCCCTGGCATCCACCCGATTATACCCCCAAAGTGGGTCATGCGCATTAAAGTCCCCAAGGACCAAACAGAAGTCGCTCAAATGTTTAGCAGATCTCCAATCCTGGAGGACAGTTTCGAGTTCAGCCCTCGGAGGACAGTACAGGCTCCCAATGCTCAAAATTACGTTTTGTAGGTCTAAATTTATAAATACAGAGTTGTTAATTTTTTCTGATAGACAATGTTTAAGATTTTGGTCTAAAATTAGGATGTGACTATTTAGTCAGCTGGAGCTGTAGCATGGCACACTCAGGGCCAAAGAAGCCGGACGGCCGTCGAAGATGTAAGCGTCTTGGAGGCCGAGCGTCTTGGGCTCAGTGAAAAATCCTCTTCAATTATAAAATTTACAAATGCTGCCGTATTACTTTTGGAACGTTGTAGATTGCACTGGATTACCTTGAACGTAATGCCATCTGAGTCCGGTGTTGAATGTAAGTTTTCTGGTAATGTCGATACGTTTGGCAGCAGCTATCATAGCTATAGTGTTCTGTGTCCAAGTGTCTATCACTTCCTGTACGTTGTTTGTTTTCATCTAAACAGTTCACACATCTTTTGTTCTTGGATGTGCAGTTCGATGTATTGTGATTTTTGGCACATTTCACGCACACTTCAGGATTTTTACATTCTCTTGACATGTGGCCTAGTCGTTGGCATTTAAAGCACCTCGGTGTGATTATGTATTTGCGAACTCCACATCCGTTAAAACCGATGTTGACCTTTGTTTGTTCCAGGAGTGCTGCGTTTCTTTGTGGCAATTCCCCGATGAGATTCGTTGATTCATTGTTTTGTGCAGATTTCATGAATCTGTGTAATTTGAAGTTGGCTGTTTCCACCCTTAATGTCCTAAGCTGTGCCGGGGCTAAAATATTCTCCGAATAATATTCTATGTCATCCTGGATTCCTTCGGTGCTTCTTGCTTCATCTACCTCGTGTTCTGTTATTGCAGAGGCTCCAAATATGATTATTTTTTGAGTTCGGGGTTTTATTTTGCTCACTGTTATCTTTGGTGCTAGTCTTGCATTATCTACTAGTTTTTGCTGTAGTTCTGTGAGGTCCTTCTCATCATTGCAAGTAACTACTAAGTTACCTGCTTTTGTTGGCCTGCAACTGAGATTTTGTAATGCCGTTGAGTCGATTTCTTTGTTTAGAGTTCTGCGGATTTCTTGTACTGTCAGGCTTCCATCTTTTGGCGTCACCACCAGTGATGGTTTCTGTGAGGGGCGCTGCTGCAGAACTTGAGAGTATGAGGATCCCTCACTTCCTTGTGTTTGTTTTTTGCTACTTTGTGGTATTGTTTGACTTCTCAGCGTTTTTTTCAGTGTATCTATTTCTTTTTTGTACTTTTGTAGCGCTGATTTGATATGTGCGCCCTGTTGTCCAAGTTTCCTGTCCACTGTTTTTCTTAATCTTTTTCCTTGCTCCTCCACGATTTCGTACAATTTTATTTCATTCCTTAGCCTTAGGTATTCTTCACTCCATTTTGTTGTGTCATCGTCATAGTCTTCAATCCACAGCATTAGCTCATCTATTTGTATTCGGAGTTTGTTCATTTGTTCTTGGTCGTCTACTGGGATTACGGCCTGTATGCCTTGTATCAACCTCTCAATTTCTTGTTTGTTCCGTTGTGGTGTTGATTGTTTTTGGTATCTTTGTGCTTCTTTTAGTTCCTTTTATAATTCCTTCTGTTTTAATTTCAGTGCTGCTATTTCTTCTCTTCTTTCTTCTTGCTTTTCTACTATCTCCTTCAGCTTTTTCATCTCCGCATCATATCTTAATAGTTTTTCCTTTTGTTGTTTTTCTTTCTCTTCTATTTCTGCTCGTAGTGTTTCTGTTTCTGGCAAACTGGTTTCTTTCAATTTCAACTGCGCTAGCTCCTTTCTAAAGTAATTAAATATTTGAATGGGGTTTCACTGGTGCAACAAAGAAAAATAAAAACCTCTTATTAAACAGAAAATTTCGACAAAATCATTGAAACTGTTAAACTAAAAAAGAAAAGAAAAAGTTGAAACACGCTTAAAATATCTATAAATCACGAATCACAAAATATCTCAAAAATATAATAACCAAAGAAATATTTTTCATTTTTCTGTTTCATATACATCAATTAAAAATACATTGAAATACATTAACATTAATATCGCGGTCAAGACCAACTATCGTTGAAATTGCAAGAATTAGACTGTAAAAAAAATTTAAAAAAATAAAATAATAATAATAATAATAATAATAATAATAATAATAATAATAATAATAATAAGCGTGAATGTTATTATTTGAAATCCTTTCAGCTGAGGAAAAAAAAGTAGTTTTTCCTCAAATCTATTTGCTCAATTTTGTATGGAATAAAAATTTATGAAAAGTTTATCAAATCTTTAGTTTTTTTTTCTTTAATTTAAGGAAACTTTTTAAAAACTTACATTTTAAAAAATTGAACATCTTTAAAGCAAACTGCACGTTCTAACAGCATATGTGCTGTCTTAATCAAATTTTATAAATTACTTGCAATAAAAATGGGATAAATGACTTGGAATAAAAATAAATTTTTAATGTTCTAAGTATATGTTCGAGTGGGGAAAATTAAAAAATATATATACTGATGGGAATAACTACGTAATTCTGTTTTCATATGTTTTACAACTGACATATTATTATTTAACTAAAGCCTTAAAATGAACGTGAACATTAATACCTTGATATGGGTACGTCATAAATAAATGCAAACTTCAAAAATAATAATACAAGAAGTAATGCCCCGAAAAAATTTCGGATTTTACTTATATGATCAGAGGGGCATTGGATTTTTTTCTAAATGATGATTCCAAAAGTAACCAAAATATGGCGTTCACATGTCCTACTTATATGTTTTATGCAAAGCAGATAAATACTTTATCCAAATGCCTCCAAATTTATCGTTTCCTCAAAACGTCGTACTAAATTCAGTATCCCATTCGATGAAATAGGCCTTTTTTTGCGCCTTCAACCCTTTCTTCGGGCGAAACTTTCGCAAAGCAATAGCTGTGGATTCACCACTCTTAAAGAAAAATTGAACCACCAACGCTCGATCTGGTGAGGACAGTATGGTTCCGAGATCGAATGACGCATCCACAAGCCAGGTGTTTTATTGCTAGCCTGATTTCCATGAAACATCTCAGTATGACGTGTGAGAGCCCTCTTTCGGTTATTTCTGGAAACATCTTTTCATACATGGAAAAAATTACAAAGTCCCTCTGATCATATTGGCGCAAACGGAATTTTTTTACGAGCATTATTTCTTTTATTATGATTTTGTTTTAATTTTTGTCCGAATTTATGACACACCCTGTATATTATTCATTAGAAAATAATTGGATGGAATTCATAATAGTTATAAGTGTCATTTTAATAAATTAAACATGACAAATGAAGAAAATATTAATTTTGAAATCTGAATATATTGACATAATTAAATTTCACATCTAATAAATTTTTAATGTTAAAAAAATCTGGTTCGCTAAAACCTTTGATTTTAAGTTAATGAAGTGTAAGTGCGATTACAACTAAAACACTGCATCCACTCTTTTCATTCGCAATTTGGAACAATATGTTATTTAAAACTAACATGCAGGTGATTGGTATTTTTCTTTTATAGTCTTAACGTACATTTTTCTAACGATTGATATATAAATGTCTCATTTCACTTACATTTCTAATATTGTTATTTTTTTTTTATAGAAATGTTTTCTATACAAATATTTTAATACATATAGAATTTTACTCGATACATTCTTTCAATACGTTATTAATTATTATGTATTTAACGAAAACCAAATTTATTTGTATAATGTTGTCCATCATATAAAGCTATTTGAATATTACACAATTAAATAAATAAGTATAATACTAAATAAATATAAATTCATTTTTATCATTTGCTACACTTTATCAACCTTAAACTAAAAATAAACATTCAGTTTGTACAATTTACTTACATTAATGAATTGTAGCATTTAATTTAAAATTGAAAGGCCTGACAACAAGTTATCATTATTTACACGGCTTTCTAATCTCTTTTAATTATCTACATTTCTAAGTATTAGCCCAAAACTGCAATTTTGTATTATCGTTAAAAATAGACAATATACCATTGAATATAGACATAAAAATGTATGCAATTTTAAAAAAATATTATTTCAGAGATTTTCGACTTAAAATTTTGGAGATTATTATAAAACTGAAATTCTTTAATTCCATATATGTAAACATTTTTAACGATGTAGATTTAAATTTTAAGCCTTTTATGATTCATTAACGTTAATATTTTTTACTGATAATTTTCCTCACTATTCATATTTAATTCAAAAAAGCAAATATACTTAAACAATTTTTACTATGCCTGGTGACAGATAAAAAACTTTTATGAAATGAAATTTTAACATGTTTTACACTTACAAAGTAATATTTAATTAATTTTGATTAAACATCAAGTAAATGCATCTTTTGAAATTCTGCAGTTGTTTTTGTCAGTTAATTTTCACAACACACAAACGTTAAATTATGTTAGTGTAAAAATGTTATTCAGTATTAATGAAACAAATTTATATAACTTTTTAGTTGAAACATCTATTATTTTTAAAAAAATGTATAATATTAAATAAAATAACGTAAACAGCGGTACAGATTTCGGTGTTCTGATAGAAACCGGTGATTTACAGCATCGTACGTCATCTGGACAAGCAGAATAATAACGTGATTGATCAATAATTGATGAATTTTTATTTTCCTGAATCTTTACAAGAAGAAAGCATTGAATTCATGAAAATTTTCGAATTCCGGTTTTCGACGGATTTATATGTTTCAGAAGATCCTGAACACGATTTGACTATTTTTAGAAAATGTCTGTCTGTCAGTGTGTCTATCTGTATGTGGCTAAAATTTTGTGAGCGCACTATCTCAAGAACTAATGATCGAAATTTAATAAAACTTTAGATTCAGTTAGACTTTGATATAAATTGGTGTTTATTAGTCTTTGGTGTAAATCACCCAACAGATGGCGCTGCTATGCTACATTTTTCACGATATTCACGATAGCTATATCTGAAGAACTAATGCACAGAATTGCATCAAACTTCAGATTATATTAGACCTTGACATAAATACACGCTGATTACGTTTTGGTGTAATACACCAACAGCTGGTGCTGCTATGCTACCTGTTTCTTGATTTTTGCGATATCTATACCTCAAGAACTAATGCACAGAATTTCATCAAACTTCAGATTCAGTTAGATGTTGACAAAAGATGTTGTTGATTAGGTTTTGGTATACATTTCCCAACAGGTGACGCTTCTATGCAGCATATTTCAATATTTATATGATCCCATACGTAACTAAATCCATACTCATTACTGTGACGCATAAAAATGTGTTCCGCAAAGCTTTTTTCGTTTGGTTACAGGGATGCATAAAAAGAATTTGAAACATTTATTTCTATTGACTATAATAAGTTTATAGTTGATATTCTATTCAAAACAATGAATTTTACATATGTTATTGAGTATCACAATTGTATATATCATACGAAAAATGACATTTAAAAGTTTTATATTTATATCACAGGATCTCTAGAAATATTTTGAATGCATAGTCTTCTATGGACGATAATTAGTTTAGGTTGCGTTTGAGTTGTGTTATGTATTTTTGAGCAGAAATAAATTTTTGTGTAAAACGAGGTTCAAATAAAAAATGTATTTCTTATAATAACATTCAAAAATATTCGAATATATTATGATTTAAATCCAAATACTTTTGAAAATTCTTATTGAAGATTTTCTCCGAAAATAATAAAATAGCATTATATAGTTTTTACAGCTCATTTCCAGGGATACACAAAACAATTCGGATACAGAGTTTTTTTTCTAAACTTTATATCATCTCATACGTAACTAAATTCATACTCATTACTGTGACGCATAAAAATGTGTTCCGCAAAGCTTTTTTCGTTCGGTTACAGGGATGCATAAAAAGAATTTGAAACATTTAACTCTATTGACTATAATAATTTATAGTTGATATTCTATTCAAAACAATAAATTTTACATATGTTATTGAGTATCACAATAGCATATATCATATAAAAAATTACATTTAAAAGGTTTTATATTTATACTTAATTACTTTTATAGCTGATATTCTATTCAAAACAATGAATTTTACATATGTTATTGAGTATTACAATAGTATATATCATATGGAAAATGACATTTAAAAGTTTTATATTTATATGACAGGCCATCTCAAAGTATTTTGGATCCATAATCTTCTATGGATGATATTTACTGTAGGTTGTGTTTGTGTTGTGGTATGTATTTTTGAGCAGCAATAAATTTTTGTGTAAAACGAGGTTCAAATACAAATTCATTTTCTTACAATGCCTTTATAATATATTCGAATACATGACGATTTAAGTTCAAGTATTTTTTGAAAATCTTTTCATATATTTTCTCCAGTAGAGTAAAGTTTTACGTCCCATTTATAGGGATACACAAAACAATTAGGATAGAGCGTTTTTTTAAATAACTTTATACGATTCCATACATAACTAAATTCATAAACATTACTATGATGCGCAAAAATGTATTTCTGCAGAGCTTTTCTCATTCGATTACATGATGGCATAAAACGAATTTGATACATTTACCTCTATTGACTACATTTTCTTTATAGTTGATATTCTCTTCAAAGCAATAAATTTTGCATATGTGATTGAGTATCACAATAGTATATATCATATGGAAAATAACATTTAAAAGTTTTATATTTATATGACAGGCCCACGCAAATTATTCTGAATATATAATCTTCTAGGACGATATTTACTGGAGGTTGCGTTTGGGTGTTTTGTGTATTTTTGAGCAGAAATAAATTTTTGTGTAAAAAGAGGTTCAAGTACAATGTCTTTTTCTTACAATGACATTAAAAAAATATTCGAATATATTACGATTTAAATCCAATTTTTTTATTAAAAATTATTTTCGAAGATTTAACATTTTTTTTTTATTAAAGTAAAATTTCTATTTTGATGTAAAACACTGTGAATGGTTTTACTTCTCATGAACTATTATTTCTAAAAAATAATTTTGCAGTAGCCGAATTTAATTGACAAAGTGATAGTAAAAATACATTTGATCAATTTTTATTGATTGGAAGATACCTATTCATTTCATTATTAGATATTTTAGCTACTTTTGGCATTCTTTGCATTGTTGTACTGCATTTTTCTGTTCAGATGTTACTTGAGATGAAATGGGTTCTCAAATATATGTCTTTTAACAAAGAACATCAGTTTCATTAAAGTCAATTAAAATAGAACTGGGTTTGTTTGCTGGCTTAATATTTAAAATATTAAGACATCTTGAAAAATAAACTAATATTTAATTACTTTCAGAACCATTGCCATTGTAAAATGGCTAATAGAATTATACTTGCTATTACTTGCTATTACTCGATATTACTTGCTAAGAAAATAGAAGCACATAAAGGTTCAAACCTCAAATGATAGAATGAAATATTTGTTAGCACTTTTGCTACTGCAAACATCCACAGCAACGCGAATAGTTCACTAAATCAGCAAGCACTGCAAGACACAACGAAAATCTCAGCAAAACCTTCACCATAAATTAATAACCAAACAACATGTTCCGAAACTGATAAGTATAATGCGCAATCTTCTTAAGAACCCACATTCTGTGAAGTTTAACAACACTACAGAAGCTTAGAGATTTTGATAGTTTAGTATCGTTCATTTGCACCCATTGGGTTAAATAAGCAAGCAAAACTTTCGCATTTGATACTATCAATTTTAGAGAGATTTTAAACCTCAGACAACTAACTCTATTTTACAAGGCTACAGTTATTGTTAGCAAATTGAAGAAGTCGAAACTATAGTTTTTATAAAAATATTCTACAATTGTTGAAAAGAGTTTGCTGATTAAATCGTGATGTTTCTCCATGCTGGTTAATTTCAAAGAATTTACTAAAATGTAAATTAAAAATATTTAGAATTTCACTGTGAATTGAAATACAAAACATATGTGTCGCAGAAAGTTTGTACTTAGGTAAGAGTTTTTGATTAATTACATTTAAGCTATGACAGGTCATATGAAATTATATAGTTGTTGAAAGTAGAGGGATTAACGTAAAATATTTCCAATAAGCGATGACGAATTTTTTTTTCAAATATCAAGAATCGAATATGTAATATATCTCTCCTTGTAGTTATTAAATTAACATTATACCATGAAGCAATTCTATATTGCATTAAAAGACGTTTTCCTTAGTAATGTTTATATTAAAAATAATCAGCAAGAATAAAGAAAATTTAGGCTTTGGTATACAAATACCCAAATTAGCATAGTTTAACAGTTTTGTCTTGAAATTCAAAAAATTTCAGAAACAAGTCTTTCGTGGATATTTTTTTTTAATTCGACATTAATTAAAAAAAAGAAAACATAAAAGCGATTTACTAATTTAAAACTCATAAATTTGTCATTAATTAATTAATTTAGTAGGAGTTCTTAAAACGAAAAAAAATATATTCGCTATATATGAGCAAATAGATTCTCAAACTAAAACTGTGACCAAGTTGTTATACGTAAATAATAATAATGCAAGTAATATATACTGAAAATATTTACACATAAATTATAATACATTATTTCTCATTACTTATATATAACTTTATATATATATGGTAAACCCTTAACATTCGCGAGGTTTGATTATTCGCGAACATGAAAATGTGGAAAACTTAACATTCGCGATAATCTGACTTGATTATTCGTGATATTTTTTTTTTCAATTGCTATCTTTGCTTTTTCAGAATTTGGAGTGGTTAAAGATTGTTTCCCCTGTGTATTCTCAGTATGTATTTACAAATCAATTTTCAGTTGTCTACAGAAAAAGGAGCGAGTGTTGTAGGAAAGCAAAATAATAACAACAGCAGCATACTCGTTGCAATGGGGATATTAGAAGTGGTAAGGTAACGGCATCTTCAATCTATTAATTTAAAATGTGCTTGTGCAGGTTCTCGTAAAGATGGAGATGAAGCTGCACTTAAAAAATATAAATATCTCTGAAGCATTTACATGTATTTAAATATCGTATTTTAATATTCTATCGCATACTGGCCCACTAATACATTATCATCTCTTTGCGAATAGAGAAAGTCGAAATTGCTTTATAAAAATAAAAATCTATGCCTTTTAGCTGTAATTATTTCTCCAGTAAGTTAATTTGAATTATCCTCATTAAATAAATTTCATATTTATGAACATGTCTGTACATTCACCTTCTACATGTATGTTATGCATAAAGTATTGTTAGTAAATATTTTCTTTTGTTCTTTGAAATGCAGTACCACTCTAATTAAAATTTTATAGAACGTTACTCCGTTTTTAGTGCAGAGAGATAGACTCAACATTCGCGCGGTTTTCTTGGAATGTAACCCTCGCGAATGTTAAGGGATTACTGTATATATATATATATATATAGTATATCTTCAATCTACCTGACATACAAAGTTATATGAGTGGCCGTGAAATAGGAAAATTCTCCAGAAAATGAATATCCATATAAGAGAAGTACTGTAAAGCGAGATTTCTTTGTATAATACATAAGAATACATATGTATGCACAAGTTTATTTATTTTTTCAAAAGTTAGTATAATTGAGAAATTTAAACTGCATGACTAAGACATTATTTATATTTTGTTTTCTCCTTGCATAGGTATTAATATAATGAAGGAAATTGAATATTATAATGTTACAATAATAACGCATTTTTTGTTAATTTCACAGAATGCTAAGCAAGCAAGCGCAAATGCTTTTGAAAAGTAAAAACTTTTTCAAAAATGAGCTAAAATTCTTTTCGGGAAAATATGCACTACATTTCCATGAAAAATCTGCTTTTTCCAATAAGAGGATAAAAAATCATATTTCCACTTTTCCCAATAGAGATTAGATTATTTTTCGACTCGCCTCGTATAAATTGGATGGGAACTATATTTCTTCGCTAAGAAAATTGCCGGTTTTTATATACGGATATTTTAAAATAAGTGTTTTTATATTATAAGATATATTTGAACATTTCAGAAGAAATATTTTGAACTTGTGAAATATATAAACTGTTAATAACATAAAATGATAAGCAAATGAACGCGAATGCTTTTGAAAAGTAAATATATATATTTTTAAATAATCTAAAATTCTTTCTGGAAAAATATGCACTAGATTTTCATGAAAAATCTGCTTTTTCTATTAAGCGTATAAAAAATCATATTTTCTCTTTTCCCAATAGAGATTACATTATTTTCCGACTCGGCACGTAGAAATTGGATGGAGACTATATTTCGTCGCTATGAAAATTGTCAGATTTTATAAACGGTTATTTAAAATAAGGGTTTTTATATTATAAAATATATTTACTCATTTCAGAAAAAATATTTTGAACTTGTGAAATTTTCTTTATGTTGCAGATTAATTTGAAAATGTTTGTTATATAGAAATAACTGTTTAAAAACAAATTGATTTGTGGATACAACATTTTGTTGCTGTATATATTTTTTGTACATTTTAATAAAATATATATAGAACCACCAAAGTAATGTATTCTTGTTCATTACATAGAATGAAAAGCAAATTAAAACAAATGTTTTTGAAAAGTAAATACTTTTTTTAAAATGAGCTAAAATTCTTTTCTGAAAAATATGCACGAGATTTCCATGAAAAATTTACTTTTCCTATTAAGCGTATAAAAAATCACATTTTCTCTTTTCCCAATAGAGCTTACGCTATTTTCTACACGGCTCATAGAAACTGGATAGATGTTATATTTCGTCGCTAAGAACATTGTCAGATTTTATACGGGTATTTTAATATAAGGGTTTTCATATTTTATAAAATATATTTGCACATTTAAGAAGAAATATTTTGAACTTGTGAAATTTTATTCACGTTGCAGATTAATTAAAAAATGTTTGTTATATAGAAAGAACTGTTTAAAACCAATTGATACAACATTCCGTTGCTCTATATTTTTCTGAACATTGTAATAAAATGTATGCAGAACCATCAAAGTAATGTATTCTTAAAAATATAGATGAAAAGATAAATTAAAAGAAATCTGAAATATTGTACTGATTTTAATTATGAAATAGAACCTCTTATATTGTTAAATTTAATTCGTGAACTAGAACTCTTTTTTTTACATAAAGAAAACATGAATTACATATCATTATATGATTTTTAATTTTTATACCAGATAAAAATACAGGATGTGTAGGGTTATTTTTTTTAATCTTTGACTACCAATATTTTGGATTATTAATATTTTCTCCATTTAATTAATGAAGTTCTGTCATTAAATAATGCTAATATTACTTTTCAGAACGATTGGTATCAAAATTTAGAAATTGAAATCCACATTTAGACTTTTTTTCCATTTAATATCTATTTCTCCGGAAACATCCATCCAAAAAACTGTCGGTAGATTATATGATTGCTCTAATTAAACAATTTTTGCATACAAATTCGGTTTAAATTCAGTAATACGGATATAATATGACTCTATCTTTAATATTACGTAATCACCATGGCAACCTAGAATCATTAGCTATTTTGGGATATCATTGAAAAAATTAGGTATGATAGGATGTAATAGAATGAAGAAAACCTTTATTAAAATCTTTTTAAGTTTCGATTCCATTTTCATAAAATTAGAAATGACTCGACAAAATTCTTAAACGATTATATATATATATATATATATATATATATATACATTAAATTTTAAACCATTCGGTTCGGTAGTTTTTGTGCTGTTATATGCGGACAGATGGACAGACGGACGGACCAGATGACGACTATAGGTTCTACGCATTTGTATAATTACGAACGAATCTTAAAAAGGCATGTCCTTATGAGTAAGATTTCTCTTATACAAAAAAAAAAAAAAAAAAAAAAAAAAAGGATTTTTTTTCTAATGTGTGTGTGTTCTATAAATGTAAGAACCCTACTAGCATCAAAGCAACTATGTGTGGATTTAATCACAGTGAAAAATACAAATGTATGCACAAAATGGATGTGTATTTCTTTATCTATAAACTACTCTTTGAGAGATTTCTGTATACTGGAATTATGTAGATGGGCACATTAATAAAGGAAACGGAGACGGTTTAAATTTTTAGACGTAAATGGAAGTTGACATTCGTTTATATTTGGTATAAGCTATGTGTTATGTATTTCCAATAATAAAATAGGTAGTATGTTATTGGAAAAATTATTGGCAATACTTCGCACTTATTGTTCATTTGGATTGAGTAAGTTTTTTTTTTTTTCAAAATATCGCGGTCTTTCTAAATTTATTGCATCTATTTTTGACTTTTTAATTAAACTTAATCTGAAAAAGGGCAGCAAACAGGATCGTTCTACGTGCTTATTGAAACGTAAATTGTGATTTGATTATACCGATAGAACAGCACTTTGATTATACCGATAGAACGATAGAAAGAGATTGTATATATTGCTCCCCCTAAGTAAATATCCTAATTATAAGAGATAAAAAATCCTTGGTTCATCATCTTTTCTTTTTCACATTTTATGGGAGAGCTATTTAATCACGTGTCATTGAAAAATTATATTTTTCAGAACAAAAACATGAATAAAAAATGTGATTAAAAAAAAAATCTTATCTCCTTTACTGATTTTTCTATTTTACATTTTTTGACGGGGTTACGACATCACGTTGATTGAAGATCTGGGAGGGGTTGAGGCAATGTAAAAATCTATCCGCGCTATCGAATTAAAAGAATATACTAATCCGATTAATCGTGCACTTGGCGTACATGCAGTAAATTTCTCTTGTCTACTGCTATATATATTTTCCTCTTTGTTTCGATATAGATAAATACGGGATGTCCATTAAGTCCTTTAACATTTTAAAAATTCATGAAACAGACAACATATTGTTGTGACAGGGTTGCATTACACAAATAACTTGTCAAAATGTGTTTTTTTCTGTGGCAAAACAATTAAAGACTATCAGGAAACCCATAAATAAGTATACATTTCAAATATTAAATATATACACACATATATATATACAAAACTATCGTACATGCGTGAGTATTGAACTATAAGACTTTTATCAAAAAGTGTAAGTTTCCGTGTGAAAAGAAGAACTAGTTCAAAGAGTCCAATAAATCAGTTCAGTTTTGAAAAATCCCTAAACAAATAACAATTTATGTAGTATATCTCGTTCGCGAGGGTTTGTACAATAAAACTGCAAAAATAATTGCATTTTTATAGTAAAAAATAATTTAAAGCATATCTAAACCTATTTTTTAGGTGCGTTTGTAATTATATAAATACGCAGCACCTATAGTCCTCGGCTGGTCCGTCCGTCTGTCCGCATATAACAGCGAAAAAACTACTCAACGGAATGGTTTGAAATTTAATATATATATAATCATTTCAGAATTTTGTCGAGTCATTTCAAATTTTATAAAAGTCGAATCAAAACTTGAAAAAATATTAATAAAAGTTTTCTTCATTCTATTAAATCCTAGCATACGTAATTAATTCAATGATATCCCGTGATATGTAATGATTCTAGGTTTCCATGATTATTACGTCATATTTAAGATGGAGTCATATTATTTCAGTATTACTAAATTTAAACGCTGAATTTGCATTTTTTACGGAAATTGTTTAATTATAGCAATCATATTATTTATCGACATTTTTTTAATAGATGCTTCCGAAGAAATAGATCTTAAATGGAAAAATATTCTAAATATGGATTTCAAGTTCTGAAATTTTTAAAGCTAGACTTAAGTTTTCCATTGGAATTTTCAGTAAATGTCAACAAATGATAATATGCTGTCAACTTCAAATGCACTTATTTTATTGCGAAATTAATCATATATCATAATAACAGACGATATAACTCATTACTACAGTGAAATAATAACGATGATTTTTTTTTACATTGTCTTGTATTGGATATTTGCGCATAGTATAGTTTGTTTGTGAAAGTGTATTGAAACTTAATTTCCTGAAATAAAATTAATATCTATAATATGAAAATCTGCACATAAAATAAATTTCGTATTCGTGCATTTCTCCATAAGAGTGCAACATCTATTACACCAAGATCTGAATATTTACAAAAATAGTTATAGCACGAACGCACCTCATTTGTCCTGTTTGACACACAATTTCCATCTAGTTTGCTTTTACCACAAAAACTCAGACAATTTGACAAGTTTTATGATGCAAACAACACTTCGATACGACATTTTATTATTATTATTTTTCGAGTACAGTAGCTAAGTGCGAAGAAACCTTATCTGGATTAAAAATAAAAAACTTGTTTAAGTAAATATTTCAAGATAACAAAATAATGATAATCCATGCACATGCCAGGTTATTCAAAATAGATGTTATGGGGATTATATCCGAAACTGGCAATGATAGAAAAAAAACTTCTAATTACAAAAAGTATGGAAATCAATTACGGCTATTAAACATGAATTTTTACTTTGCTAAACTGAGCATAAAATCGACAGAGTGAAAAAAATGTCCATGCCGGGAACCAAACGCGGGCCCTTGGAATTACGCTCCAAGGCTCTACCACTGAGCTAACGAAGACAATATCCAACTTGGCATCTCTCACTAACGTCTGGCTTTATATGTCGTCTCAAATTTGACAAAGGGTTTGTGTACTCATGTTGACATTTCCATCCTGAGGTACGGTTGCAGCCTTACCGACGTAGCCTTACCGAGTGAGAGATGCCAATTTGGGTATCGTCTTCGTACTGAACCCGAGCCCTTGGAATAACGCTCCAAGACTCAACCACTGAGCTAACCAGGACGATACCCAACTTGGCCTCTCTCACTCGCGTGTGGCTTTAGTATGCTATCTCAAATTTGCCCCGGTGTTTGTGTACTCATGTTGACATTTCCATCCTGCGCTGCGATTGCAGCCTTACCGACGTAGCCTTACCGAGTGAGAGATGCCAATTTGGGTATCGTCCTCGTAATGAACCCGGGCCCTTGGAATAACACTCCAAGGCTCTACCACAGAGCTAACGAGGACGATACCCAACTTGGCCTCTCTCACTCACGTGTGGCTTTAGTATGTTGTCGCAAATTTGCCACAGGGTTTGTGTGCTCATGTTGACATTCCCATCTTGCGCTGCTTTTGCAGCCTTACCGACATAGCCTTACCAAGTGAGAGATGCCAATTTGGGTATCTCCTCGTACTGAATCCGTGCCGTTGGAATAGCGCTCCAACGCTCTACCACTGAGCTAACGAGGTCTATAACCAACTTGGCCTCTCTAACTCACGTGTGGCTTTAGTATGTTGTCTTAAATTTTGCACAGGGTTTGTGTACTCATGGTGACATTTCCATCTTGCGCTGCAGTTGCAGCCTTACCGACATAGCCTTACCAAGTGAAAGATGTCAAGTGGGGTATCGTCCTCGTAGTTATGTGGTAGAGACTTGGAGCGTTATTCCAAGGGCCCAAGGGTTCAAGGGTTTGGTTTCCGGCATGGACATTTTTCACTCTGTCGGTATTACTCTCAGTTTAGCAATGCAAAAATCCATGTTTATTAGTCATTAGTTTCGGCCAAATATCACTGCTCAAAATTAATTGAAAAATTAATTGTAATTTACTTATATCAAGTTACGGTTTTTAGATATGGTATTTGCTTTGCAAGGGGTGGTTAACACATTAAAAACGAAATTTTTATATGGTTCTGTAAGTTCTTTGAGTTCTGTAAATATTTCTATGAGTTATATTTAGAAAAAAACAGCTCTCTAGGCTCTGTAAAAAATTTTTCTTTGTCGTAGTTACTTTAGTGTTAATAAAATTTAGATACTGTGAAGTTAATAGTTTTGCGTAGATAATGAAAAGATAATGAAACTTTAAAGATCATTACGTAAAAAATAAAGAAAAAAAGTCATAAAAACGTTAGAAGATTTTTTAGTGCATAAACGCTCCGAAATCTCATAATCTTCAGAGTATTAAAACACGGTGAATTTTAGTCTAACTTATATCTAAAAACTGCACTTTACATGCATATTTTTTGTAATTGGAAGTTTGTTTCATCAGTGATTTAGGCGATAATCAACGTAACATCTATTTTGAATCACAGAGCCAGTTTTTAAAAATATGTTTAAAAATATGTTTAAATCATAATAACAGTTGCATTTTCATTCATTTTAAGAAAATTAAATACAGTCGAACCCCTTTATCACGAACTTCAAGGGACCGAAGGTTTTGTTCGCTATATCCGGTGGTACGCTACATCCGAACCGTTAAGAAAACTGTTAGAATTAATGTATAACGTAGTTTCTACGTGTATATTCAATAATGATGTATTAAAAAAAGGTAAAATCTATTAAATATGATCATTAAAGAATTAAATTGACTAAAATCGATAAAATTAACTAACAATGAAGTCAAACAGAAATAAATTAATTTTACATTTAATTGTTGCTCACTTTTATTGTACAGAAATAATCGGTAATTTTCTGCTGACGTGATGCCGATTTACAAAAAATGTTAAGAATTTATTTGTCTAGTACATAAAATGACTCCAACACTCTTTTTTCCACTGTTTGTGTAGACAAAAACTCTTTAATTGCACGCATCGCTGCTCTAGCATCTGAGATTATGGGATTTTCGTTATTTATGTGCTCCTCTTCATCAGCATCAGATGCAGAATCTTCAATAAGAATTTTAATTTCTTCCACAATCTCTCCATCAGTCAGATCTTCACATGTTATGACTTCGTCATCACATATTTCAAACAATTGCCTGTCACAAACTGAGAATGATGAAATTTTGTGCTTTTCTATTCACATCGCGATAGGTAAAATTTCATTATACTCTTCCACAACATTCTTTGCTTCTTCAACATTCGCTGTATCTTAAATATTCTTTGCTAGGCTTGCATGTCGAAAACATTTTCTAATTGTAGAATCCGTAACAAACCGCCAAGATTTTTCGAGCGGAAACGTCACATGAAACGTCACATTTCACATTTTTATCATATACCTCTAAAATTCGTAAAATCAGCTACTTCCTGTAATGGCATTTAAGACTTCTGATGACAACCTGGTCCATAGGCTGTACTACAGATGTTGTATTCGGGGGAAAGAGTACAATTCTAATCGATTAAAACTCTTCATCGATTTTGTGTGCCCTACAATTGTCAAGCAGATGTAGAATATTCCGCTTTTTAGCTGACAGTTCATGATTCCACATTCGAAGCTCTTTTTCAAACAGTTCCTTAGTCATCCACGCCTTGCGGTTTGCTTCATAAGCAACAGGAAGCCGTTTGATATTTTTAAAGCATCTGAGGTGCTTAGATTTTCCTATCACTAGAAGCTTACGACGATCAGTACCACTCATATTGGCACACACAAGAAATGGGATTCTGTTTTTTGACGATTTTCCGCCATTATATTTCTCTCCATTAAATTTTAATGTCTGGTTTGGTGTCATCCTGTAAAATGGTGCAGCTTCATCAGCATTATATATGTCATTCTCGTCGTATTCACAAGAGATTTCATTCCAAACTTTTTCTTTCCACGTGTCGATGTCGGATGTTGAAACACCTCCCGATTCTCCGACAATTTTTCCGTAAGATATGTTGTTCCGCTTTTTAAATCTGTCTAACCATCCATTAAAACACGAAAATTGAATTCCAAATTTACTGGCAAATTCTTCAGCTTTTAACTGAAGCATTTGCCCAGAAACTGGTACATTTCGGCTTCTTTGAACGCTAAACCATTTTAAAACAGCCTCTTCCACTTCTTGATGTTCCGCTTTTCTCAAAAATTTTTGAGAGTTCAAATTTTTCTCGAAAGCAGAGAGTATGATTTCTCTGTTTTTCCATATTGTTCCAACTGTAGATTTCTATAAAAAATTTTTCGGCAAATGTCAGCTTGGCTATCTCCATTTTGTATTTATCTTATGATGCTTACTTTTTCTTCAATGCAGAATGCTTTACGTTTGCTCGACATGATGGACCTAACGATTTCTTAAAAGCGAATTTTTAACTTTGAAGTCTGGAACCAGAGATTATGACGCACAGGCTCTCTAAAGAGAAACATTAAAATGATTGAACGCGATGAAACGACTGGAATAGTTCTTCTGGCGTGACTCTGAGACGACATTTTCCCTAGTTCTCGTGATCTGATTTTTACTTCTCCCTCCTCTCTCACCTAGCACAGGTGCGTACGTGCTTACTGTTCATGCTTTTACTTGTTCTGCTCGAGCATTCCCATTTTCCTCTTTTTCACGTCACTTGCACCATGTTTCACTAGCCGGCATACATTTTCTTATGCAATTGGAGTCAAAGTCCTGTTTTCAAAACTGCGGAAATGTTAAAAAAAAAAAAAAAAAAGAAAGAAAAAAAAAGAAACTCATGGTCGATTGAAAATTGTTCATTATAAACGATTCTGAAGATTTCGGAGGTCCGCTATAAAAGAATAAATCAGCATTAAATACAATAGGAAAACGATGGGACCAAAAATTTCGTTCGTTATATCCGTATGTTCGTTATATCCGTGTGTTCGTTATATACCGGGTTTGCTATAACGGGGTTCGACTGTATTATTAGTGCAAATGTACTTTATTGCACACGCATCAGTAATTATGATGTTACCTTTTATTTAAAATATATTTAAAACTTCCTTTTTAAAATTTCTAATCTAAGCATGTAATATGCGTTTGAAATAATTTCCTTTTTTGTGAAATTATAGTAAAAACGAATGTATAAAAATGATATTTTAATTAATTTTGATTAAACCTTAAAATATGGAAATTTATATCATTTGATTTTTCTCTTTTTTAAAATGACTTTTCATGCGTTAATTAAACTTTCATCCGTTATGAATATTCATCTCCATCGTTTCAAATGTAATTAAATTTTCAGCCCACAAAGCATTTTCATTTTCAACCGACATTTTTTTAAAAGTATTTTAATTCAGTAAATTCATATCTACTGTTTAAACAACAAATGTGATTTTCTTTCATGAAAGTCATATCACTTACTTGAAAGAGAGCAATTAGTTGCTTTTTATCAGTGTTACAATTACTTAGGTTTATAATGCATTTTATTTCTACAATTTTCACTGACGCATTGCTATATATGATTAATATACAGGGTGTTTAAAAAAAACGTGGACAAAATGACATGGTAGATCAGTCATACAATAAGGATAAAAAATCGCATAGGAACAGAGGGTCGCAAATGCCTGTAGAGGGCACTAGAGCCGAGCGGATGAAAACCAGCATGCTACACGGCGCACAACAAAAATGTTCCGTTAACGTGTGGGCTGGCATTGTGGGAGACTGTTTACTTGGTCCGTACATTCTCCCAGAAAGACTTAACAAGTCCATTTATCTAACATTCTTGCAAGATGTTCTGCTGAAATGCTTAGTGATGTTCCGATGGCGATTCATCGACTCATTCGATTTCAACACGATGGAGCTCCTGCGCATTTCAGCACAGACGTCAGAGCACATCTGCAGGCTACTTTTCCTGGCGGCTGGATTGGTCGCGGTGGACCAATCGCATGGCCACCACGATCACCAGACCTGTCTCCCTTGGATTTTTTCTTGTGGGGATTTTTAAAAGGACTTGTGTATGAAACACCTGTTGCAACGCCGGAAGACTTGGAAGTAATAATCGTTGCGGCAGCAGGATGTGTTCGAGATACACCTGGTATCTTTGAGAAGGTGTGCTGTTCCATGCAACATAGATGCCAGGCGTGTCCCGATGTATCTGGCTAAAACTTTGAGCATCTGCTCTATGCTCAACATTTAGCTTGCATTAGTCACATGTGAGTGAGTAATTATCAATAAAATGATTTAGTTTTGTTTCTTCTCTCTGTGTTATGTATTATTTTAGACGCCCTGTAGCGGCTCGGGATCGCAGTTGCGATCCTCTGTTCCCATGCGATTTTTGATCCATATTGTATGACTGATCTACCATATCATTTTGTCCACTTTTTTTTAATCACCCTGTAGATTGTTAAAAAATTAATCGGCATATTTCGATATAGACCACGGTTTACCAAAGCAATCAAACTTTTAACAAGCGATAAAACAACAAATTATAATCAGTTGACAAAACGAATTATAATCAGTTGACAATTATATTTCTACATATCTCTAATCTGTTCAGACAATTATGATAAACTTTAAATGTGTACAAATTAATTTAATTTTAAACTAGTTGGATGTGCCAATCCCAATACTTTCTTCTATCTCACAAATGTTTCGCATACACTAAAAATGAATCAGAACCAATTTATATCAAGGTCTAACTGAACCTAAAGTTTTATTAAATTCCGTACATTAGTTCTTGAGATATGACTATTACTAAAATCGTGTAAATCCTAAAAAATACAGCATAGCAGCGCCAGCTGTTGGGAGATTTAGACCAAAACCTAATCAACAACAATTTATGTCAGCGTCTAACAGAATCTGAAGTGCATTAGTTCTTGAGATCCGTGCATTAGTTCTTGAGATATAGTTATCATGGAAATCATGAAAAAGTAGCATATCAGGGCTATTTACACCAGAACGTAATCAGCATCTATTTATGTCAAGGTCTAACATAATGTGATGTTTGATGAAATTCCATGCATTAGTTCTTGAGATATAGCTATCATGAAAATCATGAAAATATTAGCATGGAAGGGCCACCTGTTGGGATATTTACACCAAAACGTAAGCATCGTCTATTCATGTCATGGTCTAACCCAATCTGAAGTTTGAAGAAAATAAGTGCATTAGTTCTTGAGATAGAGCTATTGCAGAAATTACAAAAATTGCAGCATAGCAGCAGCACCTGTTGGGCGATTTTCACCAAAAACTATTCAGCATCAATTTAAATCCGCGACTAACTGAATATAAAATTTTATTAAATTTCGTGCATTAGTTCTTGAGTTAGAGCGCCAACAACATGTTTATCACATACAGACAGTCAGACATACAGAGTCACAGACAGAATCACAGACAGACATTTTCTAAAAACAGTTAAATCGTGTTCAGGACCTTCTAAAACATATAAATCGTCGAAAACTGAAAGTCGACAATTTTTATGAATCCTTGTAAAGATAGAAGAAAGTAAAATGGTTGTTATAAATTAATGAAATATGAATGTGTCTGAAATATAAAATCATGATAAAATGATTAATTGAATTAGCAAAGATGCTTACTCTACTGAATTCTGAAAGATAAGCATCGTGAAACTATTGCAAATTCAATTAATTTTACTTGATAGCGACGGAATGCATTTCATCTCTACAGGATAAATGTTAAATAGCACCTGCCTGCAAAAAATCACTTATTCTTTGTATCAACCAGGGGAAGGTCACTCAGACAGTCATTAATCATTTTTAATAAAATAAGTTTCTAGACATTCTTTGTAAATGTTTTAAATATTAAATATCTGCTACGAAATATGGGTAAATATTTTAAAATATACTTACTTCATTTATTACTTATCCACCATAAGTTGTATAGGGTAAGTCTTGTAATCGTTTTGAAAATCGATTTTTTTTTTGAAGGATTTACACGTTTCAGACACTGGAGATTCCGAAAAACATATTTCTAGAAAAAAAAAATTCGCCGTCCGTCAGTCTGTGTGTCTGTGTTTCTGTGTGTGTGTTTATATATATATATATATAAATACACGGGTCATAACGGTTTGATTTTTTTTTTCAAAGCGTAATTAATTATAAATAATGAGTAGACCAAGAGAAAAGAAGGTTTATTTTAATATGCCGATTGAAGCATGAAAATGTACAAGAAGTACAAAGAGAATATTGCATGGAGTTTCAGAGAGATCTACCAGCGAGACTTACAATTAATCGGATAAAATACAAGTCTGAAATGAATGCATGTTCTTAGACAACGTTCCGGAATGCATCACAGCACCAAATGAAACGTTTTTTCTAGTTCGTGAATCATTATCCAACCGTTACACGCAGTGTATTGACCAGAACGGTAATAATTTTGAACATCTGGGGTAGGAGGAAAAGTTATATGTTTTACGTACATTCTTTTGCAATTAAAATATTAATTATATGTGAATAAAAACTGGAGTAATAATCATTCAAAATTAAAAAAAAAATTACATCTACGTAAGTTCTATGTGAGGAAAATTGTTTTAATGTCTCTAAATAGGTAATGCGAAGTAAAAACTATATATATATAAATTTTTCTGACGCATCTAGTATATTATTTTGTAAATGTCAATGAAAAAAAAAAGAACTGAACTTAACAACATGTCGGCAGTGCATCCTAATAACAAATTCGTGACGATTTCCAATATTTGAGGAATATTACAGCATGTAAAGTAAGAATAAAATTATATAAAATTTAATAAATGACGAGCGTGAAAAATCTATCATTTTTGATGAGGATAAAATTTATATTTGATGACAACAAAACAAGCCTTTTACAAACAGAAAATAATTTAAAAATACGGAGCATTCATTCGAAAAATATGAGTGGGCATACATTATATCATAGGTGCCAACCTCTCATTAATATTCCGTAATATGCGGGTTAATTTGACTCAGTTTAACAACGCTTCAAACCAGAAAAATTATTGGATGAATTTTTATTTATTCAATTTCAGATTTTTACATGGAATTTATTTCATTTCTTAAAAAAAAATGCTGGTGCGAAACATGTTAAACCTGGATCAAATTAACCCTCAGATTACGGAATATTAATGAGAGGTTGGCACCAATGATTATATATATATATATATATATATATATATACAGGGTCATTCATAATTTCCTCCGGGGTTTCGAAACGTTATAGTTAGAAAACGAAGACGAATATGAAAAAAAGAAACATATGAAATTATTCCGAAACTGTTCAAGTTTTACTTACATACATTACAGGTGTTCTATGTGTGAACCCTTGGTCACACGGCATACATCCATGCGATAGTCCAGTTCCTGCCATACTCCGTTTCTTTAAATCTGAATCAGTGGTGTCAGTTCAACGGGCCTTTCGTAATAAATATCGAAAACAGGGACCAACTGACAAAACAATTCATGTGTGGTACCGGAAATTTAAAGACACGGAGTATGGCAGGAACTGGACTATCGCATGGATGTAAGCCGTGTGACCAAGGGTTCACACATATAACACCTGTAATATATGTAAGTAAAACTTGAATAGTTTCGGAATAATTTCATATGTTTCTTTTTTTCATATTCGTCTTCGTTTTTTTACTATAACGTTTCGAAACCCCGGAGGGAATTATGAATGACCCTGTATATATATATAATATGACACATTTTTGTTACGATTGGCACATTATTGATGATTGCTATTACTGTCGACTTGAAACGCTCGTTCCATCATACTCCAGTGATGACATATCAGTCCGAACCCCACGAAAATTAACGTATAATCAGTTCGATGTAGGCGCAGTCGAGATCATGGAAATACAGTCATGACATTCGGCGAGGGTATTATTCCGATTTAATCACTATGAAGGCAATTCTCGGAGTACGAATCATATTTGAACATCATATTATAATGCAATCGTGGAAGCTGAGTAGAGGCAGTTCATTCCAATAGAATTTTCCCCAAAAACATTAAGGAAACTTAATAGATGAGCAAGAACTTTATTATGAGAACAGAGATGAAAACAACTCCACCGACTTTCGCTTCATTAAAAACTTGAACACATTAAGTATTGAAGAATTAGCAGAAATTGAAGAACATACTACCGACGAAATAGTGTAGACTTCCCCAGTGACGGTTTATAGATGACAACAACTAATTCGTGTAAAAATCTGTCTCCGAAGCCAGTGTAACTGTATAAATACTTCCAAAATCTTGCCCAAAGTGACAAACGCGCGAAAAAAGCTGGCCCACTCACATAAATGTTCGGAGGGAGTCAGGAGGATAGACAAGGCGGGGCCTGCTCGCTAATGGATGAAAAAATGAGGCCACGAGGGTGTGTCTCTGACGTATGACCAAAACTCTTTATCAGAAGCGGCAGTTTAAAAAGGTAAAAAGCTTTGGGCGCGAAGACACGGGGAATCCTGGGATGCCGAATGATAATTAAATAGAAATAAAAATGGTATTACAAAAATGTTTCAAAGAATAAAATTCAATACCTCAAAAGAAGAAATTAGGCAGGTGCGTTTTAGAGGCAATGTTGCAATTTAATAAAATAAGGTTTTAATAAATACGTGTAGCTTTTAACAGGTTAAGATTTTTAGAATGATAAATAAAATAATATTTTTATTAAGTTATGGAATAAAATATAAAATAGATTTAAGAGATATTTTAAAAAGAGAGGGAAAAAAAGAATTGTAAGAATTTGGAATAATTTAACTAAGGAAAAATGGCGAATTTTTTTTTATTACTACATATATATATATATATATATATAAACAGATTATGTAATCCCATTTGTTGAAAGTCAGATAAAAATGTATATGTATTAACATATATTTGGATTTTTAAGTGAAGTACATTAAATTTTGATAATTTTGTTTTCCACTTGTACAATATAATACCTCATAACAATATAATACATACGTTACAATAGAATACATCTATTTACATCTCAGACTAGGATATGTTGTATAAAAAGCGAAAAAAATGAGAAATAACCATTCGCTGAAGCTTGCTGGAAATGGCAAACAGATGTGGCATAATAGCTACATATGCAATAAGCATTAGACTTAATGCCTTAGGGAGTCATTTTCTAAGGTTCTGAGATAAATAAGAATCTCCTTGTTTTGGTATAATATTTCTTTTTTTACATAATCTCCATACTATAGCTCTATATTTCGTAGTTTATTCGTTTTTGTATTTTCGTAACATATGCATTTTAGAAGAAACACTTGATCGTTTTATAATATGTCAATTTAACTTATTTTTAATAATTTGGCGAATGAAACTTTATGAATTAAGAGCTACGAGGGGTGTTCAAATGAAAAGGTACGAAACGTCGTAACAACCAAACCGGCTGAAATTTAAAAATGCCGCTTTAGGAAAACGTAGTGAGATATCTAGGGACGTGAATGGAATGTCGTGCGTGGATGTGTGCATGCGCGGGCGCCTACGCATGAAGCAGGAGTGGAACAGGCAGTTGTGGGTCCCGTCCAATTGACGCGGCAGTGCGTGTATCACTTCTCTTCTCACCAGGTCGTTCCACATGTCGATGAGTTCGGCCGTTATTACCGTGTTTGCCTGGCCTGGTCTCGGGTCATCACTCACCTCCCGGCCTTCACGAAAATGGGCACTCGACTTTTTCACTGACATATCAGACACACAGTTTCGCCCGTATACAGCCAGCACCCGGCGATGAATATCGGCTGAAAGAAAGCAGATAACACTTCGCTGTTTCTCAACTGTCGAATTTTTCAATGGGAACGCCATCATATCCTCACACACACTGCCGCGTCAATTGGATGGAACACACAATTGCCTGCTTTTCTCCTGTTTCATGCGCGGGCGCCCGCGCATGTGCAGAACTACTCCGAACACTCCATTCTTGTCCCTAGATGTTTTACTACGTTATACCAAAGCGGCATATTCAAATTTCAACCGGTTTGGTTGTTACGATGTTTCGTAACTTTTCATACGAACACCCCTCGTATATTCCGCATTACTGAGCGTATATATTTTGAGAGCGAATAGAAGCCATTTTCGGTACTTCTGGTAAGGCAACATATTTCAAAAAAAGCAATGTAAATTAGTTGATAACATCGTTACAACACCTTCGTTATTATTAAGACTAGGGTATCCAACCCGGGCTTCCCGGGAAAGAGCATATAGCTGAAAACTATTTGTTTATTTATTTTTTAATTGAAAACTCTAATAGACTTTTTACATTTAATAATTTTTTTAGATTGCTCAATAGCAACACCAAAGAGCATTTTTATGTGAAATATGTCAATTATATATTCAAATAAAGTTTTAAAATTTATTAAAAGCCGTAATTTCGTATTGGCCTCATGCCAGAAGTTAATAGCAAAAGAAACCCCTAAAAATTCCGTTATATACAGCAGTTTTTCTTATTCTGATAATTTCAGCGGTTTTAAGCGCTTATTTCGATCATAGGTCTGTTAAATTTGTGTTTTATTTATACTATTTTATTTATTGCTTAATGTTTTAATTTTGTTATGGAATATGAGCTGGAAACAAATGCGGAACTATTTATATTGTTTAAAGTGCAAATGGATTAATATTTTGTAATCGTTTTCAAGTGATAGAGATAGATTTTTAAAAACTCATGCTTGAAATTTAATTTAAATGCTATAGTAAATCAGTCAATTAAAATGCAGTTTTCAAACAAATATCATTTGAAAGTAGATTTTTTTCCTGTATAACGGTGTAAAAATTAAAAATATGCGATGTTTATAAATAAAAAAAAAAAAAACTGCAGTAGCAAAAATCGCAAAACCGAAATTTCATCGTCAACTGTTGCCATTCGCAAAATGACGTCAGCGGTACGCACGGACACGTTTGTCCTTTATATTATAGATATGAACGAAAATATGGGTTCATCTTGTATTCAGACACACTATAGTCTTGAGTGAATAAGTGAATTATGATCCTGGTTAGACATAAAAAATTTAGTGAAGTGTGCTCTACCACTTATTGCAGTTTGTAAAGTCGGTTATCACACTGAGTCAATTTGTAAAGCAGTCGGTTTGTACTGCAGTTTGTAAAGTCGGTTATCACATATTCGGTTGTCACACACAAACTTAGACACATATACAAGGTAAATTTATATATGGGTCCAAGTTTGGGTGCTCGTGTATATGTGTGATCCATAAACCATATGTAACATATTTAGGGCTTTTTAAAAAATAAAATAAAAATAAAAAGCATTTCATATTCCGAAAAAAATATGATATCATTAGTAAGTCCGAAAGCAATTGAGGAATTTTGAATATTAAGGGAAAACTCTTCAAAGGTGGATTTTTTTTTTGGCATTTTTTATACATATCATAGAAGACTGTAGTAAATGGTGCAATCTCTTATAAAAGTCCAGTTCGCATCGAATACCCTTAAATTTGCTATAGAATACAAGAAGTTTAAATGGCGAAAATGAAAATTGCGTATTTTAAGCTTCTGTTTATCGAACATGGGTTTGCGAGTTAGCTCGTAACCCTTAATTTTTCTCCTTTTAACTTTGAAAGATATTTATTATACTCTCAAAAAATATCCTTTTTCTTACTATGAATGTTACATATATTTGCTACATCAACATTATTACATGAAACAACTTTTACGCATTGAACTACAAATTATTAATTTACGTACAATAAATCAGACAAAAATTGAACCTAATCTGTTTACAACTTTTTTATCAACATATATTATAAAAAGTATTCAGAAAGTTTTATTCTGGAATGAATGGGATTATTTTATGCAAGTATTTTTGTTTAATAAGTAATTAAAATTTATGATCATAGACTTACTTTTTATTGTATATTTTCTAAAACATTTAGTTCAGTGTATTCTACCATTTCTTACAACTATATACTCTACTTTTTCGGGACAACATATATAGGTATATAAATTTAAGTGTTTGACATACAAGACATATTTAATATTTTCTGATTTCTTAAGAAAATAAAAGCCAAAGGAACTTTATATTTCCAAAAAATTAAAAGACCCCCAACGGAGGGCATCCCCCCAGACGGCCTATATCCCTACTTCTTTAATCGGCCGTTAGAAATAATCAAATTAAGCCAAAACAAAATTAAAACAATTGGTAAGTTCAAAACTATTTTTTCTCGTTTTAATTTCGAAATTTTTTAATCGAAGTCTTAAAAAATATTCTTTTTCTTACCCAAATTCCTACTTACACTTTTTACATCAATACACGGGAAAATTTCAGAGCTTTAAAGACAAATTATTTTCTTTATAAAATTGATTGAGGCAGAAAAGAAATATATAATGTATATAAAACTTTTACAGCAACATTTATTATAAACAAAACTAAAATAAAGCAACATTTATCATCATAGACTTACTTTTTATTGTATATTTTCTAAAACAGGGGTTCTCAAACTATGGTACGCGTACCAGTAGTGAAGACGTACCAGTACGTGAAGATAAGGTTACTGGTACGTGAGATAAAATACAAAATGCAGCATATTATTATTGAATCGTCTTTATTAACCTGTACATTTTCAAAACAATTTCGAACGCGATTTAGGATCTGTAAACGCTTTTTCTATTTTTTTTTTTTTTTTGTTGAAATTCGCACACAACGCTTATGATAGAATCAGTTTTCCAGAAATAAAAACACAATTATTAGATTTATATAGATCAAAGTTGAATTTTGTAATAAAGACCTAATTTTTAAATTAATGAATGAATGAAGTATTTTTAATTAGTGGAAGAACTGTTTTTATACATGCTTTATAAATTGAACTGTCTGAAGGCTTGCAAGTAGGAGGAGCTTGTGTGAGTAGGAGGAATTAAAACAAAATAACATTCCAAGTGCAATGTATAACTCATTGTTCTCTTTGCACTAGAAGAGCTTCTAGGAGGTGTTGAAATAAAAGTCTTATTTCAAACATAATTCATAAATTGATTCATTGTGTTGATTGAAATATTTTTCTTCTCTTGTACAAAAAGTGTGACGAGAGTCACATGGTCAAGAGAGTAAGATTATTTAAATCAAACTAAAACTGTGGTCATATGCAGTGCGGATTTCAAGTAAAGCATTGTACATATGTATTGAGATGCTATATACATAAATGTATGAAGAAACTTGCAAACGTTTGCCTACTGAGAGACATTATTGTCTCATTTAAAGGTATGCAGATTATTAGTACGGTTGTATTGAGCCTATCTTGAATGTGCTAACTAAGCTTTGGATAAGAAATTCACAATGACGGATTAATGCAGAGGCCGACTAGGCCGTGGTCTAGAGCCCATCTCCGAATAAATAAAATTGTTTGCAAAAAGTTTATTAAAAATTCAGTTTTTTGCAATTATTTCTCCCAAAACCAAAAAAGATTTTGTTTAACTTGATAACCATATCACAATAAGGAAAGGGCCACTGACGTCACTGTTGGTTAAACTACTGTTGGTTTGGGAGGAAAACCTGTTCGTTTTTTACGGCTCTTACAGTACACATGAGATGGAGGGATTTGATTGGTCTATGTTAAATTGGTCTATGATATGATTGGCCTACGTTGCCATGACGATTCCTGCAATGATAGCTGCGACAAAAATGCAGTGGTAGATTGGTTGATGGACCTGTTTGTTTGTAAACATGCCCTTTCCTTATATCTAAGGCTAACCACCGAATACTCCCCCAAAATATTTATAGCTATTATCTTGGTTTGAGACTGGCTCCGAAAAGGTACTGGGCCTTGGGCTCCACATGACCTTTATCGGGCTCTGGAAATTCGTTTGAGACACCCTGCCACTGTATCTCACGAGAAAGGAAAGAAGTAAACTTATTCAGCTCTCATCTCCTACGATGAATTACTGGAGTCCACATTCAAAAGTATGATATTCTCGTCAGCGAAAACTCTGTTACATTCAGAGTACCGTCTAATATCGTCTAAGTCTGTTTGTGTTTAGCACAACATATCTCTGTGAATGTTTTTTTCCGCCCTTTGTTATATGAAAAACAAATACAGGAATAAACTAAACATCGAATCTGACTTATGACTAAAACTTCTAAATATTGAGCCAGACATGAGGAAGTTGTGCTTGATGAAACAAACCCACCCTTTTCATTAGCCTGCTACAACAGTATATGAATCAGTTTGCGCCAATATGTCATTAAGTATTGTGGATTTTTTACTATACCAAAATACTGTATTTTGATATTGTATGCATTATTAAAATTTAATGATGATACTACTTTTTACTTGAATGTTATTATAAAGCAGTCAATTTAGTAATATAATCATTCATTTGTAAAAGCAATAAAAGCTGTTATGAAGAAAATACAAAAAACAGAGAGATATTTCGTTTTAGACAGGTTATTCTATATTAGCTTTACGTTTGTTACCTGGTGGTACGCGGAAGTATGAACTTCAATTTAGTGGTACGTCGATCTAAAAGTTTGAGAACCCCTGTTCTAAAATATTTAGTTCAGTGTATAGTCCATTTCTTACAATTATACACTCGAATTTTTTGGTACAATATATATATCTATAAAAATTTATAAAAGTGAATGAGGTAAAATATAAATATATAATGTATATAAAACTTTCACACCAATCCTAATTATAAACATAATTAAAAGAAAGCATTATTTTGTAATAAATAGAATTTTTTATGATTTTTTTTTCTGTAACTTTTCAAAATTTATCAATATAAACTACATTTTTAGCATGTGTTTTCTAAAAAGTTTAGGTCATTCTCCATTTCTTACAGTTTATACACGAGCATTTAGAACACAGTGTTTATGTGTGTAAGAATGTGACTGAGAGTGAAGTACATGTGTGTATGAACGAGCGTGATATGACGCCTGTAAAAAATAAAATCGATTAAAAAAGCAAACACAATTAACGTGATATTTCTTTAAAAAATATGTAATAACCAGTCAGTTCGAAAGCAATTTTTTTGTTTTTAATTTCGAAAGAATTTAATCAAAGTCTAAATATATATTCACAAAATGTCACTAATATTTTCTTTATCATTACACTTAAGATATTTCAGACTTTTAAAAACTTATTATTAATATATATACACGGGACAAATATAAAATAAACATAATCTGTTTACAACACTCTCATCATCGTAGATTACAAAAGAAAATGTATAAGAAAGTATTATTTTAGAATAAATGATATTAGATATGCAAGTATTCATTAGTTCGTGTACATAATGAAATATTGCAAATATTGATTTAACTTTGTTATTTATTTTAATAATATCAAGCTAAGCTTAAACAAAAATTTTTTTGATTAAGGAATGAGTACGAGAACCTCGGGATATTTAAGCGTTGCTTGATGATATTTTTGTATTTTACTACAATATACCCTTCAAGATATTGGTTTCTAGACTAAGAATTTCCAATAAAAGTGCTAGAAAATATAATTTTATTGCATTTTGCTCTTTAATACTGTTATATAGAAAGCATATTTAGCTTAAAAAAATGAGAGATTTTACATAGCAATATGAATTATATCAGATCTAGAAAGTAAAACTATTATGTACTTTAGAAAATTAGTTTACATTGTTTTATGATGATAAAGTACTAATATAATAAAATCATTAATTCCATGATGTAACTATTTAATATAAGATAAAGGTGAGTTATAAAAATACTACTGAAAAGAAATATAAAGACGCTAACTTCTTAAAAACACAAAAAAGTAAAAAAGAAAAATTATTTCCTAAAACCAACTCATTTCTTCATTAGTCAAATATACGTGGTTTTGCTAGCAGTACAGAAGTAATACTAGTTCTGTCTTGCTTCTGCTATTGTCGTTGCAGCATATACCTAAGTATGCCTTGTTCGGCATTTCACCTGATGTCGTCACATTTTTACACGATGCAAAGTAACGCTGTTGATACTTTTGCAAAACTATTTTTATTATCTATCTATCTATCTATCTATCTATCTATCTATCTATATATATATATATATATATATATATATATATATATATATATATATATATATATATTTATCATCATAATCTTGAAACTTTGTTAAATTCAAACTAAACCACGAAAATAACTATAAAATTAACTTAACAAAACATTATAAACTATTGACAGAAAGACAGACTAAAACACTAAAAAATAAAATATTAACAGAAAATAAAGTAAATTGAAACCAGTAAAACCATTGGAGACAGGCGGCATGACTTGAAACATGCACAGTTGGGTTGAACTAGATTTCTGTGCACAACTCTCCCCCATATCTGTCAAAACCAAATGAATAGACTGAAACCAAACCAAATGAACCATGTCCACATGATGTCCACATCAATGTCCACATCAACAGTCTGTACAACGCCGTTTCATTTCACTTCGGGTTTGGATGTAAATGTTTGAATAGGGTAGCGGATCGATCAAAATTATTCTGTCAGGTTCACGCTTTGTTGTGAGTTGACTTCAAAATGATTTTTTCAGTTTCGGATCGGATACAAACCCACTCGCGCAGGATTCTACAATTTACTGTCCCAGAAGGACTGCTCAGATTAGGAAACCAAGTCTACAGAACATAGATGTCCCTCTTAGTTCCCTTTCTGAATGTATTAAAAAAGAAAAAAATAGAAGAAAAAAGAAAAGTAATACATTATTTAGCCGAGCTGAACTCACCGTTAAGCGCGACATAGGGTGGCGTAGTCATGTAAATAATAAAAAAAATAATTGCTTAAAAGACAATATTACTAAACAATATCAAAACAAAGCTCCGACCCGACAATGGGCAGTGATTAAGAGGATCCCCAGTCCCTGGCTCAGTGATGGATTAAGATAGAAATGGGGGTGCCTAGTCAGGTGTGGGTCTAGTCACCTGATCAAGGTTCTAAATTACGAGACCTATTAAATCTGTCAATTCAACAAAGTTAAACAGAAACCTTGAACCGGCAAACAAAGATAACTGTAGCAAACTACAAGAGAGCAAGCACAGCAGCGATGTCAACAAATCTATAGTCAAGTGGATCACAGCCATGCTGTGATCAGGCGATTTCCGCCCCGCACCCAGGTACTAACCCGTCAAGCTAGTCATTCATGCCTGGCATGTAGGAGCCTGGTTAGCGGTATAAAAAAAGGATTGGAATGTCAAAATGACAGTTAAATATGTTTTTAAGCTTTTCAAATCCGGATGTGATAAAATATTGGCCAGCCAACCGTCTGGTGTAGAATATTACAGGACATGAGACACATGATGATACAGGTAGAATAAGTGAATAATACTAGTATTTTTCAGATAGAAAATGTATACACACTAAAGCCTCTATAACAAACATTCCCCAATAACCGACATCTTTATTTAGCAAACACGTTTTTAATTCCTAACGCATACATATTTCTACGTTTTCACCTTTGAATAGTGGACATCTCCAAATAGCAAACCAATTCAATTGCAGAATCCGGAGCGGGTGGTTATCCGACCCGAAATTAAAAGTCCATTTGAAGTCAACGTTCACCCGACACGAATTCAACAAAATATTTTTCCTCGATACACAACACAAACCGAAACACGATAAAATTCAATCCGAACTTGAACCACAACCCCAAATCAAATGACACTAAAAGTTCGCTTAAATATCATTAAAGATATTTTTTTATATATAATTACATAAATTAGTAACATTACATTCATGCTTAAGAAGTTCCACTTAATCTGTTGTTTAAAGTTGCGAAATTTAATTTTGAATAGTTAATAAAGTATCTACTAATCTATACGAAAAAATTAAAAATGCTAATTATAGCAAGAGATTTGCCTTCTGTTCTATCCCCTTTAAGGTTTTGGCCGTAATTTTCTATTCATCCTCAAATTCTCTGAGGGAAATTTGGTCAAAATTAAGTTAACGTCCCTCCCTCCATACACACGCAAGCACAATCTTGAGCTACGTACTTTGCAATTATTTTATTTATTCTTCAAATTTTCATTAATTTTTACTTACCCATCATACGTAGTATAGGGTAAATCTTGTAATCCTTTTGAAAAACGAAATTTTTTTTGACGGATTTACACGTTTCAGACACTGGAGATTCCGAAAAACATATTTTTAGAAAACAAAAAATTGCCGTCCGTCTGTCTGTGTGTTTGTCTGTGTGTCTGTGAGTCTGTGTGTCTGTAAACGCTCTATCTCCCGAAAAAATTGAGATACAGACTTGAAATTTGGTATGTTCTTAGTATGTAATAATGGGAAGATTACTGAATTTCAGTAACCTCGATTAACCGGAACTATTTTTTTCGGACTCTCGAAATATTCGTTCTGATAGAAGGTATATAAAAAATTTCGAAATTGTTTATTTTAAGGAGCGAATATAACAGACAATAAAAAAACATAAATTTTGCATAAAGCATGAAGTCGATCGGATAATGAGTTGCCGAGATATTTGTAATCCTATTTTTCCACACTCTTCGATTTTTCATAACCCTAATTCATCCAAATTTCAAATCAAAGATATATTTTAATTGGAAATGAGACGCTTAATCAGATGCAATAAACCGCTAGTTAATAGGATTATTTTTTTTTTAGTTATAAGTATGTTTATTTTAAGCAATTCAGTAATCGAGCCTTTAAAGCGAGGCTAACGAAAAAGACAGGCTACCGCGGTGCATTCCACTTATCTTTTTTTACAGACCGCTAGAATGACGTGTTGCTCTTTTCGTACACCTCCATTGGTGCATTCGAGCATCACGTGACTCTTGCGGTCTGTAAAAAAAGATACGCGTAAAGCACCGCGGTAGCCTTTCTTTTTCGTCAGCCTCGCTTTAAAGTTTATGACGTCATCAAGCCACGATTTTATTCGAATTGCAAAGCATTTTATAAGTAGTTTACACATTTTTTATTTTAATATTTTACATTATGCATACCCATGATGGGTAAGTATTACGGTGGCCCCCAACGACCTGTTACATCCTTGTTAGTAACACTATTCCGCATAAAGGAAAGCAGCAATCATTTGTTAGATATTATATTATATAGAAAATATGGTTCTCTCCCCTATCAGAAAGCCACATGTAGCGCTTAGCTGCTTGAGTTACAACCGTGCATTGTATGGTCTTTTGAACTTGTCTAGACGTGTTTTGCCACCCCTCGCAATTAAGCCCACGAGTTCAGAGACCCCCTGCATATATGTGTGTGTGTGTTCGCGTATAGGGAGTAAATTATGAAAATTGAAAAAAACAAACATGAAAATATCATACCAAGGAAACATACTTCAAGCCGGCGCGACAAAATCGCACATCTCAACTTAAAATAAGTGGGTAAGTGTGATCGAAGATCGCTGAAAGGGTTTCGTTTAATATTCCTTTCAAAACACTTTATTCTTTCTTTAATAAATCAAAATTAATTTCATTTAGAAACAAAAGACAAAAAAAAAAGTCATGTTTTTTATAAAGTAAAAATTTACTGGTCTATTTTTCGTTTTTTCGATTATCTAAACCAGCCCGCTATTATATTCTGACATAATAATATCTGTCATGCGGATTAAATGCGATATTTAAGAAATTAATTTCAAAATTAAACATGTTGTACACCTTCAAAATGTTACAATATGCGAATATTTCCATAATCGGATTTTTATCATGATTCAATATGTTTCTCAAACTCATATATTTACTATTCTCTATTACTCATATTGATACTCGTTTTGTATTATTCTCAAACATTTGAAAAATTCGTTAAACTTCCAATATGACGTCAGATTTTCTTTTAATTCTCTAATGACGTGATATTAATCTGCTTTGTGTACATACACATACTCATACTCCTTGTATTATTAAGAAACCTTTGAAAATGTCCGTTTTATTACCTCTATGACGTCAATCAATTTTATTTCATATTAATCTTTTTTTCAATTGGTGAAACATTTAATTTAATTTTCATTTTTCACGTGGAAATCGTTCAATAGAAAATTAATTATTGTAGAAAGAATTTCATTGTGGATTTTTAATTTTTGGCAAGAGCTTTAACGAAAAATGTTTAAATTTAATAGGAAAAGACTGTTAGAATTTTGTTTTTTTATCTCTATTTATTAAAATAATACGATTTTTTCAAATTTTAATATTTTGAGCTTTATAGCTGGTAATCAGCTATATGAACACAAAGTTTCAACTCTGTAAGTTAGATAGTTTCTGAGAATGGCTCTGTGACGGACAGACAACGGATCGATAGTAATAGGGTTTTGTGAGATGAACGAAACCCTAAAAATGAAATGTTCTTCAATGAATTATGCACATGAAATTGAAAAATGTTTAATACAAAACGCTTAACTCTTGAGAGTTGTAAAAATCCCATTTTTATTTCACAAAAAACTGCGTTTATTAAATTGAAAATCACTTTATTATTAAAAATTGTGTTTTAAAAATGTGAATAAACGAGGAATTTCCCTCTCCTTGCAACGCTTCTTTACAATAATAAAATGTCGAAGATTTGTGATCTTACTATACAGTTACAGATTTAGCTAAGAAAAAATAATAATTTTAATGTAAAAGAAAAAAATTATTTACATATATAAAATTACAAAAATGCCCTCAAGTAAAATTTATTTCCTAAATATAATTTTAATTGCTATTCGCAAAATAATTCATTTTCATTTAAACATTGCTCTGTCGGCTTAAATGTTTCGAAAACAAATTCACGTTGAAAGGACAAACATATTATAGAACCTAACTCCACGTAAATTTTGACCTAATAAGAGGAACTAAGCACTAACAGAATATAATTGCAGTTATGTTGGGAATTTCAATTAGTAGTTTCAGAACAGAGGTATTTCAAATTTAGTTAATGTGTCTGTATTAAATGCGTGTTCAAATCTACTCCCTGAATATTTAACTGGGCTACATAACTGTACTTCAATAATTTAACTATAAATAAACATATAAATTGTGAAGATTTCTCCCGTAAACTACAAATTTTTAAATTGTTTGATTACAATATTTTTAGAAACGTAGCTAAGTTTATTTAAAAGACATTTTAATTTACATGTTTTATAATCTTATATATAGTAGTTCTTATGACGATATTATGTACCTTTTATAGGATGTCTGTTCATATAGTAGGTCTGTATATTTTTTCAATGTATAATTTACATATTTCCAATATGTACATCTAGTCAAAATGAAACATAAGTGTAAGTTTTGAAAAAAAATTGATTTACATATTTGTTATCCATTTACATATTTGTATAAGAAATTTACTTTTTAAAAAGTGATTTGTATGTTTATTCATATACGTAAAATTACAAAATGTCTTTAAATAAAATAATTTTTCTGAAACAAACTTTTAATTGGTATTTATGAAATAATTCATTTAAAGTTGAGTATTTCCTGGTGGTTATAATACAGGGTGTCCCAAAAGTCTCCGTACAACTTCAAAAATTTATTACAAAAATAATAATAATAGGCCTACATGAGATCCTTTCGTTGCACGAAGAATATCAAGTCAATATTCCAATTTCATCCACGTGCGTTTCAGCATGCTAACATCAACAGTAGTTTCAACTGTTTGATGAAATCTGAACAAAAGTTAATAGTCTCATGGAATTGAAACAAAAGATCCAAACAGCAGTAGCTACTGTTGATGTTAGCATGAAAAACGTTCGTGGATTGAATTGGAATATCGTCTTGATATTCTTCGTGCTACGAAAGGATCTCATGTTGAAGTTTACTAAGGCAGTTGAAAAAAAAACTGTTTAAGTTACTCTATGCACTACTGTAATTATTTTTGCTGTAGGCCTATTATTTTATTAATATATTTTTTAAGTTGTCCGGAGACTTTTGGGACACCCTGTATAAGTATCTCTATTTGGAGCTGTCTGTAGCTTGAGTGCATAACTCGGATGAAACAAAAATCAGTACACTTACTATTCGAGAAGGGGGAAGACGATTGGAAGAAAAAAAAAATTTGCAATAATCACCGACGTAAAATGTAATGTGTAATACAAGAACAAAGAATTAAGGCATCAAACCGAATGGCATACCTAATTTATTGGAAAATGTCACAGTAAATGTGGTTACACTTCGTATCGCTGTGTCGATTAAGTTCAGGTTCCACATGGACATTGTGCTGGAGGACACAATCCAGATGGTGCACGACGTGCTCTGCTGCGGAATGTAACGCATCAGGAGTGATGTTTCGCGCATGTTGTGATATACGGAAAAGTCATTGAGGTTTGCGACACCTCCACATCACACAATATTACACATTGCATTTCACATTCAAAAGCGCCATCTGTCGGCGATTATTGCATTTATTTTTTTATATTGTGCCATTCTTCGTCCCCCTTCTTGAATAGTAAGAGTACTGATATTCGTTTAATTCCAGTTATTACTTCAAGCTACAAACAGCTTCAAATACAGGTACTTATTTTGAAACCACCCGGTATTTTTGTATATATATATAAATGCTTGAAAAAAAATCATATTCAGAGTGCAAACTTATATTAACGCATGCTTTCAACGTAAATTTATAGCTTGTAAGAGAAAAAATCATTTACAGATTATAATTTCAGTTATGTTGGAAATTTCAGTTCGCGGTTTCAGACAAAGATATTTCAAGTGTAGTTAATGCGTCTTTATTATAACTACGGTCAAATCAACTGATATATTCATCCAAGCTAAATAACAGTACTTTAATAATGAATGTATATTTAAACATATAGATTGAATAGTTTTCAGCATGATATGCTGAATTCTATCTCTCTGCGGTCTTTCTGCGGTATCACTCTGCGGTCTTTCTAATTCAAGTATTATAATAATATATGAGGAACCCAGAAGCCAAGGGGTATAAGTGACAAAATTGAAATAACTGAGCTAAGTGCACAGGCGATCTGGAAATAAGAATATTTGTTAGCACATAAAAAAATATAAATGATTTTTTAAGTATGTGCTGCGTTCTCGAGATCAACTACTTAAGCATTCGAAACTCATTGTTATCAATACTGATTATGTATAAATTAAAAACAAATTGTACTCCACATTTTTTACAGAGTTATTTAAATAAAAGTTAAAAAACAATTATGCAATCAGCAACAGTTTCATAATTATTTCAGTCAATTACTATTGACTCAATACTTTGAACTCAATTTACTCCAAATTGAAATTTTGTCACATGTTAAAAAACAACTATGCAATAAGCAACAGTTTCATAATTATTTCAGTCAATTACTATTGGCTCAATATTTTGAACTCAATTTACTCCAAATCGAAATTTTGTCACATGTTAAAAAACAACT
Source organism: Maratus michaelseni (assembly GCA_963931845.1). NCBI lineage: Eukaryota > Metazoa > Arthropoda > Arachnida > Araneae > Salticidae > Maratus > Maratus michaelseni. Next base: position 347,290,370 of record OZ007590.1, on the reverse strand, counting down.
ATGACATAAGCAACAGTTTCATAATTATTTCAGTCAATTACTATTGACTCAAACTTTGAACTCAATTTACTTCAAATCGAAGTTTTGTCACAATAAGTGACACAATTGAAAAAACTGAGCTACCTGCACAGACGATCTGGAAATAAGACTGTTTGTACATAAAAAAATATAAACGATTTTTTAATTATGTGCTGCGTTCTCGAAGTCAACTCCTTAAGCATTCGAAACTTGTACCCCTTGTTATCAATACTGACTAAGTATAAATTTAAAAAAAGTACTCCACCTTCTTTACAGAGTTATTTAAATAAGAGTTAAAAAACAACTATGCAATAAGTAACAGTTTCATAATTATTGCAGTCAATTGCTATTGACTCAATACTTTGAACTCGATTTAACGTAAACTCCACCTTCTTTACAGAGTTATTTAAATAAGAGTTAAAAAACAACTATGCAATAAGCAACAGTTTCATAATTATTTCAGTGAATTACTATTGACTCAATACTTTGAAATGAATTTACTCCAAATCGAAATTTTGTCACATGTACAAAGGGCTTCTAGGCTTCTAGGCTTCTAGGCTCTAGGGTCCCCATAATGTTGTTTCAGAATAACATTTTTTTTTTTCTATATTCATAAAAAACAACGCAGAACAAGGAATTAGATATCATTCGAAAAGTTTTTAACATACTTTTCACAGAGTACACTCACATTTTATTAAAACACGTTGTTGGATTAAATTGCATTAAAGTTTAATCAAAGTTGCATTAATTAAAAATTAATGTAAATACTTATCAGATACGTAAAGATTTCAGTACCAAAGCCTCGCAAGTGTTAACTCGTTTACAGTTTTTTTTTTATTACAAATGTAATTAAGATTAGATTTCTTTCATGCATAATTTCCATTTCTTTATTACAATTATTATTTACATCATATAGAACTCTTCAAAACTATTAAAAAATTGTACTCCACCTTCTTTACAGAGTTATTTAAATCAGAGTTAAAAAACAACTATGCAATAAGCAACAGTTTCATAATTATTTCAGTCAATTACTATTGACTCGATACTTTGAACTCAATTTACTACAAATCGAAATTTTATCACATGTACCCCTTGGCTTGTAGGGTACTCATATGCTGTTTCAGAAGCCAACATATCTTTTTTATATATTCATAAAAAGCGCAGAACAAGGTATTAAGTATCATTTGAAATGTTTTTTAACATACTTTGTACACTCACATTTCATTAAAACACGTTGTTGGATTAAAATTGCATTAAAGTTTGATTAAAGTTTTTCAAAATCTAATTTAATCGACTGCTCTTGACGACACTTTCCAGATTAAAACAAGGGCAGCCGATTAAAATAGATTTTTGATAAAGCTAAAATAATTAAACCTACATCCTCCTTTCATCCAGCAATAATAAATGAATCCATAGAAATTTTAACCAGAAAAGATAAGACATGCAATGATTCGTTATCTTACAATATCCCTAAATTGTGGTATAAACTTTTGCAGATTGTTCAAGACTGAATAAGATTAGCACATCCCTCCCAATGCTTCCCACCCCTAGTGACCTGTTTGTAATGGTTTGACCATTCTTCAACAGAAGACCATATTTTACTAGTTTTAGACTATTTGTTTTGTGTATGTCTGCGTTTTAGTTTTATAACCCTGATGACGCGCTAAGGCTGCTCGAAAGCGCTAGTTTTTTATCATTGTGAAATACAGTTATGTATGTTTGAAAAACACCTTAAGTAAAGTTTTATTAAATGATGCATATGTGTTTGTGACATTTGTGTTGTTTTAAATAATAATTATAGTACAAAGGTGACTATAGATTCAAATGAGTGTTGTTTTTTCATAGCTCAAGTTTATTTTGTATATATATATTAGTCCGTTCCTAAAATAATATTAATATTTTTACAATTTTTACAGCTGATCTGGAATCGATCCAAGTAACCGACACTTTAAGGAAACGTCGTAGCCGGAGTTCGCTTCGAAGAGCAATGGTCGTCAGTTCAAGAAAAGCCATTGTAAACTTAGCAGTGGGGAATTATAGATGTTCTGTGTGTGTATATCCTCACACGGAAGGAGTAATTCAAAAGGTCTTTTTGCCACGGCGAACAGTAAATGTAGATTTCTAGGTGAAAATCCTGGAATGATTGAAAAAAAGCTATAAGAGTCCGATGCGAGATCGCCAGCAGCTGTATCATGCACCATGACAAAATAAGAGCTGGCGATATACCACTTTCTTAGACTATCAACAAAAAAATATCGTTGTGCGTTCTCATCCGCCGTATAAGTCCTATATTGGAACCATGTGATTTCTTTCTCTTCCCATAAGTCATGAAAAAGCTTAAGAGATTAATTTAGAGCCGCAGCAAAAACTAAAGAAACCGTGACAAGAGAACTGCAAAGTATTCCTATAGAAATATTCCGGTAAATTTTAAAACAGTGGTAACAACGCTGGATTGGCTGCATTTATGTACATGGGTCCTATGTACAGAAATATTATAGGTATTTGCACTTTTCTTTGTTCTATTTGCTTTTACCAAATCCTCCTTATTACATTTCTTACGAACCCTGTATATATATATATATATATATATATATATATATACACTTATATTTGGACAGTTTAATAGCCTCTGCTTGTTAACTAGGAGACCATTTAATTGCCTTCAAAAAGTAGTTAAAGGAATTGATTGGAACCAGAGATTTATTGTTCAAACCGCACCTTCCAACGATGGCGATGTAGCCTGTTAGTACTCTTGCGTAGTGCAATTACGAGAATGACCTCGGTGAATGAACGCAGATGGGTATCTTACAACCCACTTGCCCAGCGTGGAGGAGTCTCGCCCCTTTCCCACTTAGCTTATCATGAATTCAGAAATCAAATAGTGGCTCTCAATTCCTAGCTGTCTGCGTGTCCCTGGTTACGGCAGCGATCACAAAAACACGACGAAAGAAGATGCTAAGAATCAACGAGAATGACCGCGGCGAATGAACGCAGATGGGTATGCCTAGCGTGGAGGAGACTCGCCCCTTTCCCACTTAGTTTATAATGAATTCAGAAATCAAATAGCGGCTCTCAATTCCTAGCTGTCTGCGTGTCCCTGGTTACGGCAGCGATCACAAAAACACGACGAAAGAAGATGCTAAGAATCAACGAGAATGACCGCGGCGAATGAACGCAGATGGGTATGCCTAGCGTGGAGGAGACTCGCCCCTTTCCCACTTAGTTTATAATGAATTCAGAAATCAAATAGAGGCTCTCAATTCCTAGCTGTCTGCGTGTCCCTGGTTACGGCAGCGATCACAAAAACACGACGAAAGAAGATGCTAAGAATCAAAGAGAATGACCGCGGCGAATGAACGCAGATGGGTATGCCTAGCGTGGAGAAGACTCGCCCCTTTCCCACTTAGCTTATCATGAATTCAGAAATCAAATAGTGGCTCTCAATTCCTAGCTGTCTGCGTGTTCCTGATTACGGCAGCGATCACAAAAACACGACGAAAGAAGATGCTAAGAATCAACGAGAATGACCGCCGCGAATGAACGCAGATGGGTATGCCTAGCGTGGAGGAGACTCGCCCCTTTCCCACTTAGTTTATAATGAATTCAGAAATCAAATAGCGGCTCTCAATTCCTAGCTGTCTGCGTGTCCCTGGTTACGGCAGCGATCACAAAAACACGACGAAAGAAGATGCTAAGAATCAACGAGAATGACCGCGGCGAATGAACGCAGATGGGTATGCCTAGCGTGGAGGAAACTCGCCCCTTTCCCACTTAGTTTATAATGAATTCAGAAATCAAATAGCGGCTCTCAATTCCTAGCTGTCTGCGTGTCCCTGGTTACGGCAGCGATCACAAAAACACGACGAAAGAAGATGCTAAGAATCAACGAGAATGACCGCGGGGAATGAACGCAGATGGGTATGCCTAGCGTGGAGGAGACTCGCCCCTTTCCCACTTAGTTTATAATAAATTCAGAAATGAAATAGCGGCTCTCAATTCCTAGCTGTCTGCGTGTCCCTGGTTACGGCAGCGATCACAAAAACACGACGAAAGAAGATGCTAAGAATCAACGAGAATGACCGCGGCGAATGAACGCAGATGGGTATGCCTAGCGTGGAGGAGACTCGCCCCTTTCCCACTTAGTTTATAATGAATTCAGAAATCAAATAGCGGCTCTCAATTCCTAGCTGTCTGCGTGTCCCTGGTTACGGCAGCGATCACAAAAACACGACGAAAGAAGATGCTAAGAATCAACGAGAATGACCGCGGTGAATGAACGCAGATGGGTATGCCTATCGTGGAGGAGACTCGCCCCTTTCCCACTTAGTTTATAATGAATTCAGAAATGAAATAGCGGCTCTCAATTCCTAGCTGTCTGCGTGTCCCTGGTTACGGCAGCGATCACAAAAACACGACGAAAGAAGATGCTAAGAATCAACGAGAATGACCGCGGCGAATGAACCCGGATGGGTATGCCTAGCGTGGAGGAGACTCGCCCCTTTCCCACTTAGTTTATAATGAATTCAGAAATCAAATAGCGGCTCTCAATTCCTAGCTGTCTGCGTGTCCCTGGTTACGGCAGCGATCACAAAAACACGACGAAAGAAGATGCTAAGAATCAACGAGAATGACCGCGGCGAATAAACGCAGATGGGTATGCCTAGCGTGGAGGAGACTCGCCCCTTTCCCACTTAGTTTATAATGAATTCAGAAATCAAATAGTGGCTCTCAATTCCTAGCTGTCTGCGTGTCCCTGGTTACGGCAGCGATCACAAAAACACTACGAAAGAAGATGCTAAGAATCAACGAGAATGACCACGGCGAATGAGCGCAGATGGGTATGCCTAGCGTGGAGGAGACTCGCCCCTTTCCCACTTAGTTTATAATGAATTCAGAAATCAAATAGCGGCTCTCAATTCCTAGTTGTCTGCGTGTCCCTGGTTACGGCAGCGATCACAAAAACACGACGAAAGAAGATGCTAAGAATCAACGAGAATGACCGCGGCGAATGAACGCAGATGGATATGCCTAGCGTGGAGGAGACTCGCCCCTTTCCCACTTAGTTTATAATGAATTCAGAAATGAAATAGCGGCTCTCAATTCCTAGCTGTCTGCGTGTCCCTGGTTACGGCAGCGATCACAAAAACACGACGAAAGAAGATGCTAAGAATCAACGAGAATGACCGCGGCGAATGAACGCAGATGGGTATGCCTAGCGTGGAGGAGACTCGCCCCTTTCCTACTTAGTTTATAATGAATTCAGAAATCAAATAGTGGCTCTCAATTCCTAGCTGTCTGCGTGTCCCTGGTTACGGCAGCGATCACAAAAACACGACGAAAGAAGATGCTAAGAATCAACGAGAATGACCACGGCGAATGAGCGCAGATGGGTATGCCTAGCGTGGAGGAGACTCGCCCCTTTCCCACTTAGTTTATAATGAATTCAGAAATGAAATAGCGGCTCTCAATTCCTAGCTGTCTGCGTGTCCCTGGTTACGGCAGCGATCACAAAAACACGACGAAAGAAGATGCTAAGAATCAACGAGAATGACCGCGGCGAATGAACGCAGATGGATATGCCTAGCGTGGAGGAGACTCGCCCCTTTCCCACTTAGTTTATAATGAATTCAGAAATGAAATAGCGGCTCTCAATTCCTAGCTGTCTGCGTGTCCCTGGTTACGGCAGCGATCACAAAAACACGACGAAAGAAGATGCTAAGAATCAACGAGAATGACCGCGGCGAATGAACGCAGATGGGTATGCCTAGCGTGGAGGAGACTCGCCCCTTTCCTACTTAGTTTATAATGAATTCAGAAATCAAATAGTGGCTCTCAATTCCTAGCTGTCTGCGTGTCCCTGGTTACGGCAGCGATCACAAAAACACGACGAAAGAAGATGCTAAGAATCAACGAGAATGACCACGGCGAATGAGCGCAGATGGGTATGCCTAGCGTGGAGGAGACTCGCCCCTTTCCCACTTAGTTTATAATGAATTCAGAAATCAAATAGCGGCTCTCAATTCCTAGCTGTCTGCGTGTCCCTGGTTACGTCAGCGATCACAAAAACACGACGAAAGAAAATGCTAAGAATCAACGAGAATGACCGCGGCGAATGAATGCAGATGGGTATGCCTAGCGTGGAGGAGACTCCTCCCTTTCCCACTTAGTTTATAATGAATTCAGAAATCAAATAGCGGCTCTCAATTCCTAGCTGTCTGCGTGTCCCTGGTTACGTCAGCGATCACAAAAACACGACGAAAGAAGATGCTAAGAATCAACGAGAATGACCGCGGCGAATGAATGCAGATGGGTATGCCTAGCGTGGAGGAGACTCGCCCCTTTCCCACTTAGTTTATAATGAATTCAGAAATCAAATAGCGGCTCTCAATTCCTAGCTGTCTGCGTGTCCCTGGTTACGGCAGCGATCACAAAAACACGACGAAAGAAGATGCTAAGAATCAACGAGAATGACCGCGGCGAATGAACGCAGATGGGTATGCCTAGCGTGGAGGAGACTCGCCCCTTTCCCACTTAGTTTATAATGAATTCAGAAATCAAATAGCGGCTCTCAATTCCTAGCTGTCTGCGTGTGCCTGGTTACGGCAGCGATCACAAAAACACGACGACAGAAGATGCTAAGAATCAACGAGAATGACCGCGGCGAATGAACCCAGATGGGTATGCCTAGCGTGGAGGTGTCTCGCCCCTTTCCCACCTAGTTTATCATGAAATCAGAAATCAAATAGTGGCTCTTAATTCCTAACTGCCTGCGTGTCCCTGGTTACGGCAACGATCACAAAAACATGACGACAGAGGATACTAAGAATCATGGAGTTCAGCTGTGATACCATACGTTGATGACCTTAGCTTCGTATAACTATCTTCAGAAAATCATATACAAGAATATTACCTGAAGAATAATTAGTAATAATAAACAGGGTTAAACAAGAATTATTTAAAGTAAGAATAAAAAATGAAGAGAAGATTGAAGAGGACATGTACTGTACAACAGAGGCACTTAAGATGAAAAAACAAATGGTGCAGGATTTCGGATTCATAATATGTGGACAAACCACATCGTAGAACAGGATAGCGTATAGTACAGAGTTGCAAGGTTATTTATGCAAGTATCAAGTAAATACAAGATGCAAACAATACAAGTTTATGCACTGACAATAAGCTATCTGATGACGAAATTGAGGGCCGCTATGACGAGGTAACTTCAATGAATCAGAAGCAAAACTGCTACATCAAATTAATAATAGGAGAAAGGAATGCAAGAATTGGAGAAAAAAGAAATGCAAGTTCTCATTAGGAAATCATGTATAAGGGATGAAAACCAAAGAAGAACCAGACTGATTGAGTTTCCAGAATGTGAGTAGATTTTGATTATGAACTCATTTTTCAAGAAAACGCCACAGGTAAAATAATCGTGGAGACGTGCAATTGGGACAACAAGAGAAATTGATTACATCATAACAAACAGAAAGTATTTTATTTAGGATTGCGGCAATCTCAATAACTTCAGTATAGAAGGCGAACACAAGTCGGTTAGATACAAGTTATTAAAGTGGAACGAATGAATCTATTCCAGCTTTCGAAGAAATCAGTCGATATTCTCAGTCTTCAGAAAGCTAATGAAGAAGTTCATTTGGAATTCATGAGGGAATTTAAATGCCATTTCCAAGTACTGCAATGAATATTGGAATAGGAGCATACTCTTACAGTAGTGAACAAGAAACTAACGAATACTCCACAAGAAACTGCAAAGGAAATAATCGGTGAAGCACAAGTAAAACAGAAAAAACAAGAAAGTTGTTGAAGAACTACAGATAATTTTAAACGAAGAAAAACGATCCCAAATCAAGAGTTGAATATGCAGAATTATGCAAAACGGTAAGATAATATGTTATTGAAAATATCAGAATATTTTGCAGTTACCTTGTCAACAAAGTTTTAGAAAATAACTAAAGTTTAAAATTAGCTAAACGCAAACTCTGTGTTGCAAGAAAAATTATTTTTGTACTGAAGAAGATATAAGGAACAATCCCCAAAAGCAATAATGGAAGCGTAAGTATTTCTAAAAATTGTACAACGATGTATGTAAATGTGAAGATGATCAGAGAAAAAATATTACAAAAGCTGAAGAGACAATCTTAGTGATAGCAAATGAAGTTTTACAACAGTTATTCTAGAAGTCTGTAAAAATGCTGAGATGGGGATACTTTACAAGATAGTTGAAAAAGAATACATTAAAAATTACCATCCGAAACAGCTTATTGTCAGTGATTTATAAAAGTTTCACAAAAGGTATAATGACAAGAATTGAATCAGTTGTAGTATAGACTAAGCTCAAGCTAGAGAAAAAGCAGGATTCCAAAGTAGAGAAAACAATAGAAAAATTTGGGGGAGGTGTATATGAAGCATTGTATAGAAAACGACTGATAATGATGATAATGATGAAGCTGATATTTTTATTTATATTTATAATATATAAAAAAGTAAGTTTTAAGTACAAACATGTCACTTAGCGGTTTGAGCAAAAAACATTAAATTTATTTTTTATTTTAAATTTGATTCAATCATACGTATTATCATTTAATGTACAGGGATGTTTTATCAAAACCGCATAAATTTTGAGACGAATCCTTCTAAAAAACAATAACAAAATAATCAAAGAACTATACATCTAAGACACAAAATTTTATAGAAAAATGGGAAAAAGAGCTTTGTCAAAAAGTTGAATATCTGTAATTCCATATGTTCCTAGATTTACATAAGGAGGACTTTAAAATGTCAACTGTGAAATATTTAATTATATTTAGTTTGATAAAAAGCAATTTTTTTAAGTGCTATAATTATAACATGAATAATTTTTAAATCATTGTTTACATTTTGCAACATGCGTTCTCGTGTAACTATTAAATCAATGTCATATCTTTCTGTGATTTAGAAAATAAATGTTTTTTGTTCACTTTAATTTATACAACAGGGATATCTTGCGAAACATAATAAAAATGCAATGTGAAAATTAAACATGTAACCGTTACATATTTTTAAATTTTGCGCATCCGTGATCCCTTAATTTAAAACCTTAATTCCAATTCATGCCTATTAAAATATATAGACGAAATTATTGAAAATTTCATTTAAATTGAAAACCATTGTATTCAATTTTAATTAAATTAAAATGTAATTTCATTTATAGAAGAATTCGGCGAAACAAAGAAGACAGAAGTGTGAACAAACTGACGTTTAATGAATAATTATCTGTGTAATTGAATTTACTATCATTTTGTATTCAATAAACTAAATTATTTATCGCTGCTATTGATATATTTAATCAGTTTAGGATATACATCCTAAACAATGTTTAATTATTGACAACTTTGATAACATAGATTAAAGATTTTATCAAGCAAAGAATTAATAGATTACTTCTTATGTGACACGCAGAAAAGCATTAATTTCAATACTTAAATAAAATTTAAAAAAAAAAGCGTTGCTTCACAATAAACTATTTAAATTAGATGCAATTCGCTAACTGCAATAACAAAAAAAATAAATAAAACGAATTTGAAGATGAAGCGTCTTATTATAAATTTCCAAATGACTGTGTCTGTTATATGAAGTGTATAACTGAAATGCTATGATATGTTTAAAAACAACACAAAATGTCACAAAAACATATATGCATCATTTATTAAAAACTTTTACTTTAGGTGTTTTAAAAATATACAAAACTGCATTTCACATTAAAAACCTAGCGCTTTCGAGCCGTCCTGGCTCATCATCAGGGTTAAAACATCACCACGCAGATACACACAAAAAACACACAACTAGTCTGAAACACTGTAAAAACATCAATGTCTGCTGAAGACAAGGTCAAACCATTATAAACAGGGTGGGAAGCATAGGGAGGGATGTGCCAATCTTATTCATTCTTGAACTATCTGTAAAAGCTTATACCATACTTTAGGGATATTGTACGAAACTGAATCATTGCATGTTTTATATTTCTTGGTTAAAATTTCTATTGATTCACTTATTATTGCTTCATAAAAAGAGGATGTGTGTTTAATAATTTTAGCGTTATCAAAATCTATTGTAATCGACTGCTGTTGTTTTAATCTGGAAAGGGCCGTTTTACTTCTATTATACTTGACATCTGCAATATGTTCTTTTAACCGAATTTTAAATTTCCTTAAAGTCATACCAATGTAGTCTTTAACTTTATAAGATTTTATCCTATTTTCAACTATTTCCATAATAACTGGGATTCTATAAATTCCTGCTAAATCTTCAATCGGTATGGGATCAATCTTCTTATGTAGTAACGCATTCAATTTAACTGGAGGGGATGCTACCAAATTTATTTCATATTTCTTTAAATTATATTTTAATTTTTCAAAAAGTTTCGGAATATATTGGAACTTGTAAAATTTAGTTGGTTTTTCTGTTAATTCTTTTTGTTTTTTACCCTGATATTGATATTGACAAATTAACTTATTAATTAACCTCTCTGAAAAACCATTTTCATTTGCTATAATTTTAACTCTGTCAAGCTCCTCATTGATATAACTATCAGTACACACTGAAAATTCTCTATGGATGTAAAACCTATATGCAGCCAGTTTATAACTTAAAGGTGATGAAGCATCTCTGGAAATAGTATTATTTGACCTCATATTTTTCGTATAAACTGTCCGATCTATTGTTAAATTACTGTTTTTTATCAGCTCTACATCAAGAAAAGGTAAACGATTCTGTTTTTCTAACTCCAGGGTAAATTGTATTTTTGTATCAATTTTATTAAGTTTAACCACAAAGTCCTTCAATAAATCTATACCATGCTCCCATATAATAAAAATATCATCTGCATATCTACACCAATATGCAGGTCTTTCACTAAAATCATTCATAACCATATTTTCAATGGGTCTTAATTTAATCTCCGCACATAAACCTGAAATGGGGGAGCCCATTGGAGCACCATCCTTTTGCTTATAATAAATATTATCAAACTGAAAAACGTTATTGTTTTTAATTAGATTAAACCCGGAAATAAGTGTATTTTTTGAGCTCATGCTAAAAGAATCATTACCATTAATAGCTTCTTCCACGAACAAACCTACATCATTCATATCCACAGATGGATATAACGATACTACATCCAAACTCGCAAAAATGCTGTTCTCAGTAATCTGAAAAAGTTTTACTTGCTTAATAAACTACATTGTCGATGAAATGACGAACTCTGACTGAGGGAGGATAGTTTTTAATAAGACAACATATGCCTTTTCTAGATAATATGTAGGTCCTATACTATAATAGTCCTATACTATAATAGTATAGGACCTACATATTATCTAGAAAAGGCATATGTTGTCTTATTAAAAACTATCTTCCCTCAGTCAGAGTTCGTCATTTCATCGACAATGGAGTTTATTAAACAAGTAAAACTTTTTCAGATTACTGAGAACAGCAGTTTTGGATGTAGTATCGTTATATCCATCTGTGGATATGAATGATGTAGGTTTGTTCGTGGAAGAAGCTATTAATGGTAATGATTTTTTTAGCGTGAGCACAAAAAATACACTTATTTCCGGGTTTAATCTAATTAAAAACAATAACGTTTTTCAGTTTGATAATATTTATTATAAGCAAAAGGATGGTGCTCCAATGGGCTCCCCCATTTCAGGTTTATGCGCGGAGATTAAATTAAGACCCATTGAAAATATGGTTATGAATGATTTTAGTGAAAGACCTGCATATTGGTGTAGATATGCAGATGATATTTTTATTATATGGGAGCATGGTATAGATTTATTAAAGGACTTTGTGGTTAAACTTAATAAAATTGATACAAAAATACAATTTACCCTGGAGTTAGAAAAACAGAATCGTTTACCTTTTCTTGATGTAGAGTTGATAAAAAACAGTAATTTAACAATAGATCGGACAGTTTATAGGAAAAATATGAGGTCAAATAATACTATTTCCAGAGATGCTTCATCACCTTTAAGTTATAAACTGGCTGCATATAGGTTTTACATCCATAGAGCATTTTCAGTGTGTACGGATAGTTATATCAATGAGGAGCTTGACAGAGTTAAAATTATAGCAAATGAAAATGGTTTTTCAGAGAGGTTAATTAATAAGTTAATTTGTCAATATCAATATCAGGGTAAAAAACAAAAAGAATTAACAGAAAAACCAACTAAATTTTACAAGTTCCAATATATTCCGAAACTTTTTGAAAAATTAAAATATAATTTAAAGAAATATGAAATAAATTTGGTAGCATCCCCTCCAGTTAAATTGAATGCGTTACTACATAAGAAGATTGATTCCATACCGATTGAAGATTTAGCAGGAATTTATAGAATCCCAGTTATTATGGAAATAGTTGAAAATAGGATAAAATCTTATAAAGTTAAAGACTACATTGGTATGACTTTAAGGAAATTTAAAATTCGGTTAAAAGAACATATTGCAGATGTCAAGTATAATAGAAGTAAAACGGCCCTTTCCAGATTAAAACAACAGCAGTCGATTATAATAGATTTTGATAACGCTAAAATTATTAAACCCACATCCTCTTTTTATGAAGCAATAATAAGTGAATCAATAGAAATTTTAACCAGGAAAAATAAAACATGCAATGATTCAGTTTCGTACAATATCCCTAAAGTATGGTATAAGCTTTTACAGATAGTTTAAGAATGAATAAGATTGGCACATCCCTCCCTATGCTTCCCACCCTGTTTATAATGATTTGACCTTGTCTTCAGCAGCCATTGATGTTTTTACAGTGTTTCAGACTAGTTGTGTGTTTTTTGTGTGTATCTGCGTGGTGATGTTTTAACCCTGATGATGAGCCAGGACGGCTCGAAAGCGCTAGGTTTTTAATGTGAAATGCAGTTTTGTATATTTTTAAAACACCTAAAGTAAAAGTTTTTAATAAATGATGCATATATGTTTTTGTGACATTTTGTGTTGTTTTTAAACAATTATTTATAGACAGAGGTGAATTTGATTCAATTGAGTGTTGTGTTTTTTCGTGACTCAAGTTTATTTTGCTATGATATGTGTTACGATATATTAAAATAAAACTTTTATTTACGGTTTTGACGAATAGAGCTTTAAACCCAATTTTTATTTAAAAAATCATTCACTCATTTGTTGAATTTTTTTATGTAAACAAAGTGATCTAACAAGACTGTATAAACTTGGCAGAGCGAGACTCCTTCACCACTAACAAAACAAGAACGAAAAATCATGCGTCAAGCATAGATTGTGAAACACTTTTCAACACATTTAGAAAACTGTAACGGAACTTCATCGTTAAATAAGGTGAAAAAAGACATGTAAGTAAATAGTATAGGAAACATATAACACATTTAAAAGTCCAGTTTTTACAATTACCTTTCATACTAAGAAATGTAGTCGAATTATGTATATATACTGTATAGCATGATAAAATTTAGTTCATTGAAAAAATTCACATTTAGCAATTTTCGCCAATCGATCGAAATGCACTCGAAATCTTTTATACTATACTATCTTTTATACTGTACATTACCTAAAGTCTTTTGTACACACCCCATATTAAGCAAAATATAACTCAGGTAAAAACGCATAAGGAAACTTTAAACAAACTTCAGCAATTACCAACCATAAACAACAATGTACCTTGTTCTTTAAGTAGCACTCAATATGAATTTCTTTATTTTACACAAACTTCTATAATTCTACTAACTATAGTTCACCAGGAAAATGCGTAGCACAATTAAAAACTACCCTAAACAATTCACTCCCATATTCTGTAGTACTTACGAATTCCCTTGTGTAGCCCTGTATATGATCAACCGAATTTATAAATACCACATACTATCGAAAATTTAGTTAAACTTTAAAACGCAAACCAATGTTGAAATTACACTTATTACACATAGATTGTAATTATTGCTCTTATACTGTAACCGATATTTTTTGTGTGTCCCTGTAAACAAACGATAAACGCAATGCACACCATACTTTTAAGTGATCAATTTATAATGCACCTCAGTAATGCATATAAATGTCATTGTTTGAAATAATTAAAAATCATTAAATTACACTGCAAAAGATTTTTCCTCATATATGTGCAACAGAATTGCTTTGTTTGAACCAGAAAATGAATAACAACTGCTTTGTCTCCCCATATTCTATAAAAAGCATATTTCAGTGCGCTTCATTATGTTTCAAATTTCATAGCACTGTCAAAATGCACTTGAAACGATTTTTTCCCATTGACTGGAATGTAACGGAATACTTTTGAATGGACCTATAAAAAATCTATAAGAGTTACACACTTCATTTTCAATAAGGATCATTCTATAGTTAACGACAATAACATACACGAATTGGAAAGCAATCCAAGTATATTTACGCGGGTTAGAGGACGGATAGATGGACAGACAAACCGAAGTCATAAACACATTTCAACTGCATCCCTTGGCACAAAGTTTCCGATTATTACACCAACACTACCATTTTTTGTAAGAAAGGATTATTTATTCTCACTGCATAAAAATTAAACGGTTATTAGCAATAATACATTTGTATTATACATAATGAACAACGATATTCAATACAGAAAAATAATTATACATTAATTTATAAACAAAAAAGTGGTGATTGAAATTTAAACACCAAAGAAAAAATTATCCAATCACGCTTTGATTTGGAAAAAAATAACCGATCACTGTAATCAATATTTAGTAAATCCACCTTTAGCTCGGATGACAGCCGAAACTCTTCGTGGAATGGACTCAATAAACTTTTTACACTCATTTTGAGCAATTTCACACCAGCATTCCTATGTAGCTTTACGTAGTTTTACGGCATTTGTGATCCTTCGAAAATCGATTTTTCTTTTTAATATATTCCACGGATTTTCGATGGGATTAAGATACGGACTATTGGGCGGCCAAGTCATGGTTTTAATTGGATTACCTACATTTTGTAGAAATTTCTTCACTGATTTGGTGCGATGCGGAGCTGCGTTGTCATCTTGATCCCTGAAGCATTGATTGATGCTGGGAATAAAAAAATTCTCTAAAATGTCAAAGTAAACTTCAGAGTTTACAGTACGTAACACAATACACAACTTGCCGATGCCTTGTGATATCATATAACTCCAAACTGTAAATGCAGGTGAAAATGTAGACCTCGTATTGACACACTTATCTATAAACTTTTCACCAACTCTCTTCCAAACAAATGTTCCACAGTCATCACCTGTTCCGAGAGATATGCGAGATTCATCACTAAAAATAGCTTTATTCCATTTATCAAGTGGCCAGTGTACATGTTTTTACACCATTGCAAGCTCTCTTTTCTATGCTTCTTTGTCAGGTAAGGTTTCGTTTTAGTTTTACAGAATTTAAATCCTGCTGCTTTTAGACGATTATGTACAGTGTGGTCACATACCTTTACGTTATACTTAGACCATTTGGCATTGAGTTGTTTTGAGGTTGCTTGCTGCTTTCTTTTCGCTATTTCCAAAAGTTTTCTGTCCTCCCTAGGCGTTGTCATTCGTGGACGTCCATTTCGAGGTAAATTTTTCACACTGTTAGTCATTTGATATTTTTTTCAAATGTTGCATACCGTACTTTGAACACAAATTAATAAAGCAGCCACTTTCCTTTGTGAAGTTCCCTCTTGCAACAATTTAATCATGCGGATTTTTAAATCGCGAGACAGGTTTTTCACACGAGCCATTGTCCAGCACTTCAGAGCTGCTTTTGATCTCGCAGCTGGAAGATTTCTTCTTTTAAATACGATTCAGATATTGTAAGCATGCTCAGGCACTCCTTATCTGTCTTCAATATGCAAATTTCAAACTCGTTTCCTCAGTGATCGATTACTATTTTCCAACTTTCGTCTTGATCGGATATTTTTTTCTCACGAGGAAACTTTTTCGTCTGCAGTATAATCATAAATTATATGATTGTTATATTGAATTCACTTTTCATTTATATTTTAATACGTGTTCTTTTATATGGCATATTGTAAAAGGCCCTTATGCTCATGAATCGCGAAATATACGCTTCGAAATACAAAAATCATAAACTTGATAACACTGATCGGAAACTTTTTGCCAAGGGTTGCAGATTCGAAAGTGTTTAAAACTGAACAAAGTACCATAACTGTACGACGCATATCTTTCGAGAGAAATAGGAAAATTATATAATGACACATCCGGTATACTACAAATAATCTTGATATGAAACGTGAATAGCATAACTTGCATATAACATGGTATAAACATAAAAAAGTGTTTGCTTATATTCAGAATTATGAAAAAAACATGTATAAAGAATTATACATACACAAAAAATATTTTTTTAATCATTGGTTATGCTATTTGGTTCTGCTTTGTTTCGTGTAAGCATAAAAAGTAGAGATTAACATTCTGTGATTCAGAAAAAGATTAATGTTTTACTTTTATTAATATTAAAGTGATAAATTATATGGCCAAAATTCACCGTACACTTCCAAATTGAGACGTTTAGTCGAATATCTAAAACAAATACTTGACTAATTCTCCAGAAAATTCCCGAGTATAAAGTACATACTTTATCTCATATTGTTCAACATTGCACACTGGTCAAAAATCGAAAAAAGCTGGCCGAAAGTCGAAAAATGAATGTTTCTTAATTCATTTCAGTACCTCCTTTTTACTTTCAGAGGGAGCATCTGCGCCTTATCCCGCATAGAGTAAGAGGTATCTTTTATACCTGCTTATGTATAGAAGGTATAAGTCAGCTGCTCTGTAGTGCTCGCTCGCACGTGCTCTTACGCGGTAAATGTTGCGCGCGTTCTACAGTGAATAACTTTTGTTGTACGTGTGCAAATTACATTCTGCAAAATGTGTGATCTTCCGAAAGGTAAGAAGAATATTTGCACATATTTATTTTATGTAATTCATTATAAATTATGTCTTAAAAATAAAAAGAAAAGACACATGAAAAAATCACGTATTGATGCACAAAGTAAAAGTTAATTAACGAAATACTTTTTATCTTGCGTTATCCAGAGTTCTCACTATATTTACGTAATTACTGATGATGTTTTATGAAATATCAAAAAAACAAGTGCATTGGTTTGCATTCTTGGAAGTATAGTTGTTTTTAAGTTGAACAATTTCATATGTTATTCAATGTATTTTTATTATTAATAATACAAAACATTTATATTTCACAAAATATAAGCTCTTTTCATTTATTTGCTTATCATATTGAATGCGCTAATGTATTTTGTTTTCATTATAATATCAAATTAGTACAAAGTAACCTCCAGAATCCCCTTAAACAAACTTTTACAGAATTTTTTTTTAATAAAAATGTCCGCCATATTCTATTTGCTATTTTTAATTTTTTAATTTTAATATCAAATACGTAATCAGCGACCTCAAAAACCCCCTTATAGAAACTTTTACAGAATTTTTTTTTTAAAGTCCGCCATATTGGATCCGCTATATTGGATCCGCCATATTGGATACGCCATTTTGAATTTTTGTATTTCGATATCAAATTCGTAATCAGCGACCTCACAAACCTGTATGTAAAAATTTTTAGAAGGATCTACAACCTTTTTTGATTTTCGGCCAGCTTTTTTCGATTTTTGACCACTGTGCATCGGTCCGATCACGAGGGAAATTAGGGGACTAAGAGAATATTGAATACAAAAAATAATATGTACAAACATCCTGTACAAAAAATTGCTCTAAATTATCTGTAGATGCAGCACAAGAAATGTGTGGATCTTTTACAAGAATTTTGTTTTATTGTTTGCACGTATTGCACGTAAAATTGCACGTATGTACATTAATGTGGAACGATTCTTTTTTAAATTTCGATATGTAATAGAGATAAAAGTTGTCTAATGCCTTTGTTAACACAGTATTAAAATATTTTAACACACATAATATATTTAGAGGAGACTTGAATATATGTATTTTTAAGTAGATTTTACGAATTTTGAAAAATTTGGTTTAGTAAAAATAAAATATATTTTAAATACCAAATGCCTGTTTTCAATTTTTAAATAATACACATAAACTACTTTACAGTAGATATTTATAGTTTTATACTGCATACCTTTAATATTTATGCTACTAAATCTTGCATCTTTTAAATTCCATTTTTTTTTTTAGATTTTAACAGTGTTTCGTAATAGAAAAGATTAACCTTAGTTTTAACTTAAAAACGCGGCAATCAAACAATCAGATTTTTAAAAAAGTAGCCTACACTTATCGGGCGCAACCGTTAAGAGGTTAAATACAGCTGACAGCTGTAATATTGCGTCTTTACCACCATCCGTAGCTGCAGCACGACAACACTCTTTAAGAGTATATCACCAGGGGCAGCAATGGCTGGGAGTTGAAAAAAATGCTGAAGAGTGGGGATGGAAGAAAACAAATATTGGTCTTTAGCCTGTATTTACTCTATTACCCCCTGCTACCCCTGCTTTGTTGCAGCTTGTTTCCTGTAAGTACAAAAAAGAAACTGCCAACGAAATTGTGAGTGCAAGAAAGCAGGTCTTTGTTGTTTCAACATGTGCCTCAACTGCGTAGGGAATTCGCCGAATTGACACTGCAATGACATTTCAGTGGTGAATGAAGACGAGTTATACCTTGAAACCGAGCTGGAGATGGATTTCCCACTCATTGAGTCCGTTGACCCAATGGCAGCAGAACAAGACATACCATAAGGTATGAAATATTTACCATTCACAAAACATTTATTATATAATATTTTTAGTAAATAAAACCCCTACTAATTCCATACATCTATTTTCTATGTAGTAGATGTCGATGAACAGCAGGGGCCTTCAAATAAAAGAATGAAGAAATAAGATTTTTGCTTTTTTACTGATGTAGATATTTATTTATAATTAAATAATGATTCATAATGAGTCTTCGTATTTGTTATCAGACAACTTCATTGTAAAATGTAGTCAATCACATAGCTTTTAGTATCATTAATAGTCAACGTTTGCTTAAAATGGTTAATTTTCCTGTTACATTTATGTACAGGCCGTAATTCCTGTTTTTTACATTTTTTTGTCTTTTACCTCTTCCCAATTTTACCCCCTTTTAGAGTACGAAATCTCCAGAGAAGGAGCACTTGACTCATGAGAGAAGGTAGAGCTGCTCCACTGCTCCCACCTTCTCCTGGTGCCAGATCCGCACTTTTCCTCTACGCCAAATAAATAAAATATAGTCAATCATATAATCTTTAGTATCATTAATGGTTAACGTTTGCGTAAAATGGTTAGTTTCCATGTTACATCGACGTACAATGCCGTAGTTTCCGTTTTTTTTTACAGTTTTTTGTTTTTAACACCCATTTTTGTGGCAATTTCACGACTAAACCATTGATCGAGAAAAAACTGTGTTGTTATGAATCTTAAATATAAGATGTACCAAAAAATAATCAACTTTAGAACATCACGACATTTATTAACAAACTTACAGAGCGCTCGAGATCTAACACAAACACAATTACACTTAACCTAGGTTATATATCCAATCCAGTGTTCATAGTTAATGGCTGATGCCACATCTCCCTTTCAAAGATCCATTCTGTTTGGAGCTTTAACAGTTCTACCACTCCGAGTGATATAGGGTTGATTACCTTTAGCTACGACAGCTTGTTCTGTTTTGGAAACCTCGCTCTTTGTACCCTCTTCTAAAACAACTTCTCCCATATTTTCTTCTGCTGCTTGTTTTAGTTTAGTACCGGGAATTAGAAATTTTCTATTTCGCCTTAGAGTTTGTTGTCCCTCTTTAACGAGATACGATCTTGGTGTATCTGCCTCCCTTTCTATAGTGCCAACAGCCTTTCTATCCGTTATCCAAACTTTTTCACCTGGATCTATTGGTTTCAGCTCATGGACTTTATGTCTTCGATTATAATCTCTTTCTTGTGCTTTTATTCTATTTTCTTCTATTTCTTCCAATCTCTCCTTCTCTTCCAATCTCTTCTGATCTCTTCTTCCAATCTCTTCTGAGAGTGCTATGGGTAGAGTTGTTTGTAAACGCCGTCCCATCAATAGTTCTGCAGGGCTATACCCATTTTTCAAAGGCGAAGCTCTGTAGTTCAACAAAGCCAAATAAGGATCTTTGGACTTTTTGAATCTGAGTTTGATTACCTTGACTGCTGCCTCCACAAAACCATTGCTTTGAGGGTATCTGGGACTAGACGTAACGTGCTTGAAACCATACACTGTGGAAAATTGTTGGAACTCAGCTGTTCGAGTTACTTCAAATTGTCGTCCATTGTCAGACCTAACTATATCAGGTATTCCATGTCTGGCGAATATTGACTTACAATGCAGAATTACTTCTTTGGATGTGAGCCTGTCTAATTTTGCGACTTCTGGATAGCGTGAATAGAAATCAGCTACCAGCAAATACCAGTCTGAATGAAGCTTGAATAGATCCATGGCTACGATTTCCCAAGGTCTTTGAGGAAAACTAGTTGGTTTCAGTGGTTCAGAACAGTTTCTAGCTTCCTGTATACATGATGGACATTCTCGAACGAGTTCCTCTATTTGCTTGCTCATTCCAGGCCAATAAACAGCTGAATTTACCAAAGCTCTACATTTAGTTATTCCCATGTGACCTTCGTGAATTTTCTCCAAGATTTCTCGTTGAAGCTTGTTTGGTACAATTATTCGATTTCCTCTCATAATTAGGCCATTATGAACTGAAATTTCGTATCTTAAAGGCCAAAAGACCCGGCAAGATGATTCTACATTCTTTTTCTCTGGCCATCCTTCTAAAGCATAGGTAGTTAACATCCTACATGTTGAATCTTTTTCTTGTTCAAATTTCAACTGGGAAAGTCTTTTTGGAGCTATCGGAACAGTTTCTGTAATTTGATTGACAAAGAGCTCGACATCTTCTTCCAAATCAAAAGTTGGGACCTGCTTTTGGTGAGGTGCTCTGGATAATGCATCTGCTGCCAGTAAATGTTTTCCTGGAGTATGAAAAACATCAAAAGAGTATCTCATCAATCTCATTTTTAATCTTTGAAGACGAGGAGTGAGATCATCTAAGGATTTTCTTGTTAATATAGGGACCAGAGGTTTGTGATCAGTTTCCAAAAGAAATTTTGTACCTATCAAATAATTACAAAACTTTTCGCATGCCCAAGTGAGTGCCAATGCCTCTTTTTCAATCTGGGCGTAACGTTTTTCCGTTGAAGTTAATGTTCTGGAAGCATACGCAATTACCTTCATCGTAGAGTCATCTTGTTTCTGGCATAATGTAGCTCCTAATCCATAGGATGAAGCATCAGCAGTTACTGTCGACTGTTTGTTAGGGTCAAATACAGTAAGTACTGGTTCGGACGAGAGCATTTCCTTTAGCTTTTTCAATGCATTTTCCTGGGGCGTATCCCAAATAAATTGACTTTTTATTGATAGCAGAGAAGTCAAAGGTGCCATGATATCTGAGAATTTTGGAATAAATCTCGCTAGATAATTAGCCATTCCAAGCAGCTGTTTAAGTTCCGTTTTGTTGGTTGGAGTTTCGAATTTTTGTATGGCTTGTATTTTCTCTGGATCTGGGCGTATTCCGGACTCATCGATTACATGACCAAGGAATTGTATAGACCTAACCGAGAAACAGCATTTTTGTTTATTTAGAGTGATTCCCGTTTCTTCCAGACGTTTCAAGGTTGATTTCAAACGCTCGTCATGTTCGTTTTGATTGCATCCCCATATCAGGATATCATCCATATTGCATATTATGCCTGATAGACCTTCCAAAGCTTGAGACATTCGACGCTGAAAATGTTCAGGTGCTGAAGAAATCCCGAAAGGTAAACGTAAAAAACGGAATCTACCGAAGGGTGTGATGAAAGTTGTAAGATAAGATGACTCTTCATCTAAAGGTACCTGCCAGAAACCAGAATTGGCATCTAATTTTGAAAATATTTTAGCTCCTGCCAACAGCGATAAATTGTATTCTGTAGTTGGTAACGGGTGCCATTCTCTTCGAATACTTCTATTAAGTACCGTTAAATCTACACAGATTCTTACATTTCCATCTTTTTTTCGTACCACCACTGCTGGTGAACACCAATCTGTGGGTGTTTCTACTGGTTCAATTACATTTAATTCTTGCATTCTATTAATCTCCGCCTTTGTTTTCTCCAACAACGGTATTGGTATTCTACGTGGAGAGGTGAGAGCATAAGGCTTAGCATCACCAATGAGTTCTATATGATAATTTCCTTTCAGCAATCCTAGTCCTTGAAACAACAGAGGAAATTCCCGAATAGGATCAAAGCTGCTAATACTTTGCACACAATGTGGTTGTATATTAGGACCTAGTCCGAAAGCTTTAATGGCTGGTTTTCCCAACAAACATGTTTGAAGGCCTTTTATGACAAAAATCTCTTCTAAACATCTTTTTCCATTATATTCTATGTTTTCAACTAATTTACCTGTTAATTTCAATGGTGTTCTATCGGGACCGAAAATTATTTTATCCGTACTCTTAAGATGAGCATTTTTTAGAACTGTTTGCACTATATTACTAGGAATGACTGAGTGATCAGCGCCACTGTCGATTTTAAATCGAATAGATTTTCCCAATATTTTGATCGGAACTATCCAATCATCACTATGTTGATTCTCTCCTATTAGACCTATGAACCCAGCTTCACCATGAATTTCATTTACTCTGTTCATAGAACACAAACAAACTTTTTCCCAGTGCGCTTTTTTCTTGCACTTCCGGCAAAAAGAGTCCTTAGCGGGACCAAATTTTCTATCATGAGGTGTTTTCCCACACCATTTACAATTTTTCACATTAGAATGCATTTTATGATCACGGAAGTTGATATTATTTTTATTTAAATTATGAGGTGTCTGTCGAAATTTCTTTTTATGTGTTACTGCATTAATCGAGGTATTACTCACTAACACAGACTGTTGCCGTTTGATAGATTCCGACAAACGGACTTTATCGATGGCGGTTTGTAAAGTAAGCTGAGGATCAAGTTGTAGCTTTTCACTCAAAGATTGGTCAGTAATACCGACAACAATGCGATCCCGGAGTAATTCATCATGAAGATTACCATAAGCACATTTATCAGCTAATGCATATAGATCAGTAATAAAATTGTTAACTGACTCACCTTCTTTTTGTATCCGTCGGTTAAATTGTGCCCTTTCAAATATTGTATTTCGTTTCACTACGAAATGATTATCAAATTTTTCTAGCACTGCTTGAAAATTCTTTTTATCAGCTTCTGTGATGTCGAATGACAGAAAAATATCTTCGGCTTTGTCACCCATAATATATATAAGAGCATCCACTTGTTCTTCACCTGACTTCGTATTTAATCCTGAAGCAGTTCTGAAGCGTAAAAATCTTTGTTTCCATTTCGGCCATTCGGTTGGCGTTGAAAAAGGAAAAGATTCTGGTGGTGAAATATGATAAGCTGATGTCGCCATTTCGTACACAGAGTGTGCGTAAAAATGAAATTAGATATTCAATTTGAAACCGCTTGCCACCATGTGTTGTTATGAATCTTAAATATAAGATGTACCAAAAAATAATCAACTTTAGAACATCACGACATTTATTAACAAACTTACAGAGCGCTCGAGATCTAACACAAACACAATACAGTTAACCTAGGTTATATATCCAATCCAGTGTTCATAGTTAATGGCTGATGCCACAAAAACTTTCAATACATAAAATGTAGGACATTTTATTCTCTTTAATTCATATACTGACGGCTTTCACACAAAATGCAGAGTTTTGGAGTAATTTTTAAAAAACTGAGAAAAGTCCGTTTTTTTACAGTTTTTTTAAACGTATTTCCCGGGAAATTACCTTATTAAATTTAGTTTTTATTTTAAAATAGGTTCACACATATTTAGATTATCCTAAGTTATTTCATATTTGCGCGTGGACTTACAATATACTTCACTTTTCATATCCTTTTTCAGCCAACATCCTTGTCATCTTACGTAAATTTAGACTCTATCTAAGATTACCAAACGATATTACAATTCAAAAACTACAAATGATATTGTTACCTCAAATTTAACCAAATTGCCCTCTCATCGTTTTTCTCCCTAACACTAATAATGTTATACTCAATACTCACTGATATGTAATACCAAGGCAACATTAGATACCGGGCTTGCTCATTCATTCTCGTGAAGTCACAAATATTGGCTGGCCGCAACCAGTGATTGGTACAAAGCGACGCGCCAATCGTTTTGTGCCAATCGCTGTACTTCTTTCGTAGCGGCTAGCCACCATTTGTGACGTCATGAGAAAAGAAGAATAAGATAACTTTTTTTGTTAAGTGAAAATAATTTTACATCCTATTTTTGTTATTATTATTTTTATTATTATTATAAGTTTAAAATTAAATGTTTAATTACATTTAAATTACATCCCGAAAGCACGATTGCAATCGCCTTAATCATTGTATCTGATTTTAATTTTAAAACTTTTATTTTCCTTTATTAGAAAAATATAATTAAATAAAAATGTATTTTAATACCCTTTTTTAAGATGATTATTTTTTCTTATATTTTCCATTTTCTTCCTAAAATAATAAGAAAAGTTTCACATTATTATACTTTTGCTCATTATCATTTTCAAAGTAACTAAAGCTTACGGCAAAGTTATTTTTTTATAAACTTTTTATTGAATCTTTATTTTAAAGCTCTCAATACCTTCTCAGAAATTTTTATTGTTTGTTATAAAAAATAGATTCTTAAAAAATTACTTTAATTAAAAGAGGATTACAAAACAATGAGAATTTTTTTTACTATGAATAAAAGTAAATCATAAGTTATTCCTTAAAAAATCTGAGATTCACAGAAATACATATAAAAAAGTACATTTTAATTAAATTCGTATTAAATAAAAATAAAGAAGAATTTTAAAAGTTAATACTTTTGGAGAAACATATAATGATTTTTTTTTGTAATATAGATTTGTTAACTTTTGAGTTTTTTAGTTCAAATACGTTGATATCACACGTTTCGCAGAAACTTCATATTATTAATTGTAAGTTGGAAAGCAGTCGTAAAATAATATAATAAAATAGACACCGGTTTATTTGAAACACTTAATCACTTTCAACACACGTGGAGTTTTTTATTAATCGAAAATATTACATGATGTAAATAAAGTTATACTGACATTATTTCATATGTCGTTATTCAACCTTTTAAAGGCAAAATTTAAAGGATAGTACATATATACATTATTTCATACGTCGCTATTCAACCTTTTAAAGTTTAAAATTTAAATGATTTTTGATATTTTTTGCAAGCATTCTCATACATTTTCGTGCTTTTAAGACGTGATTTTCCGTATGCAGGGTGTGTTCACAAAGTTTCAAGACTGGTTCAAAGTTTCAAGAATACAAAATTTATTAAACTTTTTTGTACAGCGAACTAGATTATATCGAAATATGACCCTTGGGCATCAACACACCACTGTCAGGCTTTTTTCCACTGTTCATAGTCTCCGTGGAAGTCCTCGCGTGCAAGGCTGTTAAAGGACCTGGACGAAGCTGCCTGGATAGCTGGAATCGTGTCTAATCGCTTCCCTTTCAGGTCTTTCTTGATCCGGATGAACCAACCAAAGTCTCTGGGAGAGACCTCGGGGTTGTAGGGGGCTTGTGGCAGTATAGCCACGTTAAACGTAGCCAAATATTCGGCGGAATCAAGCGACGTGTGAGAGGGCGTATTTTCGTAGTAAACAATCCAATCGTCTCTGATGTCTGGGCGTAAGCGCCGGACTCGATCCTTCAAATAGTGGAGCACTCCAGCATAAAACTGACCTGTAACACCGGCAAGAACAAACTCTTTGTGGATCAGTCCTTTAGTTTTTTTCTTCTCGGACCTCTTTTGCCACATGAAAACCATTGCACGTGACAAGGCTTCTTCTTGGTAGGACTCTTGAATCATACAAAAAATCTCTGTCGCGGTTTTCTTAATTTTTACATAGAACTTTACAGAACAACGCTGCTCCAAATGACGCTGCATTTCTCATTCAACCAGTTTTCGACGGGGGTCAATGACACGCACTCAATCTACTAGCGATCTACTCACTCCAACGTCTCGGATGTAACTGACGCGCGTGAGCTCCGTTAGCTGACACCACCATTACCTCAACCTGTCGGTGCAACGGGCATGCGCACGCGCCCCTACTCAGGAAACAATCAGTCTTGAAACTGTGTGAACACACCCTGTATAACGTAATCGCAAACTCTTTTAACAAAATACCAGTAATAGAAACATCAAAACAAATAATATTTGCAATGTAACTTGAGGTCTCACACTAAGGTCTAAACACTTTCTAACACAGTCCGTGTATACACAAGCACACACACGCACACAAACGTGTTTCAATCCAAATCAAACTCAGATTTTACAACTTGAAGTTATAACATTAGCAATAATGAAGCTATTTAAAGGAACATCTTAATTCGTCTATGGCATCAAAGTAATGACATCGCGGTAATAATCTCTGAATAGCATAGGAATTTCATCAAAGAAACTGTATGTGCTGTCAACTACATTCTACACAATAGACTGCATTGCTCAGAGTTTTTTATGTGTGAATAGTGAAAGAATTTTCATCGGTTCTTGTCAGCGAATTTCAGAAAAAACCAATTTGTTAAAAATATTCTTACAATATTTTCACCAATGCTACAGGTATGAACGGTAATAGCATGCACTCTAAAAACGACATTTTCAAAACTGAGCAAAAAATACTCAAATCTGAGTATGTCACATACTCAAGTTTGAAATATGTTTATATTCATTTTTGAAAACATGCACACACTCAAGAATAAAATATCACGTGTTCATATTTGAGTATGCCCATGTTTCAAAAATGAGGTTGAACTGACTTCTTTGTGCTCATTTTTAAGTATGACCATGATTCAGAAATGAATATGAACTGACCCAAATCATTTTTGAGTATATCCATGTTTCAAAAATGAGTATGAACTGACATCTATGTGCTCAGTTTTGAGTATGTCCATGTTTCAATATTCGGAGTATTTCTGGTAATTTAGAATTGAAAGCATTGGGACATCATATTTGAAACAAAAAGTTTCATAACAAAATGAAAACATCGATTTTCTCAGATTTGAAAGTGTCATTTTTCTCAGTGTATGGATTGAACGAAGTGAAACATCCCAATTTTAAAACTTTCTTGCATAGTTGAAAAATGTTTATGAATTCGATTTGGCTGCCGGTCTGTCCGTCTGTCATTTACAGAGGCATTCAATATAATGCCGTTATATTATGGTCTATGTAGAAAAATCGTTTTCTGTGTATTTCAATGATGTTATACTATTTCAAAAATATTGAAATTGATATGCATAGATGAGATGTGCACTATAAAATATTGTGTGCATAGAGTTTACTGTTCATTTACAGGGACACACAAAACGATTTGTTTACAGTACTGCATATGAGCAATAATTGCTGGCAGTGTGTTTTCACTTGTGCTACGCGTGCTTAAATTTAACTAACTGTTTGCATTTTACTTGGCGTGTATAAATTCTATAGCTCATATACAAAGCTGAAAAAAATAATTCGAGTACATTTCAAGGGGAATTTTCAACTGTGTTATGCGTTTCCTAACTGAACTAAATCTCAGCATGATATTTAGTATATATACAAATCTATAGATCCTGTATAGGGATGCACAAAGGAATTGGGATGTATCCGGGTATAAACGATAATTGCTGAATTTGGATTTTCAAATTTGAAGCGTTTCCCAAATTGACTGAATATGAGGTCTGTAATAGCAGCAAACGAAAAATAGAAGCCGTGATATTGCAGGGATGACCACCTCAGGAAAGCCTAAGCCTTAGAGTTTGTGTGCAATCCTGAGGGGCTGTCACGCCTCTATCACCAGCGAGACCACAGTTACAGAATTATGTATGTAATTTTTACAATATAATATTACACATGAATTTTGTCTGATAATACAGTTATTGCTTTCATACATACGATTATTATTATTATTTCAATGTATGCAGAATATATAATTTACGGATGAGCTATTTACAAATACTGTGCTGGCACCATGCCTAAAATTATTATTGGTTAAATATGATGGGTTATTCTTGGCTAGATATTTTATACAAATACTTTACTACAATTGATGTATATGGAAAAATATGATGCATATATACAGTTATTATAATTAATTCGATTATACAATTATACAGTTTAGACCATTTCCAGAATATGACTATATACAAGTACTGTGCAGACTTTATATTTTGGATTTTTGGTTAAATGGGATGCAGATTCTTGGTTAAATACTTCTAATACAATAATATGAATATACAAATGCGAATACACTAAAAATTTACAAATAATATGCAGATACTAATAATATACAGACTGTGTGATATTAATTCTCATTACAACAATTATTATATTCAAATACAAAATACAATTATTTATATACATATGTACAGAGAAAACAGGACCCCTGCTATATTGGACAGGCGGGCGCTCGACTACAGAGGAAGAGGATTGGAAAATAAAAATTCATTTTTTTCAATAAATTTCATGCAGTTGACTATGCGCTGGAGAAGAACCGGACGGTCCAGGAGATATTGTAGCCAGTTTTTAAGTGGCATTTGTGGTGATTTTTTGACATGAAAATGTGAAGTTAGAGTGCAATTTAATATGTAGTGTAACGATGTTGCTTCTGATCCACAGATACAAAGTGGTGAGTCACTTCTGTTAATTTGGAATAGGTGTTGTTGAAATGGTCCATGATTTGTTAAAAATAGGTATAGATATCTGTTGTGTATTTCTAGTTGTTGCGAGACTTCCGGAAGGAAGTCTCTTGTGTAATGACCCACTTGTGCTGTAGACCAGCGTTGTTGCCAACTGTCTGTGATTTGTTTTTTTAATTCTCTTTTGAGTGTGGACGGTGGTACAGGAAGAAAAGTTGTTTCCAGTGTTTCATCGTTTGTTGCTGACCGCGCCAACTGATCCGCCAGTTCATTTCCAGCTACACCCGAATGACCTTTGACCCAATTAAAAAAGAAGTTTTTGGAAGATATATTTATACGTACTAAAATTTCCTGAACTAAATAATTATCTATGTCAAATTTTGAAAGAGCCATTAAGCTTGATAAGCTATCCGATGAAATTAGAAAGTTGACCGAATCCTCTTCCATAGCCCAGCGCACAGCTTCTCCAATCGCAAGTAATTCGGCCTGGTAAACTGAATTACGCGAGTCAAGTTTTACACGCCACGTGTGATGAATTATATTATTTTTATAAGCACAGAAAGCCGATGCTGTGCCTTCAGCTGTTTTTGAACCGTCTGTAAAGATATGGAATTCCCCATTGAATTTTGAACCCGGACAGGTTTTTATTTGATCTAGAGTTGGTGAAATTTTATATTTTGAGATCTTTGTGGCTATTGTTTGTGCATTAATACGCGTTGATGATATCCCCAATCTAGTGACTCTAGCAAATTCAGCCTCTGATTCCAGTTGCAAGTCCAGGGGCGGGATACCCGTTAGGACCTGCAATGCCGCTGTTGACGTATTTTTATACGCTCTTGAAATGAGTAGGAGTACTTTTCTCTGCACTGCCAAGAGGTGACGCACACCATACGACCGTGTCATACGCGTGAACCACACCCCACAGGCATAAGCGATTTGGCGCTGTAGGATTGCCGAATACCATATCTTAAAGAAATGAGTTGGCAACCTACCCGAAATTGACGAAAATTTATATAAATTTTGAGTAATTTTAGTAATTTCTTCCCTTTTTATTACTATGTGAGGTAGGAATGAAAGATGTTGGTCTATTGTAATTCCTAAGTATTTTAAGGTTTTGACTGATTGTAGGTTTTGTCCTTTTAGTTTGAAGATTGGGTCCCTTTTTAAGATTTTAGGTTTGCCAAATGTAATTGTTTTTGATTTATTTAATGATATTTCAATGTGGTTGCTCGTAGCCCAATTTTGAACATAATTCAGGGCAATCCTACCATTATGCTCTAGCGCAGCGCGTGTTGGACCCCAAATAATTAACAAGACATCATCCGCGTATGCCACAATCGCACAGTTCTCGAAGACAAAGTAACGCAGTAAGCCCTCCAAAAGTGACAACCAGAGAAAAGGACCAAAGCAGGAGCCCTGTGGGAAGCCTTTTGTGAAGTAATGCAAGATATTAGGGTTTTGCCAATCAAACTGAGCCCGCCTACTCGAAAGGAAGGAGATAATTGTATTGATATATTGCTGCGGGATGCCTAAGTCGGTTAGTGATGAAATCGCCTGGTCCCATGGAAGGTTGTCAAATGCTCCATGAAATCCAGCGACATGAATGTTGTGTAATTTTTATTTTCTTTGTTGATGTCGATATATGATAGTGCATTTTGAAGAGCAGTTTGTGTTGATTTTAATTGTGTGAAACCGTGTTGTTTATTTGTTAATCTATTTTTTAGCGTCAGTATATGATTAATTCTTCGCAGCAATAGTTTTTCAAAAATTTTGCCTATTATTGGAAGTAAAGTTATCGGTCTATAAGATGAATGTTCGTCGTGTGGTTTACCTTCCTTTCTAAAGTAGATAAGCTCCCCCAGCTTCCAGGCCACCGGGAAATAGTTTAGGGAAAGTGCTGAGTTAAATAAGTCTTGTAGTGTATCTGGTATTATTGCAAATATCGCTCTTATCACACGATGATCGATTTCGTCTGGCCCTGGGGCCTTGTTTTGGTTGAAGCTATATATTGCATTTCTTAATTCTCTTTTTGTAAATTTTGGTTGGTCTGATTGAGGGTGTATGTTTAATGCCTGGGCGGGTTGTACTGGCATACCTGCAGAAGGCCCAAAATGCTTTCTGTTAGGTTAGCTAATGAAGTGGACCTGGAAACCGGAAAAGATGAGTCCGGCAGAAAGCTAATTAATTTATCTTGGTAATCTTGGAATGCGAGTTTTTTTGAGATGCCAAAAGGGTCAGTTTGTTTTTTACAGAATCTGTCCCACGCTTTCTCTTTTGCAAAGATAATTTGTTTTTTATATTTAGCTTTTCCTTTTTTGTAATTTTGGTTGTTTATTGGATCGAAATTGGAGTTTTTTGTTTTATTATATAAAGCTTTTACTTTATTCCTCTGTGCCCTAAGGTCCGGCGACCACCAGGAAAATTTAGGTTTTCGAAATGAGGGTTTCTTTTTAAATGAAGTTTTTGCTGAATCTTTAAAAATTTGGTAGAACTTTTCATAATGGATGTCCAGATCTTTGGATGTTTTAATTGTTTTAAAATTAATATTATGTATTAAACATTTATGTTGAATCATTTTTTGAAATTTATAGGGGGGATGTTTTTAGTTTTAAATCTGTGTTTTGGTAAATCCATTACTGTTAAAAATAGTTGTGTAATAATTGGCCTGTGGTCACCAAAAAGTTCTGGCACAACTTCCCAGTTGCTGAAGTGTTGGAAGAGGGGTTGTGAACAGATTGATAAATCTGGTCGGCCCTCCCTTCCGCCCGACTCATAGGTTCGTTGGCAAGATGGTTCATTTAGTATTACAAGGTTATGTGCGAGCAAGAATTCAATAAGGAGTCTTCCCCTGGCATCCACCCGATTATACCCTCAAAGTGGGTCATGCGCATTAAAGTCCCCAAGGACCAAACAGAAGTCGCTCAAATGTTTAGCTGATCTCCAATCCTGGAGGTCAGTTTCGAGTTCAGCCCTCGGAGGACAGTACAGGCTCCCAATGCTCAAAATTACGTTTTGTAGGTCTAAATTTATAAATACAGAGTTGTTAAATTTTTCTGATAGACAATGTTTAAGATTTTGGTCTAAAATTAGGATGTGACTATTTAGTGAGCTGGAGCTGTAGCATGGCACACTCAGGGGCAGAGAAGCCGGACGGCCGTCGAAGATGTAAGCGTCTTGGAGGCATGCCAGTGAAAAACCCTCTTCAATTATAAAATTTACAAATGCTGCCGTATTACTTTTGGAACGTTGTAGATTGCACTGGATTACCTTGAACTTAATGCCATCTGAGTCCGGTGTTGAATGTAAGTTTTCTGGTAATGTCGATACGTTTGGCAGCAGTTATCATAGCTATAGTGTTCTGTGTCCAAGTGTCTATCACTTCCTGTACGTTTGTACCTGTTGTTTTCATCTAAACAGTTCACACATCTTTTGTTGTTGGATGTGCAGTCCGATGTATTGTGATTTTTGGCACATTTCGCGTACGTGATCGCTATAGGTTGATTTTCTTCAATTGTCAAACCGCCATGTAATCAAGTTAGTCTGAAAAGCAGCCGAAATCGTTGGAATACCGCCGCCTCTTTCATTCGTTGACTGTGATTGTGATCCTAAGTGTCATTACAAATATCATTCTTATTGACTGATATATCATATCTCTTATTCTGTTGATGGTTGGTCGATGTGGGTTGATTTATGACGGCCGATTATCTACTCGAGGGATATAGGCCCTAGACGGAGTGCCCTCCGTGAGGGTCTTTCTAAAGGATCCTACCCCGTATTTACGGCAAGGTTCGAAGAAATCCAAGGAAAACTCTGAACGGTTAGGTCGACAAGAGCGACAGGGGTTTGAACTCAGCACCTCCCGTCTAATAGATTTTGAGAGCAGAACCTCTCAGTCACTGGTGGGGCCTTATTCTGTTGAAAAACAGTGTTGCACCACTATGCTGTAAGGATAATGATCGGATATTGTAGCGAATATTCCAGAAGATAAAATACAAAACTTATTTTTTTAACCTACGCACAGTGGCGAATTTCGCCCAAAATTTTGACCAAAAATCAAAATAATTCCCTGTTTTTTTTCATAGTCTGCTCAAAAAACAATGTAGTAATCAGAATTCAAAATATCTGAGTTTTTTTCCCTCTTTTTTTTCTTTTTTAATTGAAATGTAGAATTCTTGCGTATTGTAGTGTAATTGTATCAAATTTAGTGAAAAGTTCAATCAACTCCATGTATTTAACTAGCGAAAAAAAACAGTAAGTTTTTCTTAATGTAGCAATTAAAGTTAATCATTACATCAATCAATATATTCGCCCATGTATCTGTTATAAGTGTACATACTTTCCTAAAAAATACGAGATATTTTTTATTTAAATGATTCTTTTCACACGGTAAATTCCAACATTATTAATTTTCGTTTGTTAAATTTGAAAAATATTATTCAAACATCATTTGAATCACGCAATATTATATACTAATTCAGTATTATTTTATTTATTAATGGAAAATTTAATATTATATGTAAATAGATTTATTTTTAAAGCTCACTTACGTAATCGATAAATATATTTTTTAATCCAGAAAACGTAATTAAACTAATATAGAAGATCTTATTCAAAATAAAATTTAGAAGATTAATAATTAAAACATTATGTAGAGAGTCGAATTGGCGTTGGAGAGGATCGAACCAGGTATCCCATGAACAGTAGGCGCGTACCTTAGCGTCGAGCAAAAGGCCAAGCCAGTTACTCGATACAAGTAATACGCTTTATACTGTTCACGTTAGATGATATCGCTACACACTCGTTGTAACCTGTGCACACTAACTACATAAACGAATTATTGACGTCGATAAGCGATATGCACTGGTGAGTGATGATGTTTTGTTACCATGCGCATGCGTCATGTGCGCTACAAATGATTTATTTGGTGGTGCATCTGGTTGTTATGAGATGAGATGACTGTTGTTGTTGAAGATTACGTGTTAATCCGGTTCACCAATGAAGAGAGTAGAATTTGAGTTCATGTAGCTTGAACCAGGTACCTCTGAACAGTAAGGAAGCGTCATAGCGTCTATCCAAAGTCCAAGCCAATTACACTAAGCTAGTAACTGGCTTTATACTGTTCAAGTGAGATAGGATCGCTACACGTTACCTAAAGAATATTTAGAACATCTAGAATAAAATTAGAAAAGCATTACTTGAAAAAGTAGTGTATTTTTGAAAGGTTTGATTTAAAAGTATTATTATATGATAAATAGTAACTACCACTTACAAATAAGTATTAAAATGCTAAAACATTATACAATATATATGACTGTTTAGCATTAAGATCACATTAACCTTAATTTATTGAATAAAACTTTCTGTCTCAATCAGCTATGCCTCTGTAATAATTATACAAATCAATCAAAAGTTTACGTGGTGGTAATACTTCTTTTAAATAATACACTTTATTTTGAAAAAAGAAAATCATCCACCATGTATATAATGCTTGTGAAAAATGGAAAATTTATATTCATACGATATTGTGTGCATCACATAAATAGTCTGCGATATAACATCTTTAGGATATAATTCGAAGTAAATATTGATTTTAAAGATTTTTCTCCTCATAGAAATATCTCACAAGACTTAAATATATATATGTATATGTATATATTTTTCATCATACGGGTATTATTTTCTGTTTAGCATACTACAAAAAAATATATAAAAGTTTTTTTTTCTAAAGAAATTAAAAACGATAGATATAATTGCTTTTTTAGAAATAACAAAAGCTGAAAATATCTTAGTAAGTAGACACTTCTAAAGGTCGTATTTTTATGTATAACTTCATCCAGGAAGTCACGGTTTTAGTTGTTTTGTATTTAGAGAGGGATTTAGTTTATTGTTACAGAAGGAACTTCCGAGTTATTTTTATAGAACGTGATATGTTTCATGAGATTGTAGTGATTGATTTCGGTCTGCGTTTGTGTTTTGTTTTTTGTTTTTTCTTTAAAGAAAGAAAAGATATTTTCTTTCGAAAGAAAAATCGCTTAAAACAAACATTTTGTTTCCAATATGTATTTCATTATTTTCTTACAAACTTCTCTATTATTTAATTCTTAAACGGAAAAACGAAAAAAGTGCGAATTTCTTTCTCAATTTTCATATTAAATAATTAAATAAAAAATCAAATGCTTTCTATGTATTATTTTTAATGAGAATAAATATGAAATCAACATCTATTTGAATTTTTAATAGTAAAATTTAAATGTGTTAAGAATCGTTTATTAATAATTACTTGGATGTTAGTTTGCATAAAATCATTTTCTCGAAAAAAAAGAAAAAGAAAAAAATGTGCATACTTTAAATGACGAATACTTTAAAATTTTTCAGTATGTAAATTAAGATATATAATTATAAGTATAAAATTTATTACTGAATATATTGTTCTTATTTTTTCCACTTATTCCTATAAAATTACTTTTTTTTGTTTTATTCTAACTTTTTTAAAGAGGAAAGAAGTATTGAAATAAAATAAAAAATTAAAGAAATATATAATAATTCTTTTGTATTAAAAATATATTCTATTCAAAGTAAATGAACATAATTGAATCCATTTGGACACTACACTGTTAACTAGTATTTTAAAAACACAAATTGCACAAATTGTGCTTATTAGTTGCTAAAATCAGTGTAAAAATTGTTTTAAACTCATAAAAGAGCTAAAATCCTACATGTTTCGGCTTTAAACTTAAAGCCATCATCGGGGAAGAGGAACAACACAAACGACTACTGATCTTTTAATTTTCGACACGAGAAAATTGAAATCAACAGTATGGAAAAATTTAAATAAAATAAGCGTTAATTAAAAATTAGTTGACTTAGTTTCATGTAAATTAGATCCTATCCCCCCTGATCAATACGCAGGTGTTTATGAAATCCCCATTAGCTTAAATAATAATAGTATAATTTTTTACATTAGTATGACTAAAAGAAAATTTTTGGAAAGGTTAAAAGAGCATAAAAACGACATAAAATTTGGAAAGTTATCCACTGCACTCTCCCGGTTTTACGCTAAAAATAATGATACTCTAATTAATTTCGATAAAGCAAGAATTATCCATAGATTCAATAGCCCATTTAAAGCCGCCATTAGGGAATCATTGGAAATTAAAATTAGAAAAGATTGT
The DNA here is from genome assembly GCA_963931845.1 of Maratus michaelseni. Lineage (NCBI taxonomy): Eukaryota > Metazoa > Arthropoda > Arachnida > Araneae > Salticidae > Maratus > Maratus michaelseni. Next base: position 347,254,363 of record OZ007590.1, on the reverse strand, counting down.
ATTTGTAATGATAACTTTTCTTTCAACATACCTAGTTTATGGGATACATTTTTAACCCCTTGTTAATTCATTGTTTTGTTTTTCGCTCTTTGGCAACAGAGAGCGCCCGCTTATTTTATTTAAATTTTTCCATACTGTTGATTTCAATTTTCTCGTGTCGAAAATTAAAAGATCAGTAGTCGTTTGTGTTGTTCCTCTTCCCCGATGATGGCTTTAAGTTTAAATCCGAAACATGTAGGATTTTAGCTCTTTTATGAGTTTAAAACAATTTTTACACTGATTTTAGCAACTAATAAGCACAATTTGTGCAATTTGTGTTTTTAAAATACTAGTTAACAGTGTAGTGTCCAAATGGATTCAATTATGTTCATTTACTTTGAATAGAATATATTTTTAATACAAAAGAATTATTATATATTTCTTTAATTTTTTATTTTATTTCAATACTTCTTTCCTCTTTAAAAAAGTTAGAATAAAACAAAAAAAGTAATTTTATAGGAATAAGTGGAAAAAATAAGAACAATATATTCAGTAATAAATTTTATACTTATAATTATATATCTTAATTTACATACTGAAAAATTTTAAAGTATTCGTCATTTAAAGTATGCACATTTTTTTCTTTTTCTTTTTTTTCGAGAAAATGATTTTATGCAAACTAACATCCAAGTAATTATTAATAAACGATTCTTAACACATTTAAATTTTACTATTAAAAGTTCAAATAGATGTTGATTTCATATTTATTCTCATTAAAAATAATACATAGAAAGCATTTGATTTTTTATTTAATTATTTAATATGAAAATTGAGAAAGAAATTCGCACTTTTTTCGTTTTTCCGTTTAAGAATTAAATAATAGAGAAGTTTGTAAGAAAATAATGAAATACATATTGGAAACAAAATGTTTGTTTTAAGCGATTTTTCTTTCGAAAGAAAATATCTTTTCTTTCTTTAAAGAAAAAACAAAAAACAAAATACAAACGCAGACCGAAATCAATCACTACAATCTCATGAAACATATCACGTTCTATAAAAATAACTCGGAAGTTCCTTCTGTAACAATAAACTAAATCCCTCTCTAAATACAAAACAACTAAAACCGTGACTTCCTGGATGAAGTTATACTTAAAAATACGACCTTTAGAAGTGTCTACTTACTAAGATATTTTCAGTTTTTGTTATTTCTAAAAAAGCAATTATATCTATCGTTTTTAATTTCTTTAGAAAAAAAAAACTTTTATATATTTTTTTGTAGTATGTTAAACAGAAAATAATACCCGTATGATGAAAAATATATACATATACATATATATATTTAAGTCTTGTGAGATATTTCTATGAGGAGAAAAATCTTTAAAATCAATATTTACTTCGAATTATATCCTAAATATGTTATATCGCAGACTATTTATGTGATGCACACAATATCGTATGAATATAAATTTTCCATTTTTCACAAGCATTATATACATGGTGGATGATTTTCCTTTTTCAAAATAAAGTGTATTATTTAAAAGAAGTATTACCACCACGTAAACTTTTGATTGATTTGTATAATTATTACAGAGGCATAGCTGATTGAGACAGAAAGTTTTATTCAATAAATTAAGGTTAATGTGATCTTAATGCTAAACAGTCATATATATTGTATAATGTTTTAGCATTTTAATACTTATTTGTAAGTGGTAGTTACTATTTATCATATAATAATACTTTTAAATCAAACCTTTCAAAAATACACTACTTTTTCAAGTAATGCTTTTCTAATTTTATTCTGGATGTTCTAAATATTCTTTAGGTGACGTGTAGCGATCCCATCTCACTTGAACAGTATAAAGTCAGTTACTAGCTTAGTGTAATTGGCTTGGACTTTGGATAGACGCTATGACGCTTCCTTACTGTTCAGAGGTACCTGGTTCAAGCTACATGAACTCAAATTCTACTCTCTTCATTGGTGAACCGGATTAACACGTAATCTTCAACAACAACAGTCATCTCATCTCATAACAACCAGATGCACCACCGAATAAATCATTTGTAGCGCACATGACGCATGCGCATGGTAACAAAACATTATCACTCACCAGTGCATATCGCTTATCGACGTCAGTAATTCGTTTATGTAGTTAGTGTGTACGGATTACAACGAGTGTGTAGCGATATCATCTAACGTGAACAGTATAAAGCGTATTACTTGTATCGAGTAACTGGCTTGGTCTTTTGCTCGACGCTAACGTACGCGCCTACTGTTCATGGGATACCTGGTTCGATCCTCTCCAACGCCAATTCGACTCTCTACATTTTACACTGATTTTAGCAACTAATAAGCACAATTTGTGCAATTTGTGTTTTTAAAAATAGTAAATGAACATTTTCAACAAATTATTGCTTTTGAAAATTAGACAAGGCCATTGGCGCATACCAAAATCATGATTTTTTTTAACAAGAATAACCATTATTGCATATTAAATTTACATAAAAAAGACAATAAATAAAATAAGTTTATTACTGCTTACAGATATTTTTAAACACATTCAAATGTTAACTATTAATTACCTAGCAATAACATATTAAGAATTTTCCCCACACTCAATATCGACGGCATATATACAGGGTGCATCTGAAATGCTTCAACAAACTTAGAGGGATGATAGTACTCATGAAGAGTAACAAAAAATGCAATGGAACATGGGGTCGCAAATGAAGTTTAAAGAATGATAATCGAGAAAATGCGTCTGGGACAAATTGAGACAAGAAAGAAACACCCCAGAAAATTATTTATTGCACAGAATAGGTACAACACAGCTCGTGATGTCCAGAGAAAATAAATATTTTACAACAATTGTTCAAAGTGTCGACCGCGGACATTATTACACAGAGTAAATCTACGGAGGAACGACTGGCGGACACGCTCCAAGATTCCGGGAGTTTCCTGGATTTCTCCTGCAGCGGTCACAATACGCTCTACTACTTCTTCTGGCGTTTCTACTGGCGTCTCATAAATGAGGGATTTCACCTGTCCCCAGCAGAAGAAATCCAAAGGGTCCGGCGAGCGTGAAGGCCAAGCAACAGGGCCACCTCGTCCAATCTATCATGCCGGATATACTCCATCAAGGTGGTTACGCACTTCCACAGAAATGTTTTCCCAATGATAATACCTATCGTCGTCGGGGGTTCATGTACTTACAACGCATGCTTGCTGCAAAGTTTCGTTTATTGGTCTAAGCAGATGGAAAATTCGCATACGGGGATTCCTACTCACAGATTTGTTTGGCTTTCATCCACTTTTTTGTTATCTCTTTCTGACCGGATATGCACAAAGTGAAAGGAAAATCAGCTTCGTGCTACTAGTCAGTTCTGCAGAAAAGCAGCATGCGAGATTTCGATATTTTTATTAGTTTTGCGATTTTTACCCTTTAAACGTCATTTGCGACCCCATGTTCCATTGCATTTTTTGTTCGTTCTGATGAGTACTATCATCCCCTTAAGTTTGTTGAAACATTTCAGATACACTCTGTATATATACGGAGTGCGTCAAAATTTCGTTTAAACTTTAAAAAATCATTAAAAAGAAACAGATGGTGTTAAAATATTGCTGCATGCAGGAATAGAATTAGAGAGAGTTCGGATTTTTTTTTTTTTTTTTTTTTTTTTAATAACAAAAAAAGTTGTGGTTAAAAAAATTACCGATATATGGCGCTGTCATACAAAATATGAAACATATACACTGTAAAAAAAATTGCAGTGAAATTATGGCAGAGGCCGGCAGCAGAGATTCCAGTCATACCCCGAAAAAAAAACAATCCATACCCATCATTTTGTGCAACCCGTAATTTTACGGGGCAAAGTAATACAGCATTAAAATGCACAGCATATAATGCACTTTAAAACACAATAACACTTTTCTTACTGCTCCGTTGCACGTATCACGTTAGATAATCATCATAGAATCGCTTTTTTGGCGGGTTAAAATTTTCGAAACACGAGTAAAATGAAGGGTTACACACTAGCGGAGGACAATGTATGGGGTCGCACCATATTTTTGCTAACATATGGGCTAGAACTGTAAGAATATGTGGAATACTCTTAATTTTCTAATTATCTAAGGGATAAGGCCGCTTATTTAGTGGATCAGACCGTTTTTCATCAAAAAAGGCTGTTGCCCGTGAAAATTGAAGGGCAAACGCTCATAAATTTACAGTTTTTTCTGACAATGTATATGAAAATTAGGCTCATAGTAAAAAACCCATTCCATAGAAGTGTCTGACAAGTTTGAGTATCCCTGCATATAAAACACCTTTTTCTCGTCTTCAATCATTTTGCCGTGTAGAATTTTCGCTATGCGCCAGTTGCGGATTTCCCGTTCTTGTAAAAGAGTTTAACCAACAGCACTTGATCTAGTACCGATAGCATGCTGCTAGTATCCAATATAGAATCTGTGTGCATTGAGAGGTTTTATTGACAGCCTGATTTGCATAAATCTGCTTCATATTATGCGTGCAGTGCCATCTATCGGTAATTTTTGGACCATTTTTTTTATTAATGAAAAATCAGATCTCCCTCTAATCCCATTCTTACAAACAGTATTTTTTAGCATTATTTGTTTCTTTTTACTGAATTTTAGAAGTTTTAACGAATTTTTGCACACCCGCTATATATGAAATGATAAGAAAATGCAACCTTTTTTTAAAAAATAAAGATCTAAATTTAAAATTAAAATCCCCAATTTCTTTTTCCAACTTTAAATCTTATCTCCAAAACCTGTTTTGCCACTGTTAACATTGTTTCTGAGCCCAAAACATTTATTCCTTTCAGAACTCAAACTCGAACAAGCTTTAATTTAAAATGTGGTTAGTTAGCCAAGCCTTGTTTCGGCATAAAGCCCAATACATCAATCAAGAGCTAATTAACAAAGAAAAGTGAAAGTTTTAAAGACCCAGTTTGACAGTTTCGCTTACTGCTTGAATATATTCAATTTCTTAACAAAACTCCTGTGCTCTCATGGCAATTTTGGTTTTCTAGCGATTTGAAACTGCTCGAATAACATCAGAATGTGATTTAAAGAAGTATATGAATTATCGGTCCCTCTGACGGACTTGCGACTTCATTGTATATCTTCAACTTGGACGATGAATGAAGTTAGTTAAAGAAGTGAAATCTCGAGTCAAATTATTTTATTGCTGCTGTTACAACTCTCTAACAATTTAGATTTACCAAGTAAACACTAATTTGTGATAGAAAACACCCGGTACTCGGCCTTACTTGACATATATTGCACAATGGAACCGGTTGGATTCAAACCTCTGCGTTACTCTTTCTTGAATAAATCGACGCAATATTTATCACTAACACTCTGTCAGATTTATTTGGTGATTTCTTCCATAGAATTGGTTGAAGATTGGTTTGAAAATTATTTAAAAATATATTTTTTTATCTAATCCATCGCACAGTGGGGCGTTTTGATGATCTAGGTGGACAAAATTCATTTTTCGGATTATCTCGAAATTTAACAAGACCGCGTATACTGGTAGCCGAACGTCTCTTCTGTCGAGATCCGTACGGGTTTTCTCGAAAAAATACGATGTGTAGATAAACTACGACCGTAAAGAAGGCAGTTGTTTGAGGGAGTTTCAACAGTTGCATTATTTTTCTGTAAGTTCGAAAGCAAGTCGTGATTTTTCTGTTTTATTTGAAAACAGGAGTTTACTGGACATATGTTACTCGTTTGTCACAAGATTTAACCTATTGTTGTTTGAAAATAAACGCCATCTTGTTTTCAATCTTCATCTTGAATTTTAATACAGTATTAAGCATTTTTTAAAATCAAAGTACCATTCCTAAAGTATTGGAAACTTAAGAAAGCTCCTGCGAAAATTTGCGAATCATTAAGTTATATTAACTTGAAGTGTGTGTTTGAGTGTTTAATTCAAAACTTGCAAGTCAATTTTAAACCACTTTTAATTATCCGATTGAGCTGAAAATTTGAATACATGTGTAGTGTCAAGGACAATACAATTTTATAATGTAAATAAATAATAATAATATAAATAATAATAATAATATAAATTATTAAATAAGCCAAATATTTATCATTGTTTGATTATTTTATTACTGATAGATTCGAAAACCCAGTAGAAACCTAATTACACATCAACGCAATAATTTTGTCCACCTAGATCCTTAAAACGCCCCACTGTGCATCGGCCGATTTGTACCCAAATCTATACAGTTCTTGTAAGAGTGATTTATAACACATTCGCCGTATGAGAGTTTAATCGGAAATACCGTTTGATTGTTACGTGTTCACTTTCACTCTATCTCTCTCACACACAGGCACGCACATACATGCACACACATGAATACAATACATTCCTAACACTGTGTGTTCGAAAAGTTAAAATATCAAAAGTAGAAAAACACACAAAGCACGGTTTTACAGATGTCAGATTTTTAAGTATAACTTCATCTACAAAGTCACGATTTTTAGTTGCATTTTATTTAGAAAAGGATTTTGTTTATTGATACAGGATGAATCTCCAATTTATTTTATGAAACGTGATCTTTTTCATGAAAATGTATTGATTGTTTTCGGGATGATTTCATGTTTCATTATTTCCATTGAAATTTCTTTCTCCTAAAGGAAATATCTTTGTTCTGTGTTTATTTTTTTACGTACTTGTCTGTAATTTATTTATTTTGCAAAAGAAAAGAAAAGAAAATATAAAAGTGCGATAATGTTTCTTAATTTAAATTTTTCACAAAAAAAAGAAAAAGAAAAAGAAAAAAAACTAGTATGTTGTGACTATAACAAAACTTTCGTCTATATAAATCGAATCGTCTGCAATCAAAATGAAATGACGTTCTATCTGTTCTTGAGATATACTTATCGCTGAAATCGTGAAAAAGAAAGCATAGCAGCGTAACCTGTTGGGCGGTATACACTTAAACTTAATAAAGATCTGTTTGTGCAAAGGTTTAACAGAATATGTAGTTTGGTAAAATTCCTTGCATTAGTTCTCGAGATAAAGCTATCGTAGAAATCGTTAAATATGCAACATAGACACGCCACCTGTTAGAATATTTACACGAAATCAAAATCAGCATGTTCTTATACATAGATATAATAAAATATGCAGTTTGGTAAAATAATGTGCATTAGTTTTTGTGCCATAGCTATCGCAGAAATCGTGAAACATGCAGCCACAGCGGTGGTGAGATTTTCGCTAAAACCTGATCCCCTGTAACCCAAAATGAATCTGATGTCTGAATCTAATGTTCCCAACTGAATCTTTTGTCAACTGAATCTGATGTTTATTTAAATTCTGTACATTAATTCTTCAGATAGAGCGCCCACAAAATTTGTGTCACATTCAGACAGGCAGACACACAAACACTTACAGACAAATAGAGTCACGGACAGAAATCAGTCAAATCTTCTTCAGAACGTTCTAAAACGTATATATCCGTCAAAATCGAAAGCTAATTTTTTCACTTATCTAATACTTTCTTCTTTTGACGATAGAAGAAAATAAAAAAAATGGATACCTTTATGGTAGCTGGGCGCAAATCTCGGCAATAGCATTTTTTCTCGCAAATAGCAGCTTTTATTTTTATTCTGTAAACTAGAGACAAATGCTTTGATGATAAAATAAATTATTCTGGTTTATGGTGTTATCTCTTTCTTTGTAATCAGAGATTTTGATATTTTTATTTATACATTTATTTTCTTTATATTTCAAATAGAGTGAAAGACACATATGCTAAATAGATACGTATTTTAAATGTATGTAATGTATGCATTTTAAGTGTATGTATTTTAACGGAAGATTTAGATCATAGAACAATAAATGGCTATTCATCGCCTGCGCCCGGCTAACAGAAAATTACCTAAAAATGTTATTCAGTTTTTATGCTTTGATTTGAAAAAAAAAAAATCTCTGCCGGCTTTGTCTACAGGCTCAGGTAGATTTCGAAGTTAATTACTAATTTAACCAACAAAAGCTAAATCAAGATAAGAGATAAATTATTGTTTCATTAAATGAACCACATAGTATATTTTAAATTCTGACATTCTTTTTATTGAGACATGCGTGCGTTTAATATTGCAACCCTATATACAGTATCTCTGAGGGTTGTCAAAAAGTTTTATTATAGAAATGATACTTTTTTATTGCCTTAGTGGCGGATTCATGGAGATGTGATTTTTTTCTTCTACACCCCCCCCCCTCCTCCCCCCATCCCTTAAAAAAATTACTGTAAGAGTTGGTCCTATCAAAAATTTGTCAATATAAAAATTGTAGATAATCGTAAAAAGATTTATAATAAATTTAAATCGATTTGATATCTTGTGAGTTGACGAAGTTGTGATTTTTTTTTTCTTCGTAAACCTTTTTTTTTTTTTTTTTCGCCGCTTAATTAAGTCATTTTAATGATATCAGAAATCTGTCATACATAAATTTTTGGCCCTTTTCCTAGAAGTAATAATAACTTTAAACTGATTCGATATGTATCATAATTAAGATATTTTTTTCACAAAATCCACCGCCCCCATTTCTATCCCTTTGGTTCGAGTTTGCCAATTAACGAACTTGACCGAGATTTTCTGCCCCTTCATATTAAGTATCAGTTTGGAAGAGATTTGTGCAGAATTATTGGAGTTATCGTGTCCATAAAAAATCTAGATAAATAGATAGATAGATAGATAGACAGACAGACAGATTTTTGAAATGGAGTGGTTTTGGGATCTAAAGGTCATAATCGGCGTACATCTGCAAAAATTTTCAGAAATTTCAACATACGGGAAAATGTAATAGGTAGTATTTCCTACGAAATATACCTTAACAGAAATACTGTAAAGGTTGAATTAACCCACATATTCGGGAAATGCTGATTGCGGAATTTTCCAAATCTCCAGATGGTGGAGCTCTACAAAATCTATATTTTATGAGGTGGGGGGGAAAAGTCGATGAAATAGTAAAGCAGGAACACTTGCCTAATTCCCTGCCAAAGCCATTCAAATAATTCTGATTTTATTATTTTAACATTTAAACTTGATTTTGTTTTTTACCCTCTGTCTGTCCAGCAAAAGGGCTAAACTGTAATGTTGTTTTCTCTGCATTTTTTTAAATACTAAAAAAAATGTGATTATTCTAAAATTATATAAAAACTCAATTATATATATGCGTATAAAGCATGAGGGTTTCGATCATTACCCAATGTATTAAAACTGCATTATATGCGTAAAATTATATTAATCTAAAAAATATTTATATTGCAGTGAAACCTGGAGCGTACTGAACGAATTAACAGGGGCTTGTCAATGAGAGGGTTAAATTAAAAATAAAAGTTAAAAATACTTTTGTTTGAATATAATTTCCAAGATTATTTCTTAATATTTTGTAACTTTACAACATCTAAAATGAAATATTTTATCATATATTCAAATACGAGAAAATCTTGTGTGTGGTTATATATATATATATATGTGTTTGTGTAAAAATATATATGCAAATTTTATCTTAAAAACGGCTTTAACGATTTTGACGAAATTTTGTGTCTTACCGTTTTGGGGCACCAGAAAACCATTGGGCTATATCACATGTTCGTGAAAATTTGATTAGTGGGTCATTTACTGTCACCATGGGTTAGGGTCAAGCGAATTGTATCTAAAAAATTGTTCAAACGATTTTGACTAAATTTTATATCCTACCATATCCGGGCACGAGAAGACTACTGGGCCCAGTCACATGTTCGAGAGCTTTCGATTAGTGGGTCATTTTGGGGTCCACGCGGGTCAAGTTAATTTTATCTAAAAAATGGTTCTGACGATTTTGATTAAATTGTGTGTTGTACGAGTTTCGGGCGTGAGAAAATTATTGGGCTACGTCACATATCCAAGAAAATTAGATTAGTGGATCATTTTTGGGTCATTGTGGGTCAAGTTAATTTTATGTAAAAAATGCTCTGACTAAGACTAAATTTTGCATTTTATGGTTTTCGGGCACGAGAAGACTGTTGGGCTACGTCACATGTTCCAAAAAAATCGATTAGTGGGACATTTTGGTGATGAGTCATTATGGGTCAAGCTATTTTTGTCTTAATAACGGTGCAGAGGATTTGAACTAAATTTAGTATCCTACAGTTTTAGGGAACGAGAAGACTATCGGGCTAGGTCACATGTACGGAAAATTTCTATTAGTGGGTCATTTTGGTCATGGGTCATTATGGGTCAAGCTATTTTTATCCTAAAAACGGCTCAGATGATTTGAATTAAATTTTGTATCCTACGGTTTTTGGACACGAAAAAATCATTGGGCTAAGTCAAATACTCGAGAAAGTTCGAGTAGTCGGTCAGTTTTGGGTCATTGTGGGTCCAGCTAATTTTATCTAATAAACGGCTCAGACTATTTTGACGGCTCAGACTAATTTTTATATGCTATGGGTTTCGGGCAGGGGAAGACAAGTGGGCTTGGTCACATGTTCGAGAAAATTTGATTAGTGGGTCGTTTTGGTCATGGGTCATGATATTTGAACTCAAAGCTAATTTTGACCGAACATCGCTCTGTCTTCCTTGCTCGTGATAATTTTAATTTACATTGTGAATATGGTGAGTGACAGATGCTGTTCTTGAGAGAAATTGTAGACAAGTAATAGCCGTATACACATTGATTAAAAAATATATAAACCTTTTTTATATATAATCTGGTTCTAATAAGAAAATCTTTATGTGCTTAGAAAATAACTTTCAGTATAGGAAAAAATCAAAACTATTAAGTTTGCGAAATAACTCAAGATTTATTATGTAATATGCATTGCTAAAATAAACCATTCACCCGCACTAGTATTACGTAATCGGAATCAAAAGCCGGTTGTGGGTTGCGTATTTTATTCCACAGTGTACAATACAAATTGGGGTTAAATGTAAACCAAAATAGAAAGCACCCTTCTGAACTGCAATAAATCATTTTTTATTTCCATTTACTGCATATGATCATCCAAACACGTATAATTATAAAATATTCTTGAGTAAATAATATGGTCATGTAATTAAATATTCTCTCTCGCACATTCCTTCAACCAAAAGTCGTTACTTTACTTTACTGCCCTAGAGCGACTACTCAGACTAGGAACTCTGTAGAGCATTGTCTAAAAAACTAGAAACCGATCCCTCTAAAGAAAAACATTTGTAAACAACCCAGTACCAGACACTTGTCTCTAAACTAGGGTGGCGCCGAACTGCTGTCCAAAGTGTGCGGCGTACACGGGAGCCATGATAAAGGGGTCAACCATTTTAAGTAAGGAGCAAACAATTAAATATATATATATATATATATATTTATTAAAATTGATTATTTTTGAAATTTTAAAAAAGTTTTATAGAATTCTTTCACATGAATTACTTATAATCACTTATATGTTATTATGCTTTAAAATAAATCTGATAGATTAATCAGTTTTAATTCTGAACACAAAAACCTGATTTGAAAATTACAAAAAACTTGAGAATTTATTAGAATATCCAATTTTAGATGCCACCAAGGCTGTATTGACACTTTTCCTTACTGTTTTATTGAAACCTCCCTCCCCCCCATTTCATTCATTTAGCTGTCTAAAGCGGAAAAGAATTGCGTTTTCCGTGCATGAGATAGAAAAGGGCTTTAAAACTTTGTTCTTCCATTAAAAATACAAGAAAAGGGAATATTATTGCGTTGCTTGCCGCGGACGAGTGTGAGTAGGGAAGAGAAAAAATACAGTTTGTGCTCCTTTCTTAAATCAATTTCCGAACAAAAATCTCCCACCTGATTATATAACTTGATCGGCAGTGGCGACCTGGCGACCGGATTTGTCAAGCTCTGTCTTAAATAATCCCCATATATAATTCACTTATAATTTTGAAATATTTTAATAGATGACAGACCGATTTTTTTAAAGTGTTCAGTTAGAAAATCCGACATTGACAAATTTATTTATTTTCTGCGTGAGTGAAGATTTTCTCAAAGTATTTTTGTTCTGGGACATCAACAAGAACATGCCAAAAAGGTTTTGTTTTTATCTGTTTACTTTGTATTAATGTACACAAAGTTTAAACTATCACAGAAACTATTTAACTTAATTATAAGAGCTATTATTATTATTATTATTATTATTATTAAGAGCTTTAAGGATTTTTATTAATAATAATTTAAATTAACTTAAATAAAAAACTCAATATTTTAGTTTTTTGATACACGAAGAATTTCCGAGTTATTTGTATGGAACGAGACATGTTTCATGAGATTGTAGCGAATTATTTCGTTGTGTTTATGTATTAAAGATAGAAATGTAATTTCCATAGAAATTGTTTTCTCGTAAAGAATAAATGCATATTTTTATTCTATTTACTTTTTTACTTACTCCTCTGTAATTCAATTCTTAAAAAAAAGTACGATTTTGTTTTGTTAAACTTATATTCAAAAGAAATTTGTATTCAGTCATGGTGCATTCTTTACGTTTGTCTTAAAGTACCTAAATATAAATCTATGCATTTTAATATTTTACTGATGCATGATAAACTTGTATGACATAATATCAAAAACAAGAAAAAGAAAAACTGTTCATATGTGTTTCTAATTAAATATCTTACATAAACACCCCATATGTAATTAATTAATACTTTTGAAATATAGGAATAAATTCATATTTTAAAGGTTTTTAAATTTTTTATTTAACAGAATGCTTTAGTTGTTCATAATATTTTTCCCTGGGTTAATTTTCTAAATTATAAAACGTGTTTCTTTACTTTATGCAATTTACCTCTCTGTTTTAAATTTCAGAGGCATGTAAAAAATATTTGATTCGGCACGTGCCAAAAAATTTGATTTGGCACGTTTCAATTTTTTGATTTTTTTTGTAATTGACCAAAGTAAAGTTCAAGTTTACTAAAAATTTAAGATTTGTTTCTTTTTAATCTAAACTCTGATGAATGCAGAAAGACAGATGAAAATACAGAATCGGGTCGTATTTTAGTGGATAAACACAACATATCTGTTCACCAGACAAATAAAACCCCTTTTATCCCGTCCCTTGTACCTAAATGAAAAAAAAGACTTTACCTATTAATTTAGTAAGCCAAATTTCACATTGTATTTTTTTTTTCTTTTTGTTAAAAACTATTTACATTTATATGTGTTAGACAGATTTCCTTAAATAATTCAAATTTGAAATTTTACTGTTACCGAAATTCTTAAATAAACGATTTACAAAATACAGCTCACGTTCAAAATATTAGAATAATTGAGAAAAAGTAATAAGAAAAAATTATTTTTCATTTATTTATTTATTTTGATAGTAAGTAAATACAATTAAATGTCTTATAAATTAAATCTGGAATGTTTAGATAAGATTTTAATATTTACAAAGTATAAAATACAGTACAATAATTTAGGTATACAGCTTTCTGAATTATTAGAGAATTATTATTATTATTATTATTATTATTATATTAGAATAAAATTTAGATCGGTTCAAAATATTAGAATATTTATTTTTCGCAACAATATTACCTTATGAATATGAAGTAAATTGTAGTTAATATTTTGTAGCATTCCTTCAGCTTTCATAACAGCGTACAATCGATGTTGCAGACAAAGTGTTTACAAACATTTCTATCAATATTAGCCCGAATAGACTTTATACATGCCACTAACTCAGTTTTACTTAAAGGAGGATTTTCTTGTAGTTTTTTCTTCATTATACACCTTAAGTTTTCGATGGGATTAAGGTCTGGTGAGTTTGGTGGCCAAGGCAGTACATTAATGTTGCGTTGGCGGAACCAATTCTTAGTTGACACCGAGGTATGCGGTGACGCTAAATCTTGTTGAAAGATGAAATCATCTTCAAACAAATCTTCTGGTGATGGAATCATGTAATATTTCAAAATTTCTTGATATATCTGAGAGTTAACCTTTTCGAAAACGATGCATAACTTTCCAGGTCTTTCTGCACTCGTGCAACCCCAAACCATGACACTAGCAGCAAATTTTACGGAACGTTTAAGGCATTCTTTATCAAATTCTTCTTGCTTCCTTCTGCAAACTCGAATACCTTGATTACCATATGAAACACAAAACATACTTTCATCACTAAATAATATTTTTTTTCAATCTTCTATGCTTCATAAACGTCTTGATTTACACCAATTCAATGTTATACGCTTTTGTTTTGCAGTCATGAGAGGTTTTGTTTTCGGTACACGCGATTCACACTTAAATTTATGAAGATGTCTTAACGTTGTCTATGTAGAAATTTTAACTCCTTCTTCTTTCCATTTTCGGTGCAAGAATCGCACACTTTTAAAACGGTTTTTCTTAACTATACGCTTCAGTTTCCTGTCATCTCTAGCAGATGCTTTTAGTTTTCGGCCACCATTTCGGCGATTATTTTGAAATTTTCCATTTTTTGAATATTGTGTTAGTATTTTACTAACGCTTGATTGCGAACAATGCAAATAATTCGCTATATAACATTGATTTTTACCTTGCCGATACAAATCAATCATACGAAGTTTAATAGATTCAGGAATATCACTCACACGACCCATTTTAAGACGAAAAAGCAATAAAACTGCAAAAAGAATACTGATTTTAAATAAAATCGTCTAAATTTAATCAATGTTGCCACCAGTTATGAATTGGTGATAACTCAAGGAGAATTAATATGAAATATCCTAATATTTTGAACCACTTGAATAAATATTCTAATATTTTGACTTTTTAAAATATTTTTTTTTCAATTAATCAAAATGATTTATCAAAAATGATATTAATTTTAAGATAATAAATAAGTTTAATCAACAATAAGTTCTTAATAAAAATATCGTTTGCATATTTGCATTTAAAGACATTAAATTACCAAACGATATTTTCATTTTCTAAAAAAAAGTAATTATTCTAATATTTTGAGTATGAGCTGTACAAATAAGTCTTTTGGACAAATTAAAGGCTTATTTCACAACATTCATTGTTTTTTTTTTTTTTTTTTTTTTTTTTTTTAAGTCGAAGTTTCACAGTTTGGTTTCATACACAGATTTTGGAAACATTCATACTCTATTTAATGTTCATACAAAATGTAAACTATTACCACTTAAAGATGTAATTACTGCTTAAAGTGATAAAAAATTACACAAAAGGCTTAAAAATACCTTTTAATAAAAAGAAGACATGTTTCATGTGCTCTAATGGTGACTTATTCAAGATCTAAATGATAATTAAACTATTTTCGCAAAGTTTATGGAAATAATAGAGAAATCATGAGATCACATGTATAATGTAAGCAGGTGCTTAAATTGGTCAAACTTGAAAATTATTTTTTTTATTGCTTTTTAATTTTTAAATCATCGCGTGCCAAATTTTAGGTAATTCAAAAGAGGATGATTCATTGCATATGTGATCGTTTAGCAAATACATTTCTATTGATTCGTTTATAATGAATCACCATGTTTTGGAATACCTAAAATTTGGCACTCGATGATTTACAAAAAAAGGAATAATAAAATTACTAGATGGAACCCGTCAAAATTTGACGGCAAACAACTTGATAGTACCATAAAATTAAATTTTATAGTTGCTTTAACTTGACAAATTTCAAAGTGGGGAGCATAATATGATTAAGCGATCACAGACCTTTCCATCGATATATCACATGAGGTTGTGTGCAAAATTTAGAAGTACCTCTTGGGGGGAGGGGCAAAGTGGGGAGATGGGCATTGGAGATGCATAATATGATTAAGTGGTCACAGATCTTTCCATCGATATATCACATGAGGGTTGTGTCCAAAATTTAGAAAAGTGCCCCCTTAAGGGGGGGGAGTGGCGGGATGGACCCCGAAGATGCATATGATTAAGCTGTCACAGACCTTTCCAACAATATGACATGAGGGGTGTCAACAAAATTTAGAAAAGTACCCCTTGTGGGGGGGGGCAAAGTGGGGAGATGGACATCGGAGATGCATAATATGATTAAGCAGTAACAGACCTTTCCAACAATATGTGACATGAGGGGTGTCAACAAAATTTAGAAAGTATCCCTTTGGGGGGGGGCAAAGAGGGCAGATTGACATTGGAGATGCATAATATGATTAAGTGGTCACAGACCTTTCAAATGATATATAACATGAGGATTGTGTGTAAAATTTAAGTACGTTGGGGGGGAGGGGGGGGCAAAGTGGGGAGATGAACATCGGAGATGCATAATATGATTAAGCATTCACGGACCTTTCCAACAATATATGACATGAGGGGTGTCAACAAAATTTAGAAAGTATCCCTTGGGGGGGGGGGGGGCAAAAAGTGGGGAGATGGACATCGGAGATGCATAATATGATTAAGCAGTAAAACAGACCTTTCCAACAATTTGTGACATGAGGGGTGTCAACAAAATTTAGAAAGTATGCCTTGGGGGGGGGGCAAAGTGGGCAGATTGACATTGGAGATGCATAATATGATTAAGTGGTCACAGACCTTTCAAATCATATATAACATGAGGGTTGTGTGCAAAATTTAGAAAGTACGTTGGGGGGGGGGGGGCAAAGTAGGGAGATGAACATCGGAGATGCATAATATGATTAAGCAGTCACGGACCTTTCCAACAATATACGACATGAGGGGTGTCAACAAAATTTAGAAAGTATCCCTTGGGGGGGTGCAAAAAGTGGGGAGATGGACATCGGAGATGCATAATATGATTAAGCAGTAACAGACCTTTCCAACAATATGTGACATGAGGGGTGTCAACAAAATTTAGAAAGTATGCCTTGGGGGGGGGGGCAAAGTGGGCAGATTGACATTGGAGATGCATAATATGATTAAGTGGTCACAGACCTTTCAAATGATATATAACATGAGGGTTGTGTGCAAAATTTAGAAAGTACGTTGGGGGGGAGGGCAAAGTGGGGAGATGAACATCGGAGATGCATAATATGATTAAGCAGTCACGGACCTTTCCAACAATATACGACATGAGGGGTGTCAACAAAATTTAGAAAGTATCCCTTGGGGAGGGGCGGGCAAAGTGGGGAGATGGACATCGGGGATGCATAATATGATTAAGTGGTCACAGACCTTTCCAATGATATATAACATGAGGGTTGTGTGCAAAATTTAGAAAGTACGTTGGGGGGGGGGGCAAAGTGGGGAGATGAACATCGGAGATGCATAATATGATTAAGCAGTCACGGACCTTTCCAACAACATACGACATGAGGGGTGTCAACAAAATTCAGAAAGTATCCCTTGGGGGGGGGCAAGTGGGAAGATGGACATCGGAGATGCATAATATGATTAAGTGGCCACAGACCTTTCCAATGATATATAACATGAGGGTTGTGTGCAAAATTTAGAAAGTACCCCTTGGGGGGGGGGGGCAAGTGGGGAGATGGACATATCGGAGATGCACAATATGATTAAGTGGTCACAGACCTTTCCAATGATATATAACATGAGGGTTGTGCGCAAAATTTAGAAAGTACCCTTTGAGGGGGGGGTGCAAAGTGGGGAGATGGACATCAGAGATGCATAACATGATTAAGCAGTCACAGACCTTTCCAACAATATATGACATGAGGGGTGTCAACAAAATTTAGAAAAGTGCCCCCCTTAGGGGGGGGGGAGTGGCGGGATGGACCCCGGAGATGCATAACATGAATAAGCGGTCAAAGACTTTTCCAGCGATGTATCACATGAGGGGTGTGTGCAAAATTTAGAAAAGTGTCCCACTTGGGGGGATTGGGGGGATGGACTCGCAGAAATGCATAAAATGAAAAAGAGATCACAGGCGTTTCAACTTGCAACTTTTTTCTCGAAGGCATTTGACAATAGTAATTTTTTTTTACCCAAGACAATTTAACGATATTCTTAATTTTTTTGCGTAATTCGTCAAACGTTCATGGAAAAAATCATGAAATTCGCTAATCAATAGTTGATAAATTATAAAATTCAACAATCAATAGCAGCAAAATTGGTCAATTGATAACGGAAAAATCACGAAATTCATCAAATGGTCTACCTAAAAAAACTGTCCTGCACACTGATGTGATGATCAAAAGGGTTTTGAAGTATAGGACAAAATTAGCACTTGCCAAACAGCGAGTAATACTGAAAATTTTGCAATGGACTTTATTTCCACCACTGGTCAAACATAATAGTCACACTCACCAATTGCAATGACTGAATGGAAAAAGATTTTTTTCTCTGCTGTCGCTCGACAAATTTCAAAACAGTTGATGAATTTTCCGTCGATTAATGAATTTTGTGATTTTTCCTCTATCGATTGACAAATTTCGCAATTTATCGATTAACGAATTTCACAATTTTTTCCATAAACGAACAAATTGCGCACTTTATTTCTGCTAATGTCTGACACCATTTCGCCCTTTACAATTCAGCGAATAAATTGAACGTTGTTTCTTTCTAGAAATGTCAGGAATGAAACAATGATTCTGTAGGATGAATTTCCTTCGTTCGATGCCCCATGGAAGAATGTGTGCGATGCAGCAACGGGCGTCAGACTTTTTAGGGCACCTGCAGACTAAAAACATCTAACCAATCTTCGCGTTTTGAAAAAATCACAGATTTCGTCAAATGATTGAGAAAAAAACACTAATTTCATCAAAGGATCATGGGAAAACATGACTTTCATTAAAAGACCACAGGAAAAACGTGAATTATGCAAAAGGATCGTGAAAGATAAGCAAATTTTGTCAAAGAATCGTAAAAAAGGAAATTTCACCAAAAGATCACGCTTTTTTACTAAATTTCATCTAAAAATTGCGGAATAAAATGTATTTTATCAAAGAATCGCTGGAAAATGCGAATTTCGTTAAGGATCGCGAGAAAAATGCGAAATTCTTCAAAGGATCGCTGAAAAAACACTAATTTCGTCAAAGAATTGCTGAAAAAACATGAATCTCGCCCAATAACAGAAAAATCATGGTTCATAATCATTATATCTAGTAGTATCCAGTACTGGCTAAACTTAATAGTCACACTCGCCAATTGCGATGATTGAATGTAAAATGAAATTTTTTTTCCCGCTGTCACTCAAAGAATTTTGAAACCATTTGGTGAAGTTTTTCCCGAAACCATTTTGTGAATTTACCGATTTTTTCTTCAAAATCATTTTTCAACAATATTCGACCCAATACGCATGCGTAAAAAAAAAAACACCGGCCATTAAAATGAGGGTCTATTACTGTCTCTAGAAACGTGTTTGGGATCATCTCCTGTTTTTTTTTTCTTGCACGTTGCATTAAACCTAGGAAGATATTTATATAGAACTCACTGTGGAGTGTTCAGAAGGTATTTATTTTATTTATTATAATTTGTATGAATACTTAGGTGTCCATTTCGGATTTACTGTTTAAAAATGAATTTAGGCTCATTTAACATTCGTGAAATCAATCCCGATGGAAATTGTGGTTTTAGATCTCTATCATTTTGTTTATATAGTACAGAAAATAATTATTCAAATGTACGTAAAAATATCGTAGAACACGTAATACAAAATTGGACCACTTATAGTCCGTTTTTTATCGGGGATGAATCTTATGGTGTTCCGATTGCTAATGAAAACGATTATGTAAATATATGGTTCTTCATAGAAGTATGTGCTTCTTCACACTTCAATAGAAGCATTGTTTAAATTAATATAATTCTACAAATATGATGCAGTTTTAAAATATTGAGTAATGATTAATACTGTCAAGGAATCTACTCATATACGTAATTAAGTTTTGGTACTTCTCTATTATCTCATCGACCACTTTTCATCACAAAAAACTATCGCCAAACTGTAACGCCAAATAAACGGGAGAACGTTGTCATTAATACGCGCGAATGTTGAATTAAAAACCACTTGATGACATAACAAACACGTATAATGCTTCCGACATCAAGTAAATGGGACTGCATTTTTGGCATTTAATCATACAGTTTGGCGATAGTATTTTGTTATGAAAAGTGGACGATAGGATAATAGAGAAGTACCTAAGTTTTTTATACCAAGTTTGAAAATTTATCTTTTTTTGACATTTAAAAAAAATAACAGAAAAAACATTACAAATTTGCCCATTTGCTCAGCGGTCAAAGGATTAAGTAAATAAGTAAATATTAATGATTAGCGGAACTGGTTCTAGCTATGAAGTAATATTATTTTGCTCAAAAACCCCCAACAAAAAAATAATTAACAAAGAATAAGTAATCGTCTTTAAATATACAAAAAACAATGTGATTAATGGCCAGGATTTTTTTACATATAACGTTTTTTATATACAAAAGAAAAACCGAAATAACCTCATTCATTTCACCCGATGTCAAAAAGTTTTTTTTTCCACATTCTTGGGCAAAGCACTAAATCAATAAAATCACCAATTTGTGACAAATTATGAGTTTCATATGAATCGCCCATGAACGGACATGCAAACTGGTAAAAAATGAATGTAATAAATTAAAACATTCAAGATTTGTATACATACAAACAATACAATGTAAATATTAATATTGTTACATGATACATTGTTTGTATACATACTTCTTTGTATACATATATTGTTTGTATACATACAAACAAATATAATGTAAACATTATTCAAATATTAAGAGATTCTAAAGATTTGTATACATACAAACAATATAATGCATACATACTCTTTACAAATAAAATAGCACACTTATATAATGACAAAACTTTTAAATCGAATAGAGATAGTATATTTCTGTTAAAAAATAATGCTAAAGTTCAGACTTATATATATTATACATTCACATAAAGCTAGTCACATTCCTGCATATTTATTAAATATTTAGTTGCTAAATACAGAAATAATATTTTATAATTTATATTCAGACGCTCAGATTCGCTTTTTTCGAACAAATAATAATAAAAATATTACTGCCGTGCGTACTGTCTTTTGACATTATATTTACATAATCGTTTTCATTAGCAATCGGAACACCATAAGATTCATATCCGATCATAAACGGAATATAAGATGTCCAATTTTGTATTACATGTTCTACTATATTTTTATTTACGATTGAAGAATTATTTTCTGTACTATATAAACAAAATGATTTGATTTCGCGAACGTTAAATGAACCTAAATTCATGTTACACAGTAAATCCGAAATGGATACCTAAGTATTCATTCAAATTACAATAAATACAACAATAAATAAAATAAATACCTTCTAAACACTCCACAGTTTTTTATATAAATATCTTCCTAGGTTTAACGCAACGCGGAAAAATCCATCAAAACAACAGGAGTTGATCTTGATCCCAAATACGTTTGGAGACAGGAATAGACCCTCGGCCTCATTGGCCGGTCCTTTTTTGACGCATGCGTATACGGTCGAAATTCGATGGAATTATTTGACATTTTTAGCAAACAGCTTTAAATATATGGATTTTCACGTTTCCAGTTTGAACAATTTACATTACTATTCTTACATTATACATGTGGTCTCGTGATTTGTCTATCATTTTTTTTAACTTTGCAAAAATAGTTTATTTATCATTTTGATCTTGAAGAAGTCGCCATTAGAGCGCATGAAACATGTCATATTTTTATTAAAAGGTATTTTTAAGCCTTTTTGTATTTTGTTATCACGTAAGCAGTAATTACATCTTTTTTAACTTTAATAAATCTAATTTAACATTTACAAGTGATTTTATTATACTATTTATTACCACCTTTTTCAAAATGGTTGTAAAATAACAAGGTGTTAAATTGTATTGCTAGGTACTGTAATAAAGAAATTAGTTTTAAATTTGGATAAAAAATTACTGATTTGAAATTCTTTACAACTTAATTATTATAGAAACTTTTCTTAATAGTTTAACTTTTCAAATGTACTTACCATTTAATCAGTTATATGTAAATATTAAAAAGGATTTATTTTGCCAAAAGTACAAAATAATGTTATTGCTATTTACCATTTCAAATATTCAATTTTGATTTCAAATGGAGAATATGTTTTTCATTCTACTGCAAAAGTGCATAAAACCTTGCTTTATAAAACTAATGTCTCCGATGTCAACATGACAATAGATATTTTATTTACAGAAACTCAAACTATGTAACATAACTAAATGAAATTATCATATTTTACATTATAATGGTTTTCGTTTATTATATGAAGCTATGTAGACATTGTATTTGCAAATAAATCGAGCATTTCAAATAGGAAAAAGGAAAACACGTCTACATTTATCTGAAAAATTCAGAATTTTATTTATTCATGTGCAAATCTAATTTACAAAAGCCTTAAAACATTTTTTATGCTGATTTTAAATTCGTACATATTTAAAAGACACACGACGAGAATAATGATGACTTATTCATTAATGCTGTTTTTTTCCTTGACCGTTAAATTAAAATTTATGTAAACCAGCACAATGTATTTATCAACTAATTAATATACAGGGTGTATAGGAATGCCGATATATCTTCGCTAAATAACTCGCGAAGGGGAAAAGCTACAATATTATAAGTACAACAACATTATAGTAAAGTGAATGATTTTTACCAAATGGAAAAAGCTACTTATTTCTAAGTACTATAACAATATACTCAAGTAAACACTTCTGATCGAATGCATCTTATCGCAGCGCTTCCATTGGCGAAATTTGGAAGTATTGGCCTTAGCTTGAATACTACGAGAGGAAACTGGAAAAAATCAATTACACGAGTGCAGAGCGTTGTCGATTTAGTATGAAATTATGTCTTACGTTGAAAAGTAACTCTAAAAGAAATTCTTAAACGTAAATATTTTATATCCAATCATAAGTTCAAATACACCTTTAATTGTCTGCATGACAAGTGTGACATTCTAAGACATGTGCCCATTTGCTAATAAAAATAAAAATTGAAAACAAAATCGAATTGTTCTTGTAAGTTGTATATTATAGTTCACATACTGTTCCTATTTCAGCTTACAGCTTAAACCAAGCAAAATTACTGGCTGTGCTATGATTAAGTAGTCTTTTCATAAATTTTCTAATTACTTTCTTTTATACTTTTTCTTATATCCATACTAATATTATAAAGGAGTAAATCTTGTTTGTTTGTTTGTAGGGGGTAATCTCTGGAACTACCGAACCGATTTCAAAAGTGATGGTGGCAAATTGATGGTGACAACCCCTGCTCCAACATAGGCTATATTTTATGTCGGTGCCACAAACTCCAGGGGGTGCAGGAGCAAAAAACGTTCTAAAATTGCGATTTTTCAGTTATCACACTGGCTGTCAAGCCCTGAGAGCTTGGCAGCCGGTTCTGTATGTATGTATGTACGTACGTAATGCGATAACTCTTCATAGAAATATCCGTTTTCCTTCAAATTTTGTTTATAGGTTCACTGTGTTAAGGCGCTTCCCTGATTAGTTTTCGGGATTGATTGGTTAAGTATAAAAGGGGGGGGGACAAGGGGCTAATTCCCCCCCCTTAATTTATATAAATGGGTTTTTCATGCAGAATTATTCCGTTTTCCTTCAAATTTTGTTTATAGGTTCATTGGGTTAAGACGCTTCCCTGATTACTTTTCGGGATTGATTGGTTAAGTATAAAGGGGGAGAACAAGGAGCTAATTTCCCCCCCCCCCTTAATTTTTATAAATGGGTTTTTCATGCAGAATTATTCCGTTTTCCTTCAAATTTTGTTTATAGGTTCACTGTGTTAAGGCGCTTCCCTGATTAGTTTTCGGGATTGATTAGTTAATATAAAGGGGGGGTATCGGGGGGCTAATTCCCCCCCCCCATAATTTATATAAATGGGTTTTTCATGCAGAATTATTCCGTTTTCCTTCAAATTTTGTTTATAGGTTCATTGGGTTAAGACGCTTCCTGATTACTTTTCGGGATTGATTGGTTAAGTATAAAGGGGGGAACGGGGGGCTAATCCCCCCTTAATTTATATAAATGGGTTTTTCATGCAGAATTATTCCGTTTTCCTTCAAATTTTGTTTATAGGTTCACTGTGTTAAGGCGCTTGCATGATAATTTTCGGGATTGATTGGCTGAGTATAAAGGGGGGAACGGGGAGGGGGGGGGTAATCCCCCCCTTAATTTTTATAAATGGGTTTTTCATGCAGAATTATTCCATTTTCCTTCAAATTTTGTTTATAGGTTCACTGAATTAAGGCGCTTCCCTGATTAGTTTTCGGGATTGATTAGTTAAGTATAAAGGGGGGGGGGGATCGGGGGGCTAATCCCCCTTAATTTATATAAATGGATTTTTCATGCAGAATTATTCCGTTTTCCTTCAAATTTTGTTTATAGGTTCACTGTGTTAAGGCGCTTCCTTGATTAGTTTTCGGGATTGATTGGTTAAGTATAAAGGGGGGGAACGGGGGGATGATCCCCCCCCTTAATTTATATAACTGGGTTTTTCATGCAGAATTATTCTATTTGCTTCAAAATTTGTTTATAGATTCATTGGGTTAAGACGCTTCCCTGATTAGTTTTCGGGATTGATTGATTAAGTATAAAGGGGGGGAACGGGGGGCTAATACCCCCCTTAATTTATGTAAATGGGTTTTTCATGCAGAATTATCCCATTTCCTTCAAATTTTATTTATAGGTTCACTGTGTTAAGGCGCATCTCTGATTAGTTTTCGGGATTGATTGGTTAAGTATAAAGGGGGGGAATAAGGGGCTAATTCCCACTTATCTATACTAATATATAAAGTAGTAAAGTTTGTTTGTTTGTTTGTTTGTTTGTTTGTAGGGGGTAATCTCTGGAACCACTGAAGCGATTTTAAAAGTGATGGTGGCAAATTAATGGTGACAATCCCTGCTCCAACATAGGCTATATTTTATGTCGGTGCCACCACCTCCAGGGGGGTGCAGGAGCGAAAAAGTTCTAAAATTTCGATTTTTTGTGTACTGAAGGAGATAGAAGTATCAAATTTGGTATGGTAGTTACTTATAAGATGTAAATGCTCTCTATGAACAAATTATAAAAACATTCGCAATTTAAAAGGGTGAGATGAGGAAGAAGCGTTCTAAAAACATTCTAAATTACAATTTCTATGGAATCTCTGAAACTACAGAACCGATTTCAAAAGTGCAAAAGTGATGGTGGCAAATGGATGGTGACAGTCCCTGCTCCAACATATGCTAAATTTTTTGTCGGTGCCACTGCCCGCAGAGGGTGCAGGAGCGAAAAACGTTCCAAAATTATGATATTTTCAATAATGAAGGAGTTAGGAACTTGACATTTTGTATGGTCGTTACTTACAAGATTTAAATGCTCTATAAGAACAAAATCTAAAAAAATTCGAAATTTAAAAGGCTGAAATAAGCAAAAAATTTTCTAAAAACATTCTAAATTACAATTTGTATGGAATGTCTGGAACTACTAAAGCGATTTCAAAAGTGATGGTGGCAAATGGATAGTGACAATCCTTGCTCCAACACAGGCTATATTTTATGTAGGTGCCACTACCCCGAAGGGGGTGCAGAAGCGAAAAACGTTCTAAAATTGCGATTTTTGCGATGCTGAAGGAGCTAGAAACTTCAAGTTCGGCATGATTGTTATTTATAAGATCTAAATGCGCTCTAAGAACAATTTCTAAAGAAAAATGATCTAATGATTCTGCGATTTTTCAACTATTGAATTTCTAAAATTACCAAATTTCACAATAGAGTACCATAGCGAAACCTTCACGCGTAAAAAGATAATGATAAGGGCGACGTGTCCTGACGTGTATATTGACTATAGCACGAGTCACAAATTATAGTATCCTTATTATTCTGTTAAAATATAAAAGTGAATTATGAAATGTCAATATTTTGTTTGATTAAAGGTTCGTTAAGAAAAATTGACCAGCGTAGCGGGCGTAGCTTGCTAGTATATATATATATATATATATATATATATATATATATTTCTTTTATAATATTAAGAAATGTTGTGATCTCAACCAGTATTGTAAAAACTAACTTTGTACTAATTTTACTTTAATCTCTAATGTAATATTCAACATCTGTATTCTAAAATATGAATTTTCAATAAACATTTCCCCTCGTGGAGAAATGTCCCTATGCTTAACGGCTGGATCTCCCCGAGAGGGTGATTTCGATTTCAAACTTGAAAACAAGGTACAATTTACTTTAATAAAAAATCAAGCAAAGTATGGTCAAGTGTCTACCATCAGGGCACATGAAGAATGCTTGGCACATCCCGCTGATGATCAGATTGAGAATACGGAACTCGTTTGTCTTATTAAAATAATGTTATTATTTTTAACTTTTATAAGTACAGTTCATCTACTTTCCACCTAATATTAGAGACGCATGTAGGATGTATAAGTAGAAGTTAATAGTTTGAGACTGCATGGATTTGTCTTTATAAAAGTACTAGCAAGCTACAACCGCTACGCTGGTCAATTTCTCCTAACTAACTTTTAATCAAACAAAATATTGACATTTCATAATACACTTTTATATTTTAACAGAATAATAAGGCTACTGTATTTTGTGACTCATGCTATAGCCAATATACACGTCAGGACACGTCGCCCTTATCATTATATTTTTACGCATGAAGGTTTCGCTATGGTACTCCATTGTGAAATTTGCTAATTTTTGAAATTCAATATTTGAAAAACGGCATAATCATTAGATTTGAAATTTATATCAAGAAAAATACAATTTTTTACCTTTCAAACGCAGTTTGTCTAACAATTTTCTGGCAAATACTTTTCGAGCTATTATTTTTTTTCAGTAACTTCAAATGTTTCATTTTCCGAGATTAATCTGTGGTAATAATTAGCGAAAAACCCAGTCGTCAGCAACGTATAGCGTTTTATTATAAGGGCTGTTGGTGCAGGGATTGTCACCACCAATTTGTCACCATCACTTTTGAAATCGGTTTTGTAGTTCCAGAGATTCCATCGAAATTGTAATTTAGAATAATTTTAGAACGATTTTCGCTCATTTCACCCTTTTAAATTTCGATTTTTTTTTTAAATTTTATTCTTAGAGAGCATTTACATCTTATAAGTAACTACAATGCCAAATTTCAAATTTCTTGCTCCTTCAGTATAAAAAAGTCTCAATTTTCGAACATTTTTCGCTCTTGCACCCCATTGGTGTCAGTGGCATCAACATAAAATATAGCCTATGTTGGAGCAGAAATTGTCACCATCAATTTGCCTCCATCACTTTTGAAATAGGTTCTGTAGTTCCAGAGATTCCATAGAAATTGTAATTTAGAATGTTTTTAGAAAGCTGTTCGCTTATTTCACCCATTTTTAAA
Source organism: Maratus michaelseni (assembly GCA_963931845.1). Lineage (NCBI taxonomy): Eukaryota > Metazoa > Arthropoda > Arachnida > Araneae > Salticidae > Maratus > Maratus michaelseni. The sequence continues at coordinate 347,227,068 of OZ007590.1, read as the reverse complement.
TTTCGATTTTTTTTTCGTTCTGAGAGAGCATTTACATCTTATAAGTAACTACATTACCAAATTTCAAATTTCTAGCTCCTTCAGTATAAAAAAAATCTCCATTTTAGAGCGTTTTTCGCCCTTGCACCCCCCTAGGGTTAGTGGCACCGACATAAAATATAGCCTGGGATTGTCACCATCAATTTGCCTCCATCACTTTTGAAATCGGTTCTGTAGTTCCAGAGATTCCATAGAAATTGAAATTTAGAATGTTTTTAGAACGCTTTTTGCTCCTTTCACCCTTTTAAATTTCGATTTTTTTGTACTTAGAGAGCATTTACATCTTATAAGTAACTACAATGCCAAATTTCAAATTTCTAGCTCCTTCAGTATAAAAAAAATCTCCATTTTAGAACGTTTTTCGCTCTTGCACCCCCCTGGGATTAGTGGCACCGACATAAAATATAGCCTATGTTGGAGCAGGGATTGTCACCATCAATTTGCTTACATCACTTTTTAAATCGGTTCTGTATTTCTAGAGATGCCATAGAAATTGTAATTTAGAATGTTTTTAGAACGCTTTTCGCTCATTTCACCCTTTTAAATTACGAATTTTTTTTAATTTCGTTCTTAGAAAGCATTTACATCTTATAAGTAACTACAATACCAAATTTCAAATTTCTAACTCTTTCAGTATAAAAAAAATCGCAATTTTAGAACGTTTTTCGCTCCTGCACCCCCCTGGGATTAGTGGCACCGACATAAAATATAGCCTATGTTGGAGCAGGGATTGTCACCATCAATTTGCTTACATCACTTTTTAAATCGGTTCTGTATTTCTAGAGATGCCATAGAAATTGTAATTTAGAATGTTTTTAGAACGCTTTTCGCTCATTTCACCCTTTTAAATTACGAATTTTTTTTAATTTCGTTCTTAGAAAGCATTTACATCTTATAAGTAACTACAATACCAAATTTCAAATTTCTAACTCTTTCAGTATAAAAAAAATCGCAATTTTAGAACGTTTTTCGCTCCTGCACCCCCCTGGGATTAGTGGCACCGACATAAAATATAGCCTATGTTGGAGCAGGGATTGTCACCATCAATTTGCTTCCATCACTTTTTAAATCGGTTCTGTAGTTCCAGAGATGCCATAGAAATTGCAATTTAGAATGTTTTTAGAACGCTTTTCGCTCATTTCACCCTTTTTAATTGCGATTTTTTTTTTTTTTTTTGTTCTTAGAGAGCATTTACATCTTATAAGTAACTACAATACCAAATTTCAAATTTCTAGCTCCTTCAGTATAAAAAAATCGCAATTTTAGCACGTTTTTCGCTCCTGCACCCCCTGGGGTTGGTGGCACCCACATAAAATATAGCCTATGTTGGAGCAGGGGTTGTCACCATCAATTTGCCACCATCACTTTTGAAATCGGTTCGGTAGTTCCAGAGATTACCCCCTACAAACAAACAAACAAAAAAACAATCTTTACTCATTTATAATATTAGTATAGAAGACAGGTATGCAGAATTTAAGTATAGATACTGCATAATTTAATAGGATTTCCCAAATCCATGTTTATATTACAAATGGATAGACAGAATAATGTTGCTGTTTCTAATCCATGCATTCATATATTTTGCACATTGTAATATATGAAACATATGTAACATATATGTAACATATTTAGTGTGTTTTAAAAAATCAAAGCCTAAACATAAACAAAAAAAAAGTAAAAAATAAAAAATAAAACATGAAATAACTAGTAAGTAAGAAAGCAATAAGATGGTGGTGTTATTAGGGGGACACTCGCCAAATTGGTACTTACGTATCAACGCCACCGCAGCTACAGATTTGGCGGTTTTTAAGTTCCGCTAATCATCCGTAGCACTAAAACAACAAGGCAATAGGGAATCCATAAGGTAACTGCGCGTGCATGCGAACAACAAGATTGCTCTTTATTGGCGCATCAGCGCAACTTCTGTTGCGGTGGCGTTAATACGTAAGTACCGCTAATTTTTTTATTCTGCATTTTTTCTGCATGTCATGGAAGACTGTAGCAACAGGTGCAATGGGAAGAGTTTCATATCCTGTGCCGGTTGGCGCGATTGGCGAAAAATCCCAAAATGGCCCCAAAACGCAATTTTAGTACCTTGTCCAATTTTTCAAGATGACGGAAACACATGCTTTTTAAATATTTATAAACATACGTTTATTAAACCGTGTTTTTTTCACTATCTTGAAAGAATAAGTACAATGTTAAAACAAAACTTTATCGTCATTTTCGATATTTTAACAAGTAATGGAAATACATAAACAAACCTAATTTATTTAATAAACCTAAGAAGCCTTTTTGTGATAAATAACGGTTATTGCAAGGAGGCATATTGTAAACTATTAATAAAGGAGCGAAAAACCTAACCGAAAATAAATTGTGGAAATCTCAGGAATGATATATCTCATATAAATATCACTTAAAATCATAAAAGGAAGAAGTTGTCAACATGAAAATTCAAAAAAATTATACACTTTATGTTATTGGTTTTGTTTTTTAATATTTTCGAAGGCAAATATAAAAAAATAAAAATCTCCTTCACAACTGCCATTACAATTTTTAAAAATGTATCTATACAAAATAGAAAAATTTCTATAAAAATGCACAAAAAATATGTTTACGTAATGTTACATCTACAGAAAAAAAGATTGCAACTATTACATCGAAACCTATATCGCCAAACAAAAACTCGCCAAATCTACCGGCACAGGATATGGAACTCTTCCAGGTGGAATCTTTTACAAAAGTCCAGTTCGCATCTAATACACTTAAATTTACTTTAGAATACAAAATGACAAACTGGCGATAATGATAAATGTGTAATTTAAACTGCTGTTTATAGAGACATATGTGTTTGCGAGTTCGCCGCTATTCAGTGGCTTAATTTTTTTCTTTTTAATTTTGAAATATATTTATTATAGTCTTAAAACAATTATTTTTGCTACACAGAATGCTACTTATTTATTTTTTTTTCTATCTACATCCTTACACTAAAACCATTTTGACTTTAAACAGCAATTTACTAATTTACATACAGGAAATCAGACATAAACGTAATTTTATCTGTTTACAACTTTTTCATCAACAAATATTACAGAAATATAACAGGAAATTTTTATTCTAGAATAAATGGGATACTTTTATGGAAGTATTTATTATTTTTTATATACTTTTTATAAAAATTTGTGAACATAGACTTACTTTCTGTAGTGTATTTTCTAAAACGTTTATTTCAGTGTGTTCTACATCTTCTTACAATTATACTGTTTTGTGGACAACATGTTTTGTATACAGTATGCCCACTAAAGTCCCTTGCCACCCTCTTAACTTCGGAATGGCTGCTGCTATATTCATAAAAGGGGTGGCTAGATATAGTAAAGTAGTCATGCACTACTGAATCAAACCACCTACGGCGCCACCTGGTGGAAAACTGCGAAGTTAACATTCCTATCTCGAAAACGGAAAGAGATAGGGAAAAAAGTAATTTACAAAGTTGTAGAGCATCATCGATTTAGTACGAAAAGACACCTTGTGGACATTAATGCGAAGAATAGAACGGGTTAAAACGCGAATTTGATTTTTCGTGATTTCCTACACTGTGACGGCACGAAACTTGAATGGAAAGAGAAATGATTACCATTCGAACAAAATACGACACTGAAATGTGGCACAGTGGTATTGCTTTTGATTCCCAATCAAAACGAAGCATTACGGACGCTTTTGCCAATGTGTCGCCCTCTATGCTCCATCATGTGCAACGTGAAATTCAAGCAAGTATCCAAATGTGCATTGCAGCTGCCGGTGAGAATTTTGGACATCTCAAATAAAGGTATACACTATATTTCCAATGATGACCTGTCACTTGCGATTTTAGACGTTTTGTTAAATATCTGGAAAGGTACATGAGGAATTATCCTGAAACTTCAGGAGTGTAAACAACATGACAGACGTCATATATTTCCGCGAAGATTTTTTCCCGAAACCCCATAAGGGGCTGTCAACAAATTGACGAAAAACAAATATCTTTTGGATAACCCTGTAAAAACTAATATTGCAAAAGCATTCAAACTGTAGATTATGATTAAGTGGCTTATTGTAATAGTTTGGGTTCATTTTTATGAAGATAGCATGTATACTCAAAGAGAAACTCAGGTTTTTATAAAAACAGTCCCAAATTTTACTAAGTTTTTTGCTTATAATTTGCAGAGTTTTTAATATAAAAGCAAGTTATTTTCAGAAAATATGACAAACAAAATTGTACACAATATCCTGTAATCATAATTAAAAAATAATAAAAATTGTATGAAAAATGAGCAGGTTCACTAAATATTGCTTCACTGCGCATGTCCGAATTCAATCAAAATATACTGTGCATAATATATTAGCTAAATGTATAGACCAACTTTTATGAAAGTCTCAAAAACATAGCTTGAAAATTCTGATAGTAATCGTCGATAGAATAAGCTCAAAATTCGTTGTTCCCAAAAGAAAGCAAAAAGATGAGGGGTTGTATCAAATATAGAATGAGAGACACTTCATTCTTATTGTGTCAACTTTCATAAGCTAGTATATTTGGATACAACCCCTCATCTTTTTGCTTCCTTTTGGGAACAGCGAATTTCGAGCTTATTCTATCGACGATTACTATCAGAATTTTCAAGCTATGTTTTTGAGACTTTCATAAAAGTTGGTCTATACATTTAGCTAATATATTATGCACAGTATATTTTGATGGAATTCGCGCATGCGCAAATATTTAGTAAACCTGCTCATTTATCATACAATTTTTATTATTTTTTAATTCTGATTGAAGGGTGTTGTGTACAATTTTGTTTGTCATATTTTCTGAAAATGACTTGTTTTTATATTAAAAACTCTGCAAATTATAAGCAAAAAACTTGTTAAATTTGGGACTGTTTTTATAAAAACTTGAATTTATCTTCGAGTATACATGCTATCTTCATAAAAATGAACCCAAATTATTACAATAAGCCACTTAATCATAATCTACAGTTTGAATGCTTTTGCAATGTTAGTTTTTACTGGGTTATCCAAAAGATATTCGTTCTTCTTCAATTTGTTGACGGCCCCTTATGGCGTTTCGGGAAAAAATCTTCGCGGAAATATATGACGTCTATCATGTTGCTTACACTCCTGAAGTTTCCGGATAATTCCTCATGTATCTTTCAAGATATTTAATAAAACGTCTGAAATCGCAAGTGACCGGTCATCATTGGAAATATAGTGTATTGTTTCAACTAGCTGCATTTCTAAGATCGTTTTGTCACGTCACAGTGTAGGAAATCACGGAAAAACAAATACGCGTTTTAACCATTCTATTCTTCGCATTAATATCCTCAAGGTGTCTCTTCGTACTAAATCGATAATGCTCTACAACTTTGTAAATCACTTTTTACCCTATCTCTTTCCGTTTTCGTGATAGGAATGCGAACTCCATAGCTTTCCACCAGGTGGCGCCGTAGGCGATTTTATTCAGTAGCGCATGGCTACTTTACTATACCTAGACGCCACGTTTATGAATATAGCAGCAGTCGTTCCGAAGTTAAGAGGTTGGCAAGGGACTTTACTGGGCATACTGTATAAAAAGTACTGTGTAACATATTTTGACAGCTTAAGAAAAAAAAATAAACCAAATAAATAACTTTAAATTCTGGAAAACATTAATATAATTACTATGTCCAAAAGTAATTTTTCTCTTTTTAATTTCGAAATATTTTAATCAAAAATTTTTATACAATATTCTTTATATTGAAAACAGAATACTACTGATATTTTATACATGAGTACACGGGAAATGTTTCAGACCTTGAAAGACCAATTATTAACTTTCACACTGTAAATGAGGCAAAAAAGGAACTTAGTGTACGTAAAACATTTATATCAACATAAATTATAAAGAAAATTACACGAAAGCATCATTTTGGAATAATAAGCATTTTTTTGGAAGTGCTCATTTTTTAAGCAATTCAAAATTTCGCAATATAGACTAATTTTTGGGGTATTTTTCTAAAAGGTATAGTTCAATCTACCATTTACTTGCATTTTGTTATTTCTTACATATTGTATACGACCATTTGGAATGTTGTGCTTATGTGTGTAAGAGTGTGAGGGAGTATGAAGTACACATGTGTGTAAGTGAAACATATAACGCCTGTAACAACGAAAAATCTATTAAGCGGGTCCGGGACACAAAAATCTTCAAAGTTTTGAAAAATATTTTATTCCATTAAAAAGTTCTTGGTTTTCACTCGCTTAAAATGGCGTTTAAATCATGTTTCTATCTTAATTAGAACACGATATATATATATATATTTTCAAAATCTAGCTTTGAAGTAGTGGTTGTCATGGAACTGTTTTAACGTTTTTCTGCATAAGGAGTTTTTCAACAATTCTCGTCTTTCAATTGTTATGTGACAAGAACCATTAAAGATAAGTAGTTCAAACTTAGAACATGTCTTTTTCAATTATTTTACATTATTTTTAAATTAAGAAAATTTGAACAAAAAAATACTTATTTTTGAAAATATGATTTCCTTTAAAATCAGTTACATCTTCTTTTTTTACTTTAAATATTTTTATTTATTTTTAAATAAATATTTAAAAAAATGCTGAATCATAATTAAAACTTATATATTTAATTAGATGAAAAAAGTTTGAAATTTGTCGAATAATATTTTGAGTAATGACGACTTTAAATTACTCCACCATTTTTTTAAATATAAATATATATATTTTTAACTGTATGAAAAGTTTTATTATTTAATTTTGTTTACATGTTATATGGTTAACCATCATAAAAAAAACTCAAAATTCTAATTCAATAAATAGAACTGTTTTTAAAATGTGTCCCGGCACCCTTAAAAAAACGAATAAAAATAACTTGATATTTCTAATATATATATATATATATGAAATCACAAATGAGTTCGAAAGCTTTTTTTTTTCGAAAGAAATTACTCAAAGTCTAAAAATAATCCATATTACATGGAATGTTACTCATATTTTCTGCATCATTACATTAAACATATTTCAGACCATTAAAGACTTATTATTAATTTATAACGGATATAAAAAAATCATAATCTCTTTACAACTTTTACATCAACATATATTATAGAAAAAAAATATATAAGAAAGAATTATTTAGGAATAAATAAAATTCTTTATGCAAGTATTCATTAGTTCATGTAACTAATCAAATATTGCAAATATTGTTTTAATTTTGTTATATTTTTGAATAATACAAACTAAACTAAAAAAAAAAGTTATTTTAATTAAGGAACGAGCGCGAGAACCTCGGGATATTTAAGCTTAGCTTAATGATATTTTTGTAATTTACTACAATATATCCTTCGAGATGTTAGTTTCTAGATTAATGATTTCCAATGAAAGTGCTAGAAAATATAATGTTATTGCATTTACTCTTTAATTAGGTTATTTAGAATGCGTATTTACTTTAAATAATGAAAGCTTCTACATAGCAATGTGAATAACATGAGATTTGGAAATTGAAATCATTATGTACTTTTGAAAAAAAAAAAAAAAAAAAAAAAAAGAAAGAAATATTAAAAGCGAAAGAAATATATACGCCTTGCAGTTGACATATTCCTGATTTTGTTTTAAAATGATAAAGTACAATTATACAAATACCATTAATTTCAGTATGTACCTAATTAATATCACATAAAAATGTGTTTTAGAGTTCTTTTAAAAAGAAATAAAATTACACTAATGTTTTTAGAAAAACAAAAAATTTAAAAGTAAATGCGTTTTCTAAAATCAACTTATTCTTCAGCAGTCAAACATACGTGGTTTTGCTAGGAGTACAAAAGCAATACTAGTCCTGCCTTGCTTCTGCTATTGTTGTCGCGGCTCGTACCTAAAGAGAACAAATGATCCTTTTTCCGACATTTCACCTGATGTCATATTTTTACACGAAGTAAAGTTATTAATACTTTCGCAAAATTAGTTTTTTTTTTTTTATTTACACATATATTTTTCATATACCGGGTAAGTCAAAATGAATATAGCGATTACAAACGGCTATAACTATTTAATGGAAAATAATTTATCGATAAGATAAACACAGAATATAGACGGAACTTCAAAATTTTGTATACATACGTCATAGATGTTCTATGTAACTTCCCTTAGTCACACAAACAACATCTAGGCGGTAGTCCATTTCACGCCATATATTCTGAAGCATTTTTTTAGTCACCGACGCAAGCGCATTACAAATGCGTACTTTGAGTTCTTCAATTTTTTTGGGCGTGGAAGGCACATACTTCGCGTCTTTCACATAACCCCATAGAAAAAAATTCGCAGGGTGTCAAAATCCGGAGATCTCGGTGGCCAAGAGCAGAAGACATCGTCGGCATCTCCACTTCAACCGATATATGGGGATATGTGAAAGATGTGCCTCCCATGCCCAAAACAATTGAAGAACTCACAGTACGCATTTGTAATGCGCTTGCGTCGGTGACTGAACAAATGCTTCAGAATGTATGGCGTGAAATGGACTACCGTCTAGATGTTGTCCGTGTGACCAAGGGAAGTCACATAGAACATCTATGACGTATGTATGCAAAATTTTGAAGTTCCGTCTACATTCTGTGTTAATCTTATCGATAAATGTTTTTCCATTAAATAGTTATAGCCGTTTGTAATCGCTATATTCATTTTGACTTACCCTATACATCTATATGTTGTTGTGTGGAGTAAATTATGAGAAATTATTACAAACAAAAAACATGAAAATATCATAGCAAGTTTTTATATATATATTTCGGCCGACACGACAAACTCGCACATTTCTACAGTAAATAATGTTATCTAACAAATTATGTAATTTAAATTGAAAATGCTCAACAAAATAACCTTAACTCCTTCGAGTTCAAAATCCTCGTGTTTATCAAAACTAGTCGTTGGGGGCCACCGTAATACTTACCCATCATTGATATGCATAATGTAAAATATTAAAAGAAAAATGTGTAAACTACTTATAAAATGCATTAAAATTCAAATAAAATCGTGTCTTGATGACGTCATAAACTTTAAGGGCTCGATTACTGAATTGCTTAAAAGAAACCTCCTTATAACTCCAAAAATAATAATTCTATTAACTAGCGGTTTACTGCATCTGATTAAGCGTCAAATTTCCAATTAAAATATATCTTTGAAGTGAAATTTGGATGAAATACAGGGTCACGAAAAATCGAAGAGTGTGGAAAATAGGATTCCAAATATCTCGGCAACTCATTATCCGATCGACTTCATGCTTTATGCAAAATTTATGTTTTTTTATTGTATTTTATATTCATTCCTTAAAATAAACAATTTCGAAAAAATTTACATACCTTTTATCAGAACGAATATTTCGAGAGTCCGAAAAAAATAGTTCCGGTCATTCGAGGTTATTGAATTGAAAAAGGCTTCTTCGCATTATTACATACTAATTACATACCAAATTGCAAGTCTCTATCTAAATTTTTGCGAGAGATAGAGCGTTTACAGACACACAGACACACAGACGGACGGCAAAATTTAAAAAATGTTTTTCGGAATCTCCAGTGTCTGAAACGTGTCAATCCGTCAAAATTTTTTTTTCGATTTTCAAAATGGTTACAAGACTTACCCTATACTACGTATGATGGGTAAGGGAAAAAAAAAAATCATTGGTAGAAAACCAGTTGATGCCCAAAATTCGGTTAATTCTACTTTGAATTATCAATATTTAGAACGTTTAAGATTTACTATACACTTACAGATTTATATAAGCAAAATAACTTTTTAAAAGTGATTGAAAATTTTTATTAGCATATATGAAATGAAAAACTGTCTTTCAATAGCATTTATTTTCCGAACAATAGTTTTAATTGCTATTCAAAAGATAATTTATTTTCAGTTAAACATAGCCCTGTCGGCTTAAATGTTTCGAAAATGAACCCACTTTGAGAGGACACACATATTTCAAAACCCATCTCCACGTAAATTTTGACCTAATAAGAGCAACTAAGCATTTACAGAATATAATTGCAGTTATGTTGGGAATTTCAATTAGTTGTTTCAAAACTGAGGTATTTCAAATTTAGTTAATGTGTCTATATTAAATGTGTGTTCAAATTAACTCGCTGAATATTTAACTGAGTACTTAATATAGAACATAATAGTACTTTTATAATATAATTATAAATAAACATATAAATTGTGAAGTTTTTTGCATAAACTACATATTTATTTATTTATTTTAATACTTTCCAACATAGTTGAAAAGTGTTTATGAATTCGGTTTGTCTGTCTGTCGGCCTATCTGTCTATTCGAGCTTTTACTCGCGTAAACATATTCGGATTATCATGCAATGGATATATATTATTGAGGTTCACTATGGCAAGTTAGGTATTGCAAATGAAGTGTGTAGCACTTATAGTTTTTTTTACAGGGATACGGAAAATAATTCCATTACATTATGGTCTATCAGAAAAAATAATTTGCAGTTTATTTTATTGCTGTTACACAAATTCAAGCATACTGGAATTGATATGTATCACTGAGGTGCACTACAAGATGATTACGATAGAGTATGGTGTGCATATCACATATAGTTCCTTTACAGGGACACTCAAAATAATTCCGCTGCATTAAGATCTATGGAGAAAAATCATTTGGGGCTTATTTGAGTAATATTACACGATTTCGAACATATTGAAATTGATATAATTTATCACTAAGGTGCATTACAAGAGGCTTACTATAGAATATTTTGTGTGTAGCATTCATCGCTCATTGTCAAGGTCACACAAAAGAATTCGGTAGTGCATGTCAACAATAATTGCTGTAAGTGCGTTTCCAATTGCTAACTGCGTTTTAAAATTTAACTCCTTTTTTGTCTATTATTTGGTGTGTATAAATTTTACAGATCATATACAGGGTAGCACAAAAGTATTCCAATACCTTTCCATTTACTGACGGATATTCCATAAGGAGAATTTTTAATTGCACTACGCTTTTATTTAAATTTTTAATTTACGGGTTTTAATCTTATGCCTAGTAGTTTTTATGATAAGATATTATAAAACTTATATAAGAAGTCTCTGTGTATATAATAAATTTATCCTTTTAAAATTTTCTCTGGTGTATAATTTACTCATTTCTAATACGCAAATCTAGTCGAAATGATTTAGAGGTGTAAGTTATGGACACAATGTGATTTGTTGCATTTCATGCGTTTAATGTATTTGTATAAGCAAAATACTTCTTTAAATGTGATTTATATGTTTATTCACATACATAAAATTACAAAATTTCTTTAAATAATATAATTTTCAAAAACTCTTAATGTTATTCATGAAATAATTCATTTAACTTTAAAAAAAATTCTCATTGACTTAAATGCTTAGAAAATAAATTCAGGTTCAGAATGCAGACCTATTTTAAGGCATGATTTCAACGTGAATTTATAGCTTCTAAGAGAAATTATCGTTATAGATTATAATTGCAGTTATGTTGGGAATTTGTGTTAGTAGTTTCAGACAAAGATATCTGAAGTGTAATTAATGTGTCTTTATTAAATCCGTGTTCAAATCAGCTTATCAACTAAGCGAAATAACACAATTTCCATAATGAAAGTATGAATAATCATATAAGTTGCATTATTTTCACTGTGTAATACATATCTTTAATTTTTTTGTTTAAATTGGCTTAAGTAATAAGGAGTATCTAGTTAATTTGATCGGAATGTTAGAATTGGAGAAAAAAGAAAGGCGACTTCTTATTAGGAAATCATGGATATGGGATAAACCAAGCTAATTCGCGAAGTACTCACCACCGATCCTATGTTCTCAGAATCTTTGCGAGGAACCACGAGTTGGGACTGGTTATTCGGGACACCTCACAGGTGGTTTCTTCTGCCAAGGGGAGCACAGCCACCTGCGCATCACCCCCCTGCACCCAAGTCTTTGACGAAAGTCGCTACAACAGCAGAGCCAATTTACTGAATAAAACTACCGCATAACACTTGAGGACGTGCCATGGTCCCCCAGAAGCTTCAGAGCCGAAGACTCAAGCGACAACCGTGCTTTAGGCTTTAAATCGGGTTTCCCAAACACGTACTTGATTTACCAATGCCTTCGAACATGAAAAATCTACAATGTTAATCACTAGTTCGTCAGCTATGGATTATAATGGATATGGGATGGGAAACGAAAGAGGAAACTGATTAAGTTTCCTGTATGTGAGCAGGTGTATATCGTCACTACCATTTGAAACTATCGAATATGAAAAAATGCATTTTTTAATTCTTTTAAAAATGGTCTGATTGTCACCAATAAATTTTATTAGAATTCTCCGCCTAGTAAAAATACTAATAAAATTTCTGTGAAAAATAATGTTGCCTTTTTTTCTTATTCAGAGATGCCGAATCGATATCGGAAATTTTGAGAAAAAAAATGCTTTAATTAATCACGAAATGTCTGTTATTGAAACAAGCGAGTATTTCTATTTGAAATTTCTGATATAGATTCTAAATTTCTGAATTAAAAAGGAGGTCCTGTCAACCACGATAATAAATACTATTAAAATCTATTGGTGACAATCGGAGCCTTTATAAAATTAATGAAAACTGCCTTTTCTTTCAAATTCGATAGTTTTACATGGTAGCGCCGAATCATGACAAACCGAAAAAATCTTATTCAGCTACTGGAGCGTTCTCAATAACTACAAAATAGGAAGCGATAACAAGTTGGTTAAAATTGATTCCCTCATCCGTAGGATTATTTAATGTATACATATATTGAGTCAAGGCTGCAGAAATTGTGCAAAGTGAGATTCTGTGCTCCAAAAATGAATCACAGAGCAATATTTCTACGACGCAAAATTTTAGAGTTAAACGTGAAAACAAAACGGCATCACAGTCGGTGTCTGGAGCTGTGGTGTCATATTCTTTTCGCATTTGAAAGACTATTACCTTTTGTTAGAAAATTGAATAGTCGTAATTTTATATGGCATGATGTTTACGAAAGAATGAACTTAAATTTTTAACTGCGATATATTTTCTTAGATTTAGAATTATAAAAAACAATTTTATAAGTGCTATATTTACAAAATGAACAATTTCTAAGTAATTGTTTATACTTTGTCACATGCGTTCTCTTGTACCTATTAAATATAGGTCATAACATTCTGCACTGAGAAAAATGACACTTTCAAATCTGAGTAAATTGAAGTTTTCATTTTGTTATGACACCTTTTTGTTTCAATTATAACGACACAATGCTTTCTATTCTGAACAGAAATACTCAGAATATTGACACATGGACATACTCAAAACTGAGCACATAGAGGTCAGTTCATACTCATTTTTGAAACATGGAATACTCAAAACTGAGCACATAGAAGTCAATTCATACTCATTTTTGAAACATGGACATACTCAAAACTGAGCACATAGAGGTCAGTTCATACTCATTATTGAAACATGGAATACTCAAAACTGAGCACATAGAAGTCAGTTCATACTCATTTTTGAAACATGGACATATTCAAAAAGGATTAGAATCAGTTCAAACTCATTTTTGAAACATGGAAATACTCAAAAATGTGCACATAGAAGTCGGTTCGTACTCATTATCGAAATATGGACATACTCAAATAGGAGCACATGATGCTTTATTCTTGCGTGTGTGCATGTTTTCAAAAATGAGTATAGACATGTTTCACACTTGAGTAATTTTGATTCGAGCCATTTTGACTATGCGACCTACACAGATTTGAGTATTTTTTGCTCAATTTTGAAAATGTCGTTTTTAGATTGCGTGATTTAGAAAATAATTTTTATTTTAACTTTTATTTATTCGACAGGGATACCTTGCAAAGAATAAGAGAAAAGTAGTGTGAAAATTTAACATTTAACCAACTGTTTATAATCTTGCGCAGCCGTAATCCCTTAATTTGAAATCTTAATTCAAATTCATCGCCATTAAAATATACAGACACATTTATTGAAGATTTAATTTGAATTCAAAGCCTCTGTATTCAATTTTATTTAAATTAAAATGTAATGTCATTTATACAAGAGTTCGGCGAAACAAAGAAGATAAAATTGCATACAATCAGACATTTAATGAATAATTATCTGTGTGATTGAATTTACTAAGATTTTGTATTCAATAAACTAAATTATTTATTGCTGCTATTGAAGAATTTAATCATTTTAGGATATATATCCTAAACAATGTTTTAATTATTGACAACCTTGAAAATATAAATTTAGGATTTCTTCCAGAAAAAAATTAATACATTAGATCTTATGTAACGAAAAGAAAGTGTTAATTTCCCGTGCTAAAACAAAATAAAATAAAGCCTTGATTCAAAATAAACGATTTAAATTAGATGCCATCCGGAATTTGCAGTAATACATAAATAAAACGAATTTGAAGTCTTATTATACAGTTCCAACTGACCGAGAAATGAAGTTTATAACTGCAATGGTTATGATACATGCTACGATATTTTAAATATAAAACTTTTACTTACGGTTTTGACGAATAAAGCTTTAAACTCACTTTTTATAAAAATCAATCAGTCACTCATTTGTAGAATTATTTAATATAACAGAGGTGATCCAGCAAGACCGCATAAATTGTGCAGAGCGAGAATCGTCGATCCAATAACAAACAAGAAAGAAAAATCATTCATCAAGCATAGATTATGAAACACTTTCCAATATTAACAGAATACTTTAACAGACTTTTTCTGAATAATAATTTAAATAAAATACCTAAGTGAACTATTTAGAAAACGCAAACCAATTTGAAAATCATATTTCAGAAATTACAGGCCAAACGAAGAAATGTACTCCCTTCTTTTGTGCAGCCCTGTGTATAATCTATAGATTTGTACATACTCTATATGGTATACTGTACTTTACTTTAGTATAAGAGAACACATAAAGCAGTTGAAAATTGAACTTCAGCAGTTTCTACCAGTAGACGGAAACATATTTGAATTCTTTGTACAGCGTTGTATACTACATTAAGATTTTTATACACACCCCATATTAAGCTAAAGTTTAATTCAGGCAAAAACACGCTGAAAACTATTAAAATCGCCCTTAATAGAAATTATCATACAGAGGCTGCCATGTATCTAATTCTTTTCGTGGACCTATATATTATTTTATTTATATTTAAGAGAAATATTTTAGTATATTAAATATATTTCACATTCAACATGCATAACTCGATAAAATAAATGCATTCAATACACTCTGAAACTTATTACAACTGTAGGAAAATAGTTGTATTAAGTGGATGGCGTAGGACTATAATTATTATTATCGTATACTATATCGGGACTATTTTATCGTTACTCATATTAAGAAGGTGAACTTGAAATAATTATAAATTAGAAGTATTTGAAAGAGTATTTGAAGAAATATATGCTTAAATATTGTTAGAACCGGTATTATACGTAATGCGATCTAAAACATGCTTATGTAAATGAGTATTTGTGTGAGAAAGACAGAAGACACACCAACGAAGATGTTTAAAAATTTTAAATACACCTATAATAGTATAAAAATTGACGAATTCTTTTGTTTGTCGTTACCGACACTATATATATCGTATAGTATCATAGTGACTGATTGGTTTAGACATAAGTGTAAAGTGAAACAATTCTATGTATCCAATTGTTTTGAAAATCATATGCTATAAATGAATTAGTGTTTCATTTGTTTGCTTATTTTTAGCATATAAAATAGTCTAATTATACCAATTCTTATTGTAAAACTAATTTATATTCTTTAAAAGGATTTGATATTATTTTTAATTATTCGTTATTGCTTACTTTTTTTTTAACAAACATATATTTCAGACTCATCAGCTATTTGTTCCTTACATCTTTACATGACTTTTTCAGAATTATGTTTTCTAAAACTTCCTTGAAAACGAACTTAACATAAAAGAAAAAAGAATATGATTCACACATTTCTTGTCAAGTGAAAATAAATTTGCATCTTATTATTATTCTTAGTAATAGTAGTGTATATAAAAATGTTTAAATACATTTAAATTATACCCCGTAAGCACGAGTGCAATCACATTGATCATTGTATCTACTTTTCCATTTCTTTATTGGAAAAATATAATTAAATAAAAAATGTATTTTAATGCCTTTTTTATAATCATTATTTTTTTCTTAGATTTTTCATTTTCTTGATAAAGTGAAAAAAGTTTCACAATATTATACTTTTGCTCATTATCATCTTCAAAGTCACTAAAGCTTACGGTAAGGTGTTTTTTATAAACTTTCATTGAATCATTATTATAAAGTTCTCAATACTTTCTCAGTAATTTTCCATTTTTCTTTGTAAAAATAGATTCTTAAAAAATTAACTTTAATTAAAAGAGGATTACAAAACATCCAGAATTTTTTACTGTGAATAACGGTAAATTATAAATTTTTCTTTAAGAAAATAGGATTCAGAGAAATACATATAAAAAATACATTTTAATTAAATCCGTGCTAAAGAATAAAATAAAGGATTTTTTGGAAGTTAATACTTTTGGGAAAATATAGAGTAGCATTTATTTCAATACAGAATTATTAACCTTCAAATTTGTAATGTTCAAACGCGCTAAAAATATAGCACCTGTTTCAGAAACATCAACAGATTATATATAGATTGGAAAGTAGTCATAAAATACAGGGTCGTTCAAAATTATTGGGCGCATTTCATGTTTGAAAAAAAAATGATGTGCGTACATGTTAATTATTTTTTGGAAAGACAATTCAAAACAATTTTACACAACAACATTTTAAACATTAAATAGGTTTCACAGAAGCCGGTAGATGGCGCGACAACATTGCGCAGGGAAAATTTACTGATTTCGTCAGTCTGCAAATGGCTACCATACAGGAAAACAATGTGCGTTTTGTGGTTCCATGAAAGAAAATCCGTTGTAACTGTTCGGGGACGGTATCGTTTAGAATACTCAAATCGTCGTCCTCCAAGTAAGGACTTAATAAAACATTGGTACAAACAATTTAAGGAGACGAGAAATGTGGAACTTATTTAACGTTTAAGATGTTGTTGTGTAAAACTGTTTTAAATTGTTATTTAAAAGAGTAATTTGATAATATATAATTTGAGATAATAATTTGAGACTATTAGAGTTTAAATTGTTATTTAAATTGTTTTATTAGATTGTTCAAGACTGAATAAGATTAGCACATCCCTCCGAATGCTTCCCACCCCTAGTGACCTGTTTGTAAAGGTTTGACCATTCTTCAGCAGAAAACGATGTTTTTACTAGTTTTATACTATTTGTTTTGTGTATGTCTGCGTGTTAGTTTTATAACCATGATGAAGAGCTAAGGTTGCTCGAAAGCGCTAGGTTTTTATCAGTGTAAAATACAGTTACGTATGTTTTGAAAAACACCTTAAGTAAAGTTTTATTAAATGATGCATATGTGTTTTGTGACATTTGTATTGTTTTAAATAATAATTACAGTACAAAGGTGAATATTGATTCAAATGAGTGTTGTTTTTTCATAGCTCAAGTTTATTTTGTTTTAAATTGTCTCTCCAAGAAAGCAATAAACATGTGACGTACCGAATTTTGTTCTTTTTTTTCAAACACGAAATGGAGCTCAATAATTTTTGAACATCCTGTACAATAAAGTTGCCACTGGTTTAGTTTAAGGACTCAACTACAGACATGACACTGAACATACTTGATCAGACTTGACAATTTTTTATTAATTAAAAATATATGATGTAAATAAAGGTATACCGGCATTCTTTCATAGTATGTGGTTATTCTATTTTTAAAGCTAAAGTTTAAAGGACTCTACATGTCTAATTTTTTGCATGCATTTAAGCTTTGATTTCTAGTATGCAAGGTGATCGTAAACTCTTTGAACATAATAAGAGTAAACAAAAAATCAAAACAAACAATATTTGCAATGAAACTTAAGGTCATAGTCCTTGTATTCACACTAACACACAAAAAAAGATGTTTCAATCGAAATTAAATGCGGATTTTATAAATTGAAGTTTTAACTTTAGCAATAATGAAGCTATTTTAACGAAAGTTTTATTTCACATATGATATCGCGGTAATGGCATCGCGATAAGCGCTAAATAGTATTGGAATTCAATCAGATGAACTGTATGTATTGTCAACCACATTCTAAATAACAGACCTTGTTCACTCAGAAAAAAATGCAGTAAAGTTACGGGCAGAGGCCGGCAGCAGAGATTCCTGTCATACCCCGTAAAAAAAATCCATGCCCATCATTTTGTGCAGCCCGTAATTTTACGGGGCAAAGTAATACAGCATTATAATTCATAGGATATAATGCACTTTAAAACACAATATCACTTTACTTACTGCTCCGTAGCACGTAGCACGTTAGATGATCATCACATAATTGCTGTTTTGGCGGGTTAAAATTTTCGAAACACGAGTAAAATGACGGGATACACCCTAGCGGAAGACAATGTATGAGGTCGTACCGTATTTTTGCTAATATATGGGCTAGAACTGTAAGAATATGTGGATTGCTCTTAATTTTCTAAGTATCTAAGGGATAAGGCCGCTTATTTAGTGGATCAGATCGTTTTTCATCAAATAAGGCTGTTGCCCGTGAAAATTGAAGGCCAAAGGCTCATAAATTTAGAGTTTTTTCTGAGAGTGTTGCTCAGAGTGTTTTGTTTCGAATAATGAAAGACTTTTCATCAGTTATTTTCATGTCATCGAATTTCATAAAAAGCCAGTTTGTTGAAAATATTGTTACAATATTGTCACCAATTGTAAAGATATGAAAGGTAAACCCAATTGGATTGGATGAAATGTGTTGTCCCATTTTTGTGACTGAATATGAGGCTTGTGATCACAACGAACGAAAGACACAAGCCACGATAATTCAACGAATCTTAGCTGATCCATCAATTTATTGTTGTTTTCGAACAACTGTCGAACTGCTATATAATGGATTTAAGCCGAAAAGCAGCCGAGGTCGGTGAAATACCGCCGTCTGCCTCTTTCTTTGGCTGCGATTTTATCTTGAGTTAGATTACAAATATTGATCTTATTGATGGGTATACCAGATGCCTTATTTTGTTCAAACGGCTTAGGGTCAGCCTGTAATGAACAAAAAGATTGTAAAGTTAACGAATATTCAAAAATATAAAATACCGATTTTTTAGCCCAACAACAGTGGGGAATCTCGCCAACATTTTCACAAAAAATCAACTATTTGTTTGTTATATTTTTTTAGTCTTCTCATAAAAGAATCTAACAGTCAGAATTTACAATTATGTTAAAAATTACTGAGGATTTTGTATTTTATATAATGTAAGGTGCACGAGTATTGTAGTGTAATTGTGTCAATCTTAATGAAAAATGCGATGAATTCCGTACATATAAATAGCAAAAAAAGGAAACAGCAGTTTTTCTTAATGTAGCAAATAATATTAATTAATGTATCAATCGATGTATTAACCCATGTATGTATTATAATTGCAGCGTAGGGTGGTGCAAGAGTGCGTGGTGCACAAGAGTAGCCAGAGCGATTATCCAATCCCAAAACAGAGTTTTGCATTTAACTACATTTTTAAAGGGTGTAATGAAATGATAGGTTTTTAGTGTAAAATATCTGCATATTTTGTGAAAGTTTTAAAAATTTAGAAGATAAAAAGTCAGTTGGGTCTTCTCGTCATAATATTTATGGTTTTTAAAAACAGCATCATCATAAAGATTGCAAAGATAAGTTATGTTTTTTTTTTTTTTTTTGTTTTTCGATTAGGGTATTATTGAATTTCCTGTCACTTAAATGATTTGGATTTTCGGATCAACTACTGACAACATTACTGACGTTTCAAAGTTATTTTGTGACGACAATGCACGAGTGCGTACGCACTATTATTCAACAAATCTGTTATCTATTTTACTTGTCCTTGTAGCTATAAAATGGGTATTAAATGCTTGCAGTTTGGTTTAATAGTTTTTCTTATTTCCTAATTTATCACTAAGGCAACCAAATTCGATGATCATCACAAATGTCTGCATGGCCTTTAATAAGCCACTGGTAGATCGCTTCTACAAATACCAATTATATCTTTATGGTAAATATCACTTTCAACCGCAGAAAATTTTCCATATGGACGAGTCTAGTTTCTCTACGGTACCTAACAAGCCATAAAAAGTCATATCCATTTAAGTGGAATGATGTGATAACAAGCTTTCAAGTGCTAAAAGAGGGCAAAACATACAGTGGTTTGCGGAATGAATGTTAGTGGGTAGTTTATTCCATCCACTTACATATAAAAAGAAAGTGAATGAAGCTTGAACTTTTACATAATGCATCTATATCTACCGCTGCGATGTCTTCTGACAGCATAGTTATAATAAACAGTCTGTTTTTTGACTGGCTCCAATATTTTGAGAACCACGCTATGGCAACTCAAGAGCAACCCGCGCTTTTGACCATCAACAATCATTCATCGTATTACACACTTGCAGCCATTGATTTCTATCGAGAATATCAAATTGCTCTTCATTCATTGCCTCCACATAGTAGCCTCAAAGCACAACCGTTAGATAGATGTTTTAGTACTTCTCTATTATCCCGTCGACCACTTTTCATAGCAAAAAACTAACGCCAAACTGTAACGCCAAATAAACGGAAGAACGCTGCCATTGGAATATCAAAATAAATAAATAAATAAATAAAATATAAGAATTTAAGGACACAATTGTTATTTTAATTAATGAAATAACTAATAAATCAGTAAAACATTATGAAAAATACACGCAAATGTCGAATTAAAAACCATTTGATGACATAACAAACACGTATAATGCTTCTGACATCAAGTAAATGGGACTGCATTTTTGGCGTTTAATCTTACAGTTTGGCGATAGTTTTTTGTTATGAAAAGTGGTCGACGGGATAATAGAGAAGTACCGATGTTTTTTGTCCACTAAAAAGTCTTACTCTGCTGAGTGCGAAAGTTGGATGAGAAATCATCCAGGTCGAAAAATCTTTCAATTTGCATCTGTATTTACACCTGCTTTTGGAAAAACTGTTACCGTTGCTACAGCCATTGAGTTAAAGTAACGGGTATATGGTCTTTTAAAAAGACCTTTTTTATACTGGCTTTTTAGCAAGCAGAGTCACTGAATGACCATTATAATTTTTATTTGGTGATCCATATATGTCAGTAGAACCACAGAACATTTAAAATGAAGAAGAAAGAGAATTGATTTCATTAGAAAATGATATTTCAGAAATGGCAGAAAATCTATGTAAAGAAAAAGACGCTCGCTCACTGTGAAATAAACCCAAATTCGGTTTCGCAAGTTATAACTTCGACTTCAACAACTTCATCTGACGTCAACTTAACAGAGTTGTCACTGTATACACAGTAATCTATGCTGCGATCCCATAGTAAGAAGAGCAAAAGGTCTGAAATTTTAAGCAGGTCACCACGCAAAAGGCAGCTTGAAGATAACGCAGCGTAGAAAGACTAGAACCATTGCCAATAAAGAATAACAATAAGCCAAAGAAGTTAAAAACTGTGCAAAGAAAAACGTGTGGATGTGTCTAGGCTGCTCAAAAACCTATAGAGAATCAGTCGTGGATGATTGGATCGAGTGCATCTGTGGGACTTGTGGGAAGAAAAGTGCACAGACTACGCAGTTCGTGGTTACTATAAATGTGACGTTCTCAAGTGAAGCGCTTCTTTTTTTTATTACGCACTCTTGAACAATTGACTGCGCACTCTTGCCCTCATTAGTTGTATAAGCGTGCACATTCAGGAAGATAATCTTTTTTCAAATAATGCCGAAGGTATTTTTTATAAGTTGATTACTGCAGTTATTTTTGTTAGCTTAATAATCTGAGAGTATAAATAAAGTATAAATTCATCCCTTAATTATTTTCATTTGCAGCTATTTAATAAAATAGCTATAGCGTGCACTCCTGCACCACCTTACCCTACATACATTCCGCAAGATTACGTGATTACAATTTTTTTTAAATAATACTTTTCACATGGTAAATTCCAACTTAATAATTTTTCTTTTGTTAAATATGAAAAAAAAAATTAAAATATTTTTTCCAATAGAGCGTAAAATGCCGGGGCCAGGATTGGAACCTGGGTACTTTAGCTTGCCGTGCCATCGCTCTTCCTTCTGAGATATCCCAACTATATCCTGGCTCGCATATCTCACTCATATAATATATTACTGTTTAATATTATAATCACATTAGCCGTAATTTATTGAATTAAACTATCTGTTGAAGTCATGTATGCCTTTGTAATATTTGTACAAATCATTCAAAGGTTTACGGAGTAAAAAATATTTCTTTTAAAGAAAGCACTTTTTATACAAAAAGAAAAATCTTCCAGCAAGCTTAAAATGCTTGTAAGTAGAAAGCTTTACGCAGATTTTTCGTGCATCACATAAATATTTTCTGATATGATATTTTTTTATATATACATTAGAATAAATATTGATTTTAAAGAATTTTTTTTCCTCCTAGATGTATTTCACAACAATTTAAGAAAAAAATTATCATACAAATATCGTTCTCTATTTAACATACTACAAAAAAAAGTATAAAAGTTTTTTTTTTAATGTATTAAAAACAATAGATATTGTTGCCTTTTTAGAAATAAGAAAAGGAAAAAAATTCTTAGTAAGTAGAGGTTTACGAAGGTCATATCTTTAAGTATAAATTCATCCACAAAGTCATGGTTTTAGTTGTTTTGTATTTAGAAAGGATTTAGTTTATTGATACAGAAGTAACTTCCGAGTTATTTTTATAGAACGTGATATGTTTCATGAAATTGTAGGGATTGATTTCGGCCTCAGTTTGTGTTTCAAAACAATAAGAAAACACAATTTCTTTTGAAAAAATTGCTTAAAACTAATATTTTATTTCCAATATATATCTTAATGTTTTCCTACTAAATTTTCTATTATTTATTTCTTAAAAGAAATAAAAAGGGAAGAAAAATGTGCGATTTTTTTTCTCAATTTTCAAGTTAAATTAATAAAAAAAAAAAAATCCGCCGATTTTTTTATAGTAAATTTTCAGACTAAATATAAAATCTACATCCATTTGAAATTTTAATAATAAAATGTAAATGCGTTAATAATCCTTTATCAGCAAATACTTGAAATAGTATTTGCATCAAATTATTTTCTCAGAAATAAAACATGCAACATTTTAAAATGTTTTGTTAAAATATAGAAAAAAAAAAGTTCAGATATTTTTTGCAGCTCATAAATATTTTGTGATTATGTATATTTATGATATGCATCAGAGAAACGGTTGATTTTCAGAAATCTTTTCTTTAAACATATCTCACAGAAGTACATCATATCATACAAATATTACTCTGTATTTCGCGAATTCAAGGATAAATGTAAAAGTATTTTTAGATAAATATAAAGCTACTAGGGTACTCAGCCCCCTACTCGCTAACGCTCGCCAACTCACCGTGAATTACAACGCAATTCACATTGAGACCGCTTCGCTCGCTCGCCCCTTTTAATTTTTCAGCAATTTTAGCCGGAATAAGTTCTACTATAAAACATTTGAACATATGGAATTGACAATTTTTTTAATGTAAAAAAGTAATTCTCCGTTGAAAACACAACTAAAAATGCATTTAGTTTGCGCTATTAATGGGCATATAAATCATTTAAATACTATGAAAAAAGGATCTTTGAAACATAATTAGTTTAAAACTTATTGCACCTATAATATTGTACAGCACTGCTTAAATTCATTAGAAAAAAAAAACTACGTGATAGGAAGATAGTTCATATAAAGATCATCAATCACTGTTTAAATTTCGTTCGATATTTTACTGTTCTAATTGATTATAGATTTTTACAAAAGAAATTATTTTTTACTTCATCAAGACAGCAACAGATGGCGGCAGGCGCAATCTAGACATTTGATATTTTTATTTTCTCCGATTTTTCAGTGAGTGAAATTCGTAAATGAATTCTAAATAAGAGTTGAAAATTCATTTGAAATTAACGATATTACTTATAATTAAAATGAGGAATCATCTCAGACTCTTTGGATTACGTAATGTTATTTTATTTTTAATAATTGCTAGTTTGAGTTTTATTCAATGGTTTAACTGCTCTCACACTGACCGCCATATTGGAGGCGGAGCTGATCTAGCACAATCTAGTCTGTTCATTGGTCTGAGCTCTAGAAACTACGGTTGTTGCCAAACCATAAGCTACAAATTAAGCGCCACGTAAGAGAAATGTATATAGAGATAGATATTTATGCTTTTCAAGAAAATCTGCTGTGACTCTACTCGACATTCGAAAAATTGGTACACGCGCCCAGAAATATACAGGGTGTCCGAAAAGTCTGGAAACGGTCAAATAACTCGAGAAATATACATCGGATTGAAAAACGGCAAAATGCATGTTCAATATTTTTGAAAATTCTATTTAGGGATATGAAAGTTGTCCCCCCCCCAACTTTGTACCCCCCGGGGGGAAAGGGGGCAACTTTGAAATCTGAAATGATGACCCCCATTTTTTTTGCAGATTCGGATTCTACGGGAAAAATTACGTAACTTTTGTATTGAACATTTTTTTCGAAACATTGTAGATGGCGCTGTAATCGAGTGCCATGCTGTGAGAATCGTTACCATTGCAATGTCTGGAAACGCTCGAATAACTCGAGAATTATACATCGTATTGGAACACGGAAAAATGCATGTTCAATAGTTTTGAAAAATCTATTTAGGGATATCAAAGTTATCATTTTTCTAAAATATCAAATATGTATTTTTCCGTTTTTCTATCTGATGTATATTTCTCGAGTTATTGGAGCGTTTCCAGCCATTGCAATGGTAACGATTCTCACAGCATTGCACTCGATTACAGCGCCATCTACAATGTTTCGAAGAAAATGTTCAGTACAAAAATTACGTATTTTTTCACGTAGAATCCGAATCTGCAATAAAATATGGGTGTCATTATTTAAGATTTCAAAGTTGCCTCCCTTTCCTCCCAGGGGGGAAATGTTGGGGGGGGGGAGCAACTTTAATATTCCTAAATAGATTTTTCAAAAATATTGAACATGCATTTTGACGTTTTTCAATCCGATGTATATTTTTCGAGTTATTTGACCGTTTCCTGACTTTTCGGACACCCTGTATATATATATGAGAGGTTGATTTTGAAAGTCGGACAAATACATTTTGTAAAAAAAATAGTTAAAGCTAAATCTTATTGCAAATAAACATAAAATTTATATTTTTAATCAATTCGCAATAAATATCTTTTAATATCAGTATAAGTATGTTACTGGTAATTTATTTCGTCAACGATATTTCAAACGCGTTGATTTTGAACGTGAGGCAATATGAATAGAGTTATTTTTTTATGTTACATAATATTAACAAACATAATCATAATTCTTTAAAGAATACTTTAAAAATCTTCACTATCTAAATTAAGAAATAAAATTATAGGTATAAGCTTACTACTGAATATATTGTTCTTATTTTCCCCCTTATTTCAATAAAATAAAATTTATTTATTTATTTGTTGTTTTATTCTAAAGAGAATGAAATATCGAATTTAGTAAATACAATAAAGTATTAAATTTTTTTATATAATTTCCACAACAGCAAGAGATATCGGCTAGATTTCGATATTTTATCGTCGGTAAAAAACAGTACAGTAGTCGTATGGTAAGATTCACACCGTATCATCTAGACAAAAGCAAGCGAATTTTCTCTTTAATGTCAAAGACAAACGTCGGCAGGATATCAGATTAACGTTGAAAAGGAATTCATCGGCAAATTGGCGCAATGTTGAGATCGGCCGCTAATCCCGAATTGACTAAACTTGAATATATTTACAGGGAGCGATTGTTCGTTTACCGACGATTTTGATAAAAGATCGAAATCTAGCCGATATCTCTTGCTGTTGTGGAAATTATATAAAAAAATTGAATTCTTTATTTTATTTACGTATTTCAATATTTCATTCTTCTTAGAATAAAACAAGAAAATAAATATATTTTATTTTATTGGAATAATGGAGAAAATAAGAACATTATATAACCTTAAATTTTATCTTCAAAACCCGTTTTGCTCCTGTTACCTTTGTGTCTCAAACTAACTTTTATTACTTTCAGAAATCAAATTCGAACTAACTATAAATGAACTAACTTTACTGAACTAAATTTAATGTACTGATTTTAAGCATCTTGAAAGCGCTTGCAAATAGTGGCATCCAGGTCTTAGCCAAGTCTTGTTAAGTCATAAAGCACCAGACATCAATCAAGAGATAATTAACAAATAAAGTGAAATTATCTTTCCATTTTACAGCTTCGCCGTCAGCTGGGAAATATTCCTGATTTTTAATTAGCTTCCTGATTTAATAATGAGCTTCAGCAAAAAATTCAGTTTTCTAGAGATTTGAGCTTTTTCTAATAACCCCATAATGTGATTTTAAAAAGTACATGGTTTCTCGTGCCGACGAATTCGCAAACTCATTGTATCTTTAAAGAGGACAATAAACGAAGTTAGATCAAGAATTAAGATCTCGAGTCAAATTGTTTTAATGCTACTGTTACAGCTCTCTCAAAAAATCAGATTTACTAAAGAAACCCTAATTTGTGATACCCGGTACTCGACAATATGTGATATATATATATTACACAATGAAACCGGTTATATTTGAACCTTTGCGTTACACATTCTTGATTATATCACCGCAACATTTTTCATTGGTACTTTGAACAGGACAATAAACGAAGATAGTTCAAGAAATGGGGCCTCGAGTAAAATTAGTTTAATACTGTTGTTATAACTCTCTCAACAAGCTGGATTTTCTAAATAAACATAAATTTGTGACAGAAAACACCCGGTAATCGGAAATATTTGACACACACGCATATATCTGTCTATCTGTATATATATATATATATATATATATATATATATACAAAGGAAGAGAGAGAGAGAGGGTAGGTATTACAGAATGGAACGGACTATATTCAAACCTCCACGCTACTCATTCTAGATTAAATCACAGCAATATTTATCACTTACACTTTGTCATATATTCTTGGTGATTTCCATTATAGAATTTTTTTGTTGTTGGTTGATTTACGACGGCCTATTATCTACACGAGGGATATAGGGCCTAGGGGGGGAGTTCCCTCGTGGGGGTCTTTCTAAGGGTACCTAACCAATATTTACGGCAAGGTTCTAAGGAAACCACTCCGAACGGTTAGGTCGACAAGTGCGACAGGGGTTTGTATGCAGCACCTCCCGTGTAACAGCTTTGAGAGCAGAACTTCTCAGCCACTGGTAGGGCCTTATAAAATTGGTTGAAAAATGGTTTTAAATGGTATGAAATAGATTATATACGTAACATTTCGGCCGATTTGCATTAAACGCTATACACCTCTTACATTGTTTTCTTCTTACACATCTTACTACAGTAATTTATAACATATTCGCCACATGAGAGCTCAATCGGAAAAGCCGTTTGGGTGTTACGTATTTTCTCGCACCACAAACATGAACGCACATACACACACACTCATAAACAAGTTATGATTACGATACATTCCTAACACTATGTTGAATTGGTTGAAAAATGGTTTGAAATGGTATGAAATAGATTATATACCTAATATTTCGGACGATTTGCACGAAAAGATATACATCTCTTACATTGTTTTCTTCTTACATATCTTACGACAGTAATTTATAACATTTTCGCCACATGAGAGCTCAATCGGAAGAGCCGTTTGGGTGTTACGTATTTTCTCGCACCACAAACAAGAACGCACATACACACACACTCATAAACAAGTTATGATTACGATACATTCCTAACACTATGTTGAATTGGTTGAAAAATGCATTGAAATGGTATGAAATAGATTATATACCTAATATTTCGGACGATTTGCACGAAAAGCTATACATCTCTTACATTGTTTTCTTCTTACACATCTTACGACAGTAATTTATAACATTTTCGCCACATGAGAGCTCAATCGGAAGAGCCGTTTGGGTGTTACGTATTCTCTCTCACCACAAACAAGAATGCACATACACACACATTCATAAACAAGTTATGATTACGATACATTCCTAACACTATGTGTTCGAAATGGAAAAATGTCAAAGAAGAAAAGCACTCCATATTTACAAAGTTCAAATATTTAAGTATAACTTCATCTACAAAGTCACGATTTTTAGTTGAATTTTATTTGGAAAAGGATTTTGTTTATTGTTAGAGGATGAACCTGCAATTTATTTTTATGAAACGTGATCTGTTTCATAAAAATGTAATGATTGATTTTGAGATGAGTTTATGTTTTGTTATTTCCATTGAAATATCTTTCTCCTGAAGGATATATCTTTGTTCTGTGTTTATTTTTTTACTTACTTGTCTGAAATTTATATTTTAAAAGAAAAAAAAAGAAAAACGTGCGATAATTTTTCGAAAATTTATGTTCTAGAAAAACACACACACACAAAATAAACAGTAGGTTGAAACCATCACAAAACCATCTCAAACACTCAAAAACAAGTTATGATTACGATACATTCCTAACACTAAGTGTTCGAAAAGGAAAAATGACAAAGCAGAAAAAGACACAAAGCACAGATTTACAAAGGTCAAATATTTAAGTATAAATTCATCTACAAAGTAACGATTTTTAGTTGAATTTTATTTGGAAAAGGATTTTGTTTATTGATACAGGAGGAACCTCCAATTTATTTTTATGAAACGTGATCTGTTTCATAAAAATGTAATGATTGATTTCGAGATGAGTTTATGTTTTGTTATTTCAAATGAAATTTCTTTCTCCAAAGGGATATATTTTTGCTCTGTGTTTATTTTTCTACTTACTTGTCTGAAATTTATATTTTAAGGGGACGGGTAACCTTTAAAGTGTCAGGAATTTGCATTTTTTTTTTATTAGCTTATAATTAAATATGATTCTTTAGGAACAATTTAAAATAAACCCCATGCAAAAATTCACTTTAGAAGTGGAGTTATGTCTGAAACAGTCTGAACTCTTTATATATGATCAAAGGACAGTTTGATATTTGAAGTAATCTGAAAACGACGATTTTGGTCATTGCGGTTGGTTAGAATTTCATGAAATTTTGACTGAATGTCTTAACCATACAAATGCACAAAATGACCTACTATTATGTTTTTCAAGTATAAAGTTTAGAATTCATGACTACTTTTGTAGTAAAAAAAAAACTCGATATTTCGAATTTCTCTAAAAAAAAAAAAATCATAGGATCTACACATTTTATTTTTTATCGTAGGTCATTTAAAAAAAAAAACATTATATATGTACTCATTAAAAAAATTTTGGCTGGTTTTAGCAATTCAAATTTGAAAAATCATGCGCGCAGTACATGCAAGAATAATTCTTTCGTAAAAATTTATTATATTTTAAAATAAATTTAAAAGCTTTATACGATTGTATACATTTTTGGAGAATTTTAATTTATAAAATAAACATTTATTAATATGCATTTTAAATTTTATAATGCAAAGTCAAATAGTTATGGTAATTCTTATAGAGGTACCTTTCTCATGTATTTTGTGAGTTCAAAGGTTACCTGATCCCTTAAAAGAAAATAAAAGAAAAACGTGCGATAATTTTTCGAAAATTTATGTACAAGAAAAACACACACACACACACAAAATAAACAGTAGGTTGAAACCATCACAAAACCATCTGCTATAAAAATCAAATTGTCTATAACCAAAATTATATGATAATGTCTTCGTTCTTGAGATATAACTGTCGCAGAAATCGTGAAAGACAGAAAATAGCAAAGTGTACCCCAAACCTAACAAAGATCTATTTATGTCTAGGTCTAACAGAATATAAAGTTTGGTAAAATTCTTTGCATTAGTTCTCGAGATAAAGCTACGTGAAAAATTCAGCATAGAAGCGCCGCTTTTTGGGTGATTTACACCAAAACCTAGTAAACGTTCATTTATGCCAATGTATAACAGAATATCATGTTTGATGGAATTTTCTGCATTAGTATTTGTGATATAGCTTTCACGAAAATCGGAAAAAAATGTAGCATAGCAGCGCCTCCTGATGTGCAATTTACACCAAAACATAATCAGCCCGAATTTATGTCAACTGAATCTGATTTGTGATTAAACTCCGTGTATTAGTTCTTGAGATAGACCACGAATTTTGTGTAACATACAGACAGACAGGCAGATTCACGGACAGACACTTGCTGACATCAGTCACATAGTGTTCAAGACCTTCTAAAACATGTAAATCTGTCGAATACCGGAAGTCGAAATTTTTCTTGAATCCAATACTTTTTTCTTGTAAAGATAGAAGAAAGAAGAAATGGGTACTTTTATGTTAGATAGGTGCAAATAGCATTTTTTGTCGTAAATAGCAGCTTTTATTTTTTGCGTGTGTAAACTAGAAAAAAATGCTCTGATCATAAAATAAAATATTTTGATTAATGATATTATTTCTTACTTTATATTCACAGATTTTGATATTTTTGTTTATATATTTTTTAGTAATTTAAATGTAAAGAGAGAAATGTGTGTATTTTAAATGTATGTAATATAATAATTTTAGATATATGTAATGTATGCATTTTAATGTATGTATTTAAAAAGACAGTTATGTATTTTTTGGAAAAAGAATACAACACAAATGATGGCGATGGGAACAATATCTGTAGATTTATCGCCTACGCGCGGCTATAATAATGGTACAAAAATATTTTAGTTTTTTTTTGCTTTGTATACATTGATTTTAAAAGGATTAAGTAAAAAAGTCTGTCTATGTTCGAATATTAAACAAGAACAAAAAATCATTCGTCAAGCATAGATTATGAAACACTTTCCAACACATCCAGAAAAACTATAACAAAATTTCACTGTTAAATAAGGTGAAAGAAGATATGCAAGTAAATAGTTTAGAAGACATATAACACACTGAAAAATACAGTTTTCGAAATTATCTTCCAGTGTCAAAAGAGCAGTCAAATTATTCAATAGATGTGGATATATACCATGATAAAATTTAGTTCATTTAGAATATCCAAATTTAGAAATTTTCGCCAATCGATGCAGATGCACTCGAAATCTTTTGTACATCCCTGTATATTATCTGAAGACTTTTGTACACAGCACATATTAAGCGAAGAGTCAATTTAAAACTCACTCGCAGCAATTACCAATCGTAAACGACAATGTATCTTTTTTTGCGTAGCCCTGTATATGAATTTATTTATATTCCACAAACTTCTATTAGTCTACTAAATATAGTTCAGCAGGAAAATGCGTAGCATAATTAAAAACTGCCCTTATGTAATTCATTCCCATAGTCTGCAATACTTGCGGATTCCCTTGTGTAGCCCTGTATATGAACAACCGAGTTTACGAACACACATGTACAAAGAAAAAAAATTAGTTAAACTTTAAAACGCAAACCAAAATTGAAAACGCACTTATCATACATAGACTGTAAATATCGCACATGTACTGTAACCAATATATTTTGTGTGTCCCTGTAAATAAACGTAATAAATACCACACTTTCAAGAGAACAATTTATAGTACACCTCAGTAATGCATATAATTTTCATTATGTTTGAAATATTGAAATATCACTAAATTACACAGCAAACGATTTTCTCCATAGAACAATGTGTAACAGAATTCTTTTGTTTGACCCTGTAAATGAATAATAAATACTTTCCACCCCATATTCTACAAAAAGCACGTTTTAATGCGCTTTATAATTATATATCAATTTCATCAAGTTTAAAATGACATAGCATCATCAAAATGCTCTTGAAACGATTATTTCCCATTGACAGTAATGTAACGGAATACTTTTGACTGTTCCTGTAAAAAAACTGTTCTATTTTATTTTTCGACTAGCTAACCCGTCCGGCGCTGCCCGGGTCAGAGATAATTGCAATCTCAGATCAAGGCGTTAACCCCCCTCTCTCCCCATACCCGCAAATATAACGAATAATCAAGAAAACCACCTTCACCAACATTAACGCGAGCATTAAAAAATAATTAGAACCTAACGAAATAGCTACGCTAAAATAGCCGGCAGATGACACCCCTTCTCGACCTTAATTTCAAATCTATATCTTAATTAGTTATCTAAATTTTTGTTCATTAGTAAAAATTGGCAATTATTTCCTTTCATTTTCGCAAACTAAATGAAGGGATCGGATGGAAAGGAAATGAGGAAATCGGAATGAAGGGATCGCAAACTAAATGAAGGGATGGCGCCTGCAGATTTTTAACAGTTTTTTGCATAAATTAAGAAAAATTACCGGCCGAATGTTTCAAAAATTTCATAGTCGGATGCAGAATTTTTTTTTTACATATGCTCAGAAATTTTCAAATTGATATCTTAATTACTTTTCTTAAAATTCGCTATTTAGTAAAATAATTTCGAATTCGTTCATTTCTGCTTGCAAATCCAGAGCTTTAGCCATTTTGATTTAAAAGATGGCATTTTCGATATGATGTTTAATGATATTATAATTAATATGTTGGGTAATTATCAAAATATTAATATTTCAAGACTCAGGTGCACATGGCCAGACCTTGAACTTTCCACACCTAAATTTTCAGACTTCTAGGTGGGCTATATTTTGCTAGCCTTAACAGACATACAACCCACAGAGCGAACCTTTCTTTTATTAGTATAGATAAGTGAATTAAGGGGGTCGGGGCAAGAAAATGCCAAGCCACATTTTTGAACTTCTAAGATATTTCAGTTTGAAAATTTGATCAAATACTCAAATCAAGATATATATCCTAAAGATTTTTTCGACAATGTCTTAGTAACATTTGAGATATTCTGAGTGACAATGTGGCATTACTTTAATGGCATTGCTATTACGCTTTTTGTAAATTAGCTATCGTCATTGGGGGCATAAACATCTGGGGCAAAAAAGAAACCTGTCACATATGCTTCCACCAAGTGACATTAGAAACAAATTATATCTTGGATATTCTAAATTTACAATATTAAGCAACAGATTACAGTGTTACATTTATTTTACCAAAAATGTGGCTTGGCACTTTCTTGCCCCGACCCCCTCAATTACATCTTGAGTTATAAGCGATTATTGTTTCAGGACGAGAGAATGTATCATTTCCCGCTTTGTCGCTCCGGGACAATTTTTTTTTCAGTTCTGAAAGATCTTCTGCCTTTTCCGAAAAATGGAAAATACTGTTAAATTGCACAGTTTCTGAATACGAGCTCCTGCCAATTTTATGTGTTTGGCAAAAAAAAATTAATTATGTACCAGAAAATACCCAGTTCGGATTTGAGAACCAAACACGACATCACTTTGAGGCTTAAATTTGTATTTGAATTCATATTTTAGAAGTTATTAGAACTTTTATTTAACAGAATGCTTCTGCTGTTCATAATATTTTCCCCTGAGCTATTTTTCTGAATTGATTTTTTTTCTTTGTGCATTTTACCTTTCATTTGTATTAATTTTCAGAGGTATCTGGAAAAAATGTTCAACATTTCAATTTATTTAAAATTTTTCTAGCTGACCAAAATAAAGTTCAGGTTTACTGAAAAGCTCAGTTTTTCTTTTTTTAATTTAATTTTTAATATATATATTTTTCACCCTAAGCACAACTAAATGTAGTAAGACAGATGAAAATACAGATGCGAATTATACCTTAGTACATACATACCATAAATTTTAAGGGAACAAAAAAAAAATCTTTCAATTCCGTTCCCGATCTTTAATGAATAAATGACGTAATTAATTAATGTAGTGAGCGTAATTTCATATTATGTAAGTTTTTTGTTAAAAATTATTTACTTTTAGAATGGTTAAACAATTTCCCTTTAATATCTCAAACTTTAAATTCTCCGCTTAAGGATTTTCTGAATTAAACGGTTCAATTGCAAATACAATTTCTTTCAGCTAAGCAACGTTTGATTTTTAACATCTTCACCTCCAAACTATTTTTTTCTTATCCATATACAGTGGAACTTCCCTTTAACCAAATCCCTATTTAACAAAGTTTTCTACTTAACGAAATTTTCTGTGGAACTTTGACTTTGAACCCCATTAGCATGTAAATTAATGTCCATATTAAGAAATATATATTCTATATAACGAAGTTTATTCAACTTTTGTACCTGTACTGAATTCAAACTAAGAGGTTGATGTAGCGATGGATATGCCAGTTTATTTCTGCGGATTGTATGAAAATGAACACATTTAAATAATTTCCATTCTGCTTGGTGCTAAATAAAACACAAAGAAAAACACATGTTATCATTACTCTCCCACACCGAGGCTCCAGCGCTGACAGTTGGGGGAAGTCAAAATCCCCGTTTAACATTCAATGATATACAAGATGCAGTGACGCAATGGCGTCAGATGCATTGAAGCAAAAAAATATCTGTTAGAGTCAGACAGGTACCATTCTGACCTTCCATTTCTGACAGACAATTGCTTCGTACATCCACAAGAATGTGCTTCAAAATGCAAATCGAAGAACATCAAAGTTATTTTTGTTCCTGACAATACAACTTCTAAACTTCAGCCATTAGTCTAAGGAATAATACAAAATCTTGAAGTACATTGTCGAAAAAGACAGAAAAAAGACAATGTAGTCTTAACAAACGTTTGAGAACCTGTGTATCAGAGCTGGTGAAAGTTTGAACCAAAGCTTGGGAATGTGACGTGATTTCTTCGACCGTACACAACTGTTTTGTGAAAGACGTCTTCATAATTGAAACTCAATCAAATGCTTCTGACTCCAATACCTGTTTATCCTATCTGAAGGAAAATATTCACGAATTTAAGTTGATTTCTATTTAACGAATTTTCTTCATAAAGAAGTTTTTAAGTGTAACGATGAGAATTCGTTAAATGGAAGTTTCACTGTATATGTTACGGTCAATATGATTAATCCGGTCATTATTAATAATCGACGGTTATTATTAATAATGATCGGACATAAAGGCCGGTTATTATTAATAATGACCGGTTTACTCATACTGACCGTAACTAATATATATATATATATATATATATATACCACGTTAGTACATATTTTCTTTTTTAAGATTTATTTTATGACTCACGGGTTTGTACATAAAACAGTGGTTTGTGACAAAATCATGACATCCGAAGCATACGGCATGGAGGTGAAGAGATTAATTTAATTTTTTTTAGATAAATCAAGGCAGTGTAAAGTGTTTTTTGGTGTTTTTTACTGTTGATTGTCTGCATGAGGGATATAGGCCGAGGAAGGGAATTGCCTTTTGCAGGTCACTTTATAAGTGAATGTACCTCGTATTTACGCATCGGTTATGTAGGTTAGAAGATAGCTCCTGACAATCCCGAACGGTTAAGTCGACGAGCGTGAAATGGTTTCGAATCCAGCACCTGCTATCCACCAGCTGTAAAAGCAAAACTTCTCAACTGCTGGTGGGCGGCAGTATAAAGCATGGTGTTAGATTTTGCGTAGTCTGGCAAACTTCAAATTATGCCATATACATACATATTCCAAATGCAAAAAATACAACGAAGGCTTGCTGGGAAAAACAAAGGCTTACATAATCCTTTTTATTGATTATGTTGTTTTCGAATAGTAGTGCTTTCACAGTGTGGTTTCCCAAAGAGGCTGTGGAAACAGTCAACCTGTAACTGATGCCCATAGAAAATCTGGATTGTTGCCACATAGTATATTTTCCGTTTAACCAGTTATTATTTGTATTTATAAAAAATCCCTTTTTTAAACACCAAGACAATTTTTGTTACTTACCATTAAATATTTAATTTTAATTCTAATTAAGCATCATTATTCAATTATATTGCAGAAGTGTATCGAATCCTTTTTATAAAACTGGTGTTTACGGTGGCAACATGACAATAATTATTTTATTTATAGAAACACAAAATATATAGTTTAAGCTAAATGCAATGCCCCTTTCTACATTATGATGCTTTTCTTTTATTGTATGAAGTTATATAGAACTTTGATTTGCAAGTAAATCGGGCGTTTAGAAAAGAAAAAAATACATGCGTACATTTGTATATATAATGGAGATTTCTTTCTTATTCATATACTAATCGGATTTAAAAAGTTTTAAAATTTTTTTATAATGATTTCACATTTGTACATATTTAAAAACAATACATCAAAAATAATGACCACTTCATTATGAATGCTGTTTTTGCTTCCGATCGTGGAATTAAATTTATGTAAACTACAACAAGCATGTGTATTAACAAAGATAATATACAGGGTGTATAGGAATTGCGATTTATCTTTGCGAAATAACTTGCAAAGGAAAAAAGCCAGAAATTTACAAGTGCAATAATATTATTATAAAGTGAATGCATCTAACCGAAAGCAACCGATCGCAGAGTTTTTGTGACAAAATTTGGAAGTTCTAGGCCCTGTCTCGAATGGCACGAAAGGGACCTATAAATACACATTTACACGTGTGTAAAGCGTTGTAGATTTAGTGTGATATAAATCTTACGTGGAAAAGTAACTTTCTTTTATGGGTAAAAATATTATTTCCTATTACTAGCTCAAATACAGTTATTTAATATATTTTGTACTGTTTTACGTTCTTAAACACAGTTAAATGTTAATAATTTTGCAAAAGTAAAAAAAGACTAGTAATTTAATGAAAATACATCTGCATAGTATGTACAGTTTTACATTATATATATATATATATATATATATATATATATATATATATATATCATACATATTTTTAAATTTATGTCGTTATATTTTCATACAGTAAGCCATATATATATATACAGTGAAACTTCCATTTAAAGATATCTCATCGTTACACTTAAAAACCTCGTTATGAAGAAAATTCGTTAAATAGAAATCAATTTATATTCATGAAATTTTTCCTTCAGATATGACAAACAAGTATTGGATTCAGAAGCATTTTATTCAGTTTCAATTATGAAGCCGTCTTTTACGAAACGGTTGTGTACGGTCGAAGAAATCACGTCACATTCCCAAGGTTTGGTTCAAACTTTCACTAGCTCTGATACAAAGGTTCTCAAACTAGTGTTAACACTAAATTGTCTTTTTTCTGTCTTTTTCGACAATGTGCTTCAAGATTTTTTATTATTACTTAGACTAATGGCTGAAGTTTAGAAGTTGTATTGGCAGGAACAAAAATAACTTTGATGTTCTTCGGTTTGCATTTTGAAGTACATTCTTGTGGATGTACAAAGCAATTGTCTGTCAGAAATGGAAGGTCAGATTAGTAATTGTCTGACTTTAATTGATATTTTTTGCTTCAATTCATCTGACGCCATTGCGTCACCGTATCTTGTATATAATTGAATGTTAAAAGGGGATTTTTACTTCCCCCAACTGTGAGCACTGGAACCTCAGTGTGGAGAGTAATGATAACATGTGTTTTTCTTAGTGTTTTATTTAGTACTAAGCAGACTGGAAATTATTTAAATGTGCCATTGCGTCACTGCATCTTGTACACTATATTGCCAAAGGTGACCGGTCACTTGCGATTTTAGACGTTTTGTTAACTATCTAGAAAAATACATGAGGAATTAACCTGAAACTGCAGGTGTGTAAACAGTATAGTATAGGTTATATATTTCCGCGAAGATTTTTTCGCGAAACCCCATAGGGGACTGTCAACAAATTAAAAAAGAACGAATATCTTTTGGATAACCCTGTAAAAACCAATGTATCAAAAGCGTTCAAACTAGAGATTTTTAATAAGTGGCTTATTGTAATATACTGTGTTCATTTTTATGAGGATTGCATGTATACTCGTTGAGAAATTAAGGTTTTTATAAAAACAGTCCCAAATTTCGCCAAGTTTTTTGCTTATAATTTGCAGAGTTCTTAATATAAAAAAAAAGTTATTTTGAAAATATATGTCAAACAACATTGTACACAATACTCTGCAATCAGAATTAAACAATAATAAAAATTGGATGAAAAATGAGCAGGTTTACTCAAAAGTGTTTCACTGCGCATGCGCGAATGCAATCAAAATATAATATGCATAATATATTAGCTAAGTATATAGAGCAACTTTTGTGAAAGTCTCAAAATCATAGCTTGAAAATTCTGAAAATTATCGTCGATATAATAAGCTTGAAATCCGTTGTTCCCAAAAGCAGGCAAAAAGATGAGGGGTTTCATCCAAATATAGTAGTACGTGTAATATTGTGTACGCTACCATGGCACTAATCAACAGATATTTGATACAACCCCTCATATTTTTGCTTCTTTTTGGGAACAACGGATTTCGAGCTTATTCTATCGACGATAATGTTCACACTTTTCAATCTATGATTTTGAAACTTTCACAAAAGTTGCTTTATATACTTAGCTAATACATTATGCATATTAAATTTTGATAGCATTCGCGCATGCGCAGTGAAACATTTTTTAGTAAACCTGCTCATTTTTCATCCAATTTTAATTATTTTTTAGTTCTGATTGCAGAGTGTTATTATAATGTTGTTTTCCATATTTTCTGAAAATAACTTTTTTTTTTATATTAAGAACTCTGCAAATTATAAGAAAAAAACTTGGCGAAATTTGAAACTGTTTTTATAAAAATCTTCATTTTTCTACGAGTATGCATGTTATCCTCATAAAAATGAACACAGTATATTACAATAAGCCACTTATTAATAATCTCTAGTTTGAACGCTTTTGCTACATTAATTTTTACAGGGTTATCCAAAATATATTCGTTCTTTTTCAATTTGTTGACAGTCCCCTATGGGAATTCGGGAAAAAATCTTCACGGAAATATATAACCTATACTATACTGTTTACACACCTGCAGTTTCAGGTTAATTTCTCATGTATTTTTCTAGATAGTTAACAAAACGTCTAAAATCGACATTGAACGATCACCTTTGGCAATATAGTGTATATCATTGAATGTTAAAAGGAGTTCTTGACTTCCTCCAACTGTCAGCGCTGGAGCCTCGGTGTGGGAGAGTAAAATAACATGTGTTTTCTTAGTGTTTTATTTAGTACTAAGCAAAATGGGAATTATTTAAATGTGTTCATTTTCATACAATCCGCTGAAATAAATTGGCATATCCATCGCTACATCAACCTCTTAGTTTGAATTCAGTACACGTACAAAAGTGGAATAAACTTCGTTATATAGAGTATATTTTTCTTAATATGGAGATTCATTTACATGTTAATGGGGTTCAAAGTCAAAGTTCTACAGAAAGTTTCGTTAAGTAGAAAACTTCGTTAAATAGGAACTTCGTTAAAGGGAAGTTCCACTGTATTTATATTTTATATAAAATATAATATATTTGTTATTATATACATTTAAAAATTGATCTAACTAGTTAACAGCTACTATTTATGAAAAACAAAATATTAATTCTTTTCTAAATACTTTTATTTGGATGGTATTTATGTATTTTCTTACAAATATGATTTCCTTCTAAAACGGATAGAAAACTCATCTATCAACTCTGAAAAAATATAGCTCGTGCGCTTTTTATTTTTTCTATCATAAAAGAAATTTGAGGCACATGAGAAATGTATACCAGATGCATAAACTCTTATTTATTATATATATTTCTCTTTTTATGTGAAGATTAAGGTGTTATGGAAGTGCTCAGTGAAATTTATCAACCAATCCGTTTGATTTGAAAGGTCACAAAAGCATTCTTATCCTGTTACTGTCAAAAAACGAAACAATGAAAAAACGTGATAGTTTTTTAGAAAAAGGCACTTCAATAAATGCATTTATTTTTCCATTGTGTCATCTCATTAAGAAATTGAGGAGTTCATTGCCTACAGAACCAAATGAAAAGAAACTTTTAATACAATACACATGAAAAATGCAATGTTTGGCACGTAATAAAAATGTCCTCACGACAAATACAGGGTGATTTTTTTTTAAAGTTGTGAAAGTAAAACCCTATAACAAAAGAACCACTGATCCAAATGACCTAAAATTTCACCAGTATGCTCCCAAAGCAATGGGTATTTTTTAGGCGTGATTAAAGAAACCCTTAAAATCACACCGACAGATGGTGCTGTACATGCAATAAAGTCGGGATACGAACTTGCGCCCAGCACACACACATTGGCGATAAAAAGGTGAAGTACGCACATCTCGTGTTCATTATTCTACGGAAATCCTCGCAATGACTGCGCATTGACGGACCGTGCGTTGTTAGTAAAACTGTATTATCCGAATAATGACAGCGCAGCAACTGCTCTAAGGAGATTTAGGACACTTAAGAATTTAAGAAAAGGTCCAATGACGACAGAGGGTCTACGGAAGATGGTTTCTCAAAGTACCGTCCATTGTTTTCTTCCCACAGACGATATTCTTTGTTTCTGCTACCTTACAGCGCCATCTGTCGTTTTTTTTAACCATGCCTAAAAAATCCCCATTGCTTTGGGAGCATACCGGTGAAATTTTAGGTCATTTGGATCAGTGGTTCTTTTGTTATAGTGTTTTACTTTCACAACTTTAAAAAATCACCCTGTATAATGTTAGCTTTTTTTTTATTACGACTAATATTAAATTCAAAGTTTTATCATCGTTGCTATAGAAACGGATTTGGTATTATTCCAATTCGAATTTAATGATGGCTGTGCAAAATTTAATAAGGAATTTTTCCGTTTAAAAAAAATGTCAAACAATCGCCGCGGAAGGTTGAAAAACGCTCCAAATTCCATAGAATATTCGGGATACATTCAAAAATCGTAGAGGACAAAAACTACTATGCTATGTTGAAATACTGAAACAGAGATCCATTTCAAAGTAAAAAAAAAAAAAAAAGAGCTAAAGATTGCATAAAGAATTTTCTAAAAATCCAAAATTTACTTTATATATTCTGACTAATCAATATTGAAAAGAAGAAAAATATTACTATATTAATCTAAAAGATTGGAATATTATTTAATTTACTTATGTGGAAAACAAACGACAACAAAACGTGAAAAAACGCTAAAAATCACGTAAAAATTTAAATTTTAAAAAACCTAATAAAAAGATCCAACACCTAACATAGAGGTGCATAACTTTAGACATGCAGGAGATTTCTCGTCAAATCTTCTAGCTGAGCGGGCAGCAATCTTTTCAGAAAACCCTGGACATATAGACAGATGGACAAACAAACACACAATCTGTATATATTTATTCTTATAGATACATAGGAAGAGCCTGAGCCAAGTAAGATTTAACTCTATTTTTGCCACTTCTGTGAAGTTCACATTCTTATTAAAAATAAATCACTTAGAATATGCAATTTTGGATGTTCTTGGTGGCAAACCCTGCATAAATGCATGTGCTAACTCATATATGGAAAGATACTTCTGTTTAAATTAAAAAAGTGTCTATTTTCTAAATGTGTAAAAATAGAGCTAAATCCTTATTGTGACATGTAATTTCAAGTGCGTTTGTGTGACGAATGAATAACACTTGAACAATACAATCATTACACATTGTTAGTGAATAACCTGTTTTTTAAGTATGTTATCATGGAACGTTTTTGTAATGCAGTTAAAAATAAAATTTCAGTATTCAAATATTTAATGAATTAGACAGGCAAACATAAAAACATTACAACTTAACTTATTTTCAAATTTCACACTTCTAACAATTTTAATGAACACCGTATATTATCTATATGAATGCTGTTGCTGTGAAAAAAACTAAAAATTCGCTAATGAATACAAACAGTTTCTAAATAGCAATTACACTACAGCAATTTTTTTCAAAATATTTAAACTATAAAACTCTATCTAAGCTCTATTCATTTTTTTTTAATTGAACAGACACATTTCGAGACACTATTTTTATTAAAAAAAAAGAGAAATATTTTATTTAAACCCGTGGGAAATCATGTGTACAACCGTATTTTTGTTTTTAAAAAATCAATAAAAGGAATTTTCCGAATGTACATAAAATAAATTATTTGAGTACATTGAAATTTATTCCATTTTCATTTTAATTCTAGAACATCTTTACAAAAAGGAATTCTGAATACATTTCAATTTA
Organism: Maratus michaelseni; assembly: GCA_963931845.1. NCBI lineage: Eukaryota > Metazoa > Arthropoda > Arachnida > Araneae > Salticidae > Maratus > Maratus michaelseni. Next base: position 347,184,881 of record OZ007590.1, on the reverse strand, counting down.
GCGACATTTTTTCCAAACAAAATTTAGTTTGTTTTAGAAATTAAACCACAAACAATGTTTGTATAACCCAAACAAAACATTTAATTTTTCAAACGATAAATGAATTTTGTATTTTTTAATAGTATTTGTAATAGTTTAACTTTTTGTAAATAGATTTATTCGTTTAAATATTGCATCGTTTAATAATAAAATAAAATTAAAAAACAATAAATTAGTTTACAGTAAAATATTTTCATATAGTTAAATATAGGATGCCAAAGGCTAAATTTCATATTAATGCGATTTGTTAATACTGTTAGTTCCTGTGTCATTTGTTTAAAAAGTGATCATAAAATATTAATGTGTAAAACTTTTTATTAAAATTACATCATAAAGCGAAAGAAATAAAGAAAAATTCTTGTAACTTAAATTTAATGGTAGCATATGAATAAAATCGAATCTTTATAGGTACGAAAATATTTTAAAAAAATAAGTAACTTATTGGATTGTTCGGACAGTTCTTTCCGTTTGGGAAAAGCGGTTCGTATCGGATAATTCTACCACTTAATTATTAGATATTAATTCCTATAACTATTGTCTAATAGTTAACGGGCAGAATCTTACGGTACGAATTGGCTTTCTCAAACGGAAGGAACCTTCCGAACAACCCATTAAAAGTGAATAAGAAATAACAAGATATAAAGTTCTCTTAAGATTGAATGGTACTCTACTAATTTGAGTAAATTCAAATTTATTACATTGATGCAGTAAGCACAGGATTTAGCTGTAAAAAAATAGAAGAGTCAAAGCAAAGAGCGTAGCTTAAGAGGCTACTTCACTCAGACGAAAACACCCGCTCGCTAATGTTAATCCTATGGAGAAAATAATTTAAGATATCTCGTTCACATTTCAATATTTTTAAATTATTTTTTTTGTATTGGATAGCTGAAGTCAATCTCTATGCACGCTCCTTTGTACTTTTTCGATTTTTGTTGCAGTTTTTTTTTTATTGAGGATACTTTCACTTTCAAAAGCGGTTCCGAAAGTGAAAGTATCCTAATGAAAAAAACTTGTAATCAAAATCGAAAAAGCACAAAGAAGCGTGCATAGAGATTGACCTCAGCTATCCAATGAAAAAAAAATCATTTAAAAATATTGAAATGCGAACAAGATATCTTAAAATATTTCCTCCATAGGATTAACATTAGCGAGCGGGTGTTTTCAACTGAGTGAAGTAGCCTCTTAAAATCTCTGAACATGTTTTAGTTGAATATTGAAATTACAAAGTTATCGAAAATAAAATTTTCTAACTCACAAAATTGTTTACAACATTTTGAAGTTCATAATGACATGCTACATTTTCGCTACAAATTATGCACTCAAAATATATTCGAAAAAGTGTTAAAGTCATCGCTGATAGGCATTGATATACAGGGTTGTCATAAAGTCTTTCCCTGATTACAATAATTTATGCAGAAAAACTAATTAATTAGGCATATGCTTATTTCAATATATTGTAAATACATTTATGAAGTTTTTAATACAAGTACTTACGTCAGTAAATTTCGATGTGAAATTTACTGACGAAGTGGTAGTTTTCGAGGCCTTGGTAGCTCGAAGAATGTCAAGGTATTCTATTTCTCCCCATGACGTATTGCCCAATTTTTGGGCTGTATATCAAAAGGGGCTGTGGGTCAAAGATATGAAAAACTTAATAATTGCATTTATTATAGTGTGCCAGGTGAAGGATTTTTGTGTAAACTATCTAAAGTTTGCTTCTCAAAGGAGCCTTTGATTGACGAAGCCGTATGTCAAAAGGATCATCCATCGACAAGAAAAAAAAACTTAAGAACCTAACTTTTCCCTAATAAAATTTTTACAGTATTACATTCAATGGTTATTTTGTACTTTATTTTTATTTTTTTGTAATCAGGGAAATATTTTATGACTACTTTATGTATCCTATGACACGTTATTTCCGTCAATGATACCTCTATAAAGCCTATGCAAATTACACATCACTTAAAGTGACAAATAAAACGATTTCCGTGAACTACAAATCCATTTACACTATCCTAGTCCACGTGTAATTGCAAAACATCGCGTACACACTACACATAGGAAAATACGTGCTTAAAATTATTATTATCATTCCTTTAACAGAAGTATATAAAATGCTGTAGACCTATACATTTTAGCTAAACACAAGTCATAAATTACCAACAAAGTGTGGTTTTTGTCATTCGTATTAATGTTATATGCTTTGTTTCATAGCATTCATAAAACTTTACTTTTGCATATATGTTCCCTATTTTTCAAAGGACAAAAGAATTGTAATTTATTCTAGATACGTATAATTGAAGCGTAACAAACGAAAGCTTTTTAACTGCGGCACTTGTCAGTTTTAAAATAGTGTGTTAGTGGTCAGAATATGCACGCAAATGTATTTCATTGACTTTTGAAATGACCTTTGAGTACCCTTTATTTTATATGTTATTATGTATTTAATATTAATGTAAATGTGTAAAGCTTCAGGTTATATGTTATGCAAATTAAATATATCTGCTTTTTAATTGTGCGCCCCTATGCATATTAAATAGATATAGCACTTTTCTCAAATTGTATGATTTTAGAAATTAGATTTTTGTGCAAGACATGTCTTAAAATGATCGTATTGAATTTATATTGAATACGGTATATTTGTAAAGATATGTCAGTGTCTAGGTGGAGGCATAGTGGCTTTTATTTTTATTTTATTACAAAAAATATAATGTAATCAAATTATGTTCCAGTTTTTTTTTTAGTGGCGAAGCGTGTAGATCGATAGAAAAAAATTATTTTTGACCTAAGTAGGAATTGACTTATTATTATTTTTTTAATATATATTACTTGTTTTTCTGTCAGAATGCAGTTTCGTTTAAGTAATGTGTACTTAATATTGCTTTTTATAAATCTTGTGCATTGTATATTTTAAAATCAATTATCTGTGAACTTAGTTATTGAATTAATTACATTTTTCATCCGTTATTTTTTTTTTAATTGCTGTAGAAGTTAAATTATTATGGGATATTACATTAATATTATACGATAACTTATAATATAATAATACAATATATGGGATATTATATTAATATTATACGATAATGTATAACATATTTAAAAAATATATGGATATTATATTAAAATATTATAATTTTTATTTAAGTATTGGTTTCTTCATTTTGGGAAAACTAATTCGTACCAGAAAATTCTATCATCTAATAATTTGACATTAATTCTGATATCTAACACTTTTCTTTTTATATATATACCGCTTACCAGGCCCTTACCTGCCCGACATGAGTTCCTAGCTTGACGGGTTAGTACCTGGAAGCGGGGCGGAAATTGCCTGATCACAGCATGGCTGTGATCCACCTGACTATAGTTTTGTTGCCATCGCTGCAGTGCTCTCTAGTGGTTTGGTACAGTTCATTTTGTTCGCCAGTTGCAGGATTCTATTTAGATTTGTTGAATTGGCAAATTGAAAAAAAAGCAAATATTAAGGAAAAGAAAGTAATTGGTCTCGTAATTTAGAACCTTGATCAGATGACGAAGATGACTAGGCACCCCCAGTGGTATAATTCACAGGGAAGATAGCTAATGCTTAATAATTGACGTGCAGAATTTTCCGGTACGACTTGGTTTTCCCAAACATAAGGAACTTTCCCAACAACCCAATATATTCAAAGATATTGCGTGTATATGATTTTTTTTGTAATGAAATAATATTATCTCGAATAGGAAAAATATGTATAATATTGCACACAAAAAATGTGACTAAAATAGAAAAACACTCGTTTTAGTAAAAAGTATTTAATAATCGTCTTCTGAACATCTTCCTTTGGAGAAATCTAAATCTTTCCTTTTTACGATTATTGTGCACTTTTTCGAAAATTGATACAAAACAAGCTTTTCAAGTAAAAGAAAAAATATTTTGCGGGCTTTTGTATGTCAGAAGAAGGAAAGAAATTGGGAGTTCATAATAAATATGTCCCACATGCAGTAGCCCCAACTATTTTTTTTTCTTTTGTAAAACTATGGGTTAAGATACAAAGAAATTTCTGAGGTTAAGGGAGTGATCAATGAAATTTATCTTCAGATCTGTTTCGGCACTGAATCTCTTTTCTTATTTGCTTCTCTTTTTTTTCCAAGAAAACAAAACAATGTGAAACCATGGCAGGTTTTTATGACAGATATATTCATAAACGGATTTGTTTTTCACTTATTTTTCTTTTACTTTAGCAACTTTATTTCTCATTGCTGTAAATTTAAAATCTGTAATGTAACAATTATATATTTTCGTAAATTGTTCATTACCGTACATACATTTTTAACTATTTATAATAAATTTTGTGGGATATTTCCATGCACTATATAAATTGAAACACGTTTTTTTTTTGTGTGAAAACAAAGTTCTAATTACAAAATACAAGTAAAAGTATATGAATATGTTCAACTGAGATATAATCTTCCAAACTGGGACAAAATGTCCGGGCCAGGATTCGAAGCCGGGTTCCCTTGGCCAAAGCTGCAAATGCTCTACCAACTGAGCAATCCTGGACGAATATGGCTGAACTAATTCACCCAGTTTGAATCCTGGCACGGACTTTTTCGCCCAGTTAAGAGGATTACATCTCATATGATATCAATTAGAATAATTGTGGTAAAATTAATCTAGTGTAATCACGTTTCCATCGTTTACTGGAGGTACCATTACGTGTGATTTATTTTGTTGTGCTGATTCAGATATCAGACCAGATGGTATTATCATTAATGTTAACTGGGTGAATTAGTTCAGCCATATTCGCGCAGGATTACTCAGTTGGTTGAGAATTGGCAGCTTCAGCCCCGGGTTGTATTCCTGGCCCGGACTTTTTTGCCTAGTTGGGAAGATTACATCTCATATGATTTCTTTATCAATTAGAATAATTGTGGTAAAATTAATCTAGTGTAATCACGTTTCCAGCGTTTACTGGATGTACCATTACCTGTGATTTATTTTGTTGTGATGATTCAGATATCAGACCTGATGGTATGATCATTAATGTTAACTGGGTGAATTAGTTCAGCCATATTTGCCCAGGATTGCTCAGTTGGTAGAGCATTGTCAGCTTCAGCCAAGGGATCCCGGGTTGTAAACATGGCCCGGACTTTATCGTCCAGTTGGAAAGATTACATCTCATATGATTCTTTATCAATTATTAGAATAATCGTGGTAAAATTAATTTAGTGTAATCACGTTTCCAGCGTGTACTGGAGGTACCATTACCTGTGATTTATTTTGTTGTGCTGATTCAGATATCAGACCAGATGGTATGATCATTAATGTTAACTGGGTGAATTAGTTCAGCCATATTCGCGCAGGATTGCTCAATTGGTAGAGAATTGGCAGCTTCAGCCAATTGATCCCGGGTTGTAATCCTGGCCCGCACTTTTTTGTCCAGTTGAGAAGATTACATCTCATATGATTCTTTGTCAATTATTAGAATAATCGTGGTAAAATTAATTTAGTGTAATCACGTTTCCAGCGTGTTCTGGAGGTACCATTACCTGTGATTTATTTTGTTGTGCTGATTCAGATATCAGACCAGATGGTATGATCATTAATGTTAACTGGGTGAATTAGTTCAGCCATATTCGCGCAGGATTACTCAGTTGGTTGAGAATTGGCAGCTTCAGCCCCGGGTTGTAATCCTGGCCCGGACTTTTTTGCCCAGTTGGGAAGATTACATGTCATATGATTTCTTTTCAATTAGAATAATTGTGGTAAAATTAATCTAGTGTAATCACGTTTCCAGCGTTTACTGGAGGTACCATTACCTGTGATTTATTTTGTTGTGATGATTCAGATATCAGACCTGATGGTATGATCATTAATGTTAACTGGGTGAATTAGTTCAGCCATATTTGCCCAGGATTGCTCAGTTGGTAGAGCATTGGCTGCTTCAACCAAGGGATCTCGGGTTGCAAACATGGCCCGGACTTTGTCGTCCAGTTGGAAAGATTACATCTCATATGATTCTTTATCAATTATTAGAATAATCGTGGTAAAATTAATTTAGTGTAATCACGTTTCCAGCGTGTACTGGAGGTACCATTACCTGTGATTTATTTTGTTGTGCTGATTCAGATATCAGACCAGATGGTATGATCATTAATGTTAACTGGGTGAATTAGTTCAGCCATATTCGCGCAGGATTGCTCAGTTGGTAGAGCATTGGCAGCTTCAGCCAATTGATCCCGGGTTGTAATCCTGGCCCACACTTTTTTGTCCAGTTGGGAAGATTACATCTCATATGATTTCTTTACCAATTAGAATAATTGTGGCAAAATTAATGTAGTATATTTAATTGCTTTTTAATTTGTTTTTGTTTAATAAATTCTAACTCAATTAGGTTTGTTTGTTATTTTCTATCAGAATGCAGTTTCTTTTGAGTAAAGAACACTTTTTTTTTAACTCTTATGAATTCTATATTTTAAAATATGTGCTCTGTTGGAGTTACTTATGGAATTAAATACATTTTTCATCCGTTCATTTTTCTTTCGAATTGTTAAAAAATAGAAATTATTGTCATTATTATTTAGCCGTTACATTCAAAAGATTGGAAAACATGTACATTTGCAGCGAGTGAAAATGTTACAACACGTGACATTTTTCTGTTAATTTTGCTTACAATAACAGTTCTTAAGAAGGTGAAAATATAAATAAATTTTCAAAGTTGTAGATATAGCTTTTATTTAGCATTTTTACTACAACAGGCTTTAATATATATATATATATATATCAAAATGAAATGAAACAGTAATGTTTAAAATTTCAACTCAAGTAGTTTCTATAGAAATGTAAAAAGTTTAATGCTAGCAGAATATGTAATAAAAGAAATAATCGAAATTAGTAACAAAATAAAATATATTTTTTTCATATTTTGAAAAAATATGTAATAATCGTCTTCTAAACATTTTCCTTTGAGGATATGTAAATCTTTTCTTTTTATGATTATTGTGTACTTTTTCGAAAATTGATACAGAACAAACTTTTCAAGTAAAGGAAAAAAAAATATTTTGCGGGATTTTGTATATCAGAAGAATGAAAGAAATTCGGGGTTCATGACAAATATGATTGAGATGCAAAAACTCTCACTATTTTTCTTTCATTTCACTACTGGGTAAGGTACTAAGAATTTTCCGAGATTAAGGGAGTGTTCAATGAAATTTATCTAGAGATCCGTTTGGTCACGGAATCCCCTTTTTTATTTCCTTCTCTTTTTTTCAGAAAACAAAACAATGAAAAACCGTGGATAGAAGATATATTCATAAACGCATTTTTTTCACTTATTTTTCTTTCATTTAAACATCTTTATTTATCATTGAAGTAATATTAAAATCTGTAATGTAACATTTACATATTGTCGTAAATTGTTCATTACAGTAGATAATTTTTTAACTATGTACAATAAAACATGTGGGATTTTTTTCCTGCACTATATAAAAGCAAATTATTTTTTGCGTGAAAACAAAGTTCAAATTACAAAATGCAAGTAAAAGTATATGAATATGTTCAACTACTTTTTATTTTGTTTTTTGTTTACTAAATTCAAACTCAATTATGGTTGGGGGTTTTTTCTGTTAGAATGCAGTTCCTTTTGAGTAACATGGACTATTTTTTTTTGTATGTTATGCTTTCTATATTTTAAAATAAGTTCTCTGCGGATTTAATTATAGAATTAAGCACATTTTTCATCCGTTAATTTTTTTCTAATTATTATAAAATTGAAATTATTATCATTATTATTTGAATCGCTCCATGCAAAAAGGTCTTCAGTCAGCAAGTTGGCAACATTGTGCTAACCGCGGATTTTTGTTTTTACAGGGTAGATTTATAAAAAAAAAAAAAATGTCTTAGCAGTGTTTGATTAGTATAATTTTTGTCTATAAAGGGAAAAATATCATTATGATTGGTTTAATATTTTTAAAACAGCAAAGTTTTTTTTTCATTTTTCTCAAAACGGTTTAGTTGACTTAAGCCCTTTTTTGCATGGAGCAAATTCAATTATCCGTTACATAAAAAATATTTTAAAGGAAAAAAAAATTGAAACGAGGGAACAGGTTTCAAGATTTGAATTTTTTTCTATTCATTTTGCTTACAATACCAGCTGTTACGAAGGTGAAAATAATAATAAATTTTCAAAGTAGTAGATACCCAACAAACACAGGAATTGCGAGCCGCTGATGGCTACGTTAGACATGGCGCAAACTGTTAGATGAAGCCCGTTATACACAGAAAAAAATTGCTGTAAAATTACGGGCAGAGGCCGGCAGCAGACATTCCAATCATACCCCGTAAAAAAAAAAAAAATCCATGCCCATCATTTTGTGCAGCCCGTAATTTTACGGTACAAAGTAATACAGCATTATAATGCACAGGACATAATGCACTTTAAAACACAATAACACTTTATTAATCATCAAAGAATAGCTTTTTTGGTGGGTTAAAAATTTCGAAACACGAGTAAAATGAAGGGTTACACCCTAGCGGAGGACAATGTATGGGGTCGTACCGTATTTTTGCTAACATATGGGCTAGAACTGTAAGAATATGTAGATTGCTGTAAATTTTCTAAGTATCTAAGGGGTAAGGCCACTTATTTAGTGGATCAGACTGTTTTTCATCAAATAAAGTTGTTTGTTGCCCGTGGAAATTGAAGGTCAAACGCTCATAAATTTACAGTATTTTCTGAGAGTGATATCATTCGCCGTAACGACAACGTCAAAAAAGTGTCACGATGAGGCCGCAACATAATTTTCCATAAACACATCAAGATGCCCATACTTTTCCCACTAACGGTTAATAATAAATTATAGGTAGCCTAAAACTGGCCACAATTCTACTTTAAATGGCAATCATTAATGGAAAACAGCCACCAACTAGGCCATTAATAATCTCAAATAAAATCTAGCCAGAAGCCCGCCGTAACCATGCCATTTGTGGATTTCAAGAATTAAATCTAGCCAAAAGCTTCCCTCAAAAAGCCTTTTATTGTTAATTGTTTTTATTTAGCAATTATACTACAACAAGTTTTTAAATATATAAAAAAGTATATCAAAATGAAATGAGACAGTATTTTTTTTTTAAATTTCAAACCAAATAGTTTCTATAGAAATGTAAAAAGTTGAATGCTTCACAAAAAAATGTAATAAAAAAAATAATCGATATTAACAAATATAAATATATACTTTTTACATATTTTGGATTTTATTACAATTAAATTAAAAGTCCTGAAAATCTTTTGAAAGAAAAAAAATCTAATATGATTTTCTGTGAAAATGAAATTATATCAGAATTTTTTAAAATTTAAACAATAAAAAAAAAAAATTTCAATAAACAAGCAAAATTATTATTATTATTATTATTTAGAATAGTTTTTGAGCAATGCAGTGAAGTTGTTTTCTATTAGTTTAAATATTTACTTCCTAGTACACTGTAAAAAATGACCGATGTTTCTTATTTTATGAAAATATGCTATAACCACTAACGAAAATATAAAATAATCTTCTGAATTATCCGAAATTTCAAATAGCATGTTACATTGTCTTTTGAATCCCCAGAAACGAATACATCTTCAAAATTTAAAGAATAATTTATAAAAACAAATTATTTTTAGCTGCCCAAATTTTTCAGAAGCGTTTCCGAAGGGTTTTTATAGTGTATTAATTAGTGTCCTTAGCCTGGAATACCTGTTTTTCGAATGCTATCAATTCTCAAGTAAGCATTTTGATGCTCAAAAATTTTTTTTAACAGACAAACATGCAAAATTAACAGCGTTAACAATAACATTAAAATTAAGATTATTTATTTACTCTTTCATGTATAAATTAACTTATGCGGCTGAAAACGTGTACTTGAGAATGGAGAACATTCGAAAAACAGGTATTCCAGCCTAAGGACACTCATTAATACACTATAAAAACCCTTAGGAAACGTTTCTGAAAAATTCGGGCAGCTAAAAATAATTTGTTTTTATAAATTATTCTTTAAATTTTGAAGATGTATTCGTTTCTGGGGATTCAAAAGACAATGTAACATGCTATTTGAAATTTCGGATAACTCAGAAGATTATATTATATTTTCGTTCGTATTTATAGCATATTTTCATAAAATAGGAAACATCGGTCAATTTTTACAGTGTATTTGTTTACAAAAATATCCGTTTAAATATAAAAAGAAATATGATTCTCTTACTTCGCTTAATACTCTTAAATCTAATTCCCTTATTTATAAAGCCTCACTTTTTTAGCTTGTATAATATATGTTACACGTTGTTTTATACTCTTGTACAATTTAGAAATAATTTATCTGTAAAGTTTAATGTACAATTAAACATATTCTTTATCCCAAAAATCATAAAAAAAAATGAATTTTAAGGAAAATCAAATAAATTTAATTCATCCATTACTTTCAAAAGCTTTTATATAGTTAAAATATCTACTTTTCAACGAAGAAAAAAATTATACGGCTTGAATTTATTCGGCAAATTTTACGTTCAATCAGGGTTCTCGTTGACTTTTGACCAACGTTAGCAATTTGGCTAATCAGAAATAAAAAAACGTTAGCCAAATGAAAAAAAAATAGCAAAATAGATTCGTCATGAAACACTGAAAATGTTATGAAATAAAACTTCCAACCCATGATATAACTAAGGATTTTAAGATATATTTAATGAATTCTGAAAATTGAAAATATAAACAATCAAATATATGTCACATTAAAATAAAACTTTATTTTTCGAGAATTCTTCGGCTTTTCATTGAAGCCCATACTTCAAAGGCAGTTTCAAAATTGTACTGTTGTCTATCAGGTCCGTTAACGCATACTGAAATGACATTATTCACAATTTTATATTCATTCGATTTCTCAATTTAGTTTTTGTTGCGTTCATCACACTGAACCCTCTCTTACAGTCCGCTGAATGTAGTGGCAAGACTGCAGAAAAATACAGTATATTACCTGTTATGAGGTAAAGTTGCTGCAGATTGTTTTTTTTTAGAATGAAATCTATGGAATCTCCTAAATTTCACGGTTCTGCAACGAGAACTCAAGAAACTTTTAAATAATTTTCAGTCTGGCAATACCTCAGATAAGGAAATGCATGTATCATCTAAATGCAAAAGGTTAAAAATTGATTCAATTTCTTTTATACCGTAGTTTTGAAAAGTGTCCTTTAGTAACGCGAATAAGAGAATTACCTGTACTGACACACACACGCGCGCGCGCACACACACACATACACACACACAAAACTAAGACTTGCAATTTGGCGAGTTTAATCGTTCGTTTACTCGCCAAATGAAGCATTTTGTCGCGATTTTGCGCAATGGCGGGCGGCAGCGAGAACCCTGCGTACAATGATTGTTATTAAAAAAACATAGTAATAATATTTTTTTCAAAGTGCCAAATATATTTCACATGGAGACTTTTATCTAAATTAATATTTTAATTAAATGTAATTATATAAAAGATACTTCAATGTATCATGAAACTCCACTTTTTCAAAATCAAAAAGAGTATTTATAAGTCAAGACAAATATGTTCTGTAAAAAGATTAAAACGTATAGGATTACATAACATTTTATAGATGAAATTATAAAAATTAACTAAAAAATATCTTTTTGTGTATTTTTAATGGTATTCAGAATTCATTTAAATTCCGAGATATCTTTGAAAGAGAAAATCTAATACGTTTTTGGAGAAAATAAAATTATATCAGAACAGATTCCGTTTACTTTGGAAATTTAACTGAAAACACGATTTGAATGAACAAACAGCGTTACTATTTTTCAAAAGATAAATATTATTTCCTTTTATCTATTTAAACAGTTTTGCATTTTTAATAAATTCTATTCAAATAAATTTCCGCTCAAACACACACGTTTAAACAGAATGAAACATATTCTTTATAAATCATTAAAAAATATTTAATATAGGAATTTCAGAAAAAATTTAAATGTATAATATACTTATTAGGGTGGTGCGAAAAAATCAAAACATTCCGTTTCGCTATAGTGTGGAAAAAGTTGCCTTTGCTATTGATAAGAATGATTTTAAAATAATTTTTGAATTTGGATAATATCTTCAGATCGCGCATACAGCCTAAAATTTTAAAAAAAATGACATATTTGACGGTTTTTACGTATAAAAATAAAAATAATTCCTGTAATATATTCACACGCTACAGCGTGAATACGTTACCTACAGCATTGTTAAAAAAAATTAAATATAGATTTAAATTCATTCTTTTTGCACAGAAAACAAAAAATAAATCACTAGCAAGCTTACTTCAATTTATGATATATTTGTGTAAACATATAAACTGCTATTTAAATTTTTAAAAACGTAAAAAATAAAAACAAAACCTTAAAATATCTAAAAGTGCCTTAAATTTAATTTGTATTCCTTTTTTTATAATGCTATGTAAATATTTTTTTCATTTTTTTCCCTTAAAGTTTCAGACATCGCAGAAGTATGATAAATTGGAATACATATTGCAAGAAGTAAAATGCATGTTTAAAATTCTAAGTAATTTTCCTTTTCTAACTGAGTCATCTAAGCTTAAGTAAGCTTTTCTAAATCGTATAAAAGAAAGAAAAAATGCATGACACTGAAATGAGATTTTTGCCATTCATATTTAATTGAATAATTTTTATTTCGCAGCATGCACGAATGAAATAATCTTATTCATGAATGTGCTCTTATTTTCAAACAAAGCAACTACACTGTAAAAAAAAGGAACAGATGCTTTACACTCACGCAGAGATTTTTAGTGACTTTTTGGTTTGCGCGATTTTCAAGCCCGCGCCAAACCAATAACTTAAAACAATAGCTAGGTTGCCATTAAAGAAAAAAAATCCCCTAAATTTGGCGAGTTTTTCCCTTTTTATAACCGATAAAAAAAAAGGGTGCGTGAGTGTATGATATCATAGCCAAATAAAAATGTAGTAAAATTACGGGCAGAGGCCGGCAGCAGAGATTCAGTCATACCCCGTAAAAAAAAAAAAAAAATCCATGCTCATTATTTTGTGCATCCCGTAATTTTACAAGTCAAAGTAATATAGCATTATAATGCACAGGATATAATGCACTTTAAAACACAATAACACTTTGCTTACTGTTCCGTAGCACGTAATATGTTAGATAATAATCACAGAATCGCTGTTTTGGCGGGTTAAAATTTTCGAAACACGAGTAAAATGAAGGGTTACACCCTAGAGGAGGACAATGTATGGGGTCGTACCGTATTTTTGCTAACATATGGGCTAGAACTGTAAGAATATGTAAATTGCTCTTAATTTTCTATGTATCTATGTGATAAGGCCGGTTATTTAGTGGATCAGACCGTTTTTCATCAAATAAGGCTGTTGCCCGTGAAAATTGAAGGGCAAATGCTCATAAATTTACAGTTTTTTCTGAGAGTGTAGCTCTGGTTTACGCAGATTGTCGACATCTAAATCAAAAACTGGCACATTAGTAGTCAGGATATGTATGATTTTTTTTTTGTAAATATATCTAAATTGAGTACATCTAATTATTTCCTGGAGCAAATACTTTTTTAAATGAACAACACGTATTTTTAGCCATGCCTGTGTAAGAAATTAATATAACTGTCATTTTCTATCATTGCTATAATTGCTATCATTTAGAAAATAACATGGCTCAAAAGACAAAATTTTATATCTTATTTTTATTATTAACATATTGCGTAAAAAAATTCCTGTTTTATAACTAATATTAATAACATAAACCAAAATTTTGTACTGGAACAAGGCGTACATATTTATGTAATTTAAAAAATCCTGCTCATAAATTTAAATGAAATGAGTTTTTTTGTAATAAAAACCTAATCAAATACTATTACTTTCAGTAAGTATTTATACTTGTCCAAAAAAGAAAGTGTTATTAAAATTTTTACTAATATTAGATTTATTAGCTCTTTAAATCCCGAGCTTTAAAAAATTGAATAACCTTAGAATCCCAACAAAATAACCCATAATTCTCGCATTTTTCCTTACCCATTTTTCATTGGGTAAGAAGTGGAAAAGACCCTACTGCTTTCTCCCTTTATTCAAATTTATTCAGGTGTTACGCCCTTCTGTTTATCATTGTGAACAATGTTCCAATGCAGTTCTAAAAAACATTTACTGAAAAAAATTCTTGTTTTATTTTTCTTTCTGTACTGTCCAGTAATGTCAATACCTTACCCCATCCGTTTCTGAGAGAGATTCCCCGCTTGACAACACACCAACCCACTGAAGGGGAAGGAAAATCCTTTCAGCTATAGACAGCTATTACGGGTATCGGAGCATTGGGATGATTTAGGCTATTGAGGGATTCAAAAAGTTAATAGATCTCATTCAATGAAAAAATATCATTTTCATCATTACATATTTTAACAGTTTAACCAATACTTTTAAATCATATTTGTATTACATGAACGCACTTTCTACCTTTGGTATAAATAGTACAGCTGTGAGAAATAAAGTATTTAATCATATTTACTCGTTTCAAAAGATATTGATTGCGGATTGCTTTTAAAGCATAACTCAAAATGAATTCCAAAATATTTATTATTTAAAATTAATATTAGAAAAAAAATCAATGGTAACCAGTTAATTTTTAAAGAGAGATCGAATTCCAGAGGCTTCAAATATCCGAATCTAAAATACAGATAATTTCCCCGTAATTTAGAACACAATCTGTTCTAAACTTTAAACCAGTGTATTCTTTAAATTTCTTTAACAGAGGATTTTCCATTTCTATGTGTAGTAAAATTTACAGAAAAATGCATACATGATGTCAAATTTAGGTGTTCATATTGAAAATTTTAAAGTTATTGCAATTTATATATACAGAAGATAAAATTAATGACGAAATATAAAAACTAGTTACACTTATTATATAAAAACTCGTTATAATTAATTAGTACACGTTATTACTTATCGATTCCCCCAAGACACATTTTTATACAATGATTTGCAGCAGAGATAATATGAGGAGTATACTTTTTATCCTGCTTTTGTTCAAAAACAAATTTGGTTATTAAGAGTCTGTGTGTATGATTCTATTTAAGTAATTATGCAATATAATTATTGTTTTGTAATAACTAAACAATATTAGAGCAATAGTGGCTAAACCTAATTACTCAATATTGCTCAAAATTCATAGGAATTTTCTCTAATATTAGACGCATACATCTTGAAATGATACATAAAAAGTGCCTATGAAAAGCTAACTATTGTACTTGTTTGTTTGCATAACATTTTATAAAAATCTGAAATTTACATATAGACCGGGAGGCGGCAGTACAGACAATCACCTCATCGAGTTCACGACTGAAATTCTAGAAATAGTTAAAACTCGATTCGCATATTAAAACGCAATCGGTCTGCCGAAGTCATATATTGGTGGAAAACACTTTAAAACCCGATTTTAGCAGTTGACTCGTAGGTTTACCATTGTGTTTTCCTGCACCCAATTAATTCTGGAATTTCAGCCGTGAACTCGATGAGATGATTGTCTGTGCTGCCGCCTCCTAGTCTAATATTATTTGTTACAGTTCTTTGTGTATTATTATTTTTTTCATTTATTATTTTCAAAACACAAAATGCATATCATAGCATAAAGATTTAGTTATAACATTAAATACGGAAATATTCTTTAATTGGTAGAAATTAATTTAAAACAGAATGTTCAGCTCTAGGTGTATTAATAAAATCTTGTATTTTAAAAGATAATTATTGGAGAACCGGATTGTTTGATCAAAATAAATATCTACTTTATGTTTATTCTACATTTTTAGAAGATAACAAATCAAAAATAGTATATATTTTTTAAATTTTGTCTATATAGCAATTCATGAGCATCTTCTCTACAAGTATGTTATTTTACACGATTTGTTAATTTTTTTCTACAATATTTTCTAATATTGTTTTACTGATAGCTGTGCGATAAGCCATCTCTTTAAATGCTATGATTTGTTTTAGCTCCAAATTTTCTGAAATCTGTCTACGGACGCATAGGTTACATATAGCGTTAAGTATTAATTGGCATCAGAGTTTTAAGTTATTAGTAAAACTTTTCCTAAATATTTAAAATGTTACGAATGCTTAAAATTCAATTTATACCAATTTTTGATGTCCACTACGAGAGGGAACCGTGACTACCTCTGTAGGTTTTCACACCCCTCGAGTTGTGATAGAGCAAGTACGGGTTGGAACATCCCGACTGTCATTTCCCGGCCTAGGGCCTGGTTCCCTTTTGGGTTTCCAGCTTCGAAGCTGTTGGGGGTCGCCGGCTCATCTCCAAGTGTCTCGCGGTGACTTCCCGTGGTTTCACCGCGTATCGCAACGGCCTACGTCGTCGACACGTGGGTTCAAGGTTGGAGTGTCCGTAGGTGACGGTCCTCTGACCGGCCTAAGCGCCGCAAGGAGATAAACCTGCTGGCGCGATATAAGTCCCTCAAGACTTGGGTTCGGTGGTCGTCTGACGCGCAGGGAGCTCCCTCAGGGAGCCTGGCGGCGAAGCTTACTTTTATACCAATTTATGATCAAACAGAATTATTTAAAAATTTGTGGCGTGACGGTTCATGGTGAACCCTAGCTAGTTCAGTAAAGAAGAATTCAAAAAATAAGTTTAAAGCTAATTTTATTTAAAGCCTGAAGTGTAAGATGTTGGATAAGTCTCACTCACTGAATTTTAACTCTGACTAATGACTGCTATCTAAGTAATCCCACTCGAGAAATATATGATACTACACTATAAGAATAAAAAACACTTGAATAAGACGAGTAAATGAAACTTGCACACACATGAGATCTTATCTTTACAACTGCAGAAATATCTTTGCTGCGATGCGCACGCTTCTACAGCGTTACTACAAGATGGTGAAATATCTAAATTAAAGCAGACCGTTGCCACTAAAACAATATTTATTGAAATAAACAATGGGATTTATCTGACCAAACCAAGCGGAAGCTGCAAGCAAACTTCAAAATCAGAGCGTAACTTATTTCTGGTGATAGAAGCGGGTATTGATTTCCTCTGGGGCGAGATGCGACCAAATCTAACGGTACACACATTTTCATTTGTTTAAATACATTGCAATCGACCAGAAAATCCAAAATTTTCATTCTAAAGTTGCGAAATGCAGAAAACCCACAATTTCCGAAGGACACGTGTATTCGTGGGAAGTTAAAGTAAAATAGTCTGCAGATGTCGCTGCACGCACAAAGATGCTATTTTCGCAATACGATCTCAATCAAAACAAACGACTGCCATTATGAGGAGTCGCCAATCCACTACGAATTGAGAATGATTGTTTCAAAATGAAACATTTTGCGTTGAAAAATAAAAAAGTAATATCTAATATTTTCCTTTAAAACATAATTAGCAGTTGTGCATTTGAATGCCATAATTTCGGTTTCGTAAATCCAATTTCACAAACTGATGTTTATTATGTAAATCATAATAGTTATTCCATAAAAATAAATATAATATATAATAATAGTTTAGAAGAAAATATTAACTTTTAACTTTCGTACTTACCTGAAAAACTTAAAGTAAATATTACCAGTGGACATGTTCGAGGCATTGGAAATGAAGTGTAATAATTTTTAGATATTTTTTGATGCAGGTTTAAATTTCAAGAAAAAATAAGGATTAAAGTATCTTCAAACAACATTAGTCAAGCCAGAATATCGTCTCATTTATTCCATCAAAGTTACAGTAAATACAGACCAAAGATAGCAAAAGACCCGTGAGAGAAAAAGTAAATTAACAGTCGTATTTTAACTACATTAGAAGATGACGTGATTCGCTTCTTCAAAAACATGAAACAAAGAAAAATAAATTGAATGCACTGAAAATATAATTTAATCTAATGTAACAAAGCATACCTTTTACTCTACACGCGAAATAAAGCTACTTCGACCGATCGATGGTATCCTTTTCGTCTAAACATTTAAATTTAATTTTTGCTTCTTAACCCTAAACATAAAATAAACCCGTGCGGAGATATCATACTTTATCTTTTTAGTACCATTTATTTGCTATAATAATTGTTTAGCATCAGTATAATGCATATATATATATATGTATATATATGTTATATAAAAATTTATTTCCTTCGTATCCTTCCATTTTATTCGCATTAATATTTTAAAATTAATCTAACTTCTGTCATAGTCAGTATTTCCTTAATTCTTAATGATATCTATTCCTATTTAAAGTCCTTTTAAAAGTAAATATCCGTATATTAATAATTATTTTATTCCAAATCTTAATCTAAAATTTAAGATCATTCGTAGCTTTTATCAGTTCCCCAATCTATAAAATTCTGAGACGCGTTCTCATTTCGAATGTTTTTTAAAGCCATTTTCTTTTTATTATTATTATTATTATTGCTCTGATTTTTTCGCGCGCTTGGGATTTTAACTTCAAAATTAATCCGCGACAGGTTCGGAATTCTTTATCGTCTTAGCTCCTCCTTCGCACCTGATTTGCTGGGCTGGAGCTAACCTCTCACTCATTGGGTTGTGCGCTCGTGACGTAATTCTGTGTATATTTCCGTGGAGAGAACAAAACTCGCCCGCAGCCGTCGGAGCGGCAGATTTTTGACGTTTTCGGAAGCTAAACAAATATGTGTCTGGTATTTTTATGTCCGTAGAATATTCATCTGGCCCAGTAACATATTAATTCAATGAAGTGAAGCAACGTTAGCCCGAGGGCTATAAGTTTTAGACCTTTGGGAATCGTTTCTGTGTTGTTCGTCTTCTAATAAAATTATTTGTCTGGAGATTGGCTGGATTTATTGGAAAACTTTGGTGGAATTTCATTGCCTTCTACTTCGCCATACTCGCTAATATCGACTGCAACTTGCTATATCGCTGAAGGACTGCCATTTTTTCATCGAATATTATTCATCGTAATATCTCAACCTCGTAAAAATGCTACATATATATATATAAATGTATATATATATATATATATATATATATATATATATATTATTTTTTTTTGTGGAAATACTAATTTGGGGCAACCCTTTCATTTCTTTAATGTAAACAATGTCGATTTAATTTTTAATTAACAGCAATTTTTAATCAAAGAACATGTTTTAACAAAATGTGAGTGTACTATGTCTGAAGCCGCTTCAAAAACCTATCGAATGATACCTCATTCACTGTTGTGTGTTTTCCAAATGCATAGAAAAAGGGGTGTTGACAACAGAAGTAATATATATGTTTCTAATTGTAATGGTATTGTTGTAAACATTACTAAATTACGCACCAAAGAATGGCACCAATCTCAAAAGGGTAAAGGATGCTTTAGACGTGAGGTGAAATTGTACCGTCAAAGAGTACTTTTACTTACCCATCATATGTAGAATAGTGTAAGTCTTGTAATCGTTTTGAAAATCGAAAAAAAAAATTTGACGAATTTGCCCGCTTCAGACACTGGCGATTCCGAAAAAAACATATTTTTAGAAAACAAATCTTCCGTCCTTCTGTATGTATGTCTGTAAACGCTCTATCTCCCGAACAAATTGAGATAGAGACTTGAAATTTGGTATGTACTTAGTATGTAATAATGGAAAGAATCTTTTTGAAATTCAGTAACCTCGATTATTCGGAACTGTTGTTTTCAGACTCTCGAAATTTTCGTTCTGATAAAAGGTATATAAACATTTTCGAAATTGTTTATTTTAAGGAGTGAATATAAAAGACAATAAAAAAGCATAAATTTTGCATAAAGAATGAAGTCGATCGGATAATTAGTTGCCGATATATTTGTAATCCTATTTGCCACATTCTTCGATTTTTCATGGTCCTGTATTTCATTCAAATTTCAATTCAAAGATATATTTTAATTGAAAATGAGACGCTTAATCCGACTCAGTAAACCGTTAGTTAATATGATTATTAATTTTGGAGGTATGTTTCTTTTACGCAATTCAGTAACAGAGCATTTACAGTTTATGACGCCGTCAAGCCACTATTTTATTCGAATTACAATGCATTTTATAAATAGTTTACACATGTTTTATTTTCATATTATATGTTATGCATATCCAGGATGGTTAAATATTACGGTACCCCCCCCCCTTCCCAACGACTAGTTTAATTTGATAATATTTTTAGAAGGATTTTAATTTTTCATCTAGTATATAATTATTCATTTATCTAGAAAATGATGTTTTTAAAATATATTGACAATTATAATGAGATACCACGATGTTTTTAAATAGAAAGGGCTGAGTGAAAACACATTTCAAAATTTATTAACTGGTGTGTGTAACTTCTATTTTATAATTTAATGCATAATGCAAAATAAATTTCTATAACTAAATCGTGAAAAGAAATCTTAATATTAAATTTTGTGATATTTTAAATTGTACTTTTGTAACAGACTTTTAAAAACTATGCAAGATAAATTTGAAATCCTGATATTGAAAAAAAATGAACTTTCTAGATTGCAGCAGCTTAACTTTCATATAATTTTGTAAAAAAAAAGACAAATATGTCGTATACGAATAATAATGGATTTTTTATGATAAAAATACTTAAATGTATTTGTTGTTGCATTATTGCATCATTTCAGAATTTTTTTTCTGTATGAATTTCAATACTGTATAATAATGAAAGGAAGTTTACTAACTTAAAAAATAAATATTTGGAAATACTTATACTTTTTTGAAGAAATTTCAAATTTTATATTAAGTTTTCGAATTATCAAACATGATTGAAAAAACATGAGTATCTCTACGATATACAAAAATAATTCGTCAATGCAAATTTTGAATATGAAAAAGTCGATTCTTTCATTATATTTGCAACGATAATTTCTTTTGCTGTTTTTCGATTCATACGTGATTGAACAAACATCGATACCTCGTCTTATATATAAAAATAATTTATCAGTGCATATTTTCAAAGTGAATAATTTGCTTTTTTTCATGATATTTCCTAAGGAATGTTTGCTATCTTTGTACATAAACACGAGGATATTATTTTCTAAAAATGATTTTTTTCTTATTATTTATTTTTCCTTCGAAACAGGAATAAATAGAAATTTCATATATTCGCTTCTATCTACATTTTTAGAAAAACATTTAATGATATTACGTTTCCTTTCACACAAAATATATTCTATCTCAGATTATTTAATTATAAACAAGTTTTATTTCCTAATGTTCTGATGTTATTGGGTGGTACAAATATCAAAGCGAAAGAGAGAAATTAGTAGTACAAAAACAATCCCAATTTGTTGCTATTATTTTATGTGATCATTTGTATAATAAAATTGTTTTACAAATATATATATACACATATATATATTATATAAGAACTTGTTCGTTGTATATGTTATTAGGGGCTATTGTCCATTTTAGGCATAATGCTGACAATATTTGAGGAAATAACATATTTACTATGAATATTCTTATAAAGCCCTTCTGAAGATTCTATAAGATATTCATAGTTTTTCAGTTTTCGTTTTTTCATCCTATAAAGTATAATTCCTGCAATGTCCATTCCATTGCTTTTTATAATGTCTTATCCTTTGCTTTTCACGTGTGTTTTCATTTATATATATATATATATTGTATTTCTAAAGTAACATATTTTTCAAATATATTTATATATGTTATTTCACACGTTTAGTAAGAAATATGTAAAATAAATTTTAAACATCCATTTTCGTAAGGTAAAAGTTTTTGAGTATGTGGAATATGGAAATATGTGGCAATATCTGGAAACAGATTTCATTCATAACAATCTTTCACGTAAAAGTAAAAGGTTTACTTAATATAAATTTCCAATAAAAATTCTTCAGCGGTAAACTTCTAAATTACATTTTATTTTCCAACCCTTTATTTAAAGTTGTTTGAGTCAACAGTATTTGAATAGAGTATTTAACAGAAGATATATACGTAAAAGGAAAATGTTACTTAAATTATAAATTAATTGATATATTGATGCACATTTTTAAAATCGATTTCGAAACATTTTCTATAACACTAGAACGGCAGTAGGGGTCATTTAAAACCCTGAACACTTTTCCCCGTTGATTATTTTTGTTTGGTTGGAAGACATTTTTTGAAATTTTTTGACGTTTCCTAAATAGATAACAAGTATTTTAAAAACTATTCAGCATTCTATATCTGTTAGTTTTTGAAATATTGGACGATATTGAATGTATATATATATATATATATATATATATAACCATAATTTAGCCTAGTTGGCACATAAATCACTTTGATTAACTTCTATATATATATATATATATATATATATATATATGAAATATTGATGAAACAAATATTAATTTATAAATTGTGTTTTACTTTAGTTAGCATTAATTTTAATTTGGGAAACCAATCAATTTTTATATCAAATGAATGGGTTATTTGATTAGTTGTAGTATGATCCAATTGATCTCCCTGTAGGCGTTACATTTACAGTACTTTAAAAATTAAATAAATTATCAAGTAATATTAAATATAAATTAAATATAAATGATGGAATACACGTAAATTACTATTTTGTCCGATGTATGGCATTTAAAAGGGTTTTATCGTTGTTATTTCAGTAGTTTCATCGAGGGGTCAAAATGACCCCTTCTCGCCGTTCCAGTAGGTAAGATTTTTCTGCCGTTCTAGTGTTAAAAGTACGATATTTAACACATTGTTTGCGGCAACAGGTACAATTTACAGGATTACATTGTGGTTACTTGTTTCATCATTCCATCATATGTTTCTGTTACTTTGCTTCTAGTGAAATTTTCTTTTAACATATACCGTGATTAAAAAGACTGAAATGTGTTAGTCATCCGTACATCAATGCAAATTTTGTACCTTTTCTTTAAAGATACCACATTTAACATATTGTTTGCGGCAATAGGTAGAATTTACAGTATTACGTTTCGTAAATTGTTTCGTCCTATCCTATGTTTCTGTTATTTTGATTGTAGTGAAATGTCCTTTTTTCATATACGATGTTTAAAAACAGAATAAAATGTGCTATTCAGCTTTAAAAAAATGTAATTACTTACACATTATACGTAAAATGGGGGTAAGTCTTGTAATCGTTTCGAAAATCGAAAACAAATTTTTTTGACGGATTTACACGTTTCAGACACTAGAGATTCCAAAAAACATATTTTTAGAGAAAAAAAATTGCCGTCCGTCTCTCTGTGTGTGTTCGTAAACACTCATTCTCCGAACAAACTGAGTTAGAAACTGAAAATTTGGTATGTACTTAGTATGTAATAATGGGAAGCAGCTTATTGAATTTCAGTAACCTCGATTATCCGGAACTATTTTTTTTTTGGACTCTCGAAATATTCGTTCTGATAAAAGGTATATAAAAAATTTCGAAATTGTTTACTTTAAGGAGAGAATATAAAATACAATAAAAGAAACATAAATTTTTCATAAAGAATGAAGTCGGTCGGATAATGAGTTGCCGAGATACAGGGGGTGGACAAAATAATACGAACACTCATGAAAAATGCTGAAAAGAGCAATATCTAGAAAAATACATGAGGAATTAACCTGAAAACTGCAGGTGTGTAAACAGTATAGCATAAGTTATATATTTCCGTGAAGATGTTTTCCCGAAAGCTCATAGGGGACTGTCAACAAATTGAAAAAGCACGAATATCTTTTGGATAACCCTGTAAAAACTAATGTAGCAAAAGCGTTCAAACTGGAGATTATTAATAAGTTTCTTATTTTAATATACTGTGTTCATTTTTATGAGGATAGCATGTGTACTCGTAGAGAAATTAAGGTTTTTATAAAAACAGTCCCAAATTTCGATTAGTTTTTTGCTTATAATTTGCAAAGTTTTTAATATAAAAATATGTTATTTCCAGAAAATATGATAAACAACATTGTACTTAATAATCTGCAATCATAATTAAAAAATAATAAAAATTGGATGAAATATGAGCAGGTTTACTAAAAGATGTTTCACTGCGCATGCGCGAATGCAATCAAAATATAATATGCATAATGTATTAGCTAAGTATATAGAGCAACTTTTGTAAAAGTCTCAAAATCATAGCTTGAAAATTCTGTAAATTATCGTCGATAGAATAAGCTCGAAATCCGTTGTTCCCAAAAAGAAGCAAAAATATGAGGGGTTGTATCAAATATCTGTTGATTAGTGCCAAGATAGCGTACACAATATTGCACGTACTACTATATTTGGATACAACCCTTCGTATTTTCGCTTCCTTTTGGGAACAACGGATTTCGAGCTTATTCTATCGGCGATAATTTACAGAATTTTCAAGGTATGATTTTGAGACTTTCACAAAAAATGCTCTATATACTTAGCTAATACATTATGCATATTATATTTTGATTGCATTCACGCATGCGCAGTGAAACACTTTTTAGTAAACCTGCTCATTTTTCATCCAATTTTTATTATTTTTTAATTCTGATTGCAGAGTATTAAGTACAATGTTGTTTGTCATCTTTTCTGAAAAGAACTTTTTTTTATATTAAAAACTTTGCAAATTATATGCAAACAACTAATCGAAATTTGGGACTGTTTTTATAAAAACCTTGATTTTCTACGAGTACACATGCTATCCTCATAAAAATGAACACAGTATATTAAAATAAGCAACTTGTTAATAATCTCGAGTTTGAACGCTTTTGCTACATTAGTTTTTACAGGGTTATCCAAAAGATATTCGTCCTTTTTCAATTTGTTGACAGTCCCCTATGGGCTTTCGGGAAAACATCTTCACGGAAATATATAACTTATACTATACTGTTTACACACCTGCAATTTCAGGTTAATTCCTCATGTATTTTTCTAGATATTGCTCTTTTCACCATTTTTCATGAGTGTTCGTATTATTTTGTCCACCCCCTGTATTTGTAATCCTATTCTCCACACTCTTCGATTTTTCATGACCCTGTATGTTATTCAAATTTCAATTCAAAGACATATTTTAATTGGAAATGAGACGCTTAATCTGACGCAGTAAACCATTAGTTGATTTGATGATCAATTTTGGAGTTATAAGGATGTTACTTTTACGCAATTCAGTAATAGAGCATTTTAAGTTTATGACGCCATTAAGCCACGATTTTATTGGAATTGCAATGCATTTTATAAATAGTTTAGACATGTTTTATTTTCATGATTATATCATGCATATGCATCAATGAAGTATTACGGTGGCCCTCAACAACTAGTCTTTCTGAAGTCATAAATATAGATATTTTCTACATTTTACCTGTTAAGCTACTGTAAGTTTTATCTGGAAAATCTTATGAACAGTAGCGTATGGATGTGGTTTTGAAAAAAAATCTGACTAAACATATCTAAAAATTAAAAAATATGTATATTTTCCCTTATATTTCAGTTAATCTTCCTTTAAATTTATTATTACAGAATCCATTTTATTTTTCCATTTTAAATAATCAGCCGCTGCATTAATAATGGATGCTTGTTTCTTTTCTATCTGAAATGTTGTTCAGGAAAGATAATTTGATTCTGTAATTATATTTCATTTGAATATTTTGCTTTAACAATTAAATAAAATGGAATGGCATCAATTACATAATGACTGCATGATAATTATATAATGTGCACGGAATGTATGCATCAGTGAATCCATTAAATGAATGCAATGTATTGATGTTCCCTTAATTATAAAGTGTAGACCTCATTAAATATTCATTAAATCGTTATTAGAGTTTTTCATTGATAATAATTGTAGCTAAAAATAATTTGCTTACGGCAGTTTTCTAGTATTATGTTATCATTCAACATTATTTGTTTTTTTGTTGCGAAAAACGTACTTTCTTGTATTGTATATATTTTTTTCAGAACATTGCCAAAGACGGAATAACTTGGGGCACGTTTAATGCTATAACCTCAGAGTAACCATACCTACAGAGCGCATCCTGTTTGCTTTTGCCGGCGAGAAATCGGGTCAGGATGACCCACGTGACAGTTGGCATTTGGCGGTGAAAGGTTAGTAAAAGCGATGCAAGTTAGTTGTATGATGAAACAATATTTCTAATGAAAAAATGTTTCTAAATCTTCCATTTTTGTTTAAAAAATATACATTCTTGTACTCAGCCAAATGAAATATTCAAAAAATAATGACAGAAAATATTAATAATAATACGTCTTATCCCGATTTTAAGGAATAATGATCTACCAATATTTTACCCAAGTCTACCCAGGATACATTTTCAATTAATCGTTTTACATTTGGAAAGTTTGAAGGTAAATCCTTGATTAAATTAATTTTGATATATTCACTAATGCACTTCTCATAAAATTTCAGTGACGAAATATTTGAGGAAACTTTATCGAAAGTTAAATTAAAAAATGTTTCTAAATCTTCCATTTTTGTTTTAAAAATATACATTCTTCTACTCAGCCAAATGAAATATTTAAAAAATAATCACAGAAAATATCAATAATAATATGTCTGAACCCGATTTTAAGGAGTAATGATCTACCAATATTTTACCCAAGTCTAGCCAGGATACATTTTCAGCTAATCGTTTTACATTTGGAAAGTTTGAAGGTAAATCCTTGATTAAATTAATTTTTATATATTCACTAATGCACTTCTCATAAAATTTAAGTGACGAAATATTTGGGGATACTTTATTGAAAGTTAAATTAAAAAATGTTTCTAAATCTTCCATTTTTGTTTTTAAAATATACATTCTTGTACTCAGCCAAATGAAATATTTAAAAAATAATCACAGAAAATATTTTTTAATGATTAAATTTACGGGAAAATTACACAATATCTATGCAAATAAAAAAATAATAATAAAACACAATATCCGCACATGAGTAATACATTTTAATGCGCAGATAAAAAGAATGTTCAGTCCAAACTACTCAACTAAATTCACAATGACAGCGAAATAAATAAAAGATCATTTTAAACTTACCAAATAAGGTTTGTTATCTAATAATATTTTTTGAAAAATTGTCTTTTAAAAAGCTATTATAAACGGAAAGGAAAATTATAATTTCACCGTTTTAATGATGAAAATATATTTTTCTGCATTTTAGTTTCGATATCTTTTGAAAGCCATTGTTTTAATGAAAATAAAAATGTGCATCGCAATCCAATTTAAATTTAAATAACGCCGTTAAATGCATAGAAAATTTTAATTTAAAATAAATAATTAAACAATGGAAAATATGAAATAACAGATGGAAAGCTTTTAAAATATTTCTGATTTACAGAAATTAAACAAATACTGTTGAAACTTAAACATTTATTATAATATATTTTGAATACAATAAGTATAATTGTGTGTAGGAAAGATTCAAGGTAAAAAGGAAAAAAAAATTCTTCATTAGCAGATTTTATTTACGCTGTATAGTGGTTATATTTAAAAGAAAAATAATTTATACTTTTATTTTAAAGAGCATACAAATCTGAATGATCAATTTCTTTTTCGTTCCCTAATTGCTCTCGTGACTAACTATTTGCTCAAAAAAATGTGAGTTCAAACATGTTATTTCCAATTCCTAAGTTCAAGAACAATGTTTCGTGTATTTGCCTCTATATTTGATAGAAAATATGAAATTATAAATATGTGGTGATTTTTGGTCACATAGTGTTCATACGTAGTGTGTATATGCTCGTATATCCATACATGTTATACATAAATTACTAGCTAACCTGCCCGGCGTTGCCCGGGCTCGAGATATTTACAATCTCAGAGAAAGGCGTTAACCCCCTCCCTCTTCATACCCGCAAATATAACGAATAATTTGTTCAAGAAAACCACCGTCACCTACATTAACGCGATCATTAAAAAAAGAATTATTTTTTTTCTCATAATTAGAACATAACGAAGACGCTACGCTAAAATAGCCGACAAATTACACCCCTTCCCGACCTCAATTTCAAATCTATATCTTAATTAGTTACCTAAATTTTTGTTCATTAGTAAAAATTGGCAATTATTTCCTTTCATTTTCGCAAACTAAATGGAGGGATCGGCCAGAGAAACAGATCTCTTTGTAGTTCAGTTTTTAATGAAAGCAGATCCCTGTCCGAAACTTTCTCGGATTGTTTTCACTGGCGCCGGCAGATTTTTGGCAGTTTTTTTGCATAAAATTACAGACCTAATTTTTCAAAAATCACACAGTCGGATGCAGAATTTTTTTTTTTACATATGCTCAGAAATTTTCAAATTGATATCTCAATTAGTTTTCTTAAAATTCGCTAATTAGTAAAATAATTTCGAATTCGTTCATTTCCGCTTGCAAATCCAATGCGTATGTTCTTTTCTTTAGCCATTTTTATTTAAAATATGTCATTTTAGAAGCGATGGTTAATGAGAATCTAATTTATATTTTGGGTAATTATAAAAATATTAAAATTCTGAGACTCAGGTGCACATGGCCAGACCTTGGACTATCCACACCTAAATTTTCAGACTTCTAGGTGGGCTAAATTTTGCTAGCCATCGCAGACAGACAAACACACACACACACAGAGAGAGCGGAACTTTATTTTATTAATATAGATATGTAAAACAAGTATGTTTATCTACACACAACGTAGCCAAAAGTCACCGGCCACATATGATTTCAGACGTTGTGACGAATATCTAAAGAAATATTGAAAAGATTGTTCTTGAATATCGGAATAAAAATAACATGTTTGAACTCATAATTTTCAGTGAACATTTAGTCACGAAACCAGTAAGGAGAGCAAAATTATACTGAATGAAAAAATAATATTTAAGATGAGCTTGTATTATAAATAATTCAAAATTATATGCAACTGTAACAAAGGATTTTAAAAGCCCTGTAGCACGTCTGCATTCGTTTGTATAAGACTTCCCCACGTATTCATGAAAACATAAACGTTCTTTTAAGAAACGAAATCTGCAGTGTTTTGTTTAAAACTTGCTGAGTTTTAACGAGATTTTAGGGCACTTCCAATGAACTTGACAAATTGCAAGACAAAGTTACAAAATTGATATATTGAATATTCAATAATATAGGGGAAGGTGGCCTAAAATGATCCTAATGGGCAAAACGATCCACATATGTTTTCTTCCAGATAGGTAGTGCTATCTACAGAGTAACGCATAAACTAGTTGTGATAAGTAAAGAAGAAACAATGGCGGTATTCAAACGATTGCATTATTACGCTTCTGAATAGAATTCTTTGAAAAATTGGTTTTTATAACATCTTTCGTAAGATAGGCACAAACTTCCATATTTATTTAGATTACAGTCTTTTTATGAACAGAAATATGACTTGTTTTACTTAATGTAGTATGTTTTTAGATGTGAATTACACTTATGTATTGTTATAATCACTTTTATATCCTTTATTTTGCCGATAAAAAAAAAACAATTTACATTTATTTTTAAATGAAGGATCATTTTGCCCTTTTGGCGAAGGTTAAATGATCCTCTGAACACTTTTTAAAAAATCTATTTTTTTCATTACTAAATTTGTGTTTATAACATTATTAAAATATGTTTATAATGCAAAATATAGTGTAAAACATACTAGCAAAGGGCCAAAGTTTTATTTATACAGTTATGTTATTTTACACAAGTTTTTCCCTTAAGGGGATCATTTTAGGCCAACTTCCCCTATGAACATTATATGAAAATAATGTTAACTTTCATAATATATTTCGTTCATAATTTGGTAGTTAAATCTAACTATACAGAACAACTTACACGAAAATGCCAGTTGAATATCTTTAAATTCGGAAAGGTATCGTCGATGAAGTTTGAGCAGCATTTTAGTTATTTTCTAAGAGACATTTGATTATAAGGGACTTATTTATGTAACATTAAATATTGTAATTTATGAGCTATAGAAAACTGTACTACATTTATAAATGAATATATTGAGTATGCGATGAGGTTCGAGCACTTGTATGAGATATCTTTCAATTGCAAAAATGTGCGAAAGATAACGCATTCTTTGTTTCATCATTTGTTAGGGAACTATAAATGGTGATTTCTTTATTCTGCTTCACCTCATATAACTGCTAAATGGAGTTTTCTACAGCAATGTATGTCGTATCTAGGTATATTTATATTGATTTTCACTAGATTATAAGGTTTGCAGCAGCATCCTTTCGTGACAAACTCTAAAGTTATCATTCCTAACTCAACCCGGTACGAGATTCTGTAAAACAGTTAATTACAAACTTACAGAGTCTTCTCGAGATCGTATAAAATAATGTGTTTTGTATAAAGATTACGTTACTATAAGCTGAATTTTCCCAGTTATAAAATGTGACCCAGCCCAATGGTCTTCTCGTAATCCAAAACGGTAGTATATAAAATTTAGTCAAAATCGTTAGAGCCGTTTTTAGATAACATTGGCTTGACCCGTAGTGACCCCAAAAGGACCCACTAATCGAATTTTCTCGAACATGTGACCATGTGACCCAGACCAATGGTCTTCTCGTCCGCGTGCCGAGGAGTATCCCTGGGGAGGCTATATGCTACACGTCTTGGACGAGTCTTGGGACCACGTCTTGGACTTTTTCGTCAGGACGAGTGGCCTCCCTTAGGCATTCAATGGTCTTCTCGCAATTCAAAACGGTAGCATACAGCAATTAGTCAAAATCGTTGGAGCCGTTTTTAGATAAAATTAGCTTGACCCTGACACTTTGTGACCCAAAATGACCCAGTAATCTAATTTTCTTGAAAATGTGACCTGACCCAATGGTCTCGGGTACCCTAAAACGGTAGGATACAAAATTTCGTCAAAATCATTCGAGCCGTTTTTAAGATAAAATGTACATATATATATATACACATATAAAAAAATATTTTCTCGTATTATATTATATGGTATGATATACTTTATTTTGTTTTTGTTAATCTGTTATTTCACTCATTTAGAACAAATTTATATGTAAACTAAAATATTTAGAAATTATTTAACACATTGGGGACGAGCGACACGTATACGTAACGCATAACATGCTCAGAATCCTCGATTATTCCCACCAGTTATTTTTTATTGTAATCTTTGCCTTATGTAATCCTAGCATTTCTGCGATTCAAGAAGGCGAAAATTTCTGTTTCGAAAAACTGGTGGTAAAAATTTAAAAATTTTGTAAAGGACTCTCGTCGCGAAGGGGTTAACACAAATGGAATTCCTCACGCTTTTACATATAACTCGGAGACTAAGGTGTAACTGTAAACAGGCATTTTTTTTTAAATGGTAAAAACAAAACAGTTGCCGATGAAAGAATACCAGATGTTAAAGATTTGTCTTAGTTGTAATCACTCTTTAAGTATAATGGCTGTAACGATTCGAATGTTCCAGAACATTTTTCTAAAGGCATAGCTCTGAGAGTTTTCCCACGAGGCGACAACATGATACGAAGCTATAACTCTTCGAGTGATCATCGGGCGAGACAACTAGAGAATAGCAGATGAAAACAAGAATTCGTTACAGTATATCTTTGTTAAATCGACTGGCCACCAACGAACACATCAACAAACTTGTAGTCCCCTTAGGATATGCAGAGGGGAAGATACCAAAGGCGGTTAAGAGAGAGTTCCTCTACCAAATGAGAAAACCAGGCTAAAGATGACGACATCGGAATGAAAAGCGATTCGATGTCTCCCTCCCCACTGTTTTTCCTTGGACCGAGGAGAGAAAAAAAGTTTTGGAAGAGCAAGGGAGGGCGATTGCAATGAAAAGAATGTGGTTGGATTTTGGGAGTGAAGGGAGATGACCTCCCGAGTTTTGGGAGCGAGACGATGAACTTATAGTCTGAGACCCCAATCAGAGACTTCAGAGGAAGATATCTATCAATGATCTAAGTAGGAGCGCACCTTGTGTGTTTACGACGAGAAACCTTTCCCAGAAGCGATACCTCTAAAAGAATACAATATTAGATTTGTTAATCAAAGACTTTAGCACCTATCATTGCATTGCAGATTTTGTTTCAACAATCCTCTAGGTTAACTTGAACTATCATCAGCCTAACCCATCTTCGATTCTTTAATGTGTTTATCAGCGAATGAATAAGGATTAATTAAATATATTGTTTTCTGCTAAAATATCTTCTGTGTTGGAACGCGATATTCGCGTTACCACGCCATCTTTTCCCGCGTTGTGTTCGAAAACACCACAATGCGTATGATTATCACATTTGGAAAAATACAATGACGCCAATCTGCAGCATTTGACGTAATTAGTAGATCATTATTAAACAATTAGACTCTGTAGATACTAGAGTACAGTAACTGGTGGTTATGAATTAAAAGATCAAGAAAAAGCGCTACATGTTTGACTCTTTCCACTTCAATTTATTTAAATGTAAATTGGTATGAAATACGTTTTAAAGAAGATTGAATCCAACTGAACATTACTAAATCATGTGCGGCATAGAATCCCTCCTGGACAGTGGTTTTCGTGTCTCTATATAACCAATAACGTCTGCCCACAAGTACATCATTATATCAGATGTAGCAAGTCATGTCCACGATTTGAAGCTTTTTCTATTTTTGGAAATCACTAGGTATTTATTTAATTTTTTCCCGGTCAGTATGAGTACCTAATTAGAAAAAAAAATGTTTTTTGTGACATACTTTGTGAAAAAATGTCAACAAAGTCCATGACTCTTTTGGGTGAATCGTCGTTGGAACTTGTCGGATTGACATCTTAGAGTTCTTAAAGTTCATGTTTTTTAATATTATAGAATTTTATCAAGGGAAATTATTTTTTCAATTAAAGCCTAGTATTGCCGATAGGCAACAAACCGTTTTTTAGCCGTAAACCATACTTAAAACAATATATGATTTTTTAAAGTATTTTTCCCATAATTTATTTAAGCAATTAAAACTGAAAAAAATTTTTAAATGATTTTTAAAAAATTCGGCATTTAAGGGTTACAATAAACACATTTTGGTTACCAAATTTGGAAAAAGTAAAAATATTAAAAACAAAATAAAAAAATGTATTATTAATATTAAATATCTGAAATAATTGATGAAAAATATCCATTATTCTGTGCAGTTTATTATTTTAGAAATGCCTTTATTGCAAAACGAGTTAATGATACAAATAATGGTCATTTAAAAAAAAGGAGAGTTTTATCGATTTAACAAAATTTAATTTTTTATACTTTTTTAATGCACGTTCAAGACTATTGATTAGTTTATATAAAATTCAAACTCAATATCGATTTCATGTTAGTAGTAATCCATTACACTTAATGACCCTATATTGACATTTCTAAGTTGTTCACTATCAAATTTCAATGTCGAGTTCAAAAAAGGTAACATTTTACGCTTTAAATGTTTAAAAGAAGAAAAACGCTGTAAAATTGAACTGAAAAATGTATAATGAAAGTAATCCTCGGCAATTTTAATTCGCTCGTTGTTTATTAAGATATGCTGAGTAAACGAAAATATTTCTTATGTAACATAAAATAAACATATATTCTATGCAGTTTATTACTTTAGAAATGCTTTTAATATAGATAGATATTTGTCCTACAATTCCAGCTTTATTCGTTTAGAAGTTATTGGATTGTTTCTTGACATTAATTTGTGCCCTGCATTAAAAAACCCTTATTGTGGAAATATTGGCTTACAATATTGCCATGGAAACGTCACTTTTCCTGAAATACTAGTTTAACATTTCTATAAAATGCCTATATTGCTTTTTTGGGTTTTATTAGCTTTAGTCTTTAGAAATATTGCATTTAATAATTATTCATGACCTCAAAATGTAATCTAGATATATCCAACATTGGCCCAATATTGTTTTGCTACTCATGCCAAACGGGTATTCGTCTGGTTTGATTAGGCATAATTTAAAATAAACATGTTTTGGTTATCAAATTTGGAGGAAAAAAAAAAAAAAAAAAAAAAAAAAAAAAAAAAAGCAAAATAAAAATGAATTTTTAATATTAAATATCTGAAATAATTAATTAAAATTACCCATATTTCTTATGCAACATAAAATAAACAAATAGTCTTTGCAGTATATTATATTTATTATATTAGAAATGCCTTTATTGCAAAAAGAGTTAAGGATACAAATTATGCGCTTTTAAAAGAAAAAAAAATACTTTTATCAATTTAACAAAATTTAATTTATTATACATTTTTTAATGCACGTCCAAGACTATTGATTAGTTTATATAAAATTCAAACTCAATATCGATTTCATGTTAGTAGTAATCAATTACACTTAATGACCCTATATTGACATTTCTAAGTTGTTCACTATCAAATTTCAATGTCGAGTTCAAAAAAGGTAACATTTTACGCTTTAAATGTTTAAAAGAAGAAAAACCCTGTAAAATTGAACTGAAAAATGTATAATGAAAGTAATCCTCGGCAATTTTAATTCGCTCGTTGTTTATTAAGATATGCTGAGTAAACGAAAATATTTCTTATGTAACATAAAATAAACATATATTCTATGCAATTTATTACTTTAGAAATGCTTTTAATATAGATAGATACTTGTCCTACAATTCCAGCTTTATTCGTTTAGAAGTTAGTGGATTGTTTCTTGACATTAATCTGTGCCCTACATTAAAAAACCCTTATTGTGGAAATATTGGCTTACAATATTGCCATGGAAACATCACTTTTCCTGAAATACTAGTTTAACATTTCTATAAAATGCCTATATTGCTTTTTTGGGTTTTATTTCTTTATTCTTTAGAAATATTGCATTTAATAATTAGTCATGACCTCAAAATGTAATCTAGATATATCCAACATTGGCCCAATATTGTTTTGCTACTCATGCCAAACGGGTATTCGTCTGGTTTGATTAGGCATAATTTAAAATAAACATGTTTTGGTTATCAAATTTGGAAAAATTAAAAAAAAATTAAAAGCAAAATAAAAAATGAATTTTTAATATTAAATATTTGAAATAATTAATTAAAATTACCCATATTTCTTATGTAACATAAAATAAACAAATAGTCTATGCAGTATATTATTTTAGAAATGCCTTTATTGCAAAAAGAGTTAATGATACAAATAATGCGCTTTTAAAAGAAAAAAAATACTTTTATCAATTTAACGAAATTTAATTTATTATACATTTTTTAATGCACGTCCAAGACTGTTGATTATTTTATATAAAATTCAAACTCAATATCGATTTCATGTTAGTAGCAATCAATTACACTTAATGACCCGATATTGACATTTCAAGTTGTTCACTATCAAATTTCAATGTTGAGTTCAAAAAAGGTAACATTTTACGCTTTAAATGTTTAATGAAATGTTAAATGAAGAAAAACTCTGTATTGAACTGACAAATGTATAATGAAAGTAATTATCTTCGGCTATTCTAATTCGCATTTTGTTCATTAAGATATGCTGCGTAAACTAAAAGGTGTATAGGGGAGATGGGGGATGAATGGGACATTTTTACAAAAATCTTTATTTTAAATAATTTATTTAAGTTATTATCAATATTATATATCACATGTCATACATTAACGGTTTGACTACATCTTATGCACAATGTTTATTCAAGATTATTATTACACAGAAATATAAATGAAATTATTCTAATTATTAAGTTATTCTATGTCCTAATCATCCCCACAGCAGGGATGGATGGGGCGCAAACATTTTCCTCCCCGTATTCAATGTTAAGGACTAAAAGCTGATAAAAATGCCTCCTTGGCAAAAGCTGAGAGATTATAAATTGTAATGTGATCTCCAGGATTATTTGTTATCCAATCACGTTGGTCTCCTCTCAGATTTGCCTTAAAAGGCCCATAAACGGAAGCTTTCAATGGCTGAAGTCAATGACTACAATGATGATGAAATGTTAAAAGAATAATTACCATAAATTAATAATTTATCAACCTATATAATGTTATTTAGTTAATAAATATATTTTTCAGCATCCTCTAGGGATGGGTGAGACAGTCCCATTCATCCCATTTGAAATATCCCAATCATCCCCATGATGCATATATTCAATTGTTAGCCATTTTGACTAAAAAATTATTTTGTCACAATGGTTAATAAACATTCATTTTAATTACCAATATTGAGAATTGAAATAAAAAACTACAACATATCTTAAGTGTTTATATTGCATAAGGTATTTAAGTAAATTCAAATGTAAAAAAAAAATACTTTTATGTAGAGTTTTCAGGAAATGCAAATTTGAAGAAAACTGAAAACAGCCATGTTCTCCTTCTTTTGGTTCTGAAGTACACTATGGTAGTGAAATCTATGAGGATAGGAAGCAATTAAAAAAAAAGTTTATTGCCTGATATATTGAGAAAGTTCCACTCCTTGTCCCATTCATCCCCCATCTCCCCTACTTTAAATTAGCCCATTAATCGTGCACTTTCATGATATGCGCCATTCTATTCTTTAAATTTTTTTTCTATTCTCAGTTTATACACATAGTTTATTATTAAAAAAAATCTATACTTGAAGTAAAATTAATATATTTCATATATGATTTTTTTTAATGCATTCTCCTGATGAAATGTTTATTTTTACAAAATGACCGAGTTATTTGTTAAGAACGCTTTTACAAAAATTTAAGGACAAATAAGGAAAACTGTGCATCAAATTTCTATACATATTGTTACGGTTTCCCTTGACCTTGGCAATCGCGCGCCTCTGCTGCGCATTCTGTGAAATTTGTGTTTTACAGTTTGGCAACAGCTTTAATCTGTCATTAGTTAGGTTTTGGTTGTTCTACCAAAAGGGCACGCTACACTTTTTTGTTATAATAAAATAAAACTAACATAATATTACAGTTCACTTCTTTGATTTTTTATATAAGTTATAAATACGCACGCATAAAATCACCCACATGGGATAGGGAAAATTCATTGGATTGTATATGTTCATTGGATTGTAAATGTTCATTGGAAGTAAAATAGCCAAAGGTAAATCGAAAGCAAAACAACTTTATAAAATAAATACTTTAACGGGTAATCGAACTATAAATAGTGATACCAAATCAATATTCAAGGTATCCCCTATTATGTTACTCTTACGGGTTAAGTGACCATTGTTTACAGAAAATGTTTTTTTTTTTTTTTGTAAATAAAAAATAACTTATTTTTATCTTACTATTGTTACTATTCAAAAGAAATTTCACATACATTCATGTTCTCGACTAACTGTACTAAGTAGTGTGGTATACGATAAGATTAATTCTAATAATGTTTCAAAGTGTTATTTTTTACTCTTCCTATTCAGGTGTATCAGTAAAATTCGCATACAAGATGCTTCCTTCGCAAGCTGATCTAATGATGAATGTGTAATACTTTGAAAGTCTGTTATTATAGATCCTAATTAACTTTTTAACACTTCCATCATAGTTGAAAAGTGTTTATGAATTCGGTTTATGTGTCTGTCTGCCCGTCTGTCTGTCTCTCTGCCGTCTGTCTGTCCGTGCTCTAACTCGCCTAATTATGATCGAATGGTCATGCAATTAATATATGTTATTGAGACTTACTGTGGCATGTTCGGTATAGAAAATGATGTGTGTAGCACTTATAGTTTTTTTACAGGGACACTCAAAAGAATTCCGTTACATTGCGGTCTATGGATTAAAAATAATTTGCGGTTTATTTGAAGGCTGTTACACAATTTCAAACATATTGAAATTGTTATATAGCATTGAGGTGCACTACAAGAGACTAATTATAGAATGGGGTGTGCATAGCACTTGTAGTTCCTTTACATGGATACTCAAAAGAATTCCGTTACATTACGGTCTATGAAGAAAAACCATTAGCAGTTTGTTTTAATAATGTTTCACTATTTCAAACATATTGAAATTGATAGATATCACTAACCTGGATTACAAGAGGCTTCCTATAGAATATTGTGTGTATAGCTTTCATCGTTCATTTACAGGGACACACAAAAGAATTCGGTTAAAATACTGCTTATTAATAATAATTGCTGGGAATGTTTTTTCAGTTGCTGAACGCGTTTTTAAATTTAAATAATGTTTTGTCTATGTATAAATTATATAGATTGTATACAGGGCAGAACAATTGTTCTGGAATACATTTTCGTTTATTGTCGGAAATTGCAGAAGGAAAATTTTAAATTCTGCTACGCGTTTCCTAACTGAACTAAAATTTAGAATTTTATTTAGTATATATACAAATCTATAGATAATATACAGGGCTGCACAAAACAGCTCCGATATTTTTCCGAGTATTGTTAGTAATTCCTGAAATTAGATTTTTAACTATGTTATGCCTTTTCATAATTGTTTAGTTAGATATAATCTTACACCTTACGGTAAAGATTTGCAAAATTATTTTGGAAGTGTTGGAAAGTGTTACATAATCTATGCTTGACGCATGATTTTTCGTTCTTGTTTTAAAATTTCGTTTCGGGGTGTACAACTTTTTTTATAAAGTGATTGTACATATTGATTTTCTTATCCTCACATCTTTTTCGCATTTAAATAAGTAGAAAACTGTAAAAACATCTTAAATTAGCAAATAAATATTTATATTATATTAAAATTTTCTTTATTTACATTGATAAGGACATATAAATGTGTTTTAAAATAATAAAGAATATATATCATCTCACAAAAAAACTTTATTGATTTTTCATTGTTTTGTTTGCAGTAAAGAAGGGGACAAAAAAAAATAAAGGATTTCGTGACTGAACACTCTAACAGATCTGAAGATAAATTTCATTGAACACTCCCATAACCTTAGGAAATTCTTTGAACCTTATCCCATGATAAAGTGAAAAAAATATGTATTGAGTGAGAGTTTATGCATCTGGGGCACATTTGTCATGAACGCCATTGATCTTTTACGCCGCTGACATAGAAAAGCATGCGAGATATATTTTTTCAGGATTGGGAGTTTACTTTGGTATACATTTTTTTTAAAGAAAAAAAAACGAAATATTCGCAATAAGAAAAGACGTACATTTTCGGGAAAAAAAAAATATATTCTTATCTCTTTGTCAAAAGTAGCTCGTAGTTAAATGTGAAATATTTTGATTATTATTATTTAATGATACAAATACATAAGGTTATGTCGTACTCAATACTTATAAATGATTTTCTGAAATGATAATGAGATCTTTTCCTCGAATAAATATTATTTTCTTAATTTTTTTTTAAACATATTAGTATTAAACCTGCAGTGCATAGTGTATCCAATTGGCAACACTTTCTATTTAACTTTTAATAAATAAACCAAGTTCTTTACAACCACTATATTTATACAGAAATATTAATCCTGTAAAAATAGCATAAATATGCTGCTAAATAAAGTTAAAAATCTGTTTTAAAATTTCTGGTGTCGAATTCTTAATATAAGTATTAAAAAAAACACAATTCTAAAAGAAAAATTCCTGCACTGTAGGATTAAGTAGGGTAATCGAAAATAGATTTAAAATGGAATGATTCACGGTCAATGATACATTTTAAAGGCTTCGTTGAAATCCCTATCACATAAATTAAATGACAGTACGTGATTGCGAAACATGCAAAAACTTATCGTGCAAGAACTTGTTAAAAAATGAGAAATAGAAACTAAAAGTATTCCAAAAAACTGTAGATTAGCGAAATTACAGTTTTAAAAACAACCTTTGCATTAAACATAATTTATTTCAATTAAATAGTGCTGTGTATAAGAAATGACATCAAAGCTTTTAAAAGAGGACATAAATGAATATTTCTAAACAACACAAACACACACACACACACACACACACACACACATATATATATATATATATATATTTATTTAAAAATGAAAACACATGTGAAAAACAAAATATAAGACATTATAAAAAGCAATGGAAAGGACACTGTAGGAATTATACTTAATAGAATGAAAAAGTAAAAATTGGAAAGCGATGAATATCTTATACAATCTTCAGAAGTTCTTTGTAAAAATATTCATAGTAAATATATGTTATTACATGAAATATTGTCTGCATTATGCCTAAAATCGACAATATTAAGTCCCTAATAACATATATATATATGAAACAATATAATTAATAACCTACATGAGGTTCAAATAACAGAATAAATAAATAAAAAAAATAAATATGCAACTTAAATAGAAATTATATAAATAAATATCTGTTCAATTTAAATAGATATTAGATCATAAAATAATGTACAAAACTTACCGAAAAAGACAAATTTTACTGTAGATTGAATAGGATTATAAGTACTTAACAAACAGACAGTTATCATTAACTGAAAATGGCTACTATCTATGCTGAAACATTGCATAGAGAAATGAGAAGAGAACATAAAATGTGTAGTGCTGCCTTCTATCAGAAAAAAATATAAGAAAAAGCTAAAATTGTAGACAGGTTAAAGAATAAGTTTAGTGCTGACATCTATTATGAAAGAAGGGAAAATAGAAACAAAAGAAAAAAAATATTACAAAGCAAATAATACTTGAAAGGTGAGGAAACTGAAGGAAGTAAAAAAAAATTAAGTATAATAACGATGAAATGGGACGATAAGTACAATAATTAGCAATGTGTGATGAGACATTGTGTGAGTACAATGGAGAGTGCATTATTTATGTTCTAAGAATGATTTTGTTACGTAAATAAAATTATTAAATATACAAAAACATTGTAGTTTTTTTAGAAATCCTGCTTAACCTTGCTTAATCCTTGCAACATCCTCCTTAATGGTATTTTTAGTTTATAATTTTTTGCAGGGAATTTTTTTTTATTTTATAGTTTTTTGTTGATTTTTTAAAAATAAGTTTTAATATTTTTTTCAGCAATCCACCTCTTCTTCCTTAATATTGTTTTAAATTTTATAATTTTTATAGATATTAATGCCCGTACTAGTAAAATTAGATCAATGTTTTAGAGTTTAATCCATGAAGAAAGAAAAGCAAAGGAATAGTTGTAAGATAAAACTGTATGTTTTAAATTTAATAAATTAGGCTTACTGAAATGTGGGGAGCATATACTTTTAATACGATTGCAGTGGTTTAGAATATTTCTGTAAACTGAAATATGTAGACATGAATGAAGGTTAGTAAAATTAATAACATTGAATGAAAAATCATTATGTTTATCATAGATATTGAATGTTAAAGTGTGATATTAATGTCCATAAAATTAATAGTAGACTTATTTAAATGAGTAGTACTAAGTTCAAGAATGGGACGATATGCTACAGGTAACAGAAATAGAATAATTATCATTAAGGGAAAATATAATTGTATCATCTCTATATCTATAGAACAAAATATTATTGTTAATATACTTTCTTTCATAGAAATATAAATATAAATCTGAAAGCGTACTGGAACTAGCTGAGACTTGTGGAATTCGTTTTGTCTGAAGAAAAATAGCATTATTTTGGAATATAAAATTATGAAAAAGTAAAAAACTAGTTAAAGTTTTGAAGTAATCATTATCGATGCTATCCGGTAAATGTAACGATGAGAAATATTCTATAAAAAGTGAATTAATAATAGAGTTTACATCTGCCAAAAGATTATAGTATAAAAATTGACGAAACTAGCTTATATTGTTTGTCGTTTACTTGCTTCAATGGTTACCGACACTATATACAGTATGCCCACTAAAGTCCCTTGCCACCCTCTTAACTTCGGAACGGCTGCTGCTATATTCATAAAAAAAGTGTATAGTTATAGTAAAGCAGCCATGCGCTACTTAATGAAACCGCCTACGGCGCCACCTGGTAGAAAACTGCGGAGATAGCATTCCTATCTCGAAAACGGAGAGAGATAGAGAAAAAAAGTTATTTTCAAAGCTGTAGAGTATCATCGATTTAGTACGAAAAAACACCTTGCGGACATTAATGCAAAGAATAGAACGGTTAAAACGCGCATTTGTTTTTTCGTGATTTTCTTACACTGTGACGTGACAAAACGATTTTAGAAAGAAAAAAAAACAACTAGTTCTAAAAATATACCTTTATTTAAGATGTTCAAACTTCTCACAGTCAGCTCCAATGCACATTTGGATCCTTGTTTGAATTTCATGTTGCACACGTTGGAGCATAGATGGCGACACGTTGACACAAGCGTCCGTAATGCGTCGTTTAAGGTCCTGCAATGTTTGTGGAGGGGTTGCATACACCTGCTTTTTCATAACTGGTTGGTTTTTTTCTTTCTAAGATCGTTTTGTTACGTCACAATGAAAGAAATCACGAAAAAACAAATGCGTGTTTTAATCGTTCTATTCTTCGCATTAATGTCCACAAGGTATTTTTTCGGACTAAATCGATGATACCCTACAACTTTGTAAATCACTTTTTTTCACTATGTCTTACCGTTTTCGATATAGGAATGCTAACTCCGCAGCTTTTCACCAGGTAGCGCCGTAGGCGGTTTCATTGAGTAGCGCATGGCCGCTTTACTATACCTAGACACTACTTTTATGAATATAGCAACAGCCGTTCTGAAGTTAAGAGGGTGTCAAGGGACTTTAGTGGGCATACTGTATACATATATATATATATATATATATATATATATATATATATATATATATATATATATATTACAATTTTTGAAGAACATATTAAGACGGGGAAAATTCCCCATTTTACCCGTCTTAATACGTTCTTCAACAATAACCTCCAAAAAATTGATATCAGATATTTTTTTTTTCTAAAATATAAAGTGTAATCTTTTTATATTAAAGTGGGGAAGAATGTAAATATTCATAGTACTTTAGTATTTGTTTTATACTGAAAATGTTTACAAGTGTAATTAATCATTCTCGCAGAGAATGGAATTTATGTACATGTAAACAATATTAAACTAAGGATTTTAATTGGAATGCTGTATATTTGAATAAGAAACAGAATTATATTTAAAAAAAAAAAATACAGTTCCTGTATTTCCTGAGGTACAAGTGTGTGAGATTATTAGATAACTAAGCTATCGTAATAGATAATAATTAAATAATAAAAACCATGAAGGTCATCTCAAGCATGTTGTAGGAATAGTCATAAGTAGTGTCCCATATAGCACCAAAGCTCCTGAAAACCTCCCCAGGCGCTCCAATTCATCCCAAATTCCTCTTGAAACTGCAATGACGCTATCAGGCGTTCCTGGGGAAGATGCTTTAATCACTTCCCCAGGAGCATGCTTGACAAAATATTTCTTTTATAATATACATCGTGTTTCAGAACTTCAAGAATAAACTTTGAATCGCATATTACTAGAAACATTTTTTATATAATAAGACAGGGCGGAAATTCATTTAATTAGTCAAAAATACATGGTATTTCACTCCAAGCCCTACAAACGCTGAAAACAAAATGTTTTTCGTGAATATGTATACATAATCTGAATACTGGTATCTAAAATATGTACTTGTAATGTTTATATTTCAACATAGATAGATTCGAAACATTATGAACAGTGAAAATGTTTTCCTTTTTGGCTTTAAATACGAG
Source organism: Maratus michaelseni (assembly GCA_963931845.1). Lineage (NCBI taxonomy): Eukaryota > Metazoa > Arthropoda > Arachnida > Araneae > Salticidae > Maratus > Maratus michaelseni. Next base: position 347,141,377 of record OZ007590.1, on the reverse strand, counting down.
TAGCGAATGCATATTCATATACTACACAATTTCGTATTGTCTCTTTTTCATATTGTTAATTTCTTCATTTTATTAAAATTTATCGTCATGCTCGTCAAAATGCTTTTACTTGAGCATTTTTGAAGATCAGTAAAAATTATTTTCAGTAATATATATTTTATTAAATTAATGCGTTGTCTTCTTATGCATGTCTGAAGCAGTATAATTATAATTTTATTGCCATTGATATATTTTAAGTATGAGATGAAAGTTTTATTTTTGGTTTAAAGTATTTCTAAAATATGTTCTTCGATAATAAATTTTGCAAACGTAAACTGCAACAACATTTTCGAAACCTTGTAATATGATTCAGAATAAAAAGCAAATTTCATGAATTAGAAAGGGAAATAAAAACACAGTTGATAAACATACACTGTCGGCAATAATTAAAATAACAAGATTAAAATTTTAAGTAACTTGAAACATTTTGTAGCTGAAAGTATGAAACATGCAGAAGATCTTTATTTTATATATACATATCTTCAAAATATTCTGTTTCTGCAAAAAATAAATTTAGGGGAAGATGTCCCTAAATGATCCCTTAAGGGAAAAACTTGGGTAAAATAACATAGCTGTTTAAATAAAACTTTGGCCGTTTGCTAGTATGTTCTACACTATATTTTGCATTATAAATATATTTTAATAATATTTTAAACCCAAATTGAGTAATGAGAAAAATATATTTTTTAAAAAGTGTCCAAAGAACCACTTTACTCTCACCAAAGGGCAAAATGATCTTTCAATTAAAATTACTTATAAATTGTTTTTTTTTATCGGCAAAATAAAGGATATAAAAGTAGTTAGGACAATACATAAGTGTAATTCACATCTAAAAACATACTCCATTAAGTAAACCTAGTCATATTTCTGTACATGAAAGACTGTAATCTGAATAAATATGAAAGTTAGTGCCTATCTTATGAAAGATGTTATAAAAACCAATTTTTCAAAGATTTCTATTGAGACGCGTAATAATGCGATCCCTTGAATACCACCATAGCTTCTTCTTTACTTATCACAACTAGTTTCTGTGTTACCCTGTAGATAGCGCGATCTGTCAAGAAGATAATATATATGGATCGTTTTACCCGTTAGGATAATTTTAGACCACCTTCCCCTAAATAAGACTACATGAAATATAATAGAATATCTGGTAAAGAAATATTTTGTATTACGTTTAACAAGTTTTTAGAGATACGTAGAAACTAATTTATAAGGCGTTTTGACACCTCTTACCAAAATCCATGCTTTGCAGCTTTAAAAGTTTACTATCCTCCTTACGGTCTCCCTGATAAAAGTCATTTATCACAATCCGTCAAAAGCCGTCTCAATATATTTTCCAACTTTCACACGTGAAAGTTTTATCAAATTTGCATATTTCTCTGTAGAGAAATTGAGTAACATTGGAGTACGTGATAACCGTTGACCCTGAGTTACCAACCTACTACTTTTCATTGTATTTCGCTTAATATAAATAACATAAAATATATTTTTATAATTTTTAGGGTTCGTACTTAGAAAGTAAAAATGAAACCATTATAAGGTCACTCCTGTGTCTATCCGTCTGTCAGAGCCCTTTTTCTAGTAAACTATGAGATGTGGAAAGTTCAAACTTGTAAAAGTTAAAAATCCTTTTTACCCACATATTTTTAGATTATTAGCCATTCACATATATGTTTAGGAAAAAAGGTTTTATACTTTCTGAGATATCGTCGAAAATGCACAGCAAATGTAGAAAGAAAAAATTAAACCATTATAAGGTCACTCCTGTGTCTATCCGTCTGTCAGAGCCCTTTTTCTTGTAAACTATGAGACGTGGAAAGTTCAAACTTGTAAAAGTTAAAAAGCCTTTTTACCCACATATTTTCAGATTATTAGCCATTCACATATATGTTTAGGAAAAAAGGTTTTATACTTTCTGAGATATCGTCGAAAATGCACAGCAAAAGTAGAAAGAAAAAATTAAACCATTATAAGGTCACTCTTGTGTCTATCCGTCTGTCAGAGCCCTTTTTCTTGTAAACTATGAGACGTGGAAAGTTCAAACTTGTAAAAGTTAAAAAGCCTTTTTACCCATATATTTTCAGATTATTAGCCATTCACATATATGTTTAGGAAAAAAGGTTTTATACTTTCTGAGATATCGTCGAAAATGCACAGCAAAAGTAGAAAGAAAAAATTAAACCATTTTAAGGTCAATCCTGTGTCTGTCCGTCTGTCAGAGCCCTTTTTCTTGTAAACTATGAGACGTGGAAAGTTCAAACTTGTAAAAGTTAAAAAGCCTTTTTACCCACATATTTTCAGATTATTAGCCATTCACATATATGTTTAGGAAAAAAGGTTTTATACTTTCCGAAATATCGTCGAAAATGCACAGCAAAAGCATGTCCTCCCCGCCCCCTCTATTTCCGAATCTACAGAAACTAAAATTATGAAAAAACTTAGGGTAGTAAGTGTTTATTTAAACCTTGCAGGAAAACTATAGCGACTTTCCTAAGTAAAATAATTTTTGAGAAAAACGCATTTTTCCGTTACACACAAACTTTACTTTTTGATTGTCTGCGGCAGCTCGAGTTATCTATCGACGCAGAATCATCCAAGGACATTTGATAATGATTTTCGAAATAAATAATCAGTAATTGGCTGAAAAGTTATTCGAAAAAAAAATTCTATATCTTGTAGGGTATCGTTCAAAAGATCTCATTACATGGAACTCAAAAATATATTTGTTTTAATTTTTAGGTATTATATTTTCAGAGATATTTTCAGAGTATGCTGGAAAAATATGTCCCCTCCCCCTCATATTTACAACTCTACTGAAACTAAAATTTTCTAAAGTATTAAGAGAAGTAGGAGTTCATTAATTACCGAAAAATCATTTTAGGCTCACTGTGGAGACGCGAAAAGTTTTTCGTTTCTGTCTGTCTGTTCCGCGATAACTGCCGTAAAAATGGTCCGATTAGGTTGATTTTTGGTAGGTATGTTGGCGAGATGTTCGGAATTAGCTGTATTGTTTTTTGTTAAATTTGGTTCATTCGTTCGGAAAATATAGAACATTTTATTTTAGGTCATAATGCTTTCCTATGGGGATGCAAACGATTTCTCAAATTTCATTTTTATCTGAAATGAAAATGGAATATTTGCATAATGGATTTAGACGTAAAATTATGAATGCTAAATTTTCGATATAGATTTCCAATAGTTTTAAAATTTTGTTGATAAATTTAATAAAATTTAGAAATTAATTGCTTAAAATATTTGAAAATGTTTATGCATCTGTTCGGGAAATATAAACATCTTATTTTCAGATTTTTTACAATTTTTAAAAGCGTTTATTTTTACTTTCCACTTTAATTTATTCGTTGCTTGGCAACCGTATTTCAATTAGTGTAAAATAATAAAATTCAAGGAACTCGCACTATTTTGGTGAAATATCTTTATTATTATTATTATTATTATTATTATTATTATTATTATTATTATTAAAACGAATGTAAATTTAATGAGACTAATGGGAGATTAATGCCTATTTATTTAAAAAAATTAAAAGAATCAGCAGTTCATCAGAATTTCAGAATATGATTGTATAACACCGTGTTTAATTTAAGGATTCTAATTTCTGGAACATTCGAAGAATTTTATATGCTTATAAATATGCATGCAATTGAAAAAGTAATAATTCCGGATTGTACGATGTTAAATGATATCAAAAATGAGATTAAAAAAACAAATGACTTGCAGAGCTGACGTTGAGGCTCCTGATCTGCAGATTTACTAGTTAATAAATAGTAATTAATAATTTAATGTACGGAACCCTTTGAGCACGAGTTATACTCGCACTTCACTTATTTTTATTCTTGTAATACTTCCCTCCAGTGTATAATCACTGTTTTAAGTTGAGTGCAGATATTTTTATTACAGATGAGGAAAATGCGTCCAAAAGTTTCAGAATTATTTAAATGCATAATTAAACTTGCGAAACAAATTTTAAAGATTAAAATTTTCAAATCATTTTTTATGAACAGATCGTGTAGATATTAGTGCTTTAAAAGCATTGTTGGCAACTAATTTCTATGTTTTCAAACTATGATAATGAAACTAATGAAATATTAGGAAATTATATTGTACACAATTTCATCTTTTTAAAAATTTAATTCCAAAGCAGAGCTAACATTTCATGGTGTTTTTCTTTCTTTGGTGTTGAAATATATATGTATACATAACTGTAAAATTAAATAACCCAAACTTGTATTTTTTAAACAGAAAGCGTGATATATTTAATACAGTTAGAAGGGACTGTAATTCCAGTTTATTACAACATCATGCTTGTGTCTTGCTTGTGTCTAATATCTAATTCTTTAATAGCGTTGTTTGAAATTATGTGTATTTTAAGAGATTTCATAGTTTTGTACAGAGCAGAGGTTCCCAACCTTTTTCCCTCACGTACCTCTTGATTAGACTTTTCATTTACGCGTACCTCATATAAACCGGTCCCAAATATTTTGTTGTCATTCGCTAGTAATGTTCTTATGCTAGTTAGCGATATTAGATGCAGTTCTCTTTAGAATTCCAGTTTTCAACTACTTATCCATTTTTAATCATAATTCGCAGGGCCCGCCTAAGACTTAGAAGTCGGGAAGCCTGATGTCACACAGGGGCCCCCTCCCTTTACCAATCATGCTTCAACAATTTGAAATTTTACCATCAAAATATCGAGTAAACAACACTTCCAATATTAAATGAAAACTAACTACCTATATACTTAAGGAAAAATATTTATTATATACATAATTATACATAATAACAAATTAATTTTGTAAATGAATTTGTAAATATGGAAACAGGGGTGAATATTTGAACTTCAAAATATATTTTATGCTTTACAAATTGCAGGATTTGCCAGTGCTAAGACAGTGCAGGGACAACAAATATTTGACATAAATTTATGCTTAGCTGAAACACAATTTTGCTTCTGTTTTATAAACAGAAATTTAATATCACCTGAATGCTAATTACTTTCCCCTTTATTTAAATATCCTATTCTCCATATTTTATTATTTCTCTACTCTTTGAATTTAAATGAAATATAATTATACAGATTAAATTTTGTTATTTTTAGCACATTAAAGTCTTAAACCTTTGAAATTCAAATGTGAAACATAAGAGAAATGAAAATAAGTTGCATTTAATCACTGTTTTTATACCATTTATTATATCAACAGGAAAAAAAGAGTATAAATATAAATATTAATTTAGAGCTTGGTGCGATATAATTAAAGTAAAAATAAAATACAACGTTAAAACACCAGTTTAATTGAATCTACAGCATACCGGTTTCGGTAGCATATAGCATACCTTCCTCAGTGCTGGAGAAATTGGAAATTTGCTCATATATATAGAAATGATAGAGGATTCAAATGACAGGTTTATTAACCAATAGGAAAACGGAGGGTTCCAGGCAAACAGCCAATAGGAAAATAGAGGATTCAAGCGACAGCTTTATTAGCCAATAGGAAAACGGAGGGTTCTAGGCAACATCCAATAGGAAAATCGATAGGAAATGGAAACGCTATGCTGAGAAAAAGTTTTAAAAGTTAAGAAAAATTGGTTTTAATGTAATATTTCCAGCAGTCTGATAATGGTGGAATAGCAAATTCACAATTAACAAGATTTCCAAGATTTTTATGAATATGGAATGCTTCAAGGAAATTAAGTTCGTGTACAGAAGTAGGTTTAGATATTATTTTAACTGAACTGAAGTCGAAAACGTGATTCATCTCCCAGCAATGTTTTGCAATAGAGGATTTTTTGATTTCTTGTTTTTCAATATATTGTTTATGTTCTTTAATACGAAATTTAAGACTACGTTTGGTTTGTCCAATGTAAGAAAGACCGCACTGACAATTAATATTGTAGATACCCCATGAATTCGATAATTCAATAGGATCTTTGAGATTGGAAAGGGTGAGTTTGTTGGTAGGGGAAAAGATTATTTTAAAGTCAAATTGTCTAAGAATTTTAGCAATGGAAAAGCTTGATTTAGGAAAGAAGGGTAACACAATATTGATATTTGAACGAGTAGAAGACTGAGATGAGTTTGAGGAACGAGGATTCTGCAGTTTAAAAAGGTGATAAAAAAAGGGTATAAAAAGGATACTGCGCTTTTTAAACTGCAGAATCTTCGTTCCTGAAACTCATCTCAGTCTTCTACTCGTTCAAATATCAATATTGTGTTACCCTTCTTTCCTAAATCAAGCTTTTCCATTGCTAAAATTCTTAGACAATTTGACTTTAAAATAATATTTTCCCCTACCAACAAACTCACCCTTTCCAATCTCAAAGATCCTATTGAATTATCGAATTCATGGGGTATCTACAATATTAATTGTCAGTGCGGTCTTTCTTACATTGGACAAACCAAACGTAGTCTTAATTTTCGTATTAAAGAACATAAACAATATATTGAAAAACAAGAAATCAAAAAATCCTCTATTGTAAAACATTGCTGGGAGATGAATGACGTTTTCGACTTCAGTTCAGTTAAAATAATATCTAAACCTACTTCTGTACACGAACTTAATTTCCTTGAAGCATTCCATATTCATAAAAATCTTGGAAATCTTGTTAATTGTGAATTTGCTATTCCACCATTATCAGACTTCTGGAAATATTACATTAAAACCAATTTTTCTTAACTTTTTAAACTTTTTCTCACCATAGCGTTTCCATTTCCAATCGATTTTCCTATTGGATGTTGCCTAGAACCTACCGTTTTCCTATTGGCTAATAAAGCTGTCGCTTGAATCCTCTATTTTCCTATTGGCTGTTTGCCTGGAACCCTCCGTTTTCCTATTGGTTAATAAACCTGTCATTTGAATCCTCTATCCTTTCTATATATATGAGCAAATTTCCAATTTCTCCAGCACTGAGGAAGGTATGCTATATGCTACCGAAACCGGTATGCTGTAGATTCAATTATACTGGTGTTTTAACGTTGTATTTTATTTTTACTTTAAGTATAAATATGTCAGTAATAGTCCCAGGGAAAATTTAGTAACTATAATTAAGAAAAAAAAATATTTTTTTTTTACCCTGGCTGAAATTTTTTTTCTTAAAAATTAGTTCTGAAAAGTAAATTTGGGGTCCCCTTTGTATTTCATTGGGTAAGATCGGGCTACATGGGCCTATTCGGTAAACAGGCCCTGATAATACGGTATCAACATATGTCCTTCAAAACAATAACTTTTAGTTAAAGATTTCAAATTACCTAAGTACTCACAACGAAGTCATGAAGCTACTCCCATTGTTGTACGTTAAGGAGTTTATGCTAATGCTGCCGTGTTAAAAACTCAAATAATGAACTGCTTTTAAATTGGTTGAATGAAGTCCCGATACGATTCATGTTTTATCTACATATTTCTATAATTACTAGGCCGAAAAGAATATTGAAAGGCAAGGGAGAGTTACATGCAAGATATTATTAGGAGTTGGATGATTTAATGGCACCAAGAAATCAACCTGTTACTGCGTTTTGGCATTTTTCTCATTTTATGCGAATAGCCTATTTTACTTTTACACAAGTCTCTCATTGTAAAAGGAAAGTTTACACTTTTGTGTATCGGTTTTAATTTTAACTTTTGTTTTCTTTTTCCGCCACTACCAATGAAATTTTCACGTAATCCCAGGGGTGATGCATATCACTTTATCAGATAGCAGGTTCTTTCAGAAATACGACGCCATTCATTCTATTAATCGAGATTCAAAATTTGATCAAATAACTTAAACTTTCACTTATTGTAAAGTATTTCTACAGATAATCAAACTTCTTCTTTAAAAACTTAATAACATTTTATTTACATATTAACAGAATAATATTATTTTATCACACTCATTGGAGCGTTAAAATTACTACCTAACAATCGGTCCGAAAAAGTTACATAATCTCACTAGAAAAAGGATTAAAATCAGAGTAAATAAAAAGCCGTTGTCATTGGTAACAGACAAAATCGTTTGGTTTCAAATAACCAAGGAGGCATTCGCAACAAGGGGTACGCGTACCCTAGGTTAAGAACCGCTGGTACAGAGGAATAAAAACGAAAATAAAAGTAATTTCTATATTTCCAATTTATGTTAATGGAACTTATGAAGTATTGGGTAATTATATTGTAGAGACTTTCATGTATTTAAAAATTAAATTCTGTGTTAGACATAACATTTCATGGTATTTTGTTTTCTTTAGTGCTGAGATATGCGCGCATACACTGCTAGAAGTTTAAATAAGCCCAGTAACTGAAATAACCAACACGTGTTATTTGAAAAGAAAACGTGATATATTTATTACAATTAAATATAAAACAATGTAATTCAATTTTCAATCATTTTGTTTAAACAGTTTGCCTTTGTTGATATGTAATGATTTAAAAGACGTGTAGGGAATTATGTGTATTTTAAAATAATTTATGGTTTTGTATAGAGAAATATAAACATAAAGAAAACTAATTTCTATGTTTTCAAATCATGCTAATAAAACTCATGAAATATTAGGAAATTTCATTGTAGACAAAGTCAAATTTAAAAAAAAGAAATTATGTGGTAGAGATAACATTTTATTGTATTTTTCTTGTAAAATGAAATAAACCCAACTTCTGTTTTTTGAAAAGATAACGTGATATGTTTAATACAATTATAAGGCACTTTATTTCAATTTACAAGCATTTTCTTTGAATATATTTCTTGTGTGCATATCTAATGCTTTTAAAATATTTTTGAGAAAATGTGTATTTATTGTAAGACAATTCAGGAAAAAATCATTGAGAAATATTCGTTAAAAAGGACACACCACGGAGTGGGACATTTTTTTCCCGACTTTCTTTCAAAAACAATTTTTTTTTAATAAATAGTTCCGGTAAAATGATTAAAAACAAAGGAGACGGAAATTTTAACAGAATTAATGTAACTTCGGTTGAAAATTCCAAGAATTTTACGGAACATCATCAATAATTAATTAAGACTTCAAGCTTTGCATGGAATGCCTTTCCAAAATGTATTACTCCAGTCTCTAAAACAGCTATTACAGGGAATAATGACATTTAAAATACTTCGTTTATTCTTTGTAGTCTTTGATGAATTTCGAAATCAAATTACAATTACAAATTAAAACATTGTTGTTTATGTTACAAAACTATTGTTTTAATCACATAACTGATTATATATATATTATATTTTTAACATAATATTTTTAGATGACACTCCATACAACTACAATCGTCAGGCGGCTGACCTGCAATTGTTATACAAATCCAGTAGTTGCCATATCCTATGAGAACTATCCATTAGATAGCCGGAGGATATGGAATGGACAGTAAGTTATTCAGTTATACTTTCCTTAGAAAAGCACGTGGGTTTTCTTTTCGGATGCTCTAGGCTTCTACTTCGGTTTCTTTTCGCGTTATTTCATTCTAAAATTAACCAGAATGTGTTAGAAAAAGTAATCCATAGGATGTCTATCGGTGAGAATTTTTTACTTCCGGTGCATATTATCTGACAGCCTACAAGACAATTTGAAACCATCCACAACATATGCGTTATCCTGAACACGATATCAACTGGATATCCCTAGGAAATCAGTGTGTTGTTTGGGATATCTAGTGTGCATACTGTTGATCTGCAAACATCTTGGAAATTCCAAGGTGTGTACGCAACTTGCATATCTCTTAATCGTGTTAAGATTACATACTTTAAAGGAAAGTTCTACTTTTCTGGCCTAAAATTCACTTAATTTTTGAGATTTTTTTTTCGATTACAAAGAAAAGAGATATCACTATTTTACTTTTGGCAATCAGTGGAGTGACCAAATGAGAGTAAAAATGAGACGAATGAAAGATATCACATTTATGTTCATTGCAGTGACTGTGACAATTGTGGCCAATTGTGATGTCAAGAAGACTTCACATCGACTGGCTGTGCTGTTAGGGTAGTACCTATTTTCTACACTTGCTGTTTATAGAATTTCTTTTTGAGTACTCACGTGTTCAGAAATTAGCATTTTGTGTTTGTTGCTTAAGTTTTGTACACTAGTGTATTTTTGACTTTGAAATTGAAAAAAAAGTGTTTAACTGGACACAATTTTATTTAAAAGGTGAACAATTGGCGAATTAATAATTTTAACTGTCTTAATGTAATTCTCGTTCAAAATCCTAAAAAGTTTACCCTTTCTTCATCATCAATTAAGATTTCAAAGTGGAATGCACTTAGAAAATGTAGTGCAAGCCACTTAAAATGCTACTAGTGGGAATATTAGCATTTTAAATTGGCCGTTTATATTCTAATGTCCTTGATGGATATTCAAATGAGACATAAATTAGAAATATCTTTAAAGTTACACAACACGTTACATAATAGCAGTTTGATTTTAAACACGTTTGTTTAACCAAAATTATTTTTTTTTAAGTTGAATAAATGAAGAGAGAGATATTTTAACAGAATTGATTAACTCTTGTTCAAAATCCTAAAAATGTTACTCTTCACCCATTAATATTTCAAGGTTGAATGAAATGCACTTCAAAATGTAGTGCACGCCACTTAAACTGGTATTATCGGGAATATTAGCATTTTAAATCGGACGTTCATATTTTAATGTCCGTGATGGGAATTGGCATCAATGTTAAATTAGGAATATCTTTAAAACGCTATAATTTATAATTACACATCTCGTTATATAGTCACAGTTTGATTTTAACAAGTTTTTTAACCAATCTTTATATTATGAAAAAGTTGAATAAATGGAGAGAAATACATTTTAACCGAATTAATGGAACTCTGGTAATGATGGCCAGAGTGAATGAGTTTCATGTTTGAATGAGTCATTCGCGCATGCGCAGAAGCATATCTGCCACATTTCAAATTTATTTTTTCCAATTACTACCAGAAATTTTGTAAAACAAAAAAATATTTTAATTTTAATTAGAATTGGATAAAGAGCCACACAAAAATCAGAAATATTTTTCCTTTTGGAAAATTTCTAGGAGAAATTGATTAAATGGAATACAAATTTTGGCAAGTATGCTTTCCTTCTCTTTTGTTTGCAATATCTCTGGTAGTGATTCATTAAAATAAGTACGAATGTTCGCAACTATGCTTTTCCGCATGCCTGAATGATTCACTCGAATGAAAAAATAATTCATTATGCCCATCACTAAACTCATGTTGAATATAAGAAGAATTTTACAATGCTTCATCCGTCACTAATTAAGAATTCAAGTTTTGCATGGAATGCTCGTCGAAAATGTATTGTGTCCACCTCTTAAACAGCTATTACAAAGATAATTCGATTTCAAATAGTTCGTTTATTTTTAAAGTCCTTGATGAATAATCAAATGAAGTGTAAGGTAGAAGCCGTTATATGTATTATATATTCTAAAAATATATTTAAAATACACATGTCTTTTAATCATGTTAGGATTATGTATTTTAGTTTCTGATTATTGTTTTAGCAAGTACTTTTACAATCGCTTTTTAACTTTGAATTTGTAATTTTTTCTCCTCAACTGAACATAATTGGGGAATTCATAAATTTTAATTGTCTTAATATAACTCTTGTTCAAAATCCTAAAAGTTTTACCCTTCTTCATCACAAATTAAGATTTCAAGGTTTGCATGGAATGCACTTCGAAAATGTAGTGCACGCCATTTTAACTGCTATTACTGGGAATATTAGCATTTTAAATTGACTTTTTATATTTTAATGTCCTTGAAGGATATTCAAATCAGACAAATATATTTAAAGAACTATTATTTTAGTTACACAACTCGTTATATAATAACAGTTTGATTTAAAACATTTTTTTTAACCAATCTTTATTTCATATAAAAAAGTGAAAATAATTTTTTTTAACCAACTTTTATTTTATTAAAACGTTGAATAAATGGAGAGAGAGAGAGAGAGAGAGAGAGATTTTAACAGTATTATTGCAAATCTGGTTCAAAATGCTAAGATTTTTACAAAGTTTCATCCATCACTGATTAAGACTTCAAGGTTTGCATGGAATGTCTTTAAGAAATGTACTGCGCATACCTTTTAAACATCTATTAGGGTGGAACTTTAGCATGGTAATTTGGTCGTTTTTATTTAAAAGTCCTTGATGAGTATTGAAATCAAGAATAAATTAGAATAAACTTTGAAACACTATTACGTGTGTTACACAACTACTATTTTAACAATACAACTGGTTAAACACATTAGATTTAAAAAAAAAAAAATTTAGAAATCATCTATCTAATCGTGCTAAGAGGCTTGTTCACTCATTCGAAAACACCTGCTAGCTAATGTTAATCCTCTGGTGGAGATATTTTAAGATGTCTTGTTTGAATGTCAATACATTTATTTTTATTTTTATTTTATTATTATTATTATTATTATTACCATTATTCTTTTTTAGGTGCGTTCGTAATTATATAAATACGTAGCACCTATAGTCGTCGTTTGGTCCGTCCGTCTGTCCGTCCGTCTGTCTGTCTGTCTGTCTGTCCGTCTGTCTGTCTGTCCGCATATAACAACGCAAAAACTACCCAACCAAATGGTTTGCAATTTAAAATATATTATCTTTGCAGAATTTTGTCGAGACATTTCAAATTTTATTAAAATCGAATCAAAACTTTAGGAGATATTAATAAAAATATTTATTAAGAAATTTGAATTTTTTTTTTTTAAATCGGTGCTTTTTTGTTATAGGAGCTTCCGAAGTTTAATCGTCAAGCGACCGAGATACTTATTTTATGACAGAAATTAATCTGCAGACGATATAATTCATTTCACAGAATTAAAAATCATCAAGATCTGAATATTTATATAACTAGCTGATACATATATATCTGAATATTTATATAACTAGTTAAGATATTTGTATGAACAGTGTCATAAAATATATACTTAACTAGCTGTTTAACCCGCTCTACGCACGGGATATCATGAATTTAATTCTAAAACGTGCGTACGAACGCACCTCGTTTGTAACGTTTGACGTACAATTTCCAACTTGTTTTTTTTTTTGCATTGGATAGCTAAAGTCGATCTCGACGCATGCTGTTTTGTACTTTTTCGATTTTGATTACAAGTTTTTTTTTATTAAGATACTTTTAATTTCAGAACAGGTTTCGACACTTAAAAAATAATTACATTCAAAGCAAGACTTTAGATTTTCATAATATTTTCTTTTCATGTACAAAAAGTTGTAATATTAATATTTATAATAACATTATAAAGTTTCAAAAGAACAAGAAAAAAGAATAATAATTGGGGTGATCAATAAAACATAATAAGAGATATAAACCATTCGACGACATTTACTAATATATCTATATTCTCTAATAGATGAGACACCCGGCGTTGCCCAGGTCCATGATAATAACCTAAAACAAAACTCAAGTTTGTATGATTTTATATCTTCGGAAAATCTTTCAAATGAATCTCGTTTCAAAGGCCCCACTGACTTCGGCAGCGTAGACAGTTACAAAAGAACTTAGTTTCCGGGGCCCTAATGCCTTCGGCTGTGTCCTCTCAGTTTCCTTATTCTTAAAAGCAACAATTCAATCTGTTAAGTCTCATTCTTTTTATAGAATAAAATGTTGTTTGCATATTTTACACAGTTTTACATTTTTGTACATTTTTAAAATGACTTATCTATAGAGTTTAATAATAATAATAATAATAATATATATATATATATATATTATTTATCCCATAAATCGTTTCTTAAATAAATTAGAATGAAAATCAAAACATTTTCAATTATCCATAACTTTCAATGAATGTTTAAAATAAGTCCCATAGTTTGGAGAAAAACTGTGCAGAAGCATTGTGCGTCTTGTCATTGTTATGTATAAAGGCATTCTAACTAATAGATGACTTTCCAGAAGCAGCGCCATGTATGAGAAAATTTTGGAACTATTTTTTATTTGCCTAAACAAAGTTTCAGATCATAAGAAGCATTTTTGTCCAAACCATACTCTCCTAAGTCATTTTCTTGATCAATCATTGAATTTTAAAATGTGTCAAGGACCTTTGAACACCCTGTTCATATTGCAACAAAGAAAACACATATTTAAAATTCTAATGAATATTCATTTTTTAAATGAGGGACCAAAACCTATATCACCTGCTCTAAAAGCATATAAAAACAATTGGGTAAGTGTGATCGAAGATCGCTCAAAGGGTTTCGTTTAATATTCCTTTCAAAACACTTTATCCTTTCTTTAATATACCCAAATAAATTTCATTTAGCAACCAAAAAAAAAAAAGTCATGTTTTTTTATAAAGTAAAAACTCATGTTTTTTGTTTTTTATAAAGTAAAACTTTACCGGTCTCTTTTTTCGTTTTTTCGAGTATCCAAACCAGCCCGATAGCGGGCGAAGCCGGCTATTATATTCTGTCATAATAATAACTGCCACGCGGACTAAATGCGATATTAAAAAATAATTTTAAAATTAAACATGTTGTACGCCTTCAAAATGTTAAAATATGCGAATATTTTCAAAATCGGATTTTTATTATGATTCAATATGTTTCTCAAACTCATATATTTACTATTATCTATTACTCATATTGACACTCGCTTTGTATTATTCTCAAACATCTGAAAAATTTGTTAAACTTCCAATATGACGCCAGATTTTCTTTTTAATTCTTTAATGATGTGATATTAATTTGCCTTGTGTACATACACATACTCATACTCCTTGTATTAGTGAGAAATCTTTGAAAATTTCCGCTTTATCACCACTATGACGTCAATCATTTTTATTTCATATTAATCTTTTTTTCAATTGGTGAAACTTTTTATTTCATTTTCCTTTTTCACGTGGAAATCGTCTGATTGAAAATTAATTAATGTAGAAAGAATTTCATCGGGGATTTTTAATTTTTGGCATCTGTTATAAGGAAAAATGTTTAAATTTAATAGGGAAAGGCTGTTAGAATTTTGGTTTTTTATCTCTATTTATTAAAATAATACGATTTTTTCAAATTTTAATATTTTGAGCTCTTTATAGCTGGTATTCAGCTATATACACAAAGTTTCAACTCTGTAAATTACATAGTTTCTGAGAATAGCTCTGTGACAGACAGACAACGGAGCGGGAGTAATAGGGTTTCGTGTGATGAACGAAACCCTAAAAAGGAATAAAATTGGCATGTCACGAACTAACCGCATAATATTTCCGCTGGAACAATTTTATTTAACTGAATAGTTGCATTTCGCAGTATGCACGACAATTTTTTTGTTCAGAAATGTCCTCTTTGTTCTTTTGAAACGAACACCCCTAGTTTATGTCATTTCCCAAATGACAAGTTGGCAGTCATGGTTCAGGATATGCATGCAAAGTTTGTTTCAACTATGTCTTAAGTGAAAATTCCAATTATTCTTCGGATGCTTATTTTCTTTTTAATAAATAACATATAATTTTAGAACAGAGAAATTAACATCTAAAAAAAATATTTGATATTAGATTTGAAAAATCATTTTCAGTTTGTTGTATAAAAAATGCATTGCTTTAAAACTATCATAAAACTATCATAAAAATATTATACTTAAGACAGGATTGCAATTTATATGTTTTGCATCCCGAAACATCTAAATTATATTTTTTTCATAACCTTAGCAATTAATTATTGGAAAAACAGTAGTATTACTTTAGAATTGCAAACCTAATATAAAACATTTATATTTATATGTAGTTATGCAGATAATTATATTTATTCTATGTACATACGTATTTGAAATCTAATAACAGCTTAGTAAAATATTAGATTATAATTATCCCACCTTTCTCCAATACCAAGGATAAAATATGATTTAATTGTTATGTAATTGCTCCAAATTTGTTTTTAATCTACTAGGCACGAAGCCATAATAAACAGTTTAATTAAGCTTTTTATTTTTAATTTTCCTAGTTATCATTAAATTTTTAACTCCAATTAAATAGTTTTTTTTCTTTTGTAATCATGTTTTTTTAAAAATAACAATTAAATAATCAATTAATAATGTTTCTTGTTAAAACAAGCACCTGAGGGTAGAATTAAAATTTAAATGATTATTTTTATGTTCTTAAATTACCTTTTGTTATATGTATTTTCTTTTCAGGTTTTATTTGTAGTTTAATTTTCGATAATCTTTTAACTTGAAAAGCTTTACACTTTTTTTTTATTTGAAGGAATAAAAATTCATATGACTTATTTAGTAAATATCGGATGTTTAACTTTTAAGAGAATAAAAGTTTGTATTAAAAAATATGTTATAAAATATTTATAAACTATATATATAATAATATAAAAACAATTTAATAATTTATAAACATACGTATATCATACGCATCACATGTATCTTAAGCATACAGCATACGTATCATTATCACTTTTTAGTTCATTTTTCCATACTTTAATCGAACTCTGTCAAATAATACCCAATCCAATATTTCCAATACTTCCGATAATTCCGAATCAATCCAATATTTCCGATATTCATTATGGCAAAATTTCTATTGTATCCATCTGATGGTTTCAATTGCCAGAAAATGGGTGCTTACAGACTGTGCAATGAATGACATCTTAATGGAACTCTGTCAAATAATACCCAATCCAATATTTCCAATACTTCCGATAATTCCGAATCAATCCAATATTTCCGATATTCATTATGGCAAAATTTCTATTGTATCCATCTGATGGTTTAAATTGCCAGAAAATGGATGCTTACAGACTGTGCAACGAATGACATCTTAATGGAACTCTGTAAAATAATACCCAATCCAATATTTCCAATACTTCCGATAATTCCGAATCAATCCAATATTTCCGATATTCATTATGGCAAAATTTCTATTGTATCCATCTGATGGTTTCAATTGCCAGAAAATGGATGCTTACAGACTGTGCAATGAATGACATCTTAATGGAACTCTGTCAAATAATACCCAATCCAATATTTCATATACTTCCGATAATTCCGAATCAATCCAATATTTCCGATATTCATTATGGCAAAATTTCTATTGTATCCATCTGATGGTTTCAATTGCCAGAAAATGGGTGCTTACAGACTGTGCAATGAATGACATCTTAATGGAACTCTGTCAAATAATACCCAATCCAATATTTCCAATACTTCCGATAATTCCGAATCAATCCAATATTTCCGATATTCATCATGGCAAATTTTCTATTGTATCCATCTGAAGGTTTCAATTGCCAGAAAATAGGTGCTTACAGACTGCGCAATAGAAAATAAGTTACGACATCACAGTTAAGGACCTAAAATTTACTCATTTAATAATACATTTTTAAGGCTTCAAAAATTTTGCAGATAGTCTTTGCATTTATGTCTCAGAATGAATAACATGTTATCGAAACAGTCCGCATCATAAATGACATATTTTTATAATTTTGAAATTGATGTTAAAAATAGAAAAAACGCCACATTTTATTAAACATTCTGGATAATTTACATGTAGGAGAATTACTTAAGAATTAGAAGCATGGCGTTAAAATCCCTGTACGGGCACATACACAGTAAAAAATGACCAATGGCTCTTATTTTATGAAATATACTATAACCACGAACGAAAATATAATATAATTTTCTGAGTTATCCGAAATGCCGAATAGCGTGTTCCACTGTCTTTTGAATCCCCAGAAACCAATTCATTTCCAAAATTTAAACAATTATTTATGAAAACAAAGTATTTTTAGCTGCCCGTATTTTTCATAAACGTTTCCGAGGGGTTTTTATAGTGTATTAATTAGTGTCCTCAGCCTGGAATACCTGTTTTTCGAATGTCATCCATTCTTAAGTAAACGTTTTCAGCCGCATAAGTTAATTTATACATGAAAGAGCAAAGAAATAATCTTAATTTTAATGTTATTGTTAACTCAGTTAATTTTGCATGTTTGTCTGTTAAACATATTTTTTGAGTATGAAAATGTGTACTTGAGAATTGATAGCATTCGAGAAACAGGTATTCCAGGCTGAGGACATTAATTAATACACTATAAAAACCCTTCGAAAACGTTTCTGAAAAATACGGGCAGCGAAAAATACTTTGTTTTTATTAATAATTCTTTAAATTTTGGAAATGTATTAGTTTCTGGGGATTTAAAAGACAATGTAACACGCTATTAGAAATTTCGAATAACTCAGAAGATTATATTATATTTTGTTCGTGGTTATATTATATTTTCATAAAATAAGAAACATTGGTCATTTTTTACAGTGTAGTAAATACATATATATATAATAGAATACGAAGGGTTTAGAATTTGTTGTATAGAATATCGAAAAATCTTGAAGTATAAAGTAAACACTTATACAAACTTTCACACTATAAAATATATTTCCTTAATTGTCTATAATAGTAATGATAGATGTTTGTACGTCTATCTGTGTGCGTGGCTGTGTACTGTTTTCTAATGAAGTCTCTGAGTTGCAAGATTTGACAAAAAGATTTGTTTGAAGTTATGCACCTCGAAGCCAGATTTTTGATATACTGTTTACGTTATTTTAATTTTATTTTTTAATGTTATTTTGGTTGTTTGTCTGCGTTTTGTGGTGATTTACCATCATTAGTAAAAGGAATCCTTTTTCAATCTTTTAGCGCATTACAATATATTTTCTTATTGGCGATTATTGAATTTTTTGCGAAATTTTTATAAGATTTTTAACTGTTTTATTTTTGTTTATTTTTCACTTTTCGCGGCGAATTTTTGAAATTCGTAAAAAGAATTTTCGAGTTTTAAGCACAATATAATAAATTTTGTCTTCTGCGACTTTTAATGTTTTGGCGAATATTGTACGCGACTGCCTTACTAAAATGACCCCAGTTTCAATCTTTTAGCTCAACATAGTAAATTCTTTTTATGCGATTTTTGAATTTTTTTCCGAAATTTTTAATTGATTTCAAAGTTTTTTCGCGTTTTACGATTGAAAATTATTTTTACAATTACAAATAACTCTCCGGTAAATCGTGGTATTGCCACGCTTAAACTCAAGTTCGAAGAATGACAAATCGCTTCCCATAGCATATCGTGAATGACGATACTGTAAAATATTATTTTTTCCGAATTGAAATGCATAATTACAATAATTCAATATCCGTTTGATTCGAGACATGAGTGGGCGTAGCCGTCATTGGTCTACGCTGCCGAAAGATGTGGTCTCCCTACACCAGGTTCGTTTGATTAGAGAATCGTATTGGAAAAACCGACTATCAATGCACATGGGCTTCTTATAACTGAAAAACTGTTTATTCGCTTAAGAACTACTTATGCTTGGTCTAGAAACAGCATTAAAAATATATATTTATATGCTGACAGAAAACATAAGATTGCATGTTAAAAAAGTGTTGTGATATTACAATCATTTATAAATATATTATGTATTATCATTAATTGTGTGGCAACATATGTACTTCTGAAATTTGACGAAGTTCTCTATAGATGGCTGAAGTGAAATGTTAAATATATATATATATATATATATTACTTATATTTTAGCAAAGAGCAAATATATATATTTATAATCCAAGAAAACTATAACTGTATGCATAGTTGGAATATTAGCTATATATAAAAAAAATCTGAATATATGTTATTTTCATTATATGTAAATAACACGAAATATTTTAAATTGAATATATTCTTACAATTTAAATTGAAAAATTCAAATGTATTCTTCGCGTTTTTATTTGAAATGTAATGGAATAAATTTGTGTATATCTTTATCTTAGAATTTAATCTATAGTGGAAATCAAATTTCAATGTCTATCTAGTAAAAATGGATTGCTAATTTTAAATTTTGTGACAATATAAATTATGTTTTGTTGAAGTTTTTAAGCATATGCAAGATAAGTTTCGATCACCAAGATTTATAAAATTGAAATTTTTACAAATTTGAAGCAGAATAATTTTATAACTTTGAAAAACAAAGCGAACATGTAAATTAATGAATAATAATAAATTTTTTTGAATATTTTAATATAAATATTTAAATTGATTTTTTATCACATTATTTCATCATTCCAGAAAATTTCATCTCTATGAATAAATCTCATTCCAATACTGTGTAACATAAAAATAAATTTACATACCTACATGATAAATGTTTGGAAATATATTTGTTAATATATTTTCAATTTTAAATTAAGTTTTCTAATTATCGTACATGATTGAATAAACATAGGTATATCTCTGATATGCAAAAATAAATCATCAATGCAGATTCTGAAAATGAATAACTATATTCTATTATAATATTTTAAAAGATGATTGTTTTTTCTATTTTTCAAATCATATGTTGTTGAATAACTTAGTTGTTTCGTCTTATATAATGCACCGATACAGGAGAATGTTATTACTATTATTCTTTAGGAATATATAAAAATTCAATATGTTCGTTTTTATCTGTATTTTAGAAACTTTGTTAAAGGTATTGTTTTTCACTGGCACTCGACACATGGAGATGTTCCGTTGACACGACGAGGAGAGGAGACGGACGGACTATCGACTTCATCGTGGTCCGCCAGTGGGAAAAGGACTTCTGAAAGGAAAGGGCTGTGGGAAAGGACTTTTACTGCGTGCCACATGGGTCAAAGACCCAATGGGGACTGTGGGCCGTGGGTCCCTCCCTCGCAAGCGCGGCTACTCCACGTCGCGAGGACTCGGCCAATGCTAGGAGCCTCCTCCGTAGGTGGTGGAAGGAATTTCCGTAGAACGATCCCAGTTGCTCGGATGGAAGGAGGCCCTCTTCTCTCTGTGCCGTGGTAGGTGACGCTGGGCGAAGGTTAAGCTAATGATTGCCGGATCGTCTCCAAAACTTGTCTGAGGAATTGAAGGAGGCAGGATCGAGCTCTGAAGAGCACGATGCGTGGTGACTCTGTAGTGCGCTGGGGGATACGGCATGCAGCGACTATCTGAACCGTACCAACGGCAGGGCGAGTTAGTTGTCGACACGTGTTGTCCAGACCAAGTGGACGACGATCCCACGTCATCCTCTGCAGCTAGAGCAGTTGTGTGCCGCCCTCAATGGTCGTGCAGCATAGGAAGTGCCCAAATCCAAGGGCGGTCATGATCCGAAGGCAACCCCTCAGGTCTCTGTGGACAAGACCGTCTCTTGGAGGAAGGATCACCCACATCATGTTGTGTGACTACGAGGAACCGGGCCGGTGGCTAGCCGACTAACGCGGCGTCGATCATTGCCAAAACTCGAGTCCTCGGGCCGAAACCCAATCCGGCGCGTCTATGCGCAGCCAGGACTTTCTACGTCTGGCGGGCGCGTGAGTAGGAATCTACCCCTAGTTTTCACCCACCACTAACCTCGACTGGGCCCGCCTTTTTGGCGCGTTTGGAGGGAATTTTCACGTCCTCCAGAGACCGGTAATGGCAACATCCATAACTTTCCGTTGTTCCTAACATTTTTGTGATTTGTTGTGTTTTTTGTTTTGTTTTGTGTTTTTGATGTTTATGTGGATGATCCTGATAAATGGAGTCGACCGGGAACCTCCCTGCATTTCGCTGTAGAGGCTCACCGGAGATAAAGCCATTTAGAAGGGGACGACTGTAGGGTTCGTCTTTCCTTGTGATCCTGGGTTGGCAAGAGGTTCCTCCGTCGCACGTAGTGACAACCCACGGAAGATGAACTAGTCGTTTCGCCCTTCCATGCGACTCGATGATCGGACGCCGTGGTAAAGCAAGGGCCGTCGAAGAGCTCGGCATATGACCTAGAGACCGGTTCTCCTTATGGAGTTCCGGCAACGAAGTCACTGGGTTGTTCGGCGGTTCATCAAGTGTCTACGGGGAGGTTTCCTCCGAGATGTGGGATTATTCGCGTAATCGCAACGACCTCTGTCGTCGCTCACTTGGGTAATGGTTTGGAGGGTCCTCAGGTGGCGGCCCTCTAGTCTTTCCGAAGCACCCACGGAGAGACAAATCCGGTCGTGCGAGCTAAAAGTCTCTCAGGACTTGAGTTCGGTGGTTGAAAACGCGC
The DNA here is from genome assembly GCA_963931845.1 of Maratus michaelseni. Lineage (NCBI taxonomy): Eukaryota > Metazoa > Arthropoda > Arachnida > Araneae > Salticidae > Maratus > Maratus michaelseni. Next base: position 347,119,309 of record OZ007590.1, on the reverse strand, counting down.
CGGGCGCTCCTCAGGCGATTGGCGCATATCTTGGATATCCATTACAAAAGGAAACCGTGGTTACCTTTGTAGGTCTCCACATCCCTCGAGTTATGGTAAAGCAAGTGCGGGTCGGGAAAACCTGACTTAAGGCCCAAGACCTGGCTCCCTTTTGGGTGTTAAGCTCCGAAGATGTTTGGGGACTCCGGCCCGTCCGCAAGTGTCTTGCGGTGGTCTCCTAATGATATTCATCGCGTATTGCAACGACCTATGTCGTCCGCACATGGATTCATAGAAGTGATGCGCAGGTGGCGGTGCTCCGAAGAACCGAAGTGCATACGGAGAGACAAATCTGGTTGTGCGCGTTATAAGTCCCTCAGGACTTGGGTTCGGTGGTTGAGACGCTGACTAGCGCCCCTCATGGCGTCTGGCGGCGCAGCTCAGTTATTATATCATATTTTGGGATTATAGATTATTCATTGGAAAAAAATCACTAAGCAAAGTTTTCTTCCCTTTTTTTCAATAAAATAATTTTTAAAGATAAATTCGTACAAAAATGTGTTTTACTATAATTATAAACTTTACAAAAGTTTTCGCTAAATACATTTCCCGTATAATCCTGATAATTAACATTTTATCTATTTTAATCTCATTATGTAAATGGGACATACAATAAAACAAAACATACATGTTTCAACTGATTTATTTTTTTTAAATTGTTAAATTCCCAAAAGTTTTATTCTAATATATTTTACGCAAAATAACGTATATTACTTTACCCATTTTAATCCCTTTCTCAAACATCATTTAAAATTGAATTAAAAAAAAATCTGTATAATATGTTTCATAAATAATTATGCAATTATGAATTGAAAAATATTACTTTTCTGAAGTCTTAATTGTAGACTGAGAGATTGAGAGATATATTCTAAACCCTTTAAAAATCAAATTTTAAGCGGAAGAATCTTATGACAGTCAAAGCATAAATTTATTTTTAAAGCTTAAAGAATCAGTTTAAATTAGATAATACATACACCTTTTACTACGTTTCTAAATATTTGTTTTCTTAAATATAAACTTTATAAAAGTTTTTCTGATACGTTTTAGGTAAAATCATGATATTACATATTTTATGCAGTTTTAATTTCATCAACCAACATAACTCAAAAATAAAATTGTTACTCATTATAAATAAGACGTAACAATTTTATTTCACAGATAAATATCCAATTGGGAACCAGAAATATTACATATCTTTTTTAAATCATTGTTGTAGTTATTTTCTACGTTTTATCTTTATAAAAGATAATTTTAATCGGGTTAATATTATGAGAGTCAAAGCAAGCATATGTTAGAAAAAAAATTCTGTCTAGATATAGTTAAATAAAAGAAAATAAAAATACATTCACATTTAAATTTGTGTTATTCTTACTTATTATTTATTGTTTTCAGAATGAAATTTATTTTGCCGTTTCAAATAAATAGCAATACGTTAAAAATGGATGCATAATTCTTTAATATCTAAAATGTTGTTCTTGAACGATAATTAATTTTTTATGTAATTATATTGCTTTTAAATATTTCGCTTTAATATTATCCATTAAAGTTCTCTTAGCGATGAATCAGTGTTCTTTAAATATTCATTAAATCGTTATTAGAATTTATCAAAGATAATGTAGAGACATTTTGGTTAAGGAATTTTCTGGTATTATTTAACGCTAAAACTGTTATTTTATGTTGCAAAGGAATATTTGGAAAAATATTTTCAAAATAATAAGTTTGTACATTAGGTATATCATTGTTAATTAATTTATTTCTAATTTCATGATTATTCAAAATTATTCAATACTTATTGCTGACTTTTTATTTAAATTTTAATACATTCAAAATTTTGAATGTATTAAAATTTAAATGTAGTTAAATATAGTAATTAAATAGGTAATTCTAGAATTTGACTTCAGAAAATTAAGTGTAATGTTAGAAATACACTATATTGCCAAAGGTGACCGGTCACTTGCGATTTTAGACGTTTTGTTAACTATCTAGAAAAATATATGAGGAATTAACCTGAAACTGCAGGTGTGTAAACAGTATAGTATAGGTTATAATATTTCCTCGAAGATTTTTTCACGAAACTCCATAGGGGACTGTCAATAAATTGAAAAAAAACGAATATCTTTTGGATAACCCTGTAAAAACTAATGTAGCAAAGGCGCTCAAACTCGAGATTATTAATAAGTGGCTAATTGTAATATACTGTGTTCATTTTTATCAGGATAGCATGTATACTCGTAGAGAAATTAAGGTTTTTATAAAAACAGTCCCAAATTTTGCCTAGTTTTTTGCTTATAATTTGCAGAGATCTTAATATAAAAAAAGTTCTTTTCAGAAATCATGACAAACAACATTATACATAATACTCTGCAATCAAAATATAATATGCATAATGTATTAGCTAAGTATATAGAGCAACTTTTGTGAAAGTCTCAAAATCATAGCTTGAAAATTCTGTAAATTATCGTCGATAGATTAAACTAGAAATCCGTTGTTCCCAAAAGGAAGCAAAAATATGAGGGGTTGTATCCAAATATAGTAGTACGTGCAATATTGTGTACGCTATCTTGGCACTAATCAACAGATATTTGATACAACCTCTCATCTTTTTGCTTCTTTTTGGGAACAACGGATTTAGAGCTTATTCCATCGACAATAATTTTCAGAATTTTCAAGCTATGATTTTGAGACTTTCACAAAGGTTGCTCTATATACTTAGCTAATACATTATGAATATTATATTTTGATTGCATTCGCGCATGTGCAGTGAAACATTTTTTAGTAAACCTGCTCATTTTTCATCCAATTTTTATTATTTTTTAATTCTGATTACAGAGTATTATGTACAATGTTGTTTGTCATATTTTCTGAAAAGAACTTTTTTTTATATTAAGAACTCTGCATATTATAAGCAAAAACTAGACGAAATTTGGGACTGTTTTTATAAAAACCTTAATATCTCTACGAATATACATGCTATCCTATTAAGAATGAACACAGTATATTACAATAAGCGACTTATTAATAATCTCGAGTTTGAACACCTTTGCTACAATAGTTTTTACAGGGTTATCCAAAAGATATTCGTTATTTTTCAACTTGTTGACCGTCCCCTATGAAGGTTCGTGAAAAAATCTTCGCGGAAATATATAACCTATACTATACTGTTTACACACCTGCAGTTTCAGGTAAATTCCTCATGTATTTTTCTAGATAGTTAACAAAACGCCTAAAATCGCAAGTGATCGGTCACCTTTGGCAATATAGTGTATATAGACTACCATTCAAGTGGAATCAAATTGTTTTGAATATATCTATCGGAGGCACTATTGAGAACTCTTCCGTGTGTTTCTTTAATCTGTGTAGTATTGGCAAAATAAAATCAGTGTTAAATGTAAGTTCACTAATTTAAAATCCTTAATTTAAAGTATCTTTAAATTCTATTCCGAATTCTTTTACATAATGTATAATTACTTTAATTTTTCTCACGTGCACGCACTGTAAACAAATTTATTACATTATTTAATCAAGTTTTAATTTGTGTAATAAATGAAAAAAATCCCTGACGCACAGGCACAGGTAGATTTCGAAGATGCAGACCGTGGGGCACCTGTTTGTTGGGAATTGTGGAAGAAATGACCTTTTTGCCATGATACGGCAGATGGGAACCACCCACTTCGAAACCTAACTTGCTTGCAGACGGAGCCGGCAGGGAATTTTTTTGTTTTTAATTTTGTTTGTTTTTTTTTTGCTATAAGGGTTGGTCCTATAAAAAACTTGTCAATATAAAAGTTTTAGATAATATTAAGAGGATTAATAATAAATTTAAGCGGATTTGATATCTTGTGAATTGACGAAGTTATGATTTTTTTCTTCTAAAATCCCCCCCTCCCCCCCCCTTGGGGCCATTTTTAATGATATCAAAAATCTGTCATACATAAATTTTCGGCACTTTTCCTAGAAGCAATAATAACTTTAAACGGATTCGATACGTATCATAATTAAGAAATTATAGGTTTTTTTCTGTTTTCACAAAAAGTCCCCCCATTTCCCTCCCCCTCCTTGGTTCGATTTTGCCCATTAACGAACTTGACCGAGATTTTATGCCCCTTGATTTTATGTATCAGTTTGGAAGAAATTTATGCAGAATTTTTCCAGTTGTCGTGTCCATGAAAAAGTGACATAGATAGACAGATAGATATAAAGTTTTGAACTGGGGGTGGTTTTGGGTTCTGGGAGTCATGATCGGCGTAGATCTGCAAAAATCTTTCAAAAATTCCAAATTAGGTGAGAATGTAATATGTAGTATTTCTTACTTTATCTACCTAATAAATATCCAATACATTTTACCATATTTTCCAATTAAAAACTATATCTATAAATGAATTACGTATATTAGAAATTCATAATGTAGATTTTATTTTATGCTCTTCCCGACAACATGAAAGGAAAATACATATAACACCAATTTTTTGCTTTTATTTATGATTATTTCATTGAAGTTAAAGAACTATGATTAACTTTGTAAAAAATAAAAAATAAAAATAAATAAATAAAGCCTGAAATGTTTTCCATATTTGATCATGATATATGCGATATTTTCCTATTGTTTCACATTTACAGATTTTGTATTGATAAAAGTATAAATAAAGAAATACATATTGCAACAAAGAAAATACATATTTAAAATTCTAATGCATACTCCCTTTATAACTGAGTCACCAAAACCTATATCACCTGTGCTATAAGCATATAAAAGAAAAGGAATAAAATAGGCATGTCACGAACTACCACTTAATATACCCGTTGTGACATTTCCATTTAACTGAATAGTTTCATTTCGCAGTATGCACGACATTTTTTTTTAGAAATGTCCTCTTTGTTCTGTTGAAACGAACACCTCTAGTTTATGGTAGATGTCTACATATAAATCATAACCAACCAATTTTTTTTTAATTCATGACATTTGTCATTTCCTAAATGACACGTTGGCAGTCATGAATCAGGATATGCATGCAAAGTTTGTTTCAACTATATCTTAAGTGACAATTCCTATTAATCTTCGGATGCTTATTTCCTTTTCAATAAATAACATACACTTTTAGTGATACGCTTCAAAGAAATTAACCTATAAAAAGGTATTTGATATTAGATTTAAAAAATCATTTTCAGTTTGTTGTATAAAAAATGCATTGCTTTAAAACTAGCATAAAAATATTATACTTATGACAGGCTTGCAATTTATATGTTTTGCATCCTAAAAAAATCATATTTTTTCATAACCTTCGTAATTAATTATTGGAAAAACAGTAGTATCGTTTTAGAATTGTAAATCTAATTTAAAACATTTATATTTATATGTAGTTATGTAGGTAATTATATTTATTCTACTTACATACAAATTTTAAATCTAATAACAGCTTAGTAAAATATTAGATTTTAATTATCCCCCACTCTTTTCCAATACCAAGGATAAAATATGATTTAATTGTTATGTAATTGCTAAAAAATTTTTTTAATGTACTATGCACGAAGTAATAGAAACAGTTCAATTAACCTTTTATTTTTAATTTTCATAGTTATCATTAAATATTTTACCTTTTAACTCCAATTAAAACTTTTTTTTATTTTTTTTTATCATGTCTTTTAAAAAATAACAATTAAATGATCAATAAATACTGCTTCTTGTTAAAACAAGCCCCTGCGGATATAATTAAAATTTAAATAATTATTTTTATGTTCTTAAATTATCTTTTCTAATTTGAATTTTCGCTTTTGGGGCGTTTTATTTGTTGTTAAATTTTCGATAATCTTTTAATTTGAAAAGCTGTACACTTTTTTTTAATTTTAAGGAATGAAAAATCATGTGAATTATTTTGTAAATATCAGATGTTCCACTATTAAGAAAACATCGTTTTGTATTAAAAAACATGTTATTTTAATGATTTATAAATATACATATAGCATATGCATCACATGTATCATATGCGTTTAGCATACCTATCATCATCACTATTTCTTCATACTTTAATCGAACTCTGTCAAATAATAGCCAATCCAATATTTTCAATATTACCAAAATTTCCGAATGAATTCAATATTTGCTATCTTCACCATGTCAAAATGTCTAGTTTTTCCATCTGATTGATTCAATCGCCAGAAAATAGATGCTTATCGACTGAGCAATAAGAAGAAATAAGGTACGGCATCTCAGTTAAGGACGTAAAATTTACTCATTTAATAATACATTTTGAAAGAAAATAAAATTATACCGATAGTCATTGTGTTTATGTCTTAGAGTGCATAATATGTTTTAGAAACAGTCCGCATCATGAATGACATATTTTTTTACAATTTTGGAAATATTAGTTTTTAAAAAAATCGCTACATTTTATAAAATATGCTGGATAATTTACCTGTAGTAAATTTACTTAATAAGAAGAAGTAGTATATTAAAATCACGATACTGGTACATAGTAAATATATATATATATATATATATATAATTAAATATAACATATGTAAAGTTTGTAATATAAAATATCGAAATATCTCTAATTATAAAGCAAACACTTGTACAAACTTGCAGATATTAAAATGCATTTTCTTTATTATCTATAATATTAAATGTAGATGTTTGCGCATCACTCTCTCTCTCTCTCTCTGTGTGTGTGTGTACTGTTTTCTAAGGAAGTGTCTGTATGCAGAGCTACATGATTTGGAAAGAAGGTTTGTCTGAAGTTATTCACCTCGAAACCAGTTTTTTTATATTTTGATATTAGATTCTTTTAATTTTATTTTTTATGAGACTTTGGGCGTTTTTTCTTCGTATCGCGGCGACTTTCCAACATCAGTCAAATGAATCCGGTTTCAATCTTTCAACCCAATACAGTAAATTTTCTTATTGGCGATTTAGACATTTTTCGCAAATTTTTTATAAGATTTTTCATTTTTAGAAAAAAAAAATGCGGCGATTTTTTCAAATTCATAAAAGGAATCTAGTTCGTATTTTTAAGCCCAATATATAATAGTCGTAACATTAAAAATCACAGAGGAGAAATTTTATTATAAATTTCTCCTCTGTGATTTTTAATGTTACGACTATTATTGTATGCAATTACCTTCGTAAAATGACTTCGGTTTCAATATTTTAGCCCAACAGTAAATTTTGTTTTATGCTATTTTTTTCCTCTGTTCTTTATCTGATTTCAACGTTTTTTCGCGTTCTACGGCGATTTTTTTACACTTATTTTCTGAAAGAGACACGCACACACAAAAGAAAAAAAAATTATCCGGTAAATTGTGCTATTTCTACGCTTAAATTCAAATTGGAAGTATGACAAATCGCTTCCCATAGTATGGTGAATGACGATACTGTACTTTTTCCACTTTTGAAATACATAATTACAATAATCCAATATCCGTTTCATTTGAGACATGAGTGGGCATAGCCATCATTGGTCTATGCTGCCGAAAGCCGTGGTCTTCCAACACCAAGTTCTTTTGATTCGAGAATTGTATATTAAAAAAGACCAGCAAAGCAGGCGTACATTCATATGACTGAACAATACTACATTCATATAACTGAATCAATATTTTTCTCTTAAGAAGTATTTTCGCTTGGTCTGAAAATGGCATTTAAAAAAAACATTTTTATACTGATACAATACATTAGACTGTACACGGTAAAAAATGATAAATGTTTCTCAGTCAACGAAAATATAATATAATCACGAATAAATTTACAATATAAACTCATCCATGTTAACCATGATTCTGAAAAGTGTTTCTTTATCTTTAGAAACTTCAGACATGAATAGCATTTCGAGATTTAAAGAATGATTTATAAAGACAAAATTTCTCTTGCTGTCCATAATTTTCCGAAACGTTTAGGAGTAGTTTTTAAAGTGTATTAATCAGTTTTCTAAGCCCGGAGTATAGTTTTCCCGATGCTATCAATTCTCAAGTAAACATTTTCATGTTCAACAAATAGGTTTAACAGACAAACATGCAGAATTATCAGCGTTAACATTAACATTAAAATTAAGATTATTTCTTTACTCTTTCATGTATAAATTAACGTATGCAGCTAAAAACGTTTACTTGAGAATTGATGACATTCGAAAAACAGGTATTCAAGGCTGAGGAAACTGATTAATACACTATAAAAACTATTCGGAAACGTTTCTGAAAAATACGGGCAGCAAAAAATACATTGTTTTTATAAATAATTCTTTAAATTTTGGCAATGTATTGGTTTACGGGGTTTCAAAAGACAATGGAACACGCTTTTCGGAGTTTCGGATAACTCAGAAGATTATATTATATTTTCGTTCGTGGTTATAGAATATTTTCATAAAATAAGAAACATTGGTCTTCTTTTACAGTGTATGTTAAAGAAGCGTCGTGATATTAAAATAATTTATAAATATACAACATATGTACTTCTGAAATTAAGAAAATTTCTCTGTGCACGAATTCTGTAGTAAAATGTTAAATGAATATAACTTATATTTTAGCAAACAACAAAAATTAATATTAATAATTTAACAAAGCGATAATTGTATGCATAGTTAAAATATTGTCTATATGTTAAAAAAAACCACACGAAATAACATGAAGGTTTTTTTTAAATGAATACATTCTTTCAATTTATATTGAAAAATTTCCCATATATTTTTCGCTTTCTTATTTCAAATGATATGAAATAAATTGGTGTATATCTTTATCTTAGAATTTAATTTATGGTGGAATTCTAATTTTAATATCTATCAAGTGAAATGAGGTTGCTAGTTTTAAATTTTGTGGCAACTTAAACTACATTTTGTTAAAGTTTTTAAAACATATTTCAAAACATATTCAATCACCGAGATTTATGAAATAGAAATATTTACAAAACTGCAGCTTCATATTTATATAACTTTAAAAAACAAGGCAAACATGTGAAGCAATGCACAATAATGAAAATTTTGAATATTTTAATATAAATATTTAAATTGATTTTTTGTCACATTATTTCATCATTCCAGAAAATTTTGATGTCGATGAATAAATTTCGTTCCAATACTTGTGTAATATAAAAAAAAATTTATATACTTAAATAATAAATGTTCGGAAATACATTTTTAATAAATTCTCAATTTTATTAGTTTTTAATTATCATACATGATTGAATAAACATAGGTATATCTCTGATATGCAAAAATAAATCATCAATGCAGATTCTGAAAATGAATAAATCTAAAATATTTGGAAAGATGATTGTTTTTTATCTATTTTTCTAATCATTTGTGGTTGAATGACTCAGATATTTTGTAAAATACTAGCCGGTCGTGTCATCGGGATCATAGCCGATGTTGGCGACAAACTCGCTAGCTCTTAAATTGTTGAAATACGTGTTTCACTATTTTTTAGTAGATTTTTAATGCTGAATTTCACACTCGTACTTAAAACTGCTGCTGAGATATGGAGAAATGACCTCAAACTTTCGTTCAATCAGTGCAGATTTTTAAAATGAATAAATCTAAAATATTCGGAAAGATGATTGTTTTTTTATCTATTTTTCTAATCATTTGTGGTAGAATGACTTAGATATTTTGTCTTATATAAAAAATACTAGCCGGTCATATCATCGGGTTCATAGCCGATGTTGGCGACAAACTCGCTAGCTCTTAAATAGTTGAAATACGTGTTTCATTATTTTTTTAGTAGATTTTTAATGCTGAATTTCACACTCGTACTTAAAACTGCTGCTGAGATATGCAGAAATGACCCTCAGTACTCGACCCCCATTTAAGCCCTTTGGTGGATGAATATCTAAAATCTCTGAAATACTTATTTAAATATTGTTTTACTACAATTGTTATCCTGGATTTCACTCTCCTTTCTATAACCTCTAATGAGATATGGCAAACTGACCTAAAACATTCAATCCCCATTTACCCCCCCCCCTTATTGGCTGAAATTCTACAGTTGCTGAAGTATGTGTTTAACCATATTTTTAGTAGATTTGTTATCCTGAATTTCACGCCTAAAACTGCTAATACGGCGAAAAGCCCAAAATGCCTAAATTTTTTCCAGTCCCCATTTAACCCCCTTAGTGGTTGAATTTCTAAAATAGCTGAAATTGGTCTTTAACTATTTTTTGGTAGATTGGGCATTTTGAATTTCACGCTCCTACTTAAAATAGCTTCTGAGATATGGCGAAATGACCTAAAACGTTCGACTCGCCCGTGTACAAAAATGGGTTTTATTATAATTATAAAATTTAAAAAAGTTTTCCATTACAAATACATTACACGTAAAAGCCTGATAATTACATTTTATCTAGTTTAATTTCATTATCTAACGTGACATAAAATTTAATAAAACATACACGATTCAATTGATTTAAAAAATGTTTTTTAATTGTAAATTTCACAAAATTTTTTCTAATATATTTCACGCAAAATAATTTACATTAAATATTTACCCATTTTAATCCCCTTCTCAAACGTCACTTGAAATCGAAATTGTTTTTATTTCTATATAAAATGTTTCATAAATAACTATGCAACTGTGAATTGGAAAATATTACTGTTTCTCAAGCCATGATTGTAGACATTTTCTAATTCCTTTAAAAATCAAATTTTAAGTGGAAGAATCTTATGACACTCAAAGCATAAATTTGTTTTTAAAGATTAAAAAATCGTTTTAAATTAAATTATACATATAGCTTTTACTACAAATCTAAATTTTTGTTTCAAACATCACTTAAAATTGAAATTGTTTTTAAATCTATATAAAATGTTTCATAAATAATTATGCAACTGTGAATTGAAAAATATTACTGTTTCTGAAGCCATGATTGTAGACATTTTCTAATCCTTTTAAAAATCAAATTTTAAGTGGAAAAATCTTATGACAGTCAAAGCATGAATTTGCTTTTAAAGATTCAAAAATCGTTTTAAATTAGATTATACATATAGCTTTTACTAAATGTCTAAATATTTGTTTCATACATCACTTAAAATAGTAATTGTTTTTAATTCTATGTAAAAAGTTTCATAAATGATTATGCAACTGCAAATGAGAAAATAGTACTATTTCTGAAGCCATGATTGTAGACATTTTCTAATTTCCTTAAAAATAAAATTTTAAGTGGAAAAATCTTATGGCAGTCAAAGCATGAATTTGTTTTTAAAGCTTAAAAAATCGTTTTAAATTAGATTCAACTTTAATTTAGATAAACTTTATATAAGTTTTTCAAATATGTTTTAGGTAAAATCATGATATTTCATATTTTATGCAGTTTTAATTTCATCAACAAACATAACTCAAAAATAAAATTGTTACTCAATAAGACGTAACAATTTTATTTCACAAATAAATATACAATTCGGAACAAGAAATATTACATATCTTTTTAAAATCATTGTTGTAGTTAATTTCTACGTTTTATCTTTATAAAAGGTAATTTTAATCGGTTAATCTTTTGAGAGTCAAAACATGCATATATTAGAAAGAAATTCTGTCTAGATATAGTTAAATAAAGAAAATAAAAATACATTTAAATTTGTGTTTTTCTTACTTATTACATACTGTTTTCGGTAAACAATTTATTTTGTCATTTCAAGTAAATAGTCAATACATTAAAAATGGATGCATAATTCTTTTATATTTAAAATGTTGTTCGGGAACGATAATTAATTATTTATGTAATTATATTGCTTTTAAATATTTCGCTTTAATATTATCCATTAAAGTTTCCTTAGCAATGAAATTCAGTATTCTTTAAATATTCATTAAATCGTTATTAGAATTTAGCAAAGATAATATTGAGATATTTTGTTTAAAGCAATTTTCTTGTATTATTAACTCTAAAACTTTTTTTAAGTTGCACAACACGTACTCCATTTTTGCATAATCATTTTTTATGAACTGAAATAAACTACAAAATATTTATTCTACAAACATTAACTAATTTTTTCTGCAATAAAGGATTTGGCTATTAAAATATAGATAAAATGCTTAAGTGATACAAAGAAATAGACAAAAGGCTTATAAAAACCTTTTAGGATTGACATATGTTTCAGCGCTCATACAGCGCCATTTTCAAGATATATGACGATAAACAAAAATATTCTCGAAAATTTTTGAAAATAAACTTGAAAATATAAATCACGAGATCATATATGTAAAAAAGCGGGTGCTTGAAATAGTCAACTGCAAATGTGAAAATTAATATTTCCTTATTGCTTTTTTAAAACTGAAAAAAAAAAACCTCGTACCAAATTTTAGGTAATTCAAATGAGGCGCATTTATTACAAATGTTCACGTATACGCATATAGATTTCTATTAATTTACCATATATGACTGAATTATCTAAAATTTGGCAGGAGGTACTCTTTCAGTTTTAAAAAAGCAATAAGGAAATATTAATTTTCACGTTTATAGTTGACTATTTCAAGCACCTTCTGTTTAGGTAGATTTCGTAAGAAATACTACCTATCACATTCTCACCTAATTTGGAATTTTTGAAAAAATTTTGCAGATCTACGCCGATCATCACTCCCAGAACCCAAAACCACCCCCAGTTCAAAACTTTATATATATATATATATATATATATATATATGTGTGTGTGTGTGTGTGTGTGTCACTTTTTTTGGACATGATAACTGCAATAATTCTGCACATATCTCTTCGAAACTAATACATAAAATCAAGGGGCATAAAATCTTGGTCAAGTTCGTTAATGGGCAAAATCGAACCAAGGGTGGGGGAGGGTGGGGGGGGGGCTTTTTGTGAAAACAGAAAAAAACCCATAATTTCTTAATTATGATACGTATCTAATCCGTTTAAAGTTATTATTACTTCTAGGATAAGAGCCGAAAATGTATGCATGGCAGATTTTTGATATCATTAAAAATGGCCCCAAGGGGGGAAAAAGGGGGTGTTTTAGAAGAAAAAAAAATTATAACTTCGTCAATTCACAAGATATCAAATCCGCTTAAATTTATTATAAATCCTCTTAATATTATCTAAAACTTTTATATTGACAAGTTTTCTATAGGACCAACCCTTATAGCAAAAAAAAAAAATAAAAACAAAAATAAATCCTTGCCGGCTCCGCCAACAAACAAGTTATTTTTCGAAGTAGGCGGTTCCAACTCCCGCATCTTTTCGAAACTGATACATAAAATCAAGGGACATAAAATCTCGGTCAAGTTCGTTAATGGGCAAAATCGAACCACTGGGGGCTTTTTGTGAAAAGAGAAAAAAACCCATAATTTCTTAATTATGATACGTATCGAATCCGTTTGAAGTTATTATTATTTCTAGGAGAAGGGCCGAAAATTTATGTATGACAGATTTTTGATATAATTAAAAATGGCCCCAAGAGGAGAGGGGGAAGGGGGGTTTTAGAAGAAAAAAATTCATAACTTCGTCAATTCCCAAGATTTCAAATCCGCTTAAATTTATTATAAATCCTCTTAATATTATCTAAAACTTTTATATTGACAAGTTTTTTATAGGACCTACTCTTATAGCAAAAATAAATAAATAAATAAATTAATTAATTAATTAATTAAAAAATCCCTGCTGGCTCCGCCTGCAAACAAGTTAGGTTTCGAAGTAGGTGGTTGCTACTGCCGCATCATGGCAAAAAGGTCATTTTTCCGCAATTCCCGACAAACAGGAGCCCCACGGTCTGCGTCTTCGAAATCTACCTGTGCCTGTAGGCCGAGCCGTCAGGGATTTTTTACATATACGTATGATCTCGTGATTTATGCTTTCAAATTTTTATTTTCAAAAATTTGCGAGAATATTGCTGTTTATCGTTATACTTCTTGAAAATGGCACCGTATGAGCGCTGAAACATATGTCGATCATTAAAAAGTTTTTATAAGCTTTTCGTGTTTCTCTTTGTATCACTTAAACATTTTATCTATATTACTTACCCATCATACGTAGTATAGGGTAAGTCTTGAAATCGTTTTGAAAATCGAAACATTTTTTTGACGGATTTACACGCTTCAGACACTGGAGATTCCGAAAAACATATTTTTAGAAAAAAAAAATTGCCGTCCGTCTGTGTGTCTGTATGTCTGTGTGTCTGTGTGTCTGTAAACGCTCTATCTCCTGAAAAATTTGAGATAGACACTTGGAATTTGATATGTACTTAGTATGTAATAATGGGAAGAAGCTTATTGAATTTCAGTAACCTCGATTATCCGGAACTATTTTTTTCGGACTCTCGAAATATTCGTTCTGATAAAAGGTATATAAAAAATTTCGAAATTGTTTATTTTAAGGAATGAATATAAAAGAAAATAAAAAAAAAAACATAAATTTTGCATAAAGCATGAAGTCGATCGGATAATTAGTTGCCGAGATATTTGTAATCATATTTACCACACTCTTCGATTTTTCATGACCCTGTATTTGAACCAAATTTCAATTCAAAGATATATTTTAATTGGAAATGAGACGTTTAATCAGATGCAATAAACCGCTAGTTAATAGGATTATTGTTTTTGGAGTTATAAGGATGTTTCTTTTAAGCAATTCAGTAATCGAGCCTTTAAAGTTTATGACGTCATCAAGCCACGATTTTATTCGAATTGCAATGCATTTTATAAGTAGTTTACACATTTTTTATTTTAATATTTTACATTATGCAATTCCATGATGGGTAAGTATTACGGTGGCCCCCAACTACTAGTTTGATTTAATTTTAATAAAAATTAATAATTTACCTTTAAAATTAGATATATATATCCCTATGAACATACAAAAATAATAAATATGTATTAAAATTTGAAAAAAAAACTCAAAACATTGAAAAATGCTACATGAAAAACAAATAAACTTATTAGGAAAAAAATTATTAGTAACATAAACTATAAGCTTTTATCTAGTGCACCTACTACGAGTTACACGATATTTTAGTAAATAAAAATATCATAGAAGAGTCAATTATAAGGTTTACAACAGTTTTACTATGTTCTTTTCAAACAACAGGCCATAATTTTGAAAGTATTCATGCAATTAATTTTTTTTTAAAATAGATGCACTAGACGATAATATATAGACAAAGCTCACAAGGTTTTCTGGAAGAATGATAATAATATTTTTATTTATGAATTTTTAAGGGAGTAAATGTTGAGCAAAAATCAATTTTGAGAAAATCGTATTTAGACGTTAAATTAGTATATTTTTACTATGAGTATAAATTTATTTCATATACAAATTTAATAATCAATAATTGAAATTAAATCATTTTATTAATATAAAAATACTAATTAAGTGAAAAAATTAAGGATAATTCTCTATTATCCCGTCGACCACTTTTCATAACAAAAAACTATCGCCAAACTGTAAGATTAAACGGCAAAAATGCAGTCCCATTTACTTGTTGTCAGAAGCATTATACATGTTTGTTATGTCATCAAGTGGTTTTTAATACGACATTTGCGTGCATTTTTCATTATGTTTTACTGATTTATTAGTTATTTCTTTAATTAAAATAACTATCGTGTCCTTAAATTCTTATATTTCATTTATTTATTTATTTTGATATTGTAATGACATTCTCTCGTTTATTTGGTTTATTCTCTCGTTTATTTGGCGTTACAGTTTGGCGATAGTTTTTTGTTATGAAAAGTGGTCGACGGGATAATAGAGAAGTACCAAATTAAGTTTTACTATTTACTTTTTTTTTGTCCCTTTAAAGAGCACCTCCGGTTTTCGGAATTATCACGTCCGGCTTATTAAAATAACTTCTGTTAAAAAATGGTAGGAAAAGTAACAAAGTAGTTTTTGAATCGTAAAAATGTTGACATTTCAAATGAAATTATAATTTTAAAAAATCGATCATTTTCTTGAAAGTGATCATTTTAACGTAGGAAAATACCTTAAACTCAATATAATTTAAACAAGAGCGAAAAATCATGCGTCAAGCATAGATTATCTAACACTTTCCAACGCTTCCAAAATAATTTTACAAATCATTACCGTTTAATAAGCTGAAAGATAACATCTAAGTAAACAATTTGGAAAACGCATAACATATTTATAAACGTAATTTCAGGAATTTCCAACATATATTTCGCACATATACAATATTCGGAAAAATATCCGAATACTTTTATTCAGCCCTGTATATGATCTATAGATTTGTATACATACTACATAGGATGCGAAATTTTTAATTTAGTTAAGAAATGCATAGCACAGTTTAAAATTCTCCTTCTGGAGTTTCTTTCAATAAACGGAAATGTGTTCGTGAACTTTTGTGCTGCCCTGTATATGAAATACAGAATCTATACACACCAAGTAATAGACAAAAAGTAAATTAAATGTAAAATCGCGTTCAGCAACTTAAAACGCACTTCCAGGAATTATTGTTAACAGACAATAGAGAATTCTTTTGTGTGCCCCTGTAAATGAACGATGACTGCTATACACACAATATTCTGTAATAAGCCTCTTGTAATGCACCTTAGTAATATATATAAATTTCAATGCGTTTAAAATAGTGAAACATTATTTAATTAAACCGCAAACGATTTTTCTCCATAGACGTAATGTAACGGAATTCTTTTGACTGTCCCTGTAAATTAACTATTAGTGCTATGCACACCATTTCCATATTAAGCTTCTTGTAATGCACCTTAGTGTTATATAACAATTATAATGTATTTGAAATTGTGTAACATCATTAAAATAAACCGCAAATGATATTTCCCCATAGACCGTAATGTAACAGAATTCTTTTGAGTGTCCCTGTAAAAAAAATATAAATGCTACACACTTCATTTGAAATTGGGAACTAGCGATAACGACAATAACATATAAAAATTGCAGGGCAATCCGGGCATATTTACGGGAGTTAGAGCACGACCAGACGGCCAGAAGGCAGACGGCAAAACAACAAACTAAAGTCATAAACACTTTTCAACTAGGTTGGAAAGTGTTAATAATAAAAAAGAATTAAAAAAAAGACATTAAAAGCAAAACAAAAAATTTATTTCCAATAGTAAATGTCTAAAATAAATGATTAAAAACGTCAATATTTCTACATTATATAACATAAAATTATTAAAATATTATGATAAGCATTTTATTATTTTGAAAATGCTGTTATGCCAAACCGAGTTAATGATGTAAATGCCAAATTTCAGAAAAATGACATTTATTGATTTAACAAAATTCAATTTCCGAGACTTTTTTTTTACAAAGCCACGGACAGGGTTATTGATCAGTTTATACAAATTTAAAACTTAGAATCGATTTCATGTTACTAGTCATCAATTACAGATAATGACCTTATATTGACATTTCAAAGTTGTTCACTATCAGATTTCAATGTCGAGTTCTAAAAAGGTTACATTTCAAGTTTTAAAATGTTTGAAAGAAGAAACATTTTTCAAAATTGAATTGACAAACAAATAATGAAACTAATTATCCTCTGGTAATTTTAATTCTCGCGTTGCTCATTAGGATATTCTATGTCAAAAATGTTTATACTCTAAATTTATTCATTAATAATGTGAATTTGCGATATGCGCTTTTATAATATTTAAAAATTAATTTCTGCACGAGTTTATTCCCAGAATTTATTGTTAAAAATCTAAAACGGGCGACAGAGTGAATTATTTCAAATATTCATTGTTCTTAAAAATACTTTTGTTTATAATGTTATTTATTTGGACAAATTCTATAAAATAATGTAAAGATTCTCTAATTATGTTATTTATTTATTTATTTATTTTGAAAGAATGGGTTTTTACAAGTATTTAAGGGCAACGATGGAAAGCTGCACTTCATCTAATTTGTTAATCAAATAAAGACAAGAACTATATGTGTTAAGTATTAATTTTCAATAAATTATACAATTTCCTTTATATATTTTTTGAACACTGCTGCATTATATGTAGGGGAGATGGGGGATGAATGGGACTCTTTCAGAAAAATGTTTATTTTAAATATTTTATTTAATTTATTATCAATATTATATATCACATTTCATACATTAAGTGTTTGACTGCATCTTATATGCACAATATTTATTCAAGATTATTATTATGCAGAAATATATTATGAAATTAAAAAACAATTCCTCTATGTCCCAATCATCCACACAGCAGGGATGAATGGGACACAAATATTTTCCTCCCTTTATTCAATGTTAAGGACTAAAAGCTGGAAAAAAATGCCTTCTGGGCAAAATCTGAGAGATTGCCCAGAAGTTGTAATATGATCTCCAGAATTATTTGTTAGCCCATCATATTGGACTCATCTCAACTTTGCCATAAACGGAAGCATTCAATGGCTGAAGACGATAACTACAATGAGCATGACATGTTAAAAGAATAATTACCATAAATTATTAATTTATCAAACTATATAATATTATTTAGCTAATAAATATATTTTTCAGCATCCTCTAGGGATGAATGAGACAATCCCATTCATCCCATATGAAATGTCCCAATCATCCCCATGATGCATATATTCAATTGTCAGCCATTTTGTCTAAAAAATTATTTTGTTACAATGGTTAATATTCATTCATTTTAATTACCAATATTGAGCCTTGAAATAAAAAACTACAATATATCACAATTGTTTATATTGCATAAGATATTTAAGTAACTTCAAATGTAAAAAAAAAATACTTTTAAGCAGAGTTTTCAGGAAATGACAATTTGAAGGAAACTGAAAACAGCCATGTGGTCTTGCTTTTGGTTCTGAAGCACACTATGGTAGTGAAATCTACGAGGATAGGAAGCAACTAAACAAAAAGTTTATTGCCTAAAATATTGAGAACGTCCCATCCATCTCTTGTCCCATTCATCCCCCATCTCCCCTATACTAGAACATTATAAGAATGACACCTACAAAACCAATTGTAATTTGAGAAATTTTGGAATGACATTCTGATACTAATGATTTATTTACACAGAAAATACTCTGAACTTCTTAAGAAATACATTAAATCTATGGAGTAATCAGTTTTAATAGTCTCCACATTATTGTTAAAATTGCCTTCTTAAACAAAAGTGTTTAATTTTTAAATAAGGTACAAAGACAAAACAAGCGCACGCAGTTTTCCTTTACATACGCTTGTACATGATGTCCCGTTAATAGAGGTACATATTTTAAGAGAGGGTGGAGCACACTACAACCCACAATTATTGTATTAAAAACCAGGATCGCAATATACTCATTCACTCAAAATTACGGGGTTGCTTGACTTCAATCTGAAAATCTTACGAACTTAGAAAGAAAAAAAAAACAACTAGTTATAATAATATACTTTATTTTATATCTTCAAACTTCTCACCGTCAGCTACAATGCATATTTGGATTTTGGAGTAGAGCATAGATACTTTACTATACCTAGACACTACTTTTATGAATATAGCAGCAGCCGTTCCGAAGTTAAAAGCATGGCAAGGGACTTTAGTGGGCATACTGTATATTCTGGGAGGCAAGCGAGTTCACTGGAGACGGTCGATGAGAAATGAATTAACCATTATACATCGCGATTAAACTTTCTTTTCTGTGTTTAGTTTAAGTAAGACAATATCTCGAAAAGAAATGTGGTGATTATCATCCCCATCCAGTCAGAGATAAATTAGACGATTCACTTCTTGGAATGCAGCTGACATTAGATAAGATTCACTAACCGCCTTACTGTACATTTCTCGCACTTTTGGTGATTTTATACCATTTTAAACACAACATTTTAATTCTGCTCTAAAAATTGTTAAGGTATCTTCATTATTGTTAAAGTTATGACGGCTCAGACTGAAGGGAAGCATTCTCTAATGTTGATAAATGAGTAGATTACAAACTTGGTACGATAACTGTTTGATGTAGTGTGCTCTACCACCTGTTAAAGTTTGTACCTCTGTTACGGGAACCCTGTACAGTGAGGTAATCTATTCGGAAGATGCTTTATTTAACTAGTCTTTGTTGCATACCTCGAACTATAGATGGATAGTTTGGGGTTAGAGTACATTTTCTGGGAGGCAAAAGAGTTCATTGAAGGCGGACGATGAGAAATGAATTAATCATTATATATATCGCAATTAAACTTTATTATTACACGTACAAATTCTGTGTTTAGTTTAATATTAGGGGTACCCTTAATTAAAGCCGCTCTCAAAAGCATTATATATAAGTATATTTCTTTAGCGTTGTGCAAGCTCGGATAGGAAACTCAATAAATAGGCGAGGGGTAGTCATATATAACTGTGGTGGATATGTTTGTACCTCTATTTATGGGCCACCTTGTGTAGTGAAGTAATCTATACGGAAAGTGGTTTATTAAATTATTATGGTCCCATAGATGTACAATCTTGAGTTTATGTTGTTAAGCGTACATGTTCTGAATAGCAAAATAATTCAGTGGAGGAGGACGATGAGAAAATAATTAATCATTATATATCGCAATTACACTTTATTATTACACGTACAAATGCTGTGTTTAGTTTAATATTAGGGTTACCTTTAGTTAAATTCGTTCTTAGATGCATTATTTATAAGCGTTTTATTTTAGGGTTGTTCAAGCTGGGATAGGAAACTCAATAAATAGATGAGAGGGAACATATGTACCTACGGAGACTAAACAGAATAGAACTAATTTTGAAATATACATTCAACTTATATTTAACTAGAAAGGTAATTCATTTTGGGCACCTTTAAGGGTTAACTTACTTAAAAAAATAGCTACTATTCAAATTAAAAATATTCTTAGCCAGATTGAATTATTTCTTGATTAAATCTTATCAATAGGTATAAAAATATTGTTATTATAGGAAATTCTCATGACGCGAAAATAAGTTATTTTAAATATCAGGTTACTTGGTTAATTTTTGTTTGTTTGCAAATTTTATTTACATTTAACGTTTTATCATTATTGAATGAATATAATAATTGGAATAGATTTGTTTTTATTGCATTTGGCTGCAATAAAAAAAGTATGATATATTTAAAGGAATAGTAATTTGTATAAAATGTTTCTCCCAATATTATATCAAATACGCTTTTATAAGCGAATCTGACTGTATTGCTTAATAATTATATTAAAAATCTCAATGAATTGGAGGAGGAAATATTTTATAAAAGTTGAACGTTAAAACACATAATGAAAAACTATTTAGTGGTTAACACTAAATATACCAGGAGGTTCCAAATGAAAATATTTCGATTCGAATCAGAAGATATTTCATAAAATAAATAAAATACCAATAACCAAAAATTAGTTAATCAAAAAAGTTATACAGTTAATAAAAAGTCTGCTGAGAAATATTTTTTTTATAAAACTTCTGTAAAATTCCCGTTACGTGTAGTGTTAAAAAATAATTTTAAATGCAGTACTTATAGTAACTGAAGGGCTCAGATATAAGACAAGATTGCTTACAGAATACATGTTTCGAAGTTTTATAATGGAAACCACAAATGAAACTGTTCTGATTTCTTCCTCTGAAACAGCTTATTTGTTAAGAACTTTTATTTATCTTATGTGCATATTTGTATTTTTCTGATAAATTTTACATTTTTGGACTTGTGTGCAAAGCATATTCGTTATTAAATTTCACATCTAAATTTATCTTTAAATACTATGCCATATATTCAATAAAAAACTAGTCGTTGGAGGCCACCGTAATACTTATCCATCATGGATATGCGTATTATAAAATATGAAATTAAAACATGTGTAAACTACTTATAAAATACATTGCATTCGAATAAAATCGTGGTTTGATGACGTCATAAACTTTAAATGCTCTATTACTGAATTGCGTACAAGAAATATCCTTATAACTCCAAAAACAATAATCATATTAACAAACGGTTTATTGCTTCGAATTAAGCGTCTCATTTTCAATTAAAATACATATTTGAATTGAAATTTGGATGAAATACAGGGTCATGGAAAATCGAAGAGTGTGACGAATATCTCAGCAACTAATTATCCGATCGACTTCCTTATTTATGCAAAATTTATGTTGTCTTATTATCTTTTATATTCATTCCTTAAGATAAACAATTTCGAAAATTTTTATGTACCTTTTATCAGAACGAATGTTTAGAGAGTCCGAAAAAGATAGTTCCGGATAATCGAGGTTACTGAAATTCAATAAGCTTCTTCCCATTATTACATACTAAGTACATACCATTTTTTTTTCTAAAAATATGTTTTTCGGAACCTCTAGTGTCTGAAACATGCAAATCCGTCAACAATTTTTTTTCGATTTTTAAAACGATTACAAGACTTACCCTATACTACGTATTATGGGTAAGTAATAAAGATTGTAGTTTTATAAGGTGTTCAGGATACAGTTAAACAATTTTACTTGAATATTACAAGAAAATCAAGATCGTCGATTACTATAGTTTACACTCGATACCCTCATATTGTGAATGCAGTATTTATTACTATGTCTTTTAATTTTTCGAACTTCAAAAAATACAATACTTACAAACACATCTTAAAATAATAGATAAAATCTTTATTTCACTAGAAATTTGCAGCGATGGAAGATACGATGTGTGTTTTTTTTTTTAAACATAGAAATCTTAATTTGAATTTTGATTATGTTGTCGCAGTTGATCGGGCAATTTGAATTTAAAAAATTGTGCTTAATCACTTTCTATATTCACACAGAAAACATTTGAGGCTTTCTTGTGAAATATTGCACTTGATTAAGTCTTTTACAATATAAATTTCCATTTTCTTATTGCAGTGTTCTTTCTTCCTGATTTCAGTTTTTTTTTCTCCTGCCTTTTTCTTAATCAGTGTATTTAGCAGCATTGAATGGATGTTATAATCTGACGTATTCTAATAATTGGTTAATTTCTTTAACCCCCTGACCGCCGAGCAAAAGGAAAAATTTGTAACGTTGTTTTCTTTGTAATTTTTTTAAATGCTTAAAAAATCTGAATTTTCAAACTTGAGATAAAAAAACTTAATTACGTATATAATTATAATCTTTGAGAGTATCAATCATTACTTGATGTTTTAAAAATGCATTATATTTGTAGATTTATATTAATTTAAACAAACCTTGTATTGCTGTGAAACCTACAGCAAGTAGAAGTAGCATTCCGCTGGTCATGACTTACTTGTGATTTTAAGTTTTCGACGTTCAATACCCCTTCACGACGAGCGCCCTTTACAGAATTTTTAATCTTTCACCACCGGTTTTTCAAAACAGAAATTTTTGCCTAATTGAATCGCAGAAATGCTAGGATTACATCCCGTATAGCATGTATGTTCACAGGGACGTCACAGTGACGTCACTGTGAGTCACGTACGTCACGTCACATCTGTGACCGAAATACCACCATTCAGTGAAGTCACACTGTGACTAAAATGTGAATTGCTTAGAAACCTTTGAAAAATTGCAAGAACACTACAAAATATGTTATTCAATGTAAAAAACATGTTTCTGACAATTTTTTTAATTTTTGTGACATCACTGTAACGTTTCTGAAAGTCACAAACGTTACGTCACTTGTGTGGTCAAAAGACCACTATGTTGTGAGGTCACAGTTTGACAAAAATGGGAATTTTAAATACATATTTGAAAAGGAGGATAAATATATTAATCAGGAATGCCTCAATGCACTCCGATTCTGACTGATTTTTAAGACCCATAGAAAAATAATTTATTTATTTATTTATTTATTTATTTACCGACCTACAGGAACATGTTTCATAAGTAGATAAATTTCAATCAATATGCAATTATAAATTATAATACAAACAAAATTCTGCGTGTATTCAATGAACATTTTTTTTTTTTTTAAATTAAGGCAGTTTTTCATTTGATTTTTATAGTAGGTGAAAAACTAACAACTTTTGTTGAAATGAGAGCAGCAATCTATATTACAGGGTGAAATCATATCTCAGAGTAACAATAACGTCATGTTGACGGTGGCAACAAGTGAACATTAAATAACGCTTTTTCTGTGATTTTTTTAACTTCGAAACATTGCACAATTTCGATTTTCTAACTTCGAAAAAAAAATGTACTTTCAAATGCAATATGCTTGAAACTGTACTTCAATTTATTATTCTTTATGGTTTTAAAAAATTTTCAAGCATGTTTTTTTTTTTTTAAATCACTCTATTGCGTGCATTCTAATCACAACAGATAAAAACGTTTCAATTTAAATAGTAATGTTACAATAATAAATTTCCCAAATTTCAGAGTTTATTTTGAGAGTTTATTTATTAATAACCACGAATGTGAAATTCACAAGTTGAAAAAAAATCGAAATATAAATAAAAGTACGTGAATAAAAAAATCACACGAGCAGAAAGTGAAAATACTACAAGAACCAAACAGAAAGTTCTATTGCGAAACACTTTCTCAATGGCAATATTCCACAATATAACTAAATCGTAATTGATTTATGTTTGATTCAAATAAGCCGTTAAGCCTAAATTACTTTATTCATATTGCCCGTTCAACCACAATACCACAAATAAAAGAATTTGAAGTAAGAATGGATAATATATATATTTATACACACACATATATATTTAGATATTTAAATACACACACACACACGCACCTACACTGGTGGAAATTGATTTATGAAAACAGGGTTTTTTGACAAAACTTCTATAATATTCATTAAAAATGAATGAAATTTCATGGGATATACATAGTACGTATGACAAATCTGTTACAAGAATAAATTTTCACACATAATATTAAACATAAACAAAAAGTCAAAAATAAAATTTTCGTAATATGCGAACATGGAAATTGATTTATGAAATATCACATTTCATTGGTTATTCCGAAGCAATGTTCAAAGCAGATTTGTGCAGATCTATCCCTGTCTGTTACTTCTAGAAGAGCTAGGCAAATTTTACATTCTTCACGGAGCTTGAAATGGTCGAAAATGAAGCCGTGTCTTAAGTTACTTCTGCGTCACAAGCAGATGCGTTTGCAGTATTGCGAGAAGTACATGGCAATGGGTGACAATTGGAAGAAAGTCATTTTCTCTGACGAAAAAAGATTTAATTTGTATGGTCCAGATGGTTTGAGGTATTATTGGAGAGATCTCCGAAAAGAACCGAAATCTACATTCAGCAGAAATTTGGTGGCGGAAGTTTGATGATTTGGGCAGCGATTGCTTATGATGGAAAAAGTGAAATTGTATTTTTAAACGGTCGCCAGAACTCTTTTTATTATAGTTTAGGTTTAGAAAATTCACTTCTTCCATTTGCATGGTAATATTATGGTTTAGATTATATCTTCATGCAAGATAATGCAAGTATTCACATTTCAAATGCAATGAAAGATTGGTTTGACGAACAAAATATTGTTCTTTTAGATCATCCACCTATTAGTCCTGATCTGAACCCCATTGAAAACGTTTGGGGACAGCTTGTTCGAATGGTTTATGCAAATGGGATGCAGTACACATCACTCGTAGATTTGAAAGCTTCAATCTGTCAAAACTGGAAACTAATTGATCAGAAATACATCCAAAATCTTGTTTTATCAAAGCCATCTAGAATAAAAGGAACTCTGATGAATAAAGGCGGCTTTACTAATTATTAATTTCAATTAAATGTGATATTTCATAAATCAATTTCCATATTTTTATGTTACTAAAATCTAATTTTTGATGTTATGTTTTAGTTTATTAATTTGTATGAAATTTTATTTTTCTAAATTATTTGTTGTTATAGCATGCATAATGTATGAAAATCCATTCATTTTTAGTTAATAATATAAATGTTTTGATTAAAAAACCGTGTTTTCATAATTCAATTTCCACCAGTGTATATATATGTGTGTGTGTGTATGTGCGTGTGTTTGTATATATATATGTGTGTGTGT
The DNA here is from genome assembly GCA_963931845.1 of Maratus michaelseni. Taxonomy (NCBI): domain Eukaryota; kingdom Metazoa; phylum Arthropoda; class Arachnida; order Araneae; family Salticidae; genus Maratus; species Maratus michaelseni. The sequence goes on along the minus strand of OZ007590.1, from coordinate 347,093,410 downwards.
GTGTGTGTGTGCATATATATATGTCATAGAAACTTTCATCGAATTTTTATCGTTTTGTTCGCGGAATAAAGAAGGGGACAAAACATAAAGGTTCTCGTGACTGAACACTCTAACACACACATATATTTATATGTGTGTGTGTTCGTGTGTATATATATATATATATATATATATATATATATATATATATATATATATATATATATATATATATTTATTTATTTATTTATATTTCATAAAAGCCTTCATCGAATTTTCATTGTTTTGTTTTCGGAATAAAGGAGACAAAACATAAAGGTTCACGTGACTGAACACTGTAACACACACATATATGTATATGTGTGTGTGTGTGTGTGTGTGTTTGTGTGTGTATGTATATATATATATATATATATATATATATATATATATATATATATATATATCAAAAAAACCTTCATTGAATTTTTATTGTTTTGTTTGCGGAATAAAGAAAGGGACAAAATATAAAAGTTCTCGTGACTGTACACTCGAACTGATCCGAAGATAAATTTTACTGAACACTCCAATAAGGAATTTTTTTTAACCTTATCCCATAATAAAGTGAAAAAATATGTATTGCGTGAGAATCTATGCATCTGGGGCATATTTGTTATGAACATCATTGGTCTTTCATTCCGCTAAAACAGAAAAACACGCAAGATATATTGTTTAAGGCGTGGGAGTTTATCTTGTTTTAAGGTGTTTGAAAAGTACGAAATTATCGCAATAACAAAAGACGTAAATTTTATGAAACAAAAACTCAAAAAATGATTATTATATCCTTTATTTTTCAGGAAAAATAGCTCTTAGTTATTTGAGTTCAGATATTGCATTATAACAAAAAATGCCATATTTAGATACAAATTGTTCGATTAAACAAGAACGAAATTATTAATAAACTATTTTTAAACATTACAAAATTATGAATTATATTATTTGTTCATCGAATAAATATTATTTCCACGAAAATTTTAGAATTTTTTGAAACATCTGAGTATTCAATTCCCGTAACTAAAAGTGATGTAACATTGGACAAACCACGATCTGTTTTCTCTATACAGATTCCTTCAAATCCCTAACAAATAAATTAAATGACAGTGCATTTTTATTGAATAAATTATTAAATTGAATGAAAATTTTCAACTTTAATATCTTCCAAAAAGGTAATTCGATGACAACAAAAATATAAAATCTCTTTGCATTAAAGGCACTTTGTTTGACTAAATAGTGTCATATATAAGAGATTATGTCAAAACATTAAAAAAAGGTATATATCAAGATAATTAATAGTATTCAAATATATGTATGAACATTTTTACACAACATTAAAAAAACTCATTAGTTTTACATATTCAGATACCCGATCTAATTCTATAACTACCGATTTTCATCTACATTTTTTTTTAAATGCACCATTTTATTCATTCGAGTTTTCGTTACAAACCTCCAAACAATTTGAAACTTAATATCAGCTTTAAATATATTCATTCCTCCTAAGTTTAAAATTAAATATTTTCGAACTAAATTGTAGGAAACATTCAAATATTCATAGCACTTTATTTTTTAATTTTTTATAGAAAACCATTACAAGTGTATTTAAACGTGAAGCCACAAATAAAATTTACGTATTAACATACAATATTAATCTACAATTTTTAATTGAAATACTGTGTATTTATGATGAAACAAAACTTTATTTGAAAAACTTATGTTGCATTATTTTCAATAGCATACGCATGTGATATTATTAGATTATTAAATTATATATCACGAAAGATAATTATTAAATAATTAAAAACATGGAAGTGATCTAGGGTATGTTGTAGACACACACATAAATAGTTCGTTTATATAAAAGTTTCATTGTAACGTAAAATATTCCACAGAAACTCACGTACAATCTTCAAGGAGAGGTAGAACACATTACAAAATCCAATTTTTGTATAGAACAGCTATGTATTGTTGTATTGTAACTACTATGTATTTGTATAGAACTATTACTACCCTTCTTTCCTAAGAAAGCAGCTAGTAATCCCTTTATTGAGTAAAAAATACAAGGTGTCTCTTTCTAAGCCATGTAAATGATTTAAAAAAATGATTGGATGAAACATTTATATATAATCTGTATACTGGTACTTAAAATCTGTGTTTGTATTGTTTATATGTCGATATTGAAGGATTCTAATAGTCATGAGCAAGAATATTGTTTTATTTCTTTTTTCTTACGAAATAGTAAGTGTATATACATAATTTATGCTAATGGATAGTAAATGTGTATCTATAAACTACGCTTATTGCTAATTTGTTCATTTTATTAAAAATAATTTTCATGCTGGGAAGGAATCTTTCATTTAAACAGTTTGTCTTATCATTACAAATTAGTTTCTGTGATACCTATTTTACTTTGAAATAAATCGTCTTCTTATATTTTACTAGTATTTTTAAATCATAATTTTATCCCAATTAATACACTTCAAATAATAATACAAAATGCTTAAGTTTCGTTTAAAATATTTCTAAAATAAATAGGTGACTGCAAAAACTGCATGTCCAATTTGTTTTAAATGCATTTTTTGTTACTGAAAACTCGTCTTTGAAGGTAGGATCACATGTGTAGACAAAACTTTCATAGGTTTATTTATCCGTTGTCACTCAAAATTATTTTTATTACAAAAAGCAGTGCATTGATCAATGAAAATTCCAAGATTCAATGGCCAAAAACAGGACAAGAAGAAATTATGATCGAAAATGTTATAATTTCTACATGATGAGGGATCATGATGATGGATCATGATGGTGACTATAATCAATGATGATGACTGCGATTAATATGATGATGATTAATATGGCGATACTAATGTTCATCAGGCACTTGTGTTCTGTAATAAATAGGTACCAAGATTTACGGATTTTCGATACTATTACTGATGATGAAGAATAATGATCAATATGATCAATATCATCATGTCCATCAAGTACCTGTGTGCTTTAATCTATAGATACCAATGTTTATGGATTTTTAGTACAATTACTTCTGAATAGTAATATTTGCGTTATGTGATGCAATAAAGCCCATATTTCTAATCAAAAATGGTAGAATTAAAAATCCATATTTCAGGACACTTATGTGCTTAACATCTATCCTTAACCTGTAGACAAAAATGAATGATTTTGATTTTCACAAATACCTAATACAAAATAATTACGAAATTGTTCTATCATTGTAGGGCACTAAATTCCTTTAACTGCCTAAACAACACAAGTCCAAAGGTTGTTTTTATTTTTTCTTTTAATTCTTAGAAAATAAATAATGCTTAACCAACAAATATATATCTAGATTTAAGAAATGTAATTAACACAGGAAAGTTCTTAAAATAGCAGTTGTGTATACCGCAGTTGTTACTGATTCTTGGAGTATTTTAAATTTTGAACTTATATAATGTTTTTCTAATCACTCATTCAAATAAATGTTTCAGAAGCAGAATTAGAAAACGCTAGTATTTTGCTAGTAGATACCTGCTGAGCTTTAAAAGCATTGTTAATAAATATGCGTAGTATATACAACTTTGATGAGCATAAAGATAAAGAAAACTGATTTCTATACTCTCAGATTATGGTAATGAAACTAATTATGTTTAGACAGTTTCAAAATTTAGAAATTATTCTCTGTGAGATAGATTAAATTTCGTAGTGATTTCATTTCACTTTTGTCAGTATTGAGATACTTACATATACATTACTGACTGTTACCAATTTTCGAAAAACTTTCGTAGTTTAGGTTCCATTGTTTAAGTCAAATAAAAATGTATGAAACCAGGCATTTAACTTCATAAGTGAAGCATATTGATTGCCGCATAGAAACATCTCACATATTATTATATAAATTTTATCGTTCACTCACACGGTACTCCTTAATTTTCAAATAATAAATTTCAAATTACATGTTTCAAATAATGAGATCGAATGCACAATTTGGATTTAAAATTTCGTGTAAGAGATATTACTTACCCATCATATGTAGTATAGGATAAGCCTTGTAATCGTTTTGAAAATCGAAAAAAAATTCAGACACTGGAGATTCCGAAACACATATTTTTAGAAAAAAAAATTGCCGTCCGTCCGTTTGTGTGTCTTTCTGTAAACGCTCTATCTCCTGAACAAATTGTGATAGAGACTTGAATTTTGGCATGTACATAGTATGTAATAATGGGACGAAGCTTAATGAATTTCACTAACCTCGATTATCCCGAACTATTTTTTTCGGACTCTCGAAATATTTGCTCTGATAAAAGGTACATAACAATTTTCGAAATTGTTTATTTTAAGGAGTGAATATAAAAGACAATAAAAAACATAAATTTTGCATAAAGAATGAAGAATAATTAGTCGATCGGATAATTAGTTGCCGAGATATTTGTAATTATGTTTACCACACTCTTCGATTTTTCATGACCCTGTATTTCATTCAAATTTCAATTCAAAGATATATTTTAATTGAAAATGAGACGCTTAATCCGACGCAGTAAACCGTTAGTTAATATGATTATATTACCTAATATGATTCAGAAATAGAAAATTTAAAGTTTTATTCGATTTTATTCGAATTGCAATGCATTTTATAAATAATTTACACTTTTTTTTTTTTTTTTTTTTTTTTTAATATTAAGCATATCCATGATGGGTAAGTATTACGGTGGAACCCAACGACTAGTTTTAAAGAAATATTAGCAAACGTAGTATTTAAAGTAAAATGTAACACTACTTTCCAAGTTAGTCATGCAAAGAGATTGAGAATAAAAATAAAATTTCCTAAATTAGAAAAGAAAATGCAAATTTAGTTAAACTTATAATAACTATTTTGATTTGAGGGAGAATATTATTATTAGATGCCAGGAAAATGTTGCCAAAATATTTGAGAATTATTTACACGTCTAATTAAAATAGCGAACAAATCCTGATGATTTAAATTTCCAAAGATTTTACGTGGGCAGCTTGCTTGAGTACATTAAAGCATGTTAGAAAATAACGGGTTAAAACTAAAAATCTCTATTGAGTTTTGTAAGTCATTGGAAAAGATCTAACATTAGATTCATCAATGTTTTGTAATATATTTACATCTTAATTTCTCTTTAACATGCATAAAACAAAATACGTCTGGAATTAGTAATGTAAACAAATAAAAATAGTTTCAAAAGAAAAGATGTTGCGTAGACGTATTGAAAGTTTCCATGAAAGGAATTTTTAAAAAAATGAAAAATCACATTACACTATGCATTTTGTTAATAAAGTTGTACAGAATTGAATTATTTAAGCACTGAAAAAACTAGAGCAATTAAAATAAAGCCGAATATAGGGCTAAAAGTAAGTATTATCACAAAAGAAAATGAAACTAAACATTCTCAGAAAAATGATAACAAAGCATAAAGAACGTTGCAAGTAAGATTATTTAATCACAACGATATGTATCCAAAGTTATTGGTAACAGTATATAAAGGTTGGCATTAAACACTAAAAAAAAGGAAAAACCTTCATGGTATGCAGAAGCATAAATATAATATGTTTAATCGACATGCCATTTCATGCTAGGAAGGTTAGGCCAAAATTGTCCTTGTTAGACAGTGAAGGCTATTTTACACTGCTTAAATTATAATTTTTGAAATGATATATGTTATAGTACCGACAAGCAAAATACTTGCACGTATGGATATGTAATATTTTAGCATTGTTGGGAAACATGTGTATTTTAAAGGCTTTCATCGTTCTGTTTAGATGAATCTATATAAAAAAAAGAAAACTTATATCTACACACATCGATTCTGCTAAGGAAACTTATGGAATATTAAAAAATTGTATTATAAACAGTTTCAACTAGTTTAAAAATTAAACTCTGCGGTAGCGATGAAATCCACTAAGAATAACTTAACGCAGAAGAAATATTGTAGTATAAATTATATACCGGGACTTTTTGAAAAACTTCGGCACGCTCATTGTGGTTATGGAATAAATTTGATAGCTACCCCCCTCCCCCAATTAAAATGAAGAATTTACTGGCCGCGACAGCACCTGATGAACTGTTCGGGGTATATGTCATTCCATTTAATACCGAAGAAGATGGACAACTAGAATATATAGGAATGACCACAAGAAAATTTAAAGACTGTGTAAAAGAACATAAAAGAGATCTAAAATTTAACAGACCATCTACTGCTCTATCGAGACTTCAACTAACCCAAAACGTTGAAATAGATTTTAATAACGCTAAAATATGTCCAATGAGAAATTAATATGATTTAACAATTCGAGAATCCGTGGAAATTATAAATATGCATGGAAACGTATGCAATGACGTACTGTCTTACAATATTCCGAATATATGGCTTAATTTAATCAAAAAACAGTGAAATGTGATTTTTTACCCTTCTTTCCTTCTTTCTTCAACTTTTACCTAAGCAATGGATAGAAAAAAATCAAATCATCCCCATTCGTCCAACGGACGAATGGGGTTGGCGCGAATTTTTGGGGGAATTTTGGTTGGCGCGATTTTCAAGCCTGCGCCAAACCAATAACTAAATACAATTGCTAGGTTGCCATAAAAAAAAAATCTCCTAAATTTGGCGACTTTTTTCCTTTTTATAACCGATTAAAAAAAAAACCTTGCGTGAGTGTATGACATCATAGCCAAAGTTTTCGTCATATTTTAGGTAATGGAATCACACGTTTTTTTTTTTTTTTTTTTTTTTTTTTTTTGTGTGTGTGTGTACGTTAATTTATTTAGCGATGAAATTTTATGGTATTTTTGTTTCTTTTATGTTTAAATATTTACGCACACATTATTGTTATTTTAAATAACTTCAACTTCCACTTTTTGAAAAAAACACGTTGTATATTTAATGCAATTGTAAGGTATTCTAATTAAACATTTCATTTGAATATTTGCGTTATATATACATTTAACGTCTGAATTTAAACACCATTAAAACACCAAATAAAATAAATTAAGACAAACTTGAGCACAGTTAAAAAAATAAAATTTATAAACAAATATATATATATTTGTTTAATTTAATTTATATATATATATATATATATATATATATATATATATATATATATATATATATATATATATATATATATATATATATATATATATACTTAAAAATAATTAAAAATACAATCTGTAAACGTTTCGCCAAGCGACATGCGAGGTATCATCAGTACAGAAAATCCATTGCATAGCAAACGACTGAACAAATCAAGAACAGTTAAAGTTAGTTATTTTAAAAACAGACAATATTTACTAGGAACAGAACGAGCTTCATTCAAAGTCTGCGATCGCAATTGAGTGAACCAACCATGGTAGATTACTCCTTGAGGGTTGGTTCACTCAATTGCCATCGCAGACTTAAACATGAATGAATGAAGCTCGTTCTGTCCCTAGTGAATAATGTCTGTTTTTAAAATAACTACCTTTAACTGTTCTTGATTTGTTCAGTGGTTTGCTATGCAATGGATTTTTTGTACTGATGTATTTTTAATTGTTTTTAAGTATATATATATATATATATATATATATATATATATATATATAATTTATATCTATATATTTATATAATTTATATCTATATATTTATATATATATATATTTTATAACTGTGCTCAAGTCTGTCTTCATTTATTTTATTCGGTGTTTTAATTCATTTGAATAGCTTGCCAATGTAAATAACTGATGGTATAGAAAAATAAATCAAAATATTCAAAAACAGTCTCAGGTTTATTTTCCGAACGTGAAAAAATTGCTGCGAAACGAAAAAAAAAAAAAAAAAAAAAAAAAAAAAAAAGGAAATGTATTCAACAAACCATAAACCTATCTCAGATTTCTTCTACAAATGTCGGAAAATCCCCACGGAGCGCGAAAAAACGCAAAAGGCAAACATTATTAAAATATTTGAGAGAAACTGAAAAATCATTGTAAGAATTCCTAATAAACTTTATTTAAAACAATTATTATAGTTGGCTTAAAAAATGAAACCTGATTTATTTTAATAATGTGAAAAAATCACCACGCAACGCTAAACATCATAGAAAAAATTAAATTAAACAAATCTAATTAAAATAATAACAAGATAATAAAATCACGTATCAAGCATAGATTATGAAACACTTTCCAACACCTTCAGAATACTTTAACAAACCTTCGCTGTTTAATAAGAACAATAATATACCTAAGTAAACATTTTAGAAAACGCAAAACATATTTGAAAACTAGATTTCAGCAATTAGAGCCCATAGTCAGAAACGTACACGGATTCTTTTGTGTATTCTTTTGTGTGTAGCTCTGTATATAATCTATAGATTTGTATATATTCTGTATAATATGCTACAATTTAGTTTAGTATGAAAACACATAACACAGTTCAAAATACACTTTCAGCGGTTTCTACCGATAGGGGAAACCTATTTGAATTCTTTTGTGCAGCCCTTCATCTATTAAATTAAGATTTTGATTCCCGCCACATATTAATCTAAAGTATAACTCATGCAAAAATACATGCTGTAAATTATTGAAAACACACTTCCAGAAATTATCATTACATAAGCGGCCATGTACCCCGTTCTTTGCGTGGCCCTGTATATGTTTCTACAGTATATTCAACAAACATCTCTTAATATACTAAATATATTTCACGTTCAAAAATGCATAACTCTATTAAAAATACATTTAAACAATTTACACTGATACACAATAATGCTTACGAATTCTTTTTCGTAGCTCCTTATATGATCTAAGATATTTATACATACAATATAGCATACAACAATTTAGTTAAACGCATACCTAACTGAAAAAGCACTACTAGCTAATATCGCTTATAGGCAGTATTTCGGATACACTACTTTATCAGAAATCTTTTGTGTGTCCCTGTAAAGTAACGATAAATGCTATGCACAACATATTATAAAACAAGCACATTCTACTAAATCTCTAATGTATGTGAATTTCATTATATTTGAAGTAGTCTAACATAATTCAAATACGTTGCAAAGAGTTTTTCACCGATATATCCTTATGTAACCGATTAATTTTTTGTGGTCCTGTAAATGAAAGATAAATGCTTTACACTCCATACTCTACAAAATGCATGTTTTACTGCACCTCATAAATTCATGTCAATATCATTATGGTTGTAACAATGTAACATGAATAAATTGCGCCGCAAACAATTTTTCCCCACAGACCATAGTATAACGGAATTCTTTTAAGATTCCCTGTAAAATAATTATAAGTGCTATACGTACCACATTCAATAGTAAGTATCTTGTTGGGCACTTGAGTGATGTATACCAATTTTAATATATTTTAAATTGTGTATAATAAGCATTATTAAAATACACTGCAAATGTTTTTTCCCGATGGACCGTAATGTAACAGCATTCTTTTGAGTTCCTCTGTAAACGAAGAATACTTGCTACATATTTAATTTTCAATTCCGAACATGCCATTCCATATATCAATTGCCTGTCAATATGAGAAAATTTACTTGAGTTAGAGCACGGACTGGTGACAGGCAGACGGCCAGACAGACATACGGCCAGACCTACCGATTTCATAAACATTTTTCAACTATGTTGGAAAGTGTTAACACCTATGTTGAAAAGTATTATACTACTTCGGATTTCTCCTCCGAGCATCGAAAAATCTCGCGTAACGCAAAAAAAAAAAAAAAAAAAAACGCTAAAATTCACATAAAAAATTAATTAACAAATTCGAGAAACATTCAAAAACCGCTGTATGAATTCGGAGTTGAGTTAAGTTGTACAACTGTAGACAAATGCAACAGAAATTTTCCGGCATTTTCACAAATAATAGAGGTTCTTTAATTAAAAACGAGCTCCACGAAGAAGAAGAAAAAAAAGGTCCCTGCCGCAGTTTTTTTTTTTTTCAATTTACGCCATAGAAGCATTGTACATATGTCACTACTCATTTTTAGGGTTTTGGTTATCTCTCGAAACCCTATTACTCCCGCTCAGTTGTCTGTCTGTCACAGAGCTTTTCTCAGAAACTATATAACTTACAGAGTTGAAACTTTGTGTACCTAGTTGAATACCCGCTATAAAGAGCTCAACATATTAAAATTTGAAAAATTCGTATTATTTTTGTGACGTACGTACTTAAACCAAAAAGAAATAATTCCAAAGGCCGGGAAAGAAAAGTAGCCGATAGTTAAAAACAGAACAAAACTTTTATTTACATGTTGATCTGAGAAGAATTCTTAGGCGACTGTCTGGTGCGTCGACTATTGCATACAAAAGATGCGCACGCAACGAAAGGGTTACAGCGCGTGCTGGAAAAATGACCTTGACAGCAGAGGGATAATTTTCTCTCTTTCTGCAACATTCTCCCACCTTTTGAGTGGGCAGCTAAACACTCAAAATCTTTACTTATATTATGCACAAAATACACATTACATAGTACTTACATAAGAAATCACTTATACAATCAAAATACAACCTTACAAATTACAACATAAATACAGTATATAGTATATGCAAAATAACAACAAACACTGGTATACATATAAAGAAGAGAAGTGAAATTAAGTAAAATAATTACTGAAATTAAATATTCTGAATATAAAATTTACCTTACAGGTGTTTTGACAATTCTGCCGCTACTGGTCGTTAAAGGCATAGCCTCATCATTTGTTTCTTGTATTGGATTTTCCAATTCTAATCTGAACAATCGCTGAACTGGCCGTAATAACTCAGAATTGTTTGTTTTTATAAGCGCAAGTCTTATTTGGCCATCTCGACCTGGTATAACTTTTAATACGCGAGCTAGATTCCAATAGGAACGTTTTTTATTAGTATCTTCAAGTAGGACAATTTCTCCTACTTTAAGTGATTTGTTTTTATAGCATTTTATAGACTGCTGTCGTAACTGCCCTAAATACTCTGTACGAAACCTAAGCCTTAAAGTTTCTCTTATCCGCTGCAGATACTTAGTTCTTTTACTCAATTTCACTTTATCTACATTATCAATATCAGGTACACCTGACTGTGGAGTTTCATGTAAAAATTTCTCTGGTGTTATAGCAAAGTCCTCATCAATGTCCTCTGATAAGTAAGTAAGTGGTCTGGAATTAACAACTCTCTCACAGTCACACAATACAGTTAGTAGTTCTTCATAATCAAGAGAAGCACGACCCAATATTTTTCTTAAGCTTTGTTTTACAATCTGAATCAAACGCTCCCACCATCCGCCCCACCAGGCTGCGGATGGAGGATTAAACTTCCACTGAATTTTTTGTTCAGCAGCTTTAAAACGGAGACCATCCCAGTCTACAGTTTGCAAAAATTTCTCCGCGCCTATGAAATTTTTTCCATTATCTGAATATATGGTATAAGGTCGTCCACGGCGTGCGATAAAACGTCTTAAAGATTGAAAGAAGGATTCGGTCGATAAGGAAGTGATTAATTCCAAGTGGACGGCACGATAGACTGCACAAGTAAACAGTACAATATATGCTTTTCTACCATCTTTCAAATAAAGTGGTCCAGCCAGATCACATCCTATAATTTCAAATACACAAGCATCGCGGACTCTATCATTTGGTAAAATTCCTGGGATGACCTCACATTTTTTCGCTTTAAACTTTTGACATTTTAGACACTTACTAATACAATTTCTTATTGTCTCGCGAGATTTTAAAATCCAATACTTTTCTCTTAAATTTGACATTAACAATGAAGTACCAGCATGTAATAAATCATTATGTACACTCATTATCAACAATTTTACAACAGAATGATCAGATGGTAATATAATAGGATATTTAAAATCGTATTTATCTTCCCGATACACAACATTTGATTTAGCTCTTATAAGGCCGTCACAATCAACTATTGGTCTAAGTTGTCTTAATTTCTCATCATTTTCTCCCTTAAAGGATTCTTTCTGAATTAGTACCATTAAAGCCTTTTCCCCTTTTTCAATTTCTGGTACAGATAAGTCCCTTGAAAGATTTTTGTCAACTTTTTTTACATTGTCGTAAAACCTAAAAATCCAAGCTAGCATCCTTACAATTTTCTTAAATGAAGAAAAATATTTATAATACCACTTAGCATCTTCATCATTTTTTACTAACGTTGTTATAACTGTTTTACGAATCTCAGAATTGACTAAATCCTCATTTGGCTCATCATTCGATTTAGGCCAATTTTCTTTTTTTTCGTGCAACCAATCAGGTCCCTCCCACCATTTCCTCTCAACTAACTGTTCAGCAGAACACCCCCTTGAAAGCAAATCGGCAGGGTTAAGAGAACCTGAGATGTGATGCCACCAATGAGGCGAAGTCAATGAGTTAATTTCTGTAACCCGATTTTGAATGAATATTCCCCAATTTTGCTTTCGCTGAATCCAACATAAGGCTGTTGTAGAATCGGTCCAGCAATAAATATCAACCCCTGATAAATTTAGATCTTTAATTATGTTAGATAACAATCTAGAGCCAATATTGCAAGACAAAAGCTCTAAGCGAGGAATTGTAATGGGTTTTAAAGGAGCTACCCTAGATCTTGCTTGTACTAGATTAATTTTTACCCCATCGTCGTCTTCCGCTCTTAAGAAAACGCAGGTACCGTATGCTTTTTTACTGCCGTCGCAAAATAAATGCAAGCTTATTTCTTGATCACTTTGTTTAAGCCCAAACCATCTAGGTATATTTATCAATGAGAGTAAATTTAAGTTTTCTCTCCACGATTTAAATTTCTTTGCCAAATCATCGGGTAGGTTGTCATCCCATTTTAGTTTTGAATTCCATGTTTCCTGTAAGATTAGTTTCGGAATTAGCATCACTGGAGTTGTATAACCAACAATATCAAAAACTTGGTGTTCTACTGCCAAAACTATTCTTTTTGTGACTGATTCTAATGGATTTATAGCCTGTTCTATTTTACACGATAGTGTATCCGTATATGTATTCCATACGAGACCTAATAGGGAAACATCCTCTTTCGTGGAGGAATCCTCCTCAAATATTTCATTAATTAAATTGGATTTCCAACATCTTAGATTAAAATGACCTAAAGACATGATTAATTTTGATTCTAAGAAAAACTTTCTCATTTCTATCTCGGAGTTTAAACTTGTTACGCAGTTATCTACGTAGAAGGCTGTTTTCAAAATATCTGCAGAGTGCTTTAAATTTTCTGGAACCGTATTTAAATGATACAGTAAAGTTGCGGCCAATAAATAAGGGCTGCATGTAACGCCGAAAACTACCCTTTGATGCCGATATACATTCACCTGTTCTTGATTTTCTTTATCAAACCACAGAAACCGCAAAAAATCTCGGTCTCTTTCTTTTATCGCAATCTGCAAAAACGCCTTTTCAATATCAGCGGTGACGCCTACATAATTCATACGAAAACGATTCAAAATTGAGGGGATCATTTCTATTAAATTTGGACCCGTAGCCAGACAATCATTTAAAGATGGAAAACCAGGTAAATGAAAACTAGCGTTGAACACTGGCCTTATATTCGTGGTGCTGTTCTCCTTTATTACCGCCCTATGAGGTAAATAATGAACACCCTTTAGTTTCTCAGTCGATGTCTTTTCGATTATGCCGAGAGCTAACCAGTTTTCAAAAATATCACAATAATCATTAAACTTTCCGGAATTCATCAATTTTCTTTTAGTATTTAAAATAGATTTTTCCGCATTTATTTTATTATCCGGTAAAAGAGTGTTGTCCAGAACCCAAGGCAACGCAACTTCATATCGCCCCTCACTATTTATACTTAGAGTCTCTTCAAAATATTTCTGTGTATCCTCCTGCAATTCAGCTTTCGTTTTACTTATTGGGGGTTCCTTAATTCCCAAAACATCTAACTTCCAAAGATCACTTATACACCGATTTTTAACTAAAAGAGAAGAAATAATAAGAGAAGCTGTACTCTGAGAATTTGGCTCAGTGCCAGGATTAAATTTACCCATTAATGTCCATCCTAATTTCGTATTTATCGCTGTTATGCCACATTTAAGACTTGCAATGTTTCCTGTTAAAAGCTTACCTGCAACGTCTGCACCAATTAACAATTTTATTTCCTTATCAACTTTAAAATGTTTGTTTTCTGAATCATTTATTTTAATTCCGTGTAACTTAAGTTCATTTAACCAAGGACCAGAAGGAATTTGCTTAATTTCAGAACAAATACGTTTCTGACTAAGTACTTCTAATTTACATTTATATTTATCATTTACATCACTTAATTCAATTAAATAATTTTTATATACATTTTCTGGTGTTTCAACACCACCAAATAGAGATTGCTTAATTTTCGTTTCACCAATACACCTAAATTTCATACTTTGTGCAACATCTTCACAAATATAAGACTTCATTGAACCACTATCATAAATAGCACGAATAAACATTGTTTTAGAACCATTATGAATTTTTACAATTAAAGTTTGCAAGAGTACATCTGAAATTTTAATGTAATTATTCAGAGTGCTTGTTTTGTTTTCACTTTTATCTCCAACCGAGATATTATCAACTTTGTTAGAAACTAAATCCGGACACAAAATTACAAAGTGCCGATTTTTGCAAATTGGGCATCGATGTTTTGACTTACATTGATTAGCCTTATGATTTCGTTTTAAGCATACAAAACAAGCATTCTTTTTCTTAACTGTGTCTTTTTTACAATCTAAACTCATAGCAAAAGCATCGTTACAGTTCTCTGAATTATGAAATTTACTACAAAAAATACAATCAAATTTTTTAAACTTAGAATTTTCTTGAAAATTACTACTATTGTTGCCGTTATTGGCATTAAGTAATTCATAAGCAGTTGACACACTGCTTTTAGGTTCAGAGGGCTTATTTTTCTTAACAGTTAATTTTTCAGAATTTAAGCAATCACGAGTGATTTTAAGTCTAAATTCAGTTTCTACTTCATTTTTAACAAAATTCATTAAGAGATCTAAATCGGTCTTACCTGTTTCAGCTAATGTACTTTTCTGTCGCTCCCAAATTTTAATTAAATCGGTGGGGAGTGCGGACTCTATTATCTCTAAAGTATTAAAATTGAATTGAAAAATAATTGCATGCTTAAGATTGATTTTATGAGCATGGTCTATAATAAATATTCTTAAGATCTCTCAAAAACACGCTTCATTCTCGTTTATGTAAACGTATCAAACAGACATAAAGAAATATTTATGATTAAAAATGTACATTATCCTTAAAAGTTTTGTATATATTATTTTAAAGATAATTGAAAGTTTTTATCACTTAAAATAGTCCTTAAATACGTGCATTTTAGTATTTTAATTTGCTAAAAAATATTAGTTATTTTATTATATAATTTTCGAATTATACAATTTTATAATAGTTTTTTAATTAAATTATATAGTTTTATAATAGCTTTCGAATAATATTAAATAGTTTTCAAAAACACCCTTCAGTTTGTATGCCTTTAAAATAAACAGAGTTAAAATACTTTATTAAAACAGCGTAAAAATTTGTTCGTATAGTCATCAATCTCATCTCACTTTCACGTAATATTATACACGGCATCAATTTACACAGAAAATATATTTTATAGGTAAAAATCACCTAAAGTTACAAACTTAAAAGCTAACTTGTGTTCATTTATTAGTGCAACGAAATAGCGCCTATGAGATTTACATTGGAGTAATATTAAAAGTTTTTCGACATGGGGAAGGGATTCATTTTACAATGCCTTTGACAAAATAACATGACTTTGACATAACTAGTAATAATTATCAAATTCTGTAATAAACAAAAATTTGTTATTAGTAAAACATTTTCCAATTTTATGCATTAGATTTCGTGTTCTATAAGTTTATAATACCAATTTTTTCATTGAGATTATTTTTTTAAATACTAAATATTAAATAAATAAATATGGGCATTATCGACTGAACCGGTACTGATTTATTGGCTGACACAAAATACATTTTGTTACAAGGGAGAAAATCGTTTCTCACATTTTAACATTCGCAGCAATTATATTAATGTCGTAATATCGATTATGCAAACATCCCTTGACATTTTATTAGTTCAAAATTTAGAGTGAAATTCAATTTATTGGAAGTGCCGAGTGGGACTTCGGGAACATTGTGCGATGTTTGCTGCTGTAAAGAATGCCTGGAACATGCGGCATAGATAATTAATTATTACCGTCACCTAACGACTCAGAATGAAGCATTTCCTAATTCGCTACTATCCCAATTGCCATGATATATCACAAATGTTTCTCTTCTCTCTTGAGACATTCGGAGTTATTTTTTCAATACATATGAAACAACATGCAATTTCAGGCAATTAACAATTACATTTACAACTTATAAATAACTAGCTGTTACCCGTGACTTAATTCACGTAACATTAAAAGAAGAATAAAAGACTTAATTAAGCAAAATACTTGCTTCCCTCTAATTAAAAACGTAAATAATTAACTAACTATTTACCACACTCCTTAGAAGACAATACAGTATTTCGTTGTTATAGAGGCCTTGACAGACCTTCTTTTTAAAAAAGTGACATTTTGTGACAAATAATCACGAAAATCAAACTGCAACCAATGGAAAAGGCGGGCCAAATAAAACCGTGGAAATCGACGAATTCAATAAAAACAAATATCAATTTTACCGGATAAACCATTTTACTTTTAACGCATTTGTGAAACGTTTTAACAGCCATCCTTCAAAACAAAATTAATTGCAAATAGTATATTCTCTTTCTTCAAATTCAATTCTTGTGAATAGGGAGCATTAATTACACACCTAAATCCAAGGAGCTTAAATTTGCCTCCTTGGTTTAATCTATAGCTGAAAAATATCTTTATTTCTAAATGACAATATGTTGACAGACGATTTTTTTTCTCTAGGATAAGTTGATTCATGAAGTTTAAATATGTGGAAATACGTTTTTATTTTTCAAAAAAATTATTGTAATAAAGATTATGCAACAGAGTTGTTATTGGAAAAAAATATTTTAAAGTACTAGAGAATTATTAAAGTTAAAAACGATCAAAACTACTTCATATTATAATAAGTGCTTTTCATCAACATAGTTTCATAATAGGATATATAGACTATATACAGCCGTTAAATAGCAAAGCAGATACATCATACTACAATTAGGGAAAACAAATAAATATGAAAAATGAACACACACAAATTTGAATAATATACAGAAAAATGTAGAAAAAAAAAAAAAAACTGAAAGCTGTTATGAAAAGTATCCATAAAATATCAAATATAGAAAAAGTGAAATATTGGAATAATTTGAAATAACTGAATAGACGAAATTATTTGAAATAATTGTGTAACCATGGCAGAATCCTCAAGGTCAAATTACAATATAGATTAAAGATTACGCAATATATATATATATATATATATATATATATATATTAATTATTTAGTTATTTTAAACGTAATTATTAAACGTAAAATTATAGTTTTTAATTGAAGGGAAAATTATTAATTACGCTGTTTTAAAATTTGCAATAACAGGTAAACGATTTAGTCGAAATAAATGAATCTCTCATGTAAATACATTTTTAAATTGAAACTGTTTGGAAATATTGTTATTTAAGCATTTTAAATATAACGTAAATTTCCCCATTTAATGCTTTGAACGCGTGATAATTTAATTATTTCTCTTTTTAATATTCACACGCAAGTATATTTTTATTACGCAATTTTCATTATTTACTGCTTTTAACAAGTGATCATTTAATTATTATTTAAAGTTTTATTTCTGTTTTTAATAGTCACGTGTAAATGCATTTTTAAATTGAAGGGAATATTATTATGTAAGCTATATTTACAGATTGGCAACAATTCAAATAATGGACTTTTTGAAATATAAAATAAATCCCTATAAAAATGAGGAATTAATGAATAGAAAATTGAAAAAGAAATCTAAAAAAATTAGTCATATTAAACAAATAATAATAATTGCACTTTGCACACCGCAAGCTTGTCAGCTGCATCCTTTCAAAATATGGTTAAATTCATATGTATAGTTTTCGTTCCAATAAAGCTTTTTTAGGACAGTTATTTTGACCGACTTTAATATTAAATATATCTTAAATTATTTCTTCGATTTAAAAACTGTCTGTTTCAACGTGTTTATCAAATATTTCTCTATAAAACTATCAATTTTCATATTTTTATATGCAGTACTTTTCTGAATATTAGTCCAGAAAACCTTCATTGACGGCTGCGGCGGCGGTGGTAACTTTTTTTTTTAATCAAGAGAGATTCATTATCTTCAGATTGCTATATCAATAAACATCACATAGAAAAAACTAATTGCAAAACTAAGGAAAGACAGAATCTAAAGCAAACCACTTTAAAGTTTAAATCATAACGTGTGGGTCTCATATAAAAATTTAAATTATTTACTTATGTTTGATATATTTCCTTACATCAGATATTTATTATTAACTAAAAATTCCTTCTAGAAAATTCTAAATAGGACCATTGAAAAAATATGGCATTTGTATTGTTTTGAAGTTCACAATCAAAACACATTTTATGTTGTAGATTATTTTTATATATACCGAAGAGTCATTACATTATGACCACCTTCTATCTATAACAATGAGCTCGTCCAGAAAGAAAATCACGAAGCGTGTGCGACTGATGTTTTATTATATAAAGCGTCTATGCATTGTATTTAAAAAAATAGCCTGATTAGTATCATGTGCAAGAAAAGCAGCAGATTTATCATACATTAATAAAAGTAAAATCACTATGGCTCGCCGACTGGGAACGTCGATATCAGGACAGTTTGGTGGAATGTTCACGTGCAGTCATTGTGAGCACGTATTAAAAGTGGTGTGTAGATGGTGAAATGACAAGTCGCCGGTTAGCGGTGCGTCGGCCGCGGTGCATTGGTTTCAGAGGAGAGCAGAGATTGTTACGCATGACTCGCCGTGACCAAAGATCTACAAAAGCCTAAATCACCAGCAGCTACATCCCAGACAGTGTCAACCCAGACAGTGTTTCTCAACACACAGTGTAGCATGCACTGTTGCGTATGGGAGTTCGCAGCCGGAGACCGACGCAAGTCCCTGCGCTGGCGCATGCCATTACGCCGATTTCCAACAGAATCCCTGACTCCCGGTTGCGCAGGTAGCTGGAGACAAGCCGTTGACGGTGTTGGCGATATTTTCACGGAGCACATTAGGACCCGTAATCCCCATAGAACAATAATCCCTGACGTCGTATGTTCGCTACCTGAACATCTTTGCATACCAGGTGCACTCATGTGTTTCCGGCGGGTCATGGCGTCTACCAACAGCACCATGTCATACGGGTCGAATCGTCAGGGAGTGGTTCAAGGAGCATTCGAGTGACTTTTAAGTCATGTCTTGGCCTCCAAATTCACCTGACAGGAATTCAAAAGAACATTTGTGGTTTCAACTTGAAAACAGAATTCGTGCTGCCACGCTACCACCTCGCAATGTGCGGGAAATGCAGGACCAGTTGGTGATCTTTTAGTACTAGATACCCTAGACTACCTATCAGCATCTTGTTGAGTCAATGCCATGCTGGGTGTTGGCGGTTTTGAGGGCGAAAAGTGGTCCTACGTCGTATTAAACAGGTGGTCATAATATAATGGCTCTTCGGTGTATTTCAAATTATTTTACGTTACATCAGATATTTAAAACTCACTAATGGACACTGCCCATTATGAGCGATGCTCACCACCCAGATATTGCAGATGATAAAACAACAAACTTTCGCCTCCTTTCTGGAATATACTAAAGATTAAACGCATACACTCAACTCTTTTGGTGGTGATCATTCTGTCTCTAAAAACAGTTTAATTTGCCCTGTTTGAAAATGAAAAAATGGCTGCAAATGTAGTAAATCAATTGCCATTTGAAGATAAGTATTATTTTAAGAAATTGACACAGTGAATGGAAAAGTAAACATTAAAAGATCTTTTAGTTGAAAAAATCATTTCCCACTCTCCCCTCCGGAAAATAAAAGAAACAAAAATCAGGTAAAAAGGAACTACGAACGGACACGTTTGTGCAATTTACACCATTTTGAATAATTGAATGTAATATTTACATTTCTGAGAATATTTTAGCTTTTTAGACGTTTTGTTTTAAATATGGCAACATTTTCACCAACGGAAGCTTTAAAGTTCATGATTTAAAACTGCAGATACTGAATATTGCGTTACTTTCACATATAAAAACCATATAATTAAGGTTAGAAAATGGTATTTTGATATCAAAACATATTTACATTTTCTCCTTTGTATTTAAAAATACAGCAACAATAAAAAAAAAATCACCTATTAAAATTAAACTATCGCATTAAATATAACGTAATTTTCCTTTTCGCATATAATAATTTAATTACTCTAAAGTTTTTTTTTATTTTCGACTTTTACGTGTAAATATGTGTTGTAATTTAAAATACATTGTTTGTAAATTTAATTATTCGCGACTGTAAAATTGTGGCAACAGTAAACAAAAAACGGCTACTTCAAATTGTCAATTAATTCTCTATTCAGATAATGAAATTTTGAATATAGAATTTAAAAACCCTCGAAAAATTAGTCTAATAATAAAAAAAAAACATTGAATACTGCGCACCCCAGCAAAATGCATGAAAAAGGAGATTAAATTGCTATGCGGAGAATTTGAACCTATAAAACGTATGTGACTATAACGTATCTTGACCGATTTCGAAAATAAATAGCTTTTAAAATAATTCTTCGATTTAAAACTTGTCTGCTTCATCATGTTTATCATACATTTTTCTATACATCTACTACACTTTAAAAAATGACCAATGTTTCTTATTTTGTGAAAATATACTATAACCACGAACGAAAATATAATATAATCTTCTGAGTTATCCGAAATTCTGAATAGCGTGTTCCATTGTCTTTTGAATCCCCAGAAACCAATACATTTACAAAATTTAAAGAATTACTAATAAAACTAGTATTTTTCGCTGCCCCAAATGTTTCAGAAACGTTTCCGAAGGGTCTTTATAGTGTATTAATTAGTGTCCTCAGCCGGGAATACCTGTTTTTCGAATGCTATCAATTCTCAAATAAACATTTTCATGCTCAAAAATATGTTTAACAGACGAACATGCAAAATTAATAGCGTTAACAATAACATTAAAATTAAGATTATTTCTTTACTCTTTCATGTATAAATTAACTTATGCGTCTGAAAACGTTTACTTGAGAATTGATGACTTTCGAAAAACAGGTATTCCAGGCTGAGGATACTAATTAATTCACTATAAAAAACAGTCGGAAACGTTTCTGAAAAATACGGGCAGCGAAAAATACTTTGTTTTTATAAATAATTCTTTAAATTTTGTAAATGTATTGGTGTCTGGGGATTCAAAAGACAATGGAATACGCTAATCGGAATTTCGGATAACTCAGAAGATTATATTATATTTTCGTGCGTGGTTATAGTATATTTTTATAAAATAAGAAACATTGGTCATTTTTACTGTGTAATTTTCATGTTTTATATTCAGTATATTTCATATGAGAAGCCAAGGAAGTTCGGGACTTTAATATTGTGGCAACAGTAAATAAAAATCGCTACTTCAAATTATCAATTAATTCACTATTTAGATAATGAAATTTTGATTATAAAATATAAAAGCACTAAAAGAAATATTAAATTTATGAAAAACATTGGCACCACAAGCTAGGCAAGTAATACACAAAAAGGTAATTAAATTCCTATGCAGAGTTTTTGATCCTATAAAACGTATGTAACTATCTTTACCGATTTCAAAATTAAATAGGGCTTAAAATAATTCTTAGATTTAACAAATGTCTACTTCAGCATGTTTATCATACGTTTTTGCATAAATTTACCAGTTTTCATGTTGTACATGCAATATATTTTTTCTGAAAAGCCGAGAAAGTGAAAAGGACACAATAGATTGAAAGTAGGTGATTGCAGCAGCGACAGGGACATTATTACTAATTTTCTCTACAATAGAGAGGTATAATTCAGAAGACATACCTCTTAATCTTATTAATAATATGTATTCTAAATTCTTATTCTTGTTTAACATATTATTTTACAGAGTATATTTCAGTTTGAATTTGAACGAGATTTCATCTAACCCTTGTTTTATTACAAATATGAACCATTAAAGAGACAGAGATTTTAACAGCATTAATGCAGCTTTGGTTGAAAATGCGAAGAATTTTACAAAGCTTCATCTATCACTAATTAAGAGTGTAAGGTTAAAATGAGTAAAAGAGTTAAAATGTCCTTCGAAAACGCAGTGCAGTCTTCTTAAACTGATATAACAGGGAATATTAGCATTTTAAATTAAACGTTTATATTTTAATGTCTTTGATGAATATTCAAATGAGATTATTCAGATTAGATTTAACTTTAAAGCGGTTTTATTTTGGCCTTGTAACTGGTTATATTATCACAAAGGTATTATTTAAATTTATCTTACTTCAATTACATAAAAAGGAAAATAAATATTTTCAAATAAGAGACTTTAGATTTTCATAATAGTTCTGTTTTAGAACATTCATTCACATAAAGCTATAATATATACAAATATTTATATTAATATTAATATTATGAAGTTTCAAAAGAATAAAAAAATACCATAGTAAATGGAATAATCAATAAATTATAATAAATTAGCTTTTAAAAATGATAGTTAAAAATTTCGACGACTTTTATAAATATCCGTTTATTCTCTATTGACTGTGTGAGTTTTTTTTTGTCTTTATGAATATGCAAAGTTTGTTAAAAATTGTAGTGATAGGACAGCATAATTTAAACCTTCGGTATAAAACAATTGTAATTTATTTTTCATTGTTCATATTTTCAATTCTTCCTTAATAAACAGAAACCAAATATTTTGATATATTTTTAAAACATGTAAATTAGTAATAAACATAAACATTTAAATGCTATTGGTGTATTATTAAATGTTCTTAATATTTTTCATTGTTATGCACTTCCGCTTAATTTTTATTTTAACTAATTCGAGATTATGTGAAATGGAACATTTTAAATAAGTGACAATAGCTCGTTCTCATACCTGTTATTAATAATTTATTAAGCGCAGACAACTAACTTTTATGAAAATTGGTTTAGCTTCCGAATTATGAATGCATTACAAAACTTCCCTAACAGTAATTATACATATGCCGTTTTTATAGATTGTTGTTTGCAAATTATGGTAACTATTAAATTAATATAAGGTCATTGTACCTAATTGCGACGACCCATAAATGCAACAATGTTCTTGTACTTAAAATCTTAAAGCGTGAATCGTATATAGATGCTATATAACGATACAATCAAACTTCAGGAATACAACGCGATACATTTTTCTGCTTTAACGTTTTCTTTAAAAAATATTTGCATTACAATACACGTTGTTCATTACGCAGCGCTCCCATATTCCCTAAATGCGACGAAAAATCCAGAAAATGGTTCACGATTTTTCGTTTTTAACTTTTGAGATCAAATAACCTTATGGACGTCAACGGCTACAACGTATACGTTTAATGATAATAATTTCAATCCATTTTCAATCCTTTTTCAATCCATTTTTAGGATTATATAATGTAAGTTAAATAAATATCGCTTCTTTTCTTTGTTTTCGTGTTCTGTTGGATTTTTTTTTTTACTATTTCATTGATATATATATATATATATATATATTCTTTTTTTTGCAAGTTTTTATATACTAAAAACAGAAATATTAATATTTTTGTATATACATGAAATTTCTTACTCAAAGATATCCATTAATTGAAAAGGTTTACATTGCCAGCTTTATTTTTTTTAAAATAATTAGCCTTTTTTAGAATTTATCCTTAGAATAAGTTTGTTACTCACACGATTAAATTTTAATTTACTCAAAATTATAACTGATAATTAAACAATTAAATTTCAGTACACATTTGGGGAAATACAACATATGATTGTGATAGTTACTTACACACGATGTGTCAGTAAAAATATTCTTATTTTTCAAATACAATATTATTTAAATATATAGAAACGCCAATTAAACGAATTTTCATACATGTATAGTAATACAATTTATCTTTACAATAAACTATGTAGTTAATCTCAAAGTTACAAGGTAAAATAATATTCTAGTTTCACCTAATATAATAATATAATGTTACGAAAAATCTTTCATAAACTCAATACGCTTACAGATCTCAGCCCGAATGTCACTCGGGATGCCATTTTCGGTGAAGTGAACTAAGCCAGAGGGTCTCTCGGGATCAAATTTTTACTCTCTGAGCTGTAAAAGTGCCAACTATATACGCTCGTGGTCTTTTCAGATATTATCTACGAACTTTTTTTTTTTAATAATAAATAACTGGCAGCACTAAACGGAAGTAAGTATATGAAAATATCTCGAATCTGAGCTTAAATCAGCGTCACTTTGAGCGTTCGTTAGCAAATATTTCAAAATAATGTTTATCTATATTAATAAAAGAAAGTTTCGCTCTATGTGTGTGTGTGTCTGTTGGCGATGGCTAGGAAAATCTAGCCCACCTGGAAATTTAGGCGTGGGTAGTCCAAGGTCTGGCCATGTGCACCTGAGTCTCAGAATTTTAATATTTTGATAATTAGCCCTAGATATTAATTAGATTCTCATTAACCATCGCTTCTAAAATGACATCTTTTAAATCAAAATGGCGATAGAAACGAACCGGTGCATTGAATTTGCAAGCGGAAATGAACGAATTAGAAATTATTTTACTAATTAGCGAATTTTAAGAAAACTAATTGAGATATCAATTTGAAAAATTCTGAGCATATGTAAAAAATATATTCTGCATCTGACTATGTGATTTTTGAAAAATTTGGTTGGTATTTTTTTTAATTTATGCGAAAAACAGCCAAAAATCTGCCGGGGCCAGTGAAAACGATCCGAGAAAGTTTCAGACAGGGATCTGCTTTCATTAAAAACTGAACTACAAAGAGATCTGTTTCTCTGGCCGATCCCTCCATTTAGTTTGCGAAAATGAAAGGAAATAATTGCCAATTTTTTACTAATGAACAAAAATTTAGGTAACTAATTATGATATAGACTTGAAATTGAGGTCAGGAAGGGGTGTCATCTGCCGGCTATTTTAGCGTAGCGTCTTCGTTATGTTCTAATTATCAGAAATATGTAATTCTTTTTTAATGATTGCGTTAATGTAGGTGACGGTGGTTCTCTTGAACAAATTATTAATTATTATTCATTGAACAAATTATCTTGAACAAATACATATTTGTTCTACACAAATTATATTTGCGGGGAGGAAGGGGGTTAACGCCTTTCTCTAGATTGTAATTATCTCGGTCCCGGGCAACGCCGGTTGGGTTAGCTAGTAATAAATAAATGGCAGCACTAAACGTAAGTATATGAAAATATCTCGAATCAGAACTTAAATCAGCGTCACTTTGAACGTTCGTTGGCAAATATTTCAAAATGATGTTTATATATAAATAAACTCTATTTTCAGATATTTGTAGAATATTTGGAATAGTTTTTATTGAAGTCTGTAAAATTTTATGTTAAAAATGATGTTCTCTTATGCGGAACTTCTTTTTGTAACTATAAAACATGTTTTTTTTCAATAATTTCTGATTAAATATTAATTTTTAATACATTTAAATAGTTCCTTCATTATGAATAAGAAGAGTTTGAAGTTTATAATAAAAAATATTAAATTATATATCTTCGAAGAATTTTTTTTTTTTTAAATCATGACCAAATACCCTCAATCCAGAGGGAGATATGTGGTTGAAAAAACTGAGACAAATGTTTTAAAATGATGTATTGTGCAAATATTATCTCTGAGTATATAGCATGGATCAGGATGTTGTATTTTTAGGTAGTTTTCATTACAAAAAGCTATGTATTGCAGCCGTACGGAGAAAAGCAATTCCAAAATTTTTTTGTATATTTTCACCGATCATGACCCACAGACCCCCAAACCACCCTCCGTTCAAATGATGATTTATATATATATATATATATATATATATATATATGTGTGTGTGTGTGTGTGTATGTATATCTGACATTTTTCATGCTGTAACTCTCTTATTTATGAACCGATTTGCTAGTGACTGAGTATGTGTATAGGACATACCAAGGTCTCAAGCGAGTTCGTTGGCCAGCTTCATCCACCATCTTGTTTAAAAATGGTGGCCAGTTAAAGATTTTTAAATTTGAAAAAATTCAAAAAAATATATAAAAAATTATAAATTGAAAAAGTTGTTCCGTTACTAGTTAGATCGTGGTACAAGGGTTCAGGAACATTCTTTGTTTTGGCTTTATCTTAAAAAACAACTGAGTTATGGCAGTTTGAATTTCTAGGTTGGCTGATATTTGGAAGCAATCTGATTTTTGTTATGCTGTAACTCTCATGCTGAAATTCGCATTCAAATTCAGTATTAACGAAAACAGGGATTGAATCTTCTATAATCGGTTTCCAAGCATTTTAGCTTAGGATGTTTAAGCAAAATGAGTTGAATTTTTAAAAACATGGAGTATGAAAGTTATCTTTTCCTCACGGTACAGGCCGGAAGGACTTTTTAAAGTTAAGCTAGCTAAAAAAACTTTCTCCACAAACATATATTATTGTTTATATAATTTGTTCATGCGCAACTTTATTCAAATCAATATTGGAGCGCAAAAATATTATCTATATTACTATAAATTAATTCAATACTTCGTAAAAAGCAATAATAATTTACATATGAGATTAAATTTATAGTCCTCGGAAGAGTGATTCCGCTACAAATCTTTACTATGAAGGTTTATTTTATGTGAATCAGCGACTATAAAAATGAGCATTTAATCTAATAACACTATGGATACATTGAAAAATATATTATGTTATTTAACAAAATTATTTATTTTCATTGCCTTATGGACATAAAGAAAAAAACTTCAATTACTCTGCTGCAGAGGGGTTAATCATATTATTTCTTTCAACTTTATTTATTACCAATTCATAAATTTTCTCAAGTTCATATATATGTTTATATTTAGCAGGATATGAGATATAAACTTAAAGAGATTTTTCTAATAAAATTTTTTATATTATTTCGGAATTTTATTACTGTAACGTTTATCATTAATAGCATAAATTGACAAATCGAACTTCCTTAATAAAAGAATTACGTCAAAATATCCCATGAAAATACCATTATTTAAATAATTGTGTAAAATATTGATAGGAATTTTTCTTAAAATACTAACTAATAAATAAAATTAAAATTCAAGACGATAATATCTTTCGAGAGAAGTGCAAAAAATAAAAGGGCTTTACATATATATATTTTACCATGCGGATATCGCAGTTTTTAAATACAGTTGAACGCCGCCGGTTATCCGAAATTTCTCCTAACCAAATGGTCTTTAACTCGGAGTTAAATTCGCAAAACATAATAAAATACTAATTAAAACCTATTTTAATTTTAATTTCTCATATATATATATATATATGAAACAAATTTTAATTTTGTCGCCGTTGCCCTCATCAATTTTATAATTCTGTTTATTTCCCATTATTCTAAATTATTTTCTGGTTCTAGTATTTAAATTGTCAAAATCCCGCATAGCTAAAAATTCTTTATTCTAAATTCATTCTCTTGAAAAATGGCGCTACATACTGTTCTGTTAAAATTACATACTTTTTATTCCATGAAAATAACGCATCCTAAAATTTAATCCTTTTAAAAATATCACTTTCCCAGCTAAATATTTTAATTCTCTCGAAAAACAACCTTTATCTTCTTATTTTTATTTCCCTATGTTTTCTGACAAAAAATATTCTTTTCTCAAATATAAAAGCTAAACTCAGTTTCAATGTAAAATTTTATCTTGGCATTCTACCAAGACCCACTAAAACCTACGTATTTTCTTTTATTTCTTATTTGTTGGAAGAAATAAGGTTCTTTCCGGATCAGGTTCGAATGTCTGTCCCGCGCTTTTTCAGTCGGAAGCTTAATCTCCTTCAAATCATAGCGCCCAGGAAATCGAGTTCCGTGGTGCTATTGGTCAAAATGTTTCGCGGCTCTGTATTCGTGAGCGTTGGACAATGATTATATGCTGGTTTTCCCGCCTTGAGCGCAGATTGTTCCTGGATCACGATGTATCCAGAGGCCCGGCGCGTGCTCGCGACCGTGGAATAAAATCTCCGTGGCTGCCGATAGACTCAACGATGCTGCCCCTTAACAGCTTTTGTCTTCTTCGAACAGTTAATTTAGTGCACGAAGCCTCTCCTTGGTTCTAATCCATTAAATTATCATGTGAGTTAAATAAAAGCATAACCTTCGCGTTTTTTCTGGATTTTAATAAATTGTAGAGTGGATTCTACTGCCTATTTATTTTTCTTCAATAAGCACCGAACGACTTGTGATGATCGGCGTTACGACTGCAAAACTTCCTAGGTGGAGAGTTCTGGCCTTGAGTTTATTTTACAGAAAATAATTTTCCACTGATTCGTGGATACACAACAAATAATGATGATTATCAAAGTACGGTGATTATGAAAGAATATCTAATATTACGCAATGTATTAAGGGAAAGTCTTTGACAATTGAATACCGAAAGCTTTTTATTGAATGCCTATATTTATTGGAAGTGACTGGTGGACATACACCGAAAATTTTTATTTTTGACATTGGTCATTTTGCTATCTGATACGATGCTCATAATGCAACCCAGGTTAGACAAAAGATAATCTACTTTATCATGACGTTGAGGCACATTTGTTGGCAGATTTGGTGGGGAAAACTGCAGTTCAGAGTTTTCCAGACAAAAGGTTTTAAGGAAATGTAATCGTGCACTTTCGTCGAAAGCAGAAATGACGTTTGAAAACACCATGCGAGTGTTTTGAGAAATCGTCGACAAAACATTACACATATTGAAGCAGATGTACGGTGAAAAATCATTGTCTCCTGCGACGTTTCAAGAGTGCATCCAATGTTGAGGAAACTGTTCTGCGCAATGAAGTCTAAAGGCTTCGACATGTTTTCAGCAACTAAGTTTTCACTGGCAGAAGTGCACAGATGCAGACGGACGGTGGTACATTTAAGTAGCTGTGTATAACACCCGATATTAATAAACCATATTTCTAAGGAAGACTGTCTTGAAACTTTTTCATTCTTTTTCATGGTTAATAAAACAGGTATTAAATTTTTTAAACATTCTTTTATGCAGAAATTAAAAAATAATAATGAAATCCCTTCTTGATTTTAGAAAGAGGAAATAGAAATTAGACTCAATTTAAATTCCAGAATTATAAATATTTTATACTGTAAATTAATCGAATCTTTTAAATCTCATTTTATAGGCTTGACAGTTAGATAATTTTCAGATGAC
Source organism: Maratus michaelseni (assembly GCA_963931845.1). Classification (NCBI taxonomy): domain Eukaryota; kingdom Metazoa; phylum Arthropoda; class Arachnida; order Araneae; family Salticidae; genus Maratus; species Maratus michaelseni. Next base: position 347,063,946 of record OZ007590.1, on the reverse strand, counting down.
AGATATCAATTTAATAAATTACGCAAAACAATATCAACAAATTCCCTAAGGATAACTCTGAAATATATGTCTTCGAAGTTAAAGACAAAAATGTTTGAAAATTTAAATAAAATCATTGATCTAAAATTGTATGAGACATTTTAAACAAAATTGCCATCTTCAATAACATTACGTAACATATTGTTAATTACAAAATTCCGTAAATGTGCATTTATATATATGGAAACATTATGATTTTTTAAAGTTTAAGTTTGTAACACAAAATTATTTTATAGTCTCTGAAAATTCTGTTTAGCGTAGACTGCATTTTTATGACTCAGTTTCTAACTAATTTTTTGGGGGTCCTGTTTAATTTTTCACTACATTTTTTTAAATGCCAAAGTGGAATTGATGGAAATTTAAAACTTTGATACTCAAATTCATACTGAATAACTAGTGCAAGGTGTTCCCCTTTTCCCAAGAAAAAACGCCAAGAATATTTTTTTAATCCTCAGGCCATTAAAGCAAGCGCAATAGACTTTTAAAAACTGCCAGGTGCAACAATAGAGTCTGTTATTTTAGAGGTTAAATCGGCATAGCGAAAGCATTTCAGTATAATTATGAGAACGTTGCATGCTTGTGTACGTCAACATTGCGTTTTCACAGAAAAGTATTTTTTTATTACGAAATGTAGTTTCTTATAGGAATCAAGTTCATTCAAATAAGTTCATTCATGAGAATTTCGTTCATGCGAATAATTTCATTCAAAGAAGTGAGATAAATCTGTCGTGAAAAGTCTGATGTATGTGCTATCCGGCTCCACAATTACTGAATAATGCAACGATTAAACAATAAACTTGACATGCTGAAGCAAATCTTCGAAAACATTAGTAAACAAGTACATGCATATCTAGAAGGTGGATCATGACAATTTGAACATTTATTTTAGTTTAGACGAAATAAATTCGCTTTTGTATATTCTGTTTTTTGTAAATGTTTTAGAAATTTGACTGGTGTTTATATTTTTCAGGGAGACTCTCTGTATATACAACATAATACCCTGACCATAATACAACATTTGACTTTCAGAACTTGAGTGTTTAACGAATATTACTTAAATAAATGAATAAAGTTAAAATTAATATTACATTTTCAATACAATCTTATTTAATCTTTCGAATAAATAAAAGAATTAAGAATTCATATATTCAAAGCACTGATACCTAATATTCCTCTTTTGGTCACAAGCCAGATAGAGATCTTTTAGAACAGAATACGTAAGTAAAAATCTGTACTTCTTGGCCGGAAGCCATTTGCTTAACTCTAACCTCAAATAATGATAAATTAGATCTTATTACTTCTGTTTGATATGAATTGTTTTCATGCGCATAAATCAGTGTTATAAACTTTAAAATTCTCAAGAATTGCAAACATTCTGGTGCTAAACAGTTTCAAATTTCAGGAAAAAACAGAGAAAGTCATTAAGTAAGTCACGAAAGATAATTAAATAATAACTTACAATGATATTGACTTCAAAACTATTTTTATTTCTCAACAGATTCTTCACAAATATTTATGCACTTATATCATCGTTTTATCAATGCCCCATCACCAGCTGCATACAATTCTTTGGGTTGCTTTCTCAGCCACATTAGGACTTCAAGTTAAAACTTTTCATCATCTGTGAACATGATCTTGCTTCCAAGACGGTTTTTTAGTGAAGTAAACAGATGAAAATCGCTTGGGGCTAAGTCATCCAAAATCATCTATGTTATTTTTCTGGTTACATACTTTTTTTAATCTACACCATCTTTCTAGAACGTTGGTAATATTTTTATTCTTGTATATTATAAAGAATTAGAATGTATATGAAGCTAATAAAACTAAAATTGTCTGCCTTCTTCAACTGATGAAAAACAGTTGCATAGCGGCATTATTTCAATAGCCTTTCTTTTTTTCCTTTTTTATATTAATATTTTCGTAAATTTAAATCTAACTATTTCTTAATATGCGAATGCAATCCGAATATCGTTGTATAGATATTAAATGTATGTGATTATTTTTTAGAGAGGGGGGGGGTGACTTTACTGTATTTTTCCCAAATAACGCAATTTTGGGTAGATTATTGGGTGTGTTAAAATATAATTATTTACTAACTTAACAAAAAGTGAGCAGTATTACATATTTTTGTTATACATAAAGAATTATGATGGTAATAAAATATATTTTTACCTTTGATTACAAATAAAATGTGTCTGTTTATATCACACCTATTAAATTGAGTTAATAATTGACAAACTCTTTTTATAAATTGATTTTTAATTTATAACAAAATTTAAAATATTAAAATCTTTACGCAATTTTTCTGCTACGTCATACCATTCTAAATATAAACAGATTTTTACTTGTTTTCTTTGTATCTACTGTAATAGCACAACCTAATATCTAATCATTTCAGAATAATAATGTTTTCAGGTATTCCATGATGCGTCTTTTTATGAGCTTTTATTACTGACTAGTGTGCCGTAAAAAAGCAATCTCCTGCACAATAATCTTCGTCTACAGTTCCAACGAGAATAAAATAAATGAAAGAGTTTTTTTAGCTTCTTTACAAAAATGTGTGTTTACAGGCTATTTTCAGAAACTAAATCTGTAATCTATTCTTGAATATTTAAAATTTATTTAGAAATTGAACAAAATACATTTAAAAATATTCTTCAACTTAAAATATTGTTAAATATATTAAGTATTATTATATGGCATTTATCATACCGTATTTTCAAATCAATAGCGGTTTTATTTTACTGCGTTTTATTTTTATATATTAAAGTTTCCGCAAAATTAAATGTAATCAGTTTTTGAAATCCGAATGAATTCCTAATATGGATATATAGATATTAAATGAATGTGGGTATTTTAAGGAGAACTTTATTGTCGTTTTTTGAAATGTTGTAATTCTGAGTAGTTTATATGGTGTACTATAAATTATTTATACTACACCATATATATACATATTTGATACATATATTATATATATATATATATATATATATATATATATATATATATCCTATTTTATTATTGTATCCTGCTATTTTTTAGCTCCATCTAGCAGTCGAAGAAAAAATATGGCACACATCTCCAAATTTAATGCAGTCGTATTATACAATTTAGCCAGTAGTAGCCGAGTAAATGTAGGTAGAAAAAAAGAAGAAACATTATTGCACTCAAATCCATTTATGTAAATACAATCATCTTAATTTATGGGGGAGTGCTATCTTTACATAACGATAATCTTAACAAATATCCATATTAAAGAACAGCTTCATTTTTATTACACACCAATTCAACGGCAAAATCTCTATGTTGAAACATATTAGGACTCTACAGCGCCAGCAGCATTTTATTTTTAACACTGATTTCGACGACAAAAATCCCTTCCTCTCTCTATGTCAGTTCGTTTTAAGCTAGAAGTGTGCAAGCAGAATTTCGTAACACGTGAAATACTTTAACCAATGCATGTTCAACTTTCGGCTCGCACTATATTGTATCTGTGAATTAATATGTAAATCCTATGCTTTCGGCGGGAAAAATTTTTTCCAGAACATCGTGCAAAATTGAAAAACACGGTAAACTGATAGAATAAGTTTCGGTTTTTCTTGAATTGGGAGGGAGAACTTATTGTAGTTTTCTGAAATGTCGAAATTATGTGTAGATTATATTGTGTACTATAATTTAATTATTTACTAAACAAAAAGCAAGGTGTGTTATAAAAAAAATTTATACATAAAGGATTAAGATAAATCCTCCCTCCGAATCTACTGAAACTAAAATTATGAAAAAAATAGTGGTAATATGAGTTTATTATTTAAAAAATAGTAATTAATAAATTCAATGTCCAGAACCCTTTGAGTGCTAGTTATACTCGTGCTTGACCAATTTATTTGAAGATTAAACAGTTTTCTCACTGCATCCTTTGAGATTATTTGCGGAAACATGTTTTTTTCATTAATTTTTAATTAACGGTAATGTTTTTATCAAACAGCGTGTTTTAACGAGATATTGGTATACTATGTCAAAAGCATGTTTAAAAATGTTTCGAATGATAGTTGATTCGCCGTTATGTGTTTTGTACATGTATAAAAAGGGTTGTTGACACCATACACAATATTATTACAATTACGCTAAATGAAATCATATTTCTGCAGTTTTCATTTTGAAAGTTTCTGGCAGAGTGCCCAGCCAATCATTTATAAGGGCACTATAGCGGACGAGTGAATTTTGAGATATTGCTTGGGATTGCTCATGGTGTTCCGAATTCTAACATTTGAGCAGGAATAAGACGTATTCTGTCATTTCATAAGGTTGCGAAAAGCACGTTTGTATCAATAGACATAGGGTTGTCACGGTTATTTTTGCAATGACATGTTAATTAGGTAACTGTGGTTGTGTAGTAGCTATATATACTGCTGTAGTAGATGGAAACAGTGGATTTGAAACGCATCTCGCACATGGGTCAATCAGTTCCCTCGTGCATTTTGAGTCATCCCTTAACTAGTGAGTTTTAGCCAATTTCGCAAGAAGCTGAGCTTTCTACTTCGAATAAAGAGCCATTTGAATACACGACATTCTATTTTATAGTTCTAGTGACTTCTAATGGAAATTTGTAAGGCTCCTGCAGAACGAACGGTAAGGACATTTGGAGCTGAGTTAAGTAAGTTAAATTTAAAAGTTTTGGGAAAGGATTCACCTCCTCCCCCCTCAATCTTTCGTAAAAATTACATTATTGTTTGATCTTCTGCATTAAAACCACCGGATCCATTGTTGATTCCCTCTTCACTGTTATAAATAAATTGTTGTGTTATAATTAGATCTGTGTCCTGTCCTCCTTTGAAGTTGACATCCCACCATTTATATGTCAGAAGTTCTAAGACTAAAGCTCCTGTTATTTCATTTTAACAAAGATTGCAATGATAGGATTAAAAAAAAACATTTCAGACGAATACTGTGTTTAATATATAGTATAATAATTTGGTAACAATGAAAGTGAAAATGAGTGAAGATTACATCAATTTAACGCCATCATAATATACATTATTATTAAAATGAACATTTTATAAATAAATATGACGTCACTTTTCCATTTAAAATCAATATATTAATAACTAAAAATTTATTAAAACTTTTCTCCTTGTTCTATTTCTTGTTCAGTATGCTAAAAACAATTTATATGAATTATATTAATTATTATCTATTTAAATAACGAAATTTGGAATTTAATACAAATCTACATGCTTAAATGTGATACAAAGTAGTCTGTGTCGTTTTGTCGGTTATATATAAAGTTTAAAAATAATTACTTCAGCCATTTTCATGACTTTGGTGGATCACGGAGTCTATGACGTTAATTGAACCAATCAATGCTATTAGCCGCGCCTAAACCCATGTATTTTTTTCCTTATAGTTTTATTTATAAGAATTTTTAATTAACTGCGATATGAGAAGCCTATTTCAAAACCATTCGAATGGTATCGCATTCATCGCTGTACATTTTGTATGGGCCTAGAAAAAGAGATGTTGACAGCATAAATAAATTTTTTTAATAAGTGACCTGATTTTATCATAATTATAGAGATAGTTTTACTATTGCCCTTATTTTTTTGCTGTACTTTTAATGGTCATGCCAAAATCCATTTATAACGTTTGTAGTCAAACATTTTTTTCTTTTGTAAATAACTACCTCTATCATAACTTCTTTGCACTGATAACGTAATTCTTCGGGAGAAAAATACAAACGGTGTTTAACAAATCCTTCTATCAAACAAGATTATTCCGCAAGAAAGATTGTTTCGAAGGTGAAAAAAACAATCATCCCAAACTCCCAAACAAAATGTTTCTATTTGGTAGAAGTATGTTGAAGATAGATTGTTGCTATTGTTCATGGCTGATAAGGTTCCAAGGAGTTTATTAATCTTAAGCAGGTATATATGCGGCATTTGAATTTTCTCTCTTAAAAACATGTTAAATCGAAAACAAGGAGTTTCTTTGTTTTAAAGGAGTAAGAAAGGTTTTAAATGACGAAAATTGACTTTATCATGAATTAGGGTCCACTACGAGAGGGAACCGTGACTTGTGAGGGTTGGAACATTCCGACTTAAGACCTAGGGCCTGGTTCCCTTTTGGGTTTCCAGCTCCGAAGCTGTTGGGGGACGCCGGCCCGTCTCCAAGTGTCTCGCGGTGACTCCCTGTGGTTTCACGTCGTATCGCAACGGCCTACGTCACCGACACGTGGGTTCAAGGTTAGAGGGTCCGTAGGTGACGGTCCACTGACCGGCCGAAGTGCCGCAGGGACCCGCAGTGCCTGCTGGCGCGATATAAGTCCTTCAGGACTTGGGTTCGGTGGTTGTCTGACGCGCATGGCGTTCCATCAGAGCGCCTGCGGCGCAGATGACTTTTATCACGAATTAGAAAGCTTAGTTTGTATTTATTTATTTATGTTCTGCAGAAATAAAAAAATGTTTGTTAAATTGTTAAAAATAATAACAAAAGTGTTATTATTGTACGAAAAACTTAGCGAAACAAGTTTTGTCACAATTTTGAAGTTCAGTTTCTATATTTTTCTGTTACTTGATTACACCTGAAACAAAATATATATATATATATAATTATAAAAAAACTTCAAAGTTATAAACTTTTCATAAATTTTGTTATATTATGATATTTTTTTGTTTGTTTGTTTTTCAGGTATAGTTTGGAGGGAATTTAATTTCCTTCATTTAAAAGAAAAGAAGAATGTAAATACAAAAAAATACAAGAAAAAAGTATAGAATCATTAACATGTTCAAAATGTATCGCGGCGAATGAGCTGAAAATCAGTTCAACCGTAATTTTAGGTATTTACGTATCTCACCAACTCCGCAGCAATCTGAAAGATTCAAACATTATTAAAATATAATAATGTATATTTTTCATTATTTCAAACCTTTCTGATCTCTTTAAGTTACCATTATTTCAATGCTATTTTCACATAAAGAAAAAAATGATAATACGTAATAATTTAATTTTCAATAATGAAATTTAGCTTATTTTTTCAAAAGAAAAACTGCTAAAGTTTTCCATTTCCGTTGATATCTCTAATATAACTATATATATATATATATATATATATATATATATAAGGTAAAGCTAGGATAGTCTGCGCACAGTTCATTAAAATGATAATAAAAAATCTAAATATTAATTTTTTGCTAAACTATGCAGGAATAACTCTTTGACTTCATTTGTTTTTTATGCATTTCCATTGCTATTTTGTTGTTATGCTGTAATTTAATAGAGCAGTTGTAATAAAACCAAGAAAACTATTTTGCGCAATCTGTCCTTGCGGGGTTGGTGTGATTGCGCACATGGGTAGGAGAGATTGTTATTAATAATAACTACAATTAAATTGTTAACAATAATAATTAAACTTTTGTTAATAATTAAACTAAGGTTTTTGTGAACAAACGTTATTATATTAGGAGTGAATATTTCAGCCTAATGGTTAAAGAATCAGAAAAAGGAAATAATTTTGAGAACAATTAAATAATTTTAATTAACGAAAAAAATTAAAGAATCAGAAAAAAAGCCCAGATGAGATTACTATATAACATTAAGTTATTTTATAACATATTTAACTTACAATTAGTTCATTTTTATTCACACAGTTTCAATGTTTTCTTGTTTTCAGACCGAAGTTGTTGTCGTCCACAATCAATGCACTTATTGTTGTAAATAGTGCAGCTTTCATGCAACCATCTGCCACAAGTAATACATTGAATCCAATCACTGGTCGAAGTTGTCTCTTGGTACATTTCCAGACATTCAGTACATTCATCCTCATTTCCCTTCATTTTCTTTCCTTCGGTTTTTTTAGATCGCACTTTTTCTGGGAGCATCTTATCTTTACCTGTTTGCTTCTTTTTTTTTCGTAGCTGCTTCCTTCTTAAGTCTTTTTTCATGTATATTTTCTGGATCAGTAACATTCGTTGCACTCTGTTTCCTCTTTGATTTTGATGGCATTAAACTACTTGGAATGGGTGAAAGCTTTTCCAAAACTTTCGTAGGTGTATTTCTGAGAGTAGCATTAGACTCCTCAGAAGTTGAGGGTTGACAAATACATGTAGCTGCTGCAATGGGAAGCGAGGATAGGCCTCGAATAGGAGAAGTTTGAGTTTCAGTGGTTGTAACTAGTACTGTTGTTGAAACGAATTGGTGATCAGTGGATTCTGAGGGTAACACAACGGTTTCAGAAACAGTTTGATTCATGCTTCGATCACAGCCTAGCAAATATGCGTGTTGTGGAATCACTTCAATATTTAATGGGTAAATTCCAGTTGCACGAAAGGCAGAGGTGGCAAGTTGGACAGTAGCACAGCGAGACCAGGCTGAATTTAAGAGACTACCAAAGTCCTCTCTCGATATTTTTCCAGTCCCACGGCGAGTTGTTACCATTTTCCCGCAAGCGTCTTTAAAATAAGTTTTAAAGGGCTTGAACACTACCCGATCCAACGGCTGTAAATAATGCGTAGTATGGCTAGGTAGACACAAGATTATTATATCGTTATCAAAGGCGACTTGCAGCATGTTTGGACAATTCATGTGTGACGCATGGCCATCTAGAATTAACAAATGTGTACCAGCAGGCTTTCGTGGAATAAAATGCTTGGTAAGCCAGTCCATGATTAGTTGACTGCTTATATAGGCGCTCTCTTTCTTTATCTGAATTGCAGTTCTTGGTGGTGCATCTCTGGCGTATTGAAGTTTAGCGTAGACCCCTTTAAAAATGCAGAAATGTGGCAGGAACTGCCCTTCTGCGTTGCAGCAAGCTAAAATAGTCACCGTTTCACCCTTTTCGGCACTAGTGACAACGTGAACATCTTTACTGCCTTTTGCAGCAACCACTTTACCAGGGTCATTGTTCAGCTGAATTCCAATCTCATCACAGTTCCAAATACAGCCAGGCTTCAAAAATAGATTATTATCTGTCAATATGGATGTGAGAAGAGTAAAATAAGATTTCACTTCCTCAGGGTTCATACCTTCTGCTCTAGCTCTGCTAATACCTTGAGCTTTTCTGATACTTAACTCAGGATGTCTTCGCATAAACGAGGAAAACCAAACTTCTCCTGCTATTTTTTTTCTTTATGGAAAGTGTGTTTTTCCCCAGTGCTTCAGCAAAATTGTATGCTAACTTTCTTACATCACTTTGTTTAGGTGCGAATCCAACTACCTGAAGTTTTTGTATGTGACCAGCTAATTTCTTCTCCGCTTCCGTACCTAGTTGAGAATCTGGACCCATCTTTCTCTTCTTAAAATCATATTTCTTGAGCCTATGTCTCAAGGTAGATTCCGGAATACTGAATTTCCTGCCTGCTGCACGCATTTTGAGTGATTCATTTTGTACTGCCTCTACGGCTAATTTTAGATTTTCTTCGGTTCATGATCTTTTGTTCGTTTTTCTTCTGTAAATATTTGGCATTGTAATCTGAAAAAATATGGGAAAATGTATTAAAAAGTTCCAACGCGCGTTACATATTAACAAAAATAAAACAATCATTTATCAGGAAATTTAGCTTAAAGTAGTTAAGAAGATTAATTTATTAGCAAATAATTAATTGCTCATAAATTAACAATATATATATATACTCAAATTCAATTATAAATTCACACTTACTGCACCACATAGACGAAAAACAAATAACAATAATTCAACTGAACCCTAAAATATAACCAATTAAAACTATAACTCGAATATAACCAAATGCAAAATAACTAACATTAAAACAATACCAGAAAAAACCCAGAGGCAGGAGGTTATGGCTAACGACATGAATAGCAGCGTTAAAACTAATATTTATCCAAGCAACGCCCCCCCCCTTCTCCTGCCGAGACCAAATTAAACTATACAATTAACCGAAACACAGAGCAACAGGCAACAGAACCCATCCTTAGCTAAACTCAACGAACAACTGATCCAGACCACCTTTAGCATTTAAAAATGAATTAAGTTCAACTTGATATTTACTCTTTTCTATAAAATTAATCATATTTCTCCTTACAAACTGCATCAGTGCCTTTATAATCCACTTCATAAATTCGCCAGTGGCATCGCCAAACCTTGAACACAATCTCTCGATACGTTCTATACCATTCGTAAACACATTTCTAAAATTTGAAATATGCACGTTTGAATCAAAATGTATGGTCTTTAAAAGTTTTAAAATTGAAATCGTTTGTTTTGCCATAAACCCTTGTATTCAAATTGTCATTTTCCAATTTTAAATTTACATCCAGAAAATTTATGTTTTTAATATCCCGGAAGGGGAGTTTTAGCTTTGAAGTATTGGGATAGTATATAAAATCTAAGTTTACATTTGCATTATTTAGTCCAACTATTAAAACATCATCAATGTACCTGTAACTCACTATTTCTCTATTTAAATTATTGTTATTCTCATATGTATGTAAGTAGATGTTGGCTAAAATTGAACTGCAACTCTTGTCTCCCCCCCCCACCACTGGTATTCCACGACTCTGTTTAAATACTCTATTCCCTCATACACCCGCAAGTTACAATTCTAAATTTCACTGGTTTTTTATGAAACTTTGGCACTAGAACAAGATATGGGAAATTTTGACTTTTCTGCTTCAGCTTAACTTTTTCATATAATGTCTTAACCCTGTTTTCCATTATTGAAACTTTCGATTTCAATACTTTATAGTTATCTCTGTTATTATAACTTTCATTTAAGATTTCATCATAATTTCTTTTACAGATTAGTGAATAACTTGTATTAGCCTTATCGACGTATGTAATTATAAATTTACTCTGAAGTTCTTTAATTGATTTAGTTAACTTCCTTTAGTTAATACTCTTGAGACATACCGTCGCAATCTCTAACATATTCTCTTTTTAAGCTTCTTAAAAAGCAGAACTTCCACTCATCAAAAACATTACATGGTAAGCTGTATTTATAAGTTAATTTTTATATGAAACTATTTATGTTAGTTGAAAACCATTTAATTGTTGCCCTTTTCGTTACAATTCGTTTCATTATATATATAGTTTATTTTTTAACAAAGGCATTATTAATTTATGAACAAAAATATTTGTATAAAATTAATTTAATAGCAACTGTATTGTTAATTTATTAACAAAATTTTTTATCGGCAAAAGTATTCTTTAGCAAATTATTATATTGCCAAATTTAGTTTCGATAGTTATGTGTTTTTCAAAAATTATTTCAAAATTGATTCATTCATATGTTTTAAATGTAATCTGCAATTTATACAAATTTACCAATTAGCTACATAATCTCTCCTAACATAGAACCTAATGGAAACAATGCGCCATCTCTCCTAAGTAGCAGATGCGCAAACTCTCCAATTTCGGTAGGAGAGATTACGCGGCCTTTTATTTAAACATGGACGCTTCGAAAACGAACCGTTGATGTTCGCAGCGTTAGTCTAAGTTAGTAGCTTATGAGAAATCGTTTAGTTTTAAAATATTTTGTACTACTGACTTACTATAGAAATTCTGACGAATAGTTCTGAAAATTCAAGCACTTACCTTGTGAAAATAAATCAAAACATCAATGTTTATCGTAAACGCTCGAAACAATCCACGTACACATTTGAGTACATACTCTACTACTGATGTTGTACAATTAGCTGAAGTCGCTGCGCGAGCACTCTACTCCTTCCCCCCGATCCCCTTTGTGCGCAATCTCTCCGACTGCGTCATCTCTCCTGTCTTTACCTTATATATGTTTCGTTTACGTGGCGCGAAAATAAGTTTGGATTTGTAGTTTACCGTTTGACAATAAGCATAGTATCTCCACAATTAATTTGCCTTATTACATTCCACCAATCAGAAGCGTGATTTCACCAAAGAAAATTGTGTCATATAAAAAAATAATAGTTTTCATAACACGTAAACATATTAAAATGATTACGTTTAATTAAGCACCAATCTCAGAAGAACAGAACACAGATTATTTATTGAGAAATAATATTAAGTAATCTATAGAAATAAAATAACGGTAAATAATATCTATCACAGTAATTAATATGTAAAGCGAAATATTTCCGGTGAATGAGAATTGTGTTGCAATTCCCGGTGAATCCCGAGCGGCAGCGAGCAGCGGGCCCCTAGTAATAATATAATATATAGCTAAACTATATCATTGAATTTTCACAGTGTTAAATAAAATTATGATTATAATGAGCGTCCCGATTTAACAGAATTACATAGATGTTTTTTAATATCTTCACGTGATTTAATCTGTCTTGAAGGGTTACCATCGAAATTGTTTGGTATAAATTACTATTTTTAAAGTACGTTCGTTACATTAATAAGTCTAAATTTTTGGGGTTTATATAAAGAAAGATTGTTTCTAAAACGAAAAAAACATCATGCCAAAATCCGAAAGATAATGTTTCCGTTTGGTATAATTATTCTCAAGATTATAACTTATATTCATGGTTGATAAAGTCCGAAGACATTTGTGATTCTTAAACGGGTATGCAATCTTTGTAAGATTTTTTACACTTAAGAACTGATTAAACAATGAAAATAAGGGGATTTCTTTATAAACATATCAGTACTTTATTAATATTAATATATGAAAATATATAGATATATATATAATATTGAGTTTTAATATTAATTACTTTTATGAACCAGGGATATATGATATTACTCACATGTTCTCAGAGTGAAACGTTTTTGTATTACTGCGTTGCCAATGTGCGGTATGTTAATTCGAGGCTTTTTTAACTTTCATAACTATTATTCATACTACTACTTACTTATTATTATTTTTTAACTATTACTTTTATGTTTGTTCAATTCGCTTAATAATTTTCAACTGGTTAAAATATACTTAAAAATTATCAACAAACGAATGCAATTTACAGAATGAATAAAATTACAAATAATCAAATTTACTGACCGTATCTGATTTAAGTGCGGGAAATCCTAAATAAAAACACGTTTACACTCCACAAACACTAATTCAGTTACTGAAGAAATTTTGTTTCATTCATTTCACACTCTGGCTTCAAACATTTTCTATATAAATTGACTGTGGATAATTTTTTATTTTTTATTTTGTGAAAAATCAGAGGCATAAATCTTTTACGCGATACATATTCGTGGAAAAGTTCAAATGAATTAAAGAATTTGCAGCCAAAGTACTAATTGTATCCGAAAGCTAGTTAGTGTCGTATTTCAGTCTCTCATAGTAAAATCTTACGTCACATTCTTATTCACGTTATTAAAAGTATCCAACGGCTATTATTTTGCTGTAGCATGTAACTCGCCTATTTAATAAATTCAACAGCATTTATTTGTTGATTTGTGCCCCATGTTTTACTCGCTACCGCACTGCACTGATCCCGCTCGAAACACTGGTGTATGACAATACCAACAACCGTTGTTTTGAGTGTTATTAAATGAAAATATGTCAAATCGAACCAGAAATTTCTCCAAAATTTAAATGAAATATAAATCATACAGGCACTCAGGAATAATTTAAACAAAAAAAGTTCGATAGTTTTAAATACAAATCCCAGTGTGATATATTTTTATAAAACTCGAGTAAAATTCTCGATATGTTTAGTGTAAACTATCTAATATGGGTAACAACATAATTATGAATAACATTCTCATTGAAAAATTAAACTAGAGATTTTTTTCCATGTGATTATTAAGTTGTGTAATGCAAGTACAAGTTCTATAAAATTAAAATTGTCTGAATATATTTATAAAAAAAACATATAATGTTTGCGAATGCATTTTTCCTATTTTTATTCAGGGCTTCACATTAAGTAACAAAATTATCTTTACATTTCGTAAATAAAAATATTATATATGATTTATTTATCTTCCTCAAATATATTCTTCATTTAAAAGAGAAATATTATTTTTAAACATTAACTAATAAATATGACATAAATAAACATTATATGCAACGTGCCGTTCACTACCTAATAACCCCCTTACCATAATGTGATTACAAAGAATTAGGTCGCAGATGGTTCACTGTCTTGCTTAATTAATAGGACATTTTTTTAAATACGTGACACGTTGTTTTACGTAATTCATTTCTGACGTTAATATTCTGGATGTGTTTAGAGTGGTAAATAAATATTGCTCTGTTCATTAACTTTCTCTTCGAAAGAATATTTTTCAAAACTAAATGTATTTCTGTGGAAAATATTCTAGGAGTTGTTTGATGTTATAAGGAAGGCTTAAGAAAATTAACATTTTGGTTTTATTTTGGAATATAAATCAATTATGCTCTGTTGATGACTTCGGTTTCTAGTATTGATAAAATTTTATTATTAATATTATTAAGAAGTAAAATATTTTCATTGTGATATCCAAAAATAACTTTTATTACAAAATTAATGTAAATAAATATGTTTCATCAATATGTTATACTTAGGGAATCCAACATAAGCTGCGCGTGTTACAGAATATATGTTAAAACCTTTTTTTTTAACTTTTATAATTTTTTTTATATATTATTACATAATAAGATCACTAATTATAATTAAAATATAGATAAATATGCTTAAGTGATACAAATGGAACGCAAAAGGGCTTATAAAAACCTTTTAATATAAAGATCGACATGTTTCAACGCTCAAACGGCGCCATTATCTAGATCTACAATGATAAACCATACAATTCTTACAAATAGATTTGTATTGATTCACGTATAATAGATGGGAAATAATTTCGTGATGGATAAATTATTTTGCCATTTTTAAAATCAATTTTTAAAGTCTAGGTTCTGTGTAATCTTGCCAATGCTGTAGTACTTCTGTCATATTAGACACCTGCCATCTGCGCTTTTGATCTGGTTTTAAGCTTTCTAGTTGTCATTCCTATATAATATTGTAATGTTCTATCTGCTCTGGTGACCAGGTCAATTTTTAAAGTCTCGGTTTTATGTAGTCTTGCCAATGCTGTAGTACTTCTGTCATATTCCCGTTCACCAGAGCAGATGGAAAATTAGTAAAATAGTGTGTACGAGATTTTGGGGATTTGCATAGGATTAGGTCAGGCTTTTGTTGAGGTGGACAAATGTACCCTCCAGACTTTTAGAATAGTTATTTTTAATGATCATTTGATGTAGCTTGGTGAGAATTGGAAGGCTAAAATTAATATACGCTACTTAGATTTACTACAAGAAGCTTGCTGTAGAATATGATGTGCATAGCATTTATCGTTTATTTACAGGGACACATAAAATGTCGGGTACAGTACTGTATCCAAAGCACTGTCTATTAGCGATAATTTCTGGAAGTGCGCTTTCAATTATGGTCATTTTTAAGTTTAACTAACTTTTTGCATTCTACGTGGTGTGTATAAATGCTATAGATCATATACAGGACTACGCAAAAGAATTCGTAAGTATTACGGTGTATGAACGTGAATTGCTTAAAGATGGTTTTTAATTGGGTAAACTATATTTAATATACTAAGAGGTGTTTGTAGAACAAAATACATGGCCACGCAAAGAACTGGATATATGGCTGTCCATGGATGGTCATTTTTGGAAATGTGATTTCTGTAGTTTTAATCGTTTTTTAGCATGAATTAAATTTTAGCTTAATATGTGTTGTGCGTAAATATCTGTAGGTAATATACAGGGCTGTACAAAAAAAAAATTCCTTCAATTGGTTTCCTTCTATTGGTAATTGCTAAAGGTGAATTTTCAACCTAGTATGCGTTTTTCTACTAAAATAAATATTAGCATACTATGTAGAATATATATATAGAGATCTATTGATCAAATACATGGCTTCACAGAAGAATTTGGGTATTTTTCCGTCTATGGGTGGTAATTGCTGAAATCTGGTTTGGAAATGTGTTATGCGTTTTCTGAAATATTTATTTAGAGGGTTTTTTTTTTTTTTTTTTTTTACCTTTTCAATATTGTCGAAGTGATGCAAAGTGTTTCGCAATTTATGCTTGATGCATGATTTTTCTTTCTTGTTTGTTTGTATGATTCTGGAATACTCAGTGCAAGTAAGTCGCTAACACTGCATTTTTATGTCACAGAAGTTTGCATGGGTGTAACAGACGAAACGTGCTTTTTTATCGAGAAACATTGCGAAACACTCTACAAATATAACTTAATACATTGCAACCTCCCTCCGCACCAGTTTCTACTGAAACTCACCAAATATTCTTAAAATATGAACCTTTTTTCGACGTTCAAACTGGTGCCTGCGCTCTATTAAGGTTTCATTCTCTTTTAATACAAAATAGAAAATAGCCTTTTTTATTTGTATACTTAAAATTTCATATTTATTTAATATGTAAAAATTTCATAGGAAAATATTTGTCGAATATATTTTAATATATATTTCATTCCATGTTTTGCTTTGAGGTTTATTTCTCATATTATCTCATATCATTAAGAATGCATATTTTTTATGCATATTTCGGGAAATTTTTCACACAAAGTAAAATGTACAAACAGATGTCACAAATTATATATTTTAGGAGTACTTTTACTAAAATCGATATGGAATTTGTCGATCGATAAAACATGTGTCTATACTTTTCATGCGGTTGCATGATGGAATTTATTCCATTTTCTAAAGACACAATAAACAATTTAAAGACTTTTTTATTTATTAAAGTGTAAGATCTCTCCACTCCATCTTCGGAAGCATATTGCTTATAAATTCTAAAGGGAATTTCGGAAACAAGCAAATAATCACACAAAAATATCTGTAGATTTGCGTATTGCTTTCAAACACTCAAAGACATCCTACTATTTACGAAAAATTTCCTAGAACATAGAAATAGATTATATATTGTATTATATTTACACCATTATTGTATTGTGAAAGATAATGTACAGTTTATGCATTCCTCTATTATTATTTCATATAACCTTTATATGATCTATATATTTAAAAGCAAAGGCATTTTTCGTCAACTCACATGAAATCGTGTCCAATACGCATGCGTCAACATTCAGCCAATTAGCTGAGGGCTGTTACTGTCCAGAAACAGATTTGGACTCTTTAGGATTGACGAATCATATATCGCTATTTACATGGCTTCCTGCACGCTGATCTGATGATCAAAATTACGGATTTTGAAGGTATTTATTTTATTTATTATAATTTGTCTAAATACCTAGGTGTGGAAACTGAATTTAGGCTCATTTAATGTTAGCCAAACAAGGAAATCTTTCTCGAAAACATACATTTTAAAACAAACATTTTTGAAAATTTATATCTTTTGATGTATCTTTTATTATTATTATCGTTTATTATTATTATCGTTTATTATTTATTCGTACAGTGTTCCGATTACTACAATAAAGCTCATAATATGTGAGAAAACAGTGATTTTTTTCCATTTAGGCTCATTCAATGTTCGCCAAACAAGGAAATATTTTCGAATTTTTTTCGTGGCAATCCCCTTTAGTTTTTACATTAGAAATTGCCTTTAAAAATAATTAAAATAATTTTGAACAATAAAATCTGAAAAATAAAATTGTAGTACTTACATTTTTCAAAAATATTTTCGTTTAAGTTATAATACCAAAATAATTACTAATTCCTATTTTTGTCATAATTATTAACCGTGAATGAGAGGTTTTACGGGGGAAAAAATATACATTTAGCTTGGAATGATATTTATAGAATAAAACTTAAGTAATGTAACTAAATATAAACTTGACAAGTTTGAATAAAGTTGGCTAGTATGCCTCCCTTTTTTATATTACACAATATTATGAGTATGATAATCATAAATACATGAAAGTTACCTTAAAAATTCTATTGTCTGCGTTAATCATTCTGTTACTTAAAATTTTCACGAAACACCCTTTCACAACACTGTATAACTAAAGTTATATTAAAAAATAAAATGTATGTTTTCTCAAGAAAAATTTCATTAAATATAAGATCGTGTCTGTTTTCTTAGCGGAAACTTTTTCCTAAAATAACAAGTACTCCCTTTCCCCAAGTTTTTGTATTTTATTTCTTTTTCATCGTCCCTGAACAAATACATTTATCTCTAGAAGAACAAGAAAGTGGGAACAATATGAATAAAAAAATGTTTTTATCTTTGAATACTTTACTTGACAAAAATAAACTTTGTTGTACACCGTGATAGGTAATATATATTTTTATTAATACATCTAAAGTTCACCATATGTATATTTCTCTGAAAAAAATGTGTTGACATCTACTGAAAATTCCAATGAGAAACTTAAGTCTACCTATGAAAATTTTAGAACTTGAACTCCATTTTTATTCTCATTTTCCATTTAATATCTAATTCTCAGGAAAAATCTATCCAAAAAACTGTTGGTAGATTATGTGATTGCTATAATTAAACAATTTTAGTACGCAAATTCGGTTTTTAAATTCCGTAATAAGGAAATAATAGAACTCCATCTTAAATAGGACGTAATCACCATAGTAACCTAAAATCATTACCAATCATGGGATATCATTGAATTATTTACGTAGAATAGTATTTAATGGAACGAAGAAAACTTTTATTAACATATTTTTAAGTTTGTATTCGATTTTCATAACATTTTAAATGACTCGACAAAATTCTGCAACGATTATACATATTAAATTTCAAACCATTCGGTTGGATAAATTTTGCACCGTTATGCGGATAAACGGAGAGACGGACGGGCGACGAATATTGATGCTACGTATTTATATAATGACGAACGCACTTAAAAATACACCTATAAATGCTAGAAACAGTTTTATTGTGGAAATAAATCCTTTTAAATATGCTGCTTACAATAATATAAATGGTTTCAATAACTTTAAATGCACACAGAAAACAATTGCTGTAAAATTACGGGCAGAGGCCGGCATACCCCGTAAAAAAAAAAAAAAAATCCATGCCCATCATTTTGCGCAGCCCGTAATTTTACGGGACAAAGTAATACAGCATTATAATGCACAGGATATAATGCACAGGATATAATGCACTTTAAAACACAATAACACTTTACCTACTGTTTCGCAGCACGTAGCATGTTAAATATTCATCACAGAATCGCTTTTTTGGCGGGTTAAAAATTTCGAAACACGAGTAAAAGGAAGGGTTACAGCCTAGCGGAGGACAATGCATGGGGTCGTACCGTATTTTTCTAACATATCGGCTAGAACCGAAAGAATATGTGGATTGCTCTTAATTTTCTAAGTATCTAAGGAATAAGGCCGCTTATTTAGTGGATCAGACCGTTTTTCATCAAATAAGGCTGTTGCCCGTGAAAATTGAAGGGCAAACGCTCATAAATTTGCAGTTTTTTCTGAGAGTGTGTTTACTAACTGTAAATACTTAAGAATTTTGGAAACTAGCAAACAACTAACGAAAAATTATAAACATGCAGTTTAAAAAGTGAAACTTGAAAAATGTGACTATGGAGATACTTTAATGACCGTTTCATCTTTTCTTGCCTTGAGCTACATATTTCAACAATTAGGGAGCTTGCGAACTGCTCAATATGAGTTAAACTCAGACATCCGGTTTTCACTGGACTATACGGGTTTACCCCACTTTTCCATTTATGAGCATTTTATGTTGAAATGTTCTTTATCTTTACTTAGTTATGATTATTTATTAACATTTTAATTATTACAAATAGTCGCAATAATGGAAATTACATTAAAAAATATTTACATATCAATTCGATTTTATTTTCTTTACAATGCAATACATGTAACAATGTATAAAATATTAAATTTGATTAAATATTAAATCCCATATAAACAAACATAGGATTTAGTATATATTGGTGAATTTAAAGTGCAATGATAATCTCTATAATAAATTTGCTTATTATCTAAATTATAATGGTAGTTGTGAATAAATGGTGAAATAATAGGACCTTAAAATACTATTTAAGGTGAGCTCAAAGAAAATAGAGTTTTTATAAATTTGAATTGAATATTTAAAAATCTGTATAATATTTTCACTTAAACTCATTAAAATTAGAAGTGAATATTTTATAATAGGTATTATTTTTAATATCTAAAATAAATATCTATCATCATTTTGTAATAATCGAAACTTATTATTTAAGCGGATAAAATAAAGATTTTCAGAATTAAATTAATATTAATGAATCTGTACTAATTCTAATTGAAATATTTCGAAACTTATAATCTAGCTCAACATGACCAAATAAATCTTAGTGTATTTCATTAAACAATTCATTAATGAAGGATTGTACATAAAAAAATATACTTTTACAGAAGAAGGATCTGATTTATTTTTGTCTTTCCGTTATCAAACTAGCCACCAATTTTGAGACTTAATTACTCCTGCAATTTCATTCACCTTCAGGGATAACTGATTAAGTCTTGGGACAATGTGAGACTTCTCTTATGTCTTAATTAATGTCCGAGATTTAATTTAAAAGAATGTTGAATTATCGGTATCTTAAGAGCTGAATAACATTTAAGACAGTTTTCTATGAATAATAATTAAGGGTATTTTATTACAGGGTCATCAAATGCATTCTCCAAAATGAAAAATGTAATTGGTTAATATATATTTTTAATTTAAATATATACTTTTTGAGCCAAAAGGCGATTTATAAATTATGATATCTCGATAATATTATAATTCCTTAATGAATAAAAATTATTCGGGTTTTTTTGCTGTAAATGCTATAAAATATTGTAAGTATCTTAAGATTCCTTGCAAAGCTCGGAATTTATAGTAAAAATTGAGCTTCCTAAGTTTATCTTTGTTTGCTGATTCTACATCAGATATATATACAACTATGTAACTCAGGAAAAAAACTTGATCTTTGTTATATGATCCTTCGAAATAAGAAATATTTCTAAATAGAATCCTGTTTATCTTGTTATTTGGATCTTTATTCATATTTTCTACCCCCATATTTTGTGCAAAATATGGGGTAGAAAATACGAGTAAGTATCCAAATAACAAGATAACAAAATATGGGGGTAGAAAAGATGAATAAAGTTCCAAATAACAAGATAAATAGGAAATACGAACCATTGCTAAGTGATGGAACATAGGGAGAAGGAAAAATATCAAAGAAGAAAAATGTAACCCCTAAAACACTTGTAATATTTGGAAAATTAAAAGATCATAAAAATCCGATCAAAATAAGACCTATAGTTAACAAACGTTCAAGCCCAACCTACGACCTACAAACATGCTTAAAAAACTATTATAAAAAACTACCACCGCCATCAAACGTGTCAATAATTTCAACAAATCAATTTATACAGAAAATAACAGAATATAAACCAGAACCGGATGACTACATGGTTAGCTTAGACGTAACATGCCTCTACCCATCCATAAATACAGATAATTGACTAATATTATAAATAAGAAAATAGACACAGAATATACCGACTATAATATCAGAAATACATTACGAAGTGCAATGAATTTGGTACTAAGGGAAAATTATTTTAAATTTAATAACCAGATATATAAACAAATAAAAGGTGTACCGATGGAATCTACAACATCAAACACAGTAGGTGAATGGAAAATGCGAACACTTGAGAAGACTGTTATAAATTATTTAAAAGATCTATCCAAAATAAGGATAAGATATCGTCGCTACCATGTCAAACTATCGAATGTGAAAAAATGCATTTTTCATTACTTTTAAAAATGAGTCGATTGTCACCACTAAATTTTAAAAAGGTTTCAGGGTCACAACATCACCAGGGTTGCCAGTTTGGCCTGCTTTTCCATTCAGAAACTTACAATCCATACCAGAAATTTAAAATAGAAATTTTTGCTTTATGTAATGACGCCATAATTCGTGATTACTTAAAATAAAACTTTTTCTCTCATAATTTCCGGTATGAATTCGGCATTACTGAATAAAAAGGTAAGCCAAACTGGTAACCCTGTTCTTCACAGAATTTTTATTAGTATTTTTATTAGACGAAGAATTCTAATAAAATTTTGTGGTGACAAACGGCACATTTTTAAAATTAATGAAAAATGCATTTTTTCACATTCGATAGTTCGACATGGTAGTGACGATATGTGCACGATATATTTGTAATAACTAAGGAAAATACAGACCCGAAAATGTTCACATAATGTCAAAATACTCAAGAACTCCCTTCACATACAAAATAGCTATAATTAATACATATCTATAATATAAAGGACAAACGTGTCCGTGCGTAACGCTGACGTCATTTTGCGAATGGCAACACTTTGCGATTTTTTTTACTACATTTCTTTAAATTTTCTAAATATCGCATATTTTAAATTTTTACACCGTTATATAGGGCAAAAAGTCTACTTTCAAATGCAATTTGTTTTTAAACTGTATCGCAATTTACTGAATTATTATAACATTTAAAGTAAATTTCAAACATGATTTTCTTTAAAATCTATCTCTATCGCTTGCAGACGATTAAAAATTATTAATCCGTTTGCATTTTAAACAATATGAAAAGTTCAACATTTGTTTCGATTAAAACTTTATTAAGCAATCAATAAAATAGTATAAATATTACTACAACAAAAATTTAACAGACATGTAATCGAAATAAGCGCTTAAAACCGCAGAAAATATCAGAATAAATATAGAAACTACTGTAGATAACGAAATTTTTTGCGATTTCTTCGACTATTAACTTCTGTCACGAGGCCAATACTAAATGACCGCTTTTAATATATTTTAAAATTTTATTTGACTATATAATTGACATATTTCATATAAAAATGCTCTTCTGTGTTATTAGGGGGCAATCTAAAAAAATATATTAAATGTAAAAAATCTATCAGAGTTTTGAATAAAAAATAAATGGTTTTCACCTATATTCTCTATCCCGGGAAGCCCGGGTTGGATGCCCTAGTATTCATAAAGCCCCGAAAATATGTTCAACAGAAGACCTCTTAAGCACTGAAATAAACAAAATTAAAACAATAGTTAAGGATGCGACTTCAAGATATGATAGGTTACAACCATCTGAAAAAGAAATAAAATTTACAATTTCGATTCCGTTTATAAAGTGCATTTCCCTAAAATTAAAAAGAGAATTCAAAAATTTTGGAATAAATACTCCCATCACCCCAGATCCATCGATTTTCAAATTAATCCGATGTGACGCAGCGATAAAGTTAATTATCAACAGATATCAGTAATATGCAAGATTTAATTTCAATGACAATGAAGGAAAAGCTCATATATAGTAATAACAAAAAGGAAAATTGAGGACAAAAGCTAAAGTACACAGAAATGATATAAATTTAAACAAAGTAACCACAGGAATAGCCAGATTTTCACCTATATTCTCTATCCCGGGAAGCCCGGGTTGGATGCCCTAGTATTCATAAAGCCCCGAAAATATGTTCAACAGAAGACCTCTTAAGCACTGAAATAAACAAAATTAGAAACAATAGTTAAGGATGCGACGTCAAGATATGATAGGTTACAACCATCTCAAAAAGAAATAAAATTTACAATTTCGATTCCGTTTATAAAGTGCATTTCCCTAAAATTAAAAAGAGAATTCAAAAATCTTGGAATAAATACCCCCATCACCCCAGATCCATCGATTTTCAAATTAATCCGATGTGACGCAGCGATAAAGTTAATTATCAACAGATATCAGTAATATGCAAGATTTAATTTCAATGACAATGAAGGAAAAGCTCATATATAGTAATAACAAAAAGGAAAAATTGAGGACAGAAGCTAAAGTACACAGAAGTGATATAAATTTAAACAAAGTAACCACAGGAACAGCCAGATTATACAAAAAAATCTCTTCCAAACTCTACCATTTTCCAGCAGTTTCTACAAACAGCCAACGATGCACTCAGAACTTATGCTATTTGAGTGATAGCCTCATATGAAATTGTATTGTAAAACAACTCTCATGAACCTATGTAGCGCGATCTAATTGCGAGGGTGTAGTACCAAATTTTGTATGATGATTAAACAAGAACGAAAAACCATGCGTCAAGCATAGATTATATAGCACTTTCCAACGCTTCCAAAATAATTTTACAAATCATACCGTTTAATAAGCTAAAAGCTAACATCTAAGTAAACAATTTAGAAAACGCATAACATATTTAAAAACATAATTTCAGGAATTTCCAACATATACAATATTCGGAAAAATATCCGAATACTTTTATTCAGCCCTGTATAGGATCTATAGATTTGTATATATACTCCATAGGATGATAATTTTAGTTCAGTTAGGAAACGCGTAGCACAGTTTAAAATTCTCCGTCTGGAGTTTGTCAATAAACAGAAATGTGTTCGCGAAGTTTTGTGTTGCCCTGTATAGGATCTACAGAATTTATACACACCACGTAATAGACAAAAAGCAAGTTAAAATTAAAATCGCGTTCAATAACTTAAAACGCACTTCCAGGAATTATTGTTAACAGACAGTAGAGAATTCTTTTGCGTGTCCCTGTAAATGAACGATGACTGCTATACACACAATATTCCATAGTAAGTCTCTTGTAATGCACCTTAGTGATCTATATAAATTTCAATGCGTTTAAAATAGTGAAACATTATTTAAATAAACCGCAGACGATTTTTCTCCATAGACGTAATGTAACGGAATTATTTTTATTGTCCCTGTAAAGTAACTATAAGTGCTATGCACACCCTGTTCCATATTAAGCTTCTTCTAATGCACCTTAGTAATATATATAAATTACAAAGCGTTTAAAATAGTGAAACATTATTTAAATAAACCGCAAATGATTTTTCCCCATACACCGCAATGTAACGGAATTCTTTTGAGTGTCCCTGTAAAAAAACTATAAGTGCTACACACTTCCGTTGAAATAGGGAACATGCTATAGATAACGACAATAACATATAAAAATTGTAGAGCAATCCGAGCATATTTACGGGAGTTAGAGCACAGCCAGACGGCCAGACGACAGACGGCCAGACGGCAGACGGCCAGACAAACCGAAGTCATAAGCACTTTTCAACTAGGTTGGAAAGTGCTAAAAAGACGGAAGACAAAGGATTCCGGAAAAAAAAGTTACAATAGCTAGCGCATGGGACATGTGAAGTGTTTCTTTTGTACGGAATCTTTCGGATCCCCTCTTGTTTAACACATTAACGCTTTTGCTTGGACACTGCTCGAGCAAGAAGAGTTTGCGTGCAGAACCTTTTTATTTTTCGAATATTCTATTGGAAAATTCGCCTTTGTAAAAATTGTTTCTGTTAAATAGGATAGAATATTTTCTCAAAGAATTTTTGCTCTTAGAACTAAACCAAGAAAGTGTCCAGGATTTTTTTTAATGCATCAAAATAGATATATAAGACAATTTTTAAGGCCTTTTTTAAAATGGTGTTTTATTAAGATATAAAAATGTTAAAAAAGTAATTTAGCTTATAATATTTGTTAGTGCATCATCTTTCTGCAGTTAAATAATTGAATTGTCTTAGAAACCCGATTCACATTACGTAGGAAATAGATATTTTAATGACTGGAATTTTCACGTTTTGATATTTTATGTTGCTTTTAGAATTAGAAATATTACCAATAGAATTGGTGCTACAGAAAGGTGCATACTTAATGCAACCCACAAATAAATATCAATTTACCTCTTTTATACAATCCTACGAAATAACAAAGTTTCAAACTCGTTAATTAAACCTTTGAAATTCAAAATTGATTTATCTCTTTTAAACTGCTTACAGTTCTGCTGCGATCTAACTGACAACTGAAACAATAAAACTTATACCTTTTTTTAATTATTTATAAAATATTTTATAATATTTTATCTTTGCAAAGCCGACAAGTAAATTTCCACACAATGCATTATAAACAGTTTGAAAGATTAATGACACACCCAGAATACTCTTTACCTACGGTAGAGATAAAAAAGCTGTAATATTTTCTCCAGAAAATGAGTAATGTGACAAGTGACTCCGCCCATTTAATCCATTTTTCAAATTAAAAGAGCTATTTATTTTCCGGATATTTTTTACATCACCTACTGAATTAGCAAACTAATCATTTATGATTTAAAAAAAAATACAATTAAACTAGTAAATATCTAGATCAGAGGCCTCAACGTCAGCTCTACAAATCATTGTTCAGTAATCTCACTGATGTTATTATAATATGCATAATATTTGATATCCTAAATTTTAATTTTAAAGTTATTTATACATTTCTAAAAATTTAGGATTTATCGAAATTTCCGAAAATTTTAGAAGTATTGCATTAACCGCTTCCCTTACAAATTTCTTTGTAAAAAATTGCAAAAAATCATCACATTTTTTATTTATTATTAAATACAAGGAAACGAAACAAAACAAAATATGTAGGTTTTAAGTTGAATTTTTAATTTTTTACAAGTATAAAAGCATTCAGTTTTAATATTAGTTTACTATCCCGAGTTATCTCGGGCAAATAGAAAAAAGTTAAATATTAGTCTTTGCATGATAGTTTTTGAAACAAGGGACAACACAAAGTGATACCTGACATTCTGTACACTGGTATCTGGTCTCTTTTCTTACTGGCTTACCTCTGGAATCTCTTTTACGGGAGTTTTTATCTCTTTTCTCTTTTCTATCGTCTTCAATAAGGCTACATACAGAATAATCACTTCCACTATTTTCAAAGTCTACCTCTTCATAATCACTATCTGAAAAATCGTGGCTTTCGCTATCTTGCCTCATCGCCATTATTTTTTTTCAACGCAACTATTCTTCTTTATACATTACAAATCCACAAGCCGACATATACTATACAATAGGGAAAACACGTGACAAGTCCCGCCAAAGGAACCGCGAAACCAACAAAACTTGGCAAACTGCCAATCAAAGCTGAAAATTTCCTTTTATTTCCTCCAGGCCGAGTAAAACCGCGATAAAACAAATCGTACTGACAAATTCTGCATCGCCCGAGTTTTCTCGGGATAATAATTGGATGCAATATATACGAACCCGAGATAACTCGGGATAACCAGGCAAGCGGTTAAACACAATTTTATGTGATGATAGGATAAACGACTTATTACAGTATTGTTTCAGAATAAGAATACATTCCTTCAGGGGGCCGTTGTCCCCATGAAACATCCGTTGTTGCTTTAATGTTATGTTCTAAATTTCCAGTAATTGTGCTATTTCTTTATCCGAGATGGCTGAATGCACTTACTATTGTAATTTTATTATATTAACCGCCTCTTTGTACAGGAGATTTTATCCTATCCTTAAAAATAATACTTCTTTTTCAACCACTAAACATTATCATATGGTGCTGAAATTTAATAAAATTTCGCGTATAAAATGTACTTATACAAATGTAAATCCATCTTACGATACTTATATTGAATTTACAAATTCAACGTTTTTATAATTTTTGTTTTTAAAACCGATTTGGTAATCTTTCTTTAGTAGTTAAAATAAATCCTCATCTATTGCATAAGCATGCTAAACACTTAAATCACCCGAAAATCAGCTATTTTGTTAATAAGATTTTGCGTAAAAATAATGTGATTTACTCCAATTTCCTTTTTTTATATATTCTTTGAAATAGAGTTGCCAGGCAACCATTTAATGAAAGAGAAGAAATAAAATGCATTGGACATTAAAAAAAAACTAAGAGAGAAATTAAAATGTTTTACATTCCTCCAACGGATGCGTAAAATTTGTCCATGATTTATACAATTAATTTCGAAATTCTAAGACATTATTGGCAAATTTTACATCAATCAGATTATTTTAAGATCTCCATTTCGGAAATTTAGCATCCATAATTTAACATATCAATTATCCCAATGCGTAATTTTCCTTCCGGCAAATGTTAAAATTTGAAAATTGTTTGACTTCCCATTGAAAAGCAATATGACTTAAAAGAAAATGTTCTATATTTTTCGAACAAAATGTAGCAAAAAAAAATATACAGCTAATTCTGGGTACCTCGCCAACATACACCGTAAAAAATGACCAATGTTTCTTATTTTATGAAATTATACTATAACCACGAACGAAAATATAATATAATCTTCTGAGTTATTCGAAATTTCTAATAGCGTGTTCCATTGTCTTTTAAATCCCCAGAAACCAATACATTTCCAAAATTTAAAGAATTATTAATAAAAACAAAGTATTTTTCGCTGCCCATATTTTTCATAAACGTTTCCGAAGGGTTTTTATAGTGTAATAATTAGTGTCCTCATCCTGGAATACCTGTTTTTCGAATGCTATCAATTCTCAAATAAACATTTTCATGCTCAAAAATATTTTTAACAGACGAACATGCAGAATTAATAGCGATAACAATAACATTAAAATTAAGATCATTTCTTTACTCTTTCATGTATAAATTAACTTACGCGGCTGAAAACGTTTACTTGAGATCTTAATCAATCTTGTTCAAGTTTGGGTTTAAGTGTTCATTTTCTTGAAGAAATTTACTTATTTTTATAATGTATCAATTAGTATTATTATTTGTTATGTATTTCTTAGAAAAAATTATTGAAAAATAAGAAATTCGAATGAAACTTTTGTTATATAACATAAACTCATTTCCTATGATACATATTATAATTACATTGACATATTTAGATTTTCTATAAAATATATAACAAATTCTACTCAATACAGAAGTGACTACTTAAAAAATACTATGGTCATTAGTATAAAGAATTTTTTAATAAATCCATGTTTTATTTTGTAAAATTCTGCATCATGATAAGTAATGTATTTCTTCAATTTAGAATAAATCATTGTACAAGAGAATGCGTAATTTAGAATATATAATTTCAAAACTAGCTTAAATGCATACTTTGTTTACTTAATGTTGACATTTTCCATTAACTGTGAATCTAAAAGTTATTTTTTCAGCCTTAAAACACCATCTTTATTGTTAAAAAGTAGCCATTTTCAACTGAGAAACTATAGAATTTTAAATTTGTTTTCTTTAAATGTCTAGTGATTAAAATTATCATCAATTTAGAGGCAGTTACTTAATCTATTTTAAACTGATTAAAATATATAGTTGCTATCCAACTGTCCGCTGAAACAATAAAGATCGCCATTTTTATTACTTATAAAATAAAGTAATGAAGTATTATCTTCGTAAAGTCGACAAGTAAATTTCCCCGCAATGCAGTTTTAACAGTTTGAAAGATTAATGACGTACCCAAACGGATTTTTACCAACAGTAGAGATAAAAAAAAACTAATTTCTTCTGTCAAAAAAAAATTAATGTGGCAAATGACGCCCATCTAATCCATTTTTCAAATTAAATGATATATTTATCATCCGAACATTTTTTACACCACCTATTGAAAGTCAAATATATTCTTTTGTGGATTTTCCCAAGAAATACTGCAATAAAATCTTTAGAAATACTCTATACAGATATCTTAGGTATACAGAATTCCTGGAAACCTTAAAACAGATATCTAAATTCCCGGATGCATTGAACAGAATAACTAAATTTATTGACTAAGTTTTGAGAAAATAAGGGACTATCTTGGATCTTTTTTCATCTCATGTTCAAAAGATTGCTGTTAAATACAGTAAAAATAACCGCTAATAAAGAATTATATTCAGAAATATGAGTTTAAAACTCGCATGCCATACGAAGTACGCTAATATAAGTATAAATAATTTTTTACGGTTAATCATTCTTGTTCAAGATTGTGTTTAAGTTTACATTTTCTTTAAAAAAATTACATATTTTTATAATTTATCAACTGATAGATATATTTCTTTGAAAATAATTATTGAAATATAATAAATTCGGTTTAAGCATTTGTTATATTTCATAAACTCATTTCCTATTATACACATTATAATTACTTTGACATATTCACATATATAAAATATTTAACAAATCCTACTTAATATAGGAACGACTAAAAAATACTGTGGTGATTAGTATAATGAACTTTTTAAAAAATCCATTTTTTACTGTGGAAAAATCCTCAACTTGATAAGCATTGCATTCCTTCAATTTCCTTCAAGAAAATACGTAATTTAGAATACATCATTGCAAAACTATCTTAAACGGATATTTTGTTTATTTAATGTTGACATTTTCCATTAACCGTGAGTGTAAAAGTTATTTTTTCAACCTTTAAAACAACTTCTTTATGAGAAATTATAGAATTTTAAATTAGTTTTCTTTAAATATCTAGTGATTAAAAAGTATCATCAATTTAGAGGCAGATATTATGACGCATTGTTGGCGTAGAGCGAAGCTATAAATCAATTATTTGTGCAACTTATAGAAAGTAAAATTTGTTTTAAAATTTATAATTGTTATGTCTGTTTAAATATGGCATTCTGATGTTTAGATATGGCATCAATAGCACTATAATACCATTTATACATTACCTTTTATTACCTCATGTACCTTATAAGATTTTAATTTGAATGTCATATTTGAATGGAGCATTTAGTAACAGTGTCAACATTTAAGATTTAATGCATTAACTCCGACTGGGGGAGGGCCGTATTTAATGTAAATAAAACTAATTTTTAATTAATTAATATAATTTATTAAATTGGTTTAAGTGACATTAAATATATGAAATTAATTTTTGAATAAGGATTTTTTTAATGATAATTTAACGTAATTTACTATCTATTTTACTGAGCAGGGGGGGGAGGTCATTTAACAGTATTGATATGATCATGTCCGGCTCGAATGAGATATAAACAAAACAATGAGTGAATGGCATGTGAAATATACTTACCGATCTATAGAAAGATATTTAGTCAAAATTATTCTTAGTTTATATTTTTAAAATTAATTCTTAGTTAATTTTTAGTTATTCTTAGTTAACAATTTTCTTTGAAAACCACTTATTTTTCCCTTAAAATTTCTGTTAAAAAGTATTTTACGCTATAATTATAAAATTCGTATGATCAATAGTTACAAAATTTACGATTCATACGCCATTCATTTTCACAAGGCGTTTTTTCAGTAATATTTTTATATAAAAAAAAGTATATATTATGTCTATTCTAAAGAAAAAGAGACTTTAAAACACATTTTACTGAAAAACATTCTGCAAAATTTCACATATACTTTTATACTACTAAATTAAATATCCCAATGATCTCACATTATATTAGACACATCAGAATAATTTAGGATATCACATTACTTTATATCACATCATATTATTTCTCACATTAATTTAGATCTCAGATTATATATCTTATTAAATAGTCGAATGATCTGACAGACCCATTCCTACAATATTTAAAGTCAATATTGTAGATGGAGTAGGAGAAAATGGGCTTAAATTATCTTAACAGCCCTACTGATATAACTTAAATTATCTCGTATTCACAATGAAGAGAGGAAAGTTTTTTTTTTCAACTAGGTAAATAATATTCAATGGGTGGAGTATCACAGTTGAGGTTTATTTCAACAGACCACAAGTGTCCTGGCCAGGACATTTTTCGCTCTGTTGGAATAAGCCGCAACTATGATAATTCAACTATTGAATATATTTTATCTCATCCTGGAATTTATTTCTGAAATGATTTTAACATGTACGGGTTCACCGGTGATTTACGATTTGTGAAGCAGTAACTTTCCGAAGCTTCTCAACATTATCATTATCTTAACAGCCCTACGAATATAAGTTGAATTATCTCGTATTCATACTGAAGAGAGGAAAGTTTTCTTTTCAACTAGGTAAATTATATTCAATGACTGGAGTATCACAGTTGAGGTTTATTCCAACAGACCACAAGTGTCCTGGCCAGGACATTTTTCGCTCTGTTGGAATAAACCGCAACTATGATATTTCAACCATTGAATATCTTTTATCTCAGCCTGCAATTTATTTCTGAACTGATTTTAACGTATATTGGTTCACCGGTATTTTACGATTTGTGAAGCAGCACTTTTACGAAGCTTTTCAACATTATCATTATCTTAACAGCCCTACGACTATAAGTTGAATTATCTCGTATTCATAATAAAGAGAGGAAAGTTTTCTTTTCAACTAGGTAAATTATTGAATCCATTTGGACACTACACTGTTAACTAGTATTTTAAAAACACAAATTGCATAAATTGTGCTTATTAGTTGCTAAAATCAGTGTAAAAATTGTTTTAAACTCATAAAAGAGCTAAAATCCTACATGTTTCGGCTTTAAACTTAAAGCCATCATCGGGGAAGAGGAACAACACAAACGACTACTGATCTTTTAATTTTCGATACGAGAAAATTGAAATCAACAGTATGGAAAAATTTAAATAAAATAAGCGGGCGCTCTCTGTTGCCAAAACCCCTTTAGGTTTTAACCCCTTGTTAATTCATTGTTTTGTTTTTCGTTCTTTGGCAACAGAGAGCGCCCGCTTATTTTATTTAAATTTTTCCATACTGTTGATTTCAATTTTCTCGTGTCGAAAATTAAAAGATCAGTAGTCGTTTGCGTTGTTCCTCTTCCCCGATGATCGCTTTAAGTTTAAAGCCGAAACATGTAGGATTTTAGCTCTTTTATGAGTTTAAAACAATTTTTACACTGATTTTAGCAACTAATAAGCACAATTTGTGCAATTTGGGTTTTTCAACTAGGTAAATAATATTCAATGGGTGGAGTATCACAGTTGAGGTTTATTCCAACAGACCACAAGTGTCCTGGCCAGGACATTTTTCGCTCTGTTGGAATAAGCCGCAACTATGATAATTCAACCATTGAATATATTTTATCTCATCCTGGAATTTATTTCTGAAATGATTTTAACATGTACGGGTTCACCGGTGATTTACGATTTGTGAAGAAGTAACTTTCCGAAGCTTCTCAATATTATCATTATCTTAACAGCCCTACGAATATAAGTTGAATTATCTCGTATTCATACTGAAGAGAGGAAAGTTTTCTTTTCAACTAGGTAAATTATATTCAATGACTGGAGTATCACAGTTGAGGTTTATTCCAACAGACCACAAGTGTCCTGGCCAGGACATTTTTCGCTCTGTTGGAATAAACCGCAACTATGATATTTCAACCATTGAATATCTTTTATCTCAGCCTGAAATTTATTTCTGAAATGATTTTAACGTATATTGGTTCACCGGTATTTTACGATTTGTGAAGCAGCACTTTTACGAAGCTTTTCAACATTATCATTATCTTAACAGCCCTACGACTATAAGTTGAATTATCTCGTATTCATAATAAAGAGAGGAAAGTTTTCTTTTCAACTAGGTAAATTATTGAATCCATTTGGACACTACACTGTTAACTAGTATTTTAAAAACACAAATTGCATAAAGTGTGCTTATTAGTTGCTAAAATAAGTGTAAAAATTGTTTAAACTCATAAAACAGCTAAAATCCTACATGTTTCGGCTTTAAACTTAAAGCCATCATCGGGGAAGAGGAACAACACAAACGACTACTGATCTTTTAATTTTCGATACGAGAAAATTGAAATCAACAGTATGGAAAAATTTAAATAAAATAAGCGGGCGCTCTCTGTTGCCAAAACCCCTTTAGGTTTTATCCCCTTGTTAATTCATTGTTTTGTTTTTCGCTCTTTGGCAACAGAGAGCGCCCGCTTATTTTATTTAAATTTTTCCATACTGTTGATTTCAATTTTCTCGTGTCGAAAATTAAAAGATCAGTAGTCGTTTGTGTTGTTCCTCTTCCCCGATGATGGCTTTAAGTTTAAAGCCGAAACATGTAGGATTTTAGCTCTTTTATGAGTTTAAAACAATTTTTACACTGATTTTAGCAACTAATAAGCACAATTTGTGCAATTTGTGTTTTTAAAATAGGTAAATTATATTCAAAGGGTGGAGTATCACAGTTGAGGTTTATTCCAACAGACCACAAATGTCCTGGCCCGGACATTTTTCGCTCTGTTGGAATAAACCGCATCTATGATACTTCAACCATTGTATATCGCTTATTACTTTTATATATAAAAAAATCAATAGGGTGAAACCACCAGTAACTGACACGTTAAGGATTCTTTCTTGTTCAAATTACTATTACAAAAATGTAAATGTATTTCATACTTACCTTTTCTTTTGAATGGATATTAGAGATATATTAAAAGTATATAGTTGTCAAAATTTTGAAAAAAAATACAAATTTTATTATTAAAAAATAATTTTATTCAAAAATATGGTCAAAAATTCCAATAACTGACACAATACCTATTTTGAAACATCAATAACTGACACAAAGTGAACCAGTGAATGACACCTTATTTCAAAAGATTAAAATGCTTTAAAAAAATGTATTCTTTATTATAAAACAAAATACATTACTATTTATTATAAAAAGCTGGATTTAGTAAGCTGTACTCCATTATTAGTAATGCAGATATCCAATAACTGGCATTTATGAACCAGTAAATGACATCTGGTGTCAGACACTGGTAAAACAACTTGAAAGTTAATGGTGCTTGCTACAAAATAAATTTAATCTATTATTATGCATTTTTAAACAGTTTAAATAATAGATTTGAACTTTCTTTTATATAGCCAATAACTAACACCTCTATCAGAAAATTGGAGAAATGAAATTCTAGGAACCAATAACTGGCACCCCCCGTTAAGCTAAATAAAATTACTGTAAACCCTATATCATGGCTCTAATATATCATATGCATCTTTAAATTAATTTCTACTAGTATGACTTTAAGATAAAAAATTGGGATGGCTGCATTACAAATAGATTAGAAAAACACTTCCTTAATTTTAGAAATACGATAGTTGCTTCAAAATGGCACTTTTTGTATTCTCAAATTTTCCTTCCTCTTTGAAAATGTTCTTCGCTCTTTAGTAGTGAATAAATTGACTCCAAAATAAAACTAAGTGTCTAAGTTACTACTAGATGACATTACTTTGCAGAATTTTACAACAAAATGCTTATTTCAGTTACATTTTTTCTCAAGTGTTAGTTATTGGTTAGGTGTCAATAACTAGGGTTTCACCCTACAATTTGTCAATCTGGAATTTATTTCCCAACTGATTTTAACGTGTATGGGTTCACCGATGATTTACGATTTGTGAATGAGCACCTTTCCGAAGCTTCTAACAGAAGAATAATGCTATTTCCATTTTTCTTCGCCTTCATCGTCTTGTAGAGGGTAGGACTGTAAAGAATAAAATTAGTTTTTCAGTCGCAATGTTTTCAGTCCCTTTCAGACTTTTCAAATGTCTGGTTACCTTTCATTTAATTCATTCTCTTCGTTTCCCCCCCCCTTTTTCTCCCCCGTACTTAAACTCGCCTGGTCTGGCCGGGCGCTCTTATTGGTTCCTGTGTCACATGTGTTTTCTGACTCCCCTGTTGTTTTTGAAAAGGTCGCTGCCATTCAATCCTCGACGCGTGCCAGAGACGCAAGCATATGGCTTAAACTGGCTTAAATTTTTACATGGCTTAAACTTTTGAATCACTTTTAATCTTTTGAATTGGCACTGATGATGAAGCTTAAGGGGCTCCGAAACAGCTGTTTGCCATTTTATATATTTTTGTTTGAGCTATTTCACGTTGTCCATTTATTTTTTTTAAATGTAATGTGCCTTAGAAATCTTTTCACATTGCAAAAGGAATAAAAAAAATATAAAACAACATCGAATAACTATGGAAAACAACAATTCAGATATTTTATTACCCCCTGAGTCACCTGGTTGATTACGCTACTGAGACACATGATTGAATTTGCTACTGAAACACATGATTGATTTCGCCACTGAAACAAATGGCTGATTTCGCTATTGAGACACATGATTGATTTCACCACTGAGGCACATGACTGATTTCGCCACTGACACACATAGCTGATTCCACCACTGAGACACATGGTTGATTTCGCACTAAATTACAAACGCTCTCGATATTGTTATTAACCATTCCTTTCTTTGGGAAACCGGGAGTATTTGGTTTAACGGTTAATCCGATTATTTTGTATACTCTAGTGACGTATTAGTTGATTTGGGCTCATTTGTATGCAGTGTAATTTTTAGAGTGTATGCAGTGTAATTTTTAACGTCGCTTTTGAGATACATGATTCTATTTGCCATTGAAACACATGATTAATTTCGCCACTAAGACACATGTCTGATTTCGCTACTGAGACATATGACTGATTTCGCCATTGAGACACACGGTTGGAATTCGCCAAGCGGTAAAAAAAGATTTTTTGTTGTTGAAACTATGTCTGCTAAAAAGAAATCGATGTTTGGCCTATGAACAAAAACCCACCTGCTAAGTTTTCGATAACGGTGCTTTCAATCAACGGTAATGGGTGTTTTCCCACTCGACTTATCCCCGATATTATTGATATACTTTATTGATGTAATTTTTGAGACATCTTCGATTAAGAACACAATCAATTTTCAATTTCTTTTTTTTATTGCTCCATTAGCTTTTCCCTAATTTTCGTGTGCTTACTATCAATTCTGAGTCCAAATCATTCCAACATGCGACCGCTTCTTAACCCCTTCGCGACGAGCGTCCTTTACAGAATTTTTAATCTTTTACCACCAGTTTTTCAAAAGAGAAATTTTCGCCTAACAGAATCGCCGAAATGCTAAGATTCAATAAGGCAAAGCTTGCAATAAAAAAAATCTGTTGAGAATAATCGAGGATTCTGAGCATCTTATGCGTCACGTATACGTGTCGCTCGTCCCCAAAGGGTTAAAAGAACTTTTCACAATAAACTTTTATGGAATAAACAACGTTCTTTTGACAGTCTTGAACAAAATAATCATAGCATGAATAATATCAAAATAGCATATTAGAATAAATTATCTGTCAGTCTTATAATCAATTTAAAGGCCTGTAAGACTTACAGAATGAAAGACACACCTTCTAAAGGAATAAATTCTTTTAAAAGAAAGAACGAAAATAATTGCATTAAACTTTGACATTATACTGGGTGTCCCAAAAATGACTGATGGATTTTAAAATTCAATAACTTGCAAACGGTGACAGACATTAAAAAAATTCTTGCAGGAAGGTTATGTATGATGTCAGGTGTTTTCTTACTGTGATTCTTGATTTTAGTTCAAATTTCAAACAATAGATGGCGCTGACAGTGATTGGCGCTCAGTCATGGCCGAAACTGACGCCCCTTAGCATTGATGCTTCTCCCTCTGAATACTAGGCCTGCGCGTTGACAAAAATGGCGGCTGTCGCAGGCGGATTTTTTTTCAGCGTTTGTACGGTCTCTCGGACTTCAACACTAATAATATCTAAAAGTTTTCTTTGACTTATTTGATCTTATAAAACTAGGAGAAGAAAACTTTTAGAAATTATATGTGTTGAAGTTCGAGGGACCGTTCAAACGCTGAAAAAAAGCAACCCTAGTATTCATGGGGCGGTGCATCAATGTTGAGTGGCGTCAGGTTCGGCCTCGACGGAGCACCAATCGCTGTCAGCGCCATATGTTGTTTGAAATTCTAACTAAAATCAAGAATTGCAGTGAGAAAACTCCTGACATCAGTCATTTTTGGGACACCCGGTATATGCTCTGAATTAACATTCCTTAAAACTTTTGAAATTATTTCTTAAACAAATATAAATACTTTACAATTTTTTTTTCAAACACGAAAACATATTGTTAAGTACGTATGTTATTTTTCTGAAAAATAAGAATAATTTTTTCACTCCGAGAACTGAATTGCGAAATTAAATTGCACCATTATATTAAAGAGGGAAACTCATTGAACTGAATTATATCAAAATAAATACATAAACTTTATTAGGTACGTTTTACGACATTATTCATTAGAAATTCTATCAAGCGTAAGAAAGAGATGAGACAATTTTACAATTGTGTATGTTTAGACTAATATATATTTAAATTTGTTTATATGGTTTGCAATCTTTAATAGCTTGGTTAATGGTTTTTTGTCCTCATTTTATTAGACAAATTTGGAAATAAATTTATTAAAAATTACATTTAACCCTCTAAGCGTGTAGAACGTAATATTCCGTTCACTAAGCTCCAGGTTTCACTGCAATATATGCAATGTTTAAGATATTATAATTCTATATATTTAATGAATTTTCAAAACATTGAAGAATGATTAATACTCTCAAGGGTTACAGTCATATTTGTAATTAAGTTTTATTTATAATGTTGAAAGAATCATATTTTTTTAGAATATAAAATAAAATGCAGAGAAAACAACATTACAATTTTACCCTTTTTCAAAACGCTCAGAGGGTTAAAATATTTCAAGTGACACTGAATTGAGTTTTATTATGCGATAATGGCAATGTATCTTTTAACCGTTAGAAAGTATTTCTGTAAATAAATGACTTGTTATATGTTTCTGAGTCGTTTTAATTATAAACCTTCAAAAGTTTTTTTTTTTTTTTTTTTTTTTTTTTAAAGGTAGCTTTCAATACAAAAAAGTCCTTCCGGCCTGTACCGGGAGGAAAAGGTACCTTTCCTATATCTTCGTTTTAAAAATTTAGCTAATGTTACACGAAAACAGTAAGTTAAAATGCAAAGAAACGTTTACAAAAGATTCGTTAATACTGAATTTGAATAAGAAATTCGCCAAATTATTGAGCAATAGCCAATTTGGCTTCATTTATGAAGAATTATTTTGGTCGCCAAATTTGGCGATAATTCGCCAAATG
The DNA here is from genome assembly GCA_963931845.1 of Maratus michaelseni. NCBI lineage: Eukaryota > Metazoa > Arthropoda > Arachnida > Araneae > Salticidae > Maratus > Maratus michaelseni. The sequence continues at coordinate 347,025,320 of OZ007590.1, read as the reverse complement.
TCGCCAATTTTGTCGCCAATGTCGCCAATTTTGGTGATAACGGATATGAATATATAGTTTTATGCGTATGATTGGGAAAATTATTACAACAATGAAAGAAAATAATTTGCGAGTAATCGCGTTAATGTGCTGTTTTGTTTCAAAATGTCAGCCACCCTAGAATTTCAAACTGCTCTATCTCAGCCATTTTTTAAGATAGAGGTAAACCAAAAAATGCTCTGGAATCCTTGTATCAAGGCCTAACACGTAATTAAAAAGTAAATTTTAATTTTTAATTTTTCTGTTTATTTATTTTAGTTTTAAATTTTTAAATGGCCGCCATCTTGAAACAAAATGGCGGACCAAGCTGGCCAACGAACTCGGTCGAGACATTGGTGAGCTTAATACACACAATTAGTTTCATCAAAATCGATTTATAAATGCGAGCGTTATCGTATGACATAGGTCAGATATATATATATATATATATACACTGCTCAAAACAATTAAAGGATATTGCAGGTTTAGGTGGATTTTGTATCTGGGAAACTTTTTAGCTGATTGATACATGGTCGACAGACATAGTAGGTTATATGAGAATAAATTACACATGTTTGGCAGAAAAAAATGCATTTTATTGCGCATTTGTGTACAAAAGGAAAAAAACACAATTTGTGCATATGAGAAAAAAAGAATAAGAAAAGGTGTTTTCTTCAAAGAAAATCATTTTCAGTAGGAGGTATGGTTTCCACGGGCGACCAGCAACGTTGAACACCTTTGAGGCATGGACTCAATGAGGCTATTAATGACGAGTTGGGGTATTCTGCCCCACTCTTCCAGATGAGCTCTTTCCAGTTCTTGGAGAGTTTGTGGGGGTTGTTGGCGGCCAGAAACTCGTCTTCCTAGAGCGTCCCAAACGTGCTCGATTGGATTAATGTCTGGAGAACACGCTGGCCATTCCATTCGAACGATTCCTTCCTCGAAAAGGAAATCCTCCACCAGGTTTGCATGATGTGGCCTGCAGTTATCGTCCATTAAAATGAAGTTATCTCCGATTGCTGCAGCGTAAGGGACTACAATAGGTCTGAGAATCTCATACCTATATCGGCGACCAGTCAGAGCTCCATCTCGAATGATGTAGAGGTCAGTGCGCCCGTCAATGGAGATGCAACCATACACCAACACTCCTCCACCGCCAAATCTGACACTTTCGTGAACGAACGCAGGATTATTCCTACTGCTACGGTCCCTCCAGATGAAAATACGCCTATTATCCGGATGCACAGAAAAACGGGACTCGTCAGAAAACAGAATATTGCTCCATTCATTTCTCCTCCAGTTGACATGCTCGGTTGCCCACTTCCTGCGGTCGCGACGATGCCTTGATGTTAATCTAACACATACCATTGGTCGGCGAGCATACAGACCTACAGCATGGAGCCGGTTTCGGACAGTCTGAGTTGAAACTGTGGCGCCTGTAGCCGAGCGAAGGTGTTGTTGGAGAAGAGTAGCGTTCACGTTTCGGTGTCTCCGAGCTGTTAACGCTAAATACCGATCTTCATTGGGCGTTGTTGCCCTTCTACGACCTTGCCCTGGTCTTCGGCCTGCACATCCACTCTCCAAAAAACGGTTCCAGATCCTGGAAATGACACTTTGTGACACTCCAATGGCTTGCGCTACTTCGGCTTGAGTTTGGTCCCCTTCTAACCTACCAACAATTCTCCAAGCTTCTGAATCTGTCAAATGACTTCGCTGAGACATCGTACTCATCGAAACAAAGCAATCACTGAATGCCGATCATCCTTGTCTTCATTCTCTTTTATCCAGTTGAAAGTCAAATTTCATTCGCTGCCGCTGAAGCGACGTTTTGACGTCGAACTCAAAATTTGCATACTCCACAGTTTGAAAACCAGAAAAATTTGCATTTGTGATTCTCTTCTTCTATTTTCGGCAAAAAAAATTTCGTTTATATCTTTATTTTATATAAAACTTCAAATATCCTTTAATTGTTTTGAGCAGTGTATATATATATATATATATATATATGGATATATCTATATATATAAATCAACATCTGAACGGAGGATGATTTTGGAGTCTGGGGATCATGATCGTTGAAAATATATCGAAATTTTCCGGAACTGCTTTCCTCCGAACGGCTGCAATAGGTAGCTTTATACTTTTAGTATTGAAAGCTGCCTAAAAGTATAAAGCTACCTATTGCAGCCGTTCGGAGGAAAGCAGTTCCGGAAAATTTCGATATAGTTTCACCGATCATGACCCCCAGACCCCAAAACCACCCTCCGCTCAAATGTTGATTTATATATATAATATATATATATATCCATATATATATCTGACATATGTCTTACGATAACGCTCGTATTTATAAATCGATTTTGATGAAACTAATTGTGTGTATTAAGGTCACCAATGTCTCGACCGATTTCGTTGGCCAGCTTGGTCCGCCATTTTGTTTCAAGATGGCGGCCATTTAAAAATTTAAAACTAAAATAAATATACAAAAAAATTAAAAATTCAAATTTATTTTTTAATTACGTGTTAGGCCTTGATACAAGGATTCCAGAGCATTTTTTGGTTTACCGCTATCTTAAAAAATCGCTGAGATAGAGCAGTTTGAAATTCTAGGGTGGCTGACATTTTGAAACAAAACAGCACATTAACGCGATTACCCGCAAATTATTTTCTTTCATTGTTGTAATAATTTTCCCAATCATACGCATAAAACTATATATTCATATCCGTTAGCGCCAAAATTGGCGAAATTGGCGACAAAAAGGGCAAAATTGGCGACTAAATTAGCAAAATTTGTGACATTTGCCGAACTATCGCCAAATTTGGCGACCAAAATAAGTCTTTATAAATGAAGCCAATTTTGCTATTGCTCAATAATTTGCCGAAATTCTTATTCAAATTCAGTATTAACGAATCTTTTGTAAACGTTTTTTTGCATTTTAACTTGCTGTTTTCGTGTAACATTAGCTAAAATTTTAAAACGAAGATATAGGAAAGCTACCATTTCCTCCCGGTACAGGTCGGAAGGACTTTTTTACTTTGAAGTAAAAAATATTAACTAAAAAAATGATTATGTTGTTTGAAACCTTTTTAATAGTTTGGTTAATGGGCTTTTGTCACCATTTTATTAGACAATTCCGGAAAATAAATGTATTAAAAATTGCATATAAAATAATTCAAGGGAAACAGTGTTAAGCTTTATTATGCGATAATTGCAATGTATATTTTAATCGTTTGAAAATATGTCTGTAAACAAATGACTTATTACATGTTTATGGTTCGTTTTTAATATAAAGGTTGAAGTTTTTATTTTTTACAATGAAGTAAAAAATATTCGCTAAAACAAACTTGTTTATATTGTTTGCAATCTTCAATAGATCGGTTAATAGGCTTTTGTCATAATTTTATTATGCAATTCCGTAAATAAATTTATTAAAAATTACGTTTAAAATAATTCAAGTGAAACAGTGTTGAGATTTAGTTTGTGATAATTGCAATGTATCTTTTAATCGTCAGAAAATATGTCTGTAAATAAATGACTTGTTATATGTTTATGATTCATTTTATTACAAAACATGAAGATTTTTTTTCTTAATATTAAAGTAAAAAATATTCGGTAAAACCAAAACCAAAACCAAAACCAAAAACAAGAATCTATCTTTTATTTTTATCTCGAAAGTAGTCGCTTCTTTATTGAGAACTCTATTGGTCGCGTTCGGTCTTTTTGCCGCCGGTTTCCACATACAGTAATTGGAAAACAAGAAACATTTTTTATTTAAGTGGTAAATTTTTTTTTAGTGATATCTACTTCCTTGTGTCTATTCCGTCCTCATAAAGAAGATTTATGTAATTTTCGAAGTCCTGTATGTGTTTCTGTGACAAAAATGTGTATGGATCATTTGAGACAACAGCCTTTGTAGCTACAGGTCTCAAGTGCCTCTTTTAAATGTTCAAAGTTTTTTTTTTTCTGTATAATAATCTTTAACTTTCGTATAAATTGACCAATCGTCGCGAAATTTTAATTTGATGTTAATGCACCTGGTACATCTTTACGTTTTTAAAATAGTCGTCATATCGTGTATAGATAATTTTTAAAAAGGGACATGTCAAAATTTTTAATCTTTCATCGTCATTTGCGCATCAAATTAAGTAATATGTTCAACAAAGATAATTAAAATTAATGTAATTAAGGCTCTTTCATCCGGTCGATAACTGATTTTAACAGAACGATACCCAAACAGCGGTTTGTGTTGGTAAATTAGCATATGTATGTTCATTTTCGTAAGTAAAGGATAAAGTTGATATTAGAGAAATAATTATAGAATATTTTCCATAATAGCATTAAAATACGGATTCATTTTTATTCATTTAGAATCGTTTCGGGTTTTGGGTATTGCTTTTTCTTTTTTATTTTTTTTTTGGGGGGGGAGGGTGGGGGAGGATAACTTGTGTCAGGTATAATCCCACCCTTTCAAGTAGGGCCGGTTTCAGAAGGAGGCGAGGTCAGGCGACCGCCAGGAGTCGCTAAAAATACATTGCAGACAATACATTAAATACTTAGTTAATAGAATAATTAAATAAAATATATTTGTAGAGGTGTTGAAACAAATTTTGTCAAGCGAGCCACGGCTACTAGAGCTCCTATTGCTTACATGATCCCAGTGTGGATAACAATAGAATATTGCCACGAAACTCGAAGTTTGAAAAAATAACCTTGAAATTGATTTTATTTTTTCCCTTAAAATTTAGTTTTTATCATTCAGCATCATGTGAACTTCAGACCCTGTCTAGAGAACTGCCAATTGCTAATATATGCTTAGGACAGTAAAGTTTATATTAGCACATTTTCATAACTTAGCAAGACAGCCCGTTATTGGGAAAATATGTTTTTTAATTAAATATATTATGTGTCACTATTTATTGACTTTAAAATTTCAATTGAAGCAAATGTTTAAAAACTCAAAATATGTCCTCGAAATTTTACGCCTTTCAAGTTATCTGATGTTTTAATATTATTAGAACTTACAGTGAAAATCTTTGCTTAGACGTATAACATACGACTTTACTTAAGTATTTGATTCGACGACAGCAAAAATGATGACAGGTGAAAGGATGCAAAGACTTTTTAATGTGACTTCCTGTCAAAGTGTGAAGAAAGCCATTTTTAAAGAAAATATATAAGTTTTAAAGTATTTTTTACTTAAATACCGTGTTTACAACATTTATTAACAACGGCAGAAGAGTTTCAAAACAGGATAACATGTTTATCCAATAATATAAACTTATTTTTATCAATTGCTGATTATTTTTAATTTGTATAGTTTTTCATTATTTTTTCACTTTGTTTTTTAAGTACGTAAAATATGTCTTCTACAATTTACGCTTTTTAAATTAGACGATTAAAATTACAATATAATTTAACTATGTTGTAATATTATTAGAAATATCACTCAAAATATTCACTTACAAGGAGAAGGTCAATCTTGGTAATCACAGATTTTGATTATTTTTATATACAGGGTGTCCAAAAAGTCTGGAAACGGTCAAATAACTCGAGAAATATACATCGGATTGAAAAACGGCAAAATGCATGTTCAATATTTTTGAAAAATCTATTTAGGGATATGAAAGTTGCCCCCCCAACTTATCCCCCCCCGGGGGGGAAAGCGGGGTAACATTGAAATCTTAAATGATGACCCCAATTTTTTATTGCAGATTCGGATTCAACGGGAAAAAATACGTAACTTTTGTATTGAATATTTTCTTCGAAACATTGTAGATGGTGCTGTAATCGAGTGCAATACTGTGAGAATCGTTCGTTACCATTGCAATGTCTGGAAACAGTCCAATAACTCGAGAAATATACATTGTATTGAAAAACGGAAAAATACGTGTTTAATATTTTAGAAAAATGGCAACTTTGATATCCCTAAACAGATTTTTCAACACTATAGAACATGCATTTTTCCGTTTTTCAAAGCGATGTATATTTCTCGAGTTATTCGAGCGTTTCCAGACATTGTAATGGTAACGATTTTCACAGCATTGCACTCGATTACAGAGCCATCTACAATGTTTCGAAGAAAATGTTCAATACAAAAGTTACGTATTTTTTTCCCGTAGAGTCCGAATCTGCAATAAAAAATGACAATCATCATTTAAGATTTCAAAGTTGCTCCCTTTCCCCCCGGGTGGCCAACTTTCATATCCCTAAATAGATTTTTCAAAAATATTGAACATGCATTTTGCCGTTTTTCAATCCGATGTATATTTCTCGAGCTATTTGACCGTTTCCAGACTTTTCGGACACCCTGCATGTTATAGGGAAGAATCCTCTTAGTCTCATGTTCAACGGATTTTATACAAAGCTGCTTAGTTCTTGAGAAATAATGAGTCTAATGTTATAACGTAACTTAAATACCGTAATAATAATACCGTATAACCCGCGGATGAAACAATCATGTTTCGATCCGGATTTTTTTTTTTTAATATATAAAATGTAACTTACTAAATCACTGTAAATATTTGATTTCAATTATTGAACAAAATTTCTGGGTCGAAACATGATTGTTTGATCCGCGAATACTAGGCCGTAAATTACGGTATTTAAGTTTTGACCCAGAAATTTTCGGGAAAATTTCCAACTTCCATTTTTTGACAAATTTTCACGTGTACGTAAAATTAGTTCTCCAATCACGCCTGTCAAACAATTTGGTTAAAATGTCAGTTTAATATAAATATGTTTTAATTTTATCAGAAATGATAGTCAAAATCACCGCTCAAATGTGTAAAATATTAATTAAATCGAATATCTAATTTGATGACAATACAAATTGTAACAATTTAAAGAGTGCAAATAAATCATTAATCTTGAATTTTATCAAAATGCTGTCAAAATGTTTTAATTTTGGCAAATTCAAGTTCAAATTTTAATTTTGAAACTGTTTAAAAGCTACAAATAAGAATGAAACAGCTTGAAACTGTGAAAACTAATTTATCTAATAATTCAAATTATTTTTTGTTAATGGCAAAACATTTTAAATATATATAGTATTATTTTTACTGATTTATTTTATTCTGTAATCATAAGTATTAAATTCCTGAAAATTTCCAACTTCCATTTTTTGAAAAAAATTGACGTGTATGTAAAATATGTTTTCCAATCACACCTGTCAAAGAATGTGGTTAAAATGTCAGTTTAATATAAATATGTTTTAATTTTATTAGAAATGATAGTCAAAATCACTGCTCAGATGTATAAAATACATTACTTAAATAGAATATCTAATTCAATGACAATAATAAATGTGACAATTTAAAGAGTGCAAAGTATCTTTTATCTAACAATTTATCAAAATGTATGATCAGTAATATTTAAGAAAAATCCGTAAGTCGTAAAGCGTTTTTTATTTGGATATTGTTTACAACATCTTTTATAAACAATGGTAAAATAATATGTAACGATGATTACTTATTTGTGCAATTGCAATAAAATAAGTGAAATTATTTTTTTAATCGCAAAATATTTGAAATGTATGAATATATTTTACCTTATTTATTATTTACCCATCATAAGCAGTATAGGGTAAGTCTTGTAATCGTTTTGGAAATTGAAAAAATTTTTATTGAATTACACGTTTCAGACACTGGAGATTCCGAAAAACATATTTTTAGAAAAAAAAAATTGCCGTGAGTCTGTCTGTGTGTCTGTCTGTGTGTCTGTCTGTGTGTCTGTAAACACTCTATCTCCTGATAAAAATGAGATAGAGACTTGAAATTTGGTATGTACTTAGTATGTAATAATGGGAAGAAGCTTATTGAATTTCAGTAACCTCGATTATCCTGAACTATTTTTTTTTCGGACTCTCGAAATATTCGTTCAGATAAAAGGTATATAAAAATTTTCGAAATTGTTTATTTTAAGGAGTGAATATAAAAGACAATAAAAAAACATAAATTTTGCATAAAGCATGAAGTCGATCGGATGATGAGTTGCCGAAATATTTGTAATCCTATTTTCCACACTCTTCTATTTTTCATGACCCTGTATTTCATCCAAATTTCACTTTAAAGATATATTTTAATTGGAAATGAGACGTTTAATCAGATGCAATAAACCGCTAGTTAATAGTATTATTGTTTTTGGAGTTATAAGGATGTTTCTTTCAAGCAATTCAGTAATCGAGCCTTTAAAGTTTATGACGTCATCAAGCCCCGATTTTATTCGAATTGCAATGCATTTTATAAACAGTTTACACATTTTTTATTTTAATATTTTACATTATGCATACCCATGATGGGTAAGTATTACGGTGGCCCCCAACGACTAGTTTTCTAATGTAAGCATAAGTACTGGATTCGGGAAAATTTCCGACCCTCGTTTTTTAATGGATTTACACTTATACGTAAACTATTTTCTAAAATTATGCAAATGTGATTAAAATGATAGTATAATATAGATATGTTTTAAAATTATTAGAAATCACAGTAAGATTATCACTTAGCCGTATGAAATACGCCTCTATTTGTCTATTTAATTTTATTATGACAAATAAAATGGTGAGATTTGAAAAAGTGCAAAGGTAACCCTTTAATGTATCATGATATCAAATGTGTAAGAGAAATTATTTTTCACGGATCCGTTAAAAATTTCCGTCAAACTCCGGTAAACCGTTATTTTTAATTTGGATCACGTTTATAAAGTACAGGGTGTCCATAATTAAACAACCGTACTTTAAAGTTGTCTACAGACGAAATTATTGGTCAGAAACTTGTGAAATTTTGTGAAGGACATAATGAAGGAATGGGAATTTGTTTAAACTAAAAAAAAAATTATTTCAAAATTTCGTCGCCAGAGGGTATTTTTAACGAATTACACATTTAGCATACATTTACAATAGTTTCAAATTTTTATTACTACAAAACATGTTCCACATGGCGCTCACCATTTTCAGCTACCATCTGGAAGCATAAGATAGCACGTTCCACAGTTGACCCCAGTGTGTTTTAGAAAATGCTAAGAAAAAAGTTTTGTTGAATATCTTCTGTTGTAATAAAATTTTTAAACTATCGCAAATGTATGCTAACTGTGTAATTCATTAAAAGACTCCCTCTGGCGGCGAAATTTTGATTTTTTTTTCGCTCAAACAAATTTCCATCCCTTCATTATGTTCTCAACAATATTTCACTACTTTCTGAACAATAGTTTCGCCTGTAGACAACTTTAAGGTAGGGTCGTTTAATTATGGACACCCTGTATATATTAACAAGAGCAAAATAGCACGAAATGATGACAAATAGTTTATTCAACAACTGATTTTTTTTAATGCAGCATATTTTAAAATTATATTGACAACAAAATTTATATATTTATTTATTTATTAATGACTAATAAATAAATAATTAAATTATGACAACAAAAATGATGACAGGTGAAAAGGAGCAAATGTTGCTCAATGTGTTATGCTATCAGTGTAAGAGAACTTTTTAGGGAAATTTGTTAACCATAAATAATTATAAATTTCAATGCTGTTTATAAAATATATTAATAAAAGGAAACTAGCATGAAACGAGGACAAATTATTTGTCCAGTAATTCATTTTTTAGGGATTCGTTCATCGCACGAAACCCTATTACTTCCGCTCCGTTGTCTGTCCGTCACAGAACCATTCTCAGAGTCACAGGCATGGAAATTTGTGTACTTATAGCTAAATACCTACTAAGAAGATCAAAATATTAAAATTTGAAAAAATTGTATTATTTTAATATAGAGAGATAAAAAACCAAAAATATAACAACCTTTTCCTATTAAATTAAACATTTTTGATTATAGCAGTTGCCAACCATTAAAAATCCACAACAAAAACTTTTCTACAATAATTAATTTTCTATTGAAAGTTTTCCATGTGAAAAATGAAAATGAAATAAAAAGTTTCATCTATTGAAAAAAAGATTAACTTGACGTCATATTAGTAACAAAACGGAAATTTTCAAAGTTTTCTCAATAATACAAGGAGTATGAGTATGTGTATGTACAGAAAGCAGAATTATATCACGGCATTAGAGAATTAAAAAGAAAAGTAATGAAAGGCATATTGGCAGTTTAACGGACTTTTCAAATGTTTGAGAATAATACAAAGTGAATATCAATATGAGTAATAGAGAATAGTAAATATATGAGTTTGAGAAACGCATTGAATCATAATAAAAACCCGCTTATGGAAATATTCGCATATTTTAATAGTTTGAAGGTGTACAACATGTTTAATTTTGAAATTATTTTTTTTAAATATCGTATTTAGTCCACATGACAGATATTATCATGACAGAGTATAATAGCGGGCTGGTTCAGATATTCGAAAAAACTAGAAAAATAGACCGGTAAATTTTTACATTATAAAAAACATGACTTTTTTTTTTGAAAATGAAATTTATTTAGGTTTATTAAAGAAAGGATAAATTGTTTTGTAAGGAATGTTAAACGAAACCTTTGTACGATCTTCGATTACACTTACCCACTTGTTTTAATTGCAGCATATTTTAAGTTTATATTATTTTTAATTATTTATCCACCGTATTCCTTTTTAAATGCGTGAAAAATAACCTCCAAAATGTTACGCTTTTATAGTTACATGATTAAAATGACAGAATAATATAAATACTTTTATTTACATTAGAAATGACAGTCAAAATCTACACTAAGACATATAACATACAACTCTACTCCAATATTAGATTTGATTAAACTAAAATGATGACAGGTTAAAAGGTGGAGAGACGCTTTAATGTGAAATGCTGTCAAAATATAAGAGAAGTTATTTTTCAGAAAAAGCTTTAGTCTTTTAAAGTATTTCAAATTTGGATTCAGCTTACATCCTCTATATACAAAAGCAAAACATCTTGAAACGATAATAAATGTTTCGTCCAATGACTCGAAATATGCTTTATTAATTTCAAAATATTTTCAATTTATATTATTTTTTATTACTTATTTTTTATTAATCATAGGAAGAATGTATTTGGATTCGTAAAAAGTTATGATTTCCAGTTTTTGATAGACTGACAAAGCGTCGTGAATAAGATTTGGATTCTTTTTAATCGAGTTATATCTGCCATCTTCATGTACGTCTGTCCATCTATTACACAAATTTTGTGGAAGCTATAACTAATAAAATAATCCAAAGAATGCCATGAAACTTCCTATTCAATTATTACTTGATACAATTTAGTGCTGTTTAGATTTTGTTACATATAGTTTAAACAACGTTGCTGAATGTCGGGTTTTTCAACATAGGCGTGAAAGATGTACCACCATATCGTGAAAGATATATCCTGTGGGATAGAAATTTCCCAAATCTGATATATAAGATGCTTATTATAAAAAGTTGCGCTAATTTCGTTTGGTTTTGATTTGTGAACTGGGATCGCATATGTTATATCTTTTTTTCTGACGAAGAATATTGCTGTATCTTAGTTTCTATTGCGTAAAAAATATGAAATATATGTATATTTGAAAGTATAATTATAAATATATAAATATATTCGCTTATAAATACAATATAAAGAGCATTTTTGAAATAAAATATTATTCAAAAGTGATCACGGTAAATAACCCCGTGCTAAATTTAGAGATGTTCATTATACTTCATATTGCTAATTGCTAGACCTTCCGGGCTGTTTACTTCAAATTAAGACATGAACGCAGTTTAAAAAGAGTTTAATAAAACAATTAAAATGTGTGAAACATCAGTAGAGTAATAAACTTAAATGTTAAACTCAATCAGAGTCCCTCCAAGCGTTAAACTGCACGTGTTGCATTCAGAAAGCACAATCCTCACAAAATCTGAACAACTAAATAGATTTCATCAGTCTCAATACCTTCTTCATTTGGTATATGAAAATCACCTTCTTGCCAAACGTCTCCCAATCTGGCAACAATATTTCCCTCCACGCTATCAACAGAATTCCACTCGACTCCAAGATTTGCATTTCGACGACAGCAAGAGGAGCTTGATTACCAATCTCAGATACAGCTAGGTGCGATACGTTCCAAATCCACGAAATGCAGCTAAAACCTCACTATATATTTCTCATTCACGCACAATTGTTAATGATTCAGAACAACACGATAAAGCTAGGCATTATTCTGAAACCTTCCTTTGTAATCTGAAGGAAATAAAACTGTCATGTTCGAGACATGTCCGAAACTTTTGCTGCGTACATCAAAATCTAACACTAAATGTAATGTTAAATTTCACAATGTAATTTCCGTTGACTCCAAAAAACTATCAGTCTGTATTAAACTGAAGTGCAAAAACAAAGTGCGAGTACAATGTAAAAGTGTCATTTTCCCTGAAATAAAACCTTGTTCAACCCTTGTACATGAGCACTTCCTTAACAACATAACATACAAAATCTCATTCGTACTTACTTAATAAAGAGAAAACTGCCCAATTAAACTGAGGGCATTGAGCTCACAGGCTATTCACACTAATTGTATATTAAACTCTTGAAGCGCCTTATTACAATGAACATACATGCAAAATTTGAAACAAATCGCATAATTCTGCATGAAAAAGCCATTTATCTAAATAACGGGGGGGATTAGACGCCCTTTCCCTCTTTATACTTAACCAACGAACACCAAAAACTAATCATGAAAGCGCCTTATCACAATGAACCTATATACAAAATTTGAAGAAAACCGGATAATTCTGCATACAAAACCTATATATCTAAATTAAGGGGGGTTAGCCCCCATACCCCCTTTATACTTATCCAATGAAGCCCCAAAACTAATCAGGTAAGCGCCTTATCACAAGGAACCTATAAACAAAATTTTAAAAAAATGGTTAGTTCTATCAAGAGTTATCGCGTTACGTACATACATACATACATACAGAACTGGCGGGAACATTTGCTCTCAGGCTTTGATAACCTGTGAGCTAAAAAAGCATTTCATGAAAAATGCGAAAACTTCCACAAAACCCTTACTAACTGATAAAGACTAGCGAAAAGGAGAAGGAAGTTTTAGTTGATGTTAATATTGTATGCGAGTAAAACGGCAAGGACAAACTTGACCTCCCTTACACGTCTCCAAATACATTTTGACATTTTTATAATACAAATCAATTAATTTTCTATCAAACGGAAAGCAGGTTTGACAAAACCGACATAGATAAAATCATTTATAAAATTTTCAAATAATTTTGATTTGTTTAACAAGCGCATTATATCAGTGAAACCGCTAACATATGAAATAATTACAAAAGAAAACTTCACAGTCCAACTTCTGAGATTCTGTATATTGCTGAAATTTCTACATTACTAGAATAGTGTTCGTACACTCTCAGAAAAAACTTTACATTTATGAATGTTTTGCCTTCAATTTTCATGGGCAACAGCCTTATTTGATGAAATACGGTCTGATCCACTAAATAAGCGGCCTTATCCCTTAGATACTTCGAAAATTTAGAGCAATCCACATATTCTTACAGTTCTAGCACATATGTGAGCAAAAATACGGTACGACCACATACATTGTCCTCCGCTAGGGTGCAACCCTTCATTTTACTCGTGTTTCGAAAATTTTAACCCGCCAAAACAGCGATTCTGTGATGATTATCTAACGTGCTACGTGCTACTGAACAGTAAGCAAAGTGTTATTGTGTTTTGAAGTGCATTATATCCTGTGCATTATAATGCACTATACTACTTTGCCCCGTAAAATTACGGGCTGCACAACATGATGGGCTTGATTTTTTTTTTTACGGTGTATGACTGGAATCTCTGCTGCCGGCCTCTGCCCGCAATTTTACTGCAATTTTATTTACAGTGTATTCAGTATTCACCGTCTACCTCAACCTAGAAAACCTCGGTCGACGCTCAAACGGAACTCATTATTACTCTTATTGGACTTTGTCCGCGATCAGGTCCAATCAGGTTAATCGGGAATTTCATTTACGCGTTCGACCGAGGTTTTCTAGGTTGAAGTAGATATTAAAATACGAGCATAAAGGAACGTAGAGACCTAATTATAGAAAGGACTTGATTCTGACCGGTTTCATGCCAGCTGACGGATTACATTGATTATCCCAGAAGGCTTGGATAAGTTATTTTGCATCAACAGAGCTATAAGGAGAGGCTGCCGTAGTTTTATTTGTTTAAAATCTTGTTCTATCAGGTGCGTTCAGTTAGGTCTGGGTTCAGTTAAGGACTGTAGATATTGAAGTAATATTTGAAGCATGAAGGAGCCTGGAACTCGTCTGTTCTTCCTGAAGTGGGGGTGAAACTTTAAATTCCGTTCTTAGGGGCAACTATGACGCATATTATCATATCAATGGTTCTTTCATAGGAAAAGTTCGTCTGTTTTTCAATGCTGAAAAACAACTGTCTGATTTTTTTAATGATTCCGTTTTCATTTGCAAGCGTGTAAAAAAGCGAGAACATTTTAGTTCAGGCTCAGCCATTACACTTGAAGTCTTACTAGTTTTTTTCTTTTAATATAAGGAATTTTATTGATAACACGTTTATTATGGCGTGGAGAAAATGCTTGGCAGATTTTACCATATTACTGTGATATTTTTGACGTTTGGTCAACACAGAATTTGTCAACACAAGAAATTGAGCTTCCGTTTTTTCTTTGAAAATTTTATTTAGAGTATCTAAATTTTTTAAATCATTTTCCACTTTAGATCTTTCTCTCCTAGATCTCAATGCTATTCATTTATATATATATTTCTGTTTTAAATAGAATTGTTAAAATTTGAAGTGTAAGATCTATTCCTCAAATCAAAAATTTTTCGAGAACAATAATTGATATCAGAGAGATACTGCGATGAAAAAGAAGAATAACTTGAACAATTTCATGCCGGGAAAGTTCAGATTCGTCATTTGACGTTCGAAAGGATTCTGTATCATTCCTGTATTTAGAAGTTTCACATGATTCAAGTTAACTGATGATTTTTCATCCTCAAAATCTACAATTAGGTTATTATTCAAGCTTTTCTAACAACTTAAAAGGACCTACAAATTTCGACACAAACTCACTACGCCAGTTAATCCAAGTTTTTTAAGCAACACAACACCCCAACATTTATTTCCAACTCTCTCCGTTTGACGTTGTAATACTGAGCTTTACGCTTCTGTGTCTTATTAATCTGAAACCGTTTTGAACAGTTTATTCAAGACATGACAGACAAATTGGTACTTCGAATCCGACACCATAGCAAACTTTTAAAAGTTTCTGATCATTTTTACACCAATGATAATTCGGTTGGGAGTTTTCTCGTCTATTTGTGTACAGTCGTACACAGAGCATAATCAAAGTTCTACAAAAAACTATCCGAGTTCATGTGATGTAAGCCAATATAAGACAAAATAATTTGAATTAACTTGCGGATTACTCTTTCACCCATATTCGATTTTTCTGGTAGGGTACTGTAAAAACAATTGAGATCTTAGCACATAGAGCCTTAAAGATATCAGACATAAAACAAGGGTGAATATTGCTAACGAATCGGTTCACCATATATAGACCCATTATCGGTTTGTATGTGTAAACCAATATAAAATGAAATCATTTGAATTAACCTACTTTTTCACCCATAATCAATTGTGGCAGATGTACGCTGTAAAAACATTCGACATCTTGAGGTTAGCACATGGAGACACAAAACATGGGACAATATTGCTAACGATTCGGCGAATATTGCTAACGAATCTTAAGAGGGGAGGGGAAGGCATGGACTTAGTAGCAGCCGTTTTTCACAATAGGGTTTAATGTTGTCTTGAGTAATTTTGACATACAGATATTTTATTTCCTGGCTAAAAAATTAGAATTTATCAAAAAATTTAAACTGGACACAGGCATTGCATCACCCCTATCAATCTTATGCTAAGCATTTTTAATGAGCTTCGGCTTACCTGAAAAAAATCTCACTGAATTCATCCAAATCACCTTAAACATTCTTTTCACCCTCACTAATACGAGTCGCCTCTAAATCAACAGCTGATGACTTCACATTGCAATTATTCTCATCTAGATTAACAATCAAAGTTTTCACAAAAAATCAAGACTTATACCCCTTTCTCTCATGCAAACGACATCAACTATACAATGTACACTTTTCCTCAATCACCAAGAATTTCCATACTGTTTTAGCAGAAACAATTTCACTTACTCTTCAATTTTTACATACTGAACTTCGAGTCTACAGAGCCATAAGATTAGAAACATTTAATTTTTATACCTAAATTCTTTATTATAAATTGAATAGGAAATAAAATGGTGCTTATCGCACGCAATCAAATAAGGTTTTGACCACAATACCATCAAACACTTTTAACAACCCCTGACGTTCAACTCGGTTTAGAGTAATAACATTTAAAACAACTACAGAAGGCTTTTGCTGCTTATTCTGTGACTATATACTTTTTAACCGCATTCACTCACCTCTTTAACTGTTTGGAATTTCTATTAGAAATTCTGATATAAATTCCCTTCCCATACACGAGATCTAACCTTATTATTTCCAACTGCATTTACCTGTCTTAAACGAGAGAGGGGAAGGAGAGAGTTCATACCCTGACCACCACCACCATTACTTGTACTACCTGCGTTATCTCCGTTTCTGTCCTCCTCTACGATCATTTCCAAAAAATTCCCTACTTCCTCTAAAATTGCAACCACCATCTCTCGAATTATCATTATTACGGCAAATCTGAAAATTATTTCCATCATCCCCTTGCCTATTCTGATCGCCAGTTACAATTTTTCTACTCACTCTCGAATACCACTTTCATTACTCTCATTTTTAAATTCGTGTGAGGAAAATTAACTGTATTCACTACTGTGAGTATCTTGTCTTGGGTTGCGCGATACTCTACCATTTGCATGTCTACTTCCATTCTTCAATAATAATTCCTAAAATGAAGCAGAAATTTTGGGTGCACTCATTTTAATATAGCCTTGTAATAATGCATGGGATAATGACAACAAAATGTCGGGAAGTATCTTAAAAGAAATGTCTACTCACAGTTTGGTTTTTAGTTCTTATTTATACAACAAAAATTTTAGACGGTTTCAAAAACATATTCTGCAGATTGCAACAAAAATCTTCCCGCAGACTACTTTTCTCACGTTCAGCAGCTGGAAATGCAAACTCGAAAAACTTTATCTGGAATCCTATAATTATTTTTCAAAATATGCATTTTTGGCATCTTTGTTTTATTCACCCTGTCAATATTTCATCAGTAGAAAGATTCAAATTTTTGCGGCAAATTTCACAATCAGCAGTAAATGAAAAACGCCGTTCCACATTAAAAGAAATCTTTTTCTTATTTTAAAATATGAAAAAAAACGCAATTGTAAATTATAATAATTTTATCATACATTAAATAAATGGTCATCGACTGGAACATAAGAAAATATTTTTATCCTGGAATGTAATAAATTTTTCCATGTTATTTTATTTATTGGAAAACGAAACTTATACTATATGAATAAAAATGGAAAACTGGTATTTTTCTCTGAGACAGAAATGTAATCTGTGTTGAATTTCAATGCATTAGGTTTTGAAATAGAATGCATTTTCTGTAAGGTATATTAGGCGTGTGATTTAAAAAAAATGGAGATGGAAAATATAACAAAATAAATTATCTAAATTCACTAACATTTGAAATAAAGAAAAATCTTAATATATATTATCGGGCTTTGCATTTATAACTTCTGGTTGAAATTGTATAATTTATTTTATAAGCCTACGCATTTATCGCTAATCAGAGACAAAGAAAAAGATGAAAGAAAATTTTAAAAATCTGATATTTTAGCCATGAATTCTTTTAAAAGGAAAATAGCAATTACTAGCATACGGTAACAGGCTTCAGCGTCAAAAAGCAACGGCATTCTTACATTTTGCTTATTGCTCACTTAATATATAAAATTCTACATTTTGTCATTTTATTTCTTCATATTAATCTTACAGGATAATAAGTGTTTCAGTATATTCAGTAAATGTGCATTTTACAGATTATTGCATTCAAAGCATTGCATTCATTCATTGTATTAAATTTCGTGCATTTGTTCTTGAGATAGAGCGCCCACAAAATTTTTGTCACATACAGACAGACAGACAGACTCACAGACTCACAGACAGACATTTTCTAAAAACAGTCAAATCGTGACCAGGACATTCTAAAACGTATAAATTCGTCGAAAACCGGAAGTCGAAAATTTTCATGAATCCAATACTTTCTTCTTGTAAAGATAGATAAAGGAAATATGGTGGTCCCATAGGCCTTGACTACCATCGGTACAAACTTCAAACAGTAAAAACAAATAGTTATTTTTTCATTAATTTTGACAGATATTTTGCATAAATAAGACGTTTAAATAAGGAGGAAATTTCTATCCAAATTTACTGGTGGAAGTTTGCACACGCGGTAAACTTCCCGCACCGAACCGGTTACAGTTCAAAACTTCACCAATTTTAAGATATGTTAATTCCTCTTTATTCATAATTCCATGGTTTGTACAGTTAAAATCTTCAATTTACAAACAACATTATTTTATAAATTTAAAAATTTACTAAATTAGGTTTTTTTTTCTGAAATTAAAACATATATTTCTAAATTCTTCCCATTTATTAAACCTTTTCCTGTCCTCTTGGTAGACATGCTGTTAAAAATCATTGTTGTAACTGTTAACATCACTTTCATTTTTCAATTTTCAAAGGATTTTTCCATAATTATCACCCGCACGAATTCAAATTATTTTTTCATCGTTAAGTCTCTACGCTAACATTTTACGTTTGTACTTTGTGAATTTAGATTGCAAGTTTTTTTTTTTTTTTTCATTCTGGAACAGATTCGAACCGTGAAAGTGGCTTCATTCGGCAAAATGCAACAAAGGTAGAAAGAAACAAACCTAAAATGTTCAACATCAATTGTTTTGAATTACGGTACACCATGTATGTATTCATACATTTCTTATTATCATAAATTGTGAACTGAAGAAAAAGAAAATTCATTTCACGCATCTCTCGCACAAATTCTATAACATATATCATTTTGACCCACTATATAAAAATCTTTACAAAACTGAGTTTCTTTACTTCGTTTTTCTAGCTTTAAGCAAGGGAAACTTGAGTTTTATTTCACCTATCATATGTAATGGATAAAAAAATCACCTTTATTTTTCATCGTTGTTTGAAGACGAATATTTGTATTTCTATTTTTTTTTTTTTCAACACAAACCAACTCTAATGAAATTCGCTTCAATGTAAAAAAAAAGTAAGATTACTTTTATTTGGAAATAATATTTTTTTTTCTTTTTAAATGGATATAAATATCTTCTCTTTTTTGAATACACGTGTATTACTTCTGAACTTTCCGAGCGTATAACGTATTTTTCCTAAAAACTTTAGAAAACTGAATATTTAGAGGAAATTTGTGTATTATGGATTAGTCGAGTAATATGGAATACCAAGGTTTCTGTTTGCTAAAGTCTTGCCACCACTCGGCAATATCATAAACTACTTAAGAACGTTTCCAGAATGCTCCCCAGAACGCATAGTTCGTCGGTGGCCGTCAGGGCGCATTGTGTGAATAAATATTTGTTTTACATCTTTGGAAATTTTCAGGAGATAATTTTTCAATATTGTTTATTGATTATTAGTAGTAATATTTTTACATCGGGACTAAGTATAATGTATATCGATTTTTTTTTTCAACACAAACGAATTCTCGGAAAATTCGCTTCAATGTTAAAAAAATAAAAATAAGACTGCTGTTATTTGGAAATGATATATTTTCTTTTTATACGGATATATATATATATATAGATAGATATTTAATACGCATATTTCTGAACAGTCCAAGTCTATAATTTATTTTTCCTAAAAACTTTGGAAAACTGAATAGTTAGAGGAGCTTCGTGTATTATAGTGTAGTCAATTAATATGGAATAACAAGGTTTCTGTTTGCTAAAGTCTTCACTGTAAAAAAAATTCCGGAAAGTTGCGGAAAAAAGTTGTGGCATTAAGATGTCACGGCTTTTTGCTGTAACGTTTCACAACAAAGTAGTGAAACATTCCAATTTTCAACAGTCAATATACTTTTTTTTATTCAATGTCTTATTTAAGCAATTAAATTTTAAAGTTTCATATTGCAGATAAAATTAAAATTCAAATAATGAAGCATAAAAAGATTTAAATTAGCTACTTACTTTATCGGTAGGTATCCAAACAAATAATGGCTTTTGTTCAGATTGCATTTGTCTCGAAGTACCTAGGCAGCTGTGTTTTTATTCTTCTTTAGTTACCAAAATGGTTAATGGAACATAAAACATGAAGCACGCATGCGCAGAATGTAGTTTACGGAACAGTTGAAACCTCTCAAAAATATTACACGAATTATTGCCGTAAGCGACGTGGGACATAAAGAAATTCGAAATTCCGGTAAAATATGCGAAATGTTTCAGGATAATTTCCGGAAACGTTCCGAAAATTTTTTACAGTGTTGCCACCAACCGGCAATATCATAAACTACTTAAGAACGTTTCCGGAATGCCCCCCAGAACAAGCAGTTTGTCGGTCGGTGTTTGGACTCGTTGTGGGAATAAATATTTGTTTTTCGTCTTTGGAAATTTTCAGGAGATAATTTTTCAATATTTTTTATTGATTATTAGAAGTGATATTTTTACATTAAAGTTAAGCATAATGTACACCGAAATACTAAGAGTTTATGATATAATACTTATATTTTAAGTCGAGATTCACAATAATAAACATTTATTTTTTTAAAACAGCGGTGTCAGGTTATATTAATACCAATATCTGATAATACTTCTTGATTATGGTGGCACAAAGACAAATCCTTATATTTGTGATTTGTGCGAATTGTTTTTTATTGATTATTAGAAGTGATATTTTTACATTAAAATTAAGCATAATGTACACCGAAATACTAAGAGTTTATGATGTAATACTTATTTTTTAGGTCGAGATTCACAATAATAAACATTTATTTTTTTCAAAACAGCGGTGTCGGGTTATATTAATACCAATACCTCATAATACAAATTGATTATGGTGGCGCTAAGACAAATCCTTATATTTTTGATTTGTGCGAATTGTTTTTTATTGATTATGAGAAGTGATATTTTTACATTATATTAAGCATAATGTACACCGAAATACTAAGAGTTTATGATGTAATACTTATTTTTTAGGTCGAGATTCACAATAATAAACATTTATTTTTTTCAAAACAGCGGTGTCGGGTTATATTAATACCAATATCTCATAATACTCCTTGATTATGATGGCGCAAAGATAAATCTTTATACTTGTGATTTGTGCAAATCTAAAGTATGAACTGGAGTATATTGGGTGACTAACTAGACACTATATTTTGACCATGTTCTCTTGATACTATTACATCTGTTTTTTACACAATTTTCTTCATTTTTAACACCCTATTCCATATTTTCTGACCATCTCACAATACCTTCAAAAGATGTTTATTGTTATCACTATTTGTTTGCAAGTAATGAAATTTCATAAAATTATTTTTGTCTATAATCTAATATCTTCTCAGATAGTTGAAGTTTGTAACTATATTCGGTTTTCGGGTTTTAAACAATATCGGGATGTCGTATTGCTCCAAATGTACGAGAGGCAGTCGGAAAATAAGTTTCCCCTGGCGACTGTGAACAGAGGTGTGTACGAAAGATAAAAAATGTAATGAGACATTAAAGATAAAACATAACTTTATTTTACCACATAAATACCAAGTACACTGAGACATTTATCATACCGCTTTATAAGCTTCAAAAAGCCCTCCAGGAAAAAAATCAGGGCTTTGGATACGGACGAAGCGTTGAACGGCTATGGGCGAAAGACAACACAGCAAGTTACCGCGAACGTGCCAGACAACGATACACCATTGGATAGAGGGCGACCGCAGACCGCGATCAAGCAGATGGCGCTGTTGCAGTTCCTGCGCAGATGGCGCTGTTGACTGCACAGCGCCATCTGCTTGATCGGGGTTGACCTCTACCCAATGGTGTATCGGTGTCTTGAACGTTCGCGTTCACCTGCTGTGTCATCTTTCGCCCATAGTCCTTCAACGCTTCGTCCGTATGCAAAGCCCTGTTTTTTTCCTGGAAGGCTTTTTGAAGCTTATAAAGCGGTATGACAAATACCGCAATGTACTTGGTACTTATGTGGAAAAATAAAGTTTTGTTTTATCTTTAATGTCTCATTACATGTTTTGTCTTTCATACACACCTCTGTCCATAGTCGCCAGGGGAAACTTATTTTCCGACTGCCCCTCGTAAATAGTCTACCATAACACCCGAAGTTCCTCTGTATACTCGGATTTAAAATAATAATCACCACAGCTATTTTGTATGTCTAGACATCTAACTTAATATTTTCGTTAAAATTAAATAAATATTGACTGCGAATTTGTAATTTTCAATATTGTAAATCTTAGATTATAGGATATACAGATTCATTACAGAATAAGATATTAAATACTAGTACAAATATAATATATATATATATATATATATATATATATATATATATATAAACTCGGTTTAAGGCGTCAGGTGCCGCCATCCGAAAAATCTACAAGAGACCACTCCATTTTGTTCGGTCAAGGGTCCCTTCCTCCTCCATACCCCTATCCCTCATGGCTTTTTTTATACCATCCAACCAGGTCTGTCGTGGTGGTCTTCCTCGTTTCCCATTTTGATTTGTTCTATAATTAGGTGCGATTTTGTGTAGTCTCTCATCACTAATTGTTTAAACATGACCATATCAGATTAATTGCTTCTTTTGGAGATCGTCTAATGTGGTTCCCTTTATTTTCCTCATTTCTTTGATTCTTTCATTTCTTGTTCTTTCTATTCCTGATATCCTGCATGATCTTATTACGGCCTCCATTTTCACTGTTGCTTATTTTTTTCTTTCTGTCTCCATAATTCTCCATCCCTCTGCTCCATGTAACAATATGCTCTTTACAATAGAATTCATATATTATATTTTCTTTTCCTGGAGATCTCCTCATTCCACCAAATAGAATTTAATAGTTTTACAGCCTTTATTTCTTTACAGATTCTGTATTTAATTATCTGTGAGTCTGTGCCTTCATTATGAATGTATACACCAAGATATCTCTAATACTCGCTTTTCCTATTTTTATGTTTTTATTTAAATTTAGTTCTGTCTCATTTCCTCCTATACATAGACATTTGGTCTTATTAACGTTGATGCAAAGTCCCCGTTTCTCATATTATTCCTGTTCGTGATCATTGTACACATAATCCTGTATATATGTAAAATACATAAAATAAATTTCAGCAATGACATTCTTTTACTAACGTTTAAAAACACAAAATAATGTCTTAATTAATCATTGGTATATTTTGTCTTAAAAAATTACGACAGTTTAAAGTATAAAAAATAACAAAATTTGTTAAAAAAGAACTATCCATTTTTTTTCATAACAATTACATGCCATGACACGTAAGATATATATGTGCATACATTAATGCAATAAGTTTCTATCATCGTAATTTCAGAAACGAAGTTAAAATATGATTGTAGTCACGTAACTCCAGCACATATTCAATTCAATATATTTATTAAAGATTTCGTATGTATGTCTTACACAAAAAAAGAATTATGCAAATTGCATATTATTTTGCTTCGTCATACGAAAATCTTTACAAAACTAAAAACTTTTTTAGGCAATCGAAATTCGAGATGCATTTTACTTATTGTATGTAATGAATAAAAAAAAAATTGATTTTTTTATTGTTATTTCAAGCCAAATATTTGAATACAGCTATTCATTAAAAAACCTTTTGAATACAAACTTCTTTTAATGAAATTTTTTAAATAAAAAAAAGTAAGATTTTTTTTTTATATGGCATTTTTGTTTGGATACGGGGATAGATTTCTTCTCCTTTTCCAGTGCACGTGAATTTCTTATTTAACCGTCTGAGTATGTAGATTATTTTTTTTCTTGAAAATTCTGGAAAAATAAATTATAATACAGGATTTTTTATTAATAATTGCTAATTTATATATTTTAACATATTATTTTAATTCAATTAATGAAATATTGACTACGAAATATATATTATGGTATGGAATGTAAGGATGCTGTGATAAAGACGTTTTTATGCATATTTTTATTAATATTATATTATATATCAAAGAAGATAATAAATACAAAAAAAAATAAATAACATTCCAATTTAAGTAAAAGTCAATATTTACAGTAAGTGCGGTGTGATCATATTTTTCATACGATTCTAAATCGATTTCAACCTCAAGTGAATACCTTGAAAATGCATATTCCACACGTTTGATACTTAATAAAAAAAAACTATAAAATCTTTAAAAAAAATGTAGGATATGAATACGTATACTTTTCTATGAGTAAGACATATGCACATACACATACAACGAATTTAAAGTAATCGCTTTTTTACAATACGTACACACCAACTGTTGGCCACTATGACGACTACATCCATCACATTTGTTCTTATCCATCCCCATATGATAGACGTTTTTTTTCAAACATTACTCTCTGAATCACACTGTATTAAATAATTAAGTTTATAAAAGTAATCCTTTAGATTAATAACCTTTATTCCATGTTTTAAAACTCTGATCAATCGGCAAGATTATATGATCTTAAATAATTCAAAAACTGCAGTGAACACCGCAACTCACTGAATGAGTTATTTCGGATATGACAATGAAAGAGTTGTTTTTTGTTAATTTATTTAATCCAACCAGTAATTTGTCTTAGATATGGAAAGGAAGTTTCAAGTATTAATATGAACAAAATGTGTTAAACATTTGTTTTAAGACGAGAAACTTCTGTTTTTCCCAATTAATCTATCACACTTCATTGCTGATAACATATACATATCTTGCACAAAATAAAATTTTTGTAGCGTACAACGGATTGCGATTTACAAATAACCTAAGCGTCAGATTTGTTGTGGGAAAAAAATCAAAAAGTTCAAACTTTATTTAAAATTTTTTTCACAAAAATTCTGAGCATTTTACAAGTCTTATGGTCAACGCCGCACACGTATATGACACTTTGTTATTTTTTTATGAATTATATCAATTTGCTCAAACTTATGGGATTGCTTGAACTATTTTTCATTTGCTGCGAATTTTTTCTCATTCTTTGACAAACTTTAAGGAGCATAATGTGTTATTGTATGACGATTTGTTGAATTTGTATAATAACTTGAAATATGGAATGAATCATGGGTCATATAAATTCATTAGCGTACTGAAAAAAACCTACAAGGTATGCACTATGGATAGATGGTATACCCAGAAAGCATGCATTATAGGTTTATTTGAGAAACAGGGGTATACGAAACTTCTTTAAAAAATCCAGAAGGTATATAGTGTACTGGTATATATCCGTATATTCCCCATTACACCCATGCTTAACGTAATTTCCTTTGCAACAAAACGTCCGACTCATTGCAAGCCTTATGGTGCATAACGCAATCCTGTATAGCTATTTGTGTAATTTTTACGATAGTTTGAATTATGAAAACACTTAAGAGTCCCTTAAAACTATCATTTAATTTGCCACAAAAAATCCGACTCTTCGCATAACTTATGATTCGTAATGTAATCTTGAACGACAATTTGTTCAATTTGTATGTAAATATTAAATAAAACATGGATCTTTTAAAACTATTATTTCCTTTTCCACAAAAAATCCAACTCTTTGGAAGTATAACATAATGCACACTTCGACGACGATGTGTTGAATTTGTATAACTTAAAATATGACTGATAGGACACGTAAAACCATTGTTCTCTTTGCCCCAAAAACTCCGACTCTTTGAGAAATCTTATGATGCATACCGCACTTCTCATATAATCATTTGTTATTTGTGTATGGAGTTAGTTTTGAAATTTGAACGGGTACACACTCTGTATAAATCCTTATCATTCTTGTCAACGTAAATTGTGAACTGCAGAAAAATTCTAATTCCAGTCATGTAACTCCGGTTCAATTTCTACATATAAAATATAATTATTAAAGCTTTCGGACACATTTGTTATTCTATGAAAGAATTATGCAAATCTCATTTCATTTTGCATCATCATACGAAAAACTTTGCAAAATTGGGTTTCTTTCTTTCTCATTCTTTTTTTTCTTCCTTAAGCAAAGAATACTTGTGATGCATTTCAACTATTGTATGTAATGGATAGAAAAAAAAATCACATTTTTTTTCATTGTTGTTTGAAGACAAATATTTGTATTTCGGAAAATTTTTTTTTCTATACAAACCAACTCTAATGAAATTCACTTCAATGTGAAAAAGAAGACTTTTATTTGAAAATGCTATATTTTCTTTCGATCCGGGTATATATATATATATATATATATATATATATATATATATATATATATATATATTACCTTTTATGAATACATGTGAATTTTTATTCAATCGTTATTTTTTTAACTAAATATTTATAGCAGGATTTCTTAAAAATAATCACCACAGTTCTGTTGCATTTCTAAACATAAAACATAATATTTTCGTTACAGATAATTAAATATTGACTATGAATTTGTGAATATGTAATTTTATATATTTTAAATCTTAGATTGCATGATATACAAATTCATTACAGGATAGAATCTATCCGTTAAAAAAATATAAAAGAATGAGCTCAGAAATCAACCATTTTTTTGCCGATGTTTAAAACTACAAAACATTACTTGATTTATTTATTAATATATTTCACCTTAAAAATATGAAGATAGATGAATGTAAAAAATAATAACATTTGTGAAAATATTATCCATATTTTTAATAATAAATATTACATATCACTACACGTAACACTGCAATTTTTTTTTTATCATTTTAAATTCAGATATGAAGAAAAAATATTATTGTAGACACGTAACTGCAGCACAAATTAAGTGCAATATATTTGTTAAAGCTATTGTGTATATTTCTTATACGAAAAATAATTATGTAAATCGTATATTATTTTGCATCGTCATATGAAAATCTTTACAAAACTGAAAATCTTTTTAAGCAAGCAAAATTCGAGATGCATTTTACCTATTGTATGTAATGGATAAAAAGAACACTGAACTTTTTTTTATTGTTGTTCGAAGGCAAATATCTGAATTCAGAAAAAAAAAAATTCTCCTGTATACAAACCTCTTTTAATGAAATTCTTTGAAATAACAAAAAGTAAGACGGCTTTTATTTGGAAAAGGCATATTTTTGTTTAGATACGGGGATACATTTCTACTCTTTTTCAATACACGCGAATTTCTTATTCAACGGCGTGAGTATGTAGATTATTTTATTTTCTTGAAAATGTTGGAAAACAAAGTTATACCAGAATTTTTTTTATAATTAATTACCACAGTTCTTTTACATTTATAACATTTAACATGTTTTTTTTTCAGTTAATTAAATATTGGATATTGGCTGTGTATCATGATATGGCATATTAGACTACATTAAAAAAAACTTCTATACAGATATTTTTAAAAATATTATGTTTCAATGAAAAATAAATAGTTCAATTTAAGTATATTTCAATGTTTCTGATAACAACGGTATGATTATATTTTGCATACAAAGACAAAACAGGTTTGGTTTTCAACTTTCAAGTGAATTCCTAGAAAAAGGATATTCCTCACACTTAATACATGATACTTTATAAAAACTGCAACTTATCCTATATATATATATATATATATATACAGCGTGTACACATATAACCTGACCGACCTTTATTTTCGCAACCGTTGGTCCTAGATGCATACTTCTAATTACAAAAGTGGTCAAAATTAGGTACAGAGTTAAGATAAAAAAAATGTTTGAAGCGAAAACACAATTTAGTGAAGAATTACAGAATCTAAATTTTTAAACAGCCGCCAGGTCCCTATACTTATATTTAAGAACGTGTTATTTATTCAAAAGTATTGTAAACAGAAAAAAAATTTCCGTATCTGTACGACCAATATTCACTGAGAAATTTGAGTTCAAAGTTATCATG
Source organism: Maratus michaelseni (assembly GCA_963931845.1). NCBI lineage: Eukaryota > Metazoa > Arthropoda > Arachnida > Araneae > Salticidae > Maratus > Maratus michaelseni. Next base: position 346,997,208 of record OZ007590.1, on the reverse strand, counting down.
CATAGTATGGGGACCGTATACAAATGGAGTTGCGAATATATGCCCTATCAGAAAGACAAGGAGGTTTTAGAGTTAGATATGATCATGACAAAAAGGTTGTTGTTCAAGTCAAAAAACAGTATAATATTTGTCTAATCACTAGTATTGAAAATAAAAATGTATATTTTGTATAATACATAAAATCACAATGCACAAACTCATAAAAATTTAATAAAGTAATTTGAAATAATAACATAGTAAGTAAATCAAATAAAAACGAAATAGAAATAAACAATGTGAATAAATATCGTCTTTCAAACTTTCTCACTACATGTGTTCAAAGTGTCTTCCCTGGACTACAATACATAGATGGACACGTGACAGAAATTCGTCTTGAACATTTTTTAGCATTACAGGCGTGACACATCTGACGGCGGATAAAATGCGATTCTGCAAATCTACTCGACTTACTGATTCTACTTCGTAAATCTTGCTTTTTAACCCCTTGCTTGACCCCAAAGAAAGAAATCTAGGGGATTTAGATCCGGTGATCGAGGAGGCCATTCTACCAAGCCTCCATAACCTATGACGTTATCTTGAAACATGCTACGTAGAAGTGTTTGGGAGGAAGCTGTTTTGTGGGCTAGTGCCTCATCATGTTGAAACCACATCTTGGTGAGGTCTGCTAATGAAACATGATGATCTAAGAAGTCAGATAATGGTCCACGTAACAGATTTACATACTTTGTACCTGTTAAAGTGCCATCAAAAAAGAAGGTCCCCACTAACGCTCCCTTCCAGATGCCACACCAAACGTTAACAGACCATCGCACTTGATGCTTGTTGGGTCGTATGACATACGGATTTTGCGCAGACCAGAAGTGTGTATTCTGCCTATTCACAACACAAGTGTTTGAAAACTTGCACTCATCTGTCCAAAGAATGTCATTCAGAAATGACGAGTCTGTATGTAGCTTGTTCATAATGAAATTTCTAAAATCAAACCGTCTATTTTCATCTCCTGGCAAAAACGCTTGTACCAATCCTAGTCGATAAGGATGTGCTCCGTGTATATTTTAAACTTTCCATGCATGGGATTTTGAGCAGCCACAAGCTTCACTAATATCTCTAACACTACACTGTGGATACGCAAGAGCATATCCCAAAATCTCCTCGTCAGAGACATGCATACTTGAGCTTCCAGATAGAGGATATTTTTTAACGCTACCCGTTTCTCGTAAGCGCTTTACAACATTTAAAATCGTGTTTTTAGACGGATGGTTATCATTTGGAAATTTAATTGCGTATTGCCTTACAGCCTCTCGTCCATTCCGATTATACTGGTCATTACGTAATACCATTTCTACGTACTGTTCCGTGGTGTACATTTTAACTACAAGCATTGACGAATCAACTAAATACATCTGGTGTAAGTCACTTTTATTCAACAAAGAAGGGCTTTCGTCATTTTTTGTCTACCAATCGGTATGCAGTGAGTGAAATTGGCATAGGAACCTGCAAATCCCGCAGTACTGCGCACTGCTTTGACATAATAAGGATAGGCGAAATTCAAAACGGACTCTTGTGCTGTTTAGCTGTAAGAAAACCAGTATAAGCCAAAAAATTGAATTAATTATTGAATTAAATAAAATTAAACTGATAAAAATATATAGAATAATCCATATAATACGAACGTCAAATTTACCTAATAAAATTTTATAAAACACAATGTAAACACATTGATAAGTTACGTTACTAGTAACGTAACTTATCAATGTGTTTACATTGTGTTTTATAAAATTAAACTGAGTAAAAAAGTCTTACGTCTATTTTATAGTATCAGATTTTTCGCTAATTTTAACCTTGAAATTTACGATTTGCGAAAAATCCTGACATGATGGTTAAAAGTGAAGGTAATTTTTCTATTCAGCGTTAAAAAATACATAAAACGTAATTATAAAAGTTAAAAAACACAACCATCGCAGGTTTATGTTATCTAATCTAAAACTCTTTCTTAAACTTGTTGACGATAATCTATCCGAAATTTTTTTGTGTTATCCTTTAATATAAGTATGTATAAGATAGTAAGCGTCGAAAATCATAATAATATTATATTGTCATCGGATTTAAGTCAGTATGTAAAATTTAACTTCGATCGGACATTTAAAAGGAGTTAAACTTCGAGTACAAATTTTAAACTGGAAAGACGATCGTTGCAAGTTAAATAAAACCTTATGAAAATAACATAATTTTTGTTAAAAGAAAAAGAAATCGTAGCCTCAAATCCTTTCAAAATAAAACATATGTTAAAATACAACTATTTTAATTAATCTGAAACTTAACTAATAAAAATTAACTCAATCGGAATAGTTGTACGATTTCTTTCAAAGCGCAGATACCTTGAAATAAGTTTAAGTACTTTATATACGACCCCTGAAAGCATGGTCGAAATCATCTCTTTTTTAATGCAAAAAAGTGGTATAAGTCATGCAGTTCAAAGTTTCATAACTCGGTCAATTTTAATGTTAGATGAATGGGACTTTCTTTGTCGTACTTATTAGTGTCACAGTAAATTTTTACTAAATATCACTTATAGGACCGGAGGACCGTATAAAAATTTCGTATTTTTTTAATAAATGTTTTTCTTGACCCAAATCGCTTTAAAAGTAATTCTTTACCATATTTAAACAATTTTTGTAATTGGTAGTATGCATCTAGGACCAACGGTTGCGAAAATAAAGGTCGGTCAGGTTATACGTGGACACGCTGTATATATAATGACATAAATACAATAAGTAACACTTACATATTATTTCTGGCAACTTACATTATTACATGACATATTATTTCTGGCAAGGTATTTATTGGTAGAGACACTAATTTTCTGTCGTAAGTCGATCACGATGGAAGACGATGTTATGAAATTCATTGGAAATTTTTCTTGTCAAATTAAAAAAAAAACAGCATTACCAACAACGTATTTATTACACTTCACAAATCAGTGACAATTCCACTAATTGTCCAGTTTTAGAACTCAAATCTGGGCTGTGTTTCGTCATACAGAAAGAATAAATATATTAAGAGAATAGAGACACACCAATTTCAAGAAGAATTTCCTGCAAGTGACACAGGTTTATTTAGCAAGTCGTAAAACGTAAAGAAGATGCTCTCCAAGGCTGTGTAACCTCGTTCTATACTAGCAATTTGCCTAAGAATATATTGACGTGCCGATGACAGCGCCAACGGAATGTTAATTAGGAGGAATGTAGGGGGGAAGAGAGAGGAGTGGCTTGCTTAGTGATTGGTTGAAAAGGATGAGCGATGCGGGCGAAACATGACGAAACGTCGGAACTCTATATCAAAAGCGTAGAAATAAGAAGGTGAAGAATTTAGACGCGGGCTTTACTTGCAAGGAGTGTTGGGATATCGAAGAATAATTTTAATAACAATAAAAATGGTGTTAAGAAATATTCTAAAAAAATAAAAATTTTATGTCTCAAATATGAAGGAATAAATCAGGGGCTTTTTACAAAGAAGTATCGCTTTTAACAGATTAAGGTTTCTAGAATAAGACTTAAAAGAATATCTTGATTAAAGGTATGGAATTAAAATATAATTATATTTAAGATATTATTAAATGACAGGGGAAAAAGGTAGATATTGTAACAATTTGGAATACATTAATTAAGGTGAAATGGCGAAAAAATTTTATTATTAGATATATAGAGTAGTGAAAAAATATATGGAAACCTGACAATTAAGATGATACTTGGCACAGTAATATAGGTAGATATAACAAAACACAGAAACATTTTAACTAATTGCAGAGTATATCGGTAGTATTCAGAATATTCTGCAGATAAGTAGTGGCGGTAGAACTGTTGCATTTTAGCGTACCGCCATCACTAATGACGATACTTTGAGTCATACCGCAAATAGTCTGCAATTAGTTAAAAAGGTCTGATGCTTAAAACGTTGTTTTATCAACCTATAAAGATAGAGGAATTTTATAATTTGCTACATATGAATTACTGTAATATTTTATGTTGTTTAGAATATTTAAAAGGGATAAATTACACTGAAAAATCCCAATGCTGTCAAAAGTTTTGCAAAACATTTTTTAGTTTTATTTATAAGTTCCTTTAATTGAATTTGTACAGGACGGAAATCGAAAAAAATACTTTAAAAAAAGTAAAAATTTAGTGACAGTCTTTAGAAATATTTTCCATGATATTTTGATATTAGATTTAATTCATATTTTCCAGCCGGGAATTAGCTTTGTTTTCAACTCGATATAACAATAAATTATTTGTACAACATATAACAATCAATTCTATGTACCCTGATTGATTAAACATTTTTTGAGGGATTGGATGAGTCATGTATCTCGGCTCCTATTGGGAATTTCTAGAAAATTCCTTCAGATTCTGAAAGCCAATTTTGTCGCCAAATGTCATCAAGTTGAATCATTGGTTGAATCATGTATCCTGGCTCCTGTTGGGAATTTCTAGAAAATTCCTTCAGAATCTAAAAGCAAATTGTTTAGTCAAATGTTGCCAAAATATCGCAAAATATCGCCAAATTTGGCGATATTCTTTCATTTAGCGCCAAGTATGTGTTTTGGCATTGATAACCTTCAAAGTCGATTTTCCCGCCAAATCTCGCCAATGTCGCCAACATTTCACCAAGTATCGCCAAATTTGGCGAGATGTTACCAACTTTTAGACCACGTTTACTGCCAACTTTTCAACAATTTAATAACTGTTTCAACTACCATTTCCATTGAAATGCATTGACCCGTCTTAACCTCAAAATGACCCCCTAATCAAATTTTCTCGAACACGTGCCCTAGTCCAATGTTCTTCTGGAACCCGAAAACGGTAGGATACAAAATTTTGTAAAAATTCTTCGAGCCGTTTTCGAGATAAAAATTGCAAATATACACAAAGACAAGATTTTCTCGTATTTTAATATATGATTGATGTAATGACCTACATTGTGCTTAAATACATTTTTATTCTCCACAGGTTTCAGACTTTATTTTGATAAAGAGTCTTACGAGGGAACAACATTTGTATTAAAGCGTAAATTTGAGGATAATGAAATATATAATAGACTATTATCTCGCTAGAAAATGTATTCTCCAGATGTAATGATTTTTTTTTTTTTTTCAGAAAAAGTATTTTCAACAATTCTTGTTATGTGTCGCATTTTTGTTTTATTGATTAAGAAAAAATAATTGACGTACGTCTAGTACTTCTGGAAAATAAATCTAATTCTCCAATGGAATATTATCTCGAGCTTTCTTGTATTGGTCACACTAATTTTAATGTGGCAGCAAACAACACTCATGTCAATATGCACAAAGATGTAAAACGACCTTCAAAGTCTAAATCACTCAAAAGTTATGGAATAGAAATTGTTAAAACGTGTGCGGTATTTGCAATGAAATTGGAAGAAATTAAGCTTAGATATACAGGAAGTTTCCGTTATTACTAGCATGGTATCTGGTTGAAAAATCAGTATTCTTTAAACAATTAGTGGAGGTAGTGTCTTTCTTTTGTTGAGTCGTTTCTCCTATAATGGGGCAACAATAGTTTTTTGAGTGCTAAAAAAATTCTGAAGAATAATATTTTCTTGTTTTAAATTGTATTACTAGTAGTACTTCTCACAAACACATAATATGGAGACTATATGTTTCAGCAGGATAATTCCACAATAAGTTTTATCATTACCCTCAGTCCCTTAATAAACCTCATTATCAAAATCGACCTTAAAAGCAAATGCTGTTGCTGAATTCGTCATCAAAGAGCCCTGATCTAAATACGAGAAAACATGTGTAAAATAACAATAAGCAACTGCAATAATATATTTGTGCAAAAAAAAAAGAAAGAAATTCTGTCAATAAAAATTAAAAAAAAATTGTCTGCTACGGAAATATCCTGAAAAAACATTCTCAAAGGTACTTCTAAAAACCTTTCACTTTCTGAGGCATCTAGAATGATAAAATTGAATTTAAAATAATGGTAATTTTATTGCATAATTATCTTTGTTTTGATGATTTTTACAATGTCACTATCCTGACAATTTATTTTCACTACAAATGTAAAGAAAATAACATAAGAATAAATCGAATTGTAGTTATTACTGAATAGACTTTTACGTAATTTTTGTGTACCGTTGCAATCATGCACGTGTATAAGTCTTCAACTTTAATTTTATTTTAAACAAATGAGAACACATTTCATATTTTTTCGAACAGGGTATTCATACTAAGTTATTTTCAACACATTTAAATAATATTGATTGTTATGCTACAGAATGCCAATGGCAGAAATAACACGAAAGATGACAACGATTTCCAATATTAAAAAAAAGTAACTGTTTCTTTGAAGAAGATTTTTTTTTTGCTTGCTATCTTTGTTTATTTTATACAGATTCAATTTGAAATTAATTTTTTTTCTATTCACCTTTTTATAATACTTTTTCTGAGAAGCATGCGAAATGTATCATACATAATACCTAATAAATAAATTTAAGATAAGCCAACAGGTTTAATTAAAGTTATATTTTTCAAATAATTACGCATAATATATTTTAAGCAAAACAATACTTTTCAAATAACTCGGTTAAAGAAAAAAGAAGTCTTTTTTTTTCATTTTAATCTTTTAAGATGCACATTAAATGCTAAAACAAACTTTATTCAGAAATTTAAAAAAAAATCGAAAATATTTAATATGGAAGTAAAAAGCTCGTAACATATTTTTAATATTGAGAAAAACAATATATTTTTTAATGTTACGAAACATTTTTATAATACATGTTAAGAGACTTGAAGGCAAATTAAGTACATATAATCATATTTTCTATTGTAAATTGAATTACAAAATGAAGGTAAATAAATAAAAATTCAATAATCCAAACGAATATATACTTCATAATTGGAAAATCCAATAATATCTTTCCATTACAATTTTTTATCTTTTGTTTAAGATGTTGTCTAAATGTTACAAGATATTTACTTCCATTTTGTTACGTAGCCTAAATGTAAGTATGTAAATGTAATGTATTAAATGTATTAAATGTGTGTATTAAATGTAAGTAGCTTAAATGTAAAGTGTAGCGTAAATGTAATGTGTAGCGTAAATGTAGCATTACACATATTTTTACAGTGTGTAAACATTTATGAAGACATTACTACGTGATGCCACATATTAAGGTTCTGTATAAAAAGAAAAAAATAATAAGGAGAGTCACAATGTATTTTTAACACTTTTTATTCTCTGATAGATCCCGTTTAAGCTTTGTATAGTTGGAAATATATTTTAACCGTTTTGTTAGAATTTTTTTGCATCTGCGGAAATTCCGGATGATCTTGTTGATTTCATGTACAAATTTAATGTGAATCATTTTTATTCATTTGTTTTGGACTAAAATTATTACTGTATATCTAATTAAATTCTAGAAATAACAAAATAAATTACCGAGACAAAACTATCAATGATATGTATTCTAAATCACTTCACAGTATTTTGTATAAACGAATTGGGATCCAAAACACTGATAGACCGGGAGACGGCAGCACAGACAATCATCTCATCGAGTTCACGGCTGAAATTCCAGAATTAGTTAAAACTTGTTTCGCATATTAAAACGCAATCGGTCTGCCAAGTCATATCTTGGTGGAAAACACCGGGAAAACCCGATTTTAGCGGTTGGCTCGTAGGTTTACCATTGTGTGTTCCTGCTCCCAGTCTTCCATGTTTTCATACCTTTGGGTGCAGGAAAACACAATTGTAAACCTACGAGTTAACCGCTAAAATCGGGTTTTAAGGTGTTTTCCATCAAGATATGATTTGGCAGACCGATTGCGTTTTAATATGCGAATCAAGTTTTAACTAATTCTGGAATTTCAGCCGTGAACTCGATGTGATGATTGTCTGTGCTGTCGCCTCCAGGTCTATGAGAAGCGATAAAAAAACATCGCGCAATTGTTGAAAAATGCGAATATTTTAAAAGAGATAAACTTAGACTGAATCATATTTAACCTATTAAAGGAGAAAAATGTGAAAATAAGGTGAAACTAACGCAATAGTTTTTGTTATTTATTTTTCACAAATGATATTGTGTGTGATGGCAAAAAATACATAATTCAAATATAAATTTATACTATGAATTAATTTCCCTTGATATTTTCATTACTATATCAACACGAGTAACACATCAGATATCTTTCTGTTATTATTAGTATTTTTCTGCAGTTTAAAAATTTTACAAAACACAACGACATTTTTTTGTTGTTGTTTTTGCTATATGTCTTACAATTACACAGTTGACTTCAAAAGCATTTAATAAATGCAATACATGTGATAAACAATTCTATGTTGAAATCAAATAGCAACAAAATATCATTTACAAAAATACATATTTTCTAAAAGTCCAGCTGTTACTCATTTTAGCCAGTTCTAAAAAATAAGGAAACTTAAGACAATTAGAACCTAAATAATTTCGTTGCGATGTTACTCATAGTACACTTTATACATGTAATCTAGTGGACGTCAAGGTTTTTTTTTTATATGTACGTGTTCTCTTGCCTATTAACTTTTGTGTGTGAATGTGAATCTAGTTCTGTTTTCCTATAAATTTTGTTTGAAAGACTTTACACCCAGAAAAAGGAATTAATTAAAGCAACAAAACATGTTTTGTTGAGTACATTTTGGTTGTTTTAGAAAATTTTTTTAATCTAAGTAAAAAAATTGGTTTTATTGCTTGGACAAAAAAATATTGTTAACAATCTTACAAAATTTTACCAAATTTTCATGAATTTTACTTGAATTACTCCCGGCTTGGGAAATTTTCACTCTCTCGGTTTGCGCTTGAAAAAAAGCAGGATAAAAATTCACTTGTTATTATTCAAGGTGTACAGGCGTAATTCACTGCTGAAAATGAATTATAGAATAGTTAAAATTGCATATTTAGATTGGTTCAATTAACAAAAGTTTTTGTAGTATAAGCAAAACAAGTTCGTAATATAATATATTTTATTATTTAAACAAACAAAATATATTTTGTAGAAAAAAGAAAATAGATTGTTAAAATAACACATAGCATATATCTATGCAACAAAAAGAATTTTGTTAATTCAAGTAAAATTGAACCATTTTCTTGAATTAACAAAACATTTTTTTGCTGACGATACAAATTTTTTTTTTTGGAATTGCAAAAAAATCAACAATATTTTTTTTTTTGTTGATTCAAATAAAATTTCCATTGACCCATATTTAAACGAAAAGTTTTGTTGGGTCAACCAAATTTTTGTTGATTCAACAAAACATTTTTCTGGGTGTACGGAATTAGATCTTTCATTTGTAATTTGCGAATACCTGATAATTAATCTTTACACGTAGTTCTTTACACGTAGTTATAAATTATGAAGCTTTTACTGATTGTTTGGGTCTTTTAAGAATATTTTCGATATCCGGTACGTAAGTGTGGAGTACGCAAGCTCTCAAATTGATTGACATACAATATTGTTTTTCGAGTATCTGTCTCTTTATAAGCGTGAAATAGATGGATTTATTTCTATAAAGGGCTTTTCGAAGTCCATAGTACTTGGAATATATTTGGACAATGTTTGAAGGAGTACCTTGGATCGTGCCATATCTTGCTGAGGTAATTTTTGTTTAATGAATAGAAATTTTATAGGAAAATGTAATTTTTCCACCAAGCTTAAATTATTAGTTTGAGCTTTCGCTAAAGTCAAAATCTGAAAACTTCCTATTTTATTTTGGTAATAAACTGTTGTTGATAATAATAATAAAAAAACACTTGTGTGTTCCATTTAACAATACTTCTGCAAATAAAATTTTAGTTTTAAATGAATTTTGGAATTTTGAATAAGATTGTCATAATCGTAGACTAGATGACTGCTGCGATAAATTTCTAGGCAACACAAATAAGCTAAATTAAGTGAAAAATGAATATGAGGTTCTTATTATGAATATGAGATTCATATGTCCCACAAACCAGTAACCTTTTACTTTAAATTTAAAATCTAGTCAATCATATATTTTACAAATCATATATATTACTAGCTGTTACCCGTGACTTCGTTCACGTAACATTAAAAGAATAATAAATGCATTAATTAAGCAAATTATTTCACTCCCTATAATTAAAAACGTAAATAATTAACTAAGTCTTTATCATATTTCATAGGACACAATACGGTGTTTCTTTGTTATAGGGTCTTTGACATAACTCAGTTTTTAAAAAGTGAAATTTTGTGCCAAATAATCTCGAAGATGAAACTGCAACGAATGGTTAAAGGTGGGCCAAATAAAATCGGGGAAATCGACGAATTGGGTAAAATCAAATGTCAATTTTACCTGATAAACCATTTTTCTTTTAACGACTTTGTGAAACGTTTTAACAGCCATCCTTAAAAAATGATTAATTGGAAATAGTATATGCCTTTTCTTTAAATTCAATTCTTGTGAATATGGAGCAATAATTTCTAGAGCAGTTGCGAAATACAAACAGACGATCAGATTTTAATATAATAGATTCATTTTCATTTTTCTTTTCCTAATAATCATGATGTGAATTTTGGCACAAAATTCTTATCTGTATGTAACAGATATTTTCATGCTTTTAATAATCAGTATAGTTAAACAAATATTTCAATATTTTGTTTTAAATTTGTTTTTTTTAAATTTGGTTGTTTAAAATTTTTGTTTTTGGCTTGAAACTCGTCTAATTTCTATACTTACTGATATGCAGTAAAATTTTTTTATTGTGGTCGTTATTAAGTCGTGCCTGTACAGCTTGTGCTGTATCTTTCAATTTGGTACATTTCTGTTATACCAACACCATTCCAAAATAATGAGCCATTTATCACAAACCTGACCGAGCAAAGGTTTTCTACTGTAAACCGCGCCAAACATTATGATTTGTTATTTATTGAATGTAAAACATTTTATTATTATTATTATTTAACCGTAACCTGGCCAACGTCTTAATTTGCAATTTTTCTAGTCGGAAATATTTTTTAGTAAGTGATAATTTGCATTTTTCGCTGACGAAGAGATGAATTTTGCCATTTGTCAGTTACGTGATAATGAGGAAGCTGCAATAAAAAAATTTCAGGACTTTGATACGTAAAAAAAGTTTTTATAAAAAAAAACCTTGAAATGCAATGCTAAGAGCCATTTATAATTTTATGCCCGCAGCTTAAATTGAGTTTTATTTTATTATTTTATTGCATAATATTTATTTTATCTTTTATTTTATGTATATATGTGTATTGATTAAATATAGTATTACGTAAAAGTCTGTAATTTTCAAATGTTATACATTTAAATGCTCAATTCCGTACCAAGAATGTTATTTTTCAAATGATTTATTTCACGTGAATTTCATTTTGTGCCAATAATTATGCTTGGTGACAATGGTGTTGGTATAACAGAAAAGTACCAATATGTCCTACGTTGACCTTTTTCTGGATACGAATGCGAAGTGATGTGATAAAATTGTCCTTGCATTATTCTAAAACAATAAAGTCCATGTTCTAGCGAGTTTCCAGCAAGTTCAACACCCACTGAAGCAAAATAAATTGAGCTGTTATATTGGCGGATGTTTTCTTTACAGTTTTTGTAATCTGGATACTGTGGATTACTTATTTTTCTCTGTAGGGAATAATAGGCAGGGAATAATTGTCTAGGCATTGATTTCTCACGTCCTTTATGAAAACAAAAGTTAAACATACCATCTGATGGTTTTTTAACCGCAAAATGCAATGTTTTGCAAAACTGACATTTTATATTCATAGGACCAGAGTAATGACGCTCAACATTCTGTGAAACGGCATGTCCATTCGCAGCAGCTACATCCTCAGAAAAAAAACTGTAAATTTATGAACTTTTGCCCTTTAGTATTCACGGGGAACAGTCTTATTTAATAAAAAACGATCTGATCCACTAAATAAGCGGCTTTATCCCTTAGATACTTAGAAAATTAAGGGCAATCCACATATTCGTACAGTTCTAGCCTATCTGTTAGCAAAAATACGGTACGACCCCATACATTTTCCTCCGCTAGGGTGTAACCCTTCATTTTAGTCGTGTTTCGAAAAATAATGTCACTTAACCGCGACCGTAACATATTTTTTAACCCGGCAAAAAAGCGATTCTGTGATGATTATTTAACGTGCTACGTGCTATGGAACAGTAAGTAAAGTGTTATTGTGTTTAAAGTTCATTATATCCTGTGCATTATAATGCTGTATTACTTTGCCCCATAAAATTACGGGCTACACAAAATGAGGGGCATGGATTTTTTTTTTTTTTTTTTTTTTTTTTTTTTTTTTTTTTTTTACGGGCATGACTGGAATCTCTGCTACCGGCCTCTGCCCGTAATTTTACAGGAATATTTTTAACAGTGTATTCGTTGCCGCGTGGTATTCCGGCTTTCACCTCTGACCCTATTTCTCTGTCATCGCAGGCTGTCTCTATTTAAACGGTGTATCTTTTCAAGAGAAGTCTCAACATCTGCCATGTATTAATAAAAATATTTATGCAAAAAGTTAAATTTCTCTGTACGCTATAAACAACAAAATTTAGTTAAAGCATATAAAACATCGAAAAAAATTTCAAAACAAACTATTTATCATTGTTGCCGTTGTCAGATCACTTCCAACAAACATTAAATAAAATTATTATTATTATTATTATTTTTTTTTTTTTTTTTTAATGAATCTCAAAAATGAATGAGTCGCTACAAAGCTCATTGTTTACATAACCAAAATTAAACACGATTTCTGAAATGGTTTGTTTCGCAAATCATTTGCATTTTGTTAAATTTAACCCAATAGACAATATTCTCGCGACGTCACAGTAAGTATGAACTTTTATTAACTTATAAAAGTGTTCAGAAACCTGAAAAGTATAAATTATACTCCCGAAAAATTCCACGGGTCTGAATATTTTTCAATATTTCTTTTTTCACTGTGCAAAAATTGAAGTACTAATACTCTGTTGTAATGTGGATATGTCCGTACCGGAATCAACACACTGTTTTTTATAAAAGAAAGTTTCGGTCTGTGCGTGTGTTTGTTTGTCTGTCTGCGATGGCTAGCAAAATCTAGGCTCTGAAAATTTAGGTGTGGATAGGCCAAGGTCTCGGCATGTGCACCTGAGTCTCAGAATTTTAATATTTTGATAATTACGCAAGATATTAATTAGATTCTCATTAACCATCGCTTCTAAAATGACATCTTTCAAATCAAAATGGTTAAAGAAAGGAACAGGCGCATTGGATTTGCAAGCGGAAATTAACGAATTCGAAATTATTTTACTAATTAGCGAATTTTAAGAAAAATAAATGAGATATCAATTTGAAAATTTCTGAGCATATGTAAAAAAAAAAAAAAAAAAAAAAAAAAAAAAAAAATGTACACTTGACTATGTAATTTTCGAAAAATTTGGTCGGTAAGTTTTCTTAATTTATGCAAAAAACTGCCAAAAATCTGCAGGCGCCAGGGAAAACAATCCGAGATTGTTTCAGACAGGGATCTGCTTTCATTAAAAACTGAACTACAAAGAGATCTGTTTCTCTGGCCGATTCCTTCATTTAGTTTGCCAAAATGAAAGGAAATGATTGCCAATTTTTACTAATGAACAAAATAGGTAACTAATTAAGGTATAGATTTGAAATTGAGGTCGGGAAGGGGTGTCATCTGCCGGCTATTTTGGCGTAGCGTCTTCGTTATGTTCTAATTATCAGATAAGTGTCATTCTTTTTTAATGATCGCGTTAATGTAGGTGATGGTGGTTTTCTTGAACAAATTATTCATTATATTTGCGGGTATTGGGAGGGAGGGGGTTAACGCCTTTCTCTGAGATTGTAATTATCTCGGCAAGGGACGGCTCGGGCAACGGAGGGCGGGTTAGCTAATATTTAGATAAAATTGATTCACGCTCCTTTAAAAAAATATTTGAAAATTCCCGTTTTATTTCAAATATGACGTCAATTTGTTCCCAGAGAAATCACTTTTTCATCATATGATTCTTGTTAATTTTCTTTTCCTGGCAAATATAACGTGAATTTTGGCAGAAAACTCACATCTGTATCTAACTGACATTCAAGCTTATTAATTAGTAGCGATAAAAAATATTTTAGTTTTTCATTTTAAATATGACGTCATTATCCATCTACTATCATTATATACTGATTTTCATGTTCCTTCTATTATTACGAATATTCAAAAATGTATGTTTTATAACCAATATGACGTCATATTTCTCCAAGCCATGGGGGGCCTTTTCATTGTTTCATGGCCCAGAAATCTATTCTTAATAATATAATTATTGTTAATTTTTTCTTCTAATTATAAAGCAATTTTTGTTAGAAAATCTCTTCTCAACATAACCGACATTCATACTTCATGTTTAATAACAAAGACTCCATATTTTTGTTTCAAATATTACGGCAATTCATCTTCTTTTCAATTTCTTTTTAATTTTCATTTTTCACGTGGAAATCAGAAAATTGAAAATTAATTGTTGTTGAAAATATTATTCCAGACTTTGTATTTATTGGCAACGATAATGCTTAGCAACGTAAAATGATTAATTAAATTTAACAGGAAAAATATTGATTGATTCTGTATAAAAATAATATAATTTTAGAATTATTAAGAAACAGATTTGAAAATAATAAATAACAACTACCCCATGTTCATTTCTGGGTTATAATCCATCTATATTAAAAGATACGCGGCCAATAAATCATCCGTTTTCACGTTTACTTCACCCAAACATTCACACACACAGTTACGTTTATAATAATGTTAGGATTTCTGAAGTAAACATCCATTTTTCTATGCACATACAACACACACAAAGATCAATAAGATATCACACTGAAGGTTATTGTACAACTTTCGGCATAGTACAGTCATAACTCGTTAAAATCTGTTATTTAATTAAAAATTGCAATTAATTAAAAAGTAAAAAGAAAAGGTATCATGGAATAATCTGAAAGATTCCCGTGCGAAAAACACTCGTAATGTCCTATGGTATATAATTATACACAATTACTAGATGTAATGGTACAGTGATATAATCATTTTACGTAATTATATTTTACGCTTTGGAAAACTATAAAAACAAACCTTTCACTAGTTTGTAAGTCGACAATATCCTTCGCAAAATAAATTACTTTCTATACAATGCATGTAAGTTCAGGGTTAGCTCGTTTAATTTTACGCAATTGTTTCTCATTGTAGACCAGCTAATTAAATCCCTTGCAACACAAATTTTAATTGCACCAAAATTGTAATAAATGCATGTAGTTAAAATAGGCAAAGAACATTTAGAAAATTCATGGAACCCAAATAAAAATTAGCCGGAAAATAGAGGAAAGCCACGAACTAAAAATACGACGCCATTTTTCATTGCACTGTTCAAGAACCATAATTTAATAAACTGAGAAAGCGTATTAATTGTCGCCACTTACGGCATTTTGATAGACACTCTTAAAAAATTTTTTTAAACACTTAACGTAAAAAAATCAGTAGACTCAAAAATGTTTGATCAGGAGGAGAGCATATTTCCAGTAAATTTTAAATGTTTTAAACGAATTTAAGAATTTTTATTTATATGTTATTACCTTTTAAATAAGCTTGATAAGGCAGTTGAAATTAAAGTAGAATTTTGTAATCAATAAAGTACCATAAAATCTAAATGCAGACTCCATATAGAGGAATGTCAAATAGTTGGATTATTATTTCATCTCAAAACAAGAGAATAGTTACCAGCTTGCAGGTTTTTTAAAAAAATAAACAGAAGTTCTATTAAATAAACACTTTAATAATTAACTGCGTTCAAGCATGAAACACACTGTTAAAAATTTGCAACAAACTATCCAGTCCTTTGACCGTTTTTATAGAAAACGGTTACATAACCGTAATTCAACTCTATTCTGACCATAATATGGACAATAATATGGTAAGAATAGAGTTAAATTATGGTTATTTAACCGTTTACTGTAAAAACGGTCAAATGACTGGACAGTTTGCTGCACATTTTTAACAGTGCATTTCATTAAATATTTTTTTGTGATTCAAGCCTGTTTACTTAACCAAGTCAGGCATGAATTATTTATAATGGATAAAAAGCATTTTTTGCACTTAACCTAAGATTTAAATTGCTTAATTAAGAACACATAATGTAAAAAAAAAGCTTGTATTTATCAAAAAATTACAAAACGACTCTACCAAAATTACAAAACTACCTTGTCCATTAAGTACTGGGATGCATTTTCTCATGAACATGTGGTAATCTAATAATTACTTGCGCTACCCATTAAAACAGACATTAATTTATTTTAAAACACATCAAAGAGCATACATAGAGTACATGTCCAAAAGCTTCGAAAAACACTTTTAAAATTTCACTAAAACTAGTCAATATGTTAAAAGTTTTAAAAATATTTTCACCTCTTGTTCTCGAGGCATACTTTGTTACTAATGTTACGGTTCTTCCTCATCTGTCAATCCGTTGAAAACCCTTATTTTTCCCTTTCCTAATAACATATGGCGCCATCTATTATCGATTTTTGCATGTATCATATCAATGCATGTTTCTGAGTTTGATGTAAATATTTCTATGACTTACCTCTGAAATGAATAGTTTAAATTATTATAATTGATTAATTTATACCGAATTATATACAGTAATTATTATGTTGATTATTATGTTGCACAAGTAATTATTATGTTAAAAGTTGTAAAAATATTTTCACCTCTTGTTCTCAAGGCATCCTTCGTTACTAATGCTATGTTTCTTCCTCATCTGTTAATAAGTTGAAAACCCTTATTTTTTCCTTTCCGAATAACATATGGCGCCATCTATTATCGATTTTTTTTGTGTATCATATCATTGCATGTTTATAAGTTTGATGTAAATATTTGTATGACTTCCCTCTGAAATAAATAGTTTAAATTATTATATTTGACTAATTTATACCGAATTATATATAGTAATTATTATGTTATTATTATGTTGATTATTATGTTGCACAAGTAATTATTATGTTAAAAAATGACATTCTGGACGATCATAGATAAAAAAAATATGGTAATTTTTTATAATATCTCACTACATTACAGCAAAAGTCTTGTTCTTTAATTACAATGAAGAGAGTTAATTATCCATCGAATTCCATTTTTACAAAAACAAATTAGGCTTTAAACGTAAATCCGTATGTAAAAGAAAAAAAATTTCGGATAATAATTTTAATATTTAACTTTATCAAATATTTTATTTTAAAATAATAAATAGTATAATATTTCCAGATGAGAATTATCTTTGTAATTGCATCAATATGTAAGAAAAGGATTATCTTGTAAATAATATATCTCGAAATTAATCATATTACTTTTAAATATTAATTAATGCAGACAAAATCAAGGTAAATATTTTCCATTAATTTTCTATTAGCAGAACAAAAAAGAAAGCGGACAGATTTATAAATATTTTAAATACAGTTGATAAGAAAATATTTGCTTTTTCTGAATTGAAATCTACGTAAATATTTGATTTAATTAATTCAGAGACGCTTTGTATCAAAAACAAACAAAGAAAAAATGTCAAACTAATTTAGAAATTTTAACTGAAATCAAACAAATGTATTGAGCTCCATGTTAGATTGTAATTTTTAAATTCTTTTAAAGCAGAGAAATTTTTGTAACATTCAAATTTTGTGATAATATGCAAATTTTACATTTACATTTAAAAAATTGCATCGAAATGTTATCAAATGGAATATTCATTAAAATATATGCACCAGAAATGTATTTTTGACGATGGAATTGAAATGTTTTTTATGCACTTCACAGTTTTGTCAAAGTTGATGGGTTTAACAACATAAAGTTGATTTCAGAAAGCAGTTAAATTAATTTGGTTATTTTTTATGGAAAGCAGGCCAAAGTAAAAAAAAAAAAAAAAAAAAAAAAAAAAAAAAAAAAAAAATCATAATCAAGAATCATTGCGGGTTAATCTTATCATAAGAACTTTATTTTCTGAATTGTGAACGTTGAGAATAATGGATCCAACGTGAGAAGAAAGAAAAATAATAAAGAATAAGAATATGGTGAAGCAATAATAAGAATAATGAGGGGAAACAGTATAAGAATAAAAATAGTGCTAAAAGTAATAAGAATAATATGGGAAAACAATAAGAATATGAATAAATATTGTGGGGATATTGAGAACTAAGTCAAATAAATTCTGCTGCTTGATAATGATTTAGCAAAGGAAAAGAATAGGTAAGTTTAGTAGGGAAAAAAATAAGAATATGAATAAATATTGTGGGGATATTTAGAACTAACTCAAATAAATTCTGCTGCTTGATAACGATTTAGCAAAGGAAAACAATAGGTAAGTTTAGTAGGGAAACAATAAGAATATGAATAAATATTGTGGGGATATTCAGAACTAACTCAAATAAATTCTGCTGCTTGATAATGTTTTAGCAAAGGAAAAAAATAGGTAAGTTTAGTAGGGAAACAATAAGAATATGAATAAATATTGCGAAGATATTCAGAACTAACTCAAATAAATTCTGTAGCTTGATAATGTTTTAGCAAAAGAAAACAATAGGTAAGTTAAGTAGGGAAGCAATAAGAATACAAATAAATATTGTGGGGATATTCAGAACTAAGTCAAATAAATTCTGCTGCTTGATAATGATTTAGCAAAGGAAAACAATAGGTAAGTTTAGCACGGAAACAATAAGAATATGAATAAATATTGTGGAGATATTCATAACTAACTCAAATAAATTCTGCTACTTGATAATGATTTAGCAAAGGAAAACAATAGGTAAATTTAGTAGAGAAGCAATAAGAATATGAACAAATATTGTGGGGATATTCAGACCTAACTCAAATAAATTCTGCTGCTTGATAATGATTTAGCCAGGTAAGTGAATAAAATCCAAAAATAATTTTGTTTAACTCAAATATTTTCTACTTATACATGGAAAGATAATCAATTTGAACAAAAAAGTCATTTTAATGGTTATTTAGCAGAATTTCTGATACTATATACTTATAAAAATAAATATTTCATGACTGTTAATCATATGAGAAGCAGATTTGAAGTAGAACACTTTTTGGGATAACTGGGAAAAACAGCGGCTTGCGACGGACTTTATTTAGAGCACTAAATGCATGTCTGCCAAATTTATTCTTTTCTTACCACTATTTCTTAAAAGAAATTTTTGCCTTATTAATTGGCAGAAAGTTTTGCCACTAAACCAGCGCTTCCTAACCTTTTTTCCTTAACGTAACCCTTTCTTGTGCTATTCATTTCGGAGTACCCCCTTTTATCAGAAAAACGCCCCCACCCCCTACCCTCACGCATATAACGCAAATATGCTTTTTAAAATTAGTAATATACTCATTAGTGTATAATTAGTAGTATAATTCATAGTATAAATAGTAGTATAATTCATTAAATGTAAGGAAGGTTTCGTTTTAATATAATTTAGTGACATAACCCCGCCTATTCGAAAACGAAAACAAGGGCCTATTTTTCAACGCGTTTCAGAATAAAGCATTAAGAATGGAGACTCTGGCGTAATTAAGGCATTCTGCAATTATTATTAAAAACGGAACAATAAGATAAATGTGGTGGGAAAGTAATATTGTGTAATGATAAATGGCAGTATTCGCGAAGATGGGGTAAATATATAAGTACGCATGCAATATGATTATCAGTGGGCGGAGCGAGTGACATTGAATTATCAATGAATTATTATGTCTAGTGGGTCTTTCCCCTCATTTTGAGTGAAATATATTGGAATTACACATGAGACTAACTTTTTATCCAAAAAGTATCATCTTTCTGTGCTTTCAGTGAAACCATTTTTCTGATATCCGCCATTACCAATATCATTTTTACGTACCCTGCAGACCCTTTACCTACCCCCAGGGGAACCCGTACCCCAGGTTGGGAACCGCTGCACTAAACAAACATTAAATTTCTTTTCAAAAATAGTGGTGCGACAATAATAAATCTGCCAGGCATGTATTTAGCACCCCAAAAATAGTTAGTTATGAGTTGTCACTAACTGGAAAAATATATTCTGTATAGTATACTACAGCACAGACATGCTGTAGAGTACCAGTCCCAACGAACGCCAAAGTGAAGCAGCAGGGAGCGTGGCCAGTAGTTAAGACGGCGATCTCCTGAGAAAACTGTATTTTTGTTGCATTCCGAAGAGCTGAAATATATTTGTGAGAATAGTCGCCGTGAGATTAAGATATTGTCGCTGTGAGATTAAAAAAAGGTACTCAGCCATCAGATTCCTTCTCTCTCCTGTATAAAATAAAGCTAGGAGAGTCTGCGCACAATTCAAAAGAATAGCAATAAAAAATCTAAATGTTAATTTTTTGCTAAAATATCCATGAATAATTTTTACTTCATTTGTTTTTTATGCATTTTCATTGCTATTTTGTTGTTATGTTGCAAATTAATAGAACAGTTGTAATAAAACCAAGAAAGTTATTTTGCGCAATTTGTC